>JALIRH010000006.1:2209665-4609665 GCA_023055505.1 Callipepla californica brunnescens
GAAAGAAGAAAGAAAGAAAGAAAGAAAGAAAGAAAGAAAGAAAGAAAGAAAGAAAGAAAGAGAAAGAAAGAAAGAAAGAAAGAAAGAAAGAAAGAAAGAAAGAAAGAAAGAAAGAAAGAAAGAAAGAAAGAAAGAAAGAAAGAAAGAAAGAAAGAAAGAAAGAAAGAAAGAAAGAAAGAAAGAAGAAAGAAAGAAAGAAAGAAAGAAAGAAAAGGAGCGGGAACTGGACTCTGCTTTCACTTTGAACCCACCTTCTCTCTCTTGGGGTCCCTCAGTCATCTGCTTTCTCAAATGTCTGTGTTTAGGGTTACTAGGATCAGATGAAGCAACTGCTTATTGGCATAAACCTGAAAAGAAGGAGTAGAAAGATGAGGAAGTGAACAGAGCTCAAAAGTTAAGGAAACTAGGTTGGTAAAACATATTGCTCAAGCTTTGAATGTTCATGTCATTTTCTGAGTCGAAGACACTGTTTGTGAGCTAATGAGAGAGAGAGGATTCTTCCACATTTCTTTAAATCTATTCAGAGTTCACGAGGAGTTGGTGGAGAATTTCCTTTATCTGTGTTTCCCGTAAACATAAAAAACTAATGAGCAGGGGATCTATTTTTCTTATCAGAATTGGGGACAGCAGCTGTCTTAATTAAAAGTATTATTTTTATATAAGCACTGTGACGGAGCATGGATAATACTTGAATAAAATTGAAATTCCCATAAGAGCAGGGAGAAAGCAAGAAAGCTTTGTTTAGTGATCGCTTTTCCGTATGATAATACAAAGTTCTCAAAATATCAAAGGACTGAAGATGTCCTTGAACCAAGACATTTTAAAAACATTATCTTTTAAACTCGATGGAGCTCATTTTCATTTTGACAAAAGCAGGAAGCAGAGGGTAAAACCCCTCAGTATTTCAGATGTACTCTCTTAGAGCAGAGTTTCAGATGAGATTGTTAAGCCTGTCCTACTGCCACCTTAGGGATTCTTCTGGCTCCAAGAGACATCAGTTGCTTGCATATGGTGAGACAGATATAACACGTGAATGTCAAATGCTGAGCACTTTACATGGGATAGTGGAGGTTCATAGCTTCTCTTTACTCATTCCAATGTTGGTCCAGCAATACATTAAAAGAATAAAATTGCCAAGACAAATAGAGCCTTGCTAACTTACTGTTAGGAGCAACATACACACTGTGCTTTGATTAGATTTCATTAGGACGAGAAGTAATATCCTTCAGTTGAGCCAGAGAAGATTCAGGTTGGATATTAGGAAACATTTATTCTGCAAAAGAGTGGTAATGCACTGGCACAGGCTGCCCAGGGTGGGGTCACCATCCCTGAAGTTGTTCTAGAACCATGGAGATGTGGTGCTGAGGACATGATCAGTGGGCATGGTGGGAATGGGTTTGGGTTGTGCTTTGGAGTCTGAGAGGTCTATTCCAAACTTTAAGACTCTGTGCCAGTGAAATTGCTGGTTGAAGTTGACCCACTCTGATAGTTTGTCCAAGTGTTCTTGCATTTAATTCTTCAACCTCTGGGGAAAAAAACATAGAACATTTTTATTTTCTGGGAAATTTGCTTTAACAAATAATACACTCTTTGTTCCAAGTTGAAATGAGCATTTGAAGTTTTCCACAAACGGGAAAAGTGTTATACTGCCCCATCTTAACACAGACAGAAGACACTTTGATCAAGAGAAGAAGTTTTGCTGAGTATTAAGAAGTTACTGTCCTTGTCTTTTTTTTTTTTTAATGTTGCATTTCAAGCAGCAAAACGGGGTTGTGCTAATGATTAATTTCATGAACTATTTCAAAGTTCAGGGAAAACTAAGGAGAATGTTGCAGAAAGTTCAGAAAACAATATACTATTCTTCAGACATCTTAAGAAAACAGAAAAAGGGGGAGGGGGAGGGGGAGGAGGGGAAGTTTGCTCCCTATCTGTCTTCACAGAGAAGAACTGATTGTGAGAGCTGGTGAAACATCTCATGAAAATGTCCATGACTTCTGGAATAAAAAAAAAGCATTTCCAAAGATGATCTGAGACTATAAATGTCTTTACTTTCTGTCACATTGTATTCTGGCAAATCTTAGAAAATGAGCTCTTCAGATAGTCACCTGATTGAATTAAAATAAAATAAAATAAAATAAAATAAAATAAAATAAAATAAAACAAAACAAAACAAAACAAAACAAAACAAAACAAAACAAACAAAAAAGAACTCCCCAGATCTTACTATTGAAATAATGCTTCCACCATCAGAAATGAGTCAGATTTCCTGTCACTCTTCTGCACAAAACCTTCTTAATTCTGGAGGAATGGGCACATAGAATTCAATGTATTTCCATTTTTATTTACTTTTACTTACTGTGATCATGATAAGGTGCTGAAATTCTGGAAGTCCAATCAAACTTTGCAGTTTATCAGAAGAAATAATAGGAGGATAAAGGGGAGAAGAAAAATTAAACTGGAAACTTACGTCCCCTTCTTCATATCACTGCACAGAGTGCAGATCCTCTGCTGAGTCTGGGTTTGAATAACCCAAACACAGAAATAAAAAATTACCTGAGCTGAATCCCACCCCAAGAACAATCCATCAGCTCTGGTTGAACACGAGTTGGCAGCAGCTCTGGCAATACTTCATCTGCATTGGCTGCTAGTATCAACATTAGCTCAGCGTTCAATCATAGGAAGTCAAACAAATCTTAGAGTCCGATAGAAACATATACAGTGGGCACGAAGATAGGCTCTAATTTTAGATCCATGTAAATCTGCTTCATTTCTTGAAGCTGTTTTTGATTTACTATGAGGTATGTGTGCGCAGGATGCAACCCAAGGAACACATCTGTACGATGATAATTTTCATACCAAAGATATGTTTGGTGCATTACAAATAAAACAGCAATCCCCTCAATGATCTAGTTCAGACAAGAGCCAAACAGATCAGACGCAAGTATAAATAGCAAACCACAGGCCTGCTTTTCCATAACTGCCAATTTATTATTGCAAGCCTGCCTCTTTTTTTCCCCAATAGTTCCAGCTTCTGGATTCCTGTGACTACTTAAAATATCATGCTTCATTAAAAAGCAGGAAAAAAAAAAAAAAGAAAAAGAAATTTCTTACTCCACATTGGTGGGAAAACCCTGAAAACGTGGCATTTTAGATGAAGGCTCAATCAGCAGAATGCAAACGTAGGTAAACCTAGTGAGGGATGTGAACCAGGGCTATTTGAAGGCCTGCAACCTCAGATACCACAGGAGTGGAATGTCTGTGGTTTCAAGGCAAAAATGTCTGAGCCGAAAAATGTAAACAATGTATACACGTACAGAAAATTCAAAAGGAGAATTCAGAAGATTCACCAAATCTTGAAGTGCAAAGCAATATTTCGTAAGCCAGGGATGTGAGCTGGAAAAGATCTCAGAATTAATTCTAGACATTTTGCCATGGCCAAACCCATACCCATGTTATTACCTCTGTATTTCATGTCTGCCTCAACTGAGATTTGACTCTGTTCCCATCTCTAAGTGCACAGGATCTGGATATTGTCCTGAACTACCTCTTTTTAATACATGTATATATATATTTCTTTTTCAACTATTCTCAGTGAATTTGTATGAGAAATAACTTCTGACATGAAGACAAGCTTCTTAGCTGTGATCTGGCTTAAAGCAACGTCTTCAAACATTTTGGCAGATGTTTCTCCCCTTCATGCAGTCAAGCACATGCTCAGAGAGGGGACAGGAACTAGGCAGAGTCAGCCAGTGCAGAACACATCAGTGGTACAGACGTCTGCACACAACTCATCTGTAACCTTACAGTTGCGTGTATACTGTTGGCCTTTAAAAATCTGGAGTCTTCCTCATAAAATCATAAAATCATTAAGGTTGGAAAAGACCAGTAATGTCACCAAGTCCAACCCCAACACACCCTCGCCATGTACACTGACCATGTCCCTCAGTGACACATCTCCTCGGTTCTGGAACACCTCCAGGGGTGGTGACTCCACCATCTCCTTGAGCAGACTGCCAATGCATTACCACTCGTTCGGAGAAGAAATGTTTCCTAATCTCTGAACCTCCCCTGGTGCGACTTAAGGCCATTACTTCTCTTCCTATCAATCTTTCACGCCTATCAAGATGGGTGAATGAAAGCATTCAGTGTCACTTAAGCCTGGATTCATCCCCCATGCATCTGTCTTTCCTTGCCTGTGGTTTTCCTCTAAAGGCATTTTGCTTCGTTAGTTTAATACAAATTTACTTAGTTTTGTGAAGGAAAGTATAAATTGTGCTGCACAATAGGAGAGCACTGTCCTGTTCCTTTGGTCACTGTTCAGCTGCTGGATGCAGGTGTAGGGACTGGGAAGGGGAGGGATGAGCAGAAAGAACCAGCAGTGTACAATAGGCTCAACACAGTGTGTGAGTGATGTGTGGAAAGTCAAGCCTAGATGGTTCAGAGAAACAAGGAAGTATCTTGAAAAATGAAGAACTGTAGAATCATAGAATAGTTTGAATTGGAAGAGACCCTTAAGGGCCATTTAGTCCAACTCCCCCTGCAATGAGCAGTGACACTTAGAATCATGGACTCATAGGATGGCCTGAGTTGGAAAGGACCTCAAAGATTACATAGTTTCAGTCACCCTCCTGTGGCCAGGGTTGCCAGCCACCAGAACCAGGCTGCCCAGAGCCACATTCAGCCTTGCCTTGAATGCCTCCAGGGATGGGGCATCCACAACTTCTCTGGGCAACCTATTCTTCCAGCAGCTCCATCAGGTGTTCAGAGCCTCATCCAGCCTGACTGAAAGTCTCCAGGGATAAAGCATCCACCATGATGGAGGGCAAGAAGAAAATGCAGTGATGATGCTGTTGGAGCAGCAGTGGAGAGCTGGAGATATCACTATAGCTGAGACAGAGTTATTTCCTCTTCTTTAGCCCACAGGTCCTGGAGTGATTCATTTGACATTCGCATAATTTGCCATTCCTTTAGCATTCTTGCACCTTAGCTCATGGCTTGTGTCTGGGCAAGGATGTGGTTTGGAGGCATAACCTCCTCCTGGGAGTTTGGTGTAGGCGAAAAGACCAACACCAGATGGAGACATTATAAAAATAAAGCAAAAGACCAAAAGAGCTCAAAGCTAAGGGGAAATAAACAAGTGCTTCTGAAAAGACTTGAGCTCCAGCGTAGCACAGCCCAGGAGGTGTCCTGCCCTGCTTGGCCAGGACCTCTACACTCTGGGCTCCTTTCCCAACCTGTCATGGTAACTCTGGCAAGAACCAGTTATGAGGATACAGATCTGGAACCAGTTCCCTCTGAGTATGTTAAACAGTAGGGAGGGCAATACTGGGCCCTTCTTAATGAGCCATAGCTCAAAAGAGGGTTTTAGACAAGAAAGGAGACACTGAAAAGTTTCTGGCAGTTTGAGGTCTGATTTACACCTTTAAAGACACAGACCATTGCTTCCTACTTGGCAATATCCAGCAGCGTAGCTGGTCTGACTCCTCTGCAAAATTAGCACAGACAGTACATCAAGGGCCCTCCATAATATCCTACAGCCTGAGCTGACTGTTGTCACTGAGAGCTTTTCTGCTAACACCAAAAGACCAAGCCCATAACATAACTAAGTTACTTTAAAGAAAAATAAATAATCCAGAGAAGTGATGGAGTCATTGTTGCTGGAGGTGTTCAAAAAATGTGGAGATGTGGCACTGAGGGACATGATCAGTGGGAATGGTGGGGGTGGGACAGGGTTGGACTTGGGAATATTAGAGATCTTTTCCAGTTTTAATGACTCTATTACTCAAAATGGGTTAACAAGCCTGAAGACGGGTGAGGGTCAGTGTGTGAGGATGTTCACTTTGGAATGGTGATGCTCATTCTCTGGTTCAGTTAGGTGCTTTTCGGGTCAGAATATTTCTACTGTGTGTGAATAAAATTCATCCTAAATAAAATTCATCAGCTGAGCTGATGGACTTTCCAGCACCCTCAGGGTAACCAGCCTCTGCAGCAATCTGATATGGGTAGCAGACAGACTTGGTTTATATGAGTTCCTGAGCATGATCATCAGCCCTTTGCCCATCCTGCAGGGAGTTGGAGGTTACAGCTTTTCTGGTGGCAGTACTTTTTCTGTCCTACTGTGAGACATCAGCTCCTTACAATTCCCACTAAATCCATCTCTGAAAATAGAGGGAAACATGTTGGAGATTTCTAAAAGAGAGATACTATCTACTTCATTCTGCCTTTTTTTTTTTCCCTAGTGTCACTAAATTAAAAGACCAAAGTTTTGTTTTCACTACAAATCACCAAATAAATCAGTTGTAATAATGTTCTTCACACCATCAGGAGACAGGAACATGGGATCCAACCACAATTAGGGCAAATTTTTGGGATGAAGGGTGGTCTTTCACTCAAGCTGTTTTATGCTTTCTTTACTACTGTGTCCTAGACACCAGGGGCTTTTTAATAAATATTTATTCTATTAACGCTATTATAAATCTAAACAATGAATAATAAATAATCAACATGGCTTGGATAGTAGAACTACATATATCAATGGGAGTTCCCATGGTATACACAAAACTGTTTCTGCTAACAGATGGGCCAAAGAAAATATTTTGATGTGCCTATAGTTTTTAGGCAGAGAAAGATGGGAAAACAAGGGTTTAGTGTATCTCCAATGACTTTTCAGCACTCTCTCTAGTAATGGCCAGCTGTTCTGGAAATAATTTGCCTGAAGCTGTGCTGAACAGTGAGGAGACAATCTGACTGTGGAGGAAGCATGTATTTTTGCTGAAACCTGAATAGATGTATGAGAACAACACCTCTACTGAGGAAGACACTTTTAAAAGAGCAGAAATGGTTTCAAAATTTATTTCAAATCCACGTGACAATTTAATAATAATAATAAAAAAAGCTAAAAATGTTTCTTAAATGATTGAAAAGAATAAAATATTAAGGAAATGTAAAGAATACATACTTTTCAGAACAAATTTTAAGTAAAAGTTTCTTGTGGTTAACTGCAGTGTGAACATTTCTTCTTGAAATGTGAAGATAAAGTGTTAACTATCTTGAATGTTAAGTAAAATGTTTTGCTCCAGGCTTACCTCATACATTTTCCAGTATACTTTTCAGGACATCCTTTCCTAAATGCTCTAAAAACAGGAAAATGGCCAAAATATTGTATTTTAGGTGAAGATAAGATGAAACCCTTTTTTCTGCCATCCTAATTTTCTATTTCAACCACCAAGCTGAAGAAAACTTATTCCCCTTGCTCTACTCTTGACCTCATCTATTTCAGCTGGCAGATATCCCGGAGCGTGAGGATTTTCATCCCATCCAAGAGTCTTAAGATCTGAATATTCACTACAATGATTTGGGAGTGTTCTTACCATCTGTATAAATGTCTATCTCAATAACTTTTTTCATTATAAACGATTGAGGTGGGCTTACTACCTGGTAAATAATATGAATAGAGAGGAGTTCTCTTGGAGCAACATACGATTGCTGAAAAGCATTATTTAATGAATGCATATGTAGAAAATAACTGAACATGAGAATGAACTTGTTGAACAAGTTGAATTGATTGAAGGGTACTGAATTCTACATGTCTGAGTGTGCACGTGTGTACTGAGTTTACTTTGGCAATGATGGATGGATAGATAATGACATCTATGGGAGGGTTTGTTTTGTGGGAATAAAGAAATGCTATATTGAAATAGACTCTTATCCTTAGTGATATTTCAAAGATGTGTCCAGTTGATGGCCCTAATTAGAATTCTAATGTTGATTCTAACCCTAATGGGTTCTTTTAGGATATACTCATGTAGAGGATAAGCTATAACATGTTGGACATCATTTGTTTTTTCTCCCAGCAAAAATCGTTTACTTCCCTTCCCCTCAAAATACGGAGCTGGGATTGACAATGGTGAACCCTTTCCAATAAGAAGGAAGCATTTGGGGAAGTAAGTGGCTGACATTTCTGGTGGAGAGCAGGATGCTCACTATTAGCTCTGAAAGGTGTTAGGGTGGGTCTGATGAAAGTGTAAAGAGAAACCCATGCCACTGGGTAAAGAGAGACACGTGCTCTGACGTCCAGAAGATGAGTACCATAGTCTCAGCATGTAAGTGGGTTAATTCAGACCACACCTGAGGGTTGTTATAACATAACTCAGTTGTAATGCTAGGCTCCTGCTCATTCTTAGACCTCTGCAGTGATCTAAGAAGTTGCTGAAATTGGTCAGCATCAGGGAGCTAAGTAGAACCTACCTCAAGAGCCTCGCAGAGCACTCCCAGAGAAAAGGCACCTCAGTGCTTAATGAGTGCTAAGGATGCCAAGGTGTCTGCAGCCATGCAGCTGTGGCTGTCATCTCCTCATCCTCTGGCTATGCCCCAGCACTGTGCTGGGTGGATGAAGAGGGTAAAAGGAAGAATTTATTTCTCCTTAATTTCATTCATAGATCTATGACTGGTTGCGACATGGTACTTCTAGGAAATGAAGTCTTTTTTTGTGGTTCTAATCCACGAGATGGTGGCACAATCAAAGGCTGACTGTATATCCATATTATCTGCTGGTAGATTTTGGTCACTACAAGTTAATTCAAAACACAATTAAATTTTGGCAAAGCATGTGTTTTGTGCCCAGTGCATCTTGTCCTGGAACTAGGCACCACTGAGCAGAGCCTGGCTCTGTACCCTTGCATCTCCCTGCAAGGGTACAGAGCCATGAGTGAGATTCTCCTGAATCTCCTCTTCTCCAAGTCGAGCATCTCCAGCTTTCTCAACCTCTTTTCCCAGCAGAGTTGGTCCTTTCATCATCTTGGTGGCTTTTTACTGAACTCTTTCCAGTCTGTTCAGGTCTCTCTTGCACAAGGGGACCCAGAGCTGGACCCAGCACTTCAGGTGTGGCCCCACCTGTGCTGAGCAGAGGGGTAGGATCACCTCTCTTGATCAAAACACCAGTGCATCTCAGGATACCATCTGCATCCTTCATAGGAAGGGCACATCACTGCCTAATATTCAACTTGGTGTCTTCTTTCCAGCTGGGTAGTACCCAGCATGTCCTAGTGCCTGGCCTTGATCCTCCTAAAGGACAGGGTATTACCATTCTGTTTGTTGAACGATGAGAATTTCCCATCAGCTCATTTCTCCACCCTGTTCAGGTCTCTGTAGATGTCAGCATGATCCTCTGGTGCATGAGAAATTCCCATTTTGTGTTGTATGCTAAGCTAAAACCATGCAAGTACGTGGTAGAAGCTGACTACGCAGCTGCAATAGCACCTTTGATTCCAGAATTGAAGCAAGTCCACAGACTTTCAAACTCTACAAACATGCAGCAAGATGAGCTAGGAATCAAGTGAATGAGCGTGAAGGAGCTGGAAACAGACAGGAGCATAACTGTGCAGGGAATGATTTTGTAGTATAAAGTGCCTGCCAGCCTGATTCTTAATTTGCAGCTGGGATTTAGACCTTCTGCTTCACCAAATTCAGTCAGGAAAGAAGAAAGAGAAAATATTAACTTTCTAACCAGTGCCAAGAATTGGGCTAAATTCCATGTCTTAATGGAGCAATCTGGTTTGAGGCTTCTGGTTCTTTCATATCCTTACGGAGTACAGTTAGGCAAAGCAGTATACATAAAATAACCCTCTGGCTGCAAGTGTTACTTTCTAGTCATGTTAGAGCCAATTTCTCCCTCTCTCTCTCTTTTTCTTTTTTAAAATAAAGCAACAAACCATATAATAATAATGATGAGAAGATTTATCCTAAGTTAAATGACTGGTTTTGGTGGATCAAGTTGCAGGACCAAAATCCATAACTCTGAGGGATTTACAGTCCTTTTTGTGGTGATAAAGGCAAAATCATTCGCAGCCCTTTCCTTAATGCAAAAAGCCTGCCTTCTTCTCCTAGGCCAAGTCTCTTGCCACCAAGAGAGTGTGCTTTTGTTGGAAGGGCTGAGCACAGATGATGGCAACGAGCCTCAAGGACAGGACTTCAAAGTAATCTGTGGTTGCCCCCATCAAGGGAGTGGTAGGAGGAGGCAGAAAACCTCTTCCATTTGTATTGCATTTTTCTCCCCCTTCCCTTATTTAAGACCCACAACTCTCAGTCTTTCCTCTATTACTTTCCTCCAGGGCTGCACAGAAGCTATATTTGCAACTAACCTTTAGCAAATGTGTTCTTGAAAACAAAATGTCTCGTGAACATTGGATCTGGGCTTGGATCTGCATCTTGTCCAGTTACTGAGACCATGAGAAGAGGTGCTCAGACCCTTCACTGCCCTCCATGCACTCCATCATCTTCTGTGCCACCAGGGTCAGAGCCACTCATCGCCTCCACAGACAGTCCAGCATCTTCCATGCTCAGAGAGCAGTATCACAGGTGGGTTCTCATTCTGTGAACACGATGCATCGGCCTGCAGTTCTTTCCATCACCTCTGCCTGCTCTAGAAGACTCACAGAGCAATGGAAGATTCCATGAGTTGCACCCTGAAGAGGCAAGGCATCATCTAGTAGGACCTTTAGTAGGTCCTACACTAAATCAGTGAGAGCCTAAGTTGTACTTTGCAACATCTTTCAACCCATGTACATTGAGTTTTGAGTTCAAAGTCCAAAATTTCAGTGTCTCTTGGCTACATCTCCAGCATTCTTCATGGATATAGTGAACTATATGAGCTAATACATCAGTAATGATGGTGAAGTCCAAGAGCTTGAAAATGTATTTACTCACACAATCCTTCCTCCTTCCTAGTTTGAGTAATCCTTGCCACTCTCTCCAAACCTTTCCCAGTTCTTGTCTCTATTTTTACAGTTCCAAAGTGGTAGAGTTTCCAATTGCAATTTTCTGTTCCCTTCAGATTCTTTTTTCTGGAGCACCCAGTAATTTCTGCAGGCACAACTGATGCAGTTTCATCCACAGATACACTGTGCTGTATCAGAAGAGCAGACCTTTCTCCAGTTATGAGACACAGCTAAGATCACTGCCCACCAACCCTTGCCATCTTTAAGGGTGGTTTATAGCCATCTCACATGACTATTTTGGCCTTAGTGCCTCAGTTTAGAGGAATCTGTGCCAAAATTAAAACAAGTCTAGCAGATTCCCTTCTGAAACCTTGCCTTTTCAGTCCAAAACTCTCAAGGATTAAGAAAATGTTTGAAAGCTCCTATGTTGCAATGAAACGATTCATAGAACTTCAAAATGCATAACATGTTTTTTATTCATATTGTACCAAGACAATCTTCAAAACCAAATGTTCTTTGTTTTCCTCTGGTCTCTGACTGTTCTTTCATTTATTCATTTGTTATTCACACATCTTTATTAAATATTTTTAAAATATAAAGCATTATTAATTAAAAGCAGAATTTTGTTCCTATGTCCACATCTTAACCTATCAAGTATTGCAGCACGTTATTGTGAGATATGTGCCAGCTTAGAAAATAATATCCCCTAATTGAAAAATGAGTTCACATAACTTCCTTTGAAACTAACATTTCCAGTGGCATTACAGAACTGACATTTAATTTTTAGTAACATGGAATAATGTCTCTCTAGAGACTGGTCCAAACAGTTGGTAGGATTGCTATTGCTGCCAGTGTGGTTTCTGTTGTGCTCAGGATTGGGGTTACCATTTACAACTGATGCTGAGCACAGCGATGTAGATGGAACATGGTTACAGGCGTTTCAGATAAGTTGTAAACTCTCCTGTTGCATCATCAATTAGAGGATATTTCTGGACAATATTGCTACAATTAAGCTGAGCTTTGCACTGAAGCAGCTGGGAGAGGTATTTTTTCCACCTTGTAAGTCTGTGTTAGTCACAGGCTTCTATGGGGAGATGAAAAAAATGTAAGGATCCCAGATGTTTTTCACTCCTGAGAAATGAAAGAGAATCCAGAGTGTTTGATAAAAAAGCATGTAACAAGGTAACTATTTCCAGAAGAAAAAGCATCATCCATGAGTAGTCGCAGCAGGACTACCAATGAAGCCCTTGGCTGACTTCTTACACTGGTAATTTGGTAGGTATGCTTGACAGCTTGCAGTGTGAATTCAATCTTAGGAAGACCTGGCCCTGTTACTGGTCCAGTCTTAAAGCTAGGTTCAGTAACATCTTTGAGAAAAGCAAAACGGTGGAGTTACTGTCCCTGGAGTTGTACTAGAACCATGGAGATGTGTCATTGAGGGACATAATCAGTAGGCATGGTGGGGATGGGCTGGAGTTGGACTCAGTGATCTCAGTGATCATTTCCAACCTTAAAGATTCTGTGATTCAACAATTCCATGACAAGTGCTCCAGGCAATGTAAGAGAAGACCTCCTTTCAGCTGGGTCTCCTGGTTCACTTGACACATGTGGGGTGGATGCTTCTCAAAATAACAGTGATAATTGAATACTCTTTCTGAAAAGTATCCATCAAAGCGTATTTAAGGAGCAAAGGAAAAGGGAGAGCCATGATTAAAGAGATTTATTTCTTGCAGCTAAATATTTTTATGTCTCTTAAGACAGAGCATCAGACACTTTGAAGTGGGATTTTTTTGTAAGCATTTCCTATCAGATAATGGAGACTTATTTATGGACATGTCAACATCAGATCCTCTCTCCCAGCCATGGCCCATGGATCTATCTCCCTGTTCAAATATCCTGGCATGGATTGGAGAGATAAGGTGTATCCTTAACCTCAGGCACTGGAAAGGGACAATTTCCCTTTGAGTATCAAGGCATTTCTCAGCTAGCTGAGAAAACCAATGTCACATTAACAGCTGAAGTTCAGCTTTGAGGTGACCAACCCTAACCTCATGAGACCCAAAAAAACTGTTTCTTCAGGAGGTTTTGTAACCCCACAAACTGTTCCCCCTTTCACAAACACATTCCTCACAAAGAAGAGCTCCCTTCCAACTATAAGGTTCTATGATTCTGTGAGGCCACATACCATGAAGCTATTAGCTGTACAGAAAGACATAATACACTGCAAACTTAGGACGAGGCCAAGCTGGTTCTGCACAGGAGACACTACTCATCCCCCAGAGATCTTGTATGTCGAACCTGGAGAGGGAACAATCCCTTAAAACAGCCAGCATTACACATGGACCTAGGAGAGGACATGCAGCTGTGTGAACGGAAGGACAGTGCCTCATCTGCATCCAGAGAAGCACCTTCAAACTTTGAATGCTTTTCTGCTGAAACACAAAGCCTTTTAAGAAATCACATCTCCTTCTTTGCTAAGTAATGTTTTTACAGCAATTAGCTAAAATTCCAGTAGAGATCTTGATGAATATAGTCTATTAAAAGGGTAGGTTTGTTTGTGGTAGATATGGCCCATGGTTTCTATACAAAAGAATAAAAGGGACTCAAATATACAGTAGCCCTTCCTGACATACAGTCACTGGGGGAATACACCCTGTCACATTGGTGAGAGAATTGCTTCTATCCCTCAGAGAGTGAACTTGAGCTCCAAGCAAGCATAGATGCCTGCATATTTCCCCTGTGCAGTCTGGAGGAAGGAGAAAGATATCCAGAACTAAACAAACTGGAAACCTGACCGCTTTTCAGAAGACAAATAACACTTTTTTTCCCCCCACCAGTCCCTGAAATGTGTCTTTTTTAATTTCCTGCAATTTAATTAAGAGAGGAATTCACATTCATTAAAAGTTTATCTGCTCAGTAGCCCTTTATGTGATCGAGTCAAAGAGAGTGAAAGAAGGTTCTGTAAAGCTATCCAGACTAGCCTTTATTTCAGCCCCATCCCCATATATTCCTGAACAAACAAGTGAAGCTGCATCTTAAATTTTTTAAACAAGGCATCCCCTGCTTTCCTTGCACACCCTCACCCCTCCAAAGGCAGCTGAATTTCTTTTCTACAAGAGAGCAGGGGAGAACAGGATGAGGGAGGGAGATAATGTATCTGGAGGGCTGATCCATAGAGCAATAGCTCATAAATCCTCAGCAAAAGGGACAATAGGAGCCACATCTTGGGGTAATGTTTGGTAGATCAACTGATAAATATCACGTGCCAACCAGATATCAGCAGGATCATCGAACACCTCTTCTTCTGAAGAAAAATGAGCGTTAGTTTCTCACCACAGTCTGGCCTGACTTTTAGACTTTAAAAAGCATCCTGAAAAATAGTACTGAAAGAGTCCAGGAGCGGATTTTACAGCAGCTGTGACATTCTCTCCAGCCCACCTGTGGCATCACCCACTCCATGGATGCAACCTGAGCCCTTTGACATACCAGCAAGGGCAGGTGTGTTGTTCCATATGCAGTGACATAAGGTGCACAGGTACAAGTGAATGAGACAGGGAACACTGTGGAGTGCTGGCATTGACTGTCTACCAGCAGCTTCCAGCACAGCTCCTGGGCAACGTCTGTGGCTAGCAGGGCAGGAGCCATTCTCTACAGGTTCCTCAGATGTGGCTATGCTGTTGTGGTAGGTAGTGGAATTTGACAGTATATACCAGCTGCTCTGTGCCTGTTGGCCTTTGGGTCAAAGAACAGTTTCAGGAATGTTTATGGACATAACCTCTACAACCTGAGAAGCAGGAAGGTCTGAATGACTGCCAGCAGTTGGGTAATTGGTGTTTCACAGCTCCAGAGTCCCTGTGAATACATCTTAAATGCTGAATAACTTAGTACTTTAAGTAATAGAGATTCTCATCCTACAGTTATCCACACTGCACAGAAGAAACTTCATTTCCAGGATCTCTTCTGGCATGATTCCATCAGTTTCATTTAAGAGGAAACCTGAGTCTTGGTTTTACCTTCCAACACCTCCATGAAGACCTGTTTCCCTGCATCATGCAACACACAGGCTAGAAACATGCTGCTCTAGTGGGTTGTGACACAGCCCTCACAAAAAACAGTAGTTTTGTCCTGAGGTGGTAGCTGCAAAACCCATGACCATGTCCTGTAGAGTATGGATGCAACCACTCTGCTATAGATAGAGGTGGCTTTGAACTTCCCCTGGGACCAGAGATTGTTCCTTATACTTGCTGTCTTCTGCAATGTAGATGTAATTTAGTGCATTAGGGCAGAGAATATATGAGAGCTACATTAATATCTACAATGGGTTCAGGACAGCTGCTCACCTCATGGGGTTACTTTTGGGCTATGTGATTCAGAACATGGCCAACCAGATTTTCTCCTTGCTAGAATGGGCCTAATCACAGCTTAAACAGAGCTCACCAAGCAAAATGGTACTCAGGTTTAGGCTCTGTGCCACCTGGATTCAGCCTGGAGGAGGGACAGCCTAAGTCTGACCCCATCACCTTGTCCATGCCCTGAAGGTCTTGAGTTTCACAGGAGATATGAAAGCAAGGGACAGCCATTCATGGTCATTTTAACAAATCTGGTGTCCTCTCACCAGTGGGTTATCACAGATACCATAGACAGGGAGTATTTCTATACAAGAACTTATGCTCCAATATTACTGTCTCCACTGGTCCTGTTGAGACTCAGTGCATCTTTGCAAAACATTTACTTCACAACCTAGACTGACAGAAGAGGAACAGAAGCATCAGTTCATAACACCTAACAAAGAAGTACACCTATTTCCCTTGCTGATCAAATTTTTTATATTATTTTTGTCACTTTCACTGAATGACTGAGGGTAAAATTGTTCACATACATCACACTTGAAGAAGAGTAATTGATATTTCTTGTTGTGAAGTCCATCCTCAATTTTGTCTGCTGTTCATGTGGAAATTTCCCTCCAAGTTTGTATCAGCAGAGTTTGAGCCAATGCACCAACAGGAGGATGGACACCACAGATGACTTCAAGAGCCACAAATCCATGATCCAAAGCACTGCCAAAAGGTGCAATGAGAAAAGGTGAGCAAGATCAATGAATCTAGAATACTACAATGTTGTTTTTCACCCAGAGACAAGGGATGTGGAGTCTGGAGTAAAGGCTTTAGCTTTAATCCTTTGCTTGACGCTAGGTACAACTACAAGATAAAGTGATAGTGCAATTAGGGGCTTTAATTTTTGGATGGCATCACCCAGCTTGGTCCAGAGGGAGGCAGGATGGCCCTGATGTGAAACATCAACTTCTCTGTGCAGTGCCAGGAAGCACCAGCAACTCTCCTGAACCACTTGGACACTACACCTCTCGTCCAGGTGACTTTGCCGCAGAGCAGAGGCACCAATTCACACATCCTTGTCCACCTTAAGCCTTGTGGATCTTCTCCCTTGATTTAATTTTCGGGGAATCAAAGGAGCCGTGTGTGCCTTCTACCCCAGCCTTTCTCAAGTCTGGCCTCAAAGCACTCGCCTCTTTTCACAACATGAGGTAAGTCAAGGCCCACACGCTATTTTAGCATAAGCCAAGGTGCTTCCAAGGCATTCCAGAAATAGTACTGGTGTGGAACAGTACCTGCTCTTCACAGCCAGCAAGGGCCCTGCCCTCCTTTTTAGGCTGGGTAAACTTTCTCCTTAGCCTGTGGTTACACTCAGCAGAGTGACTCTCTTAAAAACACCTTCGCATAAAGGTGAATTCAGAGGGTTTTTACCTGGCCTAGCCCAAGCTCCAAATAGAGGCATCCCCAGCCAATGTCACGCTCCTTTCAGGGATGGGGAAGATGTTCTATGAACCAATTCTTGAATTTCATATAGGCCCCCCCTGGGAGCTATGCATACACAAACAACATATGCATGCATTATGCCCATCCACAAGATTTCAGCACATCTCTCTGCTCACATCTCCCAGATTTTAGATATTTATTGCTCCACCCCTGGGTATTACACAAGTGCTGAGTAGTGCCCATGGCTAGAGCTCTGATATCTGGCCAACTATTTGTGAGATCTATTGTATTATCGGAGATTTATGTCAAAGCTGGTTTGAGAAGAGAGCTTCTGGGCACAACTCTTTGGAAATCCATAGCATTTTTTATAAATCATCTTGAAGAAATGCTGAGGGAAGCAAGAAAGAATCAGGCAGGTAACTAATGTGACCAGAAAGGTGTAAAATGACAGAGGGAACCACTATGGGCTTGCTTCCCACTCCAGCACGCCAATATATAGTTTCTGCTCCAAGTGGCACACAAGAATGAAAACTGCAGATCCCTTCTCTGCCTCTCCCCTTCTGCATTCCTGTGAACTCCAATCATGCCTTGAGGTATTATATCCTTCAGGCAGGCTGCTCCTTGGTCCCTCAGGAGGAGAGGAGATTTGACAGCCTTTGGCTGAGTCCATGTCACAAAGCTTACGCCATGCTGCCTTTCTGACCTTTTGTACATCAAAGGAATATTGGTTTGCAAAGCCCTAGAGCATTTGAGTTACTTTCTTTCTTATCTCCTGCCACACTGAGCTGAGTTCTGGGCCATGAGAAACATCTCTTCCTTGTGACTCTGCCATCTATTTTCTGATTGGGTATCATCTAGGCTCTCACTATCTCAAATTAAAAATAAAAAAGCCCTCATCAAACAGACACCCAGTGGCTAAATGGTGAGGAAGGAGTGATTGCTCTTTGAATGAGAAGAAAAAGATGGGAGAACACCTCCTAAGAGGGCTTTGTGTAGATATTCCATGCAAGTGGCACAGCACAGCAAGAAGAAAACAAAGAAACTTTCAGCAAATAGTGTCCCTGCATCACATTTCTTGGTGTGGCACTGCACAAACAGGGACTTTCAGGACTGTGATTGCTGCTGCAGGAGTCTCTGTTGCACATCCAGGAGGTTCGTAGCTGTCTCCTGCAGCTACTTGTGGAAGGCGGAACCCCTCAGAAATATCATAGAATGGATTTTTATCATGAAACGGTGTGGGTTGGAGGGGATCTCAAACATAATCTCCAGCTCCTCTTCTGTGATCAGGGTTGCCAACTGCTAGATCAAGCACTAAATCAGGTTGCTCAGGGCCCCATCCATCCTGGCCTTAAATTCCTCCAGAGATGGGGCATCCACAACCTAAATAGTGGACCTAAATATTGAAAACTATGTTTTTGAGCCATCCAACCTGGCTTTGGGTACCTCCAAGATGGGGCATCCACAACTCTGGGCAACAGTGCCAGGGCCTCACTGCCCTCTGAATACAAAACTTCCTCCAGAGCAGATCAGCTGGAACTTGTCAGCATTAGGAGTTTGTAGTGGAATCAGGAGAAAAAAGGAATGGATATTTCCAATGCCATTTGGCTCTGTGAATTTCCTTTAGCTCTGCCCCTTGAGCAGGCCCAACACAACCTCAGTAGGACCAAAACAGATCTCCTCCATCTCCAGCTTCCCTTAGTTACCCCTGGTCCACAAGGCTTAATAAAATCTCCACACTTTTTCTAGTAGCAGAAATCAGAAATGCACAGAGCATCTCTCCTCACGTACAGCCCTATCGACGCCCTTCTCAGTGGTCAGACGGTGGCATGACATCTTTTAGCCCTTCTGCAGCTCTCCAAAGCCTCAGTGTTTCACCTGTGCAAACAACCCCCATGCGCTGTCCCCCAGGACTGAGAGGACAAGTTAAAAATGGAGCATGCAATTTAGCTCCTGCACATCTGTATTCCAGGCAGCGGTGAATGACAGAATGGTGGATCTCCAAAATAACCCCTGCTTGGCTAAACAACCCCGCTGCCAACTGATGGCTGTTCGTCTGTTTTCGTTTGTACAGCCCTCAAACCTAATAAACACCTCAGACATGAAAAGAAAACACAAGGAACAACGAGTGTAAGAAAAACCAGGCCATTGAGTGCCTTTTTAAATAGATCGGCATGGAGTTGAGTGGCCAGACCTCTTTCCAAGTACATTCCTGTGCTAACATGAATTCACAGAGTGCTCCTGTGTGACCATCTGGCAGAGACGCAGTGCTGTCACTCTACACCCATCTCTTTGCAGGGCCAGGCCTGTCTGTGGTCTATCCAGGAGCTGACAGCATCCACAGGATAATGGCACATTTGAATTTCCCAGAGAACATTTATTTATTTTCATTATATGACTGATTCCTTTATTGCTTTTAACTGCTTCATCATAAAGACATAATTATCTTGTCTACAAACAAGTTTTTTCTTCCGCTCCTCTCTCCATCATACTATCCTTATATTCTTCTTGCTTCTTGCAGAAGATACCCTCTCTTTCTACAGTATCTCAGCTTTAACTAAGTGGATGCTTTTTCTTTCATCAGCTTTCCTGATCCCTGTCTTGCTATTTCTTCCACCCTCAGGGTTCTCAGCGAAAAAAGACCCAGGAATCTGCAGAAGCATCAACATGGAATTGCAGACTGAAATGAAAGGAAAAGGTTTTTATGGGAAATGGTTTCTTCTTCTTCTCCAAAAGAGTGATAATTGGCACAGGCTGCCCAGAGAGGTGGTGGAGTATCCATCACTGGAGGTGATCCAGAACCGTAGAGGTGTGGCACTGAGGGACATGGTCAGTGAGTACGGTGGGGGTGGGTTGGGGACTTGGTGATCTTAGCGATCTTTTCCAGTCTTAATGATTCTGTGATTCTACGACTGTTATATAAATGTCTTATTTGATTATATGTTGTCTGATGTAGGGAACCTGCTTTGGCAGGGGGGGTGGACTCGATGATCTCTTGAGGTCCCTTCCAACTCCTATGATTCCATGATTCTATGGTTCTATGATTCTATAACTCTATGATTCTATGACACTGTTGAGAAGACCATTAATGTTTTTATCTCCCTATCACCATGGAAATTCTTATCATCCACCTGATGTACATGTGGCCTATCAGCAGACAAGAAACTGCCCAAATTCTTGTAGGGAATACTGAACAGAAATCACTGAAATGAAACTGAGAAACAAAAGACTGAACATGCAGGGTCCTCAGGACAATGTCCCTCTGGACTCATGGTGTCTGCTGTGTCATTTTCTGACTACTATAGTTTCAAAATCCAAAAGCACTTCTTTTGTATTAGTGTCTCTTTCAAATTCTCTCATTTTTCACAGAGGTTCTACTGCCTGGATATTCCAGAGAGAACCAGAGTGGAAGAATCAGACAGTGCTTGCTGTCTTTGTGGCTTCTACAAATGGGAAAATTAGGACTTGCAATTCCTGATTCTCTCCTTTGGTTTTAGAAGCAACCAGAATACACACCAGAGTGAGGTAGATGAGAAAATACTCCAACAACCCCTTCTGAATAGCACATGAAAGGTCTTTGATGAGCACTAGATTAGAGGTGTAGCCTCAGGTCTTGGCAGGAGGTGGTCATAACAGCATGACCAGCATCGTGGAGCAAGATCAAAGCCTCTAGCTCAATGTTAGGCCTTCAGCAGTGCCTACGGTCAGATGGCAAGGGAGGGAAAAAAGAAATGAGAGAGAAAGAAGAACTTAAAAATGTAAAACCCAACACCACAAGCACACAGCTTAAACCTTTCCTATTTTCACCTTCCCATCTTTCAGATCATGTCTGAAGAGCTCACTGTATCTTCACACTTCCTTCTCCAGGCAGGAATCGTAGAATCATAGAATGGTTTGGGCTGGAAGGAAGCTTTAAGATCATCTATTTCCAAAACTCTGCTATAGGCAGGGATGCCTCCCACTAGACCAGGTTGCTCACAGTCCCATCCAAGAACTTATGGAGTGTTTCTAACACAGACAATTAGCACTGAAGGAAATCATAAAGGAAATTAAAATGTCAAATTCATTCAAAAGGAATTCCAACAGGCAGACAGCAAAGATCAGAAGCAGGATACGGTGAAGACACAAGATCTGCCCTGTTTTTGGTCTGCCTGAAAACCACTAGGGAATGTGAAGCCACAAAAGACATCGAGATCCTGGAACACATTTGAAGTGTCCTAGCTCTACTGAATGGCACTGCCAGTACACTCAGTCCTGAACAGGGTGAAATAGTCAAATATTTCCTTACTTTCCTTTCCTAACAGTTTGGAGTTTTTGAGTTTTTTTCTGAGTAACTGAGAAATGGAAGTTTCTTTGTGGATGTCTGTGCATGTCCCCAGGTGTTTGACCTGTTAATAAATCAGACAAAAATCCTGTTTTCCATCGGTGCCACAAATAAGCAATGCAAAGACATTTTTTAACCAGTTGCAAGTAACTGAGTGATTGGATCATGTGTCCTTTCCCCTCATTGCTATTCGAGCTAACTAGTTTCAGTTAATACAGTTTTTCCATTTTCCTCTTTTGTCAAAAATAATTAATGGATATGACCCAGAGGGATCGTTTCATGTAATCATTAAGCCTCCACTTTCTATAAATAACTTGGAGGATGGGTGCCCTGAACTACCCGAACTGGAGCATGCTCCTGGAAATTGTGTTGTCTCCCTGCAGAGCTCAGGGGCAGGGGGAATTTCGTGGGTCAGGGGCCACAGTTGAAAGAAACAAGGGGGAAAGATTAGAGACAAGCATATCATTTGCTCCAGCTCTAGCATAAATGAGTGCTGCATAAATGAGAAGTGAAAGGCTCCCAATCCCAAATCTCTGTGATATTCCTAACTGAGCCATGCCTCTGTTCTGGAAAGCAGCTAAACCCCAGCTTATCTCTTAGCGTGGGAATAATGTCAGATGCCTACAGCAAATCCCTTAGACAAATTTCTTCTCTTTACTGTGCATTTTGTTGATTTGTTTTCTCTGGATTGCTTGGCCAGTCAGGGAGGGGGATATAGATAAAGCGGCTGAGGGTTTTGCAGTCAGCCCAAATCCCACACTGCTGAAATACAAGTTGTTTCATCTGTAGGAACATGATGCATCTCTGTCCTGTGGGGACAGCCTGAGGACTGAGGACCTCTTCTTCAATACATATGCGGGAAATAAAAGAGAAGCAAGATGCACTGGGATTTAAAATGAAATGGAATGAAATGAAATGAAATGATTGAAATGAAATGAAATGAAATGAAATGAAATGAAATGAAAATGACCTGACCAAGATGCTACTATTTCCCAGGTTTTCTCTTTCTCTCTTCTACCTTCCTTCTGGAGGTTAAATCTTTTACTGTAGAGTAATAGAATCACAAAGTCCTACTCAGACCATCTAGTCCAATCCTAATTCCATCCACACCTCTGTGTGTGAGATATATGTTCCCAGACAATTTTATGTGATGTTACACTGAAGGTGAGGGGGAGTTTCTCACAACGCAATGGATAAGAGGTGGGAAAGAGCCCAGGAAGTAAACAAGAAAAATAAAATCTTCAGAGATTACAGCAAGGCTGAAGGGATTTCATTTTATGGCATACATTTTTACTTGGGAATATCCCTGCAAAAATATCTCCTGATCCCAGAAAGCACAGCCAGAGCTTTGGAAACATGTCTGATGATCGTTTTCAGCAAAGTCAGATGTAACTATGTCTGGTAACAGCTTTCAGTTTGGGCGACTAAAAAAGAACTGTAAGGACTGTCCAGGAATAAAGGCAATACGGAATTACCATCAATGGGGAAGTCAACATCTGGAAAAACTCTATGGCTGAGCAGGTGTGTGCGCTGCCTGGGCTGTCTGTGTTTCGAACATTGTGGTTTTAAGCTAGGCTATCTGGGAGATGGCCTCCAGAAACCACATGAAAATAGAACAAACAGAAGCAGCTCCTCTTTCCATTAATATTAATGGCCCAGACATTACCCAATTTAAAGCGGAAGCCAGGGCCGACTAAGGAGAGCCCGATCATGAGAAGTCTAGTGGAAGACTGGTGCACAACCTTTCTGTGATCTGGGGCTGGGAGACATCAAACCAGCCCATTTGGTTGGTATAGAAGGATGAAAAGGGTTTCTGCACTGGAAAGTTTTGTGCTTGGAAGCTCCATTGTCCAAATATTTTGCTACCAAATCATAACTATGCTGCTTACTGCCAGAATCATGTATGCTGTTGTGAGCCAATTGCAAATGAGTGAAGTGGGGAAATGAGACAAAAACAATGGATGGGGGAATTTGGGAGCTTTAGAGCTGACACCCAGCACTGACAGCTCCTCTGGGTGGTCTTGGGAATGCCTTCTATGAAATGACGCAGGAGGAAATTATCCTTCCTTAGTGTTCCCTGAGTTCACACCATACTCTTTCCACTGTGTATAGACCATCTCCTCTCCCATCTATAAATTTACAGAGGCACAAGGGCCACTTAAGGTCATTTTTCTATGGCTAACGATATTTGTTATCTTCCAAGCATGAGCCAAATCTGGAAGCAGTACAGCCTTGATTTGGAAATTTCTGAAAAAAAAAAAAGAACTTAACAGTTTCACCTGATCTTATCTAGACTCCCTGGAGACCACTTGAGCAGCAATTAAACATGCAATTGGAAAATGGACTTGAGGCTAACAGAAGGGAATGTACTTCCTGACTGGAGAGAATGAATAATGAAATTAAATGTCCTAGAACAGCCTTGGTCACTCTTTTTTATTAGTACGTATTTATTCAGTGGAAATGAAAAAATGAGATATTAAGAGAGTTTCAAGTCAAATTCATTTTGGGGGTATTTTTTGGTACCAAATAGGAATGTTATTTTTTGGCTGAACAAAAAGAAAATGAAAGATAATAGGTGGAAGAAAGAAAAAGACAGGAAGGAAGGAAGGAAGGAAGGAAGGAAGGAAGGAAGGAAGGAAGGAAGGAAGGAAGGAAGGAAGGAAGGAAGGAAGGAAGGAAGGAAGGAAGGAAGGAAGGAAGGAAGGAAGGAAGGAAGGGAGGGAGGGAGGGAGGGAGGGAGGGAGGGAGGGAGGGAGGGAGGGAGGGAGGGAAAGAGGGAGGGAGGGAAAGAGGGAGGGAGGGAGGGAGGAAGGGAGGAAGGGAGAAATGGAGGAAGGGAGAAATGGAGGAATGGGGGAAGTATGAACTGAAAGTACTGCACAAGAATATTTTCTACTAAGATTATTACTATTTCTACTAGTATTAATAGGAATAATGTTAACATTTAGTTTTAGTTTTAATTTTAGTGATCGTGCCATAGATAGCATTTCTGTTCTTTCTCTGTGTTCGTTTGCCTTTTCTTTCATTTTTTTCTACCTATATTTTCCTAAAATACTTTCTCACTAGATTTATTGTGTTTCATCTGTGAATAACACACACACACACACACACAAAAAAAAAAAGAAGAAAAAGAAAAAAAAACTGGAAGGGGGAAGGTTCTGGAGATACAACTTTCCTAAAGAATAAATGACAAGGATGATTGGAGCCTCAAGCTTTTCTCTTTTCTTTCCCTACTCATTTGCTGACTTTGTCTTTGTGGTCCACATAGCAGGAATCTTGCCCTCCAAAGGCAGTTAGGGCTTCATTTGTATCTTTTCTGCAGAAATCAAAACCCTACAGATTGTAGAGAGGAAATCCTGGAGTAAAATATCAAAGGGAGGCATGTGTGCAAACATGAATGCAGTATAACAATAGGCAGACGTCTACATAATTTTGTTCAATAGGTTCTAAGGGTGATTCCAGGAGCTGTATTTTGGTTGTTGAAACTCAAATTGTATGAGCAAACTTCAATATGAATTTGGCCCAGTCCCCCTGATAGACTCCTGGCCACTGTTTGGGAGGTTAATAGAACCACTAAGATCGGAAAAAATCATTAAGATCATTTAGTCCTATCATCAAACCATCACCACCATGTCCACTATGCCACGTCTCTATGTGCCACAACTACACATTTCTTGGTGGATTTCCAGTGAGCAGTTTGGATGAGTTCATCCTCTCCTGGAGGCCAGAAGAGGCTGATGTCACAGATGTGGACAGATGCTGTCAGTTAATCTCAATCTTAAGGGATCAGTCCTTGTCATATTTCAATTGTTAGCGTATATTTGAATGACTCTGGGAGAAAATGTAAGCTATACAACTGGCTGTGTAAACCCACAGGAAGAGAACCCAGTGGTGGTGATGGAAGTAAGTGATAATGCAGGAGAAGAGCACGAAGCACTGGCTTAATCCAGGCCATTGCACTCTGTGAAGAAAGAGCAAAAACAGGAAGAGCTGAGTACTTTTTCGAGGCTGAGTGAGTCCTTCCAGATTTTTTCCAGATTTTTTCTCCTTCCATGAGTTCTTTATGGTCCTGGATATGTAGTAGGCAGAGGGTTGTTCTACACACAGTGTTTCCTGCATCCATGGTGGTAGATCAGCAGCCCCAGGACGCAACATATCAGGATTTTATTAGCGCAACTACTAGTGGGAACGCCTACTACTTCTGTGTTTGAAATCAACCTCTTCCTGCTACATCCATCTGTTTATGTCTACATTACACTGAAATGAGCAAGTGCTTCCAGAAACACACATAGAATTCTATTTTTATTTGACTTCATTCCATTCCATTTTACTCTATTCTAGTTTATTATCAGATGGAAAAGAGTACCTAAAGCCTCCAAGGCCAGGGCTGCTCTTTCTACTATTAACATCTTCCTTTGCTGGCAGAGTATCAGAGCTCACCGAGATGCTGCTTTCCTTCTTTTCAGCAGCCTGCTCTCCTAATAAATTCAGCTTTCTCTTGGGCACTGTGGCTGTCTCCACCTTGGTGCTGCTGTAGAAGTATTTCCAGCTTTCAGCTCCTTCTCTGAGCACAAAGTGTGGCCCCAAAGCAAAGAACAATGAGGAATCAAAAAGGTTTAAACGAATTGGACTAGTCGCCAGAAAGCAATGCAAGCAGAAGTTGTTTTGCCTCTTATTATTCTTATGCTTTTTTTGGCAGTAAAACCAGGAGCAAGTAATCAAAAGTTAAATTACACTTGAAGAAGTTGAGCGTAAACTTCTTAATCTCTAGGGGATGTCTGAGGTTTCACAATCTCCTCAGCAAACTCTAAACTTGTGCTGCTGATCCAATTTCTCTGCCTACCTTTCAACAAATTAGGGATTTCTCCTTAGAGCCCAGAAATAAGCAGTCATAAGGTAATGCCTGGCTCTCAGTTTCAAAGGCTGGGACAAATCAAAGAAATGAAGATGGTCTCCTGTTATCAGGATTTCTCTACATTTTGGTTTGTGTTGTTGTTGTTCTCTGATGTCTTTGGAGACTTTCAAGATCCTTCTGTGGAACAGAGAAGCTCTTGGAATTGTCTCCAAGAGGAGAGCTTTCTCTTATTGCTCATGGCCTCTGCAGTGTCCCAGCCACATAGTACAACACAATGATGGCATCAGCAAGATATCTCTGACAGAGGCCACTCACGATGCCTTGTCATTACCCTGTACCTTGTTCAACCTTCTAATGCTTAGGATTGGAAGATTCTTCATTCAGGGAACTCCAGAGGAGATAAGCTGAAGGAAATGACCATTATAGCAACCAAGGCCATTGAAACATGTGGTGTGTGGGATTTCCCAGAGAACCTTGCAGTATATTCGCACCACCTGGTCTGTGGCCACATCTATTACTTGGGCTGCAACTGATCTGCCCTACAAGCCTATCATTTCTAGTTCCTTCCAAGCTGCCCATGACTCCTTCCTCCTCCTCCTCACCAGAAGTGATCATATCTTCAGACTCGTTGGTACAACTGTGCACTAATTGCTTCCAAATGAACTCCTGACAAAATTGTCTGGGTTTAAACCACAGCAAAAATAACAAAATTCTCTTCTGAAGTTTCTAAGTTAACCTAGATAATTTTGGCATGACTGGGTGAGGGTCTGATCACGTGAGGAGCTTTGCTTGTGGATATGGAGGAGTAACAGCCTTGAGCCGGGAAAAAATGACTTTTATACTGATCTCAGCTGCAATTTGATTGAAACCTAACACAACAGGGTATCTTGCAGTAGGGTCTAAGTTCTAAACCCAGGGCTTCCTAACTCTAGTTGCAATATGACTAAGCAAGGAATAGGTTCCTCCACGGGTGGAGATGTCACTGCTTCTCTCCATTAACTGCAGAATGACTCTGGGCTCTGCCCTAAATGCATCCTCAACACAAGGTCACAGGGGTCATTTACACTCTTGTTCCATTAGAAGTCCAAACTCCTTCACCAGGAAAGCCACAGACACAATTTCAGTGCTCTGTGGTACATCCAAAAAGAATGTTTTGATAAATTAGAGGTAGCGTAGCCTAAGTTGCAGGTTCAGATACTGGAAGAAACAAAAAAAAAAAAACCCACATGATATCAACATTCCTTTTAAAATGAATAGAATACTCAGTATTCTTAACAGAAAGGAGTCCATATCATGAACTCCACCCCTACAACGTGAGCAGGAATCCAGTCTTTAAAATGATTTAGCCTTTCTGTTCATGTGCTCTTCATCTTTAAAATCTATACAGTCTTGGATTTTTGATTGATAGGCAGCTGACTGAAAGCATCCTCCCCTGACCAGATGGCTATGGATATCACTGTTTGTACACTTGGATGACAAACCAAAGCAGTGAAGTCAGATAGCATTCACTCAGAGAAACATTGAAAAAAGTCTGCAGTCTTTGAGTTACCAGCTGCCAATGGCCTGGTCCAGATGATTGTGTTCAAGGAATGACTTAAAAAAAAAAGTCAGATCTATTGATCAACTCAGAATCAATAACTGATCGCCATTAATCCATAATAAAAACTAGTAAATAATTAATGAGTTTTCCCATGGACTGTACACACCTGAGTCACACAGCCAAAACTCCAGTAAAGTCAACGAAGCTACAATATTGGTGGGTGTCTAATTACTCCTGTTGTGTCTGACTCAATAGAACTATTTTTGGCCTTTTGCTAATGTCCAGAAATCCCTGCTGATAATCTGCACTGCCACCTTGTGTGACTTTGGCTTTTATTCAGGCTAGCTTTGAAACCTTCGCCATCCATTTCTGCTTTCATTTCAAAGCACAGATTGCTCATCTGATAACAAAATGATCTGGTTAAATCCAGAAAATTTGTACTATTTGTACTAGTTGCGTTCTCCTATGTGGACAGCCCAACACAACCCCTCTTCTGCTGATGGAAGGTCCACCTACTTGTTCTCATCTCTTTATGGTCTCTGACTCACAGACCTCATTGCTTTGCTCAAGAATTGTGGGCTGATGAAGCCTGGCATGAATACAATAAAGTAACATCAGTGACCAAGCATATATTGATAAAGGTACAAATTTAGGATGTTCTATCCCTGAGGTCTCATCTCATGTTCATCTGCTGCTGTACCAGCTCACTTACACTTCTGACTGGAGATCAGGGAGCCCAACAATCTACAACAAACACAGAGATCTGCCTTCAAGGAACAAGTATCAGTGGGGAACCTCTGAGATCTATTATGTTTTGAGATCACTCTGTAGGATTTTCTCCCGGGAAGCACACTGGTAGCACATCTTTCTTTTGTATATTTGCCTTATTTAAGAACTTAAAGAACTTTAAGAACTCAAGAACCCTTGAGTTTCTTTGTCTCAGTCAGAATTAGCCGAAATTACATGCACACATGAAAAAAAAAGAAGTGACAGTTCTTGGGGAGAACGGAGGACACAGAAATGGTTTTCTATGACCACAGATGGATGTCACTTTGGCAGTTTTAGAACCACACAGTCCAAATTTGCCATGTGCTTTGTTTTCCCTTCCGCATGAATAAAAATCATGCCTGTATAAAAGGAGGAACAATTTTAACGGGCACAGAGATCATTAGTCATTGAGCAGTCTAGAAATGTTTTCACTTCTGCGGCTTCCAAATTTCACTAACTCTTCGTAGTGATCTGTGTTTTGAACTTGAGCCCCTCTGCTCACGTCTCAGACCCAGCTCCTGCAACTTCTGTGTTTCCTTTGCTGGTCACTCTTTAAGACAAAGATCAAACCAAAGAATCTTCAGGCCTCAAAACATGAACCTACTTTTTTTTTTTTTTTGCCTTTGCTATTTTAATTTTACAGGCCTTAAAAGAATCATAACATTGGCTTTTCAAAGGAGAGCAAGAAGATATGTGACTGGGTAGAGGTGGATGGCTTGCAGCCTGTGTTTGAATGGCATTTGAAGAGCTTATTACCACAGCAGGGAACTCGAAATATTGTTGCTTTCTTTGAATATAACTAAGGTTTATGGTCTTATGTCTTTATTATACTCACCAATATTTCTAACACTAAAGTGTGGATTATCTACATGTAAAATCAGTCATGTTCTGGGAGAACATAAATATTGCCTATTTATTCCCCTGGACAAATAGGAGGTGTGGCACATCTTCAGAAATACTCTTTGAGGAGCAAAGCTGTGTCATCCATCCTTTCTCTTATGCTATTTTAACCACAGTGTAAAATTTCATTTCTTTGTATTACCTCCTTTGCCCATGTCATTCCTTGCTCCTCAGTAATACAGATCTCCTTCATTGTCTGGATGGTGCTCATGGAAGCAGGTGGAGAATTCCACTGCCTGTTTTCTCAGTAAATCTACTCTCAGGCATACAAGCATGCTACTCAACACCTAAGCTTGTCTCTGCAGGGGTATTGAAGTAGTTATAACTCGGTAGCTATTGAAGTTCAGAGCAAAACAGCATTATCGTTCTTGGAAAGAGCTCACCTCAGTCTAAGTGATCTTGGATAGCCAAGGATTGGTCAGGAGAGTCACACCTCAGAAATGTCTATTTCTTTAACTACAAAAAACAGCATAAAATGACTATCTAGGAGACATGGTTATTGAAGGAAGGTGAAGAGAACCTCATTCTTCATGACAAACCTAAGCATTAACTGGAAAGGTTTCTTTTCCTTTCTCCCAGGACATATCCAAGTTTAATCCAGTTCTGATTTAAAATTGATTCTATTTTTGTCATCAGAAAGTACACAAGGAAGAAAAATCAAAGTGTGTTGTATGTTCTGAACAGCAGAGTGATACTGGCAAAGAGCTTGGTTCACAGCTCCCACGTAGCTCACAGAATGCCTCCAATTTGCTGCTGACCCTCTTTTGCACACCCTATTATTTCCAGCATCAGCAGTCAGTCAGGTTTGAAAGAATCCATCGGTCCACAGAGTCTCAGAAGTCTTGCTAACTTGCAGTTCTCACCTTGAGATCATAGTAAGATCTATTCTCACTTGTGTGTTTGATTTAAAATTTATAGATCCTGGTTCCCAAGCTATGGAGCTGAGCTCAAGGCCCAGACTGCAATTTTGGTCTGTTTATACAAGAATGAATGGAAACTAGTGTGGAACAGTGTGTAATTGTTCTCAAGCTAACTGAAACCTGGCTTGCAGCAATTTAGTTTAATGCAATAAAGCCTCAAATGGAAGAACAGAAGCTTAATAAGAATCTAATTAAGGTGATCCTTGTAGTGCATTCAAATGTGATTATAGGCAGAGCTGTACTTTTTTGGATCTATCAGGAGCATGTGGCTATGATATCACTCTCAGCTGTTTCCTACCCTTCTCTCAGCTGCAAGGTACTGCCACACAGCTGTCTGACATTAAGGGATCCTACTCTATTGCCTAACACATACCCAGCCCAGTTTAAAGTAAAGTTGAATGGGAGGCATAATTGAGTTTGCAATGACACGGTTTTGAGCTGTTTGCCTGGAGGGCTTAGCTGATGAAGCTGTAATAAGTGGAAGAGATATTATCTGAGGTGGGCAAAACAGTTTTAGAAGTGATCAAAAGTGGTGCTCTTAGGTATCTCCATCTTATTTAGTTACTTTAAAACTCATTATAGTGAAAATCTAGACAATCCATCCAAGGGTAGAATTCGTCTCCTAAGACAAGTATCTAGGTATAGGTATGCTCTTTTATAGAAGTGCCTTTCTTCCCTGGCTAGGAAATATTTGAGAGTAAATCACACACTGTGAGCCTGATTTCATCTATATTTAGGGCTGACATCTCTATCTAAGTTGGAAAATTCAGATTCGGTCATAGACAGTAGAGAAGGGGATATTTTTGTATCATAGCTGCATCTCTTAGAGCAAGAGAAAGAGACATCAAGACTCCAGAAACTATAATGTAGCCTGGTATGACTGAATAAGATATAAATCTCTGCATTTCGTAGGGTGGATTCCCATGTTAGCTGAAGGAGACATTTTCCACCAGGTTTAGTGGGGCACATGGAGACTGACAATGACTGTGACACTGTGTGCTGGAGAGCCAAACAACATTAACAAGGTGATGCTGCATGGAGCTGGTGGTAACGTGGGTGTAATTCTTCACAGTGGTATTCCATTTTCACTACATAACTATGAGCCATCCTTTGTTTTGCAATATGACTTCAAGCCATGGGGATTAGCCAGGTCTCCACCATGCAAAGTGCTGGACAAATAGAGAACAAAAACTAGCCACTGGTCCTAAGAGTTTGTCATTCCAGTGAACACAAGACAAGGGTTTATTTTGGCCCATGGCTCTATTGTGGGGATCCAGATGTAGTAACTGACAATCGATTCAAATGAAAACAAAAAGGAGAAGAGTAGAGTTGGAAGAATGGATGAAAGAAATAGAGAGCTTGGATCAGGGATTAAAAAAAAAACACAACAGAATTACCAAGGCCTGGTGCAGCAGTGAAATGAAAGCCATGTGTCTGAAAACAAATCCTGCAGCCATACAGAAGAACTCTCAGTCGCAAGAAAAACAAGGAACAAACCAAAACCCCCTTTCTGGAAGAGGTTTAAAAATGCCTGGTTGTGAGAAAAAAACACAACTCAGCCACTGCTGAGGACATAATTCAGGGTGCACAATGTTGTCACCAGAGCATCTGTCTTGAATGTCCTATCTTTCCCAAGGAAATGCAGCATATCAATGACCTTTCAGCATCTGAAGAGGAGCTATAAGGAAGAAGGGGGCAGAAGATTTTGCAGGGTCTGTGTGACAGAACAAGGGGAAATGGAATGTAGGAATCACACCTTAGAACCACGTGAGCTACAAAGTCTGGACCTGGAAGTCTGGATGTTAATGAGGCCATGCTGTAGCTTTTGGGTATTATTGCCCCTGCAGCGCTCAACTAAGTGCTGAGTCAGCAAAAGGTATTCCTCTACTTCCAGATGATAAATATACTCATGACATAGACATATCCAGTTCAAACATGCCATAAGAAAGGCAAACTGCGATGATCCCAACCTCACAGTCAGTACAAATCTGAGTTCTCTTTACTGTTCAAGTACTAAGAAGCTCCTTAACTAAAATACTCTGCTACAAAGAGTGGTGAATGAAACTATATATATATATATATATATATATATTTGAATTATGAAGGAACAGTATGAAACTCACCCACTGCTTCTAGGAATCTAGAAAGGACATCAGAGTGAGTGCTCAAGTGATGCCCTCCATTGACACTGGAGTCTATCATCTATTCCTTAACTCCAAGCTGAAATCTTCATCCTCAAGTGCTCATTGAGGACAAATCCATAAGGTCATGCAATAAACAAAAGAAGGATAATGCATTCAGGTTTATCTAACAACCACAGCTGCAGCAGGAGTCAAATTTCAAGAGGATGCAATGACTCTTTGGAATGAACTCGGTATAACAAATAGATTTTCAGAAACCTTTGGTAGGATAGGAAGAAAGATTTCAGATCCATTTCCGAAGTGATTGGTTCTCTTTCTTTTTTTCATATTTAGACTGGCAAAGTTTGAGTTTCTTTGAAATTCTAGGACAGATTTTCCAGAAGTTTCTAAAAATCAGTTCTCATCAAACACCTTTCAGCGGTGATTGAAATACAAGCCTTAGGGATACTGAAAAAGTAATAATAATTCTGTATTAACCAGACTGCAGTCACAGTCGATCTAAAATAACAGAACACCACTTAACACTGCTATACCAATTAATGCCATCTGCTAAGTAATACATCATTCACATCATCTGCCCAGCACCAGACCCACAGCTGGAGGCATGGATTTGAGTACGTAAGAAGTTTATTGGAATAGGCTCTCCACTTTTCTCTGTCAGCTATGACTTGCAACCCAGGGCCCGACTTTCTCAGTCCAGAGAGTTTTACGTTTGTAGCCATTGCCTTCGAAACACAGATAAACTGTCCGTGCTGTGATTTATTTGTGACTGAAAACAAAGCATGGGAGAGTGTGCCAGTGAGAATGCTGTGCTCCCACAGCCTCCTTGCATAAATATTTCTCTTTTGTCAGCAGTAAAAGGTCTGGGATGCTGATGCAGAAGATAAGGATGCAGCTGTGCCAGCTCTGCAGCGTTGAAGCAGATGGGCTGTGTGTGTATGTGCGTTCAGTTCTAAAGGAGACACAGATATCTGGAAAAGAAGTGGCTTCTGCAAGTGCAAGTTGCACTTTGGAGCACTGATTTTTTCCTGCTGGTTTCGGCCAGAAGCTGAACCTCCTTTACAATTTCAAGGTCCAGTAAATATCCAATGCTTCCTTAAAAATCCCAGTTCAGTTCGATGTTTTTTCTCAGTCTTCTAAGAATGATACACATGGAGACACAGTTGTATAAGGAAGGAAAATATCCCATTTCTCCACGGGATGTCAATGGTGGCAGATGGCATCTCTTCAATGCCATATTTTGATACTCATTATCAAGTCTGGGAGAGGTCTAATTCAGGACTGCCTCATGTCAGTTATTCCAGAACTGCTTCTAATTGCAATTGAAATATATGATGTTGGCCTGTGTGTGTGAGCCTGAACACCAACCTGGGGGTTAGGTCTAGTCTTGTAAGTCTGCAGAGATGTGTAGCTAAACAGGAATATATTAACATTAGAATGCATGTGCAAGGGCACATAGAATCATAGAAGCACAGAATTGCTTGGGTTGGAAGGGACCTCCAGTTCCAAACCTCTGCTATAGGAAGGGTTGCCAGCCACTAAATCAGGCACTAGATCTGCCCAGGGCTCCATCCAATCTGGCCTCAAACACCTCCAGGTATGGCGTTTCCACAACTTCTCTGGGCCTAGCATTCTATATTTACATGCACAACAGTTATGTATTTATACAGGCAGATGTATCAGAGTATGTGCACACTGATACATGTGTGTTGTTTACTTCTGTGTGCAAATTTGTGGCTAAATATTTATACCAGATTTGCTCAACTGATGTTGTACTGATGTACCCTTGTCCTTTTAGTATACCTAAGTATTATGATATGTGATATACATTGCCTGTCAGTAGGGTGAGAAAATGCCTAGAGTTCTGAATAAAACTATCTGCATATACAAGCACATACATGGATGAACATATGTATACACACACATGTACATACATGCGTTTTTCTGACTCTTTCCCAAAGCTGACAACGGTCAACTCCTCATTTTTAAACTCATGCATAATTAAGTCATTAGAATCTCAAAGCTGCTCTGAAATAAGCTTCCCATTTCCACTATTTTCAGTGTAAAGACAAACAAACAGAAATCTCTGGTTATGATCTTAATTAGTGCTTGGACTGTGTAAGCTATTCTGATTTAAATTACTCGGATATGCAGCAATACAGTTACTCCAAAACCAAATATTGTACTTCACTCTGCTTCTATCATTATTTATTATTTTTGTTGTTTGATTGGAGGAAGTTTAGGTGCTGTTAAATTCTGCATTTATTCTTCTGCAGTGTACTGATATTTACTGTTACACCTTGCAAAACGTAGGTAATGTTTCCCTGGTACCATTTTTCTTTTCTTACTTTTCATTTCTCAATAGCAGTTTTCGGGTTCATCACAGATGCTTTGATCTATTGACATAGCTATTGAAAGAAAAAAAAAAAAAAAAAAGCTTTTTAAAGGAAAATATGACTCAGAAGTACAAGATAATAGACCTTTGAAAATCATTTTTTCATGTTCTTACAGAGAAGAGGATCTGTGTAAGTTCAGAATGGTTCTACAGCAGGAAAGTCCCTGGGACTTCTTTTTGTTGATGTCTTTCTGGAGAACACCTCTGCATGCCATTCTGTGTTTCTGATTCCCCTTTCAGTCTTTGTCTGTTTTGAGGGTGTTACCCCAATGCAGCCTTTCCAAAAGTTAGTATATAATACCTAACAGCTCTGTGCAGATGTTCCTGTTATAAAGGTATCTGTGTGAACTGTAAGAATCATAGAATCATTTGAGTTTGAAAGACCATTAAAGGCCATCTGGGCCAACCCCCCTGCAGTGAACAGGGACATCTACAGCTCCATCATGTGCTCAGAGCCCCATCCACCCTGATCCTGAATGACTCCAAAGACAGGCTATCCATCACCTCCGGGGACAGGTCAACCTGTTCCAGTGCTTCACATTTTATTGTGAATTTTTTTCCCTTATGCTCAGTCTAAAAAGAGGTATTTTAAGTAAAGGAAGTCTCTTCTGTTGTTCTTTTTTGCAGTGTCTGATGCAACAAGGTCTTTCAAAGACCTGAAAAACTGGCCTTCAGCTCTCTATCCTCCATACAGCAGAAGGAATCATGGAGCTATCCCTGCTGCCTCATAATTTTATGGGGCACCAGCTGATATTCATAGTCATAGAATTATCTAGTTTGGGAAAGATCTTCATGATAGAATCATAGACTCATGGAACCACAGAATGGCTTGGGTTGGAAGAGATCTCAAAGGTCATCCAGTTCCAACCCCCAGCCATGGTCAGGGTTACCAACCCACAAATCAGGCTCCAGATCAGGTTGCCCAAGGGCCCTTTTCAACCTGACCTTGGACACTTCCAAGAATGGGGCAACCACAGTTCCTCTGGGCAGCCTGTGCCATCACATCACCACCGCCTTAGTGAAAATATTAAGTAGAAGATGGTGAAATAGAATTATCAAACAAATTGTGTAGTACTCCAAGCATTACTTATTGTAACATGGTGCTCACCCAGAATCCTAAAATTTAGATGAGGCTGCCAATGCGGACAAGCAGTTAGTTTGTATGAAAGTACTGAACATGCAGTCTCTAATCATGGAAAAAGGAACTGAGACATCCTGCAGCTTCCCTGTGTTTTCTCCATTCCTGGGCTTCCCCTCTGCTTAGCTAGGTCATTCCCAGGGCTTTTCAGTGAAATCCTTAATACACAGCAGTGGCTCACATCATACTTTGGTCACAGATCCAGTTACAGTCTCTTCCCCTGCCACTTTTATATTCTATGGAGGATCAAACTTCACGTTCACATTTTGAGTAACCAAGAGGCACCTATACATTTCTAAAAGAATACCTGCAGCAGCTCATCATCATGGTAAAGACTTCAGGAGAAGGTATACAGATTATCCTTAGAGTAACTAAGAATGGCACGGGCAGATCTTCAGACTTGTCCACTGTTTATCATAAGGAAGTGGTGCTGTCAATCATCTTTTAAGGCAGTCTTTCAATTTTTAGCCCAACTTACAGATTTTTTTTTTTTCTGCAGACATTTAATTTATGAAAAAGTACTAATTAGGACAAGCACCAATATATCTGTATGGAGAAAGGTTGACACAATCCTTTCTGGCAATGCAAAATGTGTCTTGGCCTCCTCAATGATCAGATCCCAAAGCTAAAGTATATTCCCCTACATCCAACTGTCTCCATTTACATTTTTTGTCATGATGTAGTGCATCATCCTGTGCGTGCAGCCTAAGGAGGAGAGTAGTTAGCACATGAGCTCCAGTGTCCCTCAGAGTCCACAAACACATTTGGTTCTCTGTGAATGCATTCTTAGCATTTGAATTTTTGACAAACAAAACAAAATGCTATTCCCCTCTCATTTCCCAAGAAAAAGTTCTGTTTCTGTTGTTATTGACCACTCTCTACAGAAAAATAAAAGATTTCTCTTTTTTTTTTCCTTACTCTTCTTCAATTAAACAGGAAAATTCCTCAGCACTGACAGTGCCTGAGGACCAGAAGCCCCAGAATGATTAACAAACAACCCTTATTTTCTTGTCACTTAAATTTGAGAGCTTTCTCATCCAACACACCAAGCTTTTACTTTCAGATCAGTTAAAACTTTTGGATATTTTTTGGTGTGCCACACTGGGTTTTGGTACTAAAAATTGTGCAAACTGGTGGCAAAATGGAAGTTACAAACAGAAAAGAAAATAAAAAATGAAAAAAAAAATCAGAAAAAAATAACAAAGGAAAAGTATAAAGTATCCATCTCTGGCTGAGCTGGGAGAATTAATCCCCTGAATTTCTGCTGTTTACTTAGGAAAAGAATACAAGGAGTGTTTTCTTTCTTTCTTTTTTTTTTTTTTCCCTCTTCCCTCCTCCGCCAGCAAGGAAACCAGAGAAGAGTTTTAAAAATACCAAACCTTCAGCATTTTCACTTAATTACAGAGCAGAAGTTGGTGAGGGCACAGCATGGCTTCCTTTTTGTGCTGCTGGCTGCATTTTTTTGGGTACCCGTTGTTCCCTTTAATGTTTTAGGCTCGGGTTTTCTTTTGTATTTTTTTTTCTGGTTTGCCTTCTAATTTGGACATGTTCTGTGGCAACTCTGTCCTTCATTTTTGGGAACTGTTGGAGATTTTGTTCAAATTTTATTGAGACTTCATTGCCTGAAGAAACTCAAGTGAAACAGCCTAGCCAGTGGCTGGTGCATGCATAGGTATCAGGAAAGGAACTTAAACACATAAAACGGGGAGAAGGATCAGTGGAAACAGTTCAAATAGATAGTTTACCAGCCTCTGGGGAGATCCTCAGTTTAATGCTTTCTTGGTATATAGAATCATGGAATCATAACTGATGGAAAAGATCTCTAAGATCATCTAGTCCAATTGTAAAAGCATCACCAACATGCTTACTGGACCATGTATCTCAGTGTCACATCTGTATGTGTAGCTATTTTATATATATATATATGTATACATATATATAAATACTTGCATATGTAAGCTTGGGAAAGAACTAAGCAGAAGTGCAAAAGTAGCTGACGGGTTACAGTCAACAAAGCTCTGGAGACCTGAGGAGCAGCTTGGAGTGCCTAAAGCTGGTTGGTGGTGCAGAAATCAGTAGTGGTGATGTAGACTTGCACATCTTTCAAGGCCAGGTTGAATGGAACCCTAGACAACCTGATCTGGTGCCTGATTTAGGGGCGGGGAACCCTGCCTGCAGCAGAGCGGTTGGAAATGAATGATCTTTGAGGTTCCTTTCAACCCAACCCATTCTACAGCTGTATTATTCTGTGATCTTTTATGGACTGGATCAGAGGAGATGCTTGTTGGCATGAAACTGTGATGGCTGATCAGCTAGAGAGAGCTGACCCTATTTTCTCCAAATCTGTTGCTCTCTTTTCTTTTTCTCTATGGTCCTTACTCCAAAGCAGTCTCTCAGAACACAGGGATGCAGTTATCAGAGATCAAACTTACCCACAAAGTGCACCTTAGAGCCTTTCTATTTGCCTTACAGATTTGTAGATCACCAAGGATTTCAGCAGTATCCTTCTCCCTGCAGGCTGATCCCTGAAATCCAGGAGTTAATCTATTTCCTTAAAAAAAAAAAAAAAAGAAGAAGAAGAAAAAAAAAAAGAAATAAAGAAATAAACACAACAAAAATGTATGTGTACAGGCTGCTGACAGGCTCCTTGGAATAAAATTCCCTATTAGAGACTTAGCAGTTGTGCAACAGCTTTAGGCTTTTATTTGTTTTTGCTCTTTATTAATAAAAGGATGAAGAGAAAGAAAAAAATAATCCAAAGACTTTCAACCCCTTCTGATGTTTTTGTTAAACCCTGGGATCTTTAAATGTCTTAAGAATGCATCTGTATCTTGAATTTTTGGAGTCTTGAGGAAACTACCTAGCTAAGTGGAAATGTAAATAAAGGCCATTTTCAGCTAACAAAATGAAATTTTGCATTACCCACCAATCCCAGATAGCTAGACCTGGTTATTACAAATGTCTTTGATTGCTTCAGCCAGACCACAGAGTACCCTGCAAGCCAAGAGCCATCCTCTTTACTGCAGTTAGAAGCTCTTAAATATGATGTTAGCTGGCAGTTTATTTCACATGGTCTTTGAGCATTCTGTTGACAAGAGTACAAAGCCCCAAAAGCTGGTCTTCGTGGTGAAAACCCAAAGGTTGTTACAGGGACTGTTTTCCCAATTGTTCTCTTTTTCAGTCTTAATCACACCAACTCTGCTCCATAGGTTTACACTTCCTTGAATTGAGTCCAGCAATAGCAGGAGAAGAAAAAGGGGGAAAGAGGAGTGAAAGGGTAAAAGACCTGCAGCATTTTTTCCTTTCTGTAAGACTCATTGCCTCCAACAACAAACACTGAATTAATAGACAGTCCCCCATCTCTTCCCAGATCTAAGGAAACAGTGTCAATATGAACATTAATATTTGTATTCTGATTACTAATAATGTTTAAGTTCACAGAAGACCCATTTTACCAGGCAACAGGCAAGCTGCAAGGACCATATGCTGGTCAACACATTTAGTTTGGATACTATGGCATCTCAGGGCAAGAGGGAAACGAATCGTTCAGACAGTGGGACAATTTTACATGATGTGAAGCCACAGAATGTAGCAACTACCCACTAAGAACAGTGAGTAGCATCCAGGGGATGCTATTGTGATTACTATACCAGGTGGAACCCATCACTCCATGAAGATAACCTATTTCTTTTGACTACCTCAGGGGGACCACTATCTAAGACTGGACTTTCAATGTTTACACATATAAAGTTAAGTAAGATTATTCCCTCTTTTTCTATTCTGGACTGACAGACCCTGATTTCCCCACTATCACTGGAGAGAAATGGACGTAACCCCTTGTGGCAGGTAGACTGATACAGATCTCAGGAAAAAAAAAACACAAACCCACAGGGTTGTAGAGAGACTGCAATCTAAACAGACACGTTTTGCTTAAAGTTAGTGTACAGACTGAGACAGGAAGAGAACTCAGATGTGAGAACATCAAGCATTATAAACATATCTAGTTTCCAGTGACTTCTCTAGAAAAATGTACAGAACATACACATTCTTCCAAATACGTGTTCCAGGTAGAAAAAGCCACACTTCTGTGGATATCCAGGGAATTATTATCATTATCCTTGAAATGACATAGACTGTTCAGTTAAATGGCCTTTGTGTGTCCATTGCAGTACAGGTCAGCTCTTTTAGGTCAGCAAGATGAGACAAATGTCCTCCATAATGCATCTGCTACCTTTCATTTACCTCAAAGGAGTTTGAATGAAGAGATGGGGATACAGAAAGTCCCTCTGCTGGACCAACTAGAATAATAGTGATCTATTGGCAAGTTTTAATGATCCTATAACCATGCTGTGTTTTCAATAGCTTGTTGCACACCTAGAAAAAAAATATTAGTATCTCAAGACCTTGAAGTTACCTTTCTCATCTGTCTTTATGTGTGCAACCTGAATGTTTGGAGGAACCAAAAGAGCAGTTCTCATTAACTGTCCACAGTCTCCCTGTGCCAAGGTAAAGCTCTTGAAGCAAGTTCATGTAACCTTGAAGGAGTAAAAAATTGTAAGTTCAACAGTGGTCAACATAAAACTGCCATGACCTAGCTGTCTAGCACATACTAAGCTTGTGTCAGTAAGACAGAAGATCTGACAGTATCTGATGTAATTAACTCCGTGTACCTGGAAACCTCAAAGTGTGACAAACTGACATCTGGGCTGGAAATGGAAGAACTGATGCATGGTTAAGAGGGGATGCAGACTAGACAGAGGATAGAAGTGTGCTTGCTAGTGGGCCGTCATAAGGTATGATTCATGCAAAAGAACAAGTTTTAAGGACAACAAAAATCTATCTGCTGGAAGAAATAGATCATAACATTACTGATTGATTATGTAGAGGGTTTTCTTACTAAAAGCTGTTTTTTGACCAAGAAAGAAATCTGCGTCGAATCACAGATTGAGCTGTATGGCTGAACAAAACTAAGCTGAGATCCTTTACGAAATGGGATCAAAGGCATCCTCTGAAGCAGTCAGTAAACAAACCATGTAATGCACAACCAGAGGCAGTGATGCTGCACCCAGCATAGAACATCATCCTGTTCTACATAAGGTGTCAGTAACAAGCAGACGCAGCACCAGAATTTATAGGGAAATGTTTTGCAAAACATAGAGTGAAATAGACTTACACCTCCCAGTGGTGCAGAAGTTAGATGTCTGAACTATGGGAGATTAAGTCCTTATTTCAGTTCTGCCTCCCCAAGTCTGGGAGGTAACTGCATATGTGAGAAGATGGATAGGATAAAAGTTACCGTGGTGCCTGAAGGAAGGTATACCTTTCCTGTGAGGCATAAAAAGGATGCTGTTCCTTTCATAAAGAAATCTACTCTCAAAAGGGAAAGAAGAGAGGTTCCAGAAAAACAATCAAGCAAACAGCAAACAAATAAAAAGACCGGTATTATTTTACTGCTTCCGACTCTGTGCAAACTTGGTCCACCATAATTGATGACAATGCTGCTGTCAATTTTCATGGACATTAACTAACTTAACATGAGAGGAAACATTCCCTTGTGATGATGGATGCATCCGATTTAAGACTCAGCATAGCACGTGTTGGTTTGCCTAGCAAACAGAAGTAGACCTCCATGTGGGGCACAACCTTCTCTGTAGATAAGGCTGAGGTTTAGCCAACACAGCAGAAAAGCAGAGATAGAGAATGTCTGAATGTCACGCTTCCAGCCTCTTGAATGGCTCTTTAGAGACTCAGATTCCAGTGCTACAGCCCTGACACAAGCCTTGCATTTTCTAGCACATGCACATAAAACCACACTCCCAAATGACAGTGGGGTTGTATCTATGTCATTACAACAATTGCAGGCATAAAGCAGGGAGTCAAAATATAAGCATGGGGTTTTCTCTGTTTGTTTGCTTTTGTTTGTTTTGCAGCATGGCAAACTGCTGCCTTTAACAATTAAATGTAATAAAAGCAGGCATTTGTGTGGTGAGATTTTTGAAAAATCGAGCCCTCAAATTCTCAGCTCCTAAAACCAGTATCACAATGCCCCATATAAACTTCAAGTTCTTCTAATTATTAACATCATGTTCTACTTTGGATTGTGAAGTAGTATAAATGAGGGGAATAAAGGGAAGGAGAAATAAGAATGCTATTGCCCATCTCTAAAGATCAGCTAGATCGCAGGAAGCCACCAGTAGCATAGTTGTCCTCTAAACATTTCTTAGTTGGATACCACACAGCATTTACACAGGCTACGAGTCATAGAATCATTAAGGTTAGAAAAGATCACTGAGACCTCCAAGTCCAACCCCAACTCAACCTCACCACGCCCACTGACCATGTCCCTCAGTGGCACATCTTGAAAACCTTCAGGGAAAGTGACTTTACCACTTCCCTAGGCCGATTTCCATGAAAGGCTGGTATCAGAATACAAACGAAGAGATGGCAGGACCCTGATGCTATCTACCTCTATAGTGCACAGGTAGGCTTATCAACATAATGGGATCTGCATGAGGAGCAAAGACCCATTCAAAAAGAAGAGCACAACCGATCCCTTTTCTGAGAATCCAGCCCAAATTAGGCGCCTGAGTCTACAAAATATAACTAATAACACTTAGAGGTCACTAAGGCAGTCAGAATTGTATTTGGTTTTGCAACACATAACAGAATTCTGGTAATGTGGGCATAAAATCAACAGTTCCAACCCCACCAACCAACAGAAAGTTAAATCACTTTGCTGCTTGCTCCAGACTGTATCAATACACAGTATGGATATTTAACTTATCCCCCTTAAATCTGGGCCTTGGTTATTTTTCCTTCGACTCTGGTAGAGCTACCACTGGAATATTTCTGCCAACTTGGGGCAGGACACTCAGTTCCAGTTTCATCACTGCTTGCTTTGTGAGGCTCTACTGAGTGACTGGCCCCATTGTTCAATATTGAGGCAGATACTCTGAGTCATTTCTCCTTGAAGAAAATCTGTTTCCTATAAAGAACTGTCAACTCTATGAGTCATTTACCTTTGTCACCAGTTGGAACCAAAGGAATGATGGAGGCCTGGGCACTGAAAACAGAAGCTTCCCCTGGGAGATACTTAGTGAATTTGATCTTCAGCACAGCCGAAAGCAAGAGAAGCTCCATAAAGGGCACATACAAGTCCAAGGCTAATAATGAGCCAGATGTGGGGAAGGAGTTTCTCCTGGTCAAGAAGTTGGAATGCCTCAGAGACAACCCTACAACACTAACCAGTCCTTGGGTGGAACCCCATTCCCCATAGGAGTTAGCTAATGGATCCCACCTTAAATTACTACATGGAGTTCATACGCACATAAACAAACTTCTTAAATGTCATGAATCATGTCACATGTCCAGCATGAACCAGGTCCACTCTTGTTGCTTCTGTAGATCATCTGGGACATTTTGTGCTTACAGGGCAGCATCAGAGTTTCTCTTTCACTCCATGACCTTATGTGTCCAGTTCTGCTTTGACCTATCGGAGTTAGGTGGTGGAGTGGACAAGGATAATGGCGTTGCACAGTTGGTTTTGACCACAGCTTGTAATCTGGCCTTATTGCATCTTTATCCTGACTTTGCAAAGACACTAAATCCCTCTTTGATGTGCTCTGATATGCTGAACATACACACAGTTCCCCAGACATGTTCACACTGGGTGCTGTCCTACAGGGGGTCTTACCTTTGAAGATTTGCTAATTGAAAAGATGCTTGTACCACACCAATAATAACTGATTACATCCTCATTCACACATTGTTCCACTTGCTTTAGCCATGATTTGATGAAGTGGAGAGTTATCCTCACTTGTCTCGCTGGTGATGAATGGTTTCAGTGTCTGTAAAGACCATTCTGGGTTGTTTGGACATCAGTCTTCCTCCTTCCTCCAAATCACAGATGTCATACAGGTCGAAGTCTAGCGCATTTCTGACAACTAAAAGGAGTCTAAAGCTCTGGGTCTAAGCTTTGAGCTTTGGTACAAATGCTTCTTGATGGCCCACACATAGAAATGCATGTATTCACACCCTGTTTCTGGATGGGATTCCTTTTGAGGCTTCAAAAAACCCTTTTCACAGGAAAGATAATAAATGAAGAAGCGGACTTGAAAACTTCGATCTACAGAAAGGCTGTAGCAAGACCTCCAACTTTATTAATGACAAGTCCGGTGGAGAAAGATTTATGAAGGCCTCTGCTAACACAAATCTGGAATTGCTTAGAGGACTCCACTCCCTGCACTGGAGCTTTGTATGGTGGCAGTTCTCATGCAGCTTCCTACATGATCCAGTGATAAGGATCAACCAGCCTAGACACATGCTGAAGACAAGCCATTCTGGCTTCATGTGTGCATAAATTGACTTTCTTATTGTGCTGTGGAGTTTTTTGGCCAACTAGGGTTTTTGAGCTGTGGTGACATCTTTTTAGGTATTTTCTTTGTATCTTTGAGAGGTTAAAAATCTCCTTTAGCTTTTCTTCTTTTTAATAATTGTAGAAAAGGGGAAATACAGGTTAAGTGTTAGGAAGAAATTATTTAATCAGAAGGTGGTGAGGCCCTGACATTGCTGCACAGAGAAGTATTGGTTCCCCATTCCTGGAGGCGCTCAAGACCTGGTGAGATGGGGCCTGAGCTGGGGTGGGGTTGCTGTCCATGGCAGAGGGTTGGAGCTCAAGGATCTTTAAGGTGCCTTCCAATGTAATGCATTCTGATTCTATGATTTTATGATAAGATGGAAGCAAAGAGAAGACAGAAGCAAAGACCCAGGGTTTGAAGACATCTAGGATTAACCAATTTGGTCTCAGTGAACTGCCATCAGCCACTAACTGCTAATTCAGCCTTGAAATCAAGCTCACTAAAAGCACTGGCAGGTATCACCACCTTCTTCCCAAAATTAGTTTAACTGGATTTCTGTGTTGCATGCTTAGCACTCTGTAACAAGATCAGCTCCTGCAGAAAACATTAAAGAGCTGCTAATGAGCAAGAGATTCCTCTAAGCTTTCCCAGATAAGTAGTTCTTAGGATATGAGCCAGATTCAGAGTTGACCACTGCAGTTGAGATAACCTTTTAGAATTCTTTTTATATACTGCCTCCAGAATGAGATTTCATGTTCCTGATAGTTTTCTTTAGCTGTTGAATGACACAACACCTCCGGTGCATCAAGTGGAGACATTTTAAAGGAATCATAAGGGTTGATATTCATCATGAAAAAGAAAAGGAGTGCTTCAATCACATGACCACTTTCAGGCTCAAATAAAAGCTACTTTATGAGTTATATGGGTAACATAGAATTATGCACAACAACATACACCAACGAGTGGATTATATGCATCTCTGTGTAATTTACTGCCATCTTATTAATGTGGTCGGATTGGAGTAATATTTGCAGGCATATTACAAATCTTCGCTGGCTTTGAGGAAAGGAAACATTTATACTGGCCAGACATTTGGGATAATAAATCAAAAACTCAGCAATCCATTAAAACTGCGTAGATAGAAACCTGAAAGCAGATTTCTGGACAAATTACAGAGCCCTGATCTTACTTCTGTTAGAGGAACGTTAAGCAACAGAAGGGCAGGGAACTTGAGAGACTGATGATGTTATTTCAAAGCCTTCTTTGAATGGAGAAAATGGATCTTATCTTGCTGTGGGTGGGTGTGGAGGTTGTACTGCTGAATTCCTGTGAAACAACAGGAAAAACAATCTGAAAAGCAACAGGGAGAACATCCCTGCACAGCATGGATGAAACCCCTCATGTTTTAGAGTCTCTTTCATCCCCTTTCATACTCTTCCTTTTCAGTAGGATCAAGAAAACATCAGAGAAACAGAGAAATGCTCATGATGCCAGGCTACATTTCACATCACAGATTTGGTCTGAATTGGGGTTTTCACCTGGCCAAAAGAATTCAAGGAACTTACAAGAGAATTTTCAGCTACACCACCAACAGCATTCACCAGATGTGCCATGACCACAGCAAGGAGATGTCAGAAAGTCTTGAGTGAGGTAGCACTGGAATGAGGGATAGGGAAACCCAGACTCCCTCTGGATGAGTTGAGAAACTCTAACCTGCGCCAAAATGCACAGCCAGGCCAGGGCTATTCACTGCAGCTTTGGTGAGACAGGAAAAGGTGGACCAACAGCTCTGTACAGCAATGCTATGATTGCAATCTTTGGTCTGAAAACTGAACACTACTTGTGCCTGTGTCTGCATAATCAGAAATCATTCTGAGAAGAGTCACCGGTGTGGGAGATCTTCTCTGTTTGAACTCTGAAGTTATAAGTGATTTGCCATGAGCCTGAACCGTCATTAAATCCTTGGTCAATCTTTTGAAGTCCCAGGAACTGGCAGTTGAAATTACATGACTGATTTGTTGGAGATTCTCATGGTCATTAATTTTAGATCATCTGTGTGTGGTGTATTCTTTACCTCAGTTTAGTATGAGTCAGTTGGAATCAGCTACTCTGTTCTGTTGTACCAAAGCCCTTATTTTCTCTCAGAAACTCTGGCAATGAAAGTACTAGAGTGCTTTCAGCTTCCTTGGCTCTAAGTGATAACTGAACTGCAAAGTGGCAGAAGTAAAATGTGCTCCAAGGAAGAAAGGAGTTATGAAAAAACTGTGCTCTGCAGCAAACTGGAAATCGATGGGGCTTTTAAGCTGAACAGACAGACCAAAGATACAGAGGTGCCAGAAACAGCGATGCTACTGTTAAAAGAAAACAAAGGCCACATGCACTTCAAGCTCAATTGATAAAATTTGTTGTTTTTCAGTGCTGAGTTAAAAGCTGTAAGAGGATTGCATAAGGTAAATTCTTATGTCAGTTATAAATTGGAGAGCATCACTTGGGAAATAGCATTTACTAATAATCTGTTAAGCTCTTGATCCCATCACAAAAGGTAATTTTCAAAAGTGAAAAAAAGATTGATGCTATTGAGGGTGAATTTGAGAATATTTTCTTCTGATAATTTCCCAACACACTGAAGAATGCTACTGGATGATTGATGCTATTTGAAACGTTCCCATTACCAAAAGATGGAGTCTGAAAGATGAGTTTGATGGCTCTGTTGCTCTGATAATTGTAAGAGCAAAAAAATCAACAATACAGACAGATATAATCATCAATTCCTGTCTTGAAAAAGAAAGGAGAGAAGGAGGGGAGGGAGGGAGGACAGGTCTGTCACTGCTTCACTGAGACTAAGATGGGAAACAACAAAAACATCCCTGATGTCCAATGACACAATCTTTGTTGGACATAAGACTTCTGCTGCAGTAAAAGTAAAAAAGAATCAGAAATCAGAGTTCTGGAGGTGACAAAAGAAGTGCCATAAGAGGAGACAGAGGCTTACATTGCATCTCATAACAACTCAGGAATTAACTTGAATGTTGACAATTGCTAGTTTCTTTGTTTTATGATAGTGCCATAAGAAGCTGCAATTTCAAATTAAATTAATTGGAATTGGCAGTTTGTGTTATGTCAGGCTAGAAAAGGCGGATGTGAGGAACTGTTCATTTAACAGACTCTGGAATTATCCAGCTGGAAAGGCCTCTTCCATTTAGGCAAGGTTCACGCTGTGCAGTGTGTAAGAGGTAGAACTAAGATCAGCCAGTGTGACCCTCTGCCAGACATTTTGTCTCTGTTCTGGAATAATTCAGATAAATGTATGTCTGAGAACAAAATTTCTACCTGCAAAATCAGTGTACTGAATAGAGTAAATGATATGCCCTTAGACTTAGTAGCAATGAAGACACTGTTAACTCTAGCAAGACCACAAATGAAATTGAAAGTGATCCCAGTGTGTAAGCAAGAGTACGTACTTTAATAGCCTGCTTCAGATTTGGAAATACCCATGTCAAATATTCTGACCTTCCTGAGTCTAATAGTTTGGTTGGAAGGGGTCCTAGTTTAGACTAAATACTTGTTTAAACACTTCAGATGGATCTTGAAAGATTTTTCAGATACTTTAATATTGGGCTAATTTTCAACAGAGAAGGAAAATGTAAATAGTCCTTTGAGGACCTTTTTGAAGAAATTCTTTTTTACTCAACTTCTAAGTAGCTAAGAAGAACTGGAGAGATTGCTTGCATTTATTCTATTTTCAAACTCCTATTCTTCAATACTATTAACCAAGATGTAGGTTCTTTTAGCTGTATCATTTTCTGAAAAAGAGCCAAGTTCCTCTACACAAAGTAGACAGCAGACTTAACAGTTTTCAGAGAGGAACACTCAAGTAAGGTCTACAGAGTTCATCACTGGGCCAAGACCTAGCAGCACTGGACTCAGCTGCATTGCAAAGAAAAGTATTTGTAGTGTGTCCAAGCTCCATGAACTTGCTCTTTTCTTCCATCAAAATGAGAGATGGTCCATATGTTTTTCCCAGAAAATTTGCCAAAAACTCTTAGACTGTCTGATGCCTTTTTTTTTCTCCTTTTTCTTTAGACACTTGGGTTTCACCAGCCCTGAAACCTTAATGTTCTCCTTGTTTCCTATAACCCTTAAACTATATCTTGGGCTAGATTCTCAACTGAACTAAATCAGTTTATCACCGTTGACTTCAGAAAGATCACGGTGACAGATATCAGCTGAATAAATGTCTCTTCTGAAAGGTTCTGCTGATTTACACCCAGAATGGTCTAAATCAATATTTCTCAAATCCCTGCTTTGCTTTTGTGATACATCTTTTTGCTGCTACTAAAGTTCAGCATCCTCTGGGAGCATCTCTTAGTAAAACCTGGCCAGCAGTGTTGAGTCAGACAGAAAACCAAGGCTAATCGTGAAAACAAGTACTTTCAGTGGAATTAATTCGGGAGTGTTTTCTATAGAGGAGTCCAAAACTCCTCCTCGTTCTCAAAACTGTTTTCCAGATCTTTTTTTCCCCTGAAAATATTTCAAAATATCTACAGACAATATTCCCTCTAAAACCCCTGAATAAACCATCAGTTAGCTCAGTTACCTCTTCACATTCCCTTTCTTAATTGGAACACAGGCACAAAGGCTGTTGATTTTACCTTTCTTAAAATAAGCCCTCAAAACATCAAGATTTTTATTAATACCAACCAGAACTCTTTCCTCCTTTGTAAACCAGAACTCCATTAATCTTAGGGATTTTGGAGACAATAACTGGGGAGAAAGTGATGAATAGAGGAGTGAAGGTGAAGAAGAGCGACAAAGTTTTGCAGTCCATCAAGCACTGATGCTGCAACATTTGAGGTGGGAAATTATTTCTGAGGATGATAGAGCCCACTTCTGTGACATCCCTCCCTCCTCTGGGGCTGTTCTTCCAGCCCTCTCCAACTTCACAAGAATCTCCCAATATGAATGCCATCCTCTGCTAGTGACAGTGGCAAATACAAGAAGGAATATACCAGTAACTCTTATCAACTACTTGGACCAGACTTCCAATTTCAGCCATTACCACTTCACAGTAATATCCAGTTTGACTAAAAGTCTGACTGTCAATCAGAAGATAAAAAATAAATAAAAATAAATAAAAGGAAAAAAGAAAACCACACAAATGAAGCCATCTTTTACCCAAAGGATCTGCAGATGACGCACAAAATAATAAAAAATTAAAAATAATTAAAAAAAAAATCCATCTTGATGTAAGACGTGGCTTGATCAATTCCTAAGAACTCCCGTGAGGGCTTTGCCTCAGCTAAGCCTCTAGCTGAGCTTCGTCATGCATCACTCTGGGCTGTCAAGTCAAGGTGGGGAGTCACAGATGAGAATAAGTGCAGTCATGTCAGGCAGGAAACAATGGCACAGCATAAGTCTAACATTTAAATGTAATACAAACCAGGCAAGTTTCTTCTCACTTAACTCCAGTCTTTGGCACTGCAGATGCTGACAAATATTCTGCATCTGGAACAGTCCAATAGTGATTCATCCAATCAAGAGTCTCCTCAGATTCTGTCTTCTACCTGCCAACCCAGTGTAAATGCCTTATATACCCCAGGAATCTAAGATAGCAAGAGATTCTGATGTATCAGTAACTGGATCCTGCTCTAGATGTCTGCATAAGATGATCTTCTCTCTAGAAGATTCCATTTTACTCCATAAAAAGACAAGGATGTGTTCAAATGCAGACATAGAATAATAGACTCATAGAATCCTTGGAGTTGGAAGGGACCTTTAAAGGTGATCTAATTCAGCTCCTGTGCAATGAACAGAGACAACCATAGCTGGATCAGGTTGCTCAGAGCCTGATCCAGCCTTGCCTTGAAAGTCTCCAGGGATGCAGCATCCACCATGTCTCTGGGCAACCTGTTCCAGTGCCTTACCACCATCACTGTCACTGTAAGAGACTTTTTCTTCATATTCAACCTAAATCTATCCTCTTAAAGCTTAAAACCATTTTCTCTTGTTCTATCACAACAGACCCTGCTAAAGAATCTGTCCCCTTCCTTCCTGTAGCTCCCATTTAGATATTGAAAGGCTGCTATCAGATCACCTTGCAGCTTTCTCTTCCTCAGGATGAATGACCCCAGCACTCTCAGCCTGTCCTTACAGGATCATTTTTGTGGCCCTCCTCTGCATGTACTCCAACAGCTCCATGTCTCTCCTGTATTGAGGAATCCAAATCTGGATGCAGTACTCATGGTGGGGCCACACCAGTGCAGGGCAGAGAGGAAGGATCACCTCTCTTGCCCTGCTGTCCATGCTTCTTTTGATGTAAGCCAGGTTATAGTTATCTTTTTGGGCTGTGAGGGAACATTGCTCACTCATGTCCAGTTTCCCATCCACCAGTATCCTCAGGTCTTTTTCAGCAGAGCTGTACTCAATCTTTTCATCCCCCAGCTTGTATTGGTAATTGGGGCTGCCTCAACCCAGGTGCAAGATCTCACATTTGGATTTGTTGAACCTCATGAGGTTCAACTGGACTCACTGCTCAGCCTGTCTATGTCTCTCTGGATGGCATCCCATCCCTCTGGTGTTTCAATCACACCCCACAGCTTGGTATCATCAGCTGTGGGTGTACTCAATTCCACTCTCAGTGCCACTGATGAAGATATTAAAGAGTACACCTAATTAGCAACAATGTGGCAAAGAAGAATAATGAGAAATATGCTTATTTGAGTACATCTCCAATTTTAAAACTGGTGCCAGCTTGAAGAGGCATGAAACAGTGTAAAATGTTCTCTCACCATGTACAGTAATCTGTAGACTGCTGAGTACCAAAAATCTGCTTTAGAGATATTGCAGGGGGTCTGATGTTTTTCGTAAGAGCATGTGAATTAAGCCAACCTGAAATTAATGAACTGACAAGTCATAATTTCACGTCCCTAGCAGCAACCAGAAACAGATGCTACAGGAAACTAAAAAAAAATAGGTGAGCATACAATGGAAAGCTGCAGACCAGGATTTTCCTAATCTGATAGTAATGTCTTCGTATTTAACAGCCCTGAGTGACTTCTACTTTTCCTGAATATGACTACCTCTTCAATCCTTTAAAATATTTAGCACCTACACTGCCATCAGCAAGAAGTTGTATAGCTGTGCTTCACACGAGAAATGGTCTTCTTTGACTTTTTCTGAACTCGCTACCCAGAAATTTTATTTGACTTCTCAAATGCTAGTAGTGCAAAAGGTAGTGAGTAATAGATCCCCAGTCACTTTTCCTGTTTAGGATTTTATTAGCTTGCTAGAACAGGCTCAAGCACAGTGCATTCAACATCCTGCCCGATTTTCCATGACCCAACAGTCACATAGGCAACTTTTGTGTGCATATTTAATAATATCCTAATAAACTGGTCATACTCAGGTAGAAGGAAATATATAGTTCTCTGAAGGGCACTTTCTAGCTGAGACCAAGACTATGTTTGCAGAAATGCAAAGTGGAAAGTCAGGTCAGGGCTCTAGGACAGTTTGGGGTCTTAACTGGGAAAACAGAAACAGCCACAGATAGAAAAGGCAGGAAAAGACCTTTATGACCAGATCTTCACCAATCCCAGCTTACCATAAAATATCACCTGACCCAAGCACTGAAGAAATGTAGTAATGAGGTGCTAGAGTGTGCATGGATTTGATTTAGAGCAGGAATTCTGTCCTCATCCATGACTATATCTCAAGTTCTTACCTCACTTTTCCCTGTTATCCTCACCACATCAGAGTCTGTATTGTTGGGTTCCACTCCAGTGGGTGGAGGTTACTTCACTGATGTCAGATATGTGAAAATGTCTCATCTTGTACTATGAAATCAGTGATACGATAAAACAACTTGGACTCACAGTGTGGCTGGAGGGGAGGAAACTGGATGAAAGAAGAAAGATGTGTTGTTTCATTTTGTGGTTATTGAGGTTTTCGTGCTTGTTTTAAACTACCCATAAGGATTTTGATGCAAAAGGTTGAAATACGTAGATAGTGCAGACAAAGCACATGTGTAGACTAAAATAAAGATATATTCTGGATATTTTGTTCTTTAGCCTTAATCTCTTCTCCCTCTATGACAGTAAGAGCCTGAAAATATCAGTCAGAAATACACAGACACACAAAACAATGTATGGTAAAATGTTCACCTCTTTTAAACGTCCCTTTCAATGCTCGGCTGCCAAATCTCGTGTTTCCAAAGGAGCATAAATCTCAAGGAAATCCCTTTTGTAGGCCCAGTTTTGGAGAACAGACTTTGACTTCAAATCTGTGTGTTGACACTGGAGCTGCCATTGCTTTAGTAATTTCTAAATGTCATAAAGAGTGTCATAGAAGCACAGAATTATAGAATCATAAAATTGCTTGGGTTGGAAGGGAATGGATTTCATGCCAACCAGGATAAGAAGAGTGCTAGGACAATATCTCATTTTTTTCTATGTTCTAAAGTTTTAGCAGAAGTTTATCAGTCTTGGGATGCCCAGAACAAACCATGCTGGACTCAGTGAATGTACTTGTTGTTGAATATGAGTGTACTGTTGCCTAGTTAGAAAACTTTTATGTATTCCTATACTCATTAGGAGCAATCTTCCTCTATCAGAATACCATGCATGAGAGGATAGCTGTTCCTGTGGATGCTCTAGAAAAACTCTTTCTGCTTCTTTGAGAGTGCAAACTAAACCTACAGCAGAGGAAAATTGTACAATAGCTGTAGGTTGGTTGACTGGACAAGAACTGCCAAAGATAGCCTTATCTAAAATCTTCAGGCTATGACAATCACCCACACTTGGCAGACTAAAATGAGGGAATGATATTTCTTCCAGACCTCCCACAAAAATATGCAGCAGCCACATGCAAGGCTGTGTTTTTCTGTTGGGAACCCTTTGAAGCCATTCATCTTGCTACTAAGGAATTCTGGCATTGTTACTCCTTTTAAAGGGACAGGGCAAGGAAAGCAACGATCTTCTGATGATGACAATGCTTCTTTATATTTTGGCTTCATGGTACCCCCAAGAACTGGCGAAGGTAGTTATCACTGCAGTTCAGTTATAAATATTGTGGAAGGGGCTATCTGATGATCATGTATCTTATAGCAATTGCACTGGGAAAGTCAAGAGCTTGGTGATCCCTCCAGGAGCAAATGGCAGGGAATACAATCAGAATTGACATCTCACCTTTTGGAGCTCATTTATGACAAACTTTGATTAAAGTCAAGCAAGACTTTGATTTGTGTATCTGCTTTAGAAGCATAAGAGAAGATTGCCCCAGGTCCATTGACTCATGTGGTTGCTTAGTCTGCAGTTTCTAGTGATACTGGGGTGCCTCAGGATATTTAACCCACCTTCAAGTTGCTGCTCTGAAAGGGCATAAGGCTCTCTCATACATACTATACCCATCCCATGTGAAGCTTTTACACTCCCTAAGAAGAGCCAGATGACAAAAAAAAAGCTAATGTTCATTGAGGCCATCCACCATAGCACGTCTACATCTGATCGCATTTTGTACTCAGTGGAAATACAGCGACAATCAGTAGTTAATAGTGTAAGTCTCTAATTCTACATGTTAGAAGCACAAACACTATTAGTATTCTTACTGTAGCTGATGCTAAATAAATTAGATAAACATTAGTCAGAAATAAATATGTAGTGTGGAACAGCTTTGTGCTGGGAATGAAGACAAGAAAGCAAAGCTTCCCACTGTCAGTCTTTTTTAAATTAGCTTGCACAATCATCAGTGTCAAGAAGCAACTATTGTTGTATGGATTTCACACAAGTATAAAGGCTAGGATGCAGACTGTCAGCTCTTAGTGCCAGTGGTGTTCTTTATAGCATAAAATACTGACAAACGCTTTGGATCTTGTAGCATCCTCTCAAAATTTCCATGGCTTTATCATCTGAAAGCCACAACTGTTGAGATAAAAAGATTAACAGAAATATTCAGGCATTCCCTTGTAACAAATAGAAACCCTTGATCTGTACTGAAGTGTCTTTATGAACCCAGTCCAGATTCACTTCAGCACCTGCTTTTGTCTTCCTTCAGCCCAGACAGTTTCTCCCAGACACTGTCCCACAGATCTTCCCACTGGTCACATCTAGAACGGAAGCTTCAGGGGAAGGATGGAAAAAAGCTGTGTTTTGGACACAAAACCAGTCTGGGGCATATTAGCTGATTTTGCTTGCAAACTTATCATCAGCTGCTGCTAGGACACCCTTAGTAAAAGTTCCAGAGAACTAGTAAACATGAATACATGATGCTTCAGTGTCTTGGAAAGGATGTTTAACTGTTTAAATGACTGATTATTCACTCCATGTTGTTTACTTGCCCTAGGAGGGAGTAGAAGATGCTACTCAACAACACACAGCCTTTGCATGTCCAGAATTATCTAGAAAGGTCCAGTTCAGTTGAATCAACAACATCCCAGAAACTCTGTTTTGGAGAAGGGGAAGTTCAGATTCTTGCACTGTCTGTTTTGACTCCTGGGTTTTCATTAAACCTTGATTCAGAGACTTAAAGCAGCATTTGCTTGAAGAATAGTGACTCAGTCCCTCTGTGTTTCAAGTCCCCAGCTGGGTATTGAGGGTGATTTCACACAGGCTGTTTAGTAATTTATCAGAAGTTTTTTCTAAGCCCATGCTTGAGCAGCACCTGATTCAGCAAAACCACCAGGTGCCAACGTTGTGCAAACAACTACTCAAAGTAAGGAGTGATAAATGGTTTGCTGTCCTTTCTTCCCCTCCAAGAGCTGTTTATTCCATTCTGAATAGTTAAGTAAGAATATTTAGAAGAAACAGCAGACATATATTACAGCAAAAGTCAGCCAGTCACGTCAGCTGAAAGGATTGATGCCAAAGCTGTATCTGTCAGTCTATCATTATATCTCACTTGATTAATCCAAGCCTCATCAAAGCCTGCCCAAAGACTCCTGCTGACTTTCATGGGTTTTGGATAAGTTGCTCTGTAATTTTCCCAAAGCAAACTAAACCAACACGATGACAGAAATTTGAAGAGAGGAAAAACACAGAGACCAAAACTAGATGTTGTGCACCTCCTAATCAGGAGGCAATTTTATCCCATAGGAAGATGAGAAAAATGTTTGGAGATATATATAAATTCTGAAAGACAGACTAGAGCCTGCAGCTCATTGACTCCTAAGTGTGGAAGGCTCTGTGGAATTCTTCCCTTGGTGAGCACAGGATTGATTTCCCTGAATGAAAGTCTATGCCTACAGATAGTTATCAGGGTCAACTGAATTCAGCCTAGCTCTCAGCTTCTCTTGTTATCTGGTGACTTTGATACTTCTGCAGTTCACATCTGCCAGCCTTCTGTACATATCTCATATACCTTGAGAATATGGATATGCCTTGATCATATGAGCTTAGGAAACAGGACACCCATGTGTGGGTAACCACATCAAATTACATATAGCCAGATGCACACTCAAAGAATTGATGGCCTTCATGACAAAATAGTACCTAATGGATTAAATACATCAGCTGCTCTATGTAGTCCTTAATGAAAGCAAAAACATCGTTGAAGCTCCTTTTAGTCACTTTGTGGCTTGTAACATAGGCTGGTTATTCTGGAACTCGTTACCTAGCAAAAATGCTTCATTCACATAGCAGGAATTTGTTAGTTTCTGAGGGATCAGTGCTCATAGCCTGATAACGGTCCCTGTACAAAACTGGAAGTGTCTCAATCTGTCCTTTAAACCCCTAGTACTTCCAGAAGGCTTCTTGTGTCCAATAATGATTAAAATTGATTCAGAGGAAGAAAAGCAGGTGAAAAATGCACATTGGCTCTGTGAGTTCATTAGACATCCGAAAAGGTGTGATTTCACAAGGACAAATGTCAAAAGCAGGAAAAGAAAGAGTAGGGACCCAGGAAGATAAAAGGAGCTGGAAGGCTCTTTTGAGAGGTTGGACAGCTAGCTGTGAATGCATGCCTAATTGTTATGCAGCTAAAGACAGCCATGATGAATCCCACTCCACAGGGCACAAGAAACCATTCTCACACCGAAGATGAGGAACCCTCTTTCTCCTCTTCATTCATCATCATGGAGTATTTTTTTTTCTCTTTTATTTTCATCCAGACCAGTTGTATTCAACAAAGTAGTTGTACTTCATCACATTCTTTTCTCTTTGAAAGATTTTTTACTTGTGTTTTGTAGACAATAGTTCCTTTTCTTTCTGCACAGCAGGCAGCAGGAGTGGAGCACAAATCATAATTCAGTTATGCAGATGTGCTATCTGAAAATAAAAATCCTAGCACAGAGGATAGTGATTTTCAATCAGAATGCATTTGTACATCAGATGAGGAACAGATGAGTGTATGAATAAGCACGGATGTTTCTTTCTAAGACCAAAACATTACCAAGTGCCCTCCAGATATTTTCAAGAAAAGGGAAGGTGTGGCACCGAAGGACATGGATGGTGGGAATGGTGCTGATGGGCTGATGGTTGGCCTTGGTGATCTTTCTGGGCTGTGATATTATAAAAGTCAAGCTAGATAAAGAAGGGTGGCAGCAATCAAAATCAAGAATGTGTAGTCTGAGAAGAGTAAGGCTCAACAGAAAAAGCATACTTACAACTAGAGGATTTGTATCCATTCTTTGTTTACATCACTGACACAGATAGTGTCAGTAGAGTAGCCCAGGTGTGATCCTGGACTAGCAAAATCTAGAAAGCATGCCCGCATGGATATGGCACATCAAACATTCAGAAACTCCCATGGGAGTCTGTTGGTTGGTTGGTAATTGCACCAGTTCCAAATGGCAGCATTCCCACTCAATTACCTTTAACACCAAGAGGAAAATCACTCTGCTGTTATACACTAGTTCAGTGAATGTATCTCCTTCTTCGGCCATCTCTTCAGGTAGAACTTAGCAGGACTGGAAGGATTTAGAGAAAGAGGTGGCACTAAAATGGGATGGAGTTGTGAGATTAGTTTCTAGAATACATTTAAACCAATGCTGGGAAAAAGCTATTTGACGTTGCTCTAACACAGAACAGGCAGCATTTTTTTGCTATTTGTGCTGTAAAACAAGGCAATGCAATCAGGTTCCCCAGAAGTGCCTCCCCCAGTTGAAGACTGAAGTGAACTATTCACAGAGAAAACAGCATAAAAATAATCAAAAGAAAGGCAATGCTTTCAAGAGTTCATTCACTCTAAGTGATTTCATATTTGGACTTTTGCAAAAGGTTTATTAAGTAGAAGGCCAAGAAAGCCAGTGACCTAAATTTGTCCTAAGCCTGTGATTCAGTCCGTCCCATTGACAGAGCCAGACAGAGGGAAATACTAGGCAAGGGAATTTATGTAGACATTTACCTGATTCTGTGTCTAAGCAGTGAAAAACTACCAGTTCTTAACCCTTTAAAAGAGATGGTTTTCCCCATTGTATTTCTTAGCAAAGAGAAAATTTCTCTCATTGTATTTCCTTCAGTCATACACTATGGCTTCATCTGGAATTGTGCTTTCATGTCTGCCATGGATTTAAGTCTGATGTTTAGTCTGAGTAACTGATTATTGTTCTCCTTCTAACAGTTGCAATGTTTGGTCCAGGTCTGTGTTGAGCATTAAGAGCTGGACTCAATGATCCTTATGGATTCCTTACAACCTGGGATATTCTGTGGTTCTGTTGATATGAACTATGAGCATTACCAACAATGGGGTGTTTTCAGAAGTCACTATTCTTCACGGCTATCCTTTGGACTATGACCACGAATAAATACACATAATCTGTTACAAAATCTCAAAAGATGACCACAATTAACAACCAGGACTGAATTCAAAGCCTCTGAAACTGCAGACAGGCTGTCCTACTGTTTAAGCTATGGAGCAACTTCAGTACTTAATGTTCAAGTGTTTTCTGTGGTGTTGCACCCATACTTAGTGCAATCTGGATCAAGTTGAAACAATGCCTGTTTGGAATTTATGGACTATATGGAGAATAGTTCATGTCTAGCTTCACTCTTTGAGATAACAACCTAAAAAGAATTGATTCAGTAAAGAGGTTCATGCAGAAGTCTAATGAGCTGTTTAAGCAGAGCTAAAGGTACAAAGATTAAGGGACTTTTTCCACCGAACTTATTGAGAATGGATGAGCACCGGTGAATTTCTATACCCACAGGGCCAATATATCTTTCTGCTTTTGAAAATATTAGGAATACAAACAGGAACTAATGTATGTTGACTTTTTATTCTTCTTCTGTCACTCTCATAACCTCTGTTTCTACTATCCAAGAAAGCAAGTACAAATGCAAAAAAGTTTCTTGGTTTAAGCTAGGTATGTTTACAATTTCAGATTGAAAGATACACTCTGACCTCAGATTAACTTTAAATTGAGTCTCACATCATAGTAGCATCTGATATTTAAATCGTCCTGTGCCCAGAAAGGAAGGAAACTCAATGACCTTCTAGTACTTTGTCTTTTCCTCAATGCAGTACCTATCATATGAGCCTACTGTATAACCTGTTTACCAAACTGAGGATACTGAGTGCTGCAAGAGACAAACAGCTCTCCCATAGTACTGATTTATTCTCCATTCCTTAGGTGGAGATGTTTGGTGGGGGGAGAAAAACAGAATTCTTCACAGTTATGAAGAGACTCAATGGTAAGGTTTATATCACCTGAATGCCTGCTTGACCTTCTTGAAAAGGGTCTGGCTTTGGTTTTTAGCAGAAGAGTAAGTTGGCCAGCACTCACTCATTAGCAAGATGGGTCGTGCAAGCAGACTATGATTTCAAATGTCCTCAGTGTATCTGCAAAGTGATCTTTTTGCTGAAAATCCTTTGTTTCGAAGGGCAAAGTCTGCACCTCACAGTGATCCAGGCACGATGCAATGTTTGTTCCTCTGTATGTTACAGATCTGCAAACTGAAGTGAAAAAAATCCAGTTAAGGCAAGTGATTGAGTTCAGTATTCTTTCTCCAGCAACAAACAGTGAGGAAGGCATAGAAGAAATATGACAAAGCTAGAGCTGTGTTTCCCATGGACTCATCCTACCAGTTCGGGGAGGTCAGCAGTTCAGGACTTTCTAAGCTACTGGATTTGTGCATATGTTCCAGAAGCTTCTCTAATTCCTTTTTATCCCATTTCTGAATTTGATTTCTATAGCATTCTGTTATTCAGTTACACATCTGAAATACTGTCAACTGTCTTCCTGTGTTTTCTGGGGAGCCTACTGAATATATTTTGCCTTCTGTCTTCACATCACTCTTACTGAGATCCTACCCCTTGACCTTGGCTCTTGTATTCTTCTATTTTTATAAGCAAAAAGCGATTTTTTTTCCAGCATCCTAAGTTTACAGTTTCATAAAACCTTGAAGTGCACACTGCAGACAAAAAGAGTGGCCCTCTCCCCCGCTTTTGTGCCAACTGTTTGACAATGTAGTAAGCCATACTGGGAAGTTACCCTGTCTGAAAACAAACCAACTACCTTAGTCCATCTCACTACGTAGCATCACAGGTGAAGATGCAAGAGAGAGGAGTGAGAGTACTTGCTTAAGAAGCAAAGAGAGGGTGGGATCATTTTTTTGATTCAGTAAAAAGCAGCTCTTTTCCTTCATGACTTTTATAATAAGCTCAAAAAGATGTGGCCTCCCAAGCTCTTCCCTCCTGGAAGCCACAAAGCCACCAGCTGTTTGCAGCCTGAAGGTCAATGTTGTCTAAACAGGATAGCTTTAGTTAGCAAATGGGAAATAGCCTTGTACCAAAGATGACTGTGGGAAGCTGTCACTGCATGTGCAGCCCCAGCAGTCTGGCTTGCTCCTCCATCCCATCACTCGTTTTTATTTCAGCTCTGTGAGCTGGCCCACAATTTAATGCTCAGATAGCCATTTATGACTGCAAGCCATGCCTGCCTCATCTGTCAGTCACGGCTGAAACCAGGGTGGGATTCACTGGTAAGCCAAAAAGTTGTGCTTTCTTTCCTTTGTATGGAAGGGCACCTTGCCACCATTTTTATTTCTATTTTAGACAATGGCTTCTCTCTGAGCACCTCAGCAGGGACCATCGGAAGGCACTGCCTCACACAAAGGAAGAATACGGCTAATCACTTTTTCCAGGAACCACAGAAGCCCCAGTGCCACCAGTAAACAGCCTCTGGGTGGAGATGAGACACCCAGCTCCCTGCAGAGCTCTGTACTCGCTGGCTTTGTCTGTGGCACTGAGCTGAATGTGCCCAGACCACGCACAGAGGTCAACTTCAGTGCTCTGTGTGAGTATTCTTAAGCTCTGTTACTCCTTCAGCAGGGAATCTCTGCTCCCAAACTGCCTTTTAGAAACAGTGCCTGGCCTATCTGTCACTAGGATGATGGTGTGAGCTGTTCCCAAAATACTTTTGTATGTATGCATAAGGCAACATATCCAAACTGGAGAGAGACAGCCTACCTGCAGGACCAGTGTCATGGTTTAGGGTCATGAGATGCTTTACATATTAGTTAATAGTTTTAATAGTGACTAAGACCTAGAAACTGTCTCATTTTTTTTTTTTCAGATAACCAATCTGGCTGTAATCAAAGGCAGCAAAGATTAAGAGAGTGGGAAGCAATCAGAGCACTTTCAGATCACCAGGTAAAAGGTATAGATTTGCTATATGGTTCGTGGGGCAAATGTTAAAAAGTTGTTGCCACCCACAGCATTCTGTCATTTTGTTTATATGATTTTATGAATTGGGGTCCAAATGGAGTTATTAAGGTACTGGATTAAGTCTCCACAGATTGGACTCAGTGATATTTTAGGACCAAGAAAAATGGCTCTTGGGCAGGCAGTCTGCTTCAATATGCAAATGCAGGGATAGAAAAAAGATAAAAGGAATGGGATTGATACATCTAAGAAATCCTTCCATCCAGTATTTTCCATATAAATATTTAAAGTCTCCCCTGCCTTGTTAACCATTCTCTTTCTAAACTGTGCAAAAATAAACCATTCATTTCATTAGTGTTATCTTACGTGCCAGAACTCTCACTCTTAAAATATCATGAACCTCCTTCAAAATTTCCCTATCTTCCTTTTCCATCAGGGGAGCCTAAAAGTTTCAGTTGAATGAAATGATTAAAGAAGGATTAATCTTTCTTAAGTTCAGAAGTCTAAAAGGAAATTTGGTCTTAAGGGAGTAATTTAAGACAAATTGAGTTAATCCACTTCTGACGATTCCTATTTCCCTTCTTTCATTATGAAAGAAATCAAACTGATGAATTTTAAATAGCTAATGACTGGGTATCCAACTAAGGTAAACAGATCTCTTGGTGTGTATGCAGTGTAACTGGCATGATCATTCACAGTAGTGTCCTGATTGTTCCGTGGCATTCCTCCAAATCACTAAAATGCATACAAATTATGGGAAGTGGGGACTTCACAACCTTTGGTGTGAGCAATCTGACTGAATCTGAGCCATATTTTTGCAAGTTTCTGGTAGACAATGGACGTTGAGGTGTGAAGCATTGCTTGCCATACAATCACGTATGGTGAGAGAAGTACAAATGCAGACAAAAGTGTAATCATGACCAAAAGAAGCTTGAGGGGCTCAAGAAGGTTCATACAGACACAGCAAAGTATAAAGCAGAGAAACAAAATGGGATGAAAGGTTGAGGGAACTGTGCTTGTTTAGCTTGGAGAAGTGAAGGCTCCGGGGAGACCTGAGTGTGGCCTTCCAATTCCTGAAGGGAGTGTATAAACAGGAGGGGGAACAACTGCTTACATGGGTTGATAGTGATAAGACAAGGGAGAATGGTTTTAAACTAAGACAGAGGAGACTTAGGTTAGATGTTAGGAGGAAGTTAGGAGGAAGTTTTTCACTCAAAGGGTGGTGATGCACTAGAGCAGTTTGCCCAGAGATGTTGTGGATGCCCCATCCCTGGAGGCATTCGAGACAAGGCTGGATGTGGCTCTGGGCAGCCTGCTCTAGTGGCTGGCAACCCTGCCCATGGCAGAGGAGTTGAAACTGGGCGATTTTTGAGGTCCTTTTCAACCCAGGCCATTGTATGATTCTATGAGAATACTGCATTTCAGTCACATTGAGTCCTCTATCAAAAAAATCTAATGGTAACCCTCCCATACCTGGGCAGTGACTGCGTTCCTTTCTCAATCACTCCCACTTGAAAAGTGGGGAAACATCCCATAACATTCCAAACTTTTCATTCTTTGTTCTCTTCCTTTACTGATCTGGAATAGCCTTGCTTTAAATATGCACTGCCCTGACCTGGTCAGGATTGGTTGGTAAAGCACGGCCCAGGGAAACCAGAATGGGAGTTGTTCTGCAGAGTTGTTCCAATAACATAAGTGCAAGGAGTGCCACTGTGATTGCAAGAAACTAGGCAATGTAGCAGAGCAGTGAAATGTCTCCTGTCCTTCATTTGCAGTCATTTTCCTTGCTCTTGATGAGATTTCAGGTATGATTTTTTCTGAGTAAATGTAGAAATCTTATTTATACTAATAGCTACACTTGATCTAATCACTATTCACATACTTTTTGTAGAATCATAGAATGGTTTGGATTGAAGGGAACTTAAAGTTAACTAGTGACAGCCCCATGGCAGGAATACCTCCCACTAGACTAGCTTGCCCAAAGCCCCACAGAGCCTAGCCACTCATAGTCCATAGACAGAAATTGGCATCTCAAGAACACATTAGAAATATGTAAGATAGATCAAATTCCCCTAGATTCCTACTCTTAATTCTCCAAATTCATATTTCTCCCTATAGACTATGAATGAGTTTTAGTCATTATTGAGGATAAAGGAGTGACACTGTAAACATCTGAAGCTGGCTGAAGTGAATACTACCTGTAGTCTCAGGTGGCTCTTTGTAGCCATCCCTTAGCATCATTGGAGAAAGAAAGGTCTCTTTATCAAGCAGTTCACCTTTATCTATTTTAAACACAATCCCTCTAGAAGCACCTACTCCCTGCACTGACTTTTAGGAAAGTTTCTTTAGCTAGGTTAGAGTGAACAACTACTAGGACAAGTCCTAGCTATGAACCTCCTGCCCTATGTGTTTTCCCAGCCCTACCACCCCATGATCAGAAAAGATGAACAGATACAAAAATAGCTGCATGGAAAAGCTCCTGGGATGACCACAGGCAGGGGTTGTTGTTTTGCTAAGGGGTGATTAAAGCTATGAATTTATTATCTTTGAGTGAGTCCAAATGAATGCCCTGTTGTTTCCATACCAAGGGGCATGGTTTGAATCTAAAGGTATGGTGACCCAGTCAAACAGCTGATTAGTCACCCTAGAGCAAAATAATATGCAAACAGAGTGCACAACCAGGAGACAAGGACACAAAAACAAAACAGGGTCGTGCTAACATATCATGCTTAGCCCAGCAAAGTGGATGTTGAGTGGGAATACAGATACCTGAGAGAACCCCTACCAAGAACGGAGTTATTCATTTATGCTGAAAGTCATTACTGGCACAGAAAAAGAGGTTAAAGATTGACCCAGCATAAACTTAGGTTGCAAATCAGAAGGCTATTTTGGGTGACTGGAGCAGAATTGTTCCGGACTAGATGGTACTGAGTCACAATGCAACCAATTAATAACTTCCCTACATCTAAAACAGGGTCTAGAGAGAATTTGGTTGACATCTAAGAGAGATGTAGATTTCTGTCATGCCTCTGAATCTCTTCGTGTCCTTGTCTTTGATTGGTCTTAACTCTGGTGAACACCAGTTGGTAATATTAGTGCAGCCCCAGATGTATCCAATCCCTACTCCTTTTATTCCGAATTTCAGATTTTCCTAGACATACAAAAAACTTCATAGCAGCAAGTTCACGGTTGCTTATTGGTTCTTCCAGACCACACCTGTTTCACCCTATTTGTATGGGCTAGAACAAGAAAAAAAAATGCTCAAAAAGGGAGGAAAACCTGATATGTTGAAGAACACTGTTGTGCTTCTCTAAAAGAAAACCTGGAATGCTTTGAAAAGAAGGGGACAGACTCTTCAGCAGACTCTGTTGTGGTAGGACAAGGGGAAATGTTTTCAAACTCAAGGAGAGGAGATTTAGACTGGATATATGAAAAAAAATTATGCTAAGAGTGGTGAAGCCCTATCCCTGGAGACACTCAATATGAGGTCGGAGGGGCTCTGAGCACCTGATGGAGCTGTGGACATCCTTGGACATTACAGGAGAGTTGGACTAGATGTCATTTAAGGATCCCTTCCAACTCAAATGATTCTATGAATCAATGTGTAGTTGGGCCTGTGGGACAAGAACAACTGATGCATCTGTATTCTACATATAACTGATATAGCTCATATAAGAGCAGTTGAGAGACAAGAGTAAATAAACGTGTAGAAATCCATTTTGTCCAAATCAGTAGCTAAGATTCACCACATCCCCCTTCAGGCAACAATGGCTTTCGGTTTCAGATTCATGCACCATATTTAAGGCTTATTGCCTTCTTTAATGTCAGTTGTGGGAAAACAGCTCTCCTCTAGGTGCAGTTCATCTGATTTCTGTTAGATGTCTACTTGATGAAGATAGAAGACAATAAATAAATAAATAAATAAATAATAAAAATACCAGAAAGGAAACACAACAGAAAAAACTGAACACCAACACATGTGAAGGGAAAGAGTCCTGTTGAAATAGCTCAGCCAAGTGGCAAACTTACTACTGGGTAGCTGAGCCAAGTGGCAAACTTACTACTGGGAATGTTTTGTTTGAAAGATCTCTCCACACTAATACATTTAAAAAGTCATCCAGAGTATTGAGAAATTGAAGGAAGGGCAAGTTGGCAGTTTGAAACCACTACCCACAGAAAATGTAAGCTATATTTTGTACTTATTCTGAGAATAGACAATTTCGGGACACTGTAGTCAGTTCTCAGTCTTCCAGATGAATTCCTGACTGTATTTTCACACTGCAGAATACTCATTAATACAGCATTTAATTAAGAAAAAAGTACTTCTATTAATTTTTAAACTACTTTCCTCCACCTCCAAACCCTTCAAACAAGACTGTATGAAAAGCTGCTTTGCTGCAAGGATAGTTAAACTTTAGCTGTGGAAGAGATCTGAAATGCAGTTCATCTGTGAAAAAAACAAACAAACACTGTACTAATAAATATGCAACGTTCTTTGTTAAGATATCTGGATTTGGCAGTGCTTCTCCAGGTTTGATTTTGCCAAGAGAGATCTTCAAAAGAACTGTTCTTTTTTTAAACTATGTGTTAAACAAACTGTTGTTCCATTGTCGTTCTCTTTTCCACAATTTGTTCATGTTGGACAGATAAGTTCGCCCACGACTTCTGAATATTCAGCAATAGCAGACAGATGTTCATCCCATGTTCTGTGGGACCATGGGCAGTGGTTGCATGCAGTTAACCCACAGATACAACCAGGTCCAGTACATCTGAGATATCACAGCTTCTCTGCATGTATGCTGAGTGATGGTGCGCACCCCCACATTTCTGCAAACATCTTCACAGAAGGAATTCTAAGAGCACTTTCCAGCCTCAGGTGATGAGGATGAGGGAGAATGGCTGCTTATTCACTGCCATCAAGTTGCAACCATGCCTACTGCTATGAACAGCTGCAAAAGTAATATTGATTGTATTTACCTTGAAAAACACACCTTATTTCTTCGTCCTGGGCAAGTAAACATGACATTCATTATACATTCTTTGCTTTGAGCAAGCTAGAATTTAGCATGTGATCTAGTCATGACAATGTCTGAAGTGAACTTTACATTCATTTCAGTTCAACTAAATGCTTAATTTGAAGTAGCATTTGCAGGTCTACATTTATTAAAAAAATGAAAACAAAACAAACAAACAAAAGTAGACTTTTTTCCAGCTGAAGCAGATCTGTTTTGTTTTCAGAATTTCTTATTTTTCTTTGAAATTGGAACATCAGGTTTTCAACTGCTCTAATTACAGTATCTACTAATTCCATATTTAGCATTTGCTTACTAGTCACTTTCAGATGTGATCAGCTACCCTCCTGTGTAGCTCTTACTGCAGAAATCTTCAGCTAAGGATCAAGACTTTCCTGTTTTCCCTTTTTAAAATGTCTTGTGTTGCAGTGTTGACCACAGGTTCATTAGAAGTGACATTACCTCATTTTGGTTCCATTCGCGTTCCTTGTTCCCGTAACAGCTTGGCTGCTACCAAAACTTGACAATACTTTTTTATTCCCATTGGCAGCAAGCTATGTAATGCAAAACCAACATTTCATTACGTGTATGAACCTTATTACTGCAGCAGAAGGATATTCAAGGAAGTTTAACATACTTGGTGACTTAGTCTAGAGAACAGGTTTCTTGTGTTTCTTCCAAGAGATGTTAGGAAGTGTACAAAACCATGCGTTCAGTGTCAGTTCCACTGCCTCAGAAAGAAAACTTGTACATCATTAGATGGCTTCATTTCTAGCTTCAATCTGCATGGAGTTCATAGTACTTCTCTTCTGGTATACAAGACCACAATGTTCTGAGCTAGGGAAAACAGCTCACACCTCAGCATGTGTTTAGTTCTTGGTTTTCCAGTTCAAGGAAATATGGACAAAGGAAAAAGAAAATAACAGCAATGACCAGAGACTTAAAGATCTGGCTTTGCTCAAAATTCTAAAGAGAAAACTCACAGGAGATATGTTATGGGGCTCTTTCCACTTGCCTTTAAACATCAAGTTGGATATTTAGGATAAAATTTATTTCCAGAAAGAGTGGTGATGCACTGGCACCAGCTAACCAAAGAAGTGGTGGTCACCATCCCTGGAGGTGTTCCAGAACCATGGAGATGTGGCACAGTCACAGATGTGGTCAGTGGGCACAGTGGGGGTGGGCTGGGATTGAACTTGGTGATCTTAGAGGTCTTTTTGAGCCTTAATGATTCTGTGATTCTACGATCAATTTCTAAAGTCCAATCTTACGTTGAGCTGTCTATTTTTTCATTTTGCTGAGCAATTTAAAGCAAGAGATCCAGTGCCCAAGAGGTCCAATTGCATTTCACTGAAAGCTTGTATTTCACTAATGCATTTATCTCTTCCCTGATTTTTCAGATGAGCCCAGGATTTGCAGGAGTTCTTTCTCTCACTCTTACAGTCATAGAATTGTTCTGCAGGAGCACCGAGCATATTTATCTCTCACTAAAAGCAACGGGAAAGTAGATGTAGATTGACGCCTCTTACACATGAACCTGGCACAGATCTCTGCAGACAGCTCAGTAAACCCCTGTCATCTCAATTCAGTAGTTGCACGAACTTTGAAGTTGATGTCTCTTTTGAGATATTCTGCACTGTGATCAATATACTGACTCGAATTTTATATTCATGACCATTAAAACAGAACCAGACTGAAAAGATATCTTTATAGTAAGGTAGCTGTTGATAAAACCTCCACAGACTGCCAGATTGCACTGGCAGGAAGAGCTTCACTGAAGCCAAAGAAATACTTCCAAACAGCTTCAGTTATTCACACGGTTCTGCTATTGAGCCTCTTTTCAATTTAATTCATAGGAAAATTAATCCTCTTGAACAAGGGTTCCAAAATGTGCAACGTTTAGCTGCAGTCGAAAACAGGAGAACATACTCTGGATTTCTCAGACTCTGCCATTGTTTTGTTTTGGTTTTTTTAGGGGGGATTTTAATATATTTTTGTCTTGGTACTTGCAAAATTATTTAAGAAAGTGTTGCTGTGCTTGCAGCTTGCTTTACGTTCAGATGTTCTGACTTGTCCTATCTTGTCCTAGTGACAATGGGAAAAATACTAGGTGCCTATTGCCTACTTTGTAATTTAGGGCTTGTTTTGGTAAGTCATCAATTTTTAAAATGTTTTTTAACTTGAAGTTTGCTTAGATTTGTGTGTGTGGCATTAGCCTAAAAGAAAACATTCCATAAACATGAAAAAACAAGTGATTGAATCGTGCTGTGAATATTTTTAGGGGAACAAGGAAAAAGTATTATCAGTAAACTACTTGAAGTGAAATCTTGGTATGATGATCATTTGCTGTAATGACATGTGGAAAGGAGGAATATAAGACATAAGACCAGAGAGAAGGATAAATAGTAGGAGGTTGGTGCACATAATGTAATAGTTGTTGCATTAGGAACACAAAGGGAAAAAAAAAGGTAATTTTGACAGTGTTAGAATCACTGTCACTGAACTAGAAACAAATGCTTGCATTTTGACAAGGATGTTAAAACCTTGAATGGACTGATAATAGCTATAAACTGACTTAATTACCCTTGTCTTTTAGGTGGACCATCACAAAACTGTGCTCATAGAAAGCATGACATCAGAATGAGCAGGAGGGCACTTGGTGAAGTCTGTCTGGTTCAGAAGTTCAGGATTCACAGTGTTTGGATGAGAGCAGCTCATCAGAGACATACAGCAAACTCCAAAGAGAGCCAGAGCCCTTGTTCTTATACAACTTTCCCCTAGGAAAGTGGGAAATAGTTCTAAGGTGAGTGCTGCTTTATGGTCTATTTCTATTTAAAATCAGCCTACAAATAATACAATTAGTGTAACAGAGGAGGAATATTTTACGTATGAAATAACTCAAGCTCTCCAAATAAACTTTGCTTACTAGTGAACATGGCAGAGGAAGTTCCCCTTTCTGTGAAGTTGATGAAATAAGCATTTTCTCCTTTGCCTTTCTGAATTTTTTGGCAAACATTTTAGAGCAGATTTACAGTAGCTGAGCTGTGTTACAACAATTCCAATGGTCTGGGATTTGTTGGGGCAGGAGAAAGGATGCTAACTGAAAGGATAAAACACGATAGATGGACTTCCCAAATGTGCCAGGATACTTTATTATCACAGTTGGTCAGAGTGCATGCTTTATGAGCCCACAGTGTGTTTGGCATTGTGCAAGGCATATCTGGCAGCAGAGCAACAGCTTATTGAAACAAACAGATCACAGTTCAGCTCCAACCATTGACTTCCACATTTCAGGCCAAAGGGTTTGAGATCAGTTTCTCCCAAATTTTATGTTAAAATATCTCAGAATCACTGAATCATTAAGGTTGGAAAAGACCTCTGTGATCACCTAGCCCAACTGTCCACCTCCCACCACCACATCCACTGATCCTGACCCTCAGTGCCACATCTCCACCCTGACCACCACCCCGAGCAGCCTGTTCCAATGCATCACCACTCTTTTGGAGAAGAAATTGTTCATGCTATTCAGCCTGAGCCTCCCTTGAGCAATGGGAGTCCATTCCTCTCATGCTCTTCTTTGTCCTATTATATAATTAAACTGAGGAAGTTTGCCTTGATGTTATGAATGACAGTGCTTGGCACTTCAAGAAGGATGTTTGAAGCAAGTGTTGACCCTGTAAAGATTTTAAGCAGGGAGGATAATGTTCTTCAGTAAAACAGAAAGCAGAGCTAAGAGCAACCATGGAGCAAGGAAAGGTGAGCAGGGATAAGCTGATTTCATTTCCTCAGCCTCCATCACCTCTATTGCACCTTTCAAACACTTCAGGACAAAGAGCTCTTCTGCTGTTTTGCAGGTATTGCATTCACACATATATTAGCTCATGCATAGAACTGTTCATCCTCATATCAAAAGTAAAAGGAGAAGGAGACAATTGTCCTTCACAACATCTCCAGTAAATCTGCACATTTTGAGACCCACCAGACTCTTGCAATTGTTGCTGTCCTCCAAAGAGGACCTGGAACTCATCTCAGTGCAACCAGCTCAGCCTTCCTACGGGTCATTGGGATCCAACAACCTGCTAAGCTTGCCTCAGGGCTCAGGTGCTCAAAACAGAGCTCTTTATCAAATGGCAACAGAAGAGAACCATATTTTTAAAGGCTTTCAAGGAGAGATTGTCATCATTCCCCTTAAATAGAGTTCCACTGAACTTTGTTTTCACCCTTGTTTGTGCAGAGTAGAAGCAGGGAGGGAAGTATTTCAGTTCTGCATGATTGCTTTCTTCTTAAAGAGAAAAATATATCCCTGGGGCATTATCCATTACCATACTCATGGTAGGAGTTTGCTGGTTGTAGGCTGCTTTTTGCCTTCAGGACCCTTAGCTAATAACAGATCATTCATTCACTCATTTCTGATAAGGCAACTGTGCTTTCTTTACCATCCAGCTCAGCAGGAAAAGGATGCTGTGGGCCATAAACTTCCTAGCATTTCATAAGCACCCTGGGATTTGAAAACTGCTTGTCACATTACTGCAACTGCTTTGTAGCTATGGCAGGAAAGGCAGCAGTCACAGCATTTCAGATGGTGGCCAGACAGAAACACATCCTTCATCACATAGATCAAGTAACTTTGTGTTACACAGCCTGAAAATGCAACCTGCGTGTATGCTTCTTTGCCTCAGGGCCAAGACATTACAAGATGACAACAAGGAACTGAAAAGAAGTCTTGCCTGTACTGGAGGAAAGAGCAGGCTTAAGGAAACCCTGCATATCAGTTATGGTGGTGTACTGATTATTCTGCAAGTTTGGTATGCAATTTGCAAAGAAGTGGTGGGAGTGACTCTCAGTGAACGTAGGCAGGAGTCATACTACTGAACACTGCACATTAAACTCCAGACACAAGACCTGTGGTACCTGATGACCCACCTAACTGATACTGCAGGTCTCACAGGTTCAGGCTGTCACAAACTGACAAAGTGAGCCTCATGCTGATGCTTCTGATGGGTGCAACTATTTAGGAGTATTCTCTCAGCTCCCCTGAATGACAGAGGATGAAAATCATCACAGTTTCAGCGCATCCTACAGTAACATGGCAGTTGGAACTGAAGATCCTAGTAGATCCCTTCCAGCTGAATTATCCTATCCTATCCTATCCTATCCTATCCTATCCTATCCTATCCTATCCTATCCTATCCTATCCTATCCTATCCTATCCTATCCTATCCTATCCTATCCTATCCTATCCTATCCTATCCTAACCTATCCCACCCCATTCTGTACTGTTCTGTCCTAATTTGTGTTCTGCATTTGGCACATGGTAAGTTCATGGACACTGACGATACTTGATTTAGTGGTTGCCAACCCCACCTGCAGCAGGGGGTTGGAACCCGATGATCTTTGAGGACTCTTCCAAACAAACTGTTCTATGATTCAGTGATATTTCATTTAGATGTGTGGCAAAGGACCTCCTTTGACTTCGTATTCAACATTTACTTCAGAGAAGGTGCAGCAGTTCTTGAATTAGAAGAGCTCTGGCACATCCCCCAGAAAATGCAACCTTTAGCTGCCTATAAAGGTGACCTAGGCACAAAGACAGGAGGATTGATGTTTTTCCCTAAAATATTGTTGATTTCACTCCAGATTACAATTTACCTGTAGTGCGAGCCTATACATTTTCAAATGGCCTTACAGGTAAAACTTCACTGTAATCCAAACCAAGACATACGTGATCTGTGTGGCTTTGAACTCAATGAACCAAGGTGTATGGAAGAACAGTTTCTTTTTTTTATCACCTTCCAATGTTTGACCTCTGCAGTGCTATCATTAACCCACGTCATTACAGAGGAGATACAGGTGATATGGAAGTGGGGTGAAAAGGGACAAGGGCTGCTGCAGTAAAGTCACATGCTAACTCCTCTGCTGGGTTCATTCCTACAACTCTGCTAATGACATTTTCATTAAGTGAACAAAACAAACCTCACAGGAAAATCATGTTTGAGGGTCTGTTTGGTTTATGGTGACTATAACTGGTCTCTGCTTTCTCCTCTTTTCAACAGTCCCTGCTGAGTTTTTGAACACTTGGCATTTTTCAGAGGTTTCCTTGCATTTGTTCACATGGGGAGGCAGATTAGACTCATCTATTAAACACTTTTACCTCATGATGTCTGGTTTCTCCCTTCTCGACTTGACAAAACATTGCTGAAAAAAAACCCAAAAACATGTTAAGATCCATCCAAAGGAAAGAAAATTCCTTCTGCATCTTTTATCATCCATAAAGGATTCTAAAGGATGGAGGAAGAAGACAGGAAAAGCAAGAAAGTTTGGAAATTAATTTAGAAATTGTTTAATAAATAAAGGATAAATGGAAAAAGAAAGAAAACAAAACAAAGTAACTGATACAAAGGTTATCACATGTCATCTCCCAAGAAAAGACTACTACTTAGCCAATTCTCAGTCACAAGAACAGCCTGGTTAGCTTGGTCCATCTGCCTGGTCTTGTGACGTCCCAACATCTTCTGCACTCCTGATCCATTCACTAATGGGGCTTGAAGCAAGAAGCAGAGAAGGTTTTGATGCTGGGGAAACACTGTATGACAATAGCTACAATATTAGTATGTTATCAACACTGTTTTGGTCACAAATCTAAAACACGGCAGCATAAAATCTGCTATGAAGAAAAATAATTCAACTGCAAACAGACTTGGTGCACTCTCCTACGAGCAGACATTAAAAAAGTTAAACATAGTCCAAGAGATCCATAGTGTCTATCAAAAAAGAATATCAGCGTTTCCAGAGGGCAAACCTTCACAAATTAAAGTAAGTGTGTAAGATGCTTGGGATGAATTGCAATCTAATATATCCAGCAGATATTGAAGGAACTTGCATAACTAGATGCTTAGCTCGTCAGCTGCTGAATTCAGGCTAACTGTTCACCTAAACCCTGTAGAATTCTGTAGAAAACCACTTAGCAAAGAAAAAATATCCCCAAATTGCCCTCTCCTTCATTGTTAACTACATCATATTCACCTTCCAGTCATGAAGTGGTGGCTCCTGCACTTTCTCTGTGCCTTCAGACAATTTACATATGAGGACTTGATGTCAGAGAATAATTTTATTTTTTACAAATGATACAAGCCCAAAAAAATGTGATAAGTTTTATTCTGGATCAGCTTTCCATTCCAGATCAAGGCAGACTACATGATGATGTGACTGAAAAGTTGGCTGAAAAGGGCTTGGAGGGAAGTGTGAGTAAATCTCCACTGGCAACAGAGACAGATGAAGCTGACTGCAAATCTATGGCCCTTGGCTGATGGCCCACACATAGCAGTAGTTATGGACTACTTGTGAAATCTTGTGAGGGTGGACAGCCATTGGAACAGGCTACCAGGGTCGTGCTAAAGTTACCATTCCTGCAGGTATTTAAGAGATGTGTAGATGTGGAGGGGTATGGTTTATTCCTTGACTTTCTCATGTGCTGATTGGATTTGATGATTTTATTGGTCTTCTCCAACCAAAATGATTGCATATATGCTTAACATACAGAGTCTTCAAGTAAATTGAGATGATGTCTATTAAGGCCTCAATAATCCAGCTGCAACCAGCTGAGCACAGCACTTGGAAGAGTGATTAGGCTATCCAACAGAGCTTATATAATAAATGACATGCAAAAAAACATTGTACCGCAGCAAAAAGTCATTGTAATTCAAACAAATGACTTTCTTTCTGTGTGGCATACTGTCCAAATCTTCTGAGTATTTACTTGCAAATAGGAGCCAAAGAAGCATCAATCCAAACTTGATAAACCCATCTGATGACAGGCGATTGAACTAGGTGAAACAAAACATCTGGAGCTGCTTGCTCTTTGATGTGGGAAAAAAGGATCCAGATAACTGACTTAAACTTCACACTCTTCTTGCATAGAGTTAAAATTCCTTGACAACCTTATTCTAAATCATCAGGCAAGGATGCAAGGAGTTTGGGATCACTTTCCTCCTCCAAAATAATCTGTTTTTTTTATCCACATCAAGTCACTTAATTTCTCCTTGGCAGTGCTCACCATCTGTGAACAAGACATTTTTTTTCCCGACTCATTTACTAAGAAAGTGAACTCTTGAAGTAGGAGCCATAAATCTTACCCTAACTGCAGTTCTGAGTGAAAAAACATCACATTGTTCTCAGTGAGGTGCTGTTGTAATTTAGTTCTCATCTTTGTTAGAACTTTCTTCAGCCTGTATGAATTTATTAGCATGAAGAACAGGGCATCGACAGCAAACCTGGACAAACCATGAACCTGTTTCCCAGCTCCAGTTGTCCTTGTTTATGTTAATTTCAAGAAAGCAAACAAAAAGAAATTCTGATCAACATCAGTAAGTTTGGATATGGTCTTGAAAGCTGTTCCATCCCATTCTCCACCGTTTTTTTGTTGTTGTTGTTTTTTTGCCTTTCTTTTACCTTCTCATTGTGTTGTTGCTTTTTGTTTTTCCCTCCCATAACCATCTCCTTTTCAGGGAATTGTCTAGTTAGATTTTCTCAAGAGCCCAATAACATTTACTCGTAACTTCCTTCCAAGTGACTTTGTGTTGCTGAAATCAACATTGCAAAAGTAGGTGACCACAAAAAAAAAAAAATACCAAAGATGCATTTAAGCAAATTTTACTATAGTACTGGGACTTTGGGGGTTTTCTACTTTTCTTTTTATAACATGGTTCTAAATTAGGCTTTGTCTTCTCAAACTCCTCAGACCATAATGCAATCGCATGACCACAGTTTACAGATCCTATAGAAGAAATGAATTTTACTTAAATTTGGAACAAACGTAGAGAAGCAATTTCTTCTTGAAACAGAAGAAAATGGAAAAGAAAAGCAGTTCCATGAACAGCAGAGCTTACAGAACGTTGTTTCCTGCAGCTCCATCCTTACTGTTTCTTCAGTGAGGATTTCACTATGCATCATATCACATGGCTCTTTTTCTGGAACTTTTCCTCTTTGCACAACAACATATTTTCACAAAACTTGCTGTAATTTTGTATTTACAGAACTTTTGTCCAGCTGTGAAATTTACTTAAAATTGAGCAACAGGTTCAAAAGTTACCTAGACAACGTCTGAGAGTCCTGACAGGCAGATAGACAAGGACAGGGTCCAAACAGACCTGGAATGTGACTAAATAAGTGTACTGCTGTAAAATAACTGTAATAGATTTAATTTTTCTGATGAGGAAGAACAGAACTAAATATGATTGATACAGATTTTTCTTGAATTTTCCCTTAGTACTTCAAAACACTAATATTTACCAGTGCTTCCATCATTTTTTCTGCTCATTAGCAAAGTAACAGTCTTAGGAATCTTTCATCAGAGTATAAAGGTCCCCATTATCTTTGAGTTTCACTTCTGATACCTGTGGTTTCCTTGCAGCTTCTCACCAGAGCATAAGTGAAACACAACTGGAACTACAGTTTCCAAGACTGAATGTTGCATTTTGCTGAGATAGAAAAATGTAATAAGAACTGCTGGATAGAAAATATCCCTGCCAGGATTTGTATCACTTCATTTTAACTATCTAGAAATTGCATATCTGCTCTAAAGCAGTCATCCAGGCTCCCTCTAGAGTCCATGATGAGAGATCAGCTTCTCCAGAGTGCAGGCTAGGGTAGGTCTAATGACAAACCAATCCCTGGTACAATACATATACAATCAGTTTAGACCAGATTACAATCTTTGAATTATTAAATTTGACTGTCTCTAGTTCTTTGTACTACAGAAGAAGGCTGTAAAGCCCTATAAAATAGGTGTGTCACAAATACAGTGAAACCTAAGGTCAAGGAATCAATTATATAGCCAGTGCATTAAACCAGACTGATGGACCCAAGGCAAGGCCACAGCTACTTAGGGTAACAAATAGTCAACCCAAATATGACATTCAGTGATGAATCTAGAGTATTTTCTGAATTCAGCTGAGTGCCCTTGTTATTAAGTAGCCCATCCCTGGAAAATTAGAAGTTATGGAGATTCTTCTAAAGTAATACAGCAGCGGGAAGAGATCATAGAATCATAGAAAGACTTAGGTTGGAAAGGACCCCAGCGATCACCAAGATTAATTTATTTGTTTAAAGAGCATGTTATGAGCATGCATGCCTTAGACACAGAATCTTGCCAGTGCACTTCCTCTTACAACAATGAGTCTCATAGGTGCTCCATTCTGGTATGCTACAGAGAAGCATCATGCTAGTTATTCTGGAACCATAATCCACTCTGACTCCCCAAGACTAGAAACTCTCCTTAGATGAATCTTAAGAAAGTGAAGGCTTAACTGTCCACTACCACACAACAACATCAACTTTGAGAAGGGTGGATGATTTCTTTATGTTAGATCAATGAGTAACAAAGGGCAGAATAGTTGTAATAGTCAGCACAAATACTATGGAACAGTGGGGCCTTGTTTGTTTTTTTAATGGTGTTCTTTAATTCTAAGTCATTGCTTTAAGAAACAGGGCTAAAAGTTAAACCTGGATTAAAACAAACCAGAATTCATAGGAACTGACACATGGGATTAATTGAACAAACACTGGTTGTCCAAAACGCAAGATTTTCCTCTTTGCAGATTGCAAAGACTCCTAGTCAAAGGTTTCCTCAAAGGATGGCATCTCACCAAGCCACCTTCTGGAAATGACTGCCTCCTTCTAAGGACTCTCAATGTGACTGGACACCTGACTTTCAGACCTGTAACATTAGGTGATACCACCCAATTTTTGTGTTTAAGTAGCTCTATGTAGTACCAGACGGACTACTCACCTCGTTACCTTTCATGCTATTAATGAACACGATGTCTTCTTTTCCACCTTCAGGAACCCTGTGACTGTTGAAGAGAATGACCTTGTCTAGAGTCTTTTCAAAAGGATTTCACTTGTGGTTGACTCCTACATATTCTTATACCTTTACTTTTAGATGGCTGAATCTCATGTCTAATTTCAGCTGTCTTTATTTGCAAGCTGAATCCCACATGAGTAACCGTCCTACAGGAAGTCTCACAGAAAGGAGTTTTCTTATGTTTGTGTTTTAACATCATTCAAACCCTAAGAGAGGCTTAATTTCTTGGCTTTCCTTTGTGTCCTAGCAAGAGAAAGGCATTATTCCATTCTACAAGCAAAGGCCTGATTAAATTGTTGCCAGACTCAATCAGTAGGTTGATGGCAAATCTCTACTGGCTCTGAATATAAACAAAGCCAATACAAAAGAGGCTTATTGGCCATTTTATCCAGCTCCATTTATTTCAGGAAGAGTTGTTACAGAACATGCAAGCAAATGTATGTTGCTCTGTATTCAAGTAACTGTCAAACTGTCAGTCCCTGTTATACCTGAAAGTTCATTTCCAGTCCCCTTGGATGGGTAGAGATCAACTTTTTCATTGCAGCTGCAAAGTACTTGGGGCCAATTTATACTCAGTGACAAAACTGTTCCCTAGTTCACACAGCACTTCTCCTTGCCCACCCCTCACCCACTCATCTCACATCCACAAAGGTTTATATTCTGGTCTGAGATGTTCTGCTTGACAGATGCAGTTCCTGTCCCCACCAGTTCAAACGAGACCTTGGGGCTGCCTCCTTGGATGCACTTGTGCATGCCAGTGGACTCTACCCTCACGAAAGCAATGAGAAGCAGATTATTAGCAACCAGCACTGATTTTTAGCAGCGAGCACTTGGGCAACTGGCTTAGTGAATTGCTAGACACTGATTCACCTCTTCTGGAAATGGATTAGTTCCAACTAGTTGAATATCTCCAGGCAAAGCTCAGTTAAAAATTGCTGACATCTCACAGAAATGTTGAACCAAGTTTCTATTTCAAGACCTCTGTCTATGTAGCATATCACACACTGCCTGCCTTCTGTTTTTTTCAAGGCTATTTGTTAAGAGCAGGGATCTTGATGTTTATCCTTTTCTGAAATCATAAATTCCTTCCTTTATTAGCTCACTAGAAATTCTCTTGGAGTTAATGAGTATAGAATGTCTTCAACTGGAGTCTGAGCAGCAGCAGGAGGTGGACAGAGAAATGAGATCAATTTCACCTAACTTTAGCCATCTGAAATTAAGTTATCTACTTTAAAGTAATCCCCTATACTCCTAGAGACATCAGCTAAAAAAGACAGCACTATCTTTCAACCTCACCCAAAGATAAGCATCTGAGATACCCTATAAATGTATCTTTAGTTCAGGCCAATGTTCAGAAGACCATTTTTGCTATTATGTTGGACAATGATTATATCATTTACAGCACTCCAGAAAGTCTCCTACCTCTCAGCTAAAAATTTGCTTCTCTCTGTGAGTTAAGCATACAGTAATCAATTCTCCCTTTTCTCTTTTTAGATATTTTCTCCCCACACTTCTGGCATTATGTCACTAGAATTCCATTCCCTTTTGTCTACTGCCACTATTTGTCATAAAAACTGTTCTGTTTGTCTTCATTATCTTCTTGCCACTGCACATGCATGACTGCATAAAATCCACGCTCATGTGCAAATAAAGTCTAGGAACATGTATGTGGAATCTATACATCATTCAATTTATCAGATTACTTGGAAAACGAGAAAAGAAAGAGAAGAAATCTAGTAGAAGTATGCTCAGCCTTGTTCCAGTCTTCAGAACCAACCCCAAACATCTCCATTTAAAGTTTTCCAGTGAAAAAAAAAAAAACAAAAAAACATTAGATGCAATGAACAGAGCAACAAATGCAACTGCACAGCACATGGGGCAATGACATTGCTCTTGCACAAGAAGACTGTGATATTTTGACATTTGTTTTCCTCTCAAACGGGAACAAAGTCAAAGTATTTAAACTTTCCTGGAGGGAAACATTTCAGTTTAGAAAGGTCAACATTTCATCTCAACACACGAGACTGACATCGACAGGAGATCAATGAAATGCATCTCTTTCTTTTAACGTTACCCATTGAATCAAGCTAACATCACAAGGAAGATGTTGCTTTGGGTCACTCTTTCTGCCACGATCCCTGTAGATCCAGTGCTTTGGCAGTGCTCCTTCTCCAACAGCGTGTAGCATTTTTTGTTTTTCTTTCTTTCTTGCCCCAAATGGCCTGAGCTCAGACAATAAGAGTGGGCTGCCAATACAGTACTTTTTTTTTTTTTTCTGTGACTTCATGATTTTAATAATGGGATATCGTAGTGACTTCTTCCCTAACTCTAACCATCTAGACCCTTCTCCTCCGAACAGCTGCCATCTCACTGGAGGACCAGAAGGATTCATCAGTTTGAATACAGTCCACTACCACTGCAGCGCTTCAAAGGATCTGCATGCCACTCTCCAGACTGGCAGGAGTCCCCCCTAAACCCAGTTTTCAGTTCTTTCAGCACCACATGGATTTTCTGTATGGCACAAAGTATCTCACATTACTTGATGTGGAAATTCCTATCTTTTAGAAAGTAAATCCCACTCCCATTCTGTGAATGGCTGTTGAGAAAACAACAAGGCCTGATCTAGACAAGGAGAGACCAAATTTGATTTTGAGGTGACAGAAAGCAATACTTTAGCTGCAACTGCACAAATCTGTTGTGTCCAGCTCCCATATTCACCATGCTTCTACAAAACCAGACATTTGTCTCTCTATAGACCAAGATGGCTAGGGGCTCCATTTGCCTCTTATCACCTGGCAGAGATCTTTCTTTCCTTAGCTGCTCTGGAATTCATGAACACTGATTCCTCTCCATTTATCAGGAGATAATATTTAAATTGTCTCACTAAGTCTTGTTTCCTGTGGCACCTGCAGCTTTTTTCAGTTTCTACTTCAGCTTTTCCACCTACTCTGATAAACGAGTTAATTATATCCTGAAAAAGTGAAAGATGATATTTCACTTAGATTCTTACATTCAAATCAGACAAAACCTGGGATTTTGTAAATGGCATTTTTGAGACTGGGTCAGCCTGTGGCCAGAGCTGGACATTCAGACTCTTTTATAGACCCTTATAAGCACAGCAGAACACCATCTGCAGGACACCCCAACAGCAGAGATGTGCTGAAGAAAATTAAATATTTTGAGTAGTTTTCACTTCATTGAATAAAACTGGGAAACTTCAATGACATGCTCGAGTACTAGAACAGGGAAAGAAAGATTATTTCCCCTTAAATGTAAAGAAACAAAATGAGAAAGGTGTCAGTGTAGTGAAAACCCTACGGATAGAGGATGAGACTGATACAGAAACGGTCTTCAACTACTTCAGCTGAACTGGATCCTTTCTAATTAAATTTCCCTGTAAGATCTAATCTTGCACTCAAAGGAACCAGTCAAGCTATATGATTAGCCACAGACAAGGTTCCCTGACTGTGCTCCAGAATCACTGAAGTATCACTGAAGAATAGCAGAAGTAGATATAAGAGGTACCTTAAGACATTGCCTGATCTCCCCCAACTTAGACTGAAAACTACTCTACCTCAGCTGTCCCAACACATTTATTTAAGTTTTTTTTTTTTCTTCAGAACATCCAAAATAGAGAGTATTAATTTGCCTGTAGGCAACAGAGAATTCCACCCACTGAGAATATCCCAGCTGGGATCATACTGAGAAAACTAGAGATAAGGAGAAAGAAAGAATACCCACCAGTCCCCAACATGCTCAGTCCTAACAATAAGAGTCTGCTCCCTCAAATACAATACGTGACTTTATTCTTTTCACAGTACTTCACGCTGAGAAATAGTCCAGAAGACAATGACAAAGACATCCCTGTGAGAAATGTTTCGATTCAAAGATCTCATATTGAAAGATAGAAATTCATTGTTTGTGACTACACCAATATTGAAAGAGCAAGGATCCTTGATTTGGAAAATTAACTATGAAAATAAATTCGATTTGTCATTCACTTCTGCTAAACTAGTACTAAGAAAATTTTTAATAGAGAACCTGGAAAATGTTCCAAAGCTGAAAACACCTCAAACCCTTGCAAAAAAATACTTGTTCCAAAGACTGGTATATTTTTTTGTGTATTTCCTTCCTTCCTTCCATCCTTCCTTCCCTCCTTCCTTCCCTCCTTCCTTCCCTCTTTCAATTTGGAGAAGATGTTGCTGGATAGTGAGGATATTTTGTTTGTAATCAGTGACCTGAGCTCCTGACACAGCCAATTAAGGCACCTAAATTCAAATCCTTTTATTAAAAGAGAAAAAAAAATAGCTTGAGCTTATAGTTCTCTCTAGACTGTCGTTTACTTCAGGGAACAGGGTATCCCTTGTTTTTTGCCAAGAAACGTGACTCATTTTAGGATCTTAAGAGGCTCAGTGCACAGGAAGAAGAGCACATGCACAGACACACATACAAGTATTTCCACTCAGGCTTTACAGGGCTTCTGACTCTCACAGGCATTGACTCAAAGGCTTCACTTAATAATGCACATGGCTGGAAAGCCCATACATCCTCTGCCTAATGTTGCAATGTGATTTGCCCATCTTCTGTGCAAGAGACACTAACGAGTCCTCTGCTCAGTTTCCTTGTTTAGCAAAGTCATGAATGCTGTCAGAAGAACTCCTCAGGCATAAATGGAAAAGTTAGAGATGTAATAAAATAATTTTCCAGCGTGGATGGGGATAGGAAGTTGTAGGAAGCTTTGTTTACTATTACTTACTTACTTTTACTACCCCCTGGATTGAAAGGATAGGAACAACTAAAAGGCACAAAAAAAGGAACTAAAATACATTGCTAGCTCATTAGCAGAAAGAAACAACCCAGAAAGCTGTCCAGCAGATGCTCTCCAAACCATTAGTAGTTTTGAAGAGATCAGAAAGGAGCATGCAATTTCTCTCTTGGAAATTCCTATCCAGATGACAGATGTATGCACTTGTACATCAGTTTTTTTTTTTAATTAAAATATTAATGATCTTGCAGGGATTTTGTAACAGTTATATTTCTTTGGGCTAAAGGAGCCCAGAAAGTTTTTCATTCATTACCACTCTTTCTTTTCCAGCTTGCAGACAATGGGAGGATATAAGATTAACCATTTCTCTACCTGTCTCTGTAACTCAGAAGGCTGGGAAGATATCTGATTGAAACAAAAAGAAAATGAAAAAAGCAGAAGATGGATGAAACACTTTTACACATGATACATGCTCAACAATCAGGTATTGAAGAGAAATGGGTAGTTTACAGCTCAAGAATACAGCTTCATCAGAACTGATCACACAGGGTATGGAAACCTGGAAAAAATGGATTTCCTGGATAACATGGCTCCCCCACTTCTTGGCTTCTTCCTTGGCTACTAATTGATAAATAAAGTACCACAAGGGACAGATACCAGGCTGTGACATGCCTCATTTAACAGATATCCTTAGAACATTCCTTAATTTTCTGAGTACCACCACAGTTCAGTAAATTTATATGTGCAGCCTGGTCTAGGGAGCCTGCTTTGACAGGGGAGTTGGACTAGATGATCTCTAGACATCCCTTCCATTCCCTACATTTCTGTGATTCTGTGAAATAAACGTCACAAGATTGACTGTGATAAGAAAGTTTGAGTTCTGTTAAAAGAAAAATTATAACCTGTTCCTTATAAAACTTAGAAGGGGCAACTTTGACCCAAACCAAGTTGGATATTAGGCACAATTTCTTCTCAGAAAGAGTGGTGATTCACCAACACAGGCTGACCAGGGTAGTGGTGGAGTCACTGTCACTGGAAGTGTTCCAGAACTGTGGAGATGTGGCACTGAGGGACGTGGTCAGTGGGCATGGAGGAGTGGGTTGAGGTTGAATGTGGTGACCTTAAAAGTCTTTTCTAACCTGAATGATTCTATGATTCCAATGAAAAACAAAAGACAAACATCAACTCTTCGTTTTCTTTCATGGGTAATCGTATTCTCCCCCATCTTGTAGCTCCAAAACTGACTTGAATGTCAGTGTTTCTGAAGCACTTAAAATTCTTTTAGAGATAATTATTGAACTTCAGTCAACACAAATGTAATTACAAGTTTGGTGTCTGACGTAGTCAGCGATCTTCGTTACTGGTTTAGTGGAGATAAATGAATATCTCTAAAAATTGATTCATCCCACAATGGGAAGGGAAGGGAAGGGAAGGGAAGGGAAGGGAAGGGAAGGGAAGGGAAGGGAAGGGAAGGGAAGGGAAGGGAAGGGAAGGGAAGGGAAGGGAAGGGAAGGGAAGGGAAGGGAAGGGAAGGGAAGGGAAGGGAAGGGAAGGGAAGGGAAGGGAAGGGAAGGGAAGGGAAGGGAAGGGAAGGGAAGGGAAGGGAAGGGAAGGGAAGGGAAGGGAAGGGAAGGGAAGGGAAGGGAAGGGAAGGGAAGGGAAGGGAAGGGAAGGGAAGGGAAGGGAAGGGAAGGGAAGGGAAGGGAAGGGAAGGGAAGGGAAGGGAAGGGAAGGGAAGGGAAGGGAAGGGAAGGGAAGGGAAGGGAAGGGAAGGGAAGGGAAGGGAAGGGAAGGGAAGGGAAGGGAAGGGAAGGGAAGGGAAGGGAAGGGAAGGGAAGGAGTCCCTCCCAACTCAGGAGTCTTTATGATTCTATTAACAGTTTTAGCAGCAAGTCAACTATAAGAAACAACATATTCTCAGACAAACAAGCCTCCAAATTAAGCTGGAGAGACTAGTTGTGAAGGAGATGTTTTTTCAATATTGTAGAAGGGATGTTCAATGCTTTAGTGGCCAGGAGCAATTCTTTTCCTTAGGCAGCAGAAGGAAGCAACATAAAGAGACTCCGCAGTTTCTGTGACACCTAACATGATTGTCTCCAGACTTTGTGGAAGCAGAGACAAGGACGAGATTTCTTGCCTAAAAAAGCAGGAGCCAGAATCAGACTGGTCCTTCAGAAACACATGGAGACAGAGAAAGAATGCTCCTGAAGCTATGTCTTCCATAAGGCCATCCTATCAATCTCCAAGCCATGAATTTCCATCTGAGCAGCCATAAAGGTCACACATAGGCTGGGGCAGACCCAGTCTGCACAGGGCCTGTGAGCTGCTGGAGAAGAAGCGGTGCAGATGAGGTGGCACGTGGGACATGGAACGTGTTCCCGGTCACTGTTCTCCAAAGACCAGTCTGTCAGATGGGATGGACTTGGCCAGAAGTTGAGTATGCTTTCTGTGAAAATAGAAAACCACGTATGTATTTATCTAGTGGAAATTTAAAAATGAGATACTAAGAGAGTTTCAAGTCAAATTCATTTTAGGGGTATTTTTTGGTACCAAAGAAGGAAGGAGGGAAGGAGGGAAGGAGGGAAGGAGGGAAGGAGGGAAGGAAGGAAGGAAGGAAGGAGGGAAGGAAGGAAGGAAGGAAGGAGGGAAGGAAGGAAGGAGGGAAGGAAGGAAGGAGGGAAGGAAGGAAGGAGGGAAGGAAGGAAGGAGGGAAGGAAGGAGGGAAGGAAGGAGGGAAGGAAGGAGGGAAGGAAGGAGGGAAGGAAGGAGGGAAGGAGGGAAGGAAGGAGGGAAGGAGGGAAGGAAGGAGGGAAGGAAGGAGGGAAGGAAGGAAGGAGGGAAGGAAGGAAGGAAGGAAGGAGGGAAGGAAGGAGGGAAGGAGGGAAGGAAGGAGGGAAGGAGGGAAGGAAGGAAGGAAGGAGGGAAGGAAGGAAGGAAGGAGGGAAGGAAGGAGGGAAGGAGGGAAGGAAGGAGGGAAGGAGGGAAGGAAGGAGGGAAGGAGGGAAGGAAGGAGGGAAGGAGGGAAGGAGGGAAGGAAGGAAGGAAGGAAGGAGGGAAGGAAGGAAGGAAGGAAGGAAGGAAGGAAGGAAGGAAGGAAGGAAGGAAGGAAGGAAGGAAGGAAGGAAGGAAGGAAGGAAGGAAGGAAGGAAGGAAGGAAGGAAGGAAGGAAGGAAGGAAGGAAGGAAGGAAGGAAGGAAGGAAGGAAGGAAGGAAGGAAGGAAGGAAGGAAGGAAGGAAGGAAGGAAGGAAGGAAGGAAGGAAGGAAGGAAGGAAGGAAGGAAGGAAGGAAGGAAGGAAGGAAGGAAGGAAGGATTATTAAAGAAAAAAGAAAAAAGTGTAACAAATCGTTTCATCTTTTCCCCTGCCTGACTCAGCAAAGATCTCTTACAGCCACCAACAAGGAGGATCCAGCTTCTGACATTCTGTTTGCATGGATGCCTTGCACCCTGCCTGCTGTCAGGTGGGGGGGTGATTGCTCCAGTCTCATCTCCAGAACAGAAAGTAAATGAAAACAAACAAATAAACACGACAATTAATAAATTAAGAACGGTAATTGTAATAGAAAATAAAAAATAATGAAAATAATAGTAAAAATAGAACCAATTATTGCTTACAAAGAAGGCCTTGTCTGGCAGCAACTGGAGAAAGTCAGAGTTTCAAGGGTCCCAGGTGCTGTGCTGCTGATGCTGTCCCATCCTGCAGCATGCCCAGCTTCAGGCCTTTTCCCACAGGCTCTCGAGGAAACCTGCAAAGCAAGTCGGGCTCCTGCTACAGCCAAACTCCTCCGGCTGTTGTAGCTCCACGACAGTCTGTCAAAGCAGCCTCGGTGGATGCCAGCAGAGGATCTGGCCCACTCATTTACATTCACGATTCCGTGGTGCAGCTGGCAGCTGTGAAAGGGCTCATTTGGAAGGCAGCGTGGCTGGGATCAACATCACATAAGCGATAATCTGCTAATCAGAGCTTCTTCTGTCGGAGTAATGCTCCCACCTCGTCTTTCCGTGCTGGCAGTTTTCTCCTGCAAAAGCTTGCCAAATCATTTCAGCTCCTGGCTGTTTTGGAGGGGTTTTCCTTGCTCACCTCCCAGCTGGAATTTGCCCTTGGTTCTGGCCGCACGTTGGATGACAAGACACACGCACAAAGAAGAAAACTTGATTCAAGCCCAGGTGTGCTGCCAGAGACATCCAGTCTGCCATGTAACTAGCAGGGACAAAAAGAAGGGTCTGGGGTTTTTTAAGAGCAAAAAATAGAACGTGTGCATATGGAGAAAAGGAGGTTTGAGACACTCGCTTCTCCTTTAGGTCAGGAATGCTGTTGCTTGGTGCTGTGCAGATGTCACTGAAACAGTTCAGCTGCAGAGAGCCACAGGCAGAGTAACCACATGTGAAAAGTGGTATAAAATCACTCAAATTAGATTGTTATTTTGAAATACGGAGCTGAAAAATAGCAAAAGAATCTCACTAGGAAGGGAAAAATGGAGAATAAGCCAGAAGTGGCACCAGTTGCTGCTCTGCGGGGAAAAGTGCAGGGCTCTGATCTCCATTCCATTTGTGGCTATCTGGGTCCAAGGCATCGGCCTACAGCAACAACAGAGATGGGATAAGGGAAGAGCCTATGATGCTTTGTAGAGCCCATCTGCCCCACCTTGTCTGTATGAAAACACAGCTAAAAGGAGGCTAAGCCTGTTGCTGATGAAGATTGCCCTTCACCTATTTGCATGCCTAATTTCGTACAGCTTCGTTTCAGTGAAAGGTCACTGTATGAAGCCACTGACAATTGTGTTCAGCTGGTGGCTTTGCTAGCCCAGCTGGCCTGATGAAGATGCAAAATGCTTTTGGGTTCAGCTGTCATCTCCATCACTCCTTTGTCTGCCTCAACCCAAGACCTCAACTCCACATGCCTCATCTCCCTTTTCTCCCAGACCGTTTTCAGCTCTGTGATCCATTTTCATGTCGGGCACCCAACCCCACCATAATGACTTTGCCTCAGTTACTGAGGCTGAGACACCGTGTATGACACAGAACTCCACTCTTTCATCACACCAGATGCTCATGGATGTGTGTCTCAAATCCCAAACCTGTTCAATTTCCATATATACATTTATGGATTGATATATGAATAAATATGTCCTCTTGCCTGGAAACATATAAGGCCTCAGGTATACATCTCCCACTGGAAGGATGGAAGTCTGCATAAATTTCATGTTCATCAGACATTAGTCCCACCTCATGCTCCTCCTGAACAGAGCACATAAACCTTTTTCTAAAGCTATACCTGGATAATAGCTCAGGGATGAGCACAGACATAAAAGAAGATCTACTGGGCAGATATGGCACCTTGTAAACCATACTGAAGGGTGTTAGAAGAGGTATACAGCTCATCTTTGACCACATATCACAAGCACTTCTGTGTACTTAAAGAAGAAAAGAGCTTTTGCAGAGAAATGTAATTTGAAGAAAATATTTTTGAATTTATTTTTGAATTCTTCCTATATAGAAAAATCTATTACTACTTTTTATTTCCTATCGTTTGGAGGAAAGGGAGCAGGGTTTAAAAGGAATTGAAGCAAAACAGAAGAGAAAGCTGTTAAAAACCAAAACATTGTCCTAGGAAGTGTTTTAATAGCTTTGACTCTTACCCTCATTTATCTTGAGCATTCATCGACTGCTCAATGTGTGAGTAAAAAAATTCATTCATTTCTAAAGCTGCCCTGTTCCTTGAGCACTGGATGCTAATGGAGAAACTCATAGAGTCATAGAATGGCTCAGGCTGTAAAGATCCTCAAAGCTCATTCAGTCCCAACCCTGGGCCATGGGCAGGATTACCTGATCAGGATTACCTTCCAGATCAGGCTGCCCAGGGTCCCATTCAACCTGGCCTTGAGCACCTCCAGAGATGGAGCTTCCACAGCTTCTCTGGGCTTTTCACCTGGCTTCTCATTTTGCTTTGAGAGAATTTTTCATCCTGGGATTCATTCACGAGAGCAGATGTTTTCCTAAAGAGCCAACAAAGAAGCCATCGCACACTGCTTCCACAGACATCTCAGCCAAGAGTTACGACTTCAGCTTTGTGCAAACAGTGTCAATTAGACCTCTATTCTACTCCTTCTTTGCTCTGACCATGTAAAAATAGAACGTTGACATCAAAACTCTGCTCTTTACAGCACATACAACAAAAACAGCCAGAAATTTGTGATGGCCATCTGGCTTGATGCAGAAACCCGACATGTCCAAAGCTGCTCCTTGTATATTTTGGCCTTGACTTTGCAAACAAAACACCAGCAATAGCCAAGTGAAAACAGAGCAGAAAAGGCTGTCTCACCCTCGGTGACACTCGGCCATTGGACTGGCTTCTTGCACAATGAGGGATTTTTGCAGTGTGGCTGCCAACCCCATCCATGTCAGACCTTTCCCTCCCCGATCAGCGGCTTCGGCTGATGTAAGCCACGGTGTTTCACTGAACCTGAGTGACCCAGGAGAGAAAGGACAAGAGGTGTTTTATCCAGGCTGGGATCTCATCTCCTGCAGAAGAGAAACATTCACCCAGCTGGGAGGAGGAGATGTTTATTATTAGGACATGTACAAGTTAGCTTCAATACAGAGCCAATTCACAAGAGCAATAATTTCTGGTCAAAACCGTAGCCAGTTTAGATTGATCATGTATTTTTTATACTGTTTTACATCAGTAGGAGGATCTAAACATTTTGGTTTGTTGTAAGATGTCGGAGAAACTCAGTTCAACATGTGCCATACCCAAGGGTCCCCTTAAAATAGCAACATTACAAAGGCTTCTTTTAGTGCTGCATTCCTTCTGGGTTCATTATACACATGTTCATGGATACAACCTGAAAGAAAAACAAAACAAAACTTAGATGTCCGAATTACCTTTGCCTTGATGGAAAGAGATGCCTGGAATAGATCTGCTGGAGAATGGAGTCCTGTGCCCTCCAGTGGGAAGAGACCGCACAAGCTCACAGGCATCATCCCAAACAACAGCAGCATCTGGACATGCAGAAGAGCTCATCTCTCTCTCAAAGGTCTGCAGAGAAGGGAAGGGTTGCCTTGTAACCTTGGCTGAGGGAATACACATTGTCTGGGTATGAATGGAGATGATAAATGCATTTTCCTGGGACACCTCCTCAAAAATGAGCAAACTCAGCTGTTTCTTGCCTGGCCTCGCATTAAACATGAATTTCCAACGGCGGTAGGGCCTAAAAGTGGAGGGCCTGATCCTCAGCACCCAGTGAATCAGGAAGAGAGGGGAATCCTTTTCATGTGGGGAAAGAACTGGGCAGATTGCTTGGGAAGAGAAGTGCTGGGATGATGCGAATTGGGAAATTCTCACATGTTCTCCTCTGGTGCCTGACTGGGAGTCACAACTACGGTTTAGGCCTTAAGTTGCACCAGGGGAGGTTCAGGTTGGATGTTAGGAAACATTTCTTCTCCAAAAGAGTGGCGATGCAGCGGCACAGGCTGACCAGGGAGGTGGTGGAGTCACCATCCCTGGAGCTGTTCCATAACTATGGGGATGTAGCACTGAGGGCACGGTGGGAGTGGGCTGGGGTTGGACTTGGTGATCTCAGAGGTCTTTTCTAAACCTTAATGATTCTGTGATTGTGTGATTTGCTGTGACTTTAGTCATACAGTCATACAGTCCTAGTGCTCAGCTCCCACATGCCTGCTCTGCCCACCTCATCTGCCCTCACTTCCATCTTGCACAGAGCGCCTTGGGAAATGTGTCACATTCTCTGCTTGAGGAAACTCCTCTTTAGAGCTGGTCACAGTGCATTTGAAGCTCATGACTCCAAAGAGCTGCAGCCCTTGCAATTCTCACCCTCCTAGAACGGAGCAACGAATCAGACGCAGACTGCTGTAATTGGATTTAGGGAATCCTGTAGCATGTGGTTTACTTTGATTGTAGATAACAGGGATCCAGAAGAACATCCTTCATAGTCTTGGTGGTCATAAGAGTGGGGCTCTGCTGGGCCAACTTTGAGCTGGGGCTGGAGAGAGGAAACAGTTTCCTTCTTGCACAGCTGAAGCAGTTCAGTAATATCTGCCTTTAATCATTAAATGACTGGAGTGAGAAATTACCAGCACAGAGTCATCCCAAGTCCTGTCCCAGCACAACGGGGACTGGATAAATAGAGGTGAGCAAAGTCTGGATGTCCCCTTAACCGTATCAGATCCTGCTTAGTAGATCCTGGTAGCAGCAGGAGGTGGGGGCAATGCAATATACGAGGTGCCCCCTTGCTCCTTCCCTCTTCCCCACCCCCCTAAGAAATAACAAGGAAAAAAAAGGATTAAAAAACGGCAAAGGAGCTGCATTGGGGCCCATGAAACTTTGCAACAGATAAATATATTTTTCTTTTCCCCCTTCTTCTCAGGAAGACTATAGAGCCCTGGGTACACATTTGCTCAGTCTGCCCTGCACTTAAAACACATGCAGACGCTCAGCTCCCACTGGGGAAGGGGAGATGCCCCTGGAGGAGCAGATGGGAGAGAAATGAGCCAACAAAATTAAACGAAATGAAAATAATGAAACGAAATGAAAATAAAGCAACGGAGGTAGAAATACCTTCCCCAGGATTCCCCCTGGATCCCCTCTCAGGAACCTCCTTTTTGAGCCGCTCTCCCCCCAGAAAACATCTTTTTAATCCTTACGCTGGGCTCCATATTTGGGAACAGAGCAGTTGGGGGGGGAGATGGGGCAGACTGATGGGGTTGGGGTGGATTTTAGGGGGGGGGGGGGAGATGGGGCAGACTGATGGGGTTGGGGTGGATTTTAGGGGGGGGGGGGGGAGATGGGGCAGACTGATGGGGTTGGGGTGGATTTTAGGGGGGGGGGGGGGGGGGTTGGGGAAGGGTTGGCTTCGTCACTTTTAAATCTTTTAGCCTAAATCCTTCGCGTGGGTGCCCCCTTCAGCACGCAGTGCCCAGCCGGAGTGCAGGGGGTGGGACGGGGGTGGGATGCGGGATGACCCCGTGCCTTGCAGCCCGCCGGTCACAGGCTGAGTGACCAATGGGGGGCTAAGCCGGGGTGAAAGGGGGGGGGAAGGGGTTTTTATACCTACCCCGCTCCCCCCGACGCGCGGAGATCGGTCGGGGCTGGCAGGGAGAGGCAGAGGGCTCGTATGGAGGAGGAGGAGGAGGAGGAAAAGGAGGAGGAGAAGAAGGAGGAGGAAAAGATTGCATCAAGAGCAGCACTTTTTTTTCTCCCTCCCTCCCTCTCTCTCTCTTACAGGAAGCCCTACTCTACCTTAGCCTTGGAAAGAGCCCCTTTTCATAAAATTAGCTGAAGGCACCTATTCACAGCCACGGGGCCGTGAAAAAAAAAAAAAAAAAAAAAGGCAACAAACCGACTGTAGAGGCCTTTTTTTAATTTATTTATTTTCTTTTTTTTTTCTTCTCTCTTCGCTCCAAAAAAATAAAAGAGAAACCATCGTTGTTTTGTTTTTTTTTTTTTCCCCATCTTCCCTCCGACGGGGTCCGGAGGTCTGTTGGGTTCGGTTTGGGGTCTGTTCGGTTTGGTTTGGGGTTACTTTTTTTTTTTTTTTCGGTTGAAAGGGAAAGCAAAGTAAAGCAAAGCGCAGGAGCTGACGTGCAAAGTTCCCCCAATGAGTCAGCCCGAAGCTCAGCGCTGTGTCCCGCGTGGGGCATCCCTGTCCCCCTCCCCTCCACGCTTCTCCTCCCACACCGACAAAAAAAAAACCTGATCAGGGGGATGGCTTCACTCCCTAGCGGCATGGCTTTAGGGGGGGCTGCCGTGTAGTTTCATTCTCCTTATTATTATATATATATTTACCTCGCGATTTTATGAATGAAAGAGCCCGGCTGAGCTGCTAGTAGCATCCCCACCGTGGAACTGCGGTGCTGGAGACATCCACGGGGTGTGCGAGGTGGTGGGGGGGACACGGGGAAGGGGCAAAAGGGGATGCGATGCGGTGAGGGATCCGCTCAAGGCCCCTCTGGTCCTCTGGGGGGGGGGGGGGGGGGGGGGGGGTTAGGGTTAGAGTTAGTGGTAGGGAGGGTCGGAACGAGGACTGCGCTCCCGTGAGAAAGGGGGAAAAAATAAAAACAGTAAAGACATAGAGACGTATTAAAAAAAAAATCAGGCCATCTAGAGGAGGGAAAATCTTTTTTTTCTCTTTTTCTGCCGCGAGAAAAAAAAAATTATTCTAAAACGGAGTACCTAGAGTGGCGGTAGGAGAAGGGGGGGGGGGTCGTCAGCCTCGCGCTTTCACGCTGCACTCAATCGGCTTTTTGAAACTGCAGATCCTCTGAGGCAGAGAGGAGCGAAAAAATCCCGATTTGTAACTGAAACAACACTGCGAGCCGGAGGGCTGGAGAATAAACCTATTGTGGAGGCGAAACGCGCGGCGATACACCAGCAAAAAATAAATGAAAAATAAAAAATAAAACCCCAAATCCCCCAGAGCACCGCTGCTTGCGAAAGGCAATGGAAGAGTGAAAATATTTCCAAGTTTTCTCTATATTTTTTTTTCCCCCAGTAACTTTCTGCTGGGAGAGTGCTTTGAGCGCAGAAAGAGAAAAAAAAAAAAAAAAAGAAGAAGAAAAAAAAAGCTTTTTTTTTTTTTTTTTCCCCTGCTTTTCCAAACCCCTCCGAAACCCAAAAGATAAAATTACTGGATCTAAAAATAAAGCCGTGGTTTAAAGCCTCCCCCACCCTCTCCGATCTCCCACCCCTTCCACCCCTCTCTCGCCTTTCTCCCTCCCTCCCTCTCTCTCTCTCTCTCTGCCTCTTTCAGTGTGTTTGCGTTTGACAAAGAAATTATTTGAACTTCCCACTGCCTCATAAAAAGGAAACAGAAGAGAGCGGCTTTGACATATGGATGTGATTTTTCTGCTCTGAGACAGATGCACGCCGAAAACAACCGGCACCGGGGGCTGAGGCTCTGAGCGAAACCGAAGTCGCTCCGCTTCTTCGCATGGGATCCTTCGCTGCCTTTCGGGAGCTGCCCGCATCTCCAGCCATGAGAAAGCGAAGCAAAGGACCGGGCTTTCTCGTCATGTGCCTTTCTGGCTAAAAAAAAAAAAAAAACAACAAAAAAACAAAAACAAACAAACAGACACCAGTTCTGGAGAGCGAGGGGTGGTGGGGGGGTTGGAGGGAGGGAAGGAGAAATCATCTGAGAGAGGAGCGCTGGAAGATCTCTCCGTCCTCCAACTTCCCCGAGAGAGCGTGGATGCTGGAAGGAGCCCCTTGGATATGGGATCATATCTGGTTTATCACAGCCTGGGTTTGATCCTCTGCTGCTCCGTGCTGAGCTCGGTCTACGCTCTGGTGAGTGCCTCCCATCCTTCTTCTTTTTTATTCTGTTTTCCTCGAGGAGTCAAAATCGCTGCGTTGAGGGCACTGAGGAGGCAGAGAGAGCCGATTTTGCAGCCCCGGTGGCTGATCTCGCTGCTCTCCGAGCCGCTGAAGGAGATGAAATTAAAATGTCTGTGCTTCCCGGAGAGTTTGAATCACTTTTCAGTCCCTCCGGACGGGAGCGCGTGTAGTTTGACAGGGAGATGCTCCGGGAAAGGCGTTTTGGGGGGGGATAGCTCAAAAGACACCTCCCAGGAAAGGGCAATTTCTCCTTTTTTTTTTTTTCCCTTCCTTCCTCTCTCTCTCTCTCTTAAAAAAAAAAAAAAGACATTTAACTTTCATTTCATTTCATCTTCCTCGTTTGCAAATCTGCTCGATCTCGTGCCTCGCTCTCCGAGATTCATTTTGGAGAGAGCGCGGGGACTGCAGACAGTTTACACTCAGGAGCATGAAAGTAGTATTAACCCTTCGCTCCCTGGCACTGTTTTCACCTGGTCCTGAGCGCACCGAAGGAGAAAACCTTTAGAGAGGTGACAAAATGGGCTAAGATTCCTTAATGATGGTGATGGGTGATGGGTTGAGATCTACAGACACCCTCTGCAGCCCCGGGTGGTCTCCCCAAAGTTCTGCCACAGAAATGAAGTGACACAGAAATCGGCCGCGGGGTATTAACTCATTGATGGCTGTGCTGCTTTGACACGTGCTTTGCTTTCTCCATCCCTGATGGAGCGGCGATGGGTGGCATCGCCATCACTGCTTCTTGCTGAGTTCTGGTGTAGGAAGTGGCACGGCCACCACTTGATCACCAGATGCCACTTAATGTGGTGTCTGCTCTCCAGGAGGGATGGAGAGCATAAAATCATAGAATTACTAAAGATGGAAACAACCCCTCAGATCATCTATCCAATTGAGGTGCGTAGGGAAAGGGGCTGAGGACCCCAGTCCTGGCTCTGTCCAGGTCCTGTCACATGGGCTGTCACATGGGGACCATTTTTGGGGGGTTTGATAGGACCTCATGCAGGCTGGGGAGGTATTTCCCCATTTCCAGCATCGTGCTGGGGGGAAATATCAATCAATGGGAATAGACAGCCCCTTGGAAAACAGTCTCTGTCACAATCCATCCCTGTCTTGACTTAACTCTATGCACAACTGAAAGCCCAAAGAAAACTGAGGGATGCTGAGGGGCAGAAAGTGCAGGTTCAGTGAGGTTTTAGTGAGATCCGAGGTTTCTCCCATGTTCTTGGGTTGGGTTAGCATCTCTTTGACCATGGGGACTCTGCAGCTGTGTCAGGACAGGCTCTGTAGGTCCTGTAACACCTGCTGTCCCCATATACAGCTGCAATGCTCCTGTTAGGACTGATGTTGTTGAAACAGCCCCATTGGAGCTGAGCAAACTTCAGTATCAAGAAAAGATAGGCAAGCACTGACAGCCCACCTCCACTCCCAGTCCCACTTTGTTCCCCATCCCAGTACATCCCAGTGTCACCAGCAGATGCAAGGAAGCAGGCAGTGAGCCATGTCTCAGTGTCTGGTTCTCCTGTAGGTGTTTTATTTGTCATACTCCCATCAGAACAGTCCCTTTGTGATCAGGAGCTCCATGTCCCAGCTCAGGGGGAGCAGACCTGGGAATACATCAGAAGTTGCTCCACCAGAAAGCCCATTCAGTGTAATAGGGACAGGCTGAAATGTGTATTTCGGACACTGATTTTCAAACCTGCTTGCCCAAAGGTTTGAAAAATCACCCTGAAAATTCAGGAGCTGCAGAGTTAACTTGGGAAAGAAAAAGAAAAAAAAAGAAAAAAAAACGAAAAAAAAAACCCTGAGATTAGCTTCAGAATGGTAGGGATGCAAGGACTTGATTTAGAGATAGACTCTGTGACAGCTTTGGTCTGGGCTAAGAGTGGTACCTGGTCCTCAGGGTCAGGAGGATTCCCACAGAATGTCGCAGTGAGCTCTTGGAATTTCAGGGCACGATTCATCTGTCTAGGGCTGGAGGACATGAGGTTGAAAGATACAGGACTGGAGGATGTGAGAGTGGAAGATATGGGACTGGAGGATGCGAGGCTGGAAGATGTGAGACTGGAAGATGTGAGGTTGAAAGACATGGGACTGGAGGATGTAAGGTTGGAGGATGTGAGTTTGGAGAGTTGTGGTTGCTGAGCTCTTTGCTGCTCAGACCTTTGCATCTTAAAGCCAGCAAAGCCCAGAGCAGCATGCCTCCTAAATCTTGGGCTGTCATTCTTGCAGTTTCTCTGATCAGCAGGCAAAGGTGGCAAAAAAAAATGTGACAACACGACTGGAGTAGGGATGGGGAATAATGTATTTGATGGTCTGTATTGTGCTGTGCGTCCTCGCGTTAACTCTAAGCATGGGGGGAATTCAAGCACACTTGGAAGTGCAGTGGGAGTGGGTCTCCTAGCAAAAGGAGTGCATGATGCTCTGCTCTCCCCCAGACCCCCCAGCAATCTGGAGAAGCTCTCCTCTATGCCCTCCAGGTATACCATCCACTTAAGTGGTGGCAGAAATCAGTTTAATGACAGAGTGCTTTGCACTCAAATCTGTCAGGCCGAGGGGTGACATTTGGGTCCATTTTTCTATTTGGTCAGACCAGCCTGAGTCAGACAGCTCTGCAGATACGGGCTTGAAAAGATGATGCATGCAAAAGGAGCTTTAAAAGTGGGTCGAACACCAGCAGGAGTGGAGAAGTTCAGATGTGGGCACTGTTTTTGTCAGGAAAACCTCCCCGTGTCCCTCCTCCAGTCGATACCTGCATGGTTTGCTCTGCTGAGCTGTTCATTTCTTACTCAGTTTCATCCTCAGCTTGAACCTGGTTATCTCTGCCAGAGATACTCTGCAGAATAACATAGATATATATGTATATAACAGAGCTATGCCCTGCTCAGATGCTTCCTGCGGGGTTTGTGTTGGATTAACTCAGTTTCAGGAGATGGGTAACACCCTGAGCCAACTGCAGAGTTCTGCATGGTTGGGAAAAGTGGATGCTGGTGTGGAGTGAAATGGGTGGAGGAAAAGCACCAAGTGTTGCCTTTCTGCCATGGCAGGAGGTGCTGCTCCTCTGGGGTCTGCACTTGGCTGGCAGAATGGGCTCCCACCCTGCCTGGTGGCTGCAGTTCCCCAACCATGGCCCCTCTGCTTGGGCACTGCTGAAGTTTGGCTTTGCAGAGAAGCCAGAACGCTCCCTTGAAAATGCAGGGGGTGTCAGAAAGGGATTGGGAGCCCTTTTCTTGCAAAAATGACTCAAAATGTGGAGAAGCTTGGCCAGGTCGTCATCAGGACAGTTGGACTAGATGATCTTAGTGGTTGCTTCCAACGTTCATGGTTCTACGATTCAGAAGGGTCCCAGCCCTCACTCCCAAGAGAGCTGTGTCCACACCAGTGCTGATGTTGCTCTCCAGCAGGAAGGTCTGATAGGAATAAGAAAAGTTCTCCTGCTTCACGCTGCAGGAGCACCAAGTAGCCGAGATCTCATCACTCTGCAGCAAAGCCATTGGATTAAGGAGGTGTTTGGTCCATGCTTAGCTCTTTGCTTCACTCCTTGTTGTCTGTCCCTCTGATCAGAACCACTTCTAAATGGATTTGGAAAGGGGAATGGTGTTGGGTGAAACATTTATAGCTGGAAAGGGGGAAAAATATCATATTCCCCCTCAGAATGGTGCCGATAATAAAAAGGGTAATGGTCAAATAATCCCACATCGAGATCCTGCAAATCCCGACTACCGTCTGACTTCGTTAAATAAAGACAGCCTCCAAGTGCAAGGAAACAATGTCTGAAATGTTCTTTTCTCCACATGAGCTTGGGAGCGTGCCCATCCCTGCCCCGTGTATTTATGAAAGATATGGTTTTTGTTATTGTACTTTGGGATTAGCAGATATCCCTGGACTATAAAATACCCGACCGCAAAATATAAAGCAAACAGGGCTCTGCGTCAGGGTAATGCACGAGCTGTGATTTCACCCTGTGTGAGCCTGAAGTGCTCAGTGGCAAATCCAACATGAACAGGCTGGGTTTGGTGCAGAGGGAATAGGGAATGCAGTGGGGCAGATACACACGCAGAGGGTCAAGGCTGGAGGAAACGAAACCTGAGGTGTGCCTTTTAGGTCCAGGCAGTTGTTGTTTGGTTTCTGACCTCCTAGAAATAGCCCCAAAGCATTGCTTTGAGATCAGTGGGATTATCCTTGGGAGGGCAGTGTGTCTGCGGTCTCAGCCAGGGGTAACCCGGTCCAGACAGCTCAAGCAGGGACAGCTGCTGTCCCTGTCACTGCACAGCTGAGCAGCCCCTGTGCTCCCATGCCCATGTGCAAAATGATGCTGAGATCCCTGCCATGACAGCATGAGTCGTCTCACATCTTTGCATCCGTTGGCTTGGCATCCGTTCTCTTCCTGGAGAAGAGAAGGTTGGGGTGAGCTGAGAGCATCCTTTCAGTATTTAAAGGGGGCTGTAAGAAAGAAGGGGACAAGTCTGCTTAGCAGGGTCTGTTGTGATAGGACATGGGGAAATGGTTTCAAACCAAAAGAGGGGAGATTTAGACTGGATGTAAGGAAAAAAAACTCGTTTACAAGAAGGATAGTGAGGCACTGGAAGAGCTGCACAGTGAGTGGTGGTGGATGCCCCATCCCTGCAGACACCCAAGCTCAGGCTGGATGGGGTTCTGAGCACCTGATGGAGCTGTGGGTGTCCCTGTTCATTGCAGGGGACTTGGACTAGATGGCCTCTAAAGGCCACTTCCAACTCAAATGATTCTATGATTCTTATAACTCCATTCCTGTTCACACCAATGGGACCATGGGTGGAAGATGCTGACTGGAGGCTTTCGTTCTGTAGGGCAGTGTTTGGGAATCCACTGCTCAGCCACCTGATGAAAAGCAGTTGAAGTCCGTCCCTGATTTGTAGATATTTGGGGCGCAGACACATACTCATCTTGCCTTGGTTTCTCAGGAGTTTGACTGCCTCTTGCTCAAACCCTGCCTGGGAATTGGCCCTCAGGTCCTCATCACTGCCAAGCAGCTCCATCCTCATCTCCCTCTGCTGTGAGATGGTGATGAAGTTTAGTGCATATTTACATGCTTAAGAGACTGACTTGCTGTTCAATCTCCTGGGCTCATCACAGGCTTTTGGGCTCTGATCCCTCCCAGTCCCATTGCTGTTGACCAAAGTGAAGACCTCAAGAGGATCAGCCAGTTCTAAAGATCAGACACCTTGCCCTGGCACTGAGAATTTGCTCTCTCCCTCTGCATCCACATGTGTGTTACAATACCATGTGGATCTCTCAGCCTGAACTGCAGCTGACCTTACAAGAACTGCTGTAACGAGGATGATCTTTGTGCTGCACATTTTTGCAGGATGGTCCCGTTAATAAGTGATGCTTGGAGCTGAAATGCAACCAGCAGAATTTCTGCCTGGGTCTGTTCCTGAGCTTGGATTTGTCATGGGAACAAACATCCAAACTCATGCTTGCTACACTTGGCTTGACGTTAACCTGTTGTTTCCAATCAGGCCAGGATGACCCTTATTGCTAATTAGTGGGGCTCTGTGCTTTGGGAGTCTCCTTTCCCACTGGAGGCCCATCTTGGTTTGACTTCCAGAGACCTGATTCCAAGAATGGAAAATTTTGGCTGGATGACACCCTCTTATCAGGCTGTACTTTGATCCTCCTATTACACAAATCTCCCCGAGAGCACTCAGGCGATGCTTTCATTACTGCAATCTTCTGCAAGGCTGTCCTGTCTTTCTGCCCACACATTTTTCCCTTCAGCCAGCAAAGCAGAAAGTGGACTTCTCTGCCCCTTTCTCTTCTCACTCTTCCAGCATTCCTGGCTCGAGGCATTTCAGCAGTGCAGGGATTGTGCTATCCCTGGTCAAGAGAGAAATATTTCAAGCGCTGCAGCTGGGGTGGAGGGAAGTAAAGGGGAGAAAGCCATTTATCTTCTCCTTCCCTCTCTCCTGCTGGGGAAGCACTGTATTTCAGAGGGCACTGGAGGGACCCCAGGTTACAGACAGCAGGAAGGAGTCGGCCTGATGCTGTGACACATGAAAAGTAACCCAGTGAAACAGCTCAGAAAGGTGTGGTCCCACTTAACCCACAACTCTACATGAGATGAGTGAACTCCCTGATGTAGCGAGACAATAACTCAGGATGGGAAAAGGGAAATAAATGCAGAAGGTTTGTTGCTGGGTCAGTGAATGGTGTCTGCACATCAAAGGTTTGGATGAGCTCCTGAGATGCGAGAGGGATTGAGTTGCACCGGTGGGGACAACAAAGAGAGCCAGCAATGTGTGCAGCTCCACCCTGACACAACACCACGTGTATGATCATTATGCTCCGGCATAAATCCTCTCCCCTCCTCCTTTTGACAGACCCACACCCCATCCCAAGCCTGCTGTGAAGTCCGTAGTGCCTTCTGCTCTTGGCAATAAATACAGCAAGGTGTGAGGAGCGTAGGCTTCACTCTACTTCTGAACCCTGACTCACTCGGCCAGACTATTTAATCATGAGCACCATTCTTTGCAGGGTTTTCATCTGGGCAGATGAGCAGCACTCCAGATAACGTTCCCAAGTGGTGGATTGGGATAGCACAGGGACTGGATGTGATCACATTCTCTTTTGAGAATATTCAGGTTTACAGGCATGAGATGTGCCATCTTGCTTGGCTTCAAGACCAGAAGACAAGACCCAGCCCTTTTATTCAGCAGCAAAGAAGGACTCCCAAGGCTTAGAACTGGAGGCAGCACAACCATCCTGCCCCAGCCCACCTCTCCAATCCTACCAAAGTACAGAACAAATGAGCCTTCAAAGTCCAAAGGGATTAGGAGTCTTCATGTCTTTTCACTGTAGTAACCTCAAATATCCACCAGGTATTATCTTCCAGATAAAGGGCTCATCCAGGGGAGACCTGGCCTCTTGGAAAAGAAACCCCTTAGATTAGAGAATGGGGCAAGCACTGGAGATAACAGTTGCTGCCTCAGCACCCAAGGCAAGCTGGTTATCTTGCTTCTCACTTGGCTGCCCTGTCATTAATCACAGTTCCTCGATGTTATCTTTAAATCTGTCTCCCTCTCTCTAAGCATTTCTGAGTGTCTATTTGCTTGGTCTTGTCACACTGAGAGCAAGAAGCAGTCTCAATTGCATCTGTAAAGGCAGTTTGGAAAGTCACTGCACGTCCTTAGAAAACCTTCTTTTCCCTTCACTGAACTTTGGCTTGGGACTTAATTTTTTTTCTTAATTTCTGTATGTTTTAACTGAAAAGTGAGCATTAAGCAAAACTTAGCTTATTTTTGCCAGGGGTTAAGGAACAAGGTGCTCTAAAGAGGAAGGTAGGGAGCTACCACATCTTGAACATGCAGCAGAGGACAAGTGATCAATTAACTGAGACCCAATGGAGTCTTGGGGGACTCCAACACTGCTTAGGACCACTAGTAACTCATTTAACCCTCACAGCCTTGATTTATTCACCTGTTTAACACACCTTGATCCTGCTCTGCCTATGAACTCTGGATCTGGGGGACCTGGAAGCAGGGTTTGTACCTGTATTTTTTCACCCTTTTCCACACTGTGCTGTTCCCTTTTCCTCCCTCCCCACTGTGATGGCATTCTGCCCTGTCATTTCTGTTGCTGTCTTTGGCCTCTCTTTCACAGGGTGAAGGAGGAAAGAAAACTGTGTTTGACCAATCTAGCAAGCACACGGGACTGCTGATCCCATGGATCCAAAGACATTAGGAAATACCCGATCTCCTTCAGGAGGGAATCGCCAGCAGCTCCTACTGCTGCAAACCAAACTCAGTGAAAGCAGTGGGCTGATTTCCATGAACTTTGCAAGCTATTCCCATCTATTCAACTTCTATTGCCTGAACTTCTGCCTCTCCTCAGTGTTACCTTGACTTTCTTCTTGGCTGCTCGACTCCAGACCACTTCTCCTCTCAGACACTGAGCAGTTGGAGTTAAAATAGATTTGAGAAAATGGCTATGGCGAGTGGTTGCAAGGAAATGACCTGTTTCCCCTTGCTGTACTCAGAGAGTAAGATCAATAAAGCAGCATTATGCAGCATATCTATTTCTTGGTTAGCAGTTTCTCTCAGCTCAGTGGAAATACAGGAAATTTCTTTTAAAAACATATGTGAGAGAGAGATGATAAGAAGCTGAACTGCTAGGAGATGCCCAGTGCATACAACTTTGAAACCTTGTGCTGCTGGCTTACCAAAAGCCATCTGCTTATCAGACCTTCTCACCTTTCAGATTTGATATCAGGATTTTCTCCAGGCCTGTGTTTTCTTGCAGTGTTCTCGAGGTTATGTTCAGTGCATTGCTTGTTCAAAAATGACCTCCTCAGTAAGAAGATGAGATCAGGAACTCAAATTTAGCTCTTCCATCGAATTACTGCATGCTTTCAGGCATTTTCTTTCTCTGTATATGCAGTAAAGGCACAGAGGACTTGTGGTTTAGACATGGTTTAGAGGGCATGGTGGGGATGGGTTGACTGGATGATCTTAGTGATCTCTTCCAGTCTTAATGATTCTATGATTCTGTGAGTGAAAGTGGAGCCTGTGCATTTGGAAACATTTATTTTTTGTTGTTCTTCTTCACAGAGAAGGACGAAAGGGAGCGAGATGTCTCCATAGGCACAGAGGTGAAAAAGTTTTCCCATTCTAAATAACCTTGCTCACTAAAACATAATCCTGTAGGCAGTCAGATGGTCTGATGAAGTGCACCTAATGGAGACATGACTTGTTTTCACTTGAGTTACCAGGACTGTCAAGTTCCAGGCTAGTCACTGGATAGGAACAAAGCAGGAAGGAGCTGATTTCCCATGTCTGGCTCAAGATATCAGCAACATGTTTTAATGGATCTCAGAGCTGCCTGGTGTCTTCAAGGGACCCACTCAGCCACAGAGCATCCCACCTCAAGTCATCCGTGGCTGCACCTGAAAGACACTGGGTGAGCCTGGAGGTCTCATTTCCTCAGCTAGTGAAGGCATGAGGTTTGGTGCAGAACTGTTATGTATGCACATACATACAAGTAAGCATGTGGGCAAAACTCTATGCCTCTGACTCATGCTGTAGCATTGTTAAATAGCCTTGGAGCATCCCAGCATATAATCCCACTGCAGAGCACCATCTTCATCTCCAATTCATTTCCCACCATGACTGGTGTTTCTCTGTCAGCCTTTCACCACCACAATGAAGTGTGTTTGTTGTTTTTCGCCTCATTCCTGGGATCAGATTTTCTCTCTGATTTGCCTTAACCTCATCATAGAAACCACAAAGCTCAAGGGGACAGAGCATTCTGCTGGCATAAATCAGCGGTGTTCCTGCAGAGTGCAGAAGGACCAAGAATCTCATCTGATGTCAATCAGCATCACTGCAGGGAAATAAGAAGAGAGCCAGGGGGTGATTTGGAGTAACCCAGCTAGCACATTCTGGTACTGGCCTCCTGGCCCTGGGTTGCCTCTGGACGGGAAGGAACAGGATTCTGCAAGCTGAGAGATCTGGGTCGGATGACAAGCCCCCCACATTCCACATGCTTCTCCAAACCATGTTCAGCCATGCTTCAGTAGCTTGTTTTGTGGCTGGCTGCCTTGTGCAATGAATGCTTTTTTGGGGGGGATCACGGAGGGAGGGAGTGTCACTTCATTCTGGCTATGGTGGCAGTGGGAAGGATGATAAGAATGCTGGTAGGCTGGATTTAATTCAAACCACAGGACAAGGCTGAATTCAGTGGTTGATTCGGGTCCATTCTTAAAGGCAGTCAAATCAAAATGTCTGAATCTAAGAGATTGGAGCAAATTCATCATCAGTGTTTCAAGTAGACTGAGCAATAGATGATTGCTTTTTCTTCTCTCCTAGCTCCCTTCTAATGCTGATTTTGTCCTAGCCCTCTTTGGTGTCATTGACAGCATCAGTTTGATCAACAAATTGAGCTTAAGATGCCTTCTGCACATATTTTGTAGGACTGTAAGTGGGAAATTAGGCCATTCAAAGTCACAGCTAATGTGTATTCTTAATTTACTCTGTCATCAGCAAAAGATGACTCAGGTTTCTGCAGGAGCTGGGGGAGGGGAAAGTGTTTCAGGTGATGAAAATGGAACATCAACCCTTGTTTTTCACGCCGGTAAGGATCCAGCCCTGGTTCTGTGCCAACAAGTCTGCACACGGAGAGGATCTCCATAGGGGTCGATGCGGGTGTGTGCTCAGCTGAGCTGACTCTGCGCTTCATGGGGCGATAAGGTCTTTAAGTTACCCAGATAAGCAGAACAATTGCCAAGCCAGAGGGTCATCTGACAGCCATCCATGAACTGAGTGGAGCCCTAGGAAATCTGGGCATCCAACTCCTTTCTCCACCTCATTCCCAGACTCCACATGCCACACTAACAGCATCAGCCTTAGTTACTGACACTGCTAGTGACTCCCCAAGAGAATCAAGCATATGTTGTCTCACTGCTGTGGCAGTGGTCTTTGCTTCTCTTCCAGATTTCCTTGTTCATCACCTTCCCTTTTGACTTTTGGTAACACTGTTTTTCCAAGCTCTATTGCTGGACCTACACTGTCAGCTGCCAAAATGGACATCTAAGATAAAATGAAAGGGAAGAACACTTCATGGAGGTGTACCTCCTTGGGATTCAGCTAACACTCCGTAGAGATCAAACTAGGCAAAGATCTGTAGTTTATGCTTCCAGAGGCATCAGGTCAGGAAGACCAGGTTTCCAAGGGCAATGCAAAGCAGAAGGAATCTGGAAGATAATGATGTTTGTTTCACTGAAGACCTGACAAATGCATCAGCCTAGGTACTGCAAGCTCAGGGAATACACTGCTGCAAAGTTGGCAGTCACTGGAACAGATACCACATCTACAAATCACCCATTCCTAGCTGGAAGCTTTGGATGAAATCACACTGATTTGGGCTAAAGATATCACAGTCATTTGGATGTGGACACAGTTAATGGGGGCAGAGAAGGAGATACAGCTGATTTATTTTCTCCCACAGGATTAGTGTGGCCCCCTGGACAGGGATCCCATACTGCAGCAGATCCCACTCCAAGGATGCCCAGCTCAATCTCTATTACTGCTGCATCCAAAGCATTAACAACTCTGAATCAGGGCTCTGTTGTCACATCAACCAGCAGCCACCACCTTGTGCTTCTGGAGCAAGAGGATGCCTATATCCCTGCCAGAAGATACTGATAACTCCTTGTAACGTGAGCCAGGGTTGATTTGTCTCCAGGGCCACCTGCAATGGGGTTTTCTGTTCTGAGGACCCACTCCAATCTGTTTCATCTCCCATCGGGGCCACCAAAGCTATCCTCCCTTCCAAGCTTCCCCTTACAAATGCAACATCACCTCTGTGCTCACCTCCAGGTGAGCACCATGTCAGCATCCCATCTCCAAGCTCCGTCCCTGTTTCAGCCCAGAAGGGACAGCAGAAGGAGGAGGGTTTGGGGGGTGGGGATGCTGGAGCTGATGAAGCCAGGACGTCATGCCTCAGAGCAGCCTGCACAGCACTGAGGGCTTAATGTGCCGTAATCACAGAGCTGGCCTTGTTGTAACTGCACCCCTGTGTGGGATTTTTTGGAACAGATTCTCCCCCCCCCCCCCAGGCAAAGGGAGAGGAGTCTGCATGGAGGAGGGGAGAGCACAGGGAGTGGGGTGTTGACCCGCCTTGGCCGCAGACGGTGCTGGCCCTATCGGGAGGTGAATTGGGACATTAATCAGCATTATGAGGATTGGGACGGGGTCAGATACCTGTGGTTTGAGGCATGCTTGCAGGGCTCAGCATTGCCAAAGTCATAATACCACACACTGCTCATGAAAGAGCACTGCTGCGACGTTCCGGGAGGAGTGATGCTGGAGAGAGGGAGGGGTGGTGATAAGCAAGAGCTGATGGAGGTGGGAGGGTAAAGGTGAAGGGAAAAGAAAAAAAAATAGAAGCCCTTTCCATGGGTTTCCTAGAAGGAGAGCCAGAAGAGATGGCTGCCTGCTTTATAATCTTCCTGCTGATCCCTTGCCTTGCTTCTCCCACCCTCCGTGCAGAGGACTTGATTCACATCTCTTCCCACAAGTTATGAGAGCATGCAAAATGACCGGCAGCAACCGAGGTGGTAGAGGAGATGCTAAAAAGGAAGAGAAGACAGAACCCTATGGCTGAGACAGGAACCTAGGAGAGAAATCAATGAGATTCCTGTTCCTGGGAAGGTGGGGGAGACAAGGTTCTTTCACTGTACCTGTGATTGAAGCCACTCTGCCCTCCAAGGAGGGGCCTGTGTGAAATAGGCACCCTCTTGCTTCTGGCTTTCAGGCTTTATGAAGACTTAAAAGAGCTCTCAAGAGTTAAGGTTTGGGTCCACCTGTCTGCAGAGCTCTCCATGTTGGTTTTTCATCATGTGTCATAGGACACAATAGGTGTCACAAGATGGTGTGTCATAGAATCATAGAATGGCTTGGATTGGAAGAGACCTCGATGGTCATCTAGTTCCAACCCCACTGCTGCCAGCAGGGTTGCTAACCACTAAACCAGATAACACATCAGGTCGCTCAGGGACCCCATCCAACCTGGCTTTGAACACCTTCAGGGTTAGGGCATCCATGGATCTGGGGATGGGCTATGGAAGTCAAGCAATGAGAGAGGTATGAGACTCTCCCCATCTCCAAGGGAGACAGTCCAGGTTCCCTCCATAGGAAGCATAAGAAGAATAGAGATGCTACAACACATACCTAAAGAGAAGCAAAGTCACCCCACAACGTGGCTGATTTCTGTCCTTCTCTTGGGAGAGCATGGACAGTGAGCTCATTGTGACACTGTGGACATCTGCAGTGAGGCAAGCTGAATCCCTGGGTTGGACAGAGGTAGAGCAGAAGAATCTTCATTATTTTGACAGATATCACCAGGACAGACTCGAACTGTCTCCTGTGTGTGGCTCAGGCAGCCATCAGCCACCTCCAGGCATGAGGGCAGGTTGCCCTACAAAGGCAAAGTCAAGGCCTGTTGGCTCAGCACTGCATCTTTCTCCTTTTTTTCTCTCCATTACCTTTTTCTGTTTTCATAGTTTTATTGTAGCATCTTTTAAGCACGGTGGGCTTTAAGCCATCCTCCTTTTTTTCTAAGACAATAATATTATTGTGTTTGTGGAATCGTGGTTAGAGACATCAGCAGGATGTTCTCAAAAAAGCTTCCTGGCTTCCATGAGCTCTGCATGCTCTGAATTTATGGTGCTTGTTGATGCCAACAATTGGTGTTGTACGTCTTATTTCCCCCTCTACTGTGTACAAAAATGCCCTTCAGATTCTGCAGTACAATGTGCATCTCTTGTTCCTCCTAATGAATGAGGGCTTCAGGTAACACCCAGTGCTATTGTGAAGGGAGACCTTGCCTTAGGAACCCATCTGAACTAATATATTCCCACAATTATGACAGCTGCCTAAAATATCATGAGATAAAGACAAAAAAAATAAAAAAGATTTGCATTTCTTTTTCTTTTCTTCCTTTCACTCTGGCACTCTGGAGATAATCATCTCCAGCTTCTTACTGCTACTATGCAGGGTAAATGCTCGCTTTTGTTTTAAATGCAAGCTGAGTGTCACCCAACACATGACTCCAGTAGCTCAGTCTCAAGGAAAACAAGGTTTTATAAGTATGAGATAAAGCAGTGAGAACTCTGTGTTCTCTTGCTTGGCTGGCTACCCAATGTTCTTGAAGGCTACAGGGAGAGACTGCCTTGCAGTCTGCTACAGGTTCATCCCCCCTTCCTTAGGCATTCTGGGCAGGAATGTTAAGGTGTCTCCCTGGACACAGCCCATGGAGCTCCAGCCAGTGCAGTGTTGACCCTGGGGAGCTCAGTCTGTATAAACAATGAAGGATAGATTTATTTATAGGTGTATAGAGGCCTCAGAGATGTCTGATATATCTGCCAAGGGAAGGTAGATCGCGGCACAGGCCCAACAGAAAGCAATGGATTAGAAGCTGAAAGCCACGAGAGATACTGTAGGGCATCAAGTTGAATGTGACACCTTGATGCATGCAACTAAATGGCCTCTGGTAAGGCAGAACTGGAGATTTTCCTCCCTGGGGCCAAAGGAACAAGAAGGAGACCTGGAAATAGTACATAACTCCTCACAAGCAAAGTTGACTTTCTCTGTTCATTAAGCTGGAGCCCTAGAATAGCTCAGGTACATGTGGTGGATTTTGGTCTATATGGTTATGCTGTAGCAAGGTTTGGGCTGTTCCCATTCCCAATCAAAATCTGAAGCTGCTGTAGAAGTGCAATTAGATGTTACTAATAAGAAATCCACCAAGACAGCAGTAAGAGAATCTTCATCCCTCCTTTCTGTCCAGAATACCAAGCTCTGAATCAAATGGTGCCTTTTAAATTGACTTAAAAAAAAAAAAAAAAAAAAAGAATGTTTTTTGTTTGGGGAAAGGAAAAGCAAGAAAACAAGTTTTTATTCAAAGATCAGAAGGAAAACATCCATGTGAGCAAGGACTTCTGAGGAAATCACAGCAAGTCCTTTTCTCTCCTGTTTCACTGCCATTTTCAGAGATACAGTTATGCTATGGATTTCCATCTTCTTCAGAAATATTTGGAACTAAAAATAGTACCCACCATTCCAGGCTGCACTTCCCTGGGTTTGAGTCTGTAGTCCCCAGCTTCAGAGGTACCCATGGACATTCATAAGCAGTTTGCAAATTGTAGCTTAAAGACCATGAAGTCTACCATCAAGGGGCAAGAGGTTTTCGTACAGGGCCCACATCTCCACCAGGAAGTGGTGAAAGTCTCACAAAAGACAGAGGAAGGCTGAAAGCCACTGTTCAATCAATAGCATCCACATTTCTGAGACTGAGGGAACAGTTAGCTACACCGGTATTTCCTTTGGGTCATCACGATTTGAAACTTCTGACCTTTAACTGATAAATGCTGCTTCTTGCTGTGGTTTTGTAGAGAAACTAGGGAGTACTTACCAAGACCTTGTCAGCTACTGGCTGTTGTGATCTATAGAATGGGAACATTATTCTAGATGTAGAGTTGCTGGCCTCTGCTGAACCACAGACCAGCTGATGGGATTAATCTCATTCTATTGAGATATTGTTTATTCTTCTATAGTCGATGGAGAGAGCCAGCTAGCACCATTAGAAATCTCTTCTCCTGCATGTAAGTGGTTTGTATCACCTGTTGTTTGTCCCTGCTCTTCTTTGTGGTCTACAAGAGCCTTCACCAGCACACTAGGTTAACTTTGGCTGAGGATAGAGATAACTGCACCACCTGAGTGTTATTTCCATTTCTTTCAACCATCCTGGGGTAGCTTTGAGAATGCTTTTTCTTTTCTGGTTCTCTTTAGACTTGTTCCTTCAGGCTTGCCTACAGGTGCTAGGTACTACTGAAATAGGTAGAGGTACTAGGTACTACTAGGTACTAACTGAAATCTGAGGTCTACAAAACAACTTCGCATCCTAATTTCTTGGCCTGGGTCCTAAGTTCTGCAGAGAAGAGATGTGTTTTGCCTGCACAAAGAAAAGCACAACAGACTCTTATCTGTGGCTCAGAACGTGTTTGTCCTACAAATACTGATGTAAATATCTAGTCTTTGTCTCCCACAGGAGTCACTAACAGATCTATTGGCTTCAGAGAAGTGGCCAGTTTTGCTGTAGGCAAGCAGCCAAAGATAACATCTTCCTGTCCTCCCCCTCCAGAATCTGTTTTGCCAGTTCAGGGAGTGCTTTATTTTCAATCACAAAGACTAGGGTGACAGGGAGGATGTATACAGAGATGTGTAGCTTACAGACACAGTGATTATACCAGCTCCTGTTCAAAGGTGTAGTAGTGGATGATCTGGGGCTGAAGTGAGTGTGTTCCCCTGTGTCTGCTCACCCATATTGAAGATGGGAGTCCAGCCAGAAAAGCTTTCTGCTTTCTTAATTTTCTCCGCTGCAAATCAACATCAGGAGGGGTGAAAAGAACTACAGTTAATGAGTTTGAGAGATTACACTGACAACTTATCACAGTGGCATAGTGGTTTCAGCAGCCACCCTGAAATAATTATCTTCCCTCACTATCTGCATCGAAGTGATTGTGGGTATTGTTTCAAACGGTTGGCAGACTCCTGGTAAGCTGAGGTAGAGAAGCTGAGTTTGTGTGGTCTAACACTTTCTTTTCACCAAAACCATCTCCTGTCGCTTCTCATTTGTCATGAAAATGACTATGAGAATTTTGAACTTTTAGGAGGTGTAGCCTACGGTAGTGTATGGATAAAATATCTCTCCCTGTAGATGATGTTTTCAATCCCAACGCACATTTCATCTGGAACCCACTGCTGTAAGACAGCATTATGCTTGGAGATGGAAAAAAAAAATCCTGTTTGGGTTTAAAAATGAATTAAGATGTAATATTGTTAACTTCTTTGGGAAATGAAAGATACTGTGTGTTGTTGTATTAGTTTGGAGACATAAGGCAGTCTATCTCATCTGGGCAAAATGTTAGCCAAAAGAAAGGCCAAGAAGTATCACAAAATTTCTTCTGACTTTCTGTAAAGCAAGTGGCTTTGGCCAGAATCAAAGACGGGGTTGCTTTTTTGATTTTTGACTTTTGATTTTGGACTTTTTTTTATTTTTTTATCAAAAAGGTAGATCAAGGGTATCACAAACAATCATGGTTTTACAGTTCCTTCAGGCAGAGGCCAGAGGCCTGCCTCTGCCTCCAAGGCAACGAAGCAGAGAGTTTGATGTGATGTAGCTATGAGCATTCAAAGACTTCGGCAAATTCCAGAAGTCTTAAAAGGACAAAAACGCACACAGGAGAAAGAGTCGAAGATCAGTCTACTCCACTGATACATTAAACTCATGAGTATGCACTGGGGTCTGTGCTCTGAGTAATCTTCAGTGGATTACTCCTCCATGAGAAACTCTCATCCAGTTGCAGCTTCAGTCTTTCATGCCACAATATCCCGCAGCAATGAATTCCATGAATTAATACATATTGTATGAGTCCCAGACCCACCATCTCCAAACTTCTTATGTCCCAAGTTGTCACTCCTCAGTGTTTGCAGCCAGGCATTGACAAGTGCTGTTAAAACCCATCCTTCTCCCTCCCTTGAAAAGAGCGATCTTCAGAGAGCTTCTCAGACCATGAGGATGTGCTTTGTCTGGGATCACTTACCAACGACCTGTCAGCGCAGACCCCATTAAGTTGTTGAGGAGACTTTAGACGATTTGTGACTCATTGGTTATGCATCAGCCATAAGCACCCCTTCAGTTCATTGTTTCTGAGCAATCTCGTCCTTTCCTAAGATAACAGAGCCCAGGAATAATGTTTTCTCGCTCATTTAATGACTCACTGGCCGCTTTTCCACAGTCCCATGAAATGCCATAAAGTTACTGAAGCAGCCCTCGGGTTGGGGAGTTTCTTGCTCACAGTCTGCGTTTTCCTACTTAAGTAAAACATATCTATACCCTGGAGAAATCTCTCCAGTACCTGAAAAGAGACCCCGCAGATTCACTCAGAACGTGGTAAGAACATGGCAAGGCAAGTCCTTGACATCAGAGACTGGAAAGTCGTTATGTCCTCAACTTCTTGTGCTGCCCACTTGGAATTGGGATTGAGACCTTGATCCCTGGAGGCTCCAAGTCCTCTGGCCAGGTTATGAGAGAAATCTTTAACTTCGGCTGCAGACAATTATAACAGCACTCTCTGCTTGCCATAAAACTCATAACAAGTGCAAAGTTCACCCATGCAGACACCCAGGGCTGTCCCGAGGTGGCCTAACAGCGATGGGGAACTCATGATCTGTGAGGCTGAGGAGACGTCTGGTCTAGAGAAGATCAAGGGGACACATGATTACAGCCTTCCAACACATGAAAGACTTCTTCACAGAGGAAGAGAAGAAAAAGCTTCTCATGTTCCTCCGGGATGGGAGGTGGTGACCTTAGATTAGAGCAAAGGAAATCACACTAAATGTCAAGAGAAGAGTTCTAACAGGATGGTAGGGCAGGTAACAGACTACCCTGTAAACGGAGGTACTGTCTGCCACCAATTTTCTTGCCAAAGCAATTACAACAGGTCTCGTTCAGTGTTAGATTAAGAATATCAACACGTTCCTTCCCAGTAGATCACTCTTTCTAACACATCAGAGCTGCTGTGGTTTTCCCAAAGACCGCTTAGCCCTCCACCTTCCCCTCCGTACTCAAGACGTGTTTATTTTTGTCCGCATTCTCTAAGATAACCTCTCAGATGTGGATAGATTGAATAAAACCTGGCTGAGATATCGGGAAACCTTGAGATAATCCCTTCTGCACTCAATTGCTTTTCTGGAGAGGGAGGGAGAGGGAGAGGGAGAGGGAGAGGGAGAGGGAGAGGGAGAGGGAGAGGGAGAGGGAGAGGGAGAGGGAGAGGGAGAGGGAGAGGGAGAGGGAGAGGGAGAGGAGGGAGAGGGAGAGGGAGAGGAGGGAGAGGGAGAGGGAGAGGAGGGAGAGGGACAGAGGGAGAGGGAGAAGGAGAAGGAGAGGGAGAGGAGGGAGAGGGAGAGGAGAGAGAGGAAGAGGGAGAGGGAGAGGGAGAGGGAGAGGGAGAGGGAGAGGGAGAGGGAGAGGGAGAGGGAGAGGGAGAGGGAGAGGGAGAGGAGGGAGAGGAGGGAGAGGGAGAGGGACACAGGGAGAGGGAGAGGGAGAAGGAGAAGGAGAGGGAGAGGAGGGAGAGGGAGAGGGAGAGGAGGGAGAGGGAGAGGAGGGAGAGGAGGGAGAGGGAGAGGAGAGAAAGGGAGAGGGAGAGGGAGAGGGAGCTAACACTAAACAAATTACTGCATTTCTAACGTGCTTTTGGAAGGTTTTGTTTTGTTTTGCATCATGATGATGATTAACTGGGGTCTGGACAAGCTGACTTGCAGTTTTAATGACCCAATCGGAATGGCCTTCCTCTAGGACAGGGAAGCCCTTCAGACTGGGGAATAGCTATCTAATGGAGTAGTAAGAGTAGTAAGCTGTTGTTATTTACCCGGGTGACTCTTTCAAGTGTTCCGCATCTGAGCTGTCAACAAAACCTTCCTTTCTGGAGCGCAACAAAAGCGATTCGCCTCCAGCGAGGCCGGGTTTCTTTTGTTATGTAACTGTCAGTGGCCTCCGAGCTTAACTGTGTAATTACATTCTCCACACTTGGCTTCGGTTCAATGGGTTTCTTATTCACAGCTGCCAGGCACTTGCCGGCACGCCTGAATCTTGAAGACATCTTTCAGTGCCCTGAGTATGTACATGTGCACTGAAGGTGCAATCAGAGCTGCAGAATCCCAAGTATACCCCGACCCAAGTGCATGGCTTGGCTAACAGGAGGTTGTTCACGGCAATGACCGTGCTGACAGCTGCTTTCCATCACCCGAGCCTTGAAAAATAGCGAATGCAGGCTGGCCACATCACTCTCTGTAATCTTCATTGTTCTTACTCTGTTCGTAGTGTTTTACTGAGTGTTTGTAGTACTCCACGTCATGACTTTCTGGTAGGCACTAAAGTCACTGCAGAGCCATGCAGGATTCAGGTGCACGAGCACAGCAAGGACCAGGGTCAGCCTCCACTAGGGACTGGTGATCCACGTGGAAACCTGTATTCTCTGAATCTTGACCTGATTTGCACAATTGGTATGCTTAGATAATAAAGAAGCACACAGGCACTGTACCCTGTGTATTTTTCAGACTAATTAGTGCTACTGTTCCTCTCTTCCTCCTTTTATGTGGGTTATTATTGCCTCTTTCTCCTGCTCTAGCCAGGAAGTGTTGGGAATGCTGCCTTTCATAGAGCTCCCCAGAGGTAGAGCAGATCAATATTTAATTCAATTTTCTTTCCTTCTACCATGGGTTTATCTAATAGTGTAAAGTACCTAAGAGGTAGAGGGCTGGAAAGAGACAGATTTGTTTACTAATATCCATAAGAAAGGAAAACAAAAGGCACCCCTGATATCATGTATTTCTGTCTGACTTGCAGGAAAAGAGCACATCATTTTCTTGTAAAAGTCATCAGGTTGGTTTTGCAGTGGTGATATTTGTATGCTACACTTAAAAATTCTGGCTCGGGCAGCCACAGGAAGGAGAAGGGTAAATGCCCCAATGTGGGGGCAACCATCACAAACTGATGCTTACCCAGCCACCCTTGGGATTCCTTATTTGGTCACGAAGCACTTACAGAGTGATTTACCTTCACCAAAAACAAGTGCTACTTGATATAAGGGGAAATGTGTGCATAGGGTAGTGTCTGGAGCCTGCTCCAAAGACAAGTGCACGTCATCTGGAAACGCTGTCTTCACTCTCTTCTGTGGCACTGAGGGCTGAGTAAAGGCCTGGAGAAGGCTCTTCTTCATCTATGGTTGTGAACTGATGGGAAATAGACAGGTACTCTTAGTGGGAGATCAGTGGGCCCAGTCCAGTGGGCCAGAGTTAAAAGAGGAAATTTGGTCAGCAGTGATAGAACTCCAAGTCAGGAGATGCAGCCCGTTCAAGCTTCGTACCTCTCAGGCATGAAGAAACATGAACACAGGGAGGACAGGGCATATCCAGGGCATCGTCCCCCTCTGCAGAGGTGAATGTGGGTGGAAGAATGGACTCTGCTGTAGATAGGATGGGGAGATACTCTCCAGTGATGAGAGGTGCAAAACATAGCATTGAGTGGACTGACTGACTTTCTCCCTGCACTTTCCCACATGGGTTCTTCACGTCTTTTCTTATCAAGATCAGATAAATCTCGTGAGGGGTGTGTTAAGACCTCAAAGAGCAAAGAACCAAATTAGGAGGGGATGCCCTGGCCTCCTGGACAGCAATCTCACTTCCTCACTCTTATTTCACCTCCATCCATGTCATATCAAGAAGACATAGAGTCATCACCACAGAGGTGTCAACACTTGCTCTTCTGGTGATGTCCCAGGGGCTTTGTCCATGTGTGGCTCTGATGGCTCATCGCTGCCTGGTGGCAGGATTCTGGTCTTGAACAAAAGTCTCTTCAGTGCTTATATAAGTAGACGGCAAAATATTTATGAAGCCAAATTGATTTTGATGGGCCCTCTGAGGGCAAGGAGGCCAAGGGAAGAGAAGAAAGCAGACAAGAGAAGCTACAACTGCAGAGATTGCTCTTGTTTCTGGCTGAAATACATCTACAAATCCTCCATGTTTTCTTGTAAAACAGGAAAGCTCCCACACTTACGTTCTGCAGCAACAACTTGTCCAGCTTCCCCCAAAATCATATGATGATCCTCAAGTGGGTTAAGATGGAGAAAGTTAATTTCTATACCTATCTCTGTCACAGATCCATTGGGGGTCCTTTGGCATGTATGTCCTCCTGAAGCAGATAGGTCATCTCTGTGTTCAAAATCATACACAGGCACTGGTAATACACTTACATTCTTGTCTGCCACCATCCCTAGTGGTGTTCAAGAACTGTGGAGGTATGGCACTGAGGCACATGGATCAGTGGCCATGGGAGGGATGGGTTGGGGCTGGACTTGATGATCTTGGAGGTCATTTCCAACCTTAGTGATTCTGTGATTCTAAGAAGAGTGTGGCTGAGCTGAGTCAGGCTGTGGGCAGGCAGTTCACGTAGCAGTCGTTAACAGGTGGGACCCCTTTCCATGGGATTCTTTGAAGAGGGCTCAGTGTCCCTCTCATCCCACCAGCTATGTTCTGCATGCAGACTTGGCCATGGGATGAGCTGAACAAAGGTTTCCTTGGGGCTATGGAGGTCTTGGTGACTTTACCATCCCATTCGAGTGCTTTTATGGTTTTGGAGGTGAAACAGCACTTTGGGCTTGGCTCCGAGAGCACCAGTCAGATATGCTGCCTGGAACATGCAGTTCATTTGCACGCTTTGCTGCATGAGTCCTCAGATGTCATAGGGTTACAGGGTGTGGGGAAGGGAAGGGAAGGGAAGGGAAGAAGAAGGGAAGAAGGGAAGAAGGGAAGAAGAAGGGAAGAAGGGAGGGGCTGGCCCAGGGATCCTCTGCTATCACCAAACCTGTCACAATAGCAGCACTGTTGCCTCGTGGGCTGGCTGGGCTATGGGATTTCACAGGGTTGTAAATCACTTGTCTGGCGGACGCACTTTCCCTTCAGTGTTGAAAAGGCTTAGGTTTCTCTCACACAGAAGTGATGGCAAGAGCAGGGAAAGGGGCGGAGGCCAGGTGCTGGAAATATTCAGTGGGGGCATCCCCAATCAAATACCTCTGAAATCTGACCCTGGCAGGGAAGTCGATGCGGTTCAACTGACTTCAGGACCTCGCTGCTCCAGTGCCAGAACAAACAGCTGCATTGAGGATTCCTGGGCCATTAGCAGTGGCCATCTACACTGGGAATGCTTTCTGCTGCCATGTGGAGAGGGATGGAGGGAGGAAGGGAGGGAGGGAGGAAGGGAGGCACCATGCACTCAGTGCGCAGCTCCCAGACATTCACAGCCGTCTTTTTGTGCAGTGGCACTTGCAGCAGGAACTCATGTCAGGCATGGAGGGATGTAAGCATCCTGAGAGATGCATGGATGCAGGCAAACAAACTCAGGCACAGATAGAGTCATTAAGATTGGAAAAGACTTCTAAGATCACCAAATCCAACCCCAACCCATGCCCACCATGCCCACTGACCACATCTCTCAGTGCCACATCTCCACAATTCTTGAACACCTTCAGAAATGGTGACTCCATCACCTCTCTGGGCAGACTGTGCCAGTGTGTTACCACTCTTTCTGAGAAGACATTTCTCCTAATGTTCAACACGGTATGTTGAATGATGGTGATAATTGTACAGTGCTAAGATGCTATGAAGGAGAAAGCTTTGTCCTTGGAAAATCACAGACATTGTCTGGAGTCTGATGGACTGAACTGGGACAGAAGAGAAGGGGACGTGTAGTTTTGATAGCTTAGATAACTGCACAGGCTCTTAAAGGCTGTTACATGGGCACAACCATGGGAAATCACATCTGAACGTACCACAAAGTGTCTGTGCTGTGTAATAACAGCAGCAATCACAGCAACAGGAGAAGGCAGCCATGAAAAAGAGAAAGGGACCTGGAGCTGGTGGCCACCTCTTTTGTTGATAGTCTGAAGAATCACTGCTGGGCTGCTTGGTTGGTATATGGTCCCCCTTATCAATGCAGATGTCTAATCCGGGTTCAGCACAAAGGAAACGTACAAAGTAGATCAAAGGAGTTCTGTTGTGAAAGTGTGTGGTGGAGACTTCCTTCTGCTGTGTGATTCTCCTGTGCTAGTACCATGTGTCACCCTTGGGCTCCTCTATACCAGCCTGGAGGGCAAAGGGCTCCCTGCATGGTGCATGCTCTCCAAAAGGCCCTTTGTATCAGCCGTGTGATACATCCCAGACTTTGCCCCTCTCTGGGTTTTGCATTAGGTGAAGTGGATTAATGTTTGCCCTCTTTTTGCAGCAGTGAAAGGCCACAGCGTTCATTGCTTCAGTCTTCAGCAATCAGAAATAGATCTCTGAGGTTCTGGGGATGCTGAGGCAAAGGGAGTCTGAAAATCAGAACTGGCTCTTCTCCAGGTGTCTGCCTTGGAGGCACCCAGGTGAAAAAGGGCATCAGAAACACCAGCCAAAAGCCTCCTGCGCTGAGAAGGATGTGTGTGGATGTGTCCATGTGTTCTTGTGGCTCCTCTGCCAGTGGGGCAGCTGTACAGCATCATTCCCAGCTTCCAGACTGTCACAGAGAGTTCCTGTCTCTCTCATCTTTGCATTTAGCTATTACTGGTGGGCTCTGAGTCAAATGACTCTGGTCTCCCATGGATCCTATTGGCGTGGTCCCCATGGTCCCTTGTTCACAAGGGAGAGATGTCCCCTTGCAGAGACACAGCGCAGGGGAAAGCTCAGGTTGAGTTCAGAGCCCAGCTCGCTGCCTGCTTTTGCATTATTTATTATTGGCCATAGATGGCAGCAAACGTCTCAAAGCATCCCACTGTGTTGGCTGACTGCATCAGGGAGCTGTTGGAGAAGGCAGAGAAATTCCTCCATCCCTTTGTGTTAAGGGCCACAAAGGGCCCTCTCCAAAGGGAGAGAAGAGAGGTGAAGGGACTTCAACTGGATCCCATTGAGAAATAATCCAGAACGTGTTTAGTGACTAGCAAGCAAGTCAGTTCTCCTCCAGGTACACATGCAGCTGTTAGGGTGATGTAGGGGACCATGAAATGAGGAAGACCTGGTGAGCCCTTCCATATTCCTCAGCAGGAATGACTCAGAGATGAGCCCTATCTGCAGCTGATTGCAGTGAGGTAGCTGGGAAGACTTCCCATCATATGGTGGTGTGGACAATCACATTTCTGATAGTGAAGATCCTGCAGCAGGATGGGATGGATATGTGTGGAGAAAGGGCCCTGGTTTGGTTCATTTTGCCAATGCAAATGCAGCTATTGAATCCAGGTATAGAAAAAGACAGTTCTGAGGGCTTTCCATCCATAGGCTTCTATGCTCATCCCTATATCAAGCAAATTTGACTTTACCAGTCTTGTTTTCTAGCTGCACTACAGGAATTATAAAAGGCCATACAGGATAAGAGCAAGTCTGTCCAGCCCCACGTGATATCTTGCATAGATCAAGCTCGGGAAAAAAGAATACAAAGCAGTGTTGTTGGGAATTCTCATTTCCCTTTCTGCCCCACTTGCCAGTCAGTATGTGCCCTTGTAAGGTCCTCAGCTCTGGATGGTGCAGGAAGGCTCACAGTGTTTCCAATCCTCCATTCAGTTTAGGAGTTTCACATCTTGTTCTCAGACAAGCTGTCCATTTACAGAGTGTCCCAGATGTGCTTGTCCAGTGAAGACCCCTATTTCCCTCTGCATTCTCAAGGATAAGACTAAGGATAGAACTGCACTCTGTCTATCCATCACATTGCATCCCATGTAGACTCTGGATTTGCTGGGAAAAGCAGCCTGGGTGCCCTGATAACAGTGCTAACTTCAAGACTGGCTGTGGGCAAAGGCTCCTGCTTTGGCCAGGCTTGCTGGGTAGCCCTGGTGGTGTCACTCAGCCCCCCTCCGCACCTGAGTTCCTTCACTGGAAGACAGGGGTCATAATCCTGCCCCACCTTATGGGGAGGAGCTGAGCAAGCTGGGGTTGTTCAATATGGAGAAGAGGAGGCTCAAGGGAGACCTTATTGCTCTGTACAAGTCGCTGAAAGGAGGTGGTAGCGAGGTAGAGGTTGGATTCTGCTCCCAGTTAATGGTGATAGGATGAGAGGTGATGGCCTCTTGTTGTGCCAGGAGAGATTCAGGTCAGATATTAGGAAACATTTCTTCTCACGAAGAGTGGTGATGCACTGGCACAGGTTGCACAGGGAGGTGGTGGGGTCAGTGTCCCTGGAGGTGTTCAGAACAGTAGAGTTGTGGCATTGAGGGATGAGGTCAGTGGGCATGGTGGCAGGTTGGACTTGGTGATCTTTGAGGTCTTTACTGGACTTAATGAATCTATGATTCCACAACTGTACCTCCAACAGCACTCTGCAGGGATTAATTATATCTGTCATGGCCCCTTGTGTTAGAAGAAACATTATCCATGAGGTGAAAGCCTTCCAGTTCACTTCACCACCGAGGAGAAAGGCCTTCTGTTTCTCACTTTCCCTCTGGTGGGCTGGATTACAGGTTTCTCTCTCTCTTTCTCTCTCTCTCCAGCTTTTTGTTCTGCATATTGTTAGCCAAGCTCCAGACCTATGGCTCTTCTCCAGAGCCTGGAACAGCATTTTACCCTGCCAGGTCCCTTTTTCTTTGTAATCCATTCATTATCATCTCAAGAGCATAATCACTCAGGGAGGGAGAGACAGAGAGTAGAAGTCAGAGACAGAGTGACCAATAGTGTGAGTTCCCCCATACATTTCCCCCTAGAAATGCAGAATAGGAATGCTGTGGTTCTATAGGTTGGCTGATGCAATTAGCATCGCCTGTGTAATTAGCCCAAGATAGACGGAGCTGGCAAGGAAACACCTAATCAGTCAAATTTCAAACTGTTATAAAACCAGCGAATGGAAAACAGAGGGCTTCCATTTGTTTCCAATTGAGAAAAGTGCAGGGTTAAGGTTGGTCCGCAGCTCCACCTCTCGCAAACGCGTGTGTGCTTACACATGGCTAAGTGAAACCAGAAGGGAGCAGCTAGCATGCAGCTGTGACAAATCCATTTCCTTCTCAAGATGCTGAGATGCTGAGCATTCAGGGCACAGTGTTGAAACCCAAGCCAAAACGTTCTCTGCTGCACCCCTTCTTTATTTGGATGCTCTTTTACTTATTTCCCTGCTCTGCAACTCTTCTGGATTTGTGTTTCCAAAGGAAGTTGAGCTCCCTCTTGCTTGTAAATTTTGCATGCCCTTTTTGCTGCAGGCAGTTCACAGACTGAACAGCTAATGCAAACTAAAGGGTGGGAAAGCAGACCCCAGGGAAAAGAAGGGGCCCATGGTCACACCATCCCTGGGTCTGTGTCAGAGGAAAGGAGAGATATTGGTTTCCAACTGTTTACCTGAGCTGCAGGACTACATAGTTCATCCCTTGATTTTACTATTTTTTAGTTCCTTTCTCTCACAGCTTTGTGGCTTTCCTTCAGTGATCCTCATCATTTATTCTCCCCTCTCTTTTCCTACTGAGCTTTTGTTCTTTCTACCCTTTTTCTATCCCCACCTTCATTGGGACTGAACAGTTTCTCACGCTGCCTGCAGGTGCTGTCCCCATTCCTGTCCCATGTTGGGGTGAGAATGGCTGCCTCTGTGACCTCTGCTGAAAATCCTGAGTCTGAAAATTAGAAACAACACTGTGATTATCTTAGCCTTGATTTTTGCTTTTGGGCCCCTGGATTGCTGGTAGACCTCATACCCCTCTGCTAAGACACATATATGCCAGGGCCAAAGGCAAGAGAGGCTCCAGAGCTGCACTGTTCAAGTAAAAAGTTTGTCCTTTAAAGCACAGGAATCTGCTTTGCTCTGAAACGCCTCCAGCTCAGCAGGATATCTTCCCAGAATCAGGCAAGACACTTGTTGTCCTGTCCTAGCACAGGGGAACCGTACGCAGCCTTTTGGAACAAAATCCCACCCAGGCAGCTTGCTCCTCTTCAGGTTTCATTACAAACTCTAAACTCCAGCCAGGTCCACTTAAACTTGTGCCAAGTTCCCTAACCTTTTGTGCTCACCAGGAGATTATGTGTGGGAGGGGAGGAAGTGGGTAGCATCTATTTAAATAGCTCGTAGCTATGGCAGTTGCCATCCTCTCCTTTAGACACCACTGGAAAATGATGTGGAAAAGCAGTGTGCATGTTGGCCTGTCACGTCAGTGCACAGTGAGCAGGCAAATCTATCTTGGGCCCAGGAGAGCCTGTGCAGTTACTTGGTGTTATTTCTGCCAGAGGAAGAGCAGAAGACAAAATGGGTGGATGCCATTTGATGTCTCTTTGAAGATTCCTCCCTAATCCAGGCAAGGCACCAACTCATGGTTGGTTCCCTTCACTCCAGTAGTGATGGTCTGTACAGCATCTACAAAAAGTCTGTCTGGGCGTGCTTATGTCTGCATTCTTCTGGAAATCATTGATATTAGAGAGGAAAGTTCATACTTGCCCTTGGGGAGAAAATCCCCTATGCTGGGATTTTCCAACCTGGCCTGATGATGTCCAAGCCCAGGCTGGGTGGATCCTGAGCAAGCTGATCTGGTGCCTGATCAGCATCTCCGACCAAGGCAGGGAGTTGAAACTAGATGATCTTTGGTGCCCCTTCCAACACAAGCCATTCCATGATTCTACAGTTCTGAGGTATGAATAGTGCTATTTCAGTTGCCCCATTGCTTGGAACAGTTGGAGACATTTTGCTGCCACACTAGTCAGGAACACAGATATAACGATCTGTAGGTAACTGCTGTCCATTCTGGAGTGAGGGAGGTGGATAAGAGCAAGGGATCATCAGTTTATTTTCAGCGGAGAATTTCTGGAATGAAAATTGCATGGGTTCTGGATTCTACTAGCTTATATTATTGCACATATATATTTATACACAGGCGTTTCAGTCCTCAGATCACTTTCTTCACTGCAAAAGGGCTGAACAAGTTGGTGGTTAGCAAGGACACTCATTAGTGGGAGACAAGCTCACAAGTTCTTGAGGGCAGTTTATGACCAGATGTCATTCTTGGCCACTAAGTTGCTGTCTTTCCTGACAAGAAACTGCATCATTACGTGCATAAGTGGTTTGTCCTCCAACTGACCAACCTCTTACACTGGAAGGCATTGAGATACACCAAAGAATACCAGTGGTGCTTTGTAAAGAAAGACTTTTCCATCTGAGCCAACAGCCTGAAGGCTATTTCTGGATGTGATGACATTCTCCCTCACAACATGGAGGGGAACCCAAGAAGCAGAAGTCAAGATCCAGCCATCTGAGACTTTCCCAGCAGTCATGTAGGCTCCTCCTGCAGGGTGTATGCTTTGGATGGTCTGAATTATCCTTCAGAACCCATTCCTTGCCATTGGAGGTAGATGAGGCTGCTGCAAAGTTCTGTTCCTAACTTAGGTGCCGTGGTAGGTAAAGTTAGATGAGAGGAGTCTGAATTGTGGCAATGCTGTTTTTAGCAGGAAACAAACACTGCATCTTGAAGGCTTGTCATTAAAGTCATACACAAGCCAAAAGTTCCAAATTGCTGAGAACTGTGTCCCTCACCAGTAAATCTTTCTCTGGTTCTCTAAGGCACTGGATCACCATTTCTCCTCTCCTGTGTTATCCGCTGCACAGCATGGTCCCAGATTTCACCCCACTCCCCCAGAATCCATGTAACACCAGTCTTCTGCTATTTCAGGTTGTTCAGAAAGTCTTCCAGAATGCATGAGCTGAAAGCAGTGCTCTCCACACGCAGACCTGCTTGTTAGCGTGGTGCATGCCAGTTCAGATATGCCGAGTCCATTGGAAGCAATGATCTCATGGCCATGATCTTCTCTGGTGATAAAGTGGAATGTTCTCCACTCAAGTACTGCTCAAATACAATGAGATCCTCAGCAAACACTCAGCAGCTGCCTGTCTGGAAACCCAAAATGCATCCTCTCTTGCATGAGGAGGGAAAGCCCTTCTATTTTGATTTTATTCCTCTACCATCTGCTTTACTAAGCTTGGCCCGGTTTGTGACAGAAGACATTTGGCTTCTGTCTAAGGTTGTCAAGCATGGTGATAGGTTTCCTGTTGCTTGTCTTTGTTTTTGAGTCACCAGCTTTCCAGACAGCAGAGGCCACAGTTCCTCTTCCTTTTGAGACCTGTTTCTTGTTACCTGCTTATGGGGACTCATTAAAATGACTTGGGTTGGAAGGAACTTCCAGGATGTTCTCAATACCTACAGGGAAGAGCTTCTTTGGGGAGTTAGGAGACCATGACTGCAGCACTGAGCATCTCATGGCAGTAATCATGGGACATCATTGTTCTATGGCTCTCAAAGGGAGAACAGAGGGAGTGCTCAGTTGAGCCTGGATGGTGTCGGTGTCTTTTTACTCTAGTTCTTATGAAGTGGCCAACCCTCAAATGTTTCAGAAGAGGTGGAAGAAGCACTATTTTAAATTATATTTGCACAATATCCCTACTTCTTTCCCATTCAGGTTTATTCTCTATTCACTGATTCCTGAATAGAGATCTGAACAGAGGTGGGTCTAAGTTTGTTCTCTAAATTTGTTCCTCCAACGAAATAAGATTATGTATGTGTGCCTGCATGTATTCTCCTGTGCATCCATAACTCTCAAGTAGCTTTGAATCTCTTGGAAATTTCTAAAGAAATCTGACTTGTCATTGAGATTTTGAAGCCAGCCAGTGCCTACAATCTCAGTGAAAATCAACCATCACATTGAGGAAAGCAATTGTATGTATTGGAGACCTCGATGAAGTAATGCTGAAGCCTCCATTCAATCATATTGGCCAGCAGAGCATCCAGAGTCTTTGAGATGCCACGCTGTTGAAAACCAGCATTCATTATGTCCACTATTTATTAGCACGAGCTCTACCTATATATAAAAGCCAGAAGTTTTCTCTGTAGAATTTGAGGCAGAATTTAACTCTGACATTCTATCACAGAGCTCATTTCTCACAATTGATCTGGGATGTCTGTATTTCAACAGGCATTTGATCTGCATTTTCGGATGGTGGACAATTCTTTGCTAAATTTATGTCACAGACACGTTTACGTGCATCAGCAAAAAGTCACAGGCCTGGGTGTGCACCAAAATGCTGAGTGCCCCTTTGAGTATTTCTAACTGGTGAAAGAGTAACTTGATGCTAATAGCCATATCTGTCTAGGTATTAGTGGGCACAAATCACGTATTGTGATACCAAGAGCACTGGTATTCTGAATGAGTCTTTCAGTAAGAGATCCTATCCCAGCTGACGTCAGCAGGGTAGCTCAATTTACACCAACTTCAGTTCTGGGGCCATTTTCTGCCTCTCAGTTTATTCATTGGGGCTGCTGACCATGGGAGAATTTGAGTGCTACAATGCAGTCAGCATTGTAAAAATTACGTGAAGGAGACAAAGAAATGCAGACCTGGTTTTCCTTTCTTTATGATGAGAGGCAACAAAGAGAATATATTTATGGACAATGTACTTTTACTTGAGTCCAGGACTTGTTGAGGTTTGGCAGGTTCCACAGTCAGCCCTGGAAATGCAATGGATTAATATAAATTATTCCCCAATGTGTGGCAGATAGTCCAATTTCAGGTGTGTCCGAGGTGGCTAAATTAGAGGTCAGCTTGCTCTGGACTCTATGTATGACCAATGGATTGAGGGACACTTCTATGCCTTGGGTGGACTGATAGCTGAGTAGAAGGACTGAGGATGATGAAATCGGCTTGGGGTGATAAGCTGATGATCAAAATCATAGATTCATCAAATCATATCATATCCTGAGTTGGAAGAGGCCCACAAGAATCATCGATTCCAACTCCTGGCTCTATACATGTGTCTAGAGATGTGATGAACACCATCTGAACAACTACCATGAAAGGTCAGAGGGACCATGGGGCCACAGCTTTAGTGCCAGTGCTGACCTAGGCAGGCCCAAAGTCTTTGACAAAAAAATACAGAAGGAAGGCTGGAATCACAGCAAATTGCGTACAGCCCCTACAGAGTAGGGTTCTTAACAAAAAAAGATCACTCCAGGCAGGCTGAGTGGGTCACCTAGTGACTTCTGGAGAAGGAAGCTTTGAAAGTTGAATGCAGGACATTTAGCCAGTAAAGCCAGGGTTGCAGAGAATAAGCTGTTAGGATGGTGATGACAAGTTGCGTGCATTGTGTTTCCAAGAAAAAAAAAGAGCTTTTCCAGTGCAATACTGAACAGATTGCTTTTTAAAGAAGTGTCCAACAATTGCAGTCGAGGGTATTCTCTGGCGGCAGAGATTGATCCAGAAAAACTTACCCATTTTGCTTCCAACTGCCAAGCTTTCCTTCCCTCATCACCAGTGATGTCCATTCAGCTGCTGGGTACAAATCAGGCTGAACATTCCCTCTTGCAGATTTTCCCTTCAGGTTTTTTTTTATCCATTTACCTGCAATCACAGCCCCAGAGTCCCACTTCCACCATCAGCCTCCTGCTCTCAGATCTCCAACATCCTCCCAATTCCAGCTACATTCTTTCCCCTTTCTTCTCATTGACACACAAGTTTAGCCTCCAAATCTGGATGTCAGCAGGCACTGCTTGTCGTAATCACTCCACCAACCTCACCCCACAAAGAATCTGTTTTCAAACAGACACAAACTCATTAGCTGTTTCACAGACTTGTTGATACACACTGATGGCTCATTTGTTTTGGAATCCAAAGTGAACTTCTGGAAAAGTTTTCAGCTGGAGAGAACTGGTGTGGTGTAATACAGCGAGATATTTTTAGGGTTTTATTTTTCTTCTCATAAATAATGATAATTAGCCTTTGTACGTGCTGAAAAGATCACAAGGAGATGACACTGTAGCTCATAGGCTTGGCTGCAATGGAAAGAGCAGCAAGTCATTTTTCCTGGGACAGGTGCAGGGTGATCATCACTCGCCTGGTGATTAGCACAGAGGATTTTGTGCTGGGTGGGCAATAGCAGAAAGAAAGCACAGGTCCAGCCAGGTGATCTGCTATTCCCCGCTGCAGAGCTCTGGCTCCAGCAGAAAGAGAATTGGAAGGAAAACACTGTTGAAACATTTGCTAAGGAGACAATGGCTTATCTGGAACATCTGTCGCTGAGCAAGCCCTGACTGTTGAGTTTATATACTCAGTAGTGCTTAATAAAAATGAAAGAAAGGAAAAAAAAAAAAAAGAGGGAAGGGATTAATGTTTTAAACAGCTCTTCTGAAACAGACCCACGGAGAGGATGTGGAGGTGCAGGAGGATGGAGAGCAGTTCACCACTTCTCCTTTGGTGACAAGGGTGGGAACCACTCCCTCTGAGCTCATATCCCAGGCTCCCTTTACAGCCTCGAAGGAAAAAACAGGCACTTTTAAGGCCATGATTCATGTGCCCTGCTTATGTGTCTGCTTTGGGAGGAGATAAATCATGCTTGGTTCTCTAGGCAATGCAACGATGGCACTGGGATACAAAATACTGCCAGCTCCCTGCCACCAACTAGGATACTTCCTCTGTATTAAACTCTTATCTTCTTCAGAACAGGGAGCCCCATCCCAACAGTCTGTTGGGTACAATGCTTATCTTACCACTAACCCATGCCAAGGAATGGTTTGAGTAGGACATGAGCCACAAGTGAGCCGAGGGATGGGTAGATCTTTCCCAAAGTGTTCCCCAGAAACCATGCACTCAGATAGTGGCTATTCTGGGCACATCTCCCCAGGTTCTAAGTAGAGACATCTGCATTTAGTCAGCCAAATCTTTTCTAAATGTTATTTTAAAAGGCTGCTGGCAATTTATTCGTCTGATTTTTTTATTTTTTTTTTTTCTCAGAAAAGCACTGTAACCATTATGAAGACAAATGTGGAAACAAGTAGAGGAAAATAATAGAAGAGATGCAGACAGTGCCCCTAAAAATGTGGGTTATTAGTACTAGAACGTTTTTTGCCTATATGCTGTTGATACTAGGACAAACAAGTGCAATGAGGAGAAATATCTTTATGCTGGAAAGAGAGGGGAGAATTCCTTCTAAACAGGAGAGAGAGTGACTTCTCACGTGGTCTGACAGTGATAGCAAAAGGGGGAATCATTTTAAACTAAAAGAGGGGAGATATAGGATTTCTGTTAGGGGGAAATTTTTCTCTGAGAGGGTGGTGAGGCAGTGGCACAGCCTGTCCAGAGAGGCTGTGTATGCCCCATCCCTGGAGCTGTTCAAGACCAAGTTAGATGTGGCCCTGGGCATCCTAATCTGATGCCTGATTGAGTGGTTGGCACCCCTGTCTGTGACAGGGGTTTGGAACTCGATGATCTTTGAGGTCTCTTCCAACCCAAGCCATTCCGTGATTCTATGATTCCACAAAAGGCACAACGTTCCAGAGAGGAATCATGGGGATGAAGAAACACAAGAAAGAGTATGACTGTTCCATAACAGGTGATATGCCTGGGATAGCCAAGGGTAGGAAACACCATGGGCATGGTGGGGTTGGATTGGGGTTGGACTTGGTGATCTTAGATGTCTTTTTTGACCTTAATGGTTCTGTGATAAACCTGAGTTTTTCCTGTACTCAGCTTTCTCTGATTTTGGGATTAGCCTCTTTATGCACCAGAAGAGGCTCTATGTTTTTTTTCTTATCACAACTACACAGGGAGGGTAGCATGTGCAAACATGATCATGCTCCAAATTCAGAGAGGAACTGGGGGAGATCTTGGAAGAGGCTGAACCAAGAAGGGATTCCCTCCAGTCTCCTCACATGCAGACACACACAGACTTCCTGCCATGGGTCTCCATACTTCGCTATGGAATTCACCCAACTCAAGGGATGGGGTGGCTGCCATGCATCCAGGATGTTGGATTTTATTGAGAGGTGGTTTGGGGAGATCGCAAGGACCATCAGATCCCCATGAATGTTATTGCTACTGTGCAAAATACGAGCAGTCACACAACATAATTCAACTCAAATTGAGCTGTACTGACAGTGAGCTAAAGCTGAAGCACTTCTATAATTCTCTGCTCAGTATATTATATCCTCCCATTAATGTTTTAGACCAGAAGAGATTTATTTAATTTTTGTGGAGATTTTTTCCCTCACCATATTTTATTGTGACTGGAACTGGAAACTACATTCTGTCTGCACTGCTTGCCTGATTTCTGATGAAATCCAGGATTTTACTGTGCACATTTCTGCTTAGCACCAACACAGAAAGAAGTGGATGAAATGTTTTTAAACAGCTCTTGTAATGATGGAGTGCTTTCCTGTGCTGCTTTCAGGACAGTTTGAGCATTTGTACGCACCTAGGGTTACACTGCAGGATTTAAGTTTTAATCTTAATTTCAAGAGCTGGGTTGAACCACCCATCACCCTGCGTCATTGGACCACCAAACTATTACTATGAAGAAAAAATAAATCCACCAGTCTTTTCTTTGAGGCCATGAGGGATGCCTGAATTCTTTGTTGTGTTTCAACAAGCATACAAGTTAGGAGATGCACAGTGGGGGCCTAGCTGCAATGGGGAGCAGATTTGAGATGAGATGTTTGCTTGCATTCACAGTCTAATCCTGGAATGGTTACAAATTGCTTCTCATGGTGCTTTCTTTATGATTCAGCTTTTTTTCCCTCCAGTGTTGTTCAGGTTGGATATTAGGATAAATTCCTTCTCCAAAAGCATAGTAATGCATTAACACAGGCTGCCCACGAAGGTGGTAGGGTCATAATCCCTGGAGAAGATCAAGAACCATGGGGATGTGGCACTGAGAGACATGGCCAGTGAGCATGGTGGGGTTTGTTGGGGTTGGATTTGGTTTTCTTTGTGTTTTTCTTCCAATCTTAGTGATTCTGTGATTCAGACCCTTTTGCCCAGGTGTTATTCACCTAGTTAATAAGTCTCTTCACCACCTAACACACCTAAAACATTTATGCATTGAACCTTATCAAACTTACCTCAGCCTTCTGCTCTGAGCTGTAAAATGTGACCAGTTGGCCAACTGTCAGTCCCAGTGGACTTGACGCTTTGGGATGGCTAAGTCCAGCAGAGAAGTTACAGCAGTGACGGTCCTACACCAGCATTTTTCCTTACATTGTGCCACTGAAGCACTATTTTGTCTCCATTTTGGAAGATATGCCCAGTGGAAGAGGAGACGGAAAAGCAATATTCATCTGAATTCATTTTTCTTCCACTCAGCATTGATAAGCTGTTGATCAAAAGCCCATCTTTGGTCAACATGAGGAAAGGATCTGTTGGTCTCAAGAGATTGCCAAGTCCCAGTGAAGCACAGAATTAAGAGAAGAAGAAACTGTGATCCAACAGATGCTTGGAATAATCATTTATGAGCATTTCACATCAGAGTACCGTGCAACACATTTCTATCCTAATCACTAATTACAACTGCAGGCACTCTGCTGAGGTGGCAAGATGTGTTGTAGCAGCAGATTAGGATGTTTCCCTCAGCACATTTTATTCCCAGTGGAAAACAGCTCTCTGTCTATTTCCTAGCAGGCACAAATCAGCACTACAAGAGAAAAGAGGACCCAGGAGTCTTTGCAATAAGTTCTGTGTATTAAAAAACCTTTTACCTAGACCCAAACCAGTGGTTCACTACACTCTGGCTTTGCAGCTCCTAGGAATGACATCACCATTTGGCATCTCTTGGGTTGATTTTTCTCTTGGGAATCTATTTCTAAAGTTACTGTCTTCAAGTGCTGAGTCTTGCTGCTAAATGTGAAAGAATGTGCCAGTGCTAATATTGTTATTGACATTTCTGTGTAGGAAAAAGATGATGAAAAGAATATGAGAAACACTCAGTACAGGATTCCTGTAGATACCCACAGGGCAGGAATCTTTCTGTATCATTACAAATAATGGAGATCTAGTGAATGCTATCGACGTACGTCAGGCACTGCTTAAGTCCACATAAAAGGAGGCATTTAAAATAGAGCCAATCAGTCACTACTATAAGCATCTGTTTTTTTCTCTTGGGCTACAAAGGGAGTGCAGAGCTTGAATTTTGACATTTTTGGAATGTCTTAGGGGAAAAAAAGCCAAAACAATTCAGAATTTTTGCCTTCCTTTTCATGTATCCCACCAGGTGTTGTTGCCTATCCTTGTTACAACATTTTTCATTTCTTCATCTTGCTTCTTGCAAAGGTGCCTCTTCAGCCCAGTCATGTAGACAAAAAGGGAGAAGCTTGCCCCGCTGGGGATCAAAAAATAAGGTATATTGTTTCCTCTGATAATCTACCTTGTCCCATTTCTTGTGCCTTTCATGGAAATCTTCTTAATATGTTTTTTCCACTGTTAATGGTTAGACTGAGACTGTCACCTGAAATCAGTCACTTGGGTCCCATATGGCTTGACTGAGGACTGACTCATGGAATAAAGGTGTCACACAATTTGTGTCCAGGTCTGAGAAAAGACACATCAATGAGGAAAAGATGCCCAGAGACAACTGAGTCTCATAGCAAAAAAATCAAAGGGATTTCCTGATCAAATTCAAATGGGAGTCTTAATAATTCTTGACCAAATGAAGGAATTTATTGTTACAGAGAAGTAAGAAAACTGAGGTCTGCAATCAGATCCAGGAACTGGACATTTGAAGGGACAGCAAGTATATCCAGGATATTAAGCACAGCAAATGAGTTGGAAAGGAGGGAAGGAAATCAGTGTTGGAGGTAACCTGATTTCTGCACTTTTGGCAATGCTTTTTGGCTTTGCTGTAGTGGTGCCTGGGTTAGCAAAGGGTCCATGATACCCAGCCTGCTCTCCTGGACCAGCTCATCTGGGCAGACTACTGTAAGTCATCTGACAAATCATCAAAAACAAAAGCAAAAACAAAAAAGGGCTTTTTTTGGCTTTTTTGGCCCAGAACAGGGAGAGGAAAGGCTCAGAGGGCTGTGAGCCAGACAGCTCTCTGACTGTTGCAAATCATTACTGCCAAATAAACAGCACTGAGTTTTAGTCCAATAAAGAATGGTACACACACCCAGGCATTACTTAACCCCTGATTTAGGATGTTGTTCAATAAAAATAGGGCCTGTTGGCTCTAGATCTGTGTCATTTCAGCTGCTGCAAAGCCCTCTGCTTCATTCATCCAGCTCATTGGTTGGAGATGGGAGCATAGCAATGCCTCAGTAGAGGACCAATACATGGGTGCTGCACTGTGGGTGGAGATATGGATGGGAGAAGCCAGGAGGGCAAGTCTTCTGGAAGTCACAGGTCACAAACCACTGGGTCAACGGTGGGACCTGTTATGTCTTAGGCTACTTTGCTGGTAGGTGTCTCAAAGTTGGCTCTGCTTTGGCATCCATGTGGACATTGTGAACGGAAGTAGGGTTGATAAGCACCCAGTGACTGGGGTTTTATATCACAGAATCATAGAATCCTTTGAGTTAGAAGGTATCAGTCAGAAGAATTAGAAGGTCATATTAATTCAACTCCCCTGCAATGAGCAGGCGTATCTACAGCTAGATTTGGTTTATGACTGCTTGAGTGTTTAGTATTCTCTCCATGATGTAGACAGAGCTATAGAAGACACAATGATTGCTTATATCCCTTCTACCACTTGGAATCACATGAAGTTGCTCAACTAGCTGGTATCTTTTTTTCTGATAATCAGTAATTATGGAGTGATTATTTAGATAGGACAGATTCTGTGGCCTTCTAAGTACTTATTGAGAATGTATATTGAGAGTCTTTGTTTCGTTCCCCGTTACTGATACATAGAGGATTAAGTGTTCAAGGTCACGTTGAATGGGGCCCTGGGCAGCCTGATCCATTGGTTGACAATCCTGCCCAAGACAGGGAGTTGGAACTCACTGATCTTCAAGGTCCAAGACATAAGGCATCTACAACCTCTCTGAGCAGCAATGCCTGTGCTTCCCCTCCCTCTGAATTTCTTCCATCTGACCTCTTTTAGTGTAAAGCCCTATCATTAGTGTAAATCCTATCATTGATACACACAAACTGAGATGAGCTTTTTGAGATTTATTTGCAAATTTCCTTTGTTGGTTGTGTTTGTTTTGTTTCCTTAGCACCTTTGCTCTCAAGGGTGCTAAAAGGAGATATTGACATGTATTTTGCTAAGCAGTCAGTCATCTGGGTAAAACTCTAGTGAATGTATTAGTTTCAGTATCATGCCTCTCTTTCCATTATAACAGATGGCCTTTGTGAATCATTTTAGGAAGAAAATGGCATATAGACCTGACAGTTACCATAAAGCCTTCAAGAGTCACTAAAATAAGGTGTTTGAAATGCACAGAATTGCATAATTTGCACACAGCTGTACGAGAAGGCAACATCAGAGGTGCAGTACAATCCATGCTGTGGGAAAAGGAAGAAGAAGGGAAGCTCATCTAGCATAGTAAAGAATAAAAAGTGCATTTCATCCTAATGTAGGATGAGCCTCTGTTGATAAGATGAGAGGTAATGGACTTAACTTGCACCAGGGGAAGTTCAGGTTGGATACTGGGAAACATTTCTTTTCGGAAAGAGTGGTGATGCACTGGCACAAGCTGCCCAGGGAGGTGGTAGAGTCACTGCCCCTGGAGGTGTTCAAGAGCCATGGAGATGTGGCTCTAAGGAACATGGTCAGTGGGCATGGCGGGGATGGGTTGGATTTGGACTTGGTGATCTTTGAGGTCGTTTCCAGTCTTAATAATTCAGTGATGGGCTTAGTCTTCCTATTGCCCAACTGCTCAAATGTACACAGTAGTGAGGAAAGGAAAAGGGCTGGTGCTCCGTGTTGGTGCAGTGGCTGACCCACCCCAAGAGCATGGCCTTGCTCTTGCCAAGTGACACCGGCAAGAGCCTCCTCCCATGGTCCAAGCTCTCTGCAACGTCTCCTGTGAACAATGAGACGGATAATGGATCACTGCAGCAAAAGCTGGAAAGACCTCAGAGTGCCTTTAATTTGATCGTAGAAGGAAGCCAACTCCTTGTGTACTCGGAGTGGCTTTCCTGGCACTGGCTGAGGAATGCTGGCACGTCAGCTCCTCCAGAGCTATTAGTGGTGTCATGCACTCCAGAGCTGCAGAGAATATGTGCACTGTGCTGCAGCAACCCTGGAGATGCCACCAGGCCACGTTGTTGCACACCTCCCAACCAGACCAGGGCAGGACTCTGGTTTTTGGTCCAGGGGCTGAGCAGGCCAGTTATTCAGAGATTCCCCAAGCCTCTGTCACCTCCCCCTTATCCACCTCCTTTTCCTGCTCCAAAGGTTTGTTTGCACTTGCCTACGTGCAACCAAGGTGAGAACCTGATGGCACTGAAGCAATAGGACTGGGTGTAGTCTGTCTGGGAGGATGGACATCCCAAACACCCCAAGCAAGTCATAGTAGTACACATACTTCCTGACAGGAGTCTGTAGCATGTGCTGCTCTCCTCAAAACCATTTATTTGCTGGACTTGGGTCTACAACACTAATTTAATTGTCATCTCTCACATCAATACCTGCAGATTTGGATGCGGCTCTGGGCGTGCATCTTGTTGTAGGAACCCAAAGCGAAGAGTAGGTCTCCGTGCACCAGAGATATTTTCAGCAGAGACCAAAGCAGCCTAGTGCAAACTCTTTCCTTAACAGTTTCCAGATTTTAGACCCATGAGCTCTGATATCAGCCCTACAACAGTGATTCTCAGACTCCATGAGGTGATCAAGGCCAGGCTGGATAAGGCTTTGTGCAACCTGATCTAGTGGGAGGTGTCCCTGCCTATAGCAGGGGGTTGGAACTGGATAATATTAAAGATCCCTTCCAACCCTATCAGTTCTATGGTTCTATGATTTCCAGGGAAGCGGTGGAGTCACCATCCCTGGAGAAGCAGACACCTTCTTTTAGAGGGTATAAGAGTTTTAAAAGCACGAAGGTACGTCCTTCCATGCATCACGGCATAAGAACAGAGAGAACAGTGCAGGATGATATGATTCACCCATAACACCTTTGCAAAGCACTGAGTCTCTGCCACTTGGCTGGAAAACCAGCTTCAGCCCTGGGCACTGCCTGTAACCGATATCCTTCCTGTGGTCTCAGAGATGCCCAGAGCTGAACAGCCAACAGCCAGCACAGACAAACAAGCCTTCTTTGGGAGATGTCTGCTTCAGGAGGTGATCCCTGTGCGTATTTCTCTGAACTGATCTCTAAACTGGGGTGACATGAAGCCCATTGAGGTGCATTTGTAGACTAGCTTCTATCTTGTCTGTGCCCTAACGTTGGCATCGGTCACTGGTACCTGACCTCAGCTGCTGGCCGTGCTGCTCAGCATGTCCCACTCAATGGGATACGTGAGGTGCACCTCGGAGCAAACAGACACTGCTGCTGTGCTGCGAGCTGAGGTTTCTCTGCTTTCGACTGTGGCTGCTGGCACATGCAGTGCAGAGGAGGAGAGACAGCATTCAGCCCATACCTGCCTGGCCCACAGTTTTGGAACAGCATGCAGAGGGCACAAATATTCATCTCCCTGCGGTCCGTGCATGGTAGCATCACCCCAGCAGACGTGAGCTGGAAGGAGTGAATCCCAAAGCCCAGCACTGGAGCAAAAATTGAGGGATGTGGGATGATCGTTTGTAGCAGAAACATCTCAGGAGCATCTACCAAACCTCTTCTTTGACATCAAAGATGGGAAGAGTGAGTTTAGCTTCCAGTGATTTCTTCCCCAGATGGGAGAGAAGAGCAGAGGGCTGGACCATGGCTCAGTACTAAATCTGGCTGGGAAATTGCTGGGATTAGAGGTTGGATACATCTGGATGTCTGGCACCGAGAGCAGAATGCACACAGGGTTCTGGAAAGGAGCAGGTTGGCCTGACCTGGGAGATTTGGTGTCCTAGGTCTCCAAGTTGCAGTAGGGGTGAAATGCCAAGACTTTGCCTGCCTCACAAAATTCATGGGCTGCATAGAGCCACTGTCTGATCTTGTAGTGAATCACTGATCAGGGCTCAGCAGCATGTTGTAAGATTAAGAAAAAAAATGAAATTTTTGAAAGAGAAAAATAAAAGAGCAAGCCAAATTAAAAAAAAAAAAAGAAGGAAGAAAAGGAATCAATCACATCAACAGCCTGGAACAGATGCATTGGAAATTCAGTCAAGTTTTGAAGAAAAAAGCTGATGATCTGCCAACGTGAAGGCACAGAACAGCAATATACATGAATATATACCACTGCAAGTAGACACCTATGGAAGAAAGCTGAATGCTTCTCCAACTCACTGCTGCTTATTGCAGGGGTCTGTTCTGAAATCTGGTCTCCCTCTTCTGTTGAGTCATCAATGAACACAAAGAGGTGGCCAAAACAGATCAGACAAGGAAATGTGATGTTTTCTGTCCCTGTGAGAAACTGAGGCAGACTGGCCCGTGCTCACTTTTCAAAGGCATTCACTTCAGGAGATAGAGATGCATATAAGTACTTTGATACATATATATATGAAAAGATGACCTTACCGTGCTCTGAGTTTAGCACCAGACTAGTACAGTTCCTGTTGAGGCTGTTGTTCTCCTCAGTGAATGAGGATTGAATGTGTCATGACTATAAAGTGAGGTGGAATACTGGAGGAGTCATGTGATAAGGTAGGGATGCCCTCATTGTAGTCCCATTCTATGGAGATCTATTCCATGAAGCCAGTGCACCCCAGAGCAGGATGCACTCATCTTACAGCCTGGCATTGTTCTCCCCATCCCTCTGCCTCCTTTGCCCAGAGCTTTCCTAGATGCATCTCAGATCAGCCTTGTATTGCCCAGTGGTCCAAGAGTGACTCTGGTTGCATGTGCCAATAATAATTGGCACAAAAAAAAATGCATCTCCAGCTGGGCCTTCCATGCTGAAAAAGGGAATCTTCCATATTAAACAGTGTTAGAGATGACTTCATAATGATTATTTCACGAGCAGTGTAGGATATGTTGGGTTTGGTATGATTTGAAAGAAAATAAAAAGTATTTGTGTGCATGCAGTTGGATCATCATACAAAATACCAAACATTTCTTTATAAAAGAAGCTGTGTTGTCTAATTTTGATCCTCATCTGCCTTTAAAGATTTCTGTGACAGTAGCATACCTGCTATTATTACTTCTTAAAAGAACAGGTGCTTACTCCTAGACCATTCTTTTAATTGCTCCTAAATGGCTTTCAACTAGACACTCTACTGAGAGTCTTTCTTTCTCATCAATAATGGTATTGACCTGGTTTCAGACAAGCAACAGCAACTAGGTGTGAAATGCAGATAATCCAGCTTCTGTGCAGTTTGGAGAGCTAAGAAAGGCTGTTGGCATCCTTCTCCCAAGTGCACCCCCACAGGACATATTGCTCTTTCTAACCCCCAGCTCCTTTGCATATGATACAAGAAATAAATGACAAAATAAAAGCATTCATTCCATAGATCTAATCTCATGATTTAATATAGATGATTCTCCTGCTCTTCTTATAATTAATTTTCATGGTGGAAGGATAAGAAGGGAATATTTGTTAAGTGTTCTAAGACAGCTCTGTTTGCATCCTTGGCCCAGCCATAACAATCCACTGTGTCTGAGGACACCTCTGAGGACTTGAGTAAGAGACCAAACCCCATCTCCCATCCAGGGAGAGGTAGCCCTAGAAGGCTTTAACATTAGTGCATGAAGAATCAGGAGAGAAAACCAAAAGGACTTTCTCATGAAGAACCCAAAAACATTCATCCCTTCTATTACTCTATCCACAGTGACTTCATCTGTCCCATAAGTGCAAAGGACTTCTATTAAGCTGTTTCAGAACCACAAAGTGTGTGGAGTCAGTAAAGTTTGACAGGTCATAGCAGCGTTCCTTTGGGCATCTGGATCTGAACTCAAGCAATCCTCCTTGAGTCTGCAGGACAGAGGAGGAAAGTTGTCTGCATGTTCAACCAGCTTTAGGTTGCGACTGATCATTCAGTGTGACTACAGTTAGTGTTGCACAAGCATGGAGTGTAATGTGTGTTATTTATGAATCAAGAAAAGAACTCAAATCAGTACTGATCACTGCTGACCTCTCTACACCAGCACCATCTTCTCGTTACCAGGAAGTCCACCTTTGCTTGACGGTATAGCTAAGAAGTTGTCATGAGTTTTGTCCTTGCTTGGAAGGAATTTTTTCGTAGCTCAGCCTCTTGGGTTCCACCTCATTTGCTCCAGGGATGCAAAGCAAGAAAGCAATAATTTTGGTGAGGAAGATGTTCTCCTAAAAACTCTACATCCTGGAAACATGCCATAAATGTCAGTTCCCTTTGATGAACTGCATGTGCTGACTGCAAACCACGAGATCACTTAGTTGGACAGACACTTACATGACAGGATAGCTAGGGAAGGAGATACATACAGGTAAACACCTACAAGAGTTTGGAAGTGACAAGGATGATAAAAGGTCTGTGCTATTGCTGTCATGGTATCACCTCAACCTCCAGAAATCTTTTGCCATTATCATCAAATACAGTGGACATCTGTGTTCCATCTGCATTTAAATTAGTTAATTCCCTTCAGCATGAGTTACGATGAGACTGCAAGTTGTGCTTTATCCAAGCAGATTTTCTTCTCCTTCTGCCTGTGCTGCTGGAAGGATGAAGCTTCCCCAAGGTAAAGTGAGATAAAATTGAGTTGGAAGAGCATCAGTGAGACCAACTCAGCCTGAAGTGTTCTCCAAGAAACAGCAGACATACATGCTGTGGGTCCAGACATGTCCTCCACCCCTCCCAGTGATGACAGATTGCATGCACCTACACAGTATGTGCAAATGCATTCATCAGGGCTAGTGGTGTATGAAATCAATATGATGTGAGATAGATGATGGATTCCCACAGGATCAACATCCTTTCCTGGATGAAGCTCGAGAAAATGCAGTGCCCTCACTTTCCCATGTGTTTGTTAGACATTGCAGATCTTTAAATGCCATTTGTTCCTAGGATGAGGCATTCCCAATTCTGTACATCTTCCCATGCCCATTCTTCTTCTTTCCCATTCACTGCCATCTTTCTTATTACAGCAGTCACAAGAAATCCATGCTGAGATCTGGACTTCATTATAAAATATGTAAGGGGTTGGAACTAGATGATCTTTAAGGTCCCTTCCAACCTAAGCCATTCTACAATTCTACACAAAGTTGAAGGGGATGGGTTTATGAATAAGGGAAGGAGCACATCCTTCTTCTCCTGGTAGGTCACCAAGACACTGATAAATAGGAAAGTGAAGTTCTCGAAAGCTTGAAGGGACCTCCTAACCATGGAAGATCAGGCTCTGAGTGTAGGATTTGGAGCAGATTGCAGCCGGCCTGGTGAGGGCAGTCTTGAGAAGGGCTGAGACATCTCTAAGCATAGCAGGAGGCTATTCAGCTTTCCATAGATGCAGCACAGGGTCCCCAAGCTCAGCTAGCAGGAGCAGAGACCTACTGCTGTTGTGGAGCAGGCAGTGGTTTGGGTGATGTGGTCAAGGGATTAAGGCAAAACCACCAACTTCATTTACCCTGTGGGAGGCTGGGAAAAACAGGCAGAGCATCTCATGTGCTAACCTCTCTGTGCCTCTCCAGCTCCTGTACAGCATCCCACTTCAGCAGGATTCGTCAGCTCTTCCTCCCCCTCACATCAGCTACCTCTCCCCAATCTCCTTCTTAGTTGGGCCCTCCTTGGGTGTCCCCTTCCTTTCACCTTTCTGTCTTCAGGCCCTCCTGATTTGATTATCCCAGATAAATCTTAATTATCTCAGTCTTTTAAAGCACTAAGCCATGTCCTGTAATTGATTTATTGGCTCTGTAAGTGGAATGGTGTGAGGGACACACAGGTATGTGGTAGTAATACAGAGTGCTCAGCTCAGCACCCACCAGGTCTTCTATTTACAGGTGGACCTGAGTCACAGAATCTCTTGAGTTGGAAGGGACCCTTAAAGACCATCTACCCCAACTCCTCTGCAACATACAAGGACACCCACAGCTCCACCAGGTGCTCGGAGCTCCATCCAGCCTTGAGTGTTTCCAAGGATGGGGTATCCATCAGATCTAAGGCCATCCAATTCCAAAATCCAGGAATAGGATTTTTCTGCTATGAACTAACCTCCTTCCCACCACCTTCCTCAGCACCCTGCTGTCCTGAGCTAATCACAGCCTCCACCCCCACAGCTTCTGCCACTAACTGCTGGCAATGGATTGTGCCACTGCTGTGGCTAATGCATCTCTGTCTGGACCAATTGGCACTTCAGCTTTATTTGTTTTTTAATTTTTCCAGCCTTAACCTGACAGGAAATAAGTTGCAAACCACATTTTTCTTTTAAAGTTGGGAATAATTTGTATTCAGGTAAACTTAAGTCCCTGAAGGCAGAGCAAGTTCCACTCCCCAGTCTTCCCCTAGGCAGAACCTGTTTGCAACAGCTTGCTCCCAATGCATTTTTTGTTGTTTCTGCATTGTTTTTATAGCAAGTAATGATAACCTCAGGCAGCCAGAGAAGATGCAGAGGTAGCAGCAAGTGAGGAAAGGGAATTAAACTAATTGTGCAGTGGAAAAAAAAAATCCAGTGTTGCCCAAATTGGAATAGAATAAGTACCGTTTATCTGTATTTACTTTGCTCTATCTCTCCACGAGGGAGATGCTGTAAGCTGCCACTGAAATGTAAAGTATAATGAATGAATCACATCCAGATATGGGGCCCAAGTTAAGCACCATCTGCAGCCTGGCAGATCTTGGACTGGCAGATCCACTAACAGAGATTGCACAAGGTACATTTTGTCCAAGAGAACATGTACAAATTCCTGGTTCTTCCATACTGGACAGGGTTCATCAGTAAAACAGCAGAGCCCAGTGGTCAGGAGATCCAGGCTTGCACAAATATTCTAAACAGAGAAGCCAAATGAGATATCTAAATGCAGTTACAAAATAACTGAGAATCCCTCCCTTCTCACGTAAACTCATTCATTAAAAGAAAAAAAAGAAAGGGGAGGGGAAAAGGGAAAATGAGATAAGAACAGATGTCATAACCTCAATTCTTTCCCCATCCCACATTGCTACCCCACTACTGATCAGCTCCATGCAATACTTTGTGCTCCTGATCACCTACATGCTGCCAAATTTTCCTTCTTCTGAGCAATGCAATGGTACCACAAGCTCTGTACTGCTCTTCCTCACTCAGTGGAGAAGGCTACATTAGCTTCTGTCAAAGGCAGCTGAGTTGCTACTCTAGGGCAAGGCTTGCATTTGCAACGTGTCTGCATTGCACAGCCACAGCACCTCCAGGTTGGCCCCCAGTCAGCCTGGTGCTTTCATCTCAGCAGTGTTATGCTCATCTGCAGCAGCCACTGCTATAATTCTAGATTAGACATAATTGGATTAGCCTCCTAATCCTAACGGTTATCTTGTAAAATTTAGGAGAGGGACTTATATTTTCACATCTATCGTTTCATAGAATTGTTTGATTTGGAAGGGATCCTTAAAGGCTATCTGGTCCAACTTCCCTGCAGTGAACAGGGACACCCACAGCTCCATCAGGTGCTCAGAGCCCCATCCAGCCTGACCTTGAGTGCACCCAGACGTGGGGCATCCACCAGCTCTCTGGGCAACCTGTGCCTGTGCTTCAGTGCTTATCATAAATAAAATTCTTTCTTACGTCCAATCTAATCTTCTCCTCTTTTGTTTTGAAGCCATTTCCTCTTGTTCTGTCAGAACAGAGCCCTTCTTTCTCATGCCCCTCTCCCTTCTCCATGCTGCCAGTTACCAATCCTACTGCCCTCCAAGGTGGGGATGATCACCAGCAGTCCCTTGCATTGGGCCTGTCCAGCGGCTGCGATGCTCTCAACCTTGACCAAGGAATCTGTTTGCCTTTAGCTATTTTTTTGAGCTGCTGCCAGGGAAGTTTCACAAAAAGGATAGTGTTATTTCTGAAAATGAGTCCCATAAACAAGGATGAATATGACCTCCCCGTTGAGATTTGGGGTTTACTTTAGTGGCTGGGAGATCAGCCAATGAAATGGAAATACAAGAAAACATTATCATAATTACCCTACGGCCTCCTCTGGGGGCAAGGGGAGGGAGGAAAAAATAATAATAGTAAATAATAATAAAAAGATATTTAACAGGCTCTGGATAGCACTGTCATTTCACCCTTCCCAGCTTGACCTGCCTCCTGCTCTGCATTTCTGCATTCTCTGAACAAAGGGAAGAGAGGGAAGAGAAAACATTCCTAAATCTGTTCCCCACAAGAAAATTTTTGTTTTGCTTTGCAACAACAACAGTGCTGGGAAGCTGAGAGGAGAGAACTTTGGGGAAAGAGTAGCAGATGTGTTGTAGCTGCAAAACTGGGGAGTCCAGGGAGGAGACCCCATCACTCCCAGCTGCATCCAGCAATAGCAGGAGAGCAGGGCAAAGCTGGCCCCCTGCACCTACTTGTGTGTTTCCAGGCCCGTTATATCATTGAGCTTGCATAAATTTGATGCCAAATAAGCTCAGTGCAAGAGTTTGTTCTGAAGCACGTTAGGAAGGGCTCATGGAAAAGCATTTGCTGTCAGATCGTTTTCAAAGATTATTGTCTGCAGGGGCATGCTGACCTCATCCTACTAAATAGATGTATGTACCTATCTGTAATTTCCCTCAAATGTTTTTCTTGCTCTCACAGCTCAAGCCAGTAAAAAACTGAGCTCCTACCTTTTGCATATCTTGTCAGCTCTGTTCAAGTGAGCAGTCACTGCAGACTCCAGCAGCCCAGAGACCTCTCACTCTTCAGGGCAATCACGTTTAATGCCAGCTGCTCTGGGAGTAAAATCAAAGGTGTTCCCAAAAACTTGACTGTTTAGACCTCATAGGGATTCTAGCCAGCCCCAGGAAACTCAGCTTAACCCCACAGGCAGGAGTGCATGTTGTTTTCACAAGCAGAGACAGAGCTTAGGGGTCCTTTCTTTGTTGAACCAAAGCTTGGGAAGTGCTGTAGAGCAGGATGCAGTGGCCCATAAGAAAAGACATGAGTCTGAGATGTGCACCTCATCGTGAAAGGAGGTAGCACAACTGAATAGGTCAGACAGGTCCACAGGATCTCTTCTTTCTACACTTCTCTTTAGCCTTGATCCAACTATAGGCCTCGTCTGAGCTTTTTTATTTACTTCAGTTTCACTGTTACATGACAGCGATGATCAGAGACAGATTTCCCAGCACCATTTTAGTTCTGTTCCTAGGATATATGGCTATTTTTTCCTTAAGCTTCATAAACTTTCAGGTATTTTAGAAAAATTCTTGTGGCTGCTTCTGTTGCATGGCCTGCAATGAAGGCAGGGGCTCAAAGATTTAGGGCTGACATTGCAGGCTTGCAGAGCTGTCAAAGCATCCACACCCCCAGCTCTTGGACTGGATCCTTCTTGTTAAACCAACAGCAACATCCTTTGTTTTTAAGGTATTCTCTTCTACTATGGCAGAGACATCCTTCACCCTGTAATACAACCAAGTTTAAGTCTTATAATTTGCATTCCCACATAAAAAAAAAAAAAAAAGACTTTGAGAGCTTCCAAAAATAATCTTTGCAGCCACAGTCCAGTGCACAGAAGAAAATTGAGGAACCCTTATGCAGACAGAATTGGTTATTGGAGGTGGATTAAAAAAAAGAAAAAAGGATAGCAGCTTAACATATGAACTCACAATCATCCACCAGGAAAGGAGAGGAAATCACCAACTCACCTGGGAAAACTCTGGGATAAGATATTCACTCTTTATTTCAGGCTTTAAAAAAGAATGACCTCGCTGATCTGACCTGGTTTAGCTAGTGGCTTGACATGAATCTCAGCTGACATCTGTTGTTGCATTTCCAGTGACTGTTAAGGAACCCTGGGTAAACAAATGCCCACACACCCCAGATGGGTAAATGCTGTTACAGATATCCCATGTTGGCTACCGAAGTTTGTTAGGTGTAATAATTATTCCTTTCTGCTGACTAATGAATATCTAGTGAATTAGAGATTGGAAATTACTGATCTGTAAAGTAAGCTCCAGGTAGGTGGTAGAGGTTCTTAGTGAAAAATGATAGAAGTGCTGAATATGTAAATCTATGTGGATTGTATCTAAAGTGCTTGCTTGAAATAGTTATTGTATCTTCCCTTTATCTACTTTTCCCTGGTCCTTAAGAGCAGGTGTTCAGAATAGATTGTTCTGAGCACACCACATTGGACCACATCCTCAGTGTATGCTCATTTTCTTCAGTGCACGACAGTGTTTTGTTGCCTTGAATAAGTACAGGATCCACTGGAATGTAAAAATAGCATTACTGAGTTGAGCTTCTGTTTTGGCTGAGCATCCCCCGGAGCTGCCAGCTTGAGGTCTTTAGAGATAGAGACAGCTTTTACAGCTGTCCCCTTCTGGTTTCTGGTAGCCAGTGACTCAAGACCCTCCTGCTTCAGAAAGTGAAGCCACTTATTTTGCTGCCTGGGGATACTGAGATTAAAATAAGTTGACATACACGTGTTAATGATTTCAGCAAGGCCACTCCACAGTGCATTGGGATCAGATATTGAGACTGTTTGTCAAAGAAGAAGCTTTGCAATGCCTGATTGAAATATGTCTAATTTCTTGAGTGTATCTATGTTGCAATTAGATTGTATGAGTAAAGCAGGACTGTGAAGCGAGGGATATTCCTTGCTGTTAAGATAGGGCTTGGAAAGTCCTATCTTAAAAGAAAGAGAGATCTGATCAGACTTCTGAGTTGAATGTCTGATTGCAACTCTATACATACCAGAAAAACAATCTCTTGCTTGTCATGTACTTATGCTGACTGAAACTAGTCACAGATATACCAAAATAATGTTAATTTTTTACAGGCTTAGAACTTGTCCTCAAATTCCATTATCACTACAGAAAGCATGCTGTTCACAGGACTGTGTTTAGCCAATGTATCCAACAGTCGGACCTGTTTTGCTTTTTAGATGTTGGAGTTATTCAGCAGCAAAAGAACAGCGTTTTAAATTTTCTTGAAATGGAATAGTTTAGTTGGAAGGGATTCGAAGACATCTGATCCAACTGCCTGACCTCTTTGGGGCCAATCAGAAGTCAAAGAATATTATTGGGGAGACTCATCGTGGAATCATTAAGGTTGGAAAAGATCTCTATGATCGTTATATTCCAACCCTCGATCCATTCCCACCATGCCCACTGAGCATGTCCCTCAGTACCACATCTCCATGGTTCTGGAGTAGTGGTGATGCCACCACTTATCTCCCTAATGCTAGAGGATTTAATGAAAATATCTGTTCTTATTCATGCATATGTTTACATGAATGTTTCATCTTCCTCAGCCAAGGAGAATCACAGGGTTGAGGCTGGAAGGGACCTCTGGAGGTCATCTGGTCCAACACCCTGCTCAAGCAGGGACACTTAGAAACAACAAGGTCTTAAACATTTCTCTCTATACTCATATTGATCTGGGGAGGAAATGTAAAGATTTTCTTTTGATTGGTGTAACAGATATTGGAATTATAAGATTGATAACCAGGCCTAAGGAAAGCTGAAAACCCAGATTTGCTTCCAAGCCCTGCCCTGGCTTTTCTTCCCTTCCCTTGCTTGGTGCTTCAGCCCTGCTTCTGGGAATAGAATTTATTTTCTGTTGCCTGGCCTGGAGACCATACATCCTGCTGGCAGGAGCTGCCCTCTCACGAAGCATGGCTGAAGGGTGAAGCACAGAAGGGATGAATTATTTGAAATGCCTGAGGTCACAATCTGCTCCATTCGGCCACTATAAATCCAGAGTAACTCCTCTGACTTTGGTGGAATCATTCAGGGTTTGTGTAGCTATAAATGACAGCAGGATTTAACCCAATTTTTTTTATGTTTCCAATGAAAGAGTTGAAATTCTGGATGTTGGTTTAAATGTGGACTGGCCAAACATCTGGAAAGGAGTGGCTTTCTTTTGTATTAACAATAACATGCTTTTGAAGAGGGATTTTAATGTGGATTCTTTTCCAAGGACGTGAAAAACTAACTTCTCTTTTACTGAGAATCATGTTATAAGACCTAGATACTCATCTGTATGTCTTACTACATCAGCAGCTCAAACGTCCACTGTTCTCCTCCATAGAGACACATGTGAACTAGAATCTGCATTTACCTCTAAGTAGGACTTCATTAACCATTATTATGTTACTCGTAATAAGTCTTGAAAACAGATTGGCCTCCGGCTAGTTTATCTTGCTTTCTAAAGAGAATTATGTTAACATGAGTGAAGGCACCTTAATTTTGATTAGCGGAGTCTGGGGGGGAATACACTGAGATGTCATGCCTGCCTTGCTTCAGGGGGATTGAGACTAGCAGACTCTACAACCCGCCTAACGGCGTTACAAGTTTTGGGTAAATATAGAGAAACATAACTGCTGGTCTCAGAATAAACAATCTCTTTCCCAGTGAGAGCAGCCATATTGCATTTGGTCAAAGCTCTAACAACCAAAGGATCTGTAGACCCAGCTTGCTCTACTGTTTCTGAAGCCAGCCCTGCCTAACGGGAATGTGCCGTCTTCATGATGCAAGATGGGCTTTTACGACCAGCAAGTGCCTTGGAGGGCCTTGTACATCTAATATCAGCAAGTGGTTCCTGGGTAAAGAATTCTTCCTGTACCCCCTCCTCATTGTTGTCCTTTGACCTCTGGAGAATGGAGTTCCTCCGTCTTTAGGGGCAGATGCTGTCAGCTCACAGACCTTCCTAGGGATGTTGATAGAAACTGATGCCATCCATCTGAAGGCCTGAATGTTAAGCTGGAAATTCATTCATGATGCCAAGCTGTGATTCTTAAAGGGAGTAGAAGCCTTTGGCAGTATTTTCCAAGAGTTTGTATTTTCCAAGAGGTTGGCATGAGGAAGCACAGCATTATTCTGCTATATTTAACTACGCTCCTATGTCCCAAAAGGGCCAGTGTTTAATAAATGCTTTGCCAGTATTGTTTACAAATATGTTTTTTTTCCTCTGGGTCATAGCCTCATCCCTCCTGGCTGAGGTATGCCACCCAAGAAATTGTTCCCTTCCTGTGTACATGCCTGTTTAGATGTGAGCAACTGTGTGCACTTTCTCTGCCATGCCCGCGGTTGATTCCATGTGGCATCTTGCAGAAGGTGTTGCTTGGGGGCACCAGTTGCTGAAAAGAGATGGGAAGAGCAAGGCTGGTGGAAGAAACTGCTTATGTAATGGAGATTTTGCATTCAGATCACACCTGCGTTATTTAGGAAGATTGTGTCCTGCTGCTCTTCCATGCTGAGGTTTAACCTCATTTCTTCCCATCACTGCAGGTGGATGCTGATGATGTCATCACCAAAGAGGAGCAGATCTTCCTACTGCTAAAAGCCAAGGCCAAGTGCGAGCGTCACCTGAAAGCCAAGGTGCCCAAGGTGCATGGTGAGTGTTCCCAAAGCAACCCAAAATGCACAGCTAGGACTTTCAGGCTATGTAGCATGATGCATTGGAAAGCTCAAGGGGTCTGGAGGATGCAAGAATTACACTCATGGTTTTACAGCCCTTATCCCCATACCCAATGCCCACTCAATGCATGAGAGATAACACAAGCCATCCATACACATTATGATTTTTTGCAGCAGGACACAAGTGTTTTGGGAAGCAAAACAGCTTTTCCACATTCCTTCTGTTTCCTCCTGTCTCCTTCTAGCATGCTGTCTCTACTCTCCTCAGATGGGTCTGAGCTTGTCTGAGCCTCTCTCATCTACTTCCTTTCTATTTGGAGCTGTGAAATTGCTACCAGATGTAGGACTGGAGGGAGAAGGAAGGGAACACTCATGTGGGCAGCAAAATAATCATCCCTCATTGACTTCTTTCATCAGTTTCACGTGTTAATTATTGGCACCAGGGCTGTATATATTGAGGCATCTTGCACCCACCCAGTGAGTTCTGAGTGGGCATACTGTTCCTTCTGCTACTGTATGTGAGAACGGGGCAAGCTAGATTGCCTCTCACTTTCACCCTTGTGTCTTAGAGATCCCTCTTCTTACTGGCAGGAGTACATGGAGAGGGCATCACCAGGTCAGGAAAAGCTCATCAGTCAGCTATGACTTTGGAGTAGATGTGTCTGCCCACCTGGTGTCCCCATTCTGCTGGAAATCACAGGAAGGGGCTATAAAAACCCCACCTTTCCTTTTATTCCAGACCTCCAGCTTCACATCAGCCAAAACCTCAAGCCACATCCTCTGTGTTTCTTTGTCCTGTTCACCCAATGCCCAATTAGTGCCTCGTTAAAGACCATCTGTGCAAAGGCATTTCCTTCTGTTGTAGTTTATACCACCTGCCTACCTTGGAATCTGGTACTATCTACCAGCTGGTCTTGCTCTCACACCTTATTTTCTAACCCTTCTGTGTGAGACAATCAGTATTTTGCATTGATCTCTCTGAACAGGCAGTAGCAGTGTTGGTAGGACTGGGGAGGCAGTGACTGTTTGTAACCAACAAGCAGACATTGGGCTCTTTACCACAGTCACTTTGTAAGAACAAAAAAATCAAATGATGGAGCTTGGTTGTGTTTTAAGGTCTGACTCCTCAACTGTGAGGCTCTTTCTTCCCTTGGTTGTGGCAGAGAGGAATCTAATTCTGTGTCATTCAGACATCTCATGGACCCATACTGAGTCCTGGCCTTGAAAAAAGCTAACTTGAACTGCCCGAGTAATAAATCTGTCTGCTGCTTCATTTTCTGTAGAAAGTCTCTGCTCAATCCCAAATAGCATAGTCAAAAGGAGGAATAATTATCTTGATTGATATGCTACAGCAGTATAGTCAAGGCTTTAAAGACTCAATGCAATCATCAGCAATAGATAGTCAGATCAAACTCATTTTCAAGGGATTCTCCAATCCAAAGGCACAATTAATTCTTCCTTGACCTTTCCCAAGAGATTTAAAATGCTGTTTAGAAAAATTCCTCCAGTGGCCACACCTGTGTGACTCCTCAGCAATTCAGAGTTGCACTCCACAAGGCAGTGAGTGGCCAGACCATCTCTGAGATGGTCTGAGACGTAGGGTTTGCAGTTTGGAAGAGAGCTAACCACTCAACAGAAGAGCTGTCCTCCAGACATTTTAGGCTACAGACAGCCCTCTGCACATAAAATTACAGTGCTGTAAGGTATTTGTGAACAGACTAACTCAAATTCCATTCTGTGGCGTGCCTACTCTTACATACTCCAGGATCCTGAAGAGGTGGGTGGTTTTAGACCCTCTTGGGGGCTGAGGGGTGATAGAACAAAAGAGGGTAATCTGCATAATCATATTGCGTGGCTAATGCTTATAAGCTTAGTCTTTGCACAGAAGTTTCATAATTCAGTGAGAAAAGTGGTTAGGTCCAGTCCCACCGTCCTTTGATATGGAAACCGGGGTCTGGTTTCTATTTACACTAATCACCCAGGGACAAACTGAGGCTGTGCTCTTCTCAGCCAGATGGAGGACTTAATCCCCTTGCTTCTTCCTTCACCACAGTTGGAAAAAGGAAAAAAATCTGGGAAGAGCAACACAGTTCTTAGAATTAATATGCACCAGCCCTCTACATACAGAATATACTGGGGCACAATGGTTATGACTTGCAGCACTATAAATCCTGAGTGACCACTCCAGGCCGTCTCCTGTGATACTGCTCAAAGTGTTCCTAAGGAACTTCTCTTTGGGTGGCATAAGGATAATTCTTGTGTTACCACACCATCAGGCCCCCTCTGTCATGACTTCGGACTTGTAGTGATGTGGGACAGTTATTCCTCAAAATGTGTTTGTATTTTGACTCAGAAAGACCTGGCCTTTCCAGAAAATCGAAGATGATTCTGCAGGCAGAGAGATCTGCTTGTGTTCATTTAGCCCTCTAGTTTAATAATAACAGCAGCCCATGTCATCAGTATACCTATAACTATTTCTATGTTCATAAATCAAAATTTGTTGTCTCCAGAAGACATTATGAATTTGAGCCAAAGTGGTCAGTGTTGATGATGGTAGCATGCAGAAGAGGAAAGTTACTTATGAGCTTGAACATTCAAGCTCCTTCTAGAATTAGTGGATGGAGGAGGGCACCTTACAATAACATCTGCGGCCCAGATATCTCCAGAAACTGATTACAGATTAAACACACAATTGCTATTTCAATGAGCCACCTAAGGCATGGGATACAGTGTTATATGCTTACTGATGATGGTGTGATCACTAAAAGGGTACCCAGAACTGAAAATAATGCTTGAGTGGTGGTGGGATCTTGATCTTTAGAGATGTTCAAGAGTTAACTAGGCAAAGCCATGGTTGACCTAACTTTGGCTTGGTTTGAGGACTGAAGGCTGGAGAAAAGATATTAAGAGGTCCCTACAAACAGGCATTTCTATTAGTCCAAATCAGGTGATTTAGTGTTGCAGGACAGGGACACTGAAGCTCTTGCAGAGATTGCATCCTCCCTGTAGCCTTCAGGGTTCAGGAATCAAGGACTGATGACTCCAATACAATAGATGCTGAGTAGTTTATCTGTATTGAGTGTCATAAGAAAAGCATATCACATCGTTGTCAAAGGATGGGACTTCTTCAGTCTTTCTTACTTGTTTGTGGTTTAAGAGTCACATGTGAGGGGAAAAGAACCATGCTCAGCTCTGCTTGAAGGAGCCTGGATTTGTCACACAACCTCCCAGAAAATAACATGTTACTCCCTGATATGAATGGTGGAAAGGGGGACTGAAATCTCTGAAATCTCTACTTCACTTTATATGAATGTATCAAAAAAGCACTAGAGCAAGAGCTGGGTTTAAGCTCCCCAGCTCTAATCTGCTTGCACAGCTCATATCACTCCAGGAGCACTGCAGCAGCCTTCAGCTGCGGGGCAGCCCAGCAGAGAGCCCAGTGGTGTAGGATGTTTGGGAAAGGAGAGAGTTCCACTATAAAACCCCTGGTCAAGGTCAACGAGCAGCAGCTCAGGACTTGAGAGTCCCATCTCTCCAGGGAAGCTCTTAACCACAAAGGTTACAGGAAATGAGGCCTTCGACCCTATGGCTGTTTTTGAGCTGCTTTGCACTAGATACTCACTCAAGCTCTGAGCCAAGTAAGACTACTGTGCAGCCTGAGGGCTGGCTCTCACATTTCCGCTGTAGAGTTCAGTCCTGCCACCCATCTGCCTGCAGGGATGCCTTTCCTCTTGCAGCTCTCTAAATGACGGGGTTCACTCTTCCTCAGACAGCTTCTGCTTCCCCAGTGTGCTTCTTGAGGGCTTCTTCCTCATCTCGTCAACACCTCAGGAGCATACCTGTGTTTGGACTAGACTGAATGCAGCATCGTTCTTTTCTACCAGCTCAGAGGCAGCCAGATGACCTTACCTGGGAGGCTTCAGGGGGCAGCTGTAATACCTCACCTCTCAGACAAGGAGAAAACTGGTCTCCCATGGGCTCCCAGCTGCATGTTATGTCTTATCTGGTCCCATCTATACTGAAGAGAAGGAGTGAGTTCAGCATACACTTATATCCTTGATAATACGGTTTGGCCAACAATCAGAAATGGACTATGGTAACAGGAGCCACGTGCAGAGACCGATTTTCTTAGCACAGCAATGGCTTTTATTTGCTATTTCATATTCTCCATAGCATGGAATTTTGGGCAGGACAAAATGGGGAAACTGGAGAGCTTCAGAAAGAGTCTTTTTGGAGGAAGTTTACTTTTTTTTTCAGCTGAATCAGCTTCCTGATCTGGTTCCCCATGCAGCCACATAAAAAAGAGGATCATCATAGAGAGAGGAGCAGGAATGAAAAGTATTGGGGTAAGCGTGGAGCATTTCCTGCTAAACATCAAACGTTTTGGAAACCCAAGGTGATTTAATCCCCTCTAATTCCAGCTGTGTAGCTCAATTGCATGTCCAGGGGTGTATGCATCTGCTCACTGCTATCATGTTGTCCCATGCTCACTCTGGGTGCTTGGCTATCCCCCTTCAACAAAAGTTGTCACATACCACTTGGCAGATGGCTGCTTGAATTTTGCCTCTGCTTGGGTGCAATTGCAACACAGTGACATCGTTTACTCCATTCTGTAATAGGCAGTGATCTGTGCTTTTGTGTGAGCATCTGGGACACCTTGATGTTTTGTTTTGTTTTGTTTTTTAACTTCTGCGTTTTTAGATAGAACGAAATATCACGTAAACTGGCATAAAAGCTTGGTAGGGCTGCTGTCCTCATTCTTGGGAGCTGACGCACAGGGATATTCAACGCCTCGCCTCCGATCTCAAAGGAGAGTCTGTGGCAGAGCCAAAGTTTGGATTCTCATCTCCTTACTCTTCAGCCAGGGCACAAACCACAAACCACATTTCCTTTTGTCCTGGAATTCAAGGTGAGGCTCCAAGGATTCAAACCCAGGTGGACAGAAAGTAATGAAAGTCTTTGGACATATCCCACTTGACTGGAACTCAAAACTCTCATCATCACGCTCACTTTAAAGCTTTGGTTTTATTTTGAAATGAGGAAAACACATTTGAAATTTCCTGCAGTGCAATGGGTACCTGGATTCTCCTCCATTTTTCCCCATCACATTGCTGAGCATATTTCTCAGGCCAGCTCTTTGCCTGGTATGAACTGGCAGATTCCCATTAGGTTCACTGAGGGCATTGATTTGTCTCAGATTCATTGCTTTCCACCATAGTTCAGCACTTTTTTTCCCCTACACTGATGTTCATTCAGAATAACGTGATAACTAATTAGCAGGCAACCAATCTTAATACTTAAAAAAAGTGGGCATCAGAGATACAGGGAGATCTGTGGATCTTAAGAGGTGAAAGTTTAGCCCAGATCAGCCCAAAATCAAACTCTGGTGCTGATATCTGCTGGTCTGTTTTTCTCCTTGCAGTTATGGACTTCATGCTTGCCTGTTAATCACAGATTAGAAATACCTTCTTCACACTTCAATATGAGTGAAGGAGACACTCTGCAGGAGGGACCTGTGAGTCCAGCACCACTGGATGAGACTGAAAGCAGGTTTCTGTGCAGCACTCTTCCAGTTTGGGCTTGAATTTGGGCTGGAGATGCACACCAGCACAGACTCTTTGACTGGAAAAAGTGGTCCTACCTGTGCATAGAACTTCATTAGTTCTTCTTCAGGAAGCAGCAAGCCCAAGAGAGATAAGCATCTCAAATCAAGCTGTGTTGTCTTCAGGAAGCAGGAAGACCTTGGTCTCCAGGCTGGTCCTTGTTGTCCATTTCCCTTTGCTGGTTCTACTGGCTCAGTCCTATTACACCCATGATTTTCCTTTCTTTGCATGCAAGGTAGTTAGCAGGTGCCTTGTGATTATTGGAAGGAGTCTCCCAAAGGCTGGAAAGTACATTCACCATCTGTCTTAATTTTAGCTTTCCTCTGATTCTTGGCCCATGCCCTGATAAACTGACCACTCAAATAGCTGTCAAGTGGAGTATTCAAATATATTATCTTCCTGGCATGTTCAAATATATTATCTTCCTGGCATGGCTCAACAATGTCTTGCTCAGTTGAAATAAGATGGATGCAGTTTAACAAGATACATGCCCAAATCCCATTTTGACAGTGGTAAGGGCTTCACGAGTCTTCTTATGAGAAGTGGCTGGGGGAATTGGGATGGTTCAGTCTGAAGGAGTTCCATGGGGAGGGGGAGACCTTATTAAACTCTACTTTTCACTGAAAGAAGGTTGTAGTGAGGTGAGGGTCAGACTCTTCTCCAAGGTACCAGAGATAGGACAAGAGAAGATGGCTTTTTTCACCAAAAGATTGGTGATTATTGACACAGGCAGCCCAGGGAAGTGATGGAATCACCATGCCTGGAGGTGTTCAAGAAACATGGAGATGTGGCACTTGGGGACTTGGTCAGTGGGCATGGTGGAGATGGGTTGGGGTTGGACTTGGTGATCTCAGAGGTCTTTTCCAACCTCAATGATTCTGTGTTTCTATGATTCTAAGGAGCATCAGGACGCAGCATAGACTCACCATGGATATCTGCAGAGCAGGGAGGTGTGTGTTCCACCTGATATTGCTAGCAGAGTAGGTAGTCCAAAAGAAAAACCTAGCAAATAAATTTAAAAACAACAACAACAACAAATCTAAACTTTCTTCAGCAGAAACAAAACACAATTTGTAAAAACACCGAATTCCTCTTTTGTCCTCTAAAGATGATACCTTTCATTACTTCTAAAGTAGCTAGGAGAGGATGAGGCCCCTCTGCCCTCCTGGCCCAGACCTTATAGGCAATGCCTTTTTCTCCAGGTTAACCACCAGGTCTATCTCTGAGCCTGAGGGCTTGCCGTGAGCTCTAACCTGCACCGAGTGGGGCTGACATGGGGACAGCCCTCTGTGGTGCTTTCTCACATCTCTCTCTCAGGATGTGTTCCTCATCTGCTGCTTTTAGATAATGTACCAAGGGAAAGATGCTCAGAAAATTAAAGCAAAAACCTATAAAAAAACAACAACAAACAATAAAAAAAGGAAAACCCTCTGTCCCCACAAGCATTTGGCTTCCTTTCTTCTTTTCTCTCGTTTTTTCTCCTTATTTTTTTTCTTTAAATATAGTCTCTAGATGAAAGACTTTCAGAAAGAACAGGAAACCCTAAAATTTCTCGTCTACGTACATAAATATTAGATTTCAGCCATGGTGGGCAGCCTGATGCCACCCCAAAGTTAAACCTGGACGGGGATGAAGTGAAATTCCCAGCCATAAGCCATCAGAGCTGATTTTCTTTCACCCATGAATTAAAAGCCTGTCTTTCCCTGGTTTGGAAAAGGAGATGGGACATTTTGTGGAGGAGGAGAGATTTTTACACAAACCTGTTATTAGTGAAGGCCGTCAGCAGTCCTTTCTCAGAGTCTTAGGTGTGTTGTAGCTTGCCTCAATAAGGTTGTGGGTTTTTTTTGTTGTTGTTGTTGCTGTATTTCTTTTTAATAATAAACAAACCTATTTGCTAGGGAGGGAGGTTATTTATAATTGGGAAGCCATGTGTTTTTACCCAAGGTATGTGGGTTGCCCACCTGAGTTTATTGCTCCATTGTCCCTAAAGGACCCGTACCAAAGCCTAGGCAATCTCTCGCTCTACAGAAGCATGCTCTGCTCCTGGTTTTCTCTCTAGAAGTCCAGCACCATCATCTCTTGGACATCCATCCTGCCAGGCTGTCCTCAGAGGCAGGGAGTAGCCTCAGGTGCCCTTGAAGTCAAAGGACACAAATGCGTTCATGATTTGCCCTGAACACCCCAGGTCACTGTAAACTCCACACCTCCTACTCTTTCTAGCCTCCCCCTGTTTCTGCAAAGCCTCCAAGGGTTTATGGGCTAAAGCTTTCCAATCCTACTGAGAAATATCTTCTAAGCAGTTATAGGTCTTTCAGTGCAAAGGAGAAACAGGTCTTAGGGGTAATGATAGGTGTAAATGATTCGTGTGTATGTGGAGAAAGGTTGAATGAATACAGCTGCATTAAAATACTTGTCACACTTGTTTCTACATTTATATTTAATGACTTCTGGCCAGTGCTGTCAGCTCTCGGAGAAAGATTGGGAGGGTGTTGGAAGGGCTGGATGCCACAGAATAAGGACAGGAGAGTGCTTTGCTGGAGCCCAGCCACTACTGTTATGTTGAATGTTACCACATGGGATGTTGAAGGTGATAGTTCATCTGTTGGGTTGTGAAGGGACAGGTAGCATGTGAAATGAGCTAGTGATGACACAGTGGCCATCTCTCTGGAGCTGTGTCCTGTTAGCACTTATAACTTCGTGGCTTTCAAGTTCTGCCTTATCATCACAAGGAATAACAGCCAGCCCCACGTGTCCTTCCCCTCTGAAGTCCAGTTCCTCCCGCACTGAGCATGCAAGAGGTATTCTTCCCATTAAATGCTGGTGTGCACATGCAAATGTCTCTGAGTAGTCACATGCAGGACCCCCATCCACACATCCCCTCCCACTCCTTACATTGCCCAGAACACAGTATCCATTCACAAACACACGTCTTTGTGGACACGTGCTGTCCCTACTCACCCATGCAAACATGCATGCAGAGCATCCTTACCCAGAACAGATGCATGCCCCTGCTATGTTGTGCTGCAGAAACGATGCCATCAGGTAACCCTTTCTGCATACACACCCACCTATCTATATAATACATGCATGCTCTGACAGCCAGGAATGAAATAAACCTGCAGCACCAAGCACCCCCACACAGAGATACTGGCCATCCAGCCTTCCCTTTCTCTCCCTCCTGTCCTAAAATGCTAGGTCATTTTTTTTGGTTGCCTTTTTCCAATCCACCAAATGTCCTTCCCGTAATAGAGCGACCACAATTGCACACCGTATTCCAAATGTGGTCTCCCTGATGCCTTGCACGGTGCCAGAATAAGTTGGGCTGATTTATATTCCATACCCCTAGATAAACACCTCGAGACCAAGTTTGCATTTACCCAGCTGCCAAGCAGCTACACAGATGGTTTTAATGTGTTCTCTGCATGCATATACCACTTGCATAGAAATCAGAATTGAGACTAGGGGGGAAGGAAAAGAGGGAGGAGGAAAGGGAAACAGATCAAACAGGAGAGAATAGCCCCCACTGCACTCTGGGGATGAGCAGCAAGCAGGCATGGCCCCAGAGAAGCTCTTCCCCCTCCTTTTTCCTCCACTTGATCCACCTGCAGCATGCTGGAAACACAAGTCCCACAGCAGAGACATCAAACAGCATTTGCTTTCTCCATCCTGAATACTTTATTGGCTTGTAATAACGAAGACAATTTCTGTGCAGTGAGATTTCAGCCCTCGAGGACTAAGGAGAGCTGTAAGGCACATCTGTTCCAAAACTATGGTAATCTGTGCAACTATAACTACTCTGTAGTAGGGTGCTACTGTAAGAGAGTATTCATGACAGTCCAAGATGAATGAGTACACTATAATAGTAAGCTCTAGGAACTAAGCGTATGCCCTGCCTGGAGGATTTTACAGTGCAGCCTTAGAAGATGAGCAAAGATGAACTGTGCTAACATGTAGGTGCAGAGAAGTGAATCAGATTTTTTTACTCAGTGTAATGTGATTGACAGTGTGCCTTTCACTGAAGTGCTGGTACATTCTAGATAGCAAGCTGGTGGGTTTCCAAAATACCTTGAACTTGTCAAAATGAATATTTTGTGGTGCTGATATGGCCACTGCAGAGCTCTGACCTGAGTCCTTCCCCTGGGAAAGCAGTGAGTGAAAGGAGTTGGACTCGACGATCCATGTGGGTCCCTTCCAACTCGTGATATTTTACAAGACTATGAAAGTAGCATTTAGCACCATCACTCCCAACAACACATCCCTCAGTATTTCAGTGGGGACTTTGTTCCCTGAGCCCTTGGGGTTGACTTCATCTGAGACTTTGGTCTCTCAGTCTCATGACTGAAGGCTTGGATCGTTTATTTTCAGAGCACCCAGGACTGTTGTTCTGAGTGATGGTCTCCTTGGGTTTGGCTGTTCTTCTGTGACTGGCAGCAAAGGGACCCGGAGCTGCAGAAGCTATCCTCTAATGTTTGGTTTCCAGTAATGACAGTCAGGATCTCTGAGGTACCCAGTAGCTGGGAGATAACTGCTTTAGGGAGAGTAACAAGATTTTATCATAGAATCATTTGAGTTGGAAGGGACCTCTAAACCAGCTCCCCTGCAACAAACACAGACCCCTTCAGCTCCACCAGGAGCTCAGATCCTGGCCTAACCTGACTTTGAATGTCTCCAGGGCTGAGACATCCATCAGCTCTCTGGACAGCACTTGCCAGTGCTTCACTGTCTCCTGTTCTTAGGACATCTAGATGCAGTACACAAGGTGAGGTATCATCATGACAGAATTAGAGGGGCAGGATCACCTCTTTCAATTTGCTGGCAACAAATCTGAGAATGTTTGGGGAAATAATTCCATTTGCATGATCCTGAGATCCCATCATTTGAAAGGAACAAATGTATGCATATACTTAAGAGGCGTGCGTTATTAGGTTCCGCTTTTACCACTCAGAAAAGAGCCTACTCTGAACAACAAGTCCAAGAAGTCTTGCCAACACAAGTGAGATGTTCAGTGCTGGTGTAGATGTGAGATTTTCCAGGAAGAACCCAGATTGAAAGAATGAGGCTCAGTCGAGCTGGATAGATGGTCTGAGAAGCAAAGTGAAATAGCATTACAGGAAAAGCACCAGGAAATGGGAGGTGACATTCACAACAGCATAGCAGGAAAAAATAGAGAGGCTGAGCTCTGCTGTGCCTTCTCTTATCTTGAGGAAGTGATGAACAGAGTATCTCAAGAACAAGAGATGAGAGCATAGCAAGCACTTAAAGGAGAGGTTGGGTTGGCTTCTTTGTCCTTAGGAAGGAAGGAATAATTCAGACTGCCCTATGAATGCTGCAGCCTCCATTTAATCTAGTGAGATACCACCTTAAGATTACTTAGGAACACAAAACTCCTTCTTCCTAGAGGCCTCACCCTGAACAAGGCAGTTCTGTCTTAATTTCTAGTATGGATTTTGTCCACTGTCATCTAAAGCACATTTATTTATGCATCTTCTCCAACTTATGTAGCTCATCTTCATTCACAGTGCTTACCAATAGGATGAGAAAAACCTTCTTTCTCATTCTCTGTTGTTCATTTAAGTAGACCAGGCCTTTATTTTCCTCCAGGGCCACCAGCAAAATCTCCCCACCCTAACAGTCCTCTTTGCTGAAAGAATTTTTTCTTTCTGTTCCTCTTCAACGAAGGAATTTGCAAGCTTTTTCCCTGAGAGGTTATTTTCTTTGACCAGTAGCAAGGACATCACAGGATCTGTGAAGCTTCTTCTAGCAAACTGCTATGAGATGAAGAAGCAGAATATATCTTAGGAGACAAAGCTACAATTCCTGCCTCAGCAGATGACTTCTAACAACCACATTGTGATAGTTTTGCAGTCCAAAAGTGCTGGCAGAGGACAGAGGCTTTGAATATGTATATATTAGTGGTTGAAATCCAATGAATGGAAGCGTTATCCCTCTCCAACTCCTGCCAGGTTCTGGGGACTGGTGGCAATAAGGACCCCAGAACTGCCAACGAAAGCAGTTTGCCACATGAGCATCTCTTCCTTCTGAAACAACTGCAGAAAATATTTCCTTGTTGGATCCAGCAAGTTCTTTAGCCAGATGGTTTTGCTGAGCCCATCTTAAAGAGTTTAACTTTCTCGGCTGAGGGAGAGTCCACAAACTCTTCAAACACAGGTCTCAGCCCAGTTCTGCCAGAGATGACAGGCAGTGTCATTCCCACCTTCCCTACCTCCATCCACAGTGTTACAGCTACAGCTCTGGATGCAGAGGAGCTTTTCCCATTGAGGTACATGCCTGAGACACAATCCATATCCTCCATTCAGCTCTGCCTGAATGACTGATACATGTCCAAGACACTTCAGATGTGGGATAAGTATGAGATTTGCTTGTTTTCCTCAAATTTATGGATTCCTTTTGGCTTACATCTTCAGTGAATTCTACCATTTCTTCCAAGGAAAGAAATGATTAATATTCCCAGTTCACTTGGAACATGCGACCTCCTGTCCCAAACCTGTCCACTGGCATTGATCTAAACAGCCTATTTGAACCCTCAAACTATTTTTCATCATCCAAAAAAAAAAAAAAAAAAAAAAAGAATCTGTCAAGCTTTTCAATCAGCAACAACGAACAGGATCCCTTCTGATTATCCATCCTTCTAAACAACATTGTCTCAGGAGAGACTCATTTTCAGCATGTCAAAAGCACATTGCTTGCAGGTGTTTGATTTTATTTTTTATTTTTTAAGACAGCTTGAAATAAAAAGGTTGTAAAATTGATTTTTTCTAAAGTATAACCACGGAGAAAAATTGTCAGCTTATGGATTTTTATATTGTTTTCCTGAAACTCCTCAACATTTTTCAGATTTCTCCTTGTACTTCAATGTGGATCCCTTTTGAGAAATGACCAGGAAAACAGCAGGAAGAAGACGAGTTATTAGGAGTGTTAATATTTTTATAAACTAAGAAAACTGGAGGAAATATTTGGGAAAACAGACAAACAAGAAGTCCCATTTGGATTCCAGCACAATGCCAGTGTGGGAACTTTTCTCTCCATCATCTGCTCTGCTGCTAAATGATCTCCAGACTGAACAAAGCAGAAGAAAGTCGGAGAGAAATGATGTGGACTTTGATCCAATTGGTCCCAATTATCACACCAATGGCCTCAAGATGGTGAAATTCAAATCACAGTATCATGAAGTCATTAAGGTTGGAAAAGACCACTGAGACCATCAAGTCCAACCATCATAGACTAGAGTAGAGACAGCGGGGCAATGGGAGAAAGAATTGATGTGGGGAAGGTCTCTACAAATCATCACTCACAAATAAATTTGTCGGGAGGAAATGGCAGATTTCTTACTCTTTCAGAGGAGGAAGAAGAAGTGGAGAAGAGATTAAATCTGTTTCTGTGCTGATAGTCTACGATAATCACAACAGATTCATTTGCACTACTTGGGAGACTCAGATGCTTTCTGAAGATTGAGTCCAATCTGTTCTCTTTATGGCTCAGCTCTATAGGCAAATACACTGAAAGATTTCAGATACAGTGATATATGGCAAAGATGATAACTGTTTAGATTCGTGGGGCAGCTGATGTCTCCCCAGATTGCCCACTTTATACTGCAGCAATCCAGAAAGGTCTGAACAGCAGTTTGCACTGTGCTTCCTGCACAGTGCCTTCACTCTGCTTTTGTGGGGAGATTAGGAAGAACTAAAGAAGACAAAAATGAATAATTGCACATTCTGTTTTCCAGAAAGCATCAGTTTTCCTTTAATCAAGTCCATTGTATGGAAATACATATGGATATGTTTACAATGTGGGGAAGGAGCATCACCAGGTACTTAGAATCATAGAACTGTTAGGGTTGGAAGTGACCTTTGAAGACCACCTACTCCAACTCCCTTGAAATGCACAGGGGCACCCACAGCTCCATCAGATGCTCACAGCCCCACCCAGCCTCACTTTGTGTCTCCAGGGTTGGAGCTTCCATCATCTCTGGGCAACCTGTGCCAGTGCCTGACCACCCTTACTGTAAAAATACTTCTCCAGATGAATTATTTCTGGGCAGAATTTGCATCAATTTGAGTTAATCTGCTTACAGATGAAGGCTGAGCTTTGCAAGTTGTTCTGAAACCGTTAGAGATGTGGAAGGACTTGGAGTATTTCAGAGCATTCAGACGATTCTTTTTCTCTCCTCAATATTGTTTATCCATAGTTTTCATTTTTAGATCGACCCGAGTTTATTTTGTAAAAAGGATTTATTTTATTTTAGGTAACAGCACTTTGAGGGCTAAATGAAATCCTTATTTATTTTCTTCTCTGCAGAAAGAACTTAGAAGAAATAACCCTTTGTCCTCATCTAAATTTTGTGGGGCTTTTTTTTTTTTTCCCTCTTTTTCTTTGATGTTTATACAGAACTAAAAAAAAAATAAACAAACCTTTTCATGGTATAAGTTATCCTGCAAGATAATTAACCAAAGGACAGGGTTTACATAGTTTTCATGAATAGAAAACCTGGTACTGTTCTTCCTCCAGCGTGACTCAGAGTAGAGAACATGCACTGAACTTCTTTCTCCTCTTTATCACACCGATGCCAAGGAATGTCAGCTGCTCTGCCCCCACTCTCAGTTAATGCTTCAGATGATAGGCAGTGATTAGGCTGGTCCTTTTCACCAACACTAAATTAAATATGAAGAATCAGGCTGTTAAATGATGAGCTCTTCTGTTGTTTTTCATGTCCCAAAATACCAGCAAACTGAATTGATCACTGTCAGCTCCGACCCTGGAGGGCACTGCACCAGCCAAAGCTTTTTAAAGCAATCCTGGATTCTTATTTAATCTTATGAAAGCACATGCATCATAAAGGATAAATTACAGTTGGGCTGAAAGATTGAGGCACTAGCTTTGGTATTGATGAAACATGCTGAGATCTTGGCCAGCTTATTGTTTCTTTTATATTGGAGCTCTTCTGCAGATAAGAGCAGGCTGTTCTGTTGTATTTTGATTTTTGTGTCATTTCTCTCTATCAGACACTTTGTATGCTTCTGATAAACTCCTTTTGCCGAGGGCTGATATTATTATGGAGTCCGGGGATTACCCTGAAAGTAGAGCTGGGTCAGATTCACCACTGCTGGATTTCCATCTCAAATATGCTGCTGTAGCTGGATCTTAACTGATGGGGGCAGTTAATGCAGCCTAGTGCAAAGGGGTATGCAAGCACTAGGTTACATTTGGTTGCTTTGTCATAGAATCCAGGTCATCCAGTCCAACCTCCCACCAATATCAGCCCTCTAAACCACATCCCAACGTCTTAACACCTTAACCCCTTAACACTTTCTTGAACACCTCCAGGGACGGCAACTCCACCACCTCCCAGGGCAGACTGTGCCAGTTCCCATTGTGATGGGAAATGGATTCAAACTGAAAAGTTTTTTATAATAAGGGTAGAGAAGCACTGGCACAAGTTGCCCAGAGGTTGTGAACGCTCTGCATCCCTGCAGATACCCAAGGTCAGACCGGATGGGGCTCTGAGCACTGTATGGAGCTGTGGGTGTCCCTATTTATTGCAGAGGAAATGGACTAGATGGCCTTTCAGGATTCCTTTCAACTCAAATGATTCTATGAATTTTCAAGTTCCTGCAAAATGAGAACTAAAGTGTTTTCAATACACACTTATATACCTGTCAATTTTCAGAAAAGCAAACTTAAAAGGTGGGAAAGGGCATTTTTCTTGATTTGTGTCTCTGCTTTTCCTTGCACTAAGCACTAATAGATTTCTACATGCAAACCACACACGAGGGAAAGAGAGTCCTGTGTAGAGGTAACCTCCTTGGGGGAGGCAAGGTCTCTCTATCAGGTGTATTTTAGCTTTCTTCAGTGTGCAAAAGGAGGGAACAAGAAAGATTTAAAGAAAACAAATCCATCCACAGCTATCTCACCATTCCATTCCAAAAATGTTAGGAGGTAACAATCTGTTGAAGTTGTACTACAGAGATAAACAGCTCCTACAATATTCTTCTCCTGCCCGCTCTCTTCTGCTCGATTCTGTGAAAAATGGTGACTGAGCAAAATGCAGAAATCCAAAACACTGAGTAAGCAAGAGGAGAAGCTGAGGAAACTCAATCATTGTAAGCTGTGCTTGGCTGCAGGCAGCAGCTGGTCAATCAGCACGTGTGCACCGCCAGGCAATTAGCACGGGCACGGCTCCAAATCAATCAGTGCAAGGCCAGCATCTTACCCTGTGATGACATCACTGGGAAGGAGAGGGAGAGGGAAGCTTGGACAAGTGAAGTCATAGACAGAAACAGTGTCAGATGAGAGAGGAAACAGAGATTCCGTCACTTCACTGCCTATGTAGCAAGATAAGAAAATATTCTGTGTCTGCTGTTAAAAATATTGCCACGGGACCTCCCTACAGATTGTTGTTGGTCTTAGCTTTACTTAAAAATGCACCCTGACTTAGACAAGTGAGCATATCTCAGAAAGCAGCAAAACATTGTGGTGTACCAACCACTGGAGGTTGGTGGCCCTGCCTATGGCAGGAGGCTTGGAACTTGATCTCTGGTGTCCCTGTCAACCCACTCCATTCTATGATTCTGTGATGGCATTGGCTGATATAAATAATAAAAAATGATAGCTAAATTTGGTTTGATTGTCTCTAGGCATGGAGTCACAATCTAATCTGGATACGAACAGGCTGGATGGGGCCCTGGGCAGCCTAAGCTGCTGCCTGATTTACTGGGTGGCATCCCTACCTTAAGGAGGGAAGTTGAAACAAAATGACCTTCAAGGTCCCTTCCAACCCAAGCCATTCTCTGATCCTATGACTCTGTGTCTCTATGACTGTAGTCCAGCCTCCAGCCTGTGCTGCAATATCAATCCTACACTCAGACAATCTCCCTTGGACATCTCTAGGTTGCCCAGAAGCCTACAGAGTCCTGTGTGCTCAAGTCCTTCCATTCTCCACTCTTCTCTCCTGCGCTATTTCCATCTCTTTCTAGCCCACAAGGGAAAGCAGACTTTGGAAAGTGCTGGCCCCTCTCAGAGAGTGCCTACCTGCTGTCCCACTGCTGACCACATCCTTCTACACCAAAACCTTCTGGAGCTAAATGCTAAAAAGAAAATGGCAGTGATGACCAAGATCAGTTCTGGATAACAGTGTCACTGGTTGTTCCGTGGGCAATCCTTTCAAAATGTGACTGCTGTTCGTGTTTGTGTCTCTTCCACAGATGGCTTTTGTCTTCCTGAGTGGGATGGTATTGTCTGCTGGCCAGAAGGTGTGCCGGGCAAAGTGGTGGCTATGCCATGTCCTGAGTACATCTATGACTTCAATCACAAAGGTAGGTATTGTCCCCAGCATCAGCAGAGCTTTGGCAAGGAGAGACTTGGGGGTCGTGGAGTTAGAAATCCCCTTTGGAATTTCTTGCATGGTAACTCTCATCTAAATAAGGGTAAAGCCAAGGAAAAAGAAGTAAAGAAATAAAATTCTCTCTATATAGAGAGAGACAGTGAATTTTGACATAAATTTCCCACCTGCACAATGGGTTACCACTACAGCTAGGTATTCTTGCAGCGTTACAAACCCACATTTGTTTGCTGAAACAAACTTCAGGTAGTGATAGAAATCTACAAGGTATCCTCCTGATTTATATTCTTCACAAGTTTGTTTCTCCTAACCCTTGCTCTCTGCCCAGACCCCTACGGTGGCTCTCTGAGAACAGTGCTGGTAACCAGAACACGTGAATTCCTCCCTATCACACTTTCCCTCGGGCAGTGCATTTCTTGGCTCACTTCTGGTGCCGCAAAGTCTGTGCATGTTTTTAGAAGCAACCGAAGCACACTCAACCCTCAGTGTGTTTCCAAAGCGAATGCATTCTCTTTTCTCAGGCAAAACTCTGCACCCAAAGCCTGCAAAATTAAAGAGTTAAGATATATTCCCAGCAGAGTCCTGCTGCTGTTTTCAGAAAACAAGTAATTATATTTCCCTGCACTCCAGTTGCACAAAGTATGTCCTGACTTTTCTAAAGGAAACTGTGACCCAAGTCAGTTCAACCCTTGAGAGATGACCTTTTTCAAAGACAGGCATTTCAAGTTAGGGTCAAGAAGGATCAAGTGACCCATTCCTTTTTCTTCCATAAGCCAAGAGAGAATGTATTCCCCTCCTCTTAAATATCCACTGGTCAAGCCACCTAGGGCAGAGAGCAGATTAAGACTCTTAGAAGATGTGTCTACAGAGTCTCCCCCTGAAGTCACTGGTCAGATAGCTTGACTGGTCTCATCCTCATTAACTGTAATGGGACACAACTCATGCAATTGTATCCGCACACAAACATATGAACAAGAATGTTTTCATCTGTGAGCTGTCACAAGATAAATCCATGCATTCTCTTTCCTTTCCATCATCATGAGGAGGGTAGCAATGGAAAACTCTACCTTGAGATACTCCAAATACATAAAGGTGCAGCAGCATAGTAAAGGTTGCTGACTTTTTTTTTCTTTTTCATAGAGAAAGCTGCAGCTATGAGAATGATACTGTACTTTGGAACTTTACACTTTCTCTCCTTAGATTTTAGAGCCAAAATCTTGATCTTAAATCAAGTGCAACTTGTTAGCTCTCTGGGGTTTATCAGAAAATTAATAAGATTGCTAAGGAGATAGAAATTGTATTCTTGCAGCTGAGCTTCAAGTCAGGCCAGAAGCATCGAGTTCATTGTGATCCACCCTTGGATTTCTCCTGTTCTGCCATGTCTAGCTCCATTTACACCTCCTTTTGTTTCCCTCCTACAGGCCATGCCTATCGCCGGTGTGACCTGAATGGAAGCTGGGAGCTGGTCCCAGGCAACAACCGCACCTGGGCAAACTACAGTGAATGTGCCAAGTTCCTCACCAACGAGACAAGGGAGAGGGTAGGCAATTACATTTGTGCATTGAGCATGAAGTGTTGGCCTCATCCAGGGCTAGCCTTGGGAGCACCCTTGATGAGCTTCAGCATACTGCCTCCTGTTGGAAACCACACCCAAGCTTGCCAAAGATTGTTTGATTAGGAAATATTTGAATGGGAAATTGTTCTCAAAGCCAGAAAGGGTTCACTCCATTGACATGACTCCATTTGTTAAGAGATCTTGGGGAAACATGATGCAGGCTCACAGACATTAAGAAATGATTGGAGGTTGCGTTTCATGTCACTGAGACTCCCTCTTCCCCACCACACAATAATTTTGTTACCAGGTTATTATTATTATTCCCTTTCCATTTCTTCTTGTCTATGCCAGGGGATGCACGTGCAGAGAGTAAAAACTGTGTTAATCAAATCATTAGTGCCACAGTTTCTGTAGGTGTTTAACACAGAACCTCTTTTTTGACAAGTATAAGCTACAGAATCTGATCTATGTGGTCTGGACGGGTGAGGAAAAGGCCTGTTGCTGAAGCAAATTAACATATAAGTGCAGATCTTTAACTAAAGCAAATCAACATGTAAGAGTAGGTTTAATCACAATTCTGATAGAGATAAGGAAGTCCAGAGGTCAGAAAATTGATTCATAGCACATAGAGAAGGCTGGTAGATGAATATTTGTGCATGTCAAATCTATGGGTGTTGCTTTGACTTTACATTTAGACAACAGGCAAAGCAGCAGCTGGCTACAGTGAGGCAGAAATATATCTCTTGCTGTGTCTGTCCCATTTGAATAGTGATTCTGTAGAGTTTTCTTTTCTTTTCTTTTCTTTTCTTTTCTTTTCTTTTCTTTTCTTTTCTTTTCTTTTCTTTTCTTTTCTTTTCTTTTCTTTTCTTTTCTTTTCTTTTCTTTTCTTTTCTTTTCTTTTCTTTTCTCTTCTCTTCTCTTCTCTTCTCTTCTCTTCTCTTTTCTCTTCTTTTCTTTTCTCTTTTCTCTTCTTTTCTTTTCTTTTCTCTTCTCTTCTCTTCTCTTCTTCTTCTTCTTCTTCTTCTTCTTCTCCTTCTCCTCTCCTCTCCTCTCCTCTCCTCTCCTCTCCTCTCCTCTCCTCTCCTCTCCTCTCCTCTCCTCTCCTCTCCTCTCCTCTCTTCTGTTCTGTTCTTCTTTTTTGCCTCTTCCCTTCCTTTCTCTTGTCAGTGGGGCCACCTGAGAGGATGTGACCTTCTTTTGCAAAGAGAGACATTTCAACCCTCATGTAGTTGATCCCTTATTTCTTCAATTTGCAAAGTATTTAGCAGAAATCTCTTGTTTCTCAGTGGCATTTAGAAGATACTCTCCATGGATATGGGATATGGGATATGGTAGTAAGAGCTGATCATTTGCAGCAAAGGTTATTTTCAGACAGTTGGAGACAAATTTCAAACTGCAGGCTTCACAGCAGAGAGCAAGCTTGAAGATGACCCATTGTCCCTTAGGGAGAAGTCCTTAATTTTAAATCCAACCTCAGCACAGTTTCTGTATTTCTCCAATGGTGAAACAATGTTTGAGTCACAGAATGGTTGAGTTTGGAAGGGACTTCTGGAGGTCATCTGGCCCAAGCACACTGCTCAGTCAGAGCTGGCTGCCCCAGATCATCTCCAAGGATGGAAAATAAAGTTATTTAGTTAGGAAGGACATTATTTTAATGTTGGCTTATGTTAAATCATGCAGTAAAGGTGTAGACAACTTTGTATACACCAGTTACTCTTCCACTACTGCATGGGGTCTCAATGCTGGAAGGTGTTTTCTTGTAGAACGGTTTTGGTAGAACATATCTCCTCTATTTGGTAGAAATAGCGATTTTAGCCCCAGAGGTCTTTGTGTGGATTCTGGAGTAGGTGATGGAGTCACTGAGCATCTCACTCACACTGACAGCTTCGCTAAGTTGCTTCAGCTTCTTAACCTTTCATCTCTCCTTTCTCACTTCTCTCAGCCACTACCTGTGCTGGGAGTTATCTACTGCAGACCCCTGAGCAAGCCTCCTAGATTTTCCCTTGGGAAAGGAGGCCCTTTGTTTTTAACCTTCTATGTTGGAGGCTAGGACTTTGCCTTGGTTAATAGACAGAGGAAGAGTACAAAGAGCTGTATGTTTGTTATCATCACAAGGACGAAACAGAGACCTCCCACCCCAAGGCTGGCAGAAGAAAATGCTGAAAGCATAGTCTATTGTCCTTGTGTCTATTGGATTTTTCTGTATTTGTCCTTTTGTCCCCCCCCCCCAGTGCAGAGGTGGTCAATTCACAAATGGGGCACTGGGGCAGTGTGTCCCAACAGACATTAAATGAGGTGCCAAGATGCAGAAGACTGCATTTGTGCTCTTTGCTCTGCCCCTACTTGGAAAATTACTGCTCCTCATGACCTCTACTTTTATGAGCTGTTTTAATTAAACCCTCCCAAGTAGCTTATTATCCTCATTATTCTGTGCAGAAGGCTCAGTCATCTTTTGCCATTACTTTTCTGTTGTAGATACACAGAATTGAATTTAATGATATTTAATGATGAGACAAATTAGTCCATCTTCATTGTTCAGATTAAATGGATAATTGGGTATTGCCTAAGCGACGCCTGTCCAGGACAAAGAACATTAGAAATAATGGAAGTTTCCCCTAGCTTTGGAATTTGATCTTGATTACCACATGCTTTTCAACAACAGATTTTATTCATCTTCATTATTATTATTATCCTTGTATCTGCATGAGATTACTGTCCAGCCCTGCACTCACCTCATAATGCTGCATGCTGTCATGTAATTGTCACGTTTTGTCCCAGAGGTAGCTGTTCCTTTGTGACATGTTTGTCTATTGGACTTTCCACTACGAGGGCTCTGTGGAAATGAAAGAAAAAAAGGAATAATCTTCTTTTTTTTCCTTGTCATATGGTGACTATCAGAAACAAGGAAGGCTGTTGCCTTCACACCCAAGCATGGTTCTGAAACACTGGTATTAATAAACTTTCCTTTGATCGTTGCTTGAAGTAAATATGCCAAGAGATGTGAGAATCAGGGAGTTTGGCAAGATAGACTAGATGTCTTTAGAGTGAGATTGTTTGCTATTATTATTTCCCCCCCGGAGCACAGTATCTTTGCGTCACCACTAGCAGCTGCATTTAACCAGGATTCTGAAAGGGGATCATGGGCTGCTCTGAGCAGGAGAGCATCTGAGCAGATGTCACCAGAGAAAATTTTAAGAAGCTGTTTACCAAAATGCATTAGGAAAGAAATGCCTGTCTGGGACAATCTATATATAATCTCCATGTCTATCCCTAGAAATAAGCCTATATCTATAGGTAGCTGTATATATGCACATGCCTAAATAATCACCCATGTGCATGTACACGCACACATATATAAGTCCATGAATGTTTGTTTAGGGGTGTAGCTTCCTCATTTTAGCCTCTGTGGGATAACTATAATATCGACCAAAGTAGCATACAGAGAGCCTGTAAGAAGGTTTGTGTCTTTTGCTACCTTTTCCTGAATCATGTAACTAGGATTATTTCACACAGAGCAGTAAGGAAACCACTTTCTGAAATTAGCAAATTATGCTGAAGCCATCAGAGCTGGGAGAATTAACAGCTCATAACTGCCCAGTAAGCAATTGCTCTCAGGCTGTTTTCTAAGGGAAAATTAGCACTGCAGAAGGATGCTGGAGTGACAGCCCAGAAGATTGATGTCTTCTCTTCTGCCAGGGCAGCAAGTAGTCTGCAGCTAGCTCTTGGAGTGTGTTTCTCTGAATACCTTGCAGGTAGCATAAGTCTTGCAATGAACAATCTCTCAGATGCAAGTCTGTAGAAGGTAATTGTTTGGGGAGCGTAGAATGGAGTTTCATGGGAAAGTGTCCTAGTAGCATGCCATGGGAAGATAAAACGGTTTCATTTGGGCTGTTTTCCAAACTCTCATACTCTTCTTTTAAGATAACCCTTCACTGTTGCAGCAGAGACCATGAGAAATCTTGTAATTTCCCAAGAAAGGACTCCCTTCCCAAGAACTGTGCATGGACATCCCCCATCCCAATTGCACTCTGGCTCTTCAGAATGTATCTCTGCCTCTGAAGTGATATGCTGAGAGCCATGTCTCCCCAGCCCAGCACCCTGACTGGGCAGCTCTGCACTGTTTATTTGTCTTTCAGTGTTTAGAAAGAGACAGGAAGACAAGGGAAGGAAGGGGAACAGATTGGGCAGTGTTCACCCTTTGAGGAAGGTGGTGTGGTTAAACAACAGCTGTTTGTCTGTCTGCTGTGTTTCATGTAACTGAGCCACAGACTGCTTAACATCAGGAGGTGTGGTATTCACTACTCCCAGTCACTTGATGGATCATTGGATACTATATATAAACTCAGGACACATATATATATGTAATTATATATAGATATTTCTTTTGTTCTGACACATTTTCCTAGATTTCAGTTCCTGGAGAATAATAGGACATACGTATTTTATATGTAGGTGTATTTATCAAAGCCCATCTGGACACCTACCTGTACAGCCTACAGAAGTGAACCTGATTTAGCAGTGTGGTTGGACTCAGTGATCTCCAGAGATCCATTCCAACCCCTGTGATTCTGTGATTTCATGATTCTGTGATTTGTTCTGTTCTTAGACTTTTCCCAGAAGATAGGGACTAAGGCTAAAGAGACCTTTGGCCCAGACTGGTTGTCCTCCTCAGAACTTTCTTAGATTCCTCTAAGGATATAATTCAGGGTGGCCTTTTATCTTGAAGCTAGTTGGATCAAATGTGGCACGGTTGTGAAGATCTGATGGGTTCTGTCACTAGGATGCAGCTTTTGAGGTAATATCTCTCAGAAAAGCGTAGTAATACTTTGACCATGGACCCTTTCCCTTTCACACAGCCAGCCAATGGCCATGGATCACATATGGCCACTTTTATGTTCAGAATTAATGACATATTTTCCTCAGTAAGCAGAAACTCCCCTCATTTCTATCTCCCAAAAAATAACACTAAAGCCAAACACATATATTAAAAAGAAAAAAAATTAGATAAACTCATTCTGTTTTCAAGGATGAGCTTAAGGGTAAATGTGACATCTACAGAAATCATGAGGAAGAAGAATATGTGCCAGCAACTTGGGAGGTTAGTTGAGCTTGGAAACTGACAACCCAGCAAGATGGACCATCCTAAGATCTAACCTCAGCCCACCAATCCTGTCTTCATCTGCTACTGCTTGTTTATATTATGGTGGTTTTACTGCTCCCAGAGAAACCACTGAGGCCTCGGGAATTCATCACAAACCAAACACAATAGAAAAGGCACAGTATGACCCAGGGCTCCTTTATCTAAACTCCATTGTTCAAACCAAAGATCTTCTGTGCCTGGCCTTGGTTTTTGGAGCTCTCTGGGGCCCCTTTAGAAGTCCATAACTTCATGTAACCTCAAACGGATGGCATAAAACACATTTATACCATGGTGTACTAAATTACAGAGGTGAAATACCATCAAAATGTCATGCATTCACATCACAAAAGTTGGAGAGATGTGATAGTGTGTGTAGGAATAAAAATGTATTATCCAAAGCCGTTCTTCACTCTTGCAAGGATTCTGTGATTCTATGAATGAACATGGTGGTTGGACCTGGTGATTCACTGCATGGTTTTTTGATGAATTGCAGCCCCAAACACCTCTTACTTCCAGCTCACTGGACCTCAGGTAGCCAGAACTGATTGAGCCATCCACACAATAGCTATCTAAAATCAAACCAGAGAACGACATCCACTGCGAGGAACTTCATGTATTCATACTAAAAATTGAGGGAGCACACGTATTCTTTACACAGACTGTCCTACACTGGCTGCAGTGCAACAGGGAAAGCACAGCCATGGTTTTGCAATGAATGGGGCCCTAAAGCCCCATGCCTGATTCTCTGATGCAGCTCTGAGCTCTGTGGAGGAGAACAGTTTTCCTCTGGATTCAGATCAACGCAAATTACCCTCTCCATCAGTGAAAGCGGACAAATTAGGAGTCAGGTAAAGCCCTGAGCACTGTATGAAAACCTAACTGCCAATTGCTCTGAGGGTCACACACCTGGAAGATTTCCAAACCACAGGCAGAGGGGAATGCAGAGACCTTTGTGGGAGGGGGCATATGCAGCCTGTGGATGCCCGTGGTGGCTTGGTTTTGTTTATTTGGTTTCACTGTTAGGTTTTTTTTTCCTTTCTTTCTTTTTTTTTTTTTCCCATGCTCTTTCTGAGTTCACATAGAAGCCATCTCCAGCTCTATTTTCTTCCCTGTTCTCCCAAAGTCATTAGGCTGTAGTGAAGTTCCTACCCTGAGGTCAGGCTGGTGGAAAGCTGAGATGCAGAAGGGAGCAGAGAGGAAGTCTCCCACCATACCAACAGGAAGAGAGAAAGGAAGATCTTGTTACAGGTTTAGCACTCGATACATCTGAAATAGTACTTATGCCTTTTGTGGTTCATCAGTCTCTGAGTTATGGCTGGAGTGAGGTGGAGAGGGAAAGAACAGGTGGGCTGATTCACTGCAGATCAGTTCACCTGGAGATAGAAGATGGATGGCTGTGGTCTGGTGGAGCTTTGTAATGCATGGAGAGAGCATGGGGGAAAGGAAGGGATCATAGGCTGTACGGTGCCTGAGTGAACCACAGACCATGACCTAGAGAGGAAATGTAGTGCTTGACTTGATGGGAAGTCATTTCACTAACTCCAGAGGCTACTTGGCCACAGAAGAATGCCTTATCCTGTCCAAATCCCTCCAGAAGCAACTGTGAGTAGCTCAGCAATGAGAACATCTTCAAAGTATTCATTTGGGTAGAAGAAATGAGGAGGATTAGATCCATCCCACACCTTCCTCAACACTATCTCAATCCCAGCAGAGCATGGGATGGAGTAAGCAGGCACCAGCGTTCAAGGACACCAGCTGTTAAACTGATATTCCCTAATCTTGCTATTATGTTGTGAATTTTACAACATTTTGTTAATAATACAAACCATGGGCATCACAGATCTTGAGAGGGGTTTTGTGTCCTTCTGGTGTCTATAGTTTCTTTTCAGCTTCTCCTTTTTCAATGTGCATGCATCAACAAGTTGAAATAGTGAAGAATTACAGCAAGAGTCAAATTTAATGGCTTGGGTTAAAATGTCACACCTTTTACAACAGCCACACTTCTGAAGGCTGTAGCAGGATGGTCTATTGGAGAGCACACTGTCTGGAACCTATGGAAGTAATGTCCTTGGCTTGGCCATACATGACTTCTGTGGTCTTCTGTGAATTATTTGATCTTCCATTCATCTTAGCTTGAAAAAGAGGTTTCTCAAACCATGAAGGTGGTTATTTCAGCTGGCAGATGACTCAGTGTTTTGTTACCTGGAGGACCTTTCCTGATTCAGCATTTCAGTTTCCACAGCTGAGACCTCCCTTGAGCTAGGAGATGAGTGAGACCTGGAACTGCCCTTTCTTTTTTCCCTGGGTGAATCCAGGTCTCACCATTCCCAAGGACAAGCACTCTTGGAAACTAGTAAGCAGGAGCTGCCCTCTCAAAGGTTAATCTCAGCATTGTGGGAAATCTCTTGGCTTTCCCCCAAGGTCCTAAATACCCCATCCAAAAATTAACCTTCCCTGGAGGATCCCTGTTGTGACGCTGGATGAGATACGCAGCACCTATGCCTGCAAGCAGGCAGAGTAGCGTGCATGCATGCACGCATGTGTATGTCTTGGCAGTTCTGACTCGACATCCTTTCAAAAAGAGGCCCTGTGGTTAATCAGAGGAATTAACCACAGCCTCCGAAAATGTTCTGCCAGCCAATCAGCAGGCCCTTCCCAGGGCCATTGCTGCTACAATGGTGTCGTTGTCTGATAGGAACGTGGATCTTTCCGGTTGAATTTCTGAATGGAGCTCAGGGATGCTTTTGTTCAGCTGGGCATAGTAACACCTCAGAATTGCCAAATGACCAAAGAATCCAAAACTTGGAGTAAGGTTGTTTTTTTTTTCAAACTTTCACCATGGAGGCAAATGTTTCACAGATCAAAAGAAGACCCCAATTTGGCAGCAGTGTGCCAGGCCTTGAAGTGAACAAGTTATTATAATATTTTTTTTCCTAAAACTCACTTGCCTGCTCCTATTCCCTTTTTAGTGCCTACTGTTCCCACATATACATATATACATGTACACACATCCACACTAGATTAATACTGGCAAGCACTCCTCTCTACCAATTGAAACCGCAAAGAAACATTCACATATCTGGGGATTCTGATGTAATAGGGCTGAGGTTTTGCATTCCAGGACAGCACTGCTAGCCTCAAATCAAAATCAGAGCTGTCATTCAGAACCCAGTGTTACGAATGTTATTGCAGCCCAGCGGGTGGGGTGAGGGAAAGGCGGGGGGTGGAGGAGGAGGGAGCGAGGAGAAAGATGCTGAATTGGTTGGTTTCTTTGGAGTTCATTCCTGAGTTCAGATGATGAAAGGCAGCATGAGCCAGGATGGAGCAAGCGTTTTAACCCTTTTCAGGCAGATATGTTCAGTAATCCTCACGTTAAGACACGTGCCCCAGCTACAGAATGAAGGAAAACATCTCAAATTCCAATGGAAAGCTGAGGGTTTCTAGGCCTAACTCTAAAATACAGAGGGCCAAGGCAGCTAACTGCAGGATTAATGGCTATGAGCTCTCCTTGATCAGGACCATTTCTGATGGGATTTTGGCAAGCTAAAGCTGTGTCTGCATTGGATAGCCATAGTCATAGGGTGCTTTAGATTATAACAGCAAAAAACACAAATGGAAGTGATTTCTTCTCACACCCCTGAGCCAAAACGTGCCCTCCCCATGTTTTCAGTGGGAAGCTGACACTCCACCAGCCTGGCCATTAGTCCATCAGCAACTGTATGGCTAAGCCAAACATTACTATTCCAGCAAACATCTCAGGTTAGTGCGCATTATATTTGAGCAAAAATTGCCAAGTCATCTCTGGATTTGGCTGAGTTTGTAAGGCGCTTTAGGTTCCTTTGGGATGAAAATGCTGCAAAACTCCCATCATCGTCACTATTCCATTGCAAAAATCACAGCTCCCCCCAACCATTAGGAGAGAGAAATTCCACATTCCAAGCTGCTCTAATGTCCAAAAGATGACATCAGGTTTGATTACCCAGAGTTTCCCAAGCCCAGAGATCTGCACCCCAACAGGTACAATAACCAGAATCTCTGTACTGCTACAGTGGATGTGTGGTGATGCAGGAGGACGCGTTCTAATGTGACGCTATTTTTTCCATCATTTGTACTGCAGGAGGTCTTTGATCGCCTCTATTTGATTTATACTGTTGGATACTCCATCTCTCTGGGATCCCTCACAGTTGCTGTCCTTATCCTGGGATACTTCAGGTAGGCGGCTCTGTTTTTACCTAAGCGAGTTGTCGCTGGACTAGAGAAGCCTTGGGCTTTCCTAAAGGATAAAATTGGGATGGTGTGTGCTATTTCAGCAAGCCAAAAAGGGTTGCATCTGTGCTTTGGGCTGTGTCAGTGCCACTTAGGTCAAATTTCTGGGGGATGAGGGGAGGGATGTTTGAGCTTCTTCCCCTTTTCTGCAGTGGAGTTTCCTAGATCAGCTTAATAACAAAAGGGAAGGGAAACACCTCCAGGAAGAGACTTGTCTCACTTGGAATACCACGTAGAGTTTTCTGTTCCTAATTGTCCTTAGAGTTGTATGGGTAATTTTTAGGTGGTTAAGGTTTCATAAGGGAAATGCCACTCTAAACCCAAACATTATTAAAAGAAGGAGTGGTTGAAGGGAACCCTGGATGTGTACAAGTCTTGGATAGAGACCTCCAGTCTCCCCATTCTGCTCCTGTACCTAGGGAGCTAGAAATGACCACTTGCTCTTCTGCCTGCCCTCTCCACTGTCCCTAAATATTGAACCTGCACCATCCTGGCCATTCAGCTGTCTTTTACATGTTTTTTTCTGCCATCATGACCAGAGGCAGGATGAAAAGTCTCATTAACAGCAACTTTTGGATACCCCATCCCTTGAGGTACTCGAGGCCAGGCTGGATGGGGCCTTGGGCAACCTGATCCTGTGCCTGCCTTAGTGGCTGGCAACCCTGTCTGCAGCAGGGGGTTGGAACTGGATGATCTTAGAGGTTCCTTTCAACCCAAACTATTCTATGGTTCACAGCAAAAATATGTCCTCAGGGCACCCATATCTGGTGAGCAGGTAGAGCAGTGCCCTGACCCCTAGAGCCCAGTGTCACAAACCCCACATTTTCCTCCCTTTGGCTGTCATTTCTCATAGCAGACAGCAGGACTGAAACATCAGCTGCTAAGGAAATTTCTCCATGCAACAAACAGCCACGTGGTGTATGCAGATGAACCTGGCAGCTACCACCATGCAAGCATAGGCTAGACCCTGGAGAGATACCACCTGGTACAAAATGTGTGCCCTTTGGCTTTGTAAGTGTTCAGACCTCTCTCTGTAGTGAGCAAAAGGAGGCTGAAAGGGTTTGCTTGGATAGCAGAGCATCCCAGTGTCTGAGTCTGTGAAACACACAAGGTAAAGGGGCCGCAGACCCCTCCTGGAGGCATGATCCCAAAACCCAACCATACCCCACAAAGGCCACCAACCTCCTGCCCTCTCAGCCCTTTCTCCTTTCTTCCATTTTCTGCACAACACTGGCAAGACTAATAAAACATTTGATGTCCATATATGCGTGAGTGCTCCTAGTTTCAAAAGGCATCACTTTGTCACCTCCCAGCCCAAACTAGACAGGTGGAGAATCTTTGCTCCAAGGATCAAAGCAGCAGCAGCCAGACTTCATTCCTCCTTAGATAAAATCCAGAGTTTCACTAACTACATTTCAAATGAAGGGAGCAAAACCCGTCTTCATTTATACCTCAACAATTCCACTTGGCTTAATTTGGACTATAATAGTACAGGAAACAACAGTTAGCTCTCCCCAGAGAGGAAAGAACATGCTTCTCATTAGTGCAATCATATTTGTGTTTCTGACTTTAGAACTGGGGATTTAAGAGGGTATAAATCCATTCACCAATTTGCGCTCACATTTTCTCCTCAAACGCAATATCGCTGTTTCTAAAACACACCTTATGGATCTGTGTTCAGTTCATTTCTTACCATCCAGCTTTTCCCTCCAAAGGATCTTAAAGCGCTTTACAATCAGCATTTGTGGGGTTATTCACCTGCAACTGCAGTGCAGTCATTGCTGGGGTGGAGCCCCAAAACTGTACAGCAGTGGATAGTGTTTCCAATGGCAATCAGAAGAAACAGCCCAGCACAACATAGATGCTAAGCCCAGGATGGAATTTGGCATGGGCACCAAATTAAGCAGTTTACACTACAAGAAACTGCAAGGTTTTTGTTGTCCACAAGCTCTGTAGTATTTGTAGCCCATTTCCTCCGCACAGAATGCAGATAGATAAGTGTGAAGTCTTTAAATGCAGATTTAACTCTGTCAGAAGAGTGGAGTTCTTGGAGGAGTCACCTGTGAGAGGGACAGAGATACGTGCCTTAGTATCAGTGAGAGCCATGCACGTATCCTGCTTGATGCCTGTATGTCTGGGAAAACAGCTATGTGTCTGATGCACGCTTATGGCAGATGCACTGAACACTGCACATGCTGCACACAAGGATGCTCATGCTCACTGCACAACTAATGCTGGCTCACTGCATCCTCTAGCTGTAGACTCATGGAACGCAGCCCACAGCATGCATCCTCACCACCTGGGCTCAATAGAAGCAAAATACATCTTTGTTTCTTGCTGAAAGTTCCTAGTGAGAAACAAGAGTTTTGCCCCATCCCTGGAGGTGCTCATGGCCAGTTTTGAATGGGCAGCCTGATCTAGTGAGGAGCAACCAGCCCACAAGCAGGGGGATGGAACTGGATGGGCTTTTGACATCCCTTCCAACCCAACCGTTGTATGGTTCTCTGATTTTATGAAGTGAGTGCGGATACCATGTTGTCCTAACACAAAGTCAATGGTACGGGGCTCTCCAGAAGCAGAGGTGACCCTCAATCTGCCTGACAGAAAGGCTAACCCACTTCAACCCCTCTCTTTCCTCCATGCCAGGCGTTTGCACTGCACTAGAAACTACATCCACATGCACCTGTTTGTCTCCTTCATGCTGAGAGCCGTGAGCATCTTCGTGAAGGACGCGGTCTTGTACTCTGGGTCAGCTTTGGAGGAGATGGAACGGATCTCTGAGGAAGACCTGAAATCCATTACTGAAGCACCTCCAGCAGATAAGTCACAGTTTGTGAGTATCGCCACAGCAGCCTCGTACCTCTGTCCTTTCTGCCCAACACCTCACCCCTTGCAATGAGATGTTGGACCTTACCCATTTTTACTGCAGTGGGTTTGTAGCTGATCTTCCACTTGGAGGTCCTCTCTGTATGAGCCATAGAGGCAATACGGTGTGCTGTTACATCTGTACCATCAAACTAACACAGGTTGCCAAGAGAGGTGGTGGATGCCCCATCCCTGGAGACACCCAGGGTCAGGCCGGACGGGGTTCTGAGCACCTGATGGAGCTGTGGGTGTCCCTGTTCATTGCAGGGAACTTGGACTAGATGGCCTTTCAGAGTCCCTTCCAACTCAAATGATTTTATGATTCTTGGTGTCTTGGAAGACTTTTGGCCCTAATTCCAGGGCTGGAGTGGAGATATCTTGTGAGGAAGAAAGTCAGTAGTAGATATCTCACCTCCCTCTAACATCAAACCACAACTGGTTGATCCTGTTACAGTTTTTCGCTTCTGTCTGATAAAAGATGTTTAGAGGAGTCAATGAAGGATATGCCCACAATCACAAGAGAAAGGATAGGATTAATCTGCATAAAAGCAGACATCTGCAAAGGACACATCTTCATTCATTCTTGTCACCTCAGGTTCCCTCTGTGGTCAAAAGAAATCACATCAACACAAATAGAAAAGAGCACGATTCATCAATCATATCCCATTGTAAAAACTTAAGTGAGATGAGGTGAACTTGACTCCAGAAGTACTTGTGTATCTTTACTGCACAGAAGGCTCAGATGGAGATATCTGCATTGCCCATGTGGTTGTTAGAATCAAGCCTATCCTCAGATTTCAAAGTAGTCCCCACCTGCTGAACCTGTCTACTCCTCTCGTCTCTGGTCTCACCATAGATCTCCCATGACTGATCCTTGCTATCCACAAACTGCTGGATGCTGCAGATGTAGGGGAGAAGTCTGTTAAGATCAAATGTTAACTTCAATGCACAAAAATAATTAAAAAGAAATTGGAGCTAGCTCAAACACACTAGTAGGGCATCTCCACCAATGGGATGTTGCCGCCCATGACACAAGCTTTTTGTGTGTGTGTTCTTTTGGCTTCATAAGTGCATTTCACAGCCCATGCTACTACCAGGGACCTGGCTACAAGCAGCCTTATTGTCTGGTGTTTATTCAGTGGCAATAATCACAGCAGTTGTCCCGCAGCAGACAGCAATAACTGCTTCTCCAAAGACAGCCGTCATGCCACAGACCCCTCCAGGGATCTGTGCCTGTTGACTCTGTGTTAGGATGCACACCTTATTTTGGAAAGAGACAACTGAGATAAGCTTCTGTGACTTGCACCAGGTCACCCAGCTCAAGGTGATTTGTCCAGTCCTTTCATTAACGTGGCTAAGAGTCATAGGAAAAGGATAAAGCACAGAAACACTAGGAGGTGGGTGAGCCTCTCATCTCTGGGTTTGGGGGAGAGTATCATGCGTGCACCCACAAATATCCAGGCCATTCTACATCTCTTTGCTCACCCAGAATCATAGAATCATCAAATATGCCAAGTTGGAAGGGACCCACGAGGATCACTGAGTCCAGCTCCTGGCTCCACATAGGACTACCCAGAAATCAGACCATATGTCTGAGAATGTCATCTAGTTACTTCTTGAGGACTTGATATTGAGGACCTGGTGTCAAGCTGAGGAGAAGTTTTCTTCTCAGCTGTTCATCCCTTCCTGCACTAATGCCCCTTCTTGTAAAAACTCTGCAGGAGAGCGTTCTGATTTATTTCTTCCTTTCTCCTTGTTTCTCAGCCCATCTTGGCAAATGGGGATTTATGTAGAACAAGAATTTCACACTGTATCTAGCATAACCCGACTTTCTGTGGTCGTTGCAGGTGGGTTGTAAAGTAGCAGTTACATTCTTCCTCTACTTCCTGGCAACCAATTACTACTGGATTCTGGTGGAAGGGCTCTATCTCCACAGCCTCATCTTCATGGCTTTTTTCTCAGAGAAGAAGTATCTTTGGGGATTCACGTTATTTGGCTGGGGTAAGTAGATACGGTGGCTCTTGCAAGGACGTGTGAGCTCTGTCATGAATCTTTTGTCACTTCTAAATTGTGGTATTCACACGTCCTTCCAGAATCTCTGGAAGGATCACTCTGGGCTTGGAGACACGTTACCCTCTTTTCAGAGCAGCAAATGCATGCATGTGAACTGCTTTTAGTGCACTCTCTGAGTTATCCCCAGCTCTGCCAAGTGCCTCCTGCTGGGAAACCAATGTTGAGCTGGAGGGGCTGGAAAGTTGCATGAAACTGTGAGCATCTGCTCCCAACAGCAGAGCTCAGCTCCAGTTTCCTACCTCTGATCTCAGTGGCTGTAAAAAGCTCCCGAGGTTTTGCGTATGCTGGAACACCAGTGGAAGCCTGCAGTTTGTAGGGAAAACTTTTTTTCCTTTTAACCCAGACATCTTTTCATGGAGGAAGGAGAAAGGGGCTGGATGTGGGTGCAGACGGGATGCTCATTAGTGGAAGGCATTGTGGGGCACAGGCATTTCAGATGAGAATGCAATTTTTGTTCACTTCTGGCATAAGCTTTGGCTTGCAAGGAGTTACGAGGTGTGGGTAGGCTGACAACAATAAAAACAGTGCCCACCATTGTCTGAAGCATGCGGTCTGGAAGGGAGAATAGGAAACATTAAATGATCCTGAAGGGCATAGCTACAAATGATGGGGTGTGAGTCTTCAGTGGAGCTTACAGCAGGAAAAACCTTCTCAGTGATACCCATGGTTACCTCTGAACTATATGGCCCAAGGCCACTTCCCAGTTTCAGGCTCCAAAATGCATCTGGCCACATCCTGACTACATTTTAGGACCATCCCCTTTCCAGGGCTTGACGTCTTTCAGAAATAAACCCAAGCTTTTGGGTGCTGAATGAACCACGGCATACCTAAAAATTAGGGCAAACCAGGGCATAGGTATCCACGGTCTGTGAATGTATGAAGAAATGATGGATGTATAACATGGAGAAATATTAGGAAGGGCTCCAGGAAATGAATGGCAGGTTGCTATTTTGCTTTGGCACCGTATATAACAGTGGAGATCCAAGCAAGCCAGATGAAGGTGCAAATTTGAGTTCAGGGAGAATGGCACTTCTTCGCTCAGTGAGTTGGACTAGATGACTTTTAAAGGTCCCTTCCAACTCAAATGATTTTGTGAACATGCAAGTGATTCTCCAGCCTGTAGGACTTTCTTCAACCTTTCTCCTTCCCCAAAAGCTCCTCGCTAACCTCATATTCATATGCCAGAAACAACCAGTGCTGCCTTATAGTAAAGATGAGAGTCATTCCAGAGTGAGCATCCATCTCTCAAAGCTGAGTCTGTAGGTTTGTGGGGCAATAAATAAATAGAGAGGTTTGGGAGATAGGGGATTTCTTAACTCATCTGCTCTGAGACAGAGAATACTCTTTTTTAAAGCAAAACAAGCAAACAGACAAAACCCCACACTCTCTTCCAAACCTTCAAGCTACGTAAAATTTACTTCTCAGAAAATGTCGCTGCACAGTACGGAGAAGACTTGGAGAAGCAGTTCCCCAGAGCAAGCTCTGGAAGAGGGGGAAGCAGCTGGAAAATAATGCCATATGTTTAATGAGAAAAACCAACTTGATGCTCCTCATAACGCAGCCAAAAAAACAGTCTAACAGGCATGGGTTCCTCTCATTAATTCTTCCAACCACTGCCAGAGTATAATCATTTTATCAGAGCGACCACAAAGCTGAAGTCACACCTGTCACAACACCAATCATCTGCGTGCTTTCAAAAGTTTGAGGTTGCTTCATTTAAATTCCTCTGGAATGAGAACATACAATCCCTCCCGTCGCATTTGTTTTTGCTTTGTTTTGATTAGCATGATAATGTACACACACACACCCGCACAGACGTACTGCTTTGATAGCTTTTGGGCACTGGAAAGGGCAACCTAATCCAAGAGCCGCTGGAGTCAGTGGAAAAACTCCAGTTCCCTGCAGTGGGCACTGGATCCTGCCCATACCACAGCAGTGAAGGACAGGGAATCAGCAATAAATAATCATGACATTACACATAGGTATAGAAAGGACATTTTCCCAAAAAACTGGGATATTTTTTTTCCTCCTTGTACAACAATAAACAAGGGAGGATTTATCCTGCTTGGAAATTTCCAAGGTGAGGGGAAGGAAAGGTGGCCCTACTCTATTGAGGGCCTACTCTGTCACTCTATATGACCCTAACTCTACGGCCTATTTCCAGTCTACAGAAGAAACCAAAACAAAAGCTGGTCTTTGAAGCCAGGCTCAAAGGTTTCAGTTGCATCTTTTCAGTTCATGTCCTCACTGGCACAAAGGAGCACAGCTTCATAGAAGTCAGCAGCACCCTTCCTGCAGTTGCAAAGGGGGCACCAATGGCAGAAAGGAATGTGTTTCTTGCCAGCACCCAACAAAAGTAAATAAATAAATAATGGTATTATGGGCAACAATAAATTCTCCAGCAGTCTTCAAGTTCCATGCAGCTGTTTTATGAAGGAAGTCTAAGAAGCATGACCAATAGCCAGAAAACCCAAGCTGATTCCACTGGCATTTTTCCTTCACACCATGTTAATTCCTCCAGCTGGAATGCGCTGGCTTTCAGCTACAGCGCAAGTGAGGGTTGCAGGGAGACCTGAACAAGACCAACAGATCCATGTGTTATTGTTAGAGGTGCTCAGGTCCAAAAATTCGTGATCATGGAATCACTGAAGTTGGAAAAGACCTCTAAGATCACCAAGTCCAACCCCAGCTCATCCCCAGCATGCCCACTGACCACTGTGTCCCTTCAGGGCCACGTCTCCACATTCTTTGACTACCTCCAGGGACGGTGACTCCACCACTGCCCTGGGCAGCCTGTGCCAGCATATTACCGCTCTTTCTGAGAATAAATTTATCCTAATACCCAACCTGAAACATGATGGGAAGCCCTACACATTTATCTCTGCAGAAATAGTCCTTGCTTGAAAGTATCCAACAAAGCAAGATGCATGTGGAAGTATTGTTGATCTACTTAGATACGAGGACTTTGAGAGACTTTGAGAAGACTTTGAAAGAAAGTAACTGAGAAAACACTCACTGTAACTCAGGAAGGTTGTCAAATAGCAGGGAACAGAGACCAGATTTCTCCAGACTTGCATAAGGTCTTTATTCATAAGCTTCCTTCTCCCAGCAGACACTTTGCATCTGCCTCTCCTACTTGCACCTTTGACACATGCACCACTTCGCTATGTGCCAGAAGGCACGCAAGAAAAGTGGCTGGGGTGGCCACTAGATTTTGTCTAGCTTGAGGTTTGCATATTTTCTGTCTGATGGGTAGATCTTAGTAACATAGGATCATGTAGGTTGGAAAATATCCATAAGAACCCCAAGTCCAGTCATCTACCTAATGCTACCAGTCCATACCCCCCTAAGCACCACGTCCACACATCCCTTAAATACCACCAGGGATGGCAACTCCATCACTTCCCTGGGCAGCCTGTTCCATACCTGACTATATAGCACCTGCATTGTACACACTGTGTGTGTTAACTGGAAATGCACAGCGCATACAATGTGGATTCTGTAGAAGTCACTCACGGCATGGCCGCCCAGTCATGCACGCGGTGTTTGTAGGCATGGGGAGGATGCACGTGCACCCATCTTCTCCTGCATCTGTCAGCACACGCAGCCAGTAAGGAGATCACGAGCTTTTGGAAGACATGCTATCTTTCCCTTGGAGGTTTGGCCAAATGGATTTAATCACAAATGTCTTCCTTGCAGAGCTGTATCCTCATGGGCACTTGCTTGAGTCTAACTTGGAAGTGTGCTCAGTCCTGGTGTTCTGGTTAAAGGTTCTCCTATCTACGGGTTTAGCAGCAGAGATGGTCCATCCCAGGGTATTGCTCTCACATGGAGGCACCTAGAAGTTAGCGATCCCCCTCTGAAAGTAAGAAAATTGCTGGAGGGAAAGATGAGCCTTCTGACTCTGCCATCTTATGATCTGGATTACCACTGTGGCAAAAAGTGGTTGAATTCAAGAAATCACCTGGTGGCCCAAAATTCACATGTGAAGAGAATCTAGAATCATAGAAATCGAATCAGTAAGGTTAGAAAAGACCTCTAAGATCACCAAGTGCAACCCAACCCACCCCACCATGCCCACTGATCGTGTCCCCAAGTGCCACACATCCATGGTTCTGAAACCCCTCCAGGGATGGTGACTCCACCACTAAAAACACCATCTACAAACAGGGTGAAGAGAAGACTCATTCCACTTTCTGTAAATGTAAGAATATTTATGATCACGATATAATAGAGTCACGTTTGAGATGCACAAAGGTAAACGTAGCAATAAAACTGGTGCCTGCATATTTTATTGTTGCTAGGAAGCTGGAACACAACACAGGATTTTAGGAACGGGAACAGTGTCCTTTCTGAAGTACAGGACAGACTAGGGAGGAACAAGTATGTGTCCAGTGCTTCCAATCTCCGAAACAATCCATCTTTCATATTTAGAGCATCGCCATAATGGGTGAACACTGCAGTCTCACAGGCAGGCAGCAAAACTCTGAGCACAAACAGCTGCTGGAATTGAGGATACCACCAACATTATCAGCAAAGTCACAGACATCCAAGCCTTTGGCAGCTCAGCCAGGATCTCAGTGCACGCATGTATTTTTCTTAGACAGGTTCTTAACAGTGTCTAGGAAATAGACGGTGCTTGTTAGAATAAATCATCACCTTCCCCAAGCATCTTCTCTTCAGCATGCTCACAGGTTCCCAATGCAATAGGTCAAGTATTTTCTTTCCATCACAGGGGATGGTGAAGCAGGGTGCCTTCCTTATAAATGTATCTTTGTAGGCAGCGCTGCTGCGCTGGACCTGAGTGAGGCTCTGTGTTTAATTATTTATGCTTTCTTATATTACCGTAGCATTTAAAGGTTCCAACCAAGATAACGGCCCCGTTGTCCACGTGTACAGGAGACAGGCGTCCCTGCCACACACCCCAGCTCAGGAAAGCGTCCGTGGTCAGGAAAGTCTTTAAGCACTCTAATGAGACTTAAGTGCATGCTGAAAGTTAAGCGTGTGCCTATGCACGCCGAGCCCCAATGAGCTTAGACTGCAAACAGCATATTTACAGTCATCAGTGATAAATGTCGCCTTTATTTATTTTTTAATTTTTTTTTCCCCCACCTGAAAGGGGTTATTCTTCTGGAATTTGTGGAAGCTACTGTGGATTTGATCCTGCCTTTTAAGGGAAGCCAGTAGGGGACTCAGTTGTACAAATAAAGCAGAACTGGACCCTAAAAAAATAAATAGAAGATTGCATTTGGATATTGGCAATTCTTTTACTTTTTGCAGGGAAAAGATGATGCCCAGTGTAACTGTGCTGAAAAGAGGATGGTTCCTTTGGGAGTTAACCTTGGGCTAGAGTATTTTGCAAGTATTACTCTGAATTCCAGCATTTGTCTGCTCTATCCAGCAAGTTTCTCATACTTTGCAGAGCTTTTAAACCATCCAGGCCAGTAAAAATCAAAATGGAGCAAAGAAAATTTGATGAGAGTCAGGACCTATGAAAGGGCCCTTGACATTTCATTCAAAGCGAAACAAAATAAGAATAAAAAATTCACCTCCAGAATTTCCTCCTTCAGCTGATGGTTCTTACTGCTCTGGTCAGTATATCAGTCAGGCACTATCTTGATGACCACCGAAAAATATATATTAATTATTACTATCCATAGAGCAGAGGGCATTGCAGTTTTTACACTGGCTCTGTCAGGGCTCATAGGTGAGTTTGCTCTATGACACATCTATTCCTGTAAATCAAATGGGACAAGATTTGTCTTTTAGCCTTTTGGTACCACACAGCTCACACCTGTTCAGCTCTGCTCTCCATCCCCAGAAGGGAAGGCTTGAGCCTTGCAGAGGGTTTTCTGGGATGGCTGGGAGGTATGAGCAGGGAAAGATGCCAAAGGCATGCTCAAACCTTATTTTGTAGCTGCCTTGAAGGTGTTCAGGATTCAGTGCAACATTTTGGTGCATGCAAGGCCATTTCTGGTGTGATACATTTCAAGCTTGATTCCAGACTCACCTTCACCGTCACAGCAAAGGAACAAATGTGTTTGGAAAGATGTGTGGTATGAAACCCATTTCTGCTTCAAATTGAATAAGTTGGCTAGAGCAGTCAGGCATGTTCAAGTCCTACAACCTGTGTCTCTGTAAGGCAGAGCCAGAACATGGCACAGGAAATTGGTGACAAATCCACCTCAGGCCCAGACCAGCTGGGCATCTCTAGACATAAACCAGAAAGTTGCCTAAATCGAGACCATTCATGGTGGGCAGCTTGGGAAAGCAAGCTGCACTGTTTTGAGAGCCAGGAGACTTCAGTAGGGTGGACATGTCCAGACCATGCAATTTGGCCTCCATAAAATGCTCCCTTCCTGTGGATGGTTTACCAACATAATGCCTGGATTACAGGAGATCTAGAAGACCAAGATAATGGAATCATAGAATCATGGAATCGTTAAAGTCGGGAAAGACCACTAAGATCATCCAGTCCAACCATCAACCCATTTCCACCGTGCCACACTGAGTGACAGAGATCATGCATTCCTTGTCCACATTATGCCTGAACATTTAAAAACTCCTTCCACCATCCCCTATCCCTCTCCACTTGATCTTATGCTAATCGAGACCGCAGTTCCAAACTGACCCCATTGATCTGTGTTTCATTGCAGGACTCCCTGCTGTATTTGTTACAGCGTGGGCCAGCGTGAGAGCCACTCTAGCTGACACAGAGTAAGTCCGGTTGGATTTTCTTTTCTCTCTTTCCTTTGTGATGTCTTTGTGGGGTTTTCAGCATAGATGACTTTGAGGGTGAATCAAAAGGGAAAAAGAAAGAACTAGGCAAAGCCAGAATCAATTACCGCTATGAAGTTAGGAAACTGTTGAGTTAGGAAACTGATATGGTTAATGTGGGTGCAACCTTCCCGGCTTCACAGAATTTTACAGAATTGGGTGAATGTGAACACCTGCAGACGTTATCCGTGGGGCTGAAGGAAACTTTTTCACAGCTAGGCTGAGACAGGAGTGGCCTGAATCATGAATGACCTGCAGAGCATGGTAGAGTTGAGTCATTCACTTCTTCCATTAGAGGAACTGGAAATCATTGCACGAAGCTGGGAGGTAGGAGGTTCAACGCAGTCAGAGGAGGTGAAGCTGTAACTTCTTGCTGCAGGAGATGTGGATGCCAGCATGGATTTAGGACTAAGAAGGATTTGTAAAACTCATGGAAGATAAATTCCTCCAGACATATTAAGCACTCAGTAATGTACTGGCACAAGAAGTCATACTGAACTGCAGATTGTTGGAAGAATATGCTGGAATAGTATGATTATTCTCTAGTCCAATTAACCTTAAATATGAACTTCTGGCCACTGTCAGAAAAAATATACCAAATTAACTATTTCTTTGGTCCTACACAGACACCCCAAGGCCCCATTTTCTTCCATTAAGTTGAAGAAAGCACCCACAGCATCCAACCCTCAAGGCTCAGTATAACCACCTTTGACCCCAGTACCACAAAGCTCAGGGCTGACCACACAGCAGGTTTCATCCACGCCCAACATGGCATCAAAATTTGAGGGGACCACAGACAACTTTTCATATGGCTTTGCCTAAGATGAAACTGCTTTCCAAAGGGGAAAATCCTAACCTGCAGCCTTGGAAAGACTTGGTAGAACAGCGACTGAACTATGACGCATCTGCATTGGCACAGTCTCGTCCTCATACAACCTTTCAGTCAGCACCGGTGGTTTTTTCTGCCCCCGTCTCTCACTTTCCTTGAATAGTTGCCTGGGCAGAGTTTGGCCCATGAAATGAAAACTGCAGCTGCCATCTGGGGGCTGTCTGGCTCAGATAAAGAAAGGCCTGTGGCACTCCTCTCTCTGTGGTTGGAGAGAATTCAAACAGAGTAATTAACACCAAGTGACCTTATTCCATGGCTACTGTAAATGCCTGGGAGGAAATAGTGTCCAGCCCCTTGTCAGCAGATGGAAGACCATAGGTGAATATCCATGCCATCAACAGCTTGCTCTTTCAGTCTTCATTTGGATAAGGGCTAGAGACGAAGAGAAGATAAAGGCTTTTGTGTAGAAGGGGTCTCACTATGAAAGCAAGGTTGAAGGAAACGCACAGAATCGGAGTGTGAAAAAAACAGAATTATCCATACCACCATTTATTTGGCAGGACTGATCCCCAAGGAAAGGTGTTCAGTCTTATTCTGAGGGGTGGGATTAGGCCATTTCAGCCAGTGCAAAGCCCATCTTAGCCACCTTTGCTTTCGTAGAAACCAAATTATTTTTAATGCATGTTTTTCTCCTGAGAAAATGAAGAAGTGGGAAAGGGTGGGTCCTGCCCATAGGGACCTATAGAAAGAGCTGTTCCACCGTATAGAGAGTACAGCTTTAAGTGCACTTAACAGGGGCTTCAGTTCTTAAAGGTGTGACAGCAGAAAAGGGGCTACTTTGAAGGGTTACTGCTAGGCCTTTCCAACCCAACAGGCTTTGGAAAAACCTGGTCCTTCCAGGGAGGATTTACCCAGGGAGACACTGCATCTGTTGGTCTTCGTAACCTATGGTTTCCTGATGGGATGTCAATCTCTTCTCAGGTGTTGGGACTTGAGTGCTGGCAATTTAAAATGGATTATTCAGGTGCCCATTCTGGCAGCTATTGTGGTGAGTACTGACTCTAATTACTCTCTTCAAGTATTCTCTCCAGGCACCTGCCACAGGGAAGCCCTGTGACAATCTGCATGAGGGGAAGCCCTCTTTCTTCTCCCTGTCTTTCTCTATTCTCCTCTATTACTGCATTTCTGATAGTTATAAGTGCAAGCTGAAGAGCTTTTCCTTGTGTGTCCTAACTCCTCTTTACATACAACCATGAGTAGCTGAATGGACTTAGTAAGAATCTCTCCATAGTCTTCAGTGGGTTTTGCACCAATCTCTGTGTACTTTGCTCTGACTCAAAAATCAGAAGGCTTTGGAGTATGATCAGTGTGGGTGAGAAGAAAACCAGCCCATCTGCAAATATACAGAAGGACAGTTTCAGAATATGATCATATGTGTGATGAGGTGAGCTGCATTGAACTTGAGGGGGATTTTTTTCTTTTTCATAATTTCCTTTTGGTAGAAATTCTCCACCTGGCTCTAGCAATCAATTCTGCACCTTGGAAGAAACGAGTCACCAAGACCACATCGTGGTCATTGGAAATGAAATAGTAGGATGGAGAAGTTCAGATAGCTCAACTAGATGAATGCCAGCAACCTCATTGCATTTAATTTAAAGCCCAATTAGCAGAGGAGAAAGAGCTCGATTGAGGCTCGTCCTTGTAAAAATAATGTTCCTCCATGAGGCTCTGCTGTGCTTGTACCCTGGCTATATGCAAATGCAGCTATTTATCATGCAGAAATATTCTGTGGCTTGTTTCTGTTTAATTTCTGTGGGTTCATATTGTTCACTTGGCTGCTTTTTCAATTCCCACACTGGCTAGTCATATGTTGCTGGACTAAGTTATGCATTTTCTGGATGTACTTGCAGAGAATTTAAAGGCTGAGGGGCTAGAAATCCCTTCACTCTATTGCTAGCTTTAATGCTGTTAATTTGTCTGGACTTCATTTAAAACTTAGCACATGATTCAGGAAGAGTCAAAGGAGTTTTCCTCCTGACTATGATAAGGTCAAGTATCTCCAGTTTAGTGGACATATGCAGAACAAGATCCCACTGTTGAGTGTTTGAAGCTAGAAAAAGTCATGCAAGAAATAAAGCTTGCCTTTTTTTTTTTTTTTTTTTTTTTCTGACATTGGTTTCCAGTGAAAATGAATTATATGCCTGTAGGCCATGTGCTTCTCTGCCCATGGTCTACCCATCCCTCTCTCAAAACCTTCATGCCAGTCCATAAATTCTTACCAAATGGGATTGCATAGATGTTAAATTCCCAGAAACCTCATGAAAACAGTCAAATAGATACAGGAGAGAGAAATTCTACTAATGCCCCTTCAAGGAAAAGGGAGTAATGTGACCTTACTCCTTTCTAACACAAAGGAGAGCTGTTTGAAATGAACTTGCACCTCGTTAAAGGAGAAAGAATCCAACCACAGAAGACAAAGCCATAGCAAACCAGGCCGTGTTCATTCAGCTGTTCAGGGAACTACTTGTTTTAACAGTGAGAATAATTAACCATTGGAACTACTTCCCATGGTTGTGGTAGGATCTCCGTCATGGAAACACTGAAGCCCAGATCTGCTGTAGCTCAAACCAAAATGAATACAAGGAGGTCTTGTGGGCTGTATTTTGCAGGAGATCGAACTAGAGGACCATAATAATTCCTTCCGGTGTAGAACTATGAGCCTGTGTGTGGCATGGTAATTTGGTTCCTTGAAATGCTGCTGTACTGTTATCTGAGAAGCCATATAGGTGCTTACACGATGATTCTGCACGTGGCCTCACTTAGTCACCAAGAATGAATGTTAGTGGGGCAACAGCAGGCACAATCCTGGCCTATGTGAAACTAAACTCCCTATTTCTTGCATCTAATAAGTATCAGTGTAACCATGAGACATTACCTTTTCCTGCACTGCTCACCACGAGCGTGGACTGGGTTAGCCTGGTTCAGAATTTGAGCAGAGATATGCCAGCAAACATGATTTTCTGCATATTTTTGCTGTCCCTACTGTCCTTTTCTGGTCCACACTAAATGCTCCTCCAGAAAGTTATATTGCCCTTCTGTGTTCTATCACATCTAGTTATGCCTACTCTGTGTCTTCTACGTGATGCATTTTCCTCAGTCTTCTTTATTTTTGTGCATGGAAACATGGAAAAACATATTTCTAAAGCTTCTCTCAGCCTAAGGCAACCTTCATGTTGGGTTGACTGCAAGGGACAAGTATAACTGAATTTCACTCTTCTCCCTGGACACCAAACGCAGACTGAGAAGTTTATGAGGTCATTAAAACGGTCCACACAGAGTTGTAAGCCAGCTTCATGCAAAAGACAGCTCAGGCTGGAAGGTTCAGATTGTCAGTGTTTTCTTTTGGGATGCCTACACTTTCATGAAGAAGGCCATTGCTCTCTCTTGAAACCCTTTGGATTAAACATAGCTGAAATAATCCCTCCCACCAACTACTGAGTCTTTCCTGGGGAGTTCATCTCTTGCATAGAAGAAGATCTTCCAGCTCATACACAGCACAATCACAAGGTCATTGTGTGCCACAGCCCTTTGACTCATTTGGGGGACACACTGAATGGACAACATGAACAGTGACAGAATCTCTCTTATATTTTGTTGTTGTTTCTTTTTCTTCCTCTTCCAGGTAAATTTTATTCTTTTTATCAATATTATCAGAGTCCTAGCAACCAAGCTACGGGAAACAAATGCAGGGAGGTGTGACTCACGACAACAGTACAGGTGAGTCACATACCCACCTCATGTTTTGGGTCAAAGTCCCTGCTTCCCCACTTGACTACAGAGGGAGCCCAGTGCATCTGGTTCAGCTGAAGACACTGTAGACACCCAAAACAAGGCAAGAAGAATGTCATCTGTGTAATGCAGAATGAATCACCACCCATTTAATCCTCCCCTAAGCTTCTCCAATCCAATCCACGGGACTTGCCTTGTAGTACAGAGAGGAGTTCAGTCCCTCCAGCCGGTTAGGAAGTGACTATGCTGGCCTGAAACCAAGAGTGCAAAAATAAAAGCATTGTTTATGCTGTTGATACCCCTAAAACATTTACTGTTTTATTTATTTTTGCTGATTTCCCTCCTGTGCTTTGCAAAACATGGTCTGTTTGTTAAACCTGCTTTTCCCTGGGTGCTTCCTGAGACTTTGCTGGAAATCTGGCCTTTCCCCATTTGTTTTGTTTTCCTTTTTCCTGCCAGCCCCATTCTCTTGATAATTTAGGATATTTGTAACATAATCAAAAGAGAAAAAGAAGATTGCTGAGCCACCTCAGCTGCTTCAGAGCTCCCAAGGCTTCTCATCATCTCTTGAGCTGACAGACAAGCAGGACACATGCTGAGGGGGAAGAAGAGAGTGATTTGGGCTACAAACCATGAGCTCATTGCTACCATCTCACTCTCCAAACACAAGATGTTTCAACTGAAGCAGGAATGAGATTTGGCTGGAAAATCTCTCTCCATTTTCCTTTGCTGCCCTGTCAGAGCTCTGATTTATCTATTTATTTATTTATCCCTGGCTGAAGCTTGCTATTAATTATGGTTTGGATGAGGCCTGCTCCTTAATGTTTTACATTCCCTCAGCGGTTTCCAGTGGCTGGACAGAGATGGTACCAGGGCTTTCTGGTAGTGATGTCTGCCCCTCTCAATAATTGCCTGCACTCGATGACTTGTTGTAACTCTTGGCAGCAGGCTTAATCCTTCAATTAGCATCACTTCCAGGCAAGGCTGGTTCCCTCAGGAGCAAACCCAGCCAAGTACTCAGGGCTACATTGTAGCTCACTCCCACCCCTTGCTATAGGTCTTGTGCTGAGATGGACTTCTTCAAACAGGAGCTATCCAGGGAATCACAGACTCACAGAATCATTGAGTTGGAAGGGAACCTTTATGACTATTTGGTCCAGCTCCCCTGCAATGATCAGGGACACCCACAGCTCCATCAGATGCTCAGAGCCCTGTCAAGCCTGACCTTGAATGTCCCCAGGAACTGGGCATCCACCACCACCACCTATGCCTCCTACGAGTGATGATCTCCTCCTTACCCAACCTCTTACCTACCACCATCCTGCTCCTAGGTGCACTTCTTTCCCTATTATTGCACAGAAGGCACTAACTCAGGGTGGACCTTTATGTCTTGCTTCAATAAGCAGACAGAATTGCGGAATTACAGAAAGGCTGAAGTTAGCAGGGCTCCACGGAGATCATGTGGCCCAACCCTCCTGCCAGACAGGTCCAGCTGGAGTCAGTGGTCTAGGGCCATGTCACTCCTCCACCTTCTTTCCATGTTCCTAACCCAAAATAGTGGATCCTCTGAGTCTGACGAAGAAGTCTTGGTGCCTTCATCTCCAGTACCTACATCAGCATCACATGGGGATATGTGTGTAGAGAGGGAGATGTGCTGGAGGATGGACAGGGTTTTGTCACATATCATAAGAGAATAAACAGCTGGAAATGATTCAATGCTTGTGCAAATGTAAGATATACAGGACTAACCAAGGGCACATGTTAAGCCAGAATAAAATTATACATGTCAGACACCCAAGGTACGAGATGGACTGGCCTGGCTGGGAGCTTCATTTCATCCACTGACTCCCTCTGTGTCTTTCTCTTTCCTTGTTGCTACAGGAAGCTGCTGAAATCTACCCTCGTCCTTATGCCTCTGTTTGGCGTTCACTATATTGTTTTCATGGCTATGCCATACACAGACGTGTCAGGGATTCTTTGGCAAGTTCAAATGCACTATGAAATGCTGTTCAACTCTTTCCAGGTAACTGTTAACTGTGTTGTAGCTGTTAAACTACGGACACAGACTGTGAGAAATTCGTCACAGAAAAGAGGGAAATGAGAGTGCAAAATGTTCTCTTTGGAAACAGAGTGGTGTTTACAATATGCCAAATTTCATTCACAAGATCGTTTGACAATATTTTAGCAGTAGGTATGTTTTATATTTGCAAAATGGAGTGTAAAAAGGGCTAGTGTGCTGCTGTTGAAAGATAACTTGCCCCACAATATCCATGTAGATCCAGACTAGACATAAGCTGGTAGAGATCCAGAGACATGTTGTTTCAAATTTGTTCCAATTTACTTATCCCAAGCTGTCTTTCAGCCCTGTGAATTGATTCCTCAGTTCTAGCTTTGAGCAATATGCAGCTCATTTACAGGACTGGTCCTATATAAAGCACAACAGGAGGGATATGCAACTATCTGCAAGCAGAGTTGTGTTGCATAGTCACTGTATGTCTTTCCCTGAGAGATTAACTTTTGGCTTACATTCTACTACCTATCATCATGGTCAACTGGTGTGAATAATGAAAGGTGAATGGTGGGTCTGACCAGATGAAAGTTTAGAGAAACTGTAAAGGAGATGGGGACAGTGCTTGCATTCATGCACCTCCACAATTCCTTCTGGGTGCAGATGGGATAAAATAACCACCAACTCCACCAAAATCTGGGTAAAATTTTGGCCAACAATAAAATGTAGATGCTTTTCTCACATCTGAGTTATTTTGCTGGTCCCACTCAGCCAGTTTGGCCCTACCCACTTGCAGCCAAGGCTAGAAGAGCCATATCAGAGCCATCTCCTGACCTACAGCAGGATCAGCTATATGAGAAGCAGTGAAAATGTGTATCCAAAATGCTCATACACACCTCCAGTGATGGAGACTTCACCTCTTTCCCACTGTCTCAAAACCTTTGCAGATGATCAGCACAGAGGAAGGTTAGAATGACCCAGGGGATTTATGTAGTCTACATACTTTGTCAGTAGTCAGCAGGAAAATGGCTATGCTGTCTGTCTCTCACGCACTACTGAACACTGCAAGGTTTCCTACCCATTTTATATGCAGAAAGCTATGAACATAATTGATTTCAGAGAAACACAGGGATGCTTATCAGGGTACAGACACTCAGATGCAGCAAGATTGACATTAATGTGTTATTTCTTCTTCGTTCTAGGGATTTTTCGTTGCCATCATATACTGTTTTTGCAATGGAGAGGTAAGAGTCATAAGCTTCTTAATTTTGTCTTAACTTCGTTAAGCTAGTTCCAAATGTGGATGGTAAGGTGGATGCACATCATTGGACCCCACTTATTCTAGAGATGCAGCCCTATTTTGCACTCATTGAAAGATCTGTCCATCTACATGGAAAGTTCATACATTCCTTTTGGTCATATAAGACATGCAGATCAATCTGCATCAATTAATGAACTACTGGAAATAGCTAATGGGGAAAAGAAAGTGTTGTTATTTTTTCTTTTCCCAGCACAAGTGCTGTTTAGTGCCTCTTAATACCAGAGCTGAATCAGGAATAAAAGTGGATTGATAGAATAGCTGTCTAATCATCAAGCTCTTTTGTTAGGCCAAGCTTTGTCGAGCTTTTTATTCTGTTTCAGGGGGTGAGCTTGAATTTTCAGATTGTTTCTGAGCTGTCTTTGTTTCCTTCAATTCCCTCTGGCTGTATAATAAAAACTTAGCTGATCAGTGAATGCACATTGGAAAGATCAGAATTATATTCCTTGGACAAATGTGAGGTTGCTAATAGCCAAAGCTTATGGATTCAAAGGTGAAATGCAACTACAGACATGTTCCTTATGTCCTGCAGCATAAACCCAAGATATTCCTTCTAATTTCACCCCTCAAAGAGTTCCCATCCATGTGGATATTACCTCCTTCTGATGACTCTCTTATTCCTTCTCCTTCCACTCATGCTTTTTGTCCCCCTTGTCTCACAGGTCCAAGCAGAAATAAAGAAGTCATGGAGCAGGTGGACATTAGCACTTGATTTTAAAAGGAAAGCACGAAGTGGGAGCACAACCTACAGTTATGGACCAATGGTTTCCCACACCAGCATCACAAATGTAGCCACGAGAGGGGCACTTGCCCTTCATCTCAATACAAGACTTATACCAGGGACCCTCAATGGACACCGGAATTTACCAGGTTATGTAAAAAATGGCTCTATTTCTGAAAACTCTATGCCTTCTTCTGGACCAGAGCAGTACAACAAAGATGAGGAGTACCTGAATGGCTCTGGGCTTTATGATGGAGACAGACCCACTGTACTTGTAGAAGAAGAAAGAGAGACAGTGATGTAAAGAGAAGAAGAAGCACAAGGATGTAAAAGGTTCCTGGAGAGCATTTAGTGGGCAAAAGAATATCAGGCCACACAACGGATGCCAAGGGTTTCCATGCCTTTTCTCTGTTCTATGGAACGAGAGGTTAAGTTATATGGAAAAAAAAAAAAAAAAAGTGAGCCACCAATGTGGCCAGCAATTGATCACACACATATATTCAGTGATCTAAGTCTCCCCAGTGTTAAGGGAGGCAGGGTTATCCACGGGCCTTGCTACCAGCTGAATAACAGAGATGCTGAGAATTTGTGGGGGTGGTTGCCCAGCAGCACATGGTCCTTTCACTTCTCAGCGAGCTTGGCCATCCAAGGAGGATGGGAATTTCACTCAGTAAATGAAGAGTCTTGGCAGGAAGTTAACACTGCCATCTTCTTGCAAGGGTACAAGCCACACCAGGCATCAGTGTCTTCATTTTGATTTGCTCTTTCCTTTTGAAATCTGTTTGGTAACACACATGAGAATGACGAAGGCCCCCTCGGTACCATAGCTGGCCATTCTTGCAGCCAGATTCTCAACATGGACATCTTGGTACAACTTAGGACATGTTGCGTGCCCTTGGGCATTCCAACTCCTTGGCAAAAATCTCCTCTGAGATGGGCAGGGTTAACAGCTCATGGTTGCTGAATGGGATGAAGGCATAAAACTGTATTCTTCTTTCCCTGACCTGAGTATCACAGCAAGACAGAAACCAGTGCAATTCTAGAATGGGAAATGTGGTTATCAGAATGTGTGACATTTTCATGTTTCCAGATACAGCAGTGGAGATGGATCCACTCTGCCTGCTCCTAGGCAGGCTGAGGTGGGGAAGGGTATTTGTGGATCTTCAGCTTATGTGCCTGTGTGTGTGTGTGGCTAAAATCAGCTCAGAAGGTTGCTATTTCAGCCTCCCTCTTTGTGGATGCTCATGGAAACAGACCTCAGTAATGTTCTCTGTGTTCCAAATTCCTTCTCATTCTCCCCTCTCAATTACTTGTTTCTCACTAATCCAAATGCTCATGAGGAGAAACACAAGATGCTGGATACAGCCAGGCAAATTTACCATCATGGGGTCCAAGGGCAAAATCTGGCGGGCAAAAGCACAAGGATGGCTCATGGGCAGTCACCTTCTGAGCATCTTCTTTCTTTCCCATTATTAGTGATCAGGTCATTCAAATGAGTCTCACACACACTTATGGAAATCTGGCCAGAATCTTATCTGATGTGATTTAGTATAATTTCAACCAAAGTCACTGATTTTGACTAGGGACACTTAGAAGAGGAAATATTATTGAGGCTGCCTGAGAAGGGAAGAGCACAAGAAAAGTTAGGTTAGATGTTAGGAAGAAAATCTTTAATCAGAGAGTGGAGAGGCACTGGCACAGGCTGCCCAGGGAAGCTGTAGATGCCTCATCCCCAGAGGTGCTCAAGGCCAGGCTGGATGGGGCAGTCTAATCTGGTGGGAGGCAACCAGCCCACAGCAGGGGTTGTAACTGGATTGGCTTTAAGGTCCCTTCCAACCCAACCATTCTATGATTCTATGAAATGCTCGATTCCTACAGGAGAGGGGGACTGGAATAGTTTGTCAGTTGCTGGTGGTTTTGGCAAGAGAGATAGAAGGTTGTTCCTGAATCTTCTCTTCTGTCCATCACTATTCCTTTGCTACCGTCTGAAAGTCAGCCCCTCATGATAATTTCACTTCCTCTGGGCAAGATTCTGGAAGCTGAAGTATTTTTTACTCTGCCTGGCTGTTAGTGAAATGGAGTAGAGAACAATAATTGAAGCAGTTTGTAAAGTCCTTTAGGATGCAGGTGGGGCCTATGGAATTTCTTAGTGTCTATGCTGATTCTTTAGGTATGTCTGCTGTGGTGTACTGACCAGGACTTCTGAAATGCATCCAGTCACTTCACACTGCAAGTTCTGAATATGTATTAAGGACTAAATTCCTTAAAATTCTGAAGGTCAGGATGAGCCTAGAGATCTTGACTCTGTATTCTGTGTCCCACACCTTCTTTAGGTAACCTCTCAGGCTTAATCTCAGTGTAGTAACAAACCTCCTCCACTTGACATCTCTGGATTTTGGATTCAGGCTTGGTAGGGAATGTAGTGGCTGAGAGGCAATCCTCTGCAAGGAACTGAAGCACCTCTCAAACAGCTGCAGACCTACATCAGCCTGTCCTTAAAAGCCAGTATTTACTTGTGATATTTGGGTTTTTACTTTGTTTTGTATCATTAGAATAACTCAAAACTCCTCATAACCATTTACCACCAAATGGCAGCTATTGCATCGTCGGGTTTTCAAAGCATAATCTTTTTTTTTTCATGCTCTCTTGTTGTTCTTGTTGCTACTATGAGCAATAATAACAATGCTAACATTAGTATTACAGAGAGGTTAAGTAATCTTGCACGAGGAGTCAGCTCTAGTGAAAGTTTGGCATGGAGAGCTCTGCAAAAATCTGGGTCAGCCCTACTACTCTCGCTGCTTGCCTTTTCCTTGCAGACACTGGCACAGCCTCAAGAGGGAATCAAAGGGGGAGAAGTTCTTACCAGAGTGTGTACAGCTGTTATTCAGCATCCCGTGTGGCTGAGCTGCCAATGAGAGAGAAACACATTGATATGCTGGCTCCGGTTTTCTGCCCTTCCAAAAGTACGTTGTGTTTATATCTTGCCAAGTAGATGCAGTGACCTTCCTTATTTTCCCACTCAGAGGAATTACTTGGTATCATTTCACTGGCGGGACAAAGCAAAAAAGACATACAGAATAAAAGCCACCAACAAAACACTGGTGACTCACCGTTTATTTGTGTTTCTTATGGAGAACTCGAGACTAATAATGTTTGACAATCATTTAGCAAAGTTCAAGGAATTAGCAAAGCCCATGAAACTAGTTATAAACAAATACAGCACCCCTCATAAACAGAAATGCATTCATCACTAGATTGTTGAGATGAAATGCTTAAAAAACTGATCTTAAATGTAGACAAAAATTACATGCATGAGGAACGTGCAGGGGAAGAAATCCTTTATTGATCTTTTCAAATACCAATCATATATAGTAGAGTCTTTTTCCTTGGTGTACATGTTCATGAAAAAAATATATATGAAGGAAAATGCCTATACCAAAGCAGGGGAATACTTCTGCCTTTTAAGACTTGGTAGAATGTATGTTTGTCAAAGTCTGTCCCTGTCCTTCTTGTTCTGATTGCAGACTGCACTACTGACAGAGTGTATAGGCTATGCTGTACTAGCCAGGGATCCAAGGATATCCTCCTTCTTTGAGAGGAAGGGATCAGACCTGTTGTGTCTTGAAACAGAGAAGAAAGAGAGCCAAAATGTTTAGATACATGGTCACCTTCACATTTTGCCATCACCAGAAGATGCAGGCACTTGCAAGGACAGGGCTTTGAGCTGTCCTTGTTCTTTACAAGGGAGCTGGACTAGATCACCTCTAGGGGTCCTTTCCAACTCAACTGATTCTACAGTTCTATGATTGTATGACAGTTCCCATGCAAAGGTCTGATCCTCCATGGGGTGACAGTTCTTATCCTATCTGATTTACCCATGGGCAGAAAGACTTCCTCAAGCTCACTTCAAGAGGAGGCAAAGGCTTGATGGACCTGGTGGCCTCTATTTCACCACCTTTCCTTCCTCCATGGTGTCATCTGTGTGTCTTTTTCGTCCCTTCCTGAAAACCAGCTGGCAAAATGCAGGTTGCCAGTGAGATGCTGGGCTTGGGCAGGGAGTATCCCTCTCTGACAGGTTCATTTTGAGGTACCCAGCCCTGCACCTCTTCTATCCCACCCATAGCAGCTCAGTCTGCTATTAATCCTGAGTCCATTCTACTTGAAGTACCTCTTTTCTGAATAGACATAGAAATGTAGTGTTTCTTGGACTCCCATTTAAATATGACTTTTGGCAGCTCATCATCATCTCTGCTTTGCCTGCATTTGTGCAGACAAGTGTTTTTACACCTTCTATAAACTGCTTTGTCTTAAGTTAGATGAGATCATGTCTTGTCCCCTTCCTCACCGTTCCTCAACTCTTCTTTGTCTTGTCTGATACATATTAGAGCCAAATCAGTCAACAGAGTTCTCCCCAAAATTGAACTGTTCAGCCAGGGACTGGCTTCCTTTATTTGTTTATGGGCATTTGGCAGAAAGCAGCAGAACATCCACAGAGCTGGTAAGAATTTTCCATTTTTTAAAGACTGAAAATACACTAAGCGTGAAGATCTCCAGTTTTTACTCCTTTTATTGTTTGGATGAATTCAGTGACTCTCTTACAAGTTTTTAAACTTCTGAGCCCAATCTTTCAATAAGTTAAGGCACTTCAGTGGGTTTTGTTTTCTTGTTTTTTCACTGGCTGATTTTTCTGCATAACTAGAATTCATTGCAAGCTTCAAGTGGGATTACTGATAACAAGGACATCTTCAACTCATCTGTATCTCCCACTCTCTTCAGTGTTTCTTTCACTTGAGATAGGACTGCATGAAATAAGAGAAAGCACTTTAAGAGTTGACCTTCAAGGGAGAGGTTGCATGAACCTGTGAAGTCCTTTCATATGCTGTGTTGCTTCTTATACAGCTGCGCATTTTTCTGCCTACTGCTACCCATGAGTTTACTAAAGCCCAGTCTGTGCCTTCTCATAGAAAGTTATGCAGAAGATCTCTTTCTGGCTTTGTCTGAATTTTGTGACATTTTGCCCAATAGAGGAAGCAAAAGGAAAATGATCTGGGTCAGCGTTTTCCAGTCTTTGGGGTTAAGGGTTTGGTGTGTGCCTCCTCAGCTGTGTAGCCTGTGTCACAAATGGGCACTGCTCTGGTGGATGCAAGCTGTAAATTGTTCAGCTTGCAAGGAAGATTTATTTTCAGGTCATGGGCAGATTAAGGAAGGTCTTCACCATGCCACTTTCCCACTACAAGCACCTGCTAGAGGAGAAATTGTGTTGTACGCTCAGGCAAGTCTAGGGAAATTGATGTATTTATTTATTTTTAATATAATGGAACAGATTTTCTTCTTGATTTTTTTCTTACTATTATTTTTACATCCATTGCTGACGGGTTGCCACATTCTGCAGCATAAATAAAGGACATATATGATATTCCTGGAGAGCTACAGAGGTGTTCAGGCATCCAGTGTGTCTCTCCAGACAGAGTAGATTTTATATCCCATTCCTCTAGGGTGTCTTGAAATGAGAAAAATATTGAAGTGAAAAGGAAATGAGTTTGTGAAAGACCCTATAAATAAATTTCCATCGTGACCAGCCAGGGCTGTCTAAATTTGCCTTCAAAACATAACATTTCATAAATGGTGTAAGTAAAATAAGGGGAATGTCCCTCTCTGTGGACATTCATTGGAAGGCTGCTCACTTATTTTTGCCTACAGAGGAGAAAGGTTGATCCTATTGGACAGCAAATACTGTTGGCCCAAAGGAACATATTGTTTTGAGGCAATTCCATTTGTATAAAAGTTATTTGGCTTACCCTGTTCCACTCAAACTATTTTTTGTGGCTTCTTATAAAATCAAAAGCTTAGGTCTTATCTAACAGTGGGAGAGCAAAAGAAAGCAGAGGTGGGTTGTTGCAAAGAAACATGATTCACTAAAGGGTACTAAAATACTGGTGACTTTTCCAAAAATGATGTGTTGCCTGGAAAGTCTGAGGCAGAAATCTGGTCTCCTTGGTGTTTCTTTGTGCTCTCTGGGATGCATGGAGATGAATGAACACACCACTGAGAACCCACCTTTGTCCAGCTTCTGGTCTTGTAAAGCTCAGAGACATCATGACCAACTGAATGAAAAACAGTGACCTTGCCCTGAAAGTCTGCACCAGAAGTGTTGTTAATGAGTTGCATTTAGTGGTTAGCCCCAAGTTTATTCACTGTCTATATATGAAGGCTGATAGTGGAGGATCTCCAAATGCTAGTACCTTTTATTCAGCTCTCATAAGCACCTTTACTGACTACTCCTTGATTTTTAAGTGCTTCTGAAGATTTTAGAGCAAAGATCTTCTACTCAAAGTCCAGCAGTTGAAGCTAAGACTGAGACTTGGTCTTCTGGCAGTGCTAGCAGACTCCCACTTCACCTGTAGCATTAGGCAGTGGTGGTCCAGAGCAACAGGGGAGGTAGAACCAGCAACCTTCTTGGATCTTTGACACAGCTTCTCCCTAGTGGGTAGAAAAGACCGAAAAAAAGGACATTAGCAGAGTGGACATCTCTACCCTCAAATTTTAGGGACATGGTTTAGCAGACATGGTAGTGATGGGCTGGCATTTGGACTAGATGATCTTAGAGATCTTTTTCAACCTTAATGATCCCATGATTCAGTGATTCTAAGTTCAAGTTGGCTGGAGTTATTCTCTACAATTACTTTCCTTTTTTTTCCAACCTGGCCCTAGAGGAAGAAACCCCTAAAACTTATTTAAAGAACTCCATTAAGTATTTCTTTTTCCATTTTTCCTGGATGCAGATTCAGGCTTTTTAATGGCTAGAGGCCAATCTCAACTCTCAGAATCAAAACCAATCAGAAGCACCAGGGTGGGAACATAATTTGCTCAGATCAGCTATACAGTATCCTCATCGCATCATATCCATCGCATCGGGTGCAGAGCACTGGCACCCTGGCAGAGGAGAAAGTTTGGTCTGAAAAATAGTCTTTTATATTTGGTGCATTTTTAAGACAAGTAAACAGTAAGTAAGAACTAGACCAGCTCTCTTTACATTTAAGAATGATTGTGAACAAGAAAAGAGTCATAATAAGTCATTTTTTATTTCATCGTGTTCTGTTGAATGCTCTGATGGATATTGTGGAGTGCCTAGTGTTCTGGCTTCTCCTTGGCAGAAGGGGATCTCTGTGGTGAGGAGAACATATACAATGAGGAGACAGAGTAATTTGAAGTAAATCCCTAGGGCAGGACAGGCAGGAACGGCTCTGATGATGATTTTATATTCACTGGCAGAAGGAAGGAGCTGCTCCACTGAAGTTAATTGAGTTAACTCAGTTGAATGCCAAGGCAAAACAGATCTGAATCTAGACCACAGTTCAGGACTCATTTACAATTTGCATAATGGAATTAAAATAAAGCTTCCATCTCTAACTACAGAAGTAGTCTTCTGAGAATTGGACACTGGGCTTGCTGTTTGGGATTAAATGACACCCAAGGTATCAGCCATCACATGGAACAATTGTGTTTTATCTGTGCCTGCACAGATTACTCTGTTCTCCCCACTGTGGTCACTCAGCCTTACTCAGCTGTTTCTGATGGAAGGGATTTTTCTTATCCCTTTCTTTTTTTTCTTTTCTATCTTACTTGCATGTGAACTCCAGGTTTTCATGCCAATTTTCAGGTTTCAGCTAGCCCCGCAGTTTGAAAGTTCAAGATAATGTCAACATGTTGCCAGGATTTGGGAGGCAAGTGGGAAAAAGAATGTGAGAAGCTAATGCAAGTCACAGGGGAGCATTAAAAGAACTATGGAGTAAGGTTCAGCGAAACCATTCCCACGGAGCAGGGAAAGGTTTGCAGACCTCGGCATAGAATTTCAGCCTCCGACTGAACTCACTCATGTTTTGCTCATCGAAGGTCTTGAGATGTACAGTATGACCTGTAAAGTTCACCCACCATATTTCCATTGCCTAGGGACTTGGGTTTAGATTTGGCACTGTTGTTAAATATTTCTGTTTATGAGTATTTTAACGTTAATGCTCTGATTGCTCGTGTGGTTTCTGTGTCCTTCTCTAGGTCGATGCATTAGTGCTGCTTTTGGGAACATCTGCAGAACTTTTTCTTGAGTTGCCTTTGCACCTCTGGTGTGTACTCAGCTGGGGCTGTCACCAGTTTGAATGCACCTGTGCTGATGGGCAGCAATGTTGCTTTGAGAGGGAAACAAAGGCGGAGTTTACAAGGAAAGACTGCAACAAATTTGGAATTCCTAATTTGGAATGGATTTGCAAAACTCCAGAGAGGCAGGTCAGGGCTGAAGATCACCCCAGTCTGGCACAATGCACAGGGGTCACGAACAAAAGAAAAAGGGAAGGAAGAGCTGAACCAGATGAGCAGCAGTAATTAGGGAGTCTTATAAACCTGTCTTCAGGCATGCCTCCATATCCAGCACAGGCTGAACAGAGCTGGACACTATGGCATGATTACACTCTCCTAAGCAGAGAGTGTAAAGAGCAAACAGGGTATTCAATAAAGCCTGGGCAAATTTCTCTTCCTAATTCTCACTGGCTCTTTTTCCTTCTTTTTTTCTTTGGAAAAAAAAAAAGCCTTTTTTTTCTTTTTTGCGTATGAACTAAAGAATGTGATGGGATTTGATTAGCTTCCACATTCTGGGCAAACAGTGTGGTGGGTAACAACACAAATGTGCCAGCATCAATATGGAATGAAATTGAGATGCCATGAAAATCGATTCCAAGACTTCTATTGATTTTCATGGAGTGGGATTTACCCTTAAATTCAGAGGAAGGAAAAGATGATTATTCAAAAAAATGACCTCTCCCTCTGTCCCCAAGACTCTGCCTAACACCCATAATTCAGGGTGGCTTCTTGCTTTAAATCAACAGCACTACAAAACCACAAAGGAGAGAACAAGAGGTAGAAGGTGGTCTGAATAGCAGTCGCCTCTCTCAAAATGCTACACAAATGCAACATTAGGTTTTGTATTGGGGTCAGCTTCTACATGTGGGGATTTAGGACATGGTATTTTGCTAGAAAAAGGCATGGGATTTAAGTGTTTGAGATGGATGGAATGAGTGTGCATTGGGTTTCCAAAATGCTCTTATGTCTATATCCTCTGAAATAGAGATACAATGGCAACATGAAAGACTACTTAAAACAAGTTTAACGAAGAATGTTTTCCAAACAGAGTAGACCTTGGGTACCTAAAACAGAAGGGAAAACAATGACTTCACCAGGAAGGCAGCATCCACTTAAAACAGAGCATTACAACAGGCTTGAGCCCTTCTAAATATAGAGCTGGATGTTTCCTGCCAGGCTGAGCTTTTTATTTTTCTCTGTCTATATTAATCACTCTTCCTCCAGGGTTGCAGGGAAGGATGAGCAAGAAGATCTTTGCTGTTACAGATGAAATGTTTTAACAGGTTGGGTTTAAGAGGAGCTGGTAGAAGAGGAAAGGTAGTTGGTGGCAGAAGAAAAAGGTCAGGTGCATCCAAGCACCATCACCCAACCCCATGTCCAAAGACATGATGTCAATCTCTTGACATTTGCATGAGCTGAGGCATGCATGAAGAGACAGACCTGCTGCTAAAACTCCTTGCTCCTTCTCAGCACTTTCAGGGTAAACAAGCCATGGTGGTCACCAGAGGTGATGGGATGTGGGCATTAGAAAAAGGACTTGGCCATTCCCAGTGGTCTGCTGGGCTCTGTCCAGTGGGATATTGGCTCCTTTTCTTTCTACTGTGAGAAGGAAGTAGAAGAGCCAGGGTGTGTTCTTCCCCCTCCCACTCCAGCAATTTTACTGAAGTGGTTTTAAGACCCGGTTTCACTTCAGAGGAGGGACAAGACTGAAAAATTTAAGGGCAAAACTGTGATTTCTTCTTGTATGTGTTATGAAGACATTGCCTTGTGTGTGTTGTCAGGCAGACATTTGGTTTACATTCCTCCACTTCTGCTTTCTGTATGGACCAAAGTAATGAGTGGAAAATGACAAACCACGGATGTATGTAAAAAGGGAATTAAAATAAAAAGAAACCTTTATTGATTCTCGTGAAATATCTCCTCTGTGTCTTTTCCTGCCTATGGAACTCAGAACCTCTAAAATCCTTTAGGGGCACCCTCAGGAGGACCTGGTATTCCTGTGTTCAAGAGGAGGGAGCTCCATGAGATCCTCCAGTTCATTGTGGGTACTGAAAGATGGGAATGAGTTCATTATGAACATATAAAGATGGGAATTAATTATGTCTCTGGAAACTCTGTTCATTGCAGGGAACTTGGACTAAATGACATTGATGGGTCCCTTCCAACTCAAATGATTCTAAGATCCTAGGAAATTTTGCACTGGGTGCTTTCAATACTCATTAAGCTTATGGTTTTCAGGATAATGAAGAACAAATTTGGTTGGCTCCAGCCTCTGTTTCTTGCTGGACAGCAGTGTTTAGAGACATGCTAATTCAGATGCTGAAACACTTCTCCTAAGCAAAATTTAGTTCCAACTACTTAAAAAAATCTGGTTTACCATCAATGAAATTTAAGGACATTCCTCCCTGAGTCACTGTTAAGTTATGGTATTTCTTTTGATGCAAGTGTGCTTTGCACAGAAGAAAGAACTGGGCAAAAAATGATCCTTACCCTGACATTTGACATAGTGCGTGAGAACACTCCAGCACACTCGTGTTCCAGAAATGCATTCACGCCATGCTGCTCATGCAGACATGCTAGCATTTCTCGCCTGGCTAACTACGAGTGGAAAAAGGGACTAAACTTTTCTATTCTTCAAAGTGATAAGCATTGAGTGATTGGCCTTATTTCAAAAAGCACTCAGGTCCCAGCAGCAAGGAATGGGAGCACTGCTGACCAAAGACAGTTGCACAAATGCTTGTTCCAGATGGAGCTCCCCAGGTCTTGGCAGCAAATGAGATGCTTATAGTGCCTTGATCCCATTCATAGAGTAACGTCAGTATCAGACAACATTCAGGAGAGAGAAACAGAGGATGGCAAATTTTGTTCCAGTTGTTCTCTGACTTAGAAGTGACAGCAATCATGAGGCACGTTTCCTTATACTTACAAATGACAGCCAGTAATGGGGTTCCCCTTGGGAAGAACAGCCACACTGCAGAAAGCATTCTGCCTTAACACATATCACAAGCATTTTCCACAGCACCACTTTGGGGTAATTCAGGAGTACATCTAGCCCCTGTCCCCTTTCTATTACTTATGTGCAAGTAAGCTTCACTCACGGACTCAAATCTGAACGCTGGTACTTGCCAAGGAGAGGACAAAACATACTGTCATCTTAGTTCTGCTGCTCTCCTAATGTGGTTGTGGTGGCTATTTTGAAGGATGTTCTCATGCCACCTGATACATTGACAGTATCGATGTCAGGAGGGGTACCTCATTCCAATCACAGCTGTGTGATGCCTTCGTCTCACACAGCACAGACAATGCAGGGTGGTTCCCTGGAGTGCTGCCCTTGGAGAGAGAAGATTGTAACTGGGCACAAGCAGATGCTGCTCTTTGTGAGTATGAAATAAAACCACTGTAAAATCTAACTGGGAGGCCTTTGCAGGTTATAATCATCCCACTGGCTAGACTGTTCTGTACATTCAAGCACTCTTTGAACATAAATTCATTCCTCCCATAGCTTTCCCCTACTCATTTAGTCATACCAAAACTACATGGTTTCAGAGAATCCAGACTTAAGCTCTCTATTTTTGTCATTCACGAGGCTGAAATGAGTGGTGACTCCTTTCAGTCAGCCCTCTCTGAGACCAGGGCCATTCTATCCTCTACAAACACACTATCGTAGAATCATAGAATTGTTTGAGATGGAAGGGACCCTTAAAGGCCATCTGGTCCAAGTCCCCTGCCATGAACAGGGACACCCACACCTCCATAAAGTGCTCAGAGCCCCATCCAGCTGAAGTTGAATGCCTTCAGGTACAGACACTCACCACCTCTCCGGGTAACTTGTGCCAGAGCCTCGCCACCATTGTTGTGAAGAGTTTTCTCCTTATATCCAATCTAAATCTGCCCTCTTTTAGTCTGAAATCATTTCCCTTTGTTCTACCACAACAGACCCTGCTGAAGAGTCTGCACTCTTCTCTCTTATATCCCCCTTTAGATACTGAAAGGATCATGAATTAACTCAACTGATGCCAGCTGCTCCCATTTTCGTTTGATGGTTTCAATGCACCCGTCTGCTTTCTTCCCAGATGACACCACTCAAAGTGTGACTTTGTGCACCAATGCTTTTGGGATAGCCAGTCTAGCAGGTTCATCATGCTGGCCACTAATGACAGGCTGACAGCTCAATGCTCTGCATTGATCACGAGGAGGAAATCTGAGAGGACAGAATCACTTTGTCTGTAGAGCAGAAAGAAAGATGAACAGCACAGTGAAAAGTCTTTCTGCTGTGGCAAAGAAGAGATGGGCTGGATGTCTTCTGCTTGGCTCTGGACCAGCTCACAAATGTCACATTCTCCTAGTGAGGACGCAAGCATATCCCTAGGTACCCACCATACCCACCCTTGTACTCGCACTGAAACCACCAGAAGTCTCACTACTTAAATGATTTCTCTCCTACAACTCTGTTCTGTACTTTGAGCTAGTAGTTCCACTCAACCAGGGCTAATTAGGCCTGAATGCTCTTAGATACAGTATAGGTGAACCTACAGAATGTGGGAATACTGAATCAGAGATAGAAGAGTCAGATCTAGATGCACATAGAAACATGCATTTTTTTCCCTTGTGAGAGGCAGAAGGCTCAGTTTGCTGCTGGCTAAGAAATAGGCAGCTCCAAATCTTTCCAGTTCTCTCTCTCGAAGAACAAAACCTCTGCAAAGAATTTTCCATTTTTCCATGCTCATCTGAATGCCATGAAGATTAACAAGTAATATTAGCTCTGTTGAAGTGCCTTCATCTGTTCATGGAAAATAGAATACATTTAAGCAGCCAAACGTTAAGCAAGAAAGAAGTTAAACCCAAAATATGTCTGTTTGGAAACAACACCCTTTTACAGAAGGGAAGGACTGATATCTGCCAAAGTGCTAACAGCTGTTTTTTCTATGCAGCCCAATATACATTTTCTGTAGAAGTACCAGTGGACGCAGCAATGGTGAATGATTTATCTGAAGCAGCAGGTGTATTGCAAGCATCATTTCAATCTGTCATGTGCATGAGTGTGGGGAAGGAGGAGAGATCACTGATGAGTGATTGTGGCCACCTATGCAGCAGGATGTAGGCAGTGCTGTGAGCCAACTAGGCTACTCAGTCAGTCCATCTGAAGTATATCTACCAGCTCTAGTAACAAAATAGCACATGTAATACTTGCTGGTTATGTTTTATGGCCAGATGGGGAGATAACAAACTACCAAAATCACTATTGTAAAGTGGGAACCTGAAACTTAGGGCTGGAGTTGTGCCAGGGGGAGGTTCAGGTTGGATATTAGGAGAAATTTCTTCTAAGATTGGTGATGCAGTGGCATGGGCTGCCACAGAGGTTGTGGAGTCACCGTTCCTGGAGGTGTTCCAGAACTGAGGAGACGTGGCACTGAGGGACATGGGCAGTGGGCACGGTGGAGGAGGGTTGGGGTTGGTCTTGAAGGATCTCAGAGGTCTTTTCCAACCTTAATGATTCTAAGATTCAAACTCAGATTTTTAAAGGCTGTTCTTTGTGAGTTGAAGCCCAGCTCTTACTGTTTTGAGAAGCAATTTAAAGGATGGTCTTTTCCAAGCTTAGATTTCAAGACTGGTTTCACAAGGTCTCTGTCCCTTTCCATCTCCTTCAGGGTTGCTATGGTTCTTCCTTTCCCTTGAAGGAATAACAATCCTGGAAACAATCTTATCTCACCAGAAAATGATCAAACCAGCCCTCCTGTTAGGAGGTTTTCTAAGGGAGGCAGATAGGAGAGCTGTGTTTGAATGGGAAAGGTGTCATATTCCTGATGCAAATCAAGACTTGATCCTACTTGGGAACAGATAATCGCAGAGAGTCCTTTTAAGATATAATGTCTGCAGAAATATTGCCAAAGGAACCTAGAATGTCACCAATTAAAATTTAGTTCACATGTGAAGTAAAACTTCTTAGCATAAGAGTCCTGGAAGCAGGACGGTTGGACATGATGATCTTAGTGGTGTTTTCCAACCTTAATGAATCTACAATTCCATAGCACAAAGCTGTGATCAGGGGAGCAGGAGAAAGCGTGCAGTGGAGCTAAGAAAATAAACGACCAGGGTGAGTCTGTTGGCACACAAAATGCTATTTAATGAGCATGAGCTTCTCCAAAATGTCAAGTATCATTTATTCACTTACGCCTAAGTCAGAGGAACATCTTGTTTAAATCATATACAACAGCAGGGCTAGACCCTGCACTCAAGTAAATCAGCATAATGACACTGAGCTCCAAGGGATGATGTGGATTTACAGAGGCACAACACAACTGCAGTTGGTAGAGAGGTTCTTAGGCTACCAGCCAGGGTATGGTAAAAGAAAAGAGAGAGAAGGTTTAAATGAGACCACGGAGTGGAAAAGGTCTGTGGCAAGAAGCATGGTCCCATTCATGGTAATCTGTATCAGTGAGTTTTGCAGCACTTAGAGAGGTTTGCCTTCATGTTCATCCTAGCTCACTTTTTTGGGATCTACCTTCCAGAGGTGCAGCTGCACAAGGCAGTCTGAAATTCCATCACCTTCTGTTTTCAACTTGCACTTTCTAAATTATGTCCAATCTCTTGCAGCTTTCTACCAGGATAAACTGTTGCAGGTCTTCCATGTGCTCCTCCGTGCCTATGGTCTTGGCCGTGGGCTCCTCTTTGTTCCAAGGTCTCCTTCTCACTCTGCTGAATGAACCAGGCAATGGTGGTTATACTGCCATGGAGGAATGCTTGGAGAAATAAACAGCCCATTACTTCTTGCCCTAATAAAATACCAGCTGTTATTTCATTATTAAGTTAATTTTTTTTCCTCCAACATTTCACTGTGGCATGTTTGGACACCAGAGCTGTCTGTACTTATATATTCAATGTCTTCATTTGAAAACCTTGCTTTCCTGAATGCAAGATGCTGCTGTTTCTGGTTATTTCCACAGAAACAGTCCTGAATGCCATAACTTATGCCTGGAATTGCAGGAGGAAAATCTGGGAGAGGGATAACCATTTGGTTGTGAGAGAGAACCACAGAGAACAGAGTATTTTCAGGATTGCTGCAGGCGAACTTGGTGTGAAAACTCATTTACGAGCTCATCAAACACTGAATAAAAACTGGACAGCTTGCCTGTGCTCTTGATAACTATTTTGAGTTAACAGTCCAGAGTCAAGTCAATAAAACATGATCTCCTATTCTACTTTTGGGAAGACACAGGAAAATTATATATATATTTGACTTCAGGCTGGAGTTTGGCCATGCTTAGTTTTTCTCCACAGCCGTAAGGGCTGGAAATTTAATTTTGGATTTGAAAGAAAGCTCACTTCTCTGGTAACTATAGAAGTGAAGTCCTGAGAGGGAAATGCCAGCTCTTGGGAAACCAGCAATAAACTTACAAGAAACAGCAAAGTCTGAGCTATCTGAGGGCATGTCCAGCAGGAAAAAGACAAAGGAAAAGAAGGCACAAGTCTAAGCCAGAGGGATCCAACTAATCCAGGACGACCATTCTTGTTTATTGCTGTGTAAATATTTCTGGTCAGCTCCTATCTCCCCGCTTGCTGCCACCAAGTTCTTATCTTCACAGTTAGGAAAACACATCTTTGTTGCGCTCTCCGTGAGTGATTTCCCCAGATAAAAGAATCAGGACGTTTTGGAAGCGAGTTCTTTAGTTTCTGCAAAGAAATAAAATGTTAAACCTCTGGAATGCAGAAGGCCTGCTTTCCCTCATTCCCTCAGCTAATCACAGCTATGGCTGGAGGGTTTGCCTTCCCTTGGATTCTATTCTGCTTTGTTCACACTCCCCCCATTTTTCCTTATCTTGCCTTGGGTTTGGGTGAAGGATAATTTCATAAATCTCCATATGCACATGAAGTCTTCCTTATTTGCAGCCTAGAAGTAGCAATTAACTGAAAACATATGCAAAATTCATTACAAGCTAGAAAACACCCAATGGCAGGCAGAAAGCTCCACGTTGGATTTTGCTTCTTTTCAAACCTGTTATTTCGCACAGGGAATACTTCTTATTAGAGATAAATCATAGAATCACAAAATGGCTTAGACTGGAAGGCACACACAAAATTATCATGTTCCAGTTCCCCTGCTGTGGGCTGGTTGCCTCCCACCAGCTCAGGCTGCCCAGGGCCCTTCCAGATTTAAACACCTCCAGGAACAGAGCACCCAAAACTTCTCTGGGCAGAAATGCCAGGATGTCACCTCCCTCTGAGTTAAGAATGTTTTCCTAACATCTAGCCTAAACTTCCCCTCTTTTAGTTTAAAGCCTCTTTATTTCAAAGAGAAATTTCAGTGCAACAACCAGGATTGATACACCATCTAAGTAGTTTCTTCAGATTCATGTGACATGGATAAAGATAACCAAGCAACACAGGGAAAAGAGTGATTTTCACATGGGTAGTGAGATTACGAAGTCTTTTTCATTGGGGAAAATAAACAGGCTATTTTACAGGGATGTGAAACTGAAGCAAAACAGCTTGAGTTTGGAATATTATTCCCCCATTATTCTCCCTTCAAAGTTCCACAGTCAATTACATTTCCAGTTGATGTATTTTCCAATACAGTGGTATTTAAGTGTGCCACATTCCCCATTGTTCCATTATAAATTGGAAACAATACTCCTCTTTCAGAAGACCCCAGCCCAGACAATCAGGAGAGCAGGATATAAGGACAAATGATGGCAAGTCTGGAAGAACTCAAAATTAGGTTAGTCATATCCCTGTAGAATAATTTAAGCTGGGAGGAACCTGCAGACATCTTTGGGTCCAACACTCTGCTTGAAGCAGGGCTAGCTTTAACATCATGTCCAACCTCAGAGGGAATTCAGGACCACATCCTGTTCTGAATATCTCCAGGTTTCCATAGCCTCACTGCACACCTGTTTCATTCTCTGACCAGTCTTGTAGTAATATACTCTTTTTTTTTTCTAGTATTAATCAGAAATCCCACTCAGTTCAAGTCAATTTTACTTGATTCTTCAGCTGCCCTTCAGTTTTCAGCCTTTCACATTTATTTCAACCAGGAGGTGCCAATAACAAAATTGTTTGTTGAGAGTAGATCACATGAGAGGTCTTCAGCACATAAGGATGTCCATATCCACTACAAATAACTGGTGAGGTCTTATTGGTAGGGTGCTTTAAATTCTCTCAACTTAATCCTTATTAAGACTGATGGGTAGAATAACATTATTATCAAATCATTGAGTCACAGCGAAGGTGTGAGAGGAACAATCTGACACAGATGAAGAGAGGAAAGTAAACCCAGGTGAGAAACTCTTTAAAATAGCTTTGAATAGGAGACAAGGAGGGCAGAGAATGCAGCTCTGCCTTACAATCAAGCTCCTAGCCTGGGAATCATCAGGAGGAGATGCACACAGGTCCCTCAGGCCTATCCCTGAGTTTGTCAGTGTTCCAGGACTTTACTTACTGCCTGCCATGGGCTGCAGTTACTCATGAGTTCAGGTACCTTGAAGGATCAGGATTACTATCTACTGAATATTTCCTTCATGGGGAAACTCAGATCTCAGACTTCATATTTTAACTTACCAAGGGTAACAGAAGAGAGTTGTATAGATTCAAGTCATCGACTTACTTTTGGCCTCAGAGCACAGTGTGCCTACAAATTCAGGCTTCACTCAGCAGAGAGCACCCTGTCTCCAGTTTCTCCCGTGCAAACACAAACATGAGAAGCAGCCAAGCCCACAGAGCTCACAATTTTAGGTCAATCAGCTTTACTGAGCACCGTCCCCCAGTTGAGGCTGCTTTTCTTCACAAGGTTTTCAGACAACATCCATTCCTCCTTCTGACACAAACCACACTGCACCTCTTTTGTGGTTGTTCCTGGCTGACCAAATTTCCCTTGTACACGATGTTAAAGCTCACGTTCCTATCTGTACCATCTCTGCTGTCACATGCTGTTATCTGAGTTGTGTTGCTCTTGGTTTCCTTGCTTCTGACGAGTGTGGTTTTCAGCTGCGTTTAACTTAACCATGCTTCTGCTTGCTGTTCTGTGTAAGATAAGTTCTGAAATTGACTCTCATGATACTGAAACCAAGAGAGTTGTCACTCTGGATATACCCTATGCACCTCTAAAACATAATCCTCCCATCACCATGCTGCCTTTGAGCAGCTGTAGAAAGAGTTTGCCCACTGACACATGCACTGTCACCCCAGAGTTACACTAATGCATCTCTAAGATGAATGGTGTGGGCTGCCCTACAGCCCACTTCTGTTACAAGCCACCTGCAAATGATGGCATGGGATGGATGAATAATGGGAGTTCTGTTTCAATGACTGAATCATAGAATCATAAGTGCTGGAAAAGATCTCCAAGACCATCCAGTCCAATCATCCACCTACCACCAGTATTTCCCCGCTATACCATGTCCTTTAGTGCATCTAAGCATCTAGACTGAGCTGAAAACAGAGCAGAAAGGGGGAAGGAGGAGAAAGGAATTCAGCAAACAGTATAAAAATATTTTTGTCAATTGACAGTTTAATTCTGGACTTTCCATTTTCTTTCAACCTGAGAAATGTTTTGCGGCCCGAAATTCATTTTTTCTTTCTATTCTGGAGCAATTTAGCCCTGCTGCTGATTCCTCAGGTTGGAACTTTTGATATAAGGTTTTTCTTATCACAGCAAAAGCAAAAAAAATAATTTTTGAATGTCAAAGCTACACAGAACTTTGCCCTCATCTCCATGTGGTGGCTCTGTGGCTCTAAGACCTTTTATTTCCCCATGTGTGCATTGGTGTTTTTTTCTCTGTTCAGGGTTCCCGATACAGTGGGAGGGCTGTCCTTCCACCTACCAGAGCAGTATGTCTACAGTGTGAACCTCTGAGTGGGGGTATTGTGACTTACAGACAGAGCATGAAGCTGTGTGGGCCTGTAAAACCTGCTCAGAGAGCATTGCAGTATGACTCCAAATCTGGTGGGCTTTGTTAGCACTTCACAGAACACATAACATATACAGGGCTAAGACATAGTAATGTGTTTCATTCCCCCCTACAAAAGCAAATTATTTCCCAGAAAGTGGTCCACAGCAGCTTAAGATGTCAGCTGTGCTCTTCAAGCTCACATATGCACATGGGACATCATCAAGGCAGTGCCCGCTTGGAACAGTGGTGAAACTGGCCTCTGGAGATCCTATCCACTGAGAATTCAGTTTTATGGGTCTCACTGTGAGCTCAAAGATTCAGAATTCCAGCCCTGTTCTGAATTCAGCTCCTGGGCTCCCACAGAGGTCTGTGCTGGGAGCGACACTCTTTAGTATCTTCATCACTGATGCTGGTAGTGGGATCAAAGGCACCCTCAACTGATTTGCTGATGACACCAAGCTGTGGGGTGCAACCAGCACACCAGAGGGATGGGATGCCATCCAGAGAGACCTAGACAGACTTGAGCAGTGGGCCCAGGTGAATCTCGTGAGGTTTATCAAATCCAAATGCAAGATCAAGACGAGGCTGGATCAGACCCTGGGCAATCTGTTCTAGCTCATCTAGTTCATTGCAGGGGAGCTGGACTAGATGACCTTTAACAGTTCCTTCCAACTCTAAGGACTATATGTTCTATGATTAATTACCCTTGTCTCCTAATAGTCCCTGCCCAGGGCTTAGCAGAGTCACAGAACACCACTGGTACTTGAACTTCTGCACTTCTCTGTGATTCATCCAAATGTAACTTCTGTTTTTGACCTACATGACTCCAGAGTAAGCCAGTCTGCCATATCTTTATGTGACAACACTCCCTGCACAATCCCAAAGAGGCAATAAAATAAATAAAATACAATAGAAAGCCCAAATCCAGTCTTTCTCCTGTCTATGAACCTTCTCCTGGTACAGTGAACTAATAAAAGTTCACTTTCCTGAGTGCTGTTCAGACTTTGCTGACCAGTGTGGGGTTTAGAGACTGCAGCCATGAATTTCAATGGATTTGCTTGTTTGTAGAGCAAAGTGTGGGAAGTACCAGGATGGCACAGAATCCAAAGCTGTAGTCTGTATGAGAGGAGTCTCTCCCACCATTGTATGGGCACACATGTCAGTGCCCATGTGTCTTGAATACTTCCAGACTTTCCATGCTACTTCCTCCCCCTATTGTTGATCTTCCTCCTTTTCTACAGTCACCTCCAGGCAGAAAAACGCCTGCCCACCAAAAAAGTGAAGTTCCACATTCTCAGACATCTCAACAACTTTTTCAGACTGCACATCTTGTTTATGAATTCTTTGGTCGATCTCAAAAGCATTTGTTAAAGTAATTAACACCTGCAAATGTCTCTTGCAATACTGGTGGTTAAATTACTTCAGATAAATAAAAAAATTCCACTGATGAGAGCTTTTTCCCTTTTTTTTTTTTTTTTTTTTTTGGCATAGACTGCTGATATTTTATATTAAATAGCTCGAGCATCAAGATGAGGAAATCTTTCTTGTATTAGTTCAAGAGAACTACTTAGCTTTGGAATATATGATGCTGCTGGATGGAAAGTGAACCCTGGGGACCTAGGGCTGGTCAGTCCACAGTCCTCAATCAGTTTACATTACTGGAAGGAAAATTATCTCTGAACAAACCTTCCTGAATGACGCGAACATGCTTTACAAGCTGTATTCTTCCAGCACACTCAGGCAGCCATGTGCAATGCAGTAAACAACGTGTCACTATTTGTGCAAGGCAGTGGCCGAAGAAAATAATAAAATTGAGAAGTCCGGCCAGAAGTTTGGAGGATCTGAATTGCCTTCCTTGTCTTGCCACAGCTACACTAGTTGACCCATAGCTGCTGTACTTCAGTTTCTCAGCAATGAATGGGGATCCATGACAGGCAGACATGGGAGAGGCAAGAGGCTAATGGTGCAAGACCATAGAGTCATGGGTTTGTTTGAGTTGGAAGGGACACTTAAAGCTGTCTGGTCAGACTCCTCTACAGTGAGCAGGGACACCCACAGCTCCATCAGGTGCTCAGAGCCCTGTCCATCCTGACCGTGGGTGTCTCCAGGAATGGGGCATCCACCATCTCTCTGAGCAACCTGTGCCTGTGCTACACTGCCCTTATCATTAAAAATAAAAATTAAAAATTAAAAATAAAGGGGTTTTGTTATATCCAGTCTAAATCTCCCTTTGGAAGATCAATCTCTGAAGCGTTCATCAGGCATTTGGCACCAGTCGATCCCAACTCTGATAGGTGCTGCGAAGTAGATTAACTATTTCTGTCCTTTGGAAGCAATTATGTAGGCCCCTATTCTTGAAGTTCTTTCTAAATGATCTTTGCAGAGTAATGAACTTAATTTACCTCGAAAGGATGAGCTGTTCCTAGTGTGATTCAAAGTTACAGCCACAGGGACCACTGCCAAGGCAGCCTCATTCATGTGTAATTCAGTAATTCCCTCCCCTGCCTGCAAGCTAAGGCCACGTGAAGCTTCTGAATGCCACCAAGGTGTACAGCATTGTGAACCAAAGCCATGTTGTAGGACAGCACTCACCCACTAGAGATGCCAGGTCCAGGAAACAGAAAGAATTAATAGATGTCAGCAAGGTGGAAAAGAAACCCAAACAAACTAGCAGTTTTATTGAATGCATCCAGCTTGGGCTCAGGGGTTAATGAAAGTCAGAATAAGATCCAGCCCTTCACGTATTGCTGTCTGGAAGAGGGCTTCTCAACATTTCCAGAATCCCAGGGAGTATCACAAAAGATGTTTTTGTGCAGGATGCAAAAAGCTGCAAGCAATTGCGAGCCCCAGTGGTGTGCAAAAGCGATTTGATCACAAAATGAAGCTTGTATTTCTTCCAGACTCTAAACTGAGCACAGGCACTTGGTTAAAAGCCAGGATGATTCCTAACAGAGATTTAATTTTTACGATCTCAGAGAGTACTGTAAGAAACAGATAACATTTTTTATTATCATTTCTTATTTTAAGTGTGGTGTCAAACTCTCCGTGACTCTACACCAGTGCAGTTCTGAGAACTGCAGCTACAGAATTGACTCACAGATTTTAATAAGACTTGCTACTCCTCCAGAAGATTTGTTACCATCAAACACAAGGTAACAGAGTCATCAGAGATGACCGTGAAGTGGGAAGGATGATGACATGCATGAGGTCAGATTTGAAGATCTCATTATCCTCACTTGCTTTTAACCCTACAAATCTTTGAGAGGATATTTGAAGGTTTTTGTATTGAGACATGACACTATTTCTCTCTTTATTCTCTGCCCAGACAACTGTTTTACAACAGGTGATAAACAACTGGCCTTCATTATCATATGATTGCATTACCCTTTGGTTCAAATCCAATTATACAAGCATCTTCCTTTTCCAAATATCTCTGATTAGTTTATACCCCCCTGAAATTATTCATTTCCTCAACGACTGTCCTCTTTCCTGGTAAATAGGACATATTTATATACATCTCCAACCTTGTTAGTCTTGCACAGGCCAGGAGATGTTGTCCACCTTCCAGATTTAAGCAGATGCCAGGGGATTGCTCTCTGAGGCAAACTGAAGCGATTTTATCATCCTTCTTAATGCTTCGTATACCCAAAGATCTTTCTAAACAGCTTCCTATGTGCATCTCTCCTCATTTTTCTAATGAGTGCATTTCTCTGCCCCTGGCATGTCTACACCAAGCCTATTACATAGAGGAGATTTCTAAAAGCCTGGAAGCAGTTAAAGTCCTAAATTCCCATGAAGGCCCATGGAAGCGCTTACTTTGCACTGCTGAAATTTCTCCAGTCAGGTTTTCCCTGATGTCTATCCCCCAAACCCTTTTTATCCCCATGTGCAATAACCATCCAAGCTGCTTGCATGAGCATCAACACCTCAGTTTCCAACAGGACATGCCAGATTAGCCTAAGCTGGTGAATTAGATTCTATATCCCAGTTTAGATTGTTATTTTTTCTTGGAAAGGAACTGCGCTCTTGAAAATGCCCTGGATCAAACTCGGCAAGACAGAGGTTAAAGACTCTGTTCCTCCATCTCATTTTGACTCAACCTCCCTCTAGGTCTGAAAGTTGGCTAGGTACCATCACCATGCAAACAAGAGGAGCTGAGAAACTAGGAGCCAGAAACCAGGGCCCACGAGTTCCTGGGTCCCTCAGGCAAGCTCTCAATGGATTTGCTCTGAAGAATGACACCAGACTTCTTCCCTCCTGGCAATCACTTCCTGCAGGAGTTCAGATTGGAAGTCCTGTAAGGAAATCTTCATAGAAACCATGACTGCATTCAGAGCACATTGTCCACTGGGACTGCACTAGCTTTGAAGTCTCCAGGGGTTTTAGTGCTGGAGGATTGGAAGGAGGCAAAGGGACACAGTCAGTGGGCATGGTGGTGGTAGGTCAGTGGTTGGACTAGATGATTTTAATGGTGTTTTCTAACCTTAATGATTCTGTGATTCTACAGTGTGAAGCTCCCCACACTGCCCTGGGGGAACTGTCCCATGAGCAGCTTCTTTGCATTGTCTGGACTGTGCTAGCCAATCTAAGCCAAAGAAACACCACATAACAACATTTCCATAGCAAAGAGAAGGTCACATCAGCCAAGAGTACAACCACACCAGTGCTGACCAGAACAGCAGCACAAGGCTCACAAAATCCCTCAGGAAACTTACAGCCACCTTCTGTGCCAGTGAGTCTGATGCCCACAGCAAAGCACTCACCAAATGTCTCATGCAAAGTGCCGTGGAAGAGAATAGCTTAAGGACTCACATGGGAAGCTTAATAATATCTCTGGTTATCACAGCCGGGAATAACACTATTTTTCCCACTGAGGGAGAAATATTAATACTCTTTTATTATAAAATATATCTTGGACAAACAAACTACAAAAAAAAAAAAAAAAAAAGAAGTGTAATTACAGGACTCCATGTAGCTGGGTAGTTTTCAAATAAAGAATAGAGAAAAATGTTCAGTGCAAACAAGAGCCAATCACTGCCTAATTTGTTTGCAAAATGTAACAAACCCTGCTGAGCACCCAGGGGATGGCAGGAAGACCAAGATTAATTCTCAGACATGTAACCAGATTAACTTTCCTTTGTCTAAACTTCATGCATTTTGTATTACTCTGCGGGAGGAGAGATCACTGCTTTGTGTCCCCAGCTTCACCTTACCTGAGACAACTCCTTCATCCATCAGGAAGCAAAGTAAAAGAGGTCCATTTAAGCACAGTCAGCCTCCCACCGAGATCCTAGGACTCATCCTGGAATTGAATTCCCCCCTGCACACAAAGCCAGACAGGAGGAAGTCACTCTGCCTTCCTTACAACCACAGGTCACGTCCCAGATCCACTGGGGTGAATAATCTCAGCTAATTGAAGGCACTACAGAAGAAGATGCATTGTGTCTTGGACTCCAATGGATGCTACGGAGTTAAAATGAGACCTGTTCACCCAACCCTTGGGTATTCACCTGTGATCACTGCCAAAACTGGGATACTGACATAGAAATACATATGAAGTGCAGACATTCCATGTTTTCATGGCTTATTCGTATGTAATCATAGAACACTTTAGGTCAGAAGGGACCTAGAAGATTATCTAGTTCTAACACGCCTGACAAAGGAAGTGATATCTTTTATCTCCATCATATCTGCACTGGTATATCCTATCAAAGAATATCCCAATTTGGAAGGGACCCACGAGGATCATCAAGTCCCAGCTCCTCATTCCACACTGTGCCACCCAAAAAACAGACCACATATGTCAGTGTACTTTAATGCATCATGTCCAGGACAGCCCTTCTGCAGGAGCCCATCCAGTCTCCATACATTATTTATTCTTCAGAGAGTAAAAGCACTACCTTTTAGTAGAATTATTGTTTGCTTGTTTGTTTGCTTTTCTGTTCTGAAGCCCCAGGTGTAGTCTGAATCCTTCCTGTTTTCACAAACACACTGTGCCAGAAATGGCATGAATCCAGAAAAGAAAAGAACTCACTTAGAATCATAGAACAGAATCGGAGAATCGTTAAGGTTGGAAAAGACCTCCAAGATCCCCAACCCATCCCCACTGACCACATCCCTCAGTGACACATTTCTACAGTTCTGCAGCACCTCCAGGGACAGTGACCCCACCACCTCCCTGGGCAGCTATGCCACTGCATCACCACTCTCACTGAGAAAAAAAAATCATTCCTAATATCCAACCTGAACATTCCTGACACAGCTCGAGGCCATCATTGCTCATCCTATTGCTGTCACCCAAGAGAAGAGGTTGACCCCCACCTCACTACAACCCCTTCACAGGGAGTTATACAGTGCAGTAAGGTCTCCTCTGAGCCTCCTCTTCTCCAGAATGACCTATCCCATTTCACCTAGAGATGCTGGGCTCCAACAGCCTAATACACTGGTGACATTAGAACCACTTTTAATAGGAAGGTGAATATTACAACCACCAGCCTCTCATTTTTCCATTCTATAGATATACCCCAACAAAAACCCTCTTGGCTCTTTGCAAATTTCTTCTCCTTCAGAAAATTGCATCTTCCCAGGCCCCTTGTATGCTAGGCACGAAGCCCAGCAGGCACAGTATTCTGTTTAATCAGAAGACTAGCTGGACTCACACATTTGGCCTGAATTCAGGTATAATGCCCATCAGCAGATGATGTGTTTTTTTCCCCTGACAGTCAGCTCTCCTATCTTGATGCATTACCAGAATCTGGTAAAGCAGCAGTGCTTCCTGAAAACAGTTTTTACACACCCAGCAAGAAGCAAGCCAAAGTGACAAGTGTGAATCGTTAGATGTGAGACCAGCAGCCAGAAAAGAAAGCCGCATTCTCAGTGAAACAGAAGCATGGAAACAAATGAATAAAAATGAAAGGCATTATTCTAATGCACTCACTGAGTAATTATAATGGCAAAGGCACACAGCAAGCTGAGAGCATCCACTGGGGAAAAAAAAAGTTGAATACAGAGGAAGACAAATGTCCTGTCTATTTGGTGAAAATCTCAGTTCTGTCCCACATCTGAGCAAACTGTCCAGAAATCCCCTATATAAGAAGGTACATTCAGACAAGCAGTTGCATTTCCTGATTGAGATTCTCAAAATATGGCTTGGGAAAGCAGAGGGCAGGCAGTGAGCAGGCAGTTGGCAGAAACTCTGTGAGGCTCACTCAGACTGACATTTTCACTTGCAAATCTCACTTTCACAACTGAATTTCCTCTGCTTTGATGGTACTATAAGCATCCACTATGCTTTAATTTTCATGACTGGGAAAGCATATTGTTACAAATCCAATGAGTATAATCCCGTTCCTTTAAATCCCCCCTACATCAAGAATCATGAAAATGAAAAAAAAAAGATATTCATCCTTCTTTGTGTGTTCCTATAGGGCAGTGTTTCTGGATATCAAACATTTTTCAGTTACATTTTTTACCTTTAGTTGCAAGAATCACTATCCTGTTTTTATTCTAGCTTTTTGAATGACAGCCAAACAGCTCCAAAGGTGAACTTGTATTACTTGCTTTCAGTCTCTGTTTTCCACTACTGGTTTATGCTGCCATGCATTGTGAAACACGATTCTCACCCCTCAATCGTTGCCCATTTTCAGAAAGTTGCTCTGTGTCTAAAAGAGAAAATCATCTGAGAGTCATCATCTGAAATTCCCACCAGCTTAAGTCAGTTAATTCATTTTTTGACAAGTACCCCATGCTTCAGATTGTTCAAGAGAAGCGAAAGCCACGGACCCAGGGAGGCACACCCAGCTGAGGGCCATGAGGTTGTGTTGTGTAATATGCCTTTGAAGGGAATTCTGGAAAAAAATATGTGCAAGGGAGCTTGGAAGGAGGGGAAGTGCAGAAATAAATGTGTAAGAGGCATACCAACTGTAAAAGCTCTCACTTCCTCTGGTTTTGAGGTAAAGTCTCTGTTTCCAGGCCTTTGCAAGAGACCGTAATGTCTGTGCTCCACCACTCCTTCTCCATCTTGACAACTTAACACAAGCTCATCTGGTGGCTTAAGCAAGGACAGTGATGGGATATGAGATGCTGTGGCAGGTGGTAAAGAAAAAAGAATAAAAAAAACCAACAAAGTACCTCTTCCTTCGTTTTATTCGATTTTGGTTTGTCTTCAGGGTGGAAACATGCCTTGTGAAATTGAAGGGAAGCTATTTGATGAAAAAATCTAGTGGAGGCGAGTTACTGTAGCTGTTCCCTAATGGTGAGTGCTGCATTCAACCTCAGACAGTTTCATCTCAGTTACTGTAAGGTGAACAGCAATCTTGTTTTTTTTTCTCTCTTAGGGCTGCAGAATAATAGAGATAACTTTGTTCAAAATATGTGGACATTTCCACAGTAGTCTCTAATTTCCAGCATTTACTTTACTAAGACTGCCATATTTAGTGTACTCATAGCACTGATTTGAATAAATCAGTTGCCTCCTGGAGATCTTCTTCCTAGCTCAGTTTGCTTCTGTTTGAGTATGGACTAGAGAAATTCACACATATAACATGCCATATCTATTCCAGAACAAAATGCGCCTGCAGGAGTTTTATGATGGAGAATGGACACTTTCAGATTAATTAAAATTGATTCTTAATATAGAAAAACACCTCTTTTAGAAGTGAGTTCCTTTCTAGAAAGTTGCCCTTAAAAAATAAGTAGAGGTCGGAATCAGAGATAAAAACATGCTTGCTTTCACCACTTATTTAGGTGGAAGCCTTTTTAAAATGTGTGCTCTTTTGTTGCTGTGTGTTCTAGATCTAAGATTTCTGATCATGCTCAATTACATACAATTTCTTGATTAGACATGAGGCAGACCAAGCCTTTTACTGGAATCACAGCTTTCATGACTCACGATGGTAAAATGAGTACTGCAAGTTAAATGACATTAATCACTTCTGTATCCAGATACTCTCCAGAGAAAGAAAATTAACCAAGTTACACTGAATCCAATAAAGGACCATTGGTTTGCACTGGGCTGAAATTCCATTTCTGTGACGGTAACAGGATTAAAACTTATGATATATAACAAATCAGGGGCTGTTTGGACAGTTACTGCTGTGTTTAGCTTCTGCCTCCCTTGATTTTGCCTAATTGTTTATTATCAAAATGATACAATTAAGATCATTGGGTTACCAAATAAAGCCCTCTCTAGCAACAAGCTGTAATAGCTAAACCATCTGTCTGGGGTATTAAGTGAGCACACTGAGTTATATATCTGCATTTCAGCTTCCAGTCCATTACAGAGCCATTACAAGACCTCCTTTAACCTTCCACTGATTTAAGAGTTGTTCTTCAGTAATGACACTCGTAAGAGAAATAAGGCCCTTCTGAGACCACAGAGAATAACCTGGGTGATGGATGTTTAAGCAGCAATTTCCTCACCCCTATCCATTGATGAAGGCACCCCAGGATGTGGTGGCATCCATCCCAGCTTGGTTTGGTGGCACCCACACAAAGCAGTGTCTGATTTTCCCCATGAATTTCTGTAAACTTGCTTCCCAAACATCTCCAGGGAGAAACTGAGAGTGAGAACCAAGCATCTGGTTTGTCTTCTGGAGATTCCTATCTGTCCAGGTGCCACTCCAGACTGCAGGAATAGAAGAGTGTTTCTATAACCATGCCACTGTCCTCTCACCCAAGGGCAACTGAGAGGCAGTCACTACTGGAGGGAGAAAAATAAAACTTGTACAGTCATCTGCAAACAGCACCACTCAGAGTGCTGGGATGGCGAGCAAAATGAAGTGACAGGCTGTGAAATAATTACCAAAAATGTAAGAGGAAATTGCACTCAGGGGGAAATGTAACTCCTACTTTCAAATGGATTTGTTGGAAGAAATGAGCTGAGGGAATTCAACCTTCTCTGGACCTTGTTTATACTATTGTGTTTTGGAGATGTGTGGTCTTTTGAAATTCAGACAGTTTCTGGAGGACTTTTGCTTTGAGGTTCCTGAGTCTATAAGTGGAAGTGCCCACCATCCTTTCAAACTGACTGAGCACCATGTATGTCCCTGGCTGCTTTTTGCTGAACCTGTTCCAAAATGTACATTTTCTATCTTTTAAAGGCCGACTAATTTCCCCTCTGAATTGATTTGTGCTGACTTTATCTATGTTTGTCCTCCTGCTGACATTCTGCTTGAGGTTCCTCAGCTCGTCCTTCTCACTGACCTTTGTATATGTAAACCACAGCAGTTATATCCCCACTACTCACTTCTTTTGCTGATCAAAACATATATTCCTCCATTTTGACCTCTCCTCCATTACCAGTACTTACATGGTCAAATCTCTGCACCATTCCTTCTTCAAAGGCATCTTCCTTCACCTCTGAAGACAACAAGGACAAGCCACAAGAAAGCCAGATGGGATCACTTTATTGTCATATATGCCTTCAACAAGTGTCCAGTGTTTGCTAGATAATCTAGATTGTCTCAAAGCCCCTGAGACCCAGACAGAATCAGGTTTACCTCAGACTTTTATGTCTCACCTCACAGAATTCAGTGGTGGTCTGAACACAATCTCACCATGCCAACCATGACTACAGCCGAGCAGATGGGCTCCCTGTAATATTTACATGGTTTGTAGAGAGTTTGGACAAGATAAGTCCATATTTATTTGTGGCTCATCATCTAATTTCGAGAGGAAAACACCAAGAAGCACATCCAAACTGAACCTTCCAGCAGTGTGCCCCAGCTCCTCCTTCAGCCCTGCCACTCATGAGTGTTTCAGTCCACACCATCCCTGAAAGTGTTCAAAAAAAGGTTAGGCACTTCACTTAGGGACATGGTTAGTGGCCATGGCGGTGATGGGTTGGGGTTGGACTCAGTGATCTCTGAGCTCTTCTCCAACATCAATGTTTCTATGATTCTATTTCATGGAGTCAAGCACAGCCTGCTGACGGTGGGTACACTCCTTGTGCTGTGAAAGGCCAAGTCATTCAGAACCCAGGAAGCATTCACTGTGTGGAATTTATTCTTTTCTGTTTTTCTTTCCTTTTTGCTGTCTTACTAGAAGACTTCTAGTTCTCTATGCAACCCAGAAGTCCCTCTGCAACCCCCACCAAAAAAAACAATAATAAATAAAGAATAAAAACCAGGTACGTTTTATCAAGCTGTATTTAAATTTAAGTAAGCTCTCAGTTCCTTCAAAAGTGGATAACACCACATTTTATCCATATCTCCTGGACTGCTCTGGTAGTCTCCTGCTTTCCTTCTCTCTCCTCATGCTCTCTGCAGAAGGGAAAAAACATCTGCTCCTCCCCTGTTTATAGCTTCCAGGACACTCAGCTTCATGTTTTTTTTTTCTTGGCCACATCTACACCACTTCATAAAAATAAATATGGTCAAGCATATTTTCCTAAACAGGACAGAAAGTACAAATTCTGTCCTTGGAGGCACATACACACAAAGCACGTGAGGGAAGGTCAATTGTTCATCCTGTGGTTCACCCTTCCTGCTCCTTAAGAGCAGCATTGTCTTCAAATTCACTGAGGATGAGGAGATTTTAGCACGAGCTGGAAGCTGGCTCTGAGGAACAAAAAGGCAGCAGAGGGAGGAAGAACTAACAAGCTTCCCCATGGAGGTCTTGTGGCCATTGGTCCTGGTTCAGCTTAGCACACACTGTGCTCGTCACATTCTTTCTGGCAAAGCAAAGGAACTGCTTGGGACATTAATTTTAAAGCACAGCGTACTGAGATGCTTTACTGGAGTCAGGATTTAATAAGCAGTTTGCAGGCATGACCTCCCACAGCATTCCCCTGAAGAAGTTGCAGTCAATAGCTTGGACAGGTACACTTTTTGCTGGGTAAAGAACTGGCTGGATGGCTGGAGTGGTGGGGAATGGAGTCACATCCAGCTGGCAACCAGTCATGAATGGTGTTCCCCAGGGATTGGTATTGGGGCCACCCTGTTCAGCATGTTTACTGATGGTTAGGATGAGGGAATTGTGCGCAGATGACACCAAGCTGAATCACAGAATTGCAGGGGTTGGAAGGGACCTCTAGAGATCATCTATCCCAACTTCCCTGCCAAAGCAGGCTCCCTAGACCAGGTTGAGAGGAACTGTTGATAGTCCCTCAGTATGGGCATTGGTGAGGCCCCACCTCGAGTGCCATGTTCAGCATTGGGCCCCACATACAAAAAGACATAGAAGCCCTGGAGTGTGTCCAGAAAGGGTCAGAATAGCTGTGAGGGGTCTGGAGCACATGTCTGATGGGAAGCGGCTGAGGGAACTGGGGTTCTTCAGTCTGGAGAAGTGGAGGCTCAAGGGGAGACTTTATTGCTCTCTACAATTGCCTGAAGGGAGGTTGTGGCAAGGTGAGGTTGACCTCTTTTCCAACCTAAATGATTCTATGATGTTATGATTCTGCCTCTGTCTCAGAAAGGTCTTCTTCACATGCAGACAGTAAGCTCTTAGTCTCTGACATGGTATGGGATCACCAAGATTTGATGCTGGCAGCAAGGGGTCCAGATCATGGTGAGGAGCTGTAGTTGAGTCAACATTGGAAAAGCTCTCAATCCAGCCCATAGTGGATATGGAACAATTGTACATCTTGTTCCAGGTGCTCCCTAGATCCCATTGAACTACAAAACCAAAGATGTGTCCTGAAACTGTTTCCCAACCATACACTGGCAGATATTAATTGTAGGTCTTGACCAGAGTCCAAGCATTCAGCCTGCTTCTCCCAGGTTATGCTAAAATACCTGCCCATGGATATCTGCAGAACTTCATCTCCCTCCTGATACATGGAGGTATCCCTGTGTATGTGAGATTACGCAGGCAAATTTCAGCAGAAAAAAATTTCCTAATTGTGAGAGTGTGGAGTTCCGTCCCTACCTGGACTTCCTCAAAGGTCTTTTATAAAGCTGGTTGCTCTACAGGAAACACTGCTTTTTATCTCTTCTTTCTTTCTCTTGGCTTATTTTCCTTCACATCTTCCCTTGCAAGAACAGCTAACTGGAACAAATTAATAGACCTTTTTTTCCTAAGGCAACAAAGAAGCATTAGATCATTTGAGATTGATTTCCCATATCTCTCAGTGCTACAACACGGGGCTTTCCTTCAGCAATCAGTTGGCTGCCTTCCATCTGTTTCTCATCAGAGGCACTGCTTCATGGTTCCTGGGAGTTCTTCCCTTTTTCCTAGTACTTGACATAACTAATCTCTTTGGTAACCCTTATAGATGGATTAGCATCCCTCTGCTTCCTAAATATTCCCAGTTACCCAGTGCCCCAAAGGCTGTTTTTGAGGTGCTGAGGACTTGTTCTGCTAAGTGACAGATAGATGTGTGCCTCATCTGTCCCACATGCACAGTTCTATCAGCTCACCTGCTTCATCTCGTTGTAACTCCCTTTGTGCACGTTCCCATGTAACCCAGACCTTCCTCAATTTCAGCTCCTCTCTGCTTGACAGTGACATCTCATCATGGTGAATGGGGACTTTCCTTGTGCTGGAAGCTCTTGGTAATGGCCTGAGCACCACTGTTGGGTGTTGAGTACCACCACTCCCCAGCCACCTGCAAAGAAAGAGATCTGCAGAGGGAAAATGACTTAAGCTTGACTTAAGCTTTTCTGCTCTCATCCAGATTGCTCCATCCTTCCTGATTCTGCTGCTTCTCCAGCCATTCTCAGCACAGTGGAACACAAGTCTTAAGAGGTGTGGCCGAGGGAAATGGAATTGTTCAATCTGGAGAAGAAGAGGCACTGAGGGACATGATCAGTGTACATGGTGGGATGGGTTCTGCTACTTCACTTTTAAGGGTAATATTTCTGAAGGAGCAGATGAAACCCTTTTTCTGTCATACTCTATTTGAAGACAAACTGCTAGGTCTAGCAAGCACACAGACCTACACATAGACCTATCTGTGTGTAAACACCTGAAATAGCATGCATATAGACATGCATAGGTCCATATATGTCTCACATAGAACCACACATCTCACACAGACCCTTCCAGGTCCTTTCTAGCATTTTTATATCATTTTGTTTAAAAAAAAACTCTACAGTAACAAACCCAGAGTGGGAATGTGCCTTTATCTCCTTTCACTTCAGGGCTACTTGCAGTGAGACACATTTATTTGTTTCCTGAAGTATTTATTTTGCTATTTGGAGTGTGTTTCAGGAATTTCTGTCTCAGGGGAAGGGATTTCAAAAGACTGCCTTTAAACATGGAGCACTGATGCCCTCTCTACTTCATGCTTGACTCTCCCCAGCAGAATATAAATATATAAATGAATCAAACTATGAACAAACATGCTTGTTATTCTTGCTTAAAATCTCGAGGGATCTGTTAAATTCCTCCTGCACAATGCTAGCAACAGTCTGGCTAACACGGCACACATGCACTCATCTCATCTTAGGGGTTTTCCTCTTGCAGTCACTAAGATTTTATGTGTGGGCTTTGATGCACGTGTGCTAAGGACAAGAGGGAGAAGGGATACATGGGTAGGGGTGAAAGGGAGAGTCTGAACATAACCCAGATTCACCTGTGGTGCTGGCCAAGCACAGGGAAAGGGCTTATGGGATCAAAAAATCCCCTTTTAGAGTCTTGGCATGGGGAACAGGCAGAACCCCCTGAAGAGCCATCCCAGTCCTTGCTGCCAGCAAAGCAAAAGCTGCCTTTGATTTTGGTGAACTCCAAAGCAGGCTCTCAGAGCACATGTCCACAGCCCAGGGAGAAGTGGGAAACAGATTTCAGGAAGGCAAAGATACGCCCATCCCAAAATGGGATCACTAGCATGACGATCTAGCCCCTTCTCACATGTAAAAGCTTCATTCTCACTGGTCATATACATACACAGACCTTGTCCCTTCTGTCTTAAATGAATCAGAATCATACAATTATACAATCATTAAGGTTGGAAAAGGCCTCTAACAACAGCAAGCCCAACCCCAACCCTCCCCCACTATGCACACTGACTGTGTCCCTCAGTGCCACATCTCCGTAGTTCTTGAACACTTCCAAGGACAGTGACCCAACTGTGTCCTCCCCACTTGCTTCCTCAGCTGTGGTCCCCCAGCACATGACCTACCCAGATGTGGAACACAACATGGCTGAGTGCTGAGATAAGCACAAGAAAATGTCTTCAAGGTGCAGAACACCTTTTCTTCCCAACCATCTCTCCAAGGGTCTTTCTCATAACCTTCGTCTCCTCACTGCATTTTGTGCACCACCCAACAGGGAAAACATTTACCTTCCTTCAGCTCTGACAATCAATCAAATCTTGGTTTAGATCGTCTTTGGGAAGTCAACCACTGGAGTTCACATTCCTGTTGAAAAAGGTGCTGAACAGTACTGGAAGAGTCGAGAATTAAAATAACTCTTCTCAAATTTTAATAAATCTCTCTGAATTTCCTACTTATCTGCAAAATAAACCAATTCCTCCTGGTGTTATTGATCTCTCAAAATACCTTCCATCACGGGGCCTTCTGGCCCCTGTTGACTGCCCAGTCCTGAGCAACGTGAGCTGACAGAGAAAGCCAGAGCAGAAAGTACTCTATGCTCACATGGTGACGTGCACTGGTTCAGGGGGAGGTAGATGCAGGCTCCGGACCCAGACAGACGGCGGTTCAGCCAGGTTAATTCCTCTGCAAACACTTCTGTTTGTGCAGTGATTTCACCTAAATGGCCCAATTTTATAGGCATGTTTGTAGATACGTAACTATATCCATCCAAAATCTATCGAAAGAACTTTAGGGTTTTTTTTATCCTTTAAAAAAAAAATAAAAAGAAATTAAATGACCTTCAGTGCTGAGCAGGATCCAATTGCAACAGTTGCATCCAGACAGCCTAGCCTGCATCAGGACAGAGCCATTCATGGCCTTCAGCCCACCTCAGTTCCCATCTCAGACCTTTCCCCTTAGGTCTAGGGTCATCCTTCTCCTTGGCATGGTGATTTGGAGTTTCTTCTACACTTGAGTCAACATGGAATCTGACACAGACAAGACTATATATGACACACATAGACATTCATGGCCAACTTCCCCGAAGCAGAACTTTCTGAAGGCAAACAGGACAGTTTCCTCCTCTTGGATCTTTTGTTTCAGCTTCTCTGACAATTCACATCTCAGGCCCCATTTAATGGTGAAGTCTGAGCTCCATCCTCTACAAGTTGTTACCTCCAGCTTGAACCTGGGAATTTCATGCTGTACTACCTCCCTGGGATTATTCATTATGTTTGGCCATGATTTAAGCATGCAAGAGGAAAGAGGAAAAAAAAAGGATCAAATGACAACAGCACTTCCACTTTAAAGTCTATTTGAGAGGTGGTTCTATGGATGCTACAGACAAATCATTTTACTTGCAATGAAATCTCACAAGCTGCAACATAAGGAGCAACATAATTTGTGAAGTTGATGGAGGAAGGAGCTGACAGGATGAAGAGGGATGTGTACTAATGATAAAACACTCCAGAGTGTGTGCACTCCAGGTTAGCAAGTCAGTTCAGGCTGATCAAAACTCATTCCTATGGGGCAGCTTTTGAAGCAAAGCAAACTTCTAGCATCCAGTCCTTTACCTAATACATACCAGCAGATAAAAGGACGCTCTTGTTATCATTCCTTGAAATACCAGAAAAACCCGGTGACACGATCACCTTCTGATCTCTGGATGTCGTGTCTGCAAGGAAGACCCTGTATAAGACTAGAGGGTTTCTTCTAGTAGTGGAAGAGAGGCTTTGAACTCTAACCCAGCAGAAAAAGACTCACTGCTACTGCCACAAACCCTTCAGCTCTATATAAGATTACAGTTTCAAAAGCTGGAAAGCTGAAGTTTGGCTGTGCCTTTTCTAGGTAGACTCAAACTGAAGGAAAGAGTGAAAAAAAAAGCTAAGGTGAAAAGAAGGAATTGACACAGTTTTGTGAAAGTGAACAACTTTTTTTTCCCCCCCATCTTCCTAAATTTGGTGTGAAGTGAAATAGAATTACTTGGCTCTCCTGCTGTTCCGGCCAGTTTATTTACTTTCTTCAAATCTACTGTGAAACTCAAGTTCGATTATAACCTCCTTCCCTGTGCTCTCCCCTAGCCTCCACCCAGAATAAATCACAGCCCCAGTCTTTAACAAGAATGCGAAACCGCAACACTGTTCCCCTAAACTAAAAAAACAAAACCAAAAAAAATTAAAAAGCTGACACAAGCCAATCGAGCAGGGGGAAATACGCTGACAAAATTAACACAAATGGTACCAATTACCACCTCTAGCCTTTGCCAACCACTAAATCATTCATAGGAACCAACTTCACACCTCATCTTGCTGCTGGGGTTGTAATTGCAAGTCCAGTGCGCTGGCTGGAGCCCCAGCAAATCCAGTTTTCCTCTTTCCAGGTCTAGAAAATGGCCTGCACGTTTCCTCACTGGGAAGCAACAGTCCCTCCCTTTCCAACACACTCCAGAAAAGTGCTGATCCACACCTCCAGCATCATTAACACTTCAGCTTGGATCCCAGAAAGTTTTCCATGCAAGGGTTGGTGAGAAGTGCACATGTGAGGCGCTCCACATGTGTGAAGGGAATAACGGAAATCAAACGCCCAATGAATGGACTGAAACATAGCAGTGTGAAGGACGCAGGCCAAGAAGGCTTTTAACAGACTCTTGGTGTACTATACTGAGCCTGGCAGTGTGCAGATATACAGTGGGCTCTACAAAGGGCAGAAATGTAAAAAACAAAACAAAAAAAACTACAAGGAGTTACCAGTCTGCACCAAAGACCGTATCAAGTCTCATGGAACAGCAGGACAGTGTCTGTTTTTCTACTGCATCAAGACAGATGAGTCCAGAAACAGAGCAGACAAGCCTACTGTTGCCAGATGTCTTCCAAAATTGAGTTGCCCCATAGCACACTCCTGAGCAGTGACCTCTTCCTTTAGCAGATATGAAGCAATGTGATGCTCTCCTCTATTGCAAAATGAAGAAGTACCACATTTATACCATGTGTCAGTAGAAGGAAGCAAACAGAATGAAGGTCCTTGAGGTGTGGTGGCATTCTGAACACAAGGTGAAGCCCATATATATCATTTTCAGTCATATCACGTGGAAGATGTTCAGATCAAAAATCAGAGGATAAGAACAAAGGAAGATGTCAGGATAGGACATTAAGCCGAAGATCAACACAATAGTTATTGAAGTGTAAGAGAAAAATGCTACTGGAAAACCAGCTGTCTGAGCAGCTGAGTGCTTTCCATCTCACAGCTGAGCCAAACCAAGATGTTTCATCATGCACAGTTCAATAAGAGGTGTCCTTTGTTTTTCTCCATCATGTCTTTGAAATGACTTGCAAAACAGAAGGCATCACCACATTAAAAATCCCTTGTCTTTTTTTTTCCATCAAACCATAGAGTCATTAAGGTTGGAAAAGACCTCTAACATCACCTTAGAGTCTTCTTCTGTTTTCTCTAAGAGGAATTGTATTAACCCCACTTCAACTTGAGCAACTTCATTTATTCTGTTTATATCCCTCCCCAAAGTTTCACAGTTTTGCACAGTCCTCCCAGGTCCGTAGAACTAGAGAAGTGTCACATAATTGCTCTGTGACACCTTTTGATGCTGCCTTGTCTAAATTTTGCAGAGTTGGGCTCTTCTGTGGCTGGGGGCAAGGGCTGATCATCATATTTACTACATGTCATTTGAACCGTTTAAATGAGAGGCATTTGGGCTGAAATTCAGTTTACCATTTCAGTTCACAGCTTAGGGACTACCCAGAGGTGCCTACAGGTATTATTTTACTCCAGGAAGTCTCAGATGGCACTGAGGAATTCTGTGGTCAGCTCAATTGCGCCCTGATAGTTGAAATTCCTCTTCCAGTCAATAGAATGATAGATACAATCCAGTTTATCTAGGCAAAAGTGTATTATGTCTTGGTTCTAAAGAGTCTCAAATGGCATTAGCATGCAGTGAATCATAGAATGGTTGGGTTGGAAGGGACCTCAAAGATAATTCAGTTTCAACCCCTCTGCCATGGGCTGTCTGCCCCAGGGCCCCATCCAACCTGGCCTAGAGTGTCTCCAGGGATGGGGCACCCATACCCCCTCTCTGAGAAATGCTTAGGAGCTGAATCACTAGTTGTCATTACTATTGTTGATACTGTCACAAATTGTCATTGCTATCATGTGCACAAGCAGACACTTGTGCTACTGACATCTGAAGTCTCGTGTCTGCAGCTGGAGCTGAATCCCCCCCTGCTCAGTGGCAGCTCTTTTGGCTCTCTGTAGAGTCAACAAAGATGGAAAGGTACTTCCAGAAGGTATTTTGCACACCACATATTCCTCTTTGGTCCAAAGTCAGCTGTGTTGGCTTAAGCTGCCTTTATGGGCACCTGAACTAAGTCAATTGACTGCACTGAGATGTAAGGAGTGCTCAAGCATCCCACAAATACTGTCCAGTCACAAGGTGATGCAGCCAGGTAGGGAGTTATTCTAGCTAGATGGTCAAGAGGACATCTGATCACATCCTGAGATACAAGAGCTGAATGATACCTCTCACTCTAATCCTGGATATATATAAAAAATTGCTACACTTATTTTCTGCTTCTGGCTCAAACAGGGAAGAAAAAGCCCATGATTCACTTCAAGAAGGAGAATATGCTGGAAGTATTCCAGTGCATCAATGTGTAAATGTTTGGTTTAACTGCTGTTTCACAGCGGATATAGCTTTTACAGAACAAAACACTTGAAACAAGGTCAAAATGGAACATTTCAGACAAGCAGAGTAAAACTTTCCATGCACTGCCAGCATATCCTCTCCCAGTACGAGAAACCCATTTGTGGTGGCAAAGCTCAGCCATCAGTGATGTCCACATATCTCACCGTGGGCCACACACACATGGAGGCCAACCCCTCCTCTACAGATTTCCTATTGTTTGAGGTTGGAATAAAGGCAGATCTATCATTCAGTGAGGTGAGGGCTGAGGAAGAAAACCATCAGCTGCTTTGCAAGCAAATACAGTGCCTTTCTTTATGAGCCACTTGGGGTTCATAACCACAGGATTTCCTCTCCCCTCTCCATACCAGCTCTGCAGCAGTCTCAGGGGATGCAGCCAAACTGTTCCCTGGGATAATTTCACAGCAGGTTGTTGAAATGAAAAAAAAATAAAAATAAAGGTTGGTACTTTTTGCATTTTATTGCTCGTTTTTCTTTTGCTTGCGTCCCTGGAAATCCTTAATTTACAACCTGCTGTGCTGAACAGTCTCTGCTTGGAAATATAGTTTGGGTTCTTTTGCCAGTCACTCTCCGTCCTGGATCAGGTCAAAGATACTGATTTTCAGGTCTACAGTGTGACTTCTTGAGTTAATGAAAGGAGATGAAATGCAATAAAACAGCTGAGAGCATCACTTAGGAGAGAAGTTCTGAATGACAGTTTTGCTGGTGTTCAGCAATAGGTTGGAGACACAATAGATGGTTCTGAGCCACCCTTGGTCTGTACTTGGTGGGACTGAGGCTGAGGGCTCCTTTAAGACAGCAGAAACAAGATTGTGCCTGATTATCTTATAGTAAAAAATGAAAAGAATGAGGAAAAGAATGAGGAAAAGAATGAGGAAAAGAAAAAGAATAAGGAAAAGGAAAAGGAAAAGGAAAAGGAAAAGGAAAAGGAAAAGGAAAAGGAAAAGGAAAAGGAAAGGGAAAAGGAAAGGGAAAAGGAAAGGGAAAAGGAAAAGGAAAAGGAAAAGGAAAAGGAAAAGGAAAAGGAAAAGGAAAAGGAAAAGGAAAAGGAAAAGGAAAAGGAAAAGGAAAAGGAAAAGGAAAAGGAAAAGGAAAAGGAAAAGGAAAAGGAAAAGGAAAAAGGAAAAAGGAAAAAGGAAAAGAAAAAGATAGTAGGAGATATGAAGTATTTTTAAAAATGACCTCTTTCAAAGGTCCCTGATACATATTAAAATTTTATTTTTCTCCTTCTATTTGAAAGCTGAAGTCTACAAAATGCTGGAAAATGGAAAGGGGAAAGAAACTTCTAGATCCTCTTTAATTATATTCACTGTCATCGATAATACAAGACCTCAAGCACAGCAATTGTGTTTCTCATGATACTCTGAGGCAAATCTTTTTCATCTCTTCTATGGTCCTCCTAATCTGGGCAGGACCAGATCTGGAGATCTCCACCAAATTGTACCTGTGATCCCCCTATCCTAAATACACACTCAGACAAAGTGAGTTGCCATCATCCCACTTGTAGAGACAGGGAATGCCGGAATATGTGAAGTGGTCACAGAATGACAGAATCACAGAAAAGCCCCAATAGCCACTGAGGCTCACTCTGTAACTGATGAAAGGACACAAGTGCTGTTGAGGTTGTTCAACGAATGACGGACATCACCTTTAGGATGAGATGCACTGCAGCTGCAGATGAGATTGACCCACGGTGTCCACGGGCTAAAGGACATCCTGGGGATTCCCCTTTGGTAGGCTCCTACCCTCAGGCCAAAGAAGCCAGATGCAGCCCAGCCCACTCCCTTCACTCAGTGGTGTACCACATGTAATTCAAGGATATTGCATCTGTGCCAACAAATACAGAATAGTTCAGGACCCTTCCTTTGCAGACAGAATCTTCAGAGATCCACAATGGAAGGACAGCCTGGGGTCATAGCTATTACCATAGATGGGTAAGAGGAACATTCCCTGCAAAATAAAACACAGTCCTGTTGTTCTCAGTCAGCTCAATTGTGCCTCCTCCCACAAGTTCCTTCATTCCCACAATTCATCCCACCCATCACACTCCTGTATGTTCAGGCAGGTGGTATGTATGCGGTCTCTAATCCACTGCTCCTAATGCAACCCATATTTATCCATACGCCTTCATCCACACCTAACTTCCCTTCCCACCATTCCCTCCTTACTCAATCCTGCTGTTTTACAGCAGTGAGTTGCTTTTAAGATGAGATTCCTCCAATGCATTTGAAGATGAAGTGAATTCTTATTTTCATTGCTCTATGGAATAAACAAAACCGGGAAGGACCTCCCACCTCCAGAATTTTCATATATCCAACCTTTCCCTTAAGGACTTTTGTTCATGGATTCCCCCATAGCAAGGCAGGAGTACATCAAACATCAGACTGATCAGAGTCAACATGAATTTTCTAACCAGTTGTAAGAGAGAAGACTTTTTCGCTATAGAAAAATTTTCCTCCCCAAGAGTTAAAGTGTATTTAGGTGGATTTATAGAAGAACAGCCAAGATTAATGGAACAGGGGGGGGTCTTTCCAAAGACCATTACTTTGGAAGGAATATCTCTTTGAAGTCTTCCCAAATCTTCCCACTAGTGCCAAGCTGGCCCACTCCCACACTGAAAGGAATTTCTCTGTCTTCCATCTTCCCTTTTCCTCCTCCCTTCTGCCAGTAAGGATAAGTCTAAGAGGGCTTTGGAGGTATTCCATGATGGCAGACGGGGACAGAAAAATTGATTTCCCTAGCAGCTGTGAAATTCCTAACAGAGTGTCCCCCTGCAGAAGCCCTCCATGGAGCTGTGTTCTGGAGATGAGAAAATCCCCTACAGTGATAAACATTTGCTCAAAAGATCTGCTATCAGCAACCATACATTAATGTGCGAGCTCAGCAGTAGGTTTGCTTTGTGTGTGTGTTTGTTGGATTCAAATTAATATATAGGATAGGGTCATTCAGCAGATACCATCCCCCATGAAGGTGTGCAGCCACAGAGCACAACACTCAATGGGTTTCCCATGTGACACAAAATAAGTGGAGGGTCACTCATGAAAGCAAGGAACGAAATACCACCACCACTCTGCTCTCCAGAAAACACTGCTACTACTGAATCCCAGTACTTATCTTGGATAACAATCTACCAATGGAGAAAAACCCTTCAATATTAAAACCTGTTTCTAGAGGAATCTGTGTAGGCAACAGCTCTACAGACCGTGAGTACAGTGGATACAAAGACAAGCAGCAAAGCCAACCCTTTCACCAGTGAATTTGTTATGCAGAAGAAGTAGTCAAAACTTATGCATCAGCAAAACTGGAGGAAGATCTGTCACCCAAATTTTGCTGATTTGTTTTTCTGAGAAGAGCAGCTCAAATTGAAGCACTGCTACCGAACACTTTTAATGCTCCAGCGGAGAAGATCTACAAGTGAGTACCAACCCACTCAGTGGAATAAAACAAGGATCTGAAAGAGGATTATTTACAAGCTGGAAGGGCAGCAAAATTTGCCTGTAAATTGTTCCTGAGCCCTGCTTTAACTCTTTCTAATGTTTTTACTGATGTGAAATTTGCCAAATCCAAACAAACTGGGTTACTTCCAGATGTGTATCAGAGAGAATCATAGAATCATTAAGGCTGGAAAAGATCAGTAAGATCACTTAATCCAACCATCAACCCATCACCACCATGCCCACTAAACCATGTCACTCACCACTCGATGGAACTGGCCTCTGAAATTTACCTTGCATTGATGCAGTTCAAGGCCATCAGTTGTCCAGAATCTGTAAATGCACCCTAAATGCCATCTGATATTTTTCAGCATTACAACATAGCCCAGAGACATACCACATAGGGCCAGGCCCTTGAAGCAGTTAGCCAGGCCTCCTTAAGTACGACCTCTCTGCCAGAAAGAGAAAAACAGTGAATTAATCCTGGATTATTTTCTGTTCACTCTTGTTCATGTGGTGACCCCAAATCTTTCTATGTCACCTACCTGGAGGTAAGTGGGATGAAATGGAAATGTGAGGGTGAACCAGCAAACCAGGTAGAGAGCTGGCTCAAGGTTTGTCTAACTACCACCACATTTAAATGTTAGTACAGTCCCTGGCATGGCTTTTTACCAAACTGAAGAGCACAAGATATGAATCTGTCTTGTTTCATGGGAGAGAACATGTTGACTGTCTGGACAGGAGCTATGCTGTGCTACACACCTCTGGGACCAGGAATAGGTCCTGTTAACTTCTAGTACAAATGCACCTTGCATGCACACATTTAAGCACAATTTGGGTCAAGATGGTTCCTCAAGGATCAGATTTCTGTAATTTCACTGTGGACTTTTCTAGTCAGCAATGTGTTCCCTGTCATCAGAGCTGGTTAGTCAGCTCAGTGAGCCATCAATCAAGTAGCCACACGCAACTAAACTAATTGCTACGTGCTGACACAGTTTAGGTGAAAATACCTTTTGAGACATTCAGCATCCTGCAGCTGGCCTGTTGTGGTTTTTTCTCCTTCTATCATGGGCCTGATTAAGTTGATTTATTATATTCTAAATGATGGAGCTATCCTACAGTTAGTATCTCATACAAATTGAGTTTCATCCGCTTTATCTGCAGGAGTTCCTTTATCTCAAGAGATGAAGAACAGAGCTACTCAGAAAAGGATGTTGAAATTAGGACTGCATTATTTGTAAGAAAGCTGGTATTCAACTGTGCTAGCTCAGTGATAAAATAAACTAAGGTACATACAGACAGAAACAACTGCCCCTTTCAGGATGGAAGTCCACAGCTTCATGGTCAGCTGCCTTATTTGTCCGTAGCTAAAATGCATATTCAATGCATATTCTTGTCTCATCCTATGTTTCTACATGTTGATCTTCCTGAGCTGAGCTCTCTACTAAAACCAGGACTGCAGAGTTTATAAGCCTCACAGGGTACTTGCACTCTAGTTCCTACAGCTGCTCCTAGCAGCTTGACACTGGTCTGCTGCACCTTGGTTTTCACCTGTGCTATACACTGAAATTTGCTGAGAGATCTCCACTGCTCTCAGCAGAGGGGACTCAGAGCCTCCAAATGGAGAGGCTAACTATCATTCCTCAACAAACCCTAAGTGACCAGTGCTCTGGGGACCTGGACTTCTTAGATTCATAGAGTAACACTGGCAGGAAGGGACCTGTGGAAAGGTCTCAACACTGCTTGAAAGAGTTCAGGTCACTCAAGACTTTGACCAGTTGAGTATTGAATCTTTCCAAGGAAAGAGATCCCAGAAGAGTATTTGGGTGCCCATTCCAGTGTTTGATCAGTATGGTGATGTAAACTATATTCCTAATGTACAATCATACTTTTCCCTGTTGTGACTTGAGTCCATTGTTTCTTGTTCATCTAGTATATACACCACTAGATTCTGGCACTGTTGTCTCTACACCTTCTCACCCAGTAACTGTTAGGACATGAGAAGCTCTATGCTACACTTTCTCTTCTTCAGGGTGAGCAAATCTAGCTCTTTCAGCTTCTCCTCAAACACCCAATGCATCAGTCCTTCAGCCACTTCGGGCTCACTCTTTACAGGGCTCCTTCCAGTATGTCCTTGTCTTTCTAGCACCAGAGATCCCCAGTCTGGTCAGTGTTCCAGATGTGGTCTCACAAGTGCCAGACAGGGGAATGATCACTTCCTTGCAGCTGCTAGCTGCAGTCTTGCTGGTACAAAACAATATAGGGTCAACCTACTTTGCTGCAAGAAGGCTGCACTTTCATATCCTTTTCCACCACAGTTCCCCTTCATCCTTCTCCATAAATCTGTTTTCTACCTCACCTGGCACCCAGTTTGTTCTTTTTTGTTTTGCAGATAGTACAACTACTTATTCCAACTTTTTCTCTGAAATTTTAGTTAAATTGACTCATCAATAATTCCTTCATTCCTCTCTCTCTCACTTTTTAAAGACAGGTACACAGGTTTTCCTATTCCTCTCTTCAAGAGCTTCCATGTACTCCCTTGGATGGCTGTTTCAAGCTCTGCAATTCCACTGGCTTTCTCTTGAAATATTTAAGGATGAAGTGAGGGCAGCCAATTTGAAACTCTCTCATGCATTTGAGTGATGAAACCAGTCTTTCCCTATTGTAGACTGAGATGTCGCCTCCTTATCCCTGGTGTTTATACTGTCCTCAGGTCACAGCTGATATTTTTAGGAAAGACTGCACAAAAAAAGGCTCTTGAATATTCGTAGCAACATCCATCAATTTCTCCACCGCTAAATAAAGAACCAGTGATCTCTCAAATCTTTGTTTTATTAAAGCAGTACATACAGAACCATAAAAGCAGCTGTGTTAAGTGTGTGTGTTTTTGGTATTCTTTTGGGGAAGAGACATATCCCTTGATTTCATGAGGTGTTCCGCTTTCTCAGTTCATCCCTACGAGCTCACACAACACATGCTGGAGGATTGTTCCCAGTCAGTGCTGCACCAAACTCGGGCATCTGTAAAAGAGCCAGCACTCACAAGTACCCATGACAGATGGGAGACAGATTGAAAGCACCAAGCCTTCATTGAATTCTTTCTTTTTTTTTTTTTTTTTTTTTCCATCCCCTCCCTCTTCTCCAGAGTGAAGATATAATTTAATAACCCAGTATTTAATTAGTAACAAAGCTAAACTGATTAGGGGGATAAGAGCTATATTATGGTGACATTCCCTTGAGTGGGGCTGCAATCATCCCTTTCAAGTCTAATTGCTTCATGCTCGCTTTGGCTATTAAGATGACTTCAGAAATTCCCATAGCTCTGGTCACCAAAATGCACAAGAAGTCTGAAAGTTCCTGGAGCAGAACCCACCATTCTGTGTGCCCATGCACTGCCAACGTCTAGTGCTGCCAACAATGCCACTGTCACTCCTGAATTTATTCTCAGTTCTCCAGTGGAGAGATGGTTGGAAAAGATTTATTCTCAGAAAGATTGGAAAGGCATTGAAACAGGCTGCCCAGGGAGGCAAGGGGGGTCACCATCCCTGGAGGTGTCCCAGAATCGTGGAGTTGTGGCACTGAGGGACATGGTCAGTGGGCAGGGTGGGAATGTGTTGGGGTTGGACTTGGGGATCTTAATGGTCTTTTCCAATCTTAATGTTTCTGTGTCCACCAAGGTGGTCCACATCCAAGCTGGTCACACGCAAACCAATTCAACACTATCCTCCATACTTCTATACCAACAGTGAATGTCAGCTGACGCAAATTTTAAGGCATGATGCTCCCTCTTTCTATCCCAAGGCTCTTCACAGGAGTGAGACATCCCTGTAGTAAAAATTCATTATCCTGACAACCTCACCACACACCAGTTGCCACCCAAGATCAAGCTTCTTCTTAAGCTAATTGCTTCTCATTGTAGTGTTCCCACTTCCACTTCTCTTTCTATGCTGGCCAAATATGGATACACAGAATGACAAAGAGATATTTTTCACTGAAGTACCATGCAAGAGCAAGGGTTGGGAAGTCTGTAGGCATGAAGATGTTCAGCAGCTCCCATGAAGATACTGGTCAATTTCCAGAACCCAACAGGAGATCTGGCTCTGTGACTGGGGGCTTCTCCCTTGACAAAGCTCGCCTGTTGCAAAAAAGAACAGCCTCATTTTAAACTAAAATCATGACAGCTCACCTGCTGGAAGTATTAGGCTAATGGTTGGGCTTTATCTGTCTGTCTATCTATCTATATATCTTTTTTTTTTTATTAATTGTGTTTACTAAGCAAACAAGAATACAGCATCCCCAAATCATCCAGTATTTACAAACATAGAATCATAAAGGTTGGAAAAGAGCACTCAGATCAGTTTAACAGGCAATATTGTTTCAAGGAGAAAATGTCCTTCTTCTACAGCAAACTTGGCACATAGATTGGGACTCCCAGATCTCACTGAATGAGATGCTAAAGCTTTGGTGTTATGTTGGGTCAGTTCCTTCTCTTTACATCAATCTACACTCACGTACATGTGCGTGCTGAGTCAGTCCCACAGTGGGTGGGCTCTCCCCAGCCCTGAAGATGAATGCAGAGATCCAGACCTCAGATGAAGCCCTGCTTACTGTCAGTCACATCTCTGTGTCTCACAGGGGAAAATCCTGTGTTAATCTTAATCTAGCAGTGAGATTTTCCCTTTCCTTACTTTCCCAACTTGTTATTGAAAACCACAAACCTGAGCTGACCTGTTTACATACTCCCAAATGTACTTCTTCTTGCCTCTTTCTCTGAAGTCTGTATTTCAGACACCCTTTTAAAAATATATTTTGGGATGCCAAGTTCTCTGGGTGCTGGGTTTGGTGTGCAGGATGTGAAATATGATTGCTTTGCCAAATCAAAGCCTTGTGGTTGCTCTGAGGCACATCAAACGGGCCCAATTTATCAGATGTATACCTCGTGCCAGCTCGCATATCTTGGTGCTTCAGCCAACACGTAAGTGTACAGACCACTCATAAATCCTATGTCAGGTTTTCTGGGCTCATACAGGTGGCTCTGGGCAACTCAAATCATAGAACCACAGAATATTTAAGGTTGGAAAGATCATAAAGATCATCTAGTCCAACTGTCAACCCAACCCCACCATGCCAACTCACTGTGTCACTCGATGAGACACCTGATCTTTTCTTCAACACTTCCAGGGTTGGTGACTCTACCACCTTCCTGTGCCAGTGCATTACCACGCTTTCTAGCAAGGAGCTCTTCCTAACATTCAACTTTAAATGTCAATGGTTGTCTTTGTGTGGAAAATGGAAGTAATAATGAGACTTCTCGCTGCCTAATTCTGCTAGCAGTGAGAGTTTGGCTCATATTAGGTTGGAAATCCATCACAGGTAGTTGCTGATCTCCATAGCCATGTTCACTGTTGTTAAATCTGCTACAGCTCTGGCAACTTCTGACTTGCTATAGTTTGCATCTGGAGTCCTTCTCCACTACTGCATTCAGTTAAATGGCATTAGAATAGGCTGCATTCTCTCACTTAGGGATTTACCTACTTTTGTACTACTATGCCTAAGCACAGAAATTAGTCTACTGACTCCATTTTGCTTGGATGATGCGTAGTCCCAATAAAACCAGTCACTGAGAGCTTTGACACAGAACCAGGGACGGTCTAATCAAATTTGATGATGTTTACTGTGAAATGAAAATAATTTCATGCAGCTCTAATTAAACCATCGTAGTAGTGGGGAAAAAAAAGTGTCACATGTTCTGCTCCAACCAGAGACAAAAATCTTCAAACACTGTCATCAGCAACAGAACCAATTGGGAATCATTTTCTTCTTAGACTGTCTCCTCTTTGTTGGGATGTGTGATGGCAGCATGTAAGCCTGGTGGAAACCTATCTGCTTGTTTCAGATGGTAAATCAGCTGCCTCAAAAGTGCAGCTGGAGCTGAGAGTTTGGCCTAACCAATCTCCGGGCTGCATTTCAATTATCTCCAATTACATTTGCCATTCCTTGATCTTTCATGATTATTCATTTCCAGGCTCGAGCTGGTGGTTTTATCAGCCACAGCAGATGATGCATTAGCCAGCTTTAACTGAAGTTGCCTTCAGTGTGGGAATTTCTGACTGCGAGGGGAAATGGAAATGTATTTATAGTAACAGAGTGGCCAGATGGTACAACCAACCCTACATCTTCATTTTACCAGATGGAGACCTTTTCTTCCATAGAAAAGAGTAGGTTCTTTCCTCTAATTCTACTTAAATATTAAGAGCTGTGAATTCTAACCATTCCCCATCAGCGATGTCTCTCCCAGCAGTGGTGTGCTTTCAACCATTAGGATAGTAAGGGAAAAGTTGCCCAGAGAAGCTGTGCAGTTGTCACCCTCAGAAGTGAGCTATCTGGACAAAGCCCTGAGCAACCTGGTCTGACCTGAGAGCCAATGCTGCTCTCTCCCCCATACAAGAGTAACATATCTGAAGGGCACAGAGTCCATCACACAGCTTTCAAAAAACTACAGAATATCCCAAGTTCATAGAATCATAGAATCAGAATCATAGCTCCCTCCTGTCCCTATGCTTATCTTCCACTTAAGCACAGACTCAATCTGAAGCACAGATGGGATGGATCTTCAAAGCAAGAGCAGTTTCCTAACACCTCATTTTTACTGCAACATAAGTAACGGTTCCTAAAATTGCTCTGCAGCCACTGGGTCAGCTCATCAGCTGCTTGTGGGTGTGAAAACTGAACAAGACAGACCAAGCAGCCAGGGCTGCACCTACCTGCAGAATCAGCATCTCACACGCCATCACTCTGCATCCAAGCAGAACAATAGCAGGAGAGTTTCTGGGTGGTCCTTCCTATAGGACAAAATAACTGATAGGAGGAGAAGCTGCCAAGCTTTGGGAAATCACAGACCCCTCAGGAAGCAGCTGAAGTCTCTGTGGTGAATACACATGCCAGTTGAATTTATGTCCTGGGGAGGATGGGATTTATTGCATCAGTGGTACTGATTAAGCTCAGCAAAAGACAGTGGTGCAACTCACACATCTGTCTGCTTCTTGGAGGTGGGGATGGGCCAAAACACTGCACTCCCTGGGCAGCACCCTGGGGAAAGCAAGCACATTTCTCACAAGCAGCGGGGTGAGGAATTTGAATGAAGCACACTTTGGGCTGCAGCTCTTCACTCCCCCCTTCACAGTCCATCCCTGAAGCTGACTCAAAACCTCAGCAATGACTTGCAAAGTCTGAGCACAAGGTGTGCTTTCCACAGTTAGCCCCATCACCATCTCTTCTGCTGAGTGGAGAGACTACCCTTCTGTAGAGAGAGAGTGGCTACTGCTGGCTGCAAAGCTAGCACACCTAATGGAGCCAGGGTGGTGGTGGGATACCCTCCCAGTTCTGTGCTGTGCTGTGCTCTATGGCTTCTGCACAGGAAACAGCACGCAGCAGATCTAACCACAAGCCAGAGCCCTCACAACACACTGTCACATCAGGATTTTGATGTGTGTTCCTTTCCATTTCTGCATTCGTTGTCTAAAATTCTAATGAGTGTGGGCTTGCCTGATGCTCAGAAGGGTGGCCCTGGGAACCAACCTAGGAACATCACATCCTATTTTGTCTCTTACCTGCCACATGCCTGTTCACCCTGCCAGCTATGTGCTGGATAGCTACATCCCTGGATAGACCTCTTCCCTTGATGCACCCTCTCTGTAGCCAGGTTCTGAAGACACTGCAGTTCTACAGCCATACAGCATCATTCAACTGAGCCAACTACATTCACCATCTGTATCCTGTGATACTCCTCATGTTAATAACTCAAGCCATTCAATCTTCCTGTTCCCCATCTTCCTTTCCATGAGTCATCGTGCTCCCAGTTTGCCTCCAACACAAGACTCTGAAGCAACAGGAGCCCAGTTTTTCCCTTGCAACTTCCTTCTGCTTTGACATCCCTTTTGCCTCCTCTTCTTCAGCATAACATCATGTGACAGTGAGCAATGTACAGCCCATAATCAGAGGGAAAGGGGAGATCGGTCAAAGCCTTTTCACTGCAGCTGAAAGCCACACATGTGGATTTTAAGACCATGCTAATTTCCCGTCAGCTCCGTAGGCTATCTGTCACCCAGGCCCATATATTGTTCTCTCTCTCAAAGAGGAAAATGAAACTGGAAAAAGAAACATCACTGAAGGGGAAGCTACGTGGTCTCAAAGGGATTCACTTGAAAACAGGCCTCCCCCTCCAGGCCTTGGCCTGAATTCCAGACTGAAGAGCAGGGACTGGAGCCTACCACCCAACAGGACAGTGGCCTGACACCTTCTAGGGACACTGTGACTCTTGGATTGTGCTTGGTTCTGGGATTCCAGGCTATGTACCAGTGCATGGGCAAGGGAAAGGCAGAGGAGAGAGCAGATTTTAATGCAGAGAGGACAGAAGAAGCAGCAAGGTCTGTGTTGTACAGTGTAGGAGGCTCAAAGAGTCCCTATCAAAGCATACACAGCCACAACCTCAGATGTTCATTAACATTCTACTAAGCCATTGGCATATGCTAACCACCAGGAAAAGAACAAAATATGCTAAGCACAAGGAAAATACTCAGGCTGCTCAGCAGCTTGTTTTGCTTCATCTTTCTGCAAGCCCACAGATACATCAACAATGTTGGAACATTCGGATCACATCCCCATATGTGATGTGATATGACTGTACAAGGCAGTCTGCTCTGTGTCCTCTCCTCATCTGCTGCTTCTTCCACTGGATGACCAAAAGTCCATGTCTGCTTTGGAAGTCTCTCTTCAGTCCTAAGTGGGTTTCTCTGGAGATTCCATAGATAGACATAGTCCATTTCTACTATTCCTACTTGTGGTAACCCATTGTTCAGGTGACAGTTTCTGCTACAGACAAAGAGGTGAACAAATATCTGGTAAACACCACACATTCCAATCCCTGACATGCTGTGATTCTCTGATTCTTTTTTGTGATGGTTTGGAAGAACAACATGTGGATTTTTATAAGGAATTGGGAATCGTAGGTCATAGATCACAGAATCTTTTGAGTTGGAAGGAGCCCTTAAAAGTCATCTAGTCCAACTGCCCTGCAAGAAACAAGTCCCTATCAGTCTGACCTTGGATGTCTCAAGGGATGGGGCATCCATCACCTCTCTGGGGAAACTGTGCCAGTGCCTCACCACCCTCACTGTAAAAGACTTCTTCCTTATAACCAGTAAATCCTGGTTCTTTTAGTTTGAGACCATTTCCCTTTGTCCTATTACAGCAGAACACAAGTCTGTTCGTTTCTCCCTCAGAGCTCCTCTTTCAGTACTGAAAGTCCACTCTCAGGTCTCTTCAGAGCCTTCCCTTCTCCAGGCTGCACAGCCCCAGTTCTCTCAGCATGTCCTCATAGGAGAGGTGTTCCACCCTTTTGGACCGTTTTTGTGGCCCTCCTCTGGACATGTTCCAACGGGTCCATACCTCTCCTGGACTGAGGACTCCACATATGAACAAGGGGATACACCCTCCTAAACTTTCCTCTTCCTGTTGTTGTACCTGTGGAAGCCTTTCTTATTCTTCTTAGCACCCCTTGACAAGTCCAGTTCCAGTTGGGCTTTGGCTTTCCTGACCCTGTCCCAACACAGCCCAGTAGCACCTCAATACTCCTCCCAGGGTGCCTGTTCCTACTTCTGCTTCCTGTGCATTTACTTCTTGCTCTCCAGTTTGACTAGCATGTCCCAGTTCAGACATATCAGTCTTGTCTTCCTTTCCTGACTTCCTGCATCTAAGGATGGAGAGCTCCTGAGTGCTAAGGAAAGCTTCCTTAAAGATCTGCCAGCTCTGCTCTGTTCTATTGTCCTTGAGGACAGATTCCCAGGGGCTATTGTTGGCTAACTCCTGTTGGCCCTGCAGAGCTGGAAGCTGGCTTTCCTAAGATTAAGCTTCCTAATTTCGCTGTCTGATATCCCTTAAGAGTGTGAACTCCACCACTGCATAGTCACTGCAGCCCAGGCAGCCTCCAATCCTGATGTCACTAATCAGTTCTCTAATATTGGTGAGCAACAGATCCAGCAATGCACCCACCAGGTGGGGCTGTGTATTATCTGGCTAAGAAAGTTATCCTCAGTACATTCCAGGAATGGATGGAAGAAGGGAATGTTTTAGATGGTGTTTGTTTGGGTTTTTTTGGTCACCAGAAATTCTGACTTTAGATCGACATGATCCACCTTTCCATTTTGAGGGGTTCTCTTGCAAAGGGTGCAGCTTGTGCAGCCTGACCCATTTGGCTAAAATCAATAGCTGGCATATCTGGTGCTACAGCAGAAAATCTTGTTGCCAGGAATGTGCATGAAGAGATTTATTTTTCCCCAGCAATAAAATCAGAAAAAAAATAACAATAAAATCCAAAACTTCTTCAATGTCAGCTCCATGGTAGAGGCTGATGTACCACCCAAAAACAGAACAAGCTTCTCAGGAGATGGAAAAGAATTAAAACCAGGGGAACTTTTACTCTCTCCTGCCAAGGTTGCACTGGGAAGAAAAGAAATAAAAAAGAGAAATGGGATGATGAAAGAAGTCTTGTTTTGACGTGCTGATCCTGCCTGCCCATACAGCATCTTGGGGTAGCCTGATCTTCACTCCCCATTTTGCAGAGTATTTTCTTTCATCTGTTTTTAACCAATATACCTCTGACTTCAGTTCTAGCATTGCAAGATTTCTGAGTTCTGCTTTCACATTATCCACTACCTTCCTAACACTGGAAACCTGAAGTGCACCTCTTCTCCTCTCCTTACTGAGAAGTCATAGACATTTTTAGTTACTTCTTATGAAGAAGTGCATCCACTCCTTTCTTCTAACTCCTCTAAAGGTAGGCATGCTCTTCTCATAGGACTGTAGAATCATTAAGGCTGGAAAAGACCTCTAAGATCACCAAGTGCAACCCCAGCCCATCACCGCCATGCCCACTGACCATGTCCCTCCACTCGTGGAGTGAAGCAGTGGTATCTGATTCCAGAGCAGTAACTGAGGACATCACATTCACCTTCTGCTGAATTCTGACTCATTTCTGGCATTTCTATGTCAGCTGTCCAACAAGGACACAAAAGGCTCCAACAAGGAAGGTTTCCCTGTTTCTCCAGCTAGTCACTTTAAGGTTTCAGTGATTTGTTGCTGTGAAACGTTCCCTCCAGTCTGACTGATGCTCTCTCCTCTAAAATCTTGGGCCATCAGAAGACACAAATAACAACTCATTCTTCCATTTCTGCAGCTGCCTCAACATTTAAGGACCATCTCCATGTCCTATTTCGATGTTATCTTTTCTGTATAAGCCAGACCCTCAGCTTTTATTCCTGTAACAAGTTTTCCCTTCTTCAAGGTCTTTTTAGAATCAGGAAAACATTAAGGTTGGAAAAGATCTGAGGTCACCAAGTCCAATCCCAACCCACCCCCACCATGCCCTCTGACCACATCCCTCAGTGCCACATCTCCATGGTTCTTGAACACCTCCAAGGATGGTGACTACACTACCTCCCTGGGCAGACAGCCTATGCCTCACCACTATTCCTAAGTGTTTTTTTCTGAGACATGTATTTCTATATATATCACCACCCTCTGTGTATTTTTGCGCCTTGTATTCCCATTCCCCAAATTAAAAATGGAGTAATACTTCAGTAATACAAATAAATAATCCCACCACACTGCTTCCATGAGATTGAGGTCAATGTAAAAACTAGAGATATAGGACAGGAGCAGACCTAACATCATTAAGCAGCTATCTCAGCTTCGGGTGTTGTGCTCAGGGCCAGGATCCCTGGAGGATCTGTACCCACACTGGAAAACATTATCCCAGTTCCTTCAGAGACACAGTGTCCTCCATGGCACCCAAACCTTTCACCTTGAGGACACAGAGACAACCAAACACATCAGCCCAATTGAGAGAAGAGTTTTGTTGATTGGACCACAGGATGAGGAAAATGGCAAAGGCTAATGATCTATCATTCTTTCAGCATCTGCTGACTTCAGAAAGAAAATAAACCACTTCTTCCCTTCATCTGCAGACTTGGGAAGTGCTTTCCCATCACCTCCCTGTTGAGCTTCCCTCATCTCCCAAGGAATCCACGACAGAAATGGTTTTGTTTGCTTCAGCCTGCTTTAGGACTAGGAGCTTTCTGATGCACTTCAGTTTTTATCTTACAAATCAGACAATTGGCAGCAAGTAAAGATCTGCAGCAGGTTTTAAACAAATAAAGTGAGGCCAGTGCATCTTACAGAAGGTAACAATGCGTGCCACAGTTGTGAACCTCATGCAGCTGACGAGCACAACCCACCCATCCTCACCAATGCGGGCTGTTACGATTGGAGGGTGAAATCAACCTAAAATGTCCTTCCAAGAGCAGGTGCATGCCAGTGGGAGGTGGAAGTGCTCGTGATCTCAGCAGGTTGGAAACATCTGGGCAGCAGATCTGTTTCAGTTCCTTGCTGGGATCAGGGGGCTGTTTCCCCTCCAGACTCCTTGCTGTTTGGTCTGGGATTCTGTGTGCATGCATTAGTAGAGATACAGATAGATCTCACACAATACCTTCCAGGGAGCTAAAAGGAGTGTTGGGAATGTGATCCTGCATAGCATTTATGGGGATATAAGGGACACACAGAGAGCAGAGCCAGAAGCAGGAAGAGGCCCTTTGCTTTTTGCTTTGTTGAGACAGGTTTCCTCCTGCACACCATTATTGCAGGGGTGGAACTGGATGATCTTAGGATCGTAGAATCCTTAGAGTTGGAAGGGACCTTTAAAGGCCATCTAGCCCAACTCCCCTGCAATGATCAGAGGCATGACAGCTCGATCAGGTTGCCCAGAACCCGGTCCAGCCTGACCTTGACAGTCTCCAGGGATGGGGCACCCACCACGTCGCTGGGCAACCTGTGCCAGTGCCTCACCACCCTTGTTGTAAAAGTCTTCTTCCTTATATCTAAATCTCCTCTCTGTAAGCTTGAAACCATTTCCCCTTGCCCTATCACAGCAGACCCCACTGAAGAGTCTGCCCCCTTCTTTCCTGTAGCTCCTCGTTAGATATTGGAAGGGATACTTCAGATACCTTCACAGTCCCTTCCAACCCAAGCCATACCTTTTTTTTTTTTTTGTATGTACTAAAGAAAAAGAATCCCTGTGCAAGCAGAGTTCTTGGGCGTGAAATGGTTGTCTGTAGAATATCCTTCTCTCATTAGTTCTAAAGACAACCAAGAAAACGAAGTTAGATTTTTAGATGGCCAACAAAAGGTAAGAGAATTATCCCAGGAGAAGAAAATGAAAAACTCCTCAGGTTTCTTCCAGAGGAAGGTATTATTATTAATTGTCTTAGTTTTTTTTATTCTGCCCCTATTTCTCATCTTACCATTTTGTATGTTTTTAGCAGTTCCTATTTCTTCATGATTATAGAAAATTTAATAATGACTGAGGCAACAAATCACGGACACTTGAGCAACTAGGAACATAATGGGGGACGAGAGGGAATTTGACGTTGTGCTCAAGTTTTTCAATATCTTTCAAATAAAGGTGGTCTCTTGTGTCATGTCATCTGCTGGAGAGCAGGAGGAGGGCTGAATCATGTAGCAGAGCCTTCAGAGATGTAGATGAGAAGATCCCCCATACTGAGCCACAGCTGTAATTCCTTGAGCACTGGGCTAAGCTCTGCATTTCCCGTCATGGTTGCTTTGATGCATTGAGATGAGCAGTACAATGACAGCTGCAAGGTCCAAGGTGACCACTGATTTGTTACAATAATCACTGGTTTAAACACAGGTTGTATGAGACTTGATGTCTGCTGTCATCAGCTCCTCTCATCTTCCTAGAGCTCTTCAAAGAAGACAGAGGTGCTGGGCTCTGCATATAAATCAAGGCCCAGGCACATAGTGGCCTCAATAAATACCAACCATTATAAGTGGTCCTTCACCTGAAATAGATCCATAAACCCAACAGAGCAAAAATAGACTATTTATTTGGAATATTTTATTTCTTTCCTCATTAACAAACTGTCAGGCAGCACATCAAAATCTCTACCAGGTCATCTGTTATTCATCAAATAATTTGTGAGAGCAGAACTGACATGCACAGAGTGCTTTTCTACTGCCACTTCATGACAATTATTCAGCAGCTGACCTGTTTTGACTGACATTGACTTCATCCTATGAGCCTTGCTCTCGCAATCTATCAGTGACAATATTTAGACTGATAGGATTGCAATGGTAATCCATTAAACATTAGCAACCATTGAAGTTCTGTCCTGCCAGTACTATAAAGAAACTACGGAGAAAAGTATTTGTATTTTCACTTTCATTGTGGAGACCCACTAAATGATTGCAGCTGGTTCTGAAGAGAGGATGCCAGCACCTGGTGCAATGCAGTTGTACAATTAGTTATATTCACAATGATCTGTATTCAACCCAGAAGAAAGCCAGTACCATTTTTTGAGAGATAAGCAAGTCCTTGATTAATAGCCTGAGCGCCGTATGCAGATGAAGACCTGGCCAGGCAATGTCTGTAATACATAACAGCTGTTCTAGAAAATGTTTTGCCTGAAAGAAAGTGACGGAGCAAATAATGAATGCATTGAGCAGAGTTTAACTTGAAGTTGCTGCTTTCCTCTACACAGAAGCCAAAAATCTTTCAAAATCTGACTTGATGGGGAAACCACTGAACATTTTCACTCATTCATAAAATGAACAAATTTCTTTTGGGCTTGAGACCCTCTGAAAAATTACTTCTCCCGTTCCAAGTACTGACTTAATTCTCTACGGGCAATTATAGCAATGCAGCAGTTAGAAGAAAACACAGATCAATCAAGTCTGGACAAAAGTACATCACTCCTCTCCCAGTGCACATCCAGGCTGCACTCAACAGACACATAATTTAGCACTTTCCTCTCATTCTTTAGTCCAAATGTCACTGCAGTCGCGGGAGATAGTAAAGGTTGATGATGGATGGATACGTATCTCTGGGGCACATTCTCCAAATCCATTCAGATAAATGAAATTCTAACAAAAACTAAATTAATTAATGGAAGCAGCTGCTACACACTCTGTAAGTGGAGGCAGATAAATAAGGTGGATCTATTTCTGGTGGTTTTTTTTGTCTTTTTTTTTTTTTTTTTTCTATTAAAAATAGCTGTTATCATGACTGTGTTTTGGTTTTGTCACGTAGGATGTCTCCATGAATTGCTGTTTGGGCTGTGAATTTATACCGTGTGGCAGAATCACTGCTGAGAGTGAAAACATATAGGAAAAATATTTAGAGATGACTACAATGATGAAGAACATTACAAGCATCCACAAACTCACCTACTCTGAAGGTGGCAAAATTTTAGCTTTAGGGTTTATTTGGTGTTTTCATACTAGAACTACTGTGCAAAGGGTTAGAACTGACATTCTTTTTTGCACAATTTGTTCTGAGCAAAATTAACTCTTTGCTTCCCTTTTATGTCTCAGTCTCCACCTGGGACCACCATTGAGGGGATGAATGGAGCCCAGCAAACCGTGACTGCTGTGGCCAGAGAAGACATTTGAGGGCTGTTGTCAGCCCATCCATCTGCTGGTGGCTGATAGTGGAGATCCCAACATTCCTGCTGCTGGAGATGTCTTTGAGGCATTCTGATGAGCTCTCAAATTGTTTTCTTCCTCTCCAATTAATTAGGCAGCTATCTGTGGCATCCAGAGTAGCAACATTTTTAATCTAGCGTGTCAAGACAGCCATCTGTCCTTCCTCCCTGAGGCTAGAGGAGCTTGTCCTGTTACAGATAGGGTAATGCAGCCACAGAGAGGCAGTGTCACTCAACTGGATAAAGAGGGCACAGCCATGTTTTGGCTCTTCCCTCCAACCCTTCTCAGTTCCTTCTGCCCATTCCAACAGGATTTCTCCCAATTCCAATCCATTTCCCCTTTACTTTTTCAGGTTTCTCTGCTTTCTACCTTCCTTTCTCATCCACGTATTCTGTTGTCTCAGGCATTTCAGCTATTCTCTTGTAGTTTCTACAGGTCCTTCCCAATTCTATTCCACACTCAGCGCACTTCTCTGTGCACTTTTTTTCCTTACTCAGCTTTTCTGAGCAATTTCTTCCTCATGTTCCTTGAGCCACACACTGCAACCTTCCATGGTTTCTTTGTCTCCTGGGAGAGATGAGCAGATATTACACTATATTGATCAAAGGAGAAAGCAGGACAACCTACATGACCGTAGGCAAAAGTTTCCATGGACTCCTAAGAGGATCTAGTACTATTTGAGATGAGCTGGGGCACCCTGTCACAGAAAAGCATCTTCCCAAAGTCTTGCATATGGTGTGTTTTATTTCAGCTTGCATCTGAAGATTAAGACTAAAACAATTAATGATTAATCAAGTTACTGTCATCCTTCATTCTGTCCTCATCTAGTTTGGCTCAGTCACTCAAAGAATACTCACTGTATGAATACACAATTAAGAAGGCTGATGCTCCCAAATTACGTATAATTGTCCGCAGTAGGATTCTGACAGTTGACCTAATTTCTGGAAATCACTGGCTATATGCTTTCATGAATGTTCCATTTTGTTGCACCTCCTGTCAATTTCATGGGTGTTTTTCATTCTCATTCACATGCTAGAAAGTCTAAAATAAATATCCCACAATATATGCCAGGTAAAGAACATCCCTCACAAAAGCTGGACTTGATGATCTGATCATAGAGTCAGAGCATGGCCAGAGTTGCAAAGGACCAGAAAGACCATGTCGTTTCATACCCCCTGATGCAGGCAGGGTTACCAACCACCAGACCAGGCAGCCCAGAGCCACATCCAGCCTTGACTTCAGTGCCTCCAGGGATGGGCATCCACCATCTCCAGGCAACAGGGCATCACCACCCTCTGAGTGAAGAACTCTTAGAGGTCTTTTCCAACCTTAATGATTCCATGAGTGAGCATTGTGGTGATGGGTTGATGATTGGATTTGATGATCTTTGAGATCTTTTCCAACCTTAATTCCATGATTCTAAATATGAAGAGAGAAGACCTCGTTCACGAGTCCTTAAACATCAAGCCTGGGTTAATTTATGTCCTTTATTTCTAAGCAAGTGATTCCTTGGAAGAGGCACTGAAGTGTATGTTCTGTCACACTGTTGATGACTTGATGTCTCGATGATGCTTTTCACAGAATCACAGAATTGCAGAGGTTGGAAGGGATCTCAAGGGATCACCAAGTCCAACCCCTCTGACAAAGCAGGTGCCCTATGACAGGTGGCACAGGTTGGTGTCCAGATGGGTCTTGAATATCTCCATAGAAGGAGACTCCACATCCTCTCTGGGCAACCTGCTCCAGTGTTCTGTCACCCTTACTGTAAAGAAGTTCTTCCACATGTTACTATGGAACTTCAAGTTTTAGGCCATTACTTCTTGTCCTATTGGTATGCATCACCAGGAAGAGCCTGGCCTCATTCATTTGCCACCCTTTAAATATTTACAAACATTTATCAGTTCCCCACTCATTCTTCTTTTCCCCAGGGTGAAAAGACACAGATCACTCAGCTTTTCCTTGAACAGAAGATGCTCCAGGCCCTTTATCATCTTTGTTCCCCCCTACGGGACTGCTTCTAGAAGATCCCTGTCTTTTTTGAACTTGGGAGCCCAGAACTGAACATAGTAGTCTAAATGTGGCCTCACCAGGGCAGAGTAGAGAGGGAAGATCAGCTCCCTTGACCTCCTGGGCACACTCTTTTTAATGCATCCAGGATACCTTCATTCTTCTTGGCCACAGGGCACACTGCTGGTTCATGGCCAGCCTGTTGTCCACCAGGACCCCCTCAGGTCTTTCTCTGCAGAGCTCCTCTCCAGCAAGTCAACCCCTAACCTGCACTGATACACGTTCCGTACAAGGAGGCTGTCAATATTCCTAAAATCCAGTACAGTCAAACAGGAGCACCAACAGAGGGGTCATGGGCTCCCACATTTTTCAGACAAAAAGCTCAGTGCACTGAAAGTTTTAACAAAAAGCACAACATAACCAGAGTCAGGCAAAAAAAAAATAAAATAAAATAAAAATTCTTTCAGTTCTGGAAAGAGAAGAGATGCCAAGAAACTAAAGAGATGTTTCAAAGAATCTTTCCCTTGGGGCAAATTCCTACACATCCTAAACCTCTCCTTAGTCACATTTCGACCAATTTTCAGCTCTTGTTGTAAAGTTCTGTTTGGAATTTTCCCCTGCAGGTCTAACAGGAAGAGACAATACCCACCTGGTGGAAACACAGTCATATCTCCTTCACTTTATACATAGAGAGGAAAAGGGAAAACAAATCTGTGCATTTTTCCCCTGTTGAATTAATCTTTAGTTTAGATTTGGCAGTATTTGGACCCATTACTGTATGCACCTAATCAAGTGGGTTTCAGAGTTGTAGCAACAGCAAAAACACACATCTGCTGGAGAACTTCTGCCAAACTCCTCCACCTATCTGCATTACAGGTAGACCTAAAGAAGTCTTCATCTCTCTAAGCTCTAACAGAGCTGAAAGGTTTCAGAGTCAGACTGAGCAGGCTCCCAGGCCTGAACTTAGTTTTTTATCCATTTAAGCAGCACGCAAGTTAAAGTTGAAATCCACAATCCTAACCAGAGCCTGCCCTGCAATGTAAGCCTATCCTAAGTGGTTTACAGAGGAAGCCTGGGGCATACTCAGCTGCAACATCAGATCTATATTGTTCACAGGATGCATTTTCTGTAATGTCTCTGATCGTGGTCCCATTACACTATTTACAAAGCAATTTCTGCTTTGTGTACAGTTCAAATCCCAGCAGAAATGGATTTATAGGTCTTTGAATGCAAATGCCTTGTTATATGATACAGACTGGTGGGTTTGTTGGTTTTTCTTGCCTTTTTTTCTTTTTTTTGCAAGAAAGCTAATTTCAACATATTTCAGAGAAGGTTTATGTTCTCCTGCTCTTATGCTATCAGCTTTCTCAGCTACTGCAGCAATGAAAATCACATCCAGATTGCAGAGGAAATCACTCTAATCTGTGCAGCATGCTGGACATTAATTCACATGAAGTGCGAAGTTATGTGAAGAAAGATGGTCAAGAACTTAGTTTCTCAGGAAGGAGGGAAAATCCTTATGGAAAAAAATAAAATAAAATAAAAAGACAATGAGGAAAGAAAGGAGAGAAAGTTGGAAGAGGAAAGAAAAGGGGAGCTAAAGAAGGAAGGTGGAATTTGGTCAATTAAAATTTCCCAAAAGCCCCAACTATTCTTTCCCCAGAGTAGAAATTGGCGTGCAAGCCTTGGCTTTCCTTCAGCTCTCTCCATGCAGCCCTTGTCCAATTTACTGCACTTGTGGAACTGATTAGTCCAGAGAGGAACCACTGTCTTGAATAGGGTTATCTGATACCCCAGCAATAATCACTTTATCCTGAATTCCTCTACAACTCCACAAGGGTGACTGTTTGTCTTCACATGGGGAATGAGTATTGCACATATCAACAGCGTCAGTACAGAGCAATCTCCCCAGGTGATGTGGTTCTGGGGTTTGGGCACATGGAAGGACAAAATATGGTCATTTTACCAGAAATAAGACTTAGGGCACAGAGGGATGATAAATACAAGTGGGTGCCCCATCCTTGGAGATCAAGACTGGAGCCAGGCTGGATGGTGCCCTGCCCAGCCTGATCTGATGGAGGCAACCAGAGGTTGGAAGTGGATGGGCTTAGAGGTCCCTTGTAACTCAACCATTCCATTATTCTGTGATTCTATGACTCCATGATGAAGAAATCTCCAGCAAACACCTCTCGTGCCCCAGAGCTATGAGTACGGCACAGCTGTAATTCTGGGGACAAACAATGTGACCACTTCTATCCACCCGACCATCTCCGATAGTCTGAAATGTGTCTAAGGCGAAGGTAGCCAGGAACAATTCTTGCCATCTCCCATCCAGATCTACCAGGTCCAGAGTCTCCCCACTACTTCAGAAAAACTGCTAAAACCCATGGAAAAGAATGCTATGGTAGACAGTTCAAACACAACCTGGTTCTTCAGCCTTTCAGGTGAGATGTGAACACCAGTCTCCTCAGGGTTGTCAGAAGGTTTTCTTCTTCCAACGCATTCCTCCATATTCACTGTTCACATTCCCTCTGCAAAGCCATATGCATTGCAATTCCAAGGACATGGTATAAGAAACAAGGCTGTAGCTGAAGCTAGAAATAACAATTTTACTCCTTTCAACGAAGGTGAAGAAGAGGTGAGAGACATTTGTCTTACATTGCTATTGGTCTCAGTATCAAAAATTAGAATGAAAGCTAAATTAAAAAGGAAAAAGAGAAAGGGGAAAAAGGGGGAAAATGAGGAAAAGGGAAAAGGAGAGGAAAAAAATAAAAGAGAAAAAATGTCCAGGATTGATTGAAGTGATAAAAATCACCGCAGGTTCATTTGAAGCTTGGCTTTCCTTTGCATCATGTCTGCGCTGAATCTCAGCCCAGGTTCACTCCAGACACAGCCAAAGTCTTTTTAAAGTGCAACCCAGTCCTGTAAGGCACAGCCATGGCACTGTACAGATTGGACCCAGTTAGCTCAGGTGTGGGGTCAAGCTGACTTGAAAGCAGCTCTGGTGTCTGAGGACCTGAAGGAAGTCATAGTGGAGGTGGAAACCTGGGGAAGAGGCATCAGGTTCACCTGCTGTGAGCCAAAATAAGGAGCTCCATCAGCTGTGCTTCCATCCACGTGAGTGAGAGGAAGGCTTTTTTGAGACAGAGAGAATAAACAGAGGGGTGTTAGCTCCCACCCCCACATGGCCAAATGATGACATTCTCTTTTATAAGAAGTTAATTACTTCCACAAAACCCCACATGCTTCCCATTGGCACGGGCTGGGGTGCTGCCGTTCTGCTCTTTGAATTGCCATACCTCCTTGATTAACTCTGCCAGAAGAGCAAGCACAGCTCCGCGCGGGGGAGGCTCGGCTGGCTGGCTTTCATAAACACTTTTGCAGGCCCACAAATCTTTTGCAGGAGCTCAAAGGGAAATTAATTTGTTACATAAATTTTAGGATAAACACCATGGTTGGGAGGCTTCCTGGCTTCGTTTAATGGAACAGGGCTGGGGAGAGTCACAGGTTGGGCTTGTGGGAGCTGCAGAAACCCATGGCCATTCTAATTACACTGAGACACCTGCCTTCAATGGGCATCAGAGCCTCAGGATCAAACACTTAACATTTAGGAAATGCCAGAATTAGGGTAGCTGTGCCATAATGTTGGATACTTTTAATACTTTTTTTTTTTTTTTTGTATGTTTGCCAAAGCTGAAATGAAAATAGATTTTGTTTTGTTTTATTTTATTTCATTTTTTTACTGGGGAAAGGGCTTTAGATCAGTCCCTTGGAACGAAATGGATCCATGAACCTGGAAGTCCTTCAGTCTTCATTTGAGACCAACTTGGAATAAGAATGAACAGAATGCCTCTATTGGATCCTCTAAAAATTATGCCTAGGTTCAGATTTGAAGCAAAATATTGCTTCCTCCTGACACGTTCTGTTTGAAGTGGCTGAAAAATCTTCAGAATTTATTTTTTTTTTCACTGTGAGTCCCATGCCCCGATTCCCATTCATTCACATACAGAATGCTGTTCCCAACTAATTTGCAATTTGCATCCCGAAGCCATTTGGTTTTAATTGCCACCAATTATCTTCTGTGCAAGGACGCATCACAACTAAACTGAATAAGATGAATGTATGCTCCTTTGGTCCAATGTTTCGGGCTCATCACCTATTTTTTGTTTAGGATGGATGGGGCTTGCTAGAGAAGAAACTGTTGAAAGTCTGCTTTATTCCCCTTGTTTGTTGCTGTGACCCATACTGTTGTGTCTGGTCAATCTCTGCTCTGAAGACTGAACAGCTTGTTTTTCAGAGCTTCCCTGCAGCACTGACTACACTGATGCTTGTGTGCTTTTTAAACAGGAATCCATCATCTCATTGCTCAGGAGCAGGAGGATGTCACCACAGCATCCAGCAAAGCCAATGTCAACACAATAGCCCAAGAGTATCTGCTAGCTTTCAGGAGCTGGGAAATGGAGATCTGCTGGTGCTATGGGAAGGCTATTCCCACCTGAAATTTGCCTTGAAATTAGGTGTCCAGACGGGTATTTGGATTTCTTATGGTCAGGTGATTAAGCAGGTGATTAAGGTGCAGTGAGTAAGCTTGCTCAGCTCTAGTGCCTGACAAAAGATTCTGGACAAGTGAGCATCCTGACCTGTGACATGCCTTCACACATCTGTGCAACAATATTTGCAACTGTAATGATCTGCTAGTTCTTCATAACCATGCTCATTCTCAATATTTAGGTCACAGTTATAAATTTGCACTACAGGAAAACTGAAAAGACTTTTTAGAAGACACTCATCAGCACACAGCACTTGAAAGAAGCAAGAAAGCAAGCAAGAAAGAAAACTAATACAATTAAACAACATTAAAAAAAAGTTGAGGAAAAGTTGAAAAGGGAAATTTAGACTGGATATAAAGGAAATGTTTTTCATAATAATGGTGGTGAGGCAATGGCAGAGGTTCCCCAGAGAAGTAGTAGATGCCCCATCCCTGGAAACGCCCAAGGTCAGGCTGGATGGGGCTCTGAGCACCTGATGGAGCTGTGGGTGTCCCTGCTCATCGCAGGGGAGTCAGACCAGACAACCTTTAAGGGTCCCTTCCAACTCAAACGATTCTATGATTCTCATTTCTGAAAAGACATCTGCATTGGATGTGATGTATGCTGATTCTAACAAAAGTTTTGGAGGCAAGATATGTTCCCTCACTTAATGTCCAGCAATGAGAGGTGATGAGTGTGTGAGAGTGAGAACTGCCTGGTAATTGCCTCCTGCTTGACAATCTGTGTATTGTTGGAACAGGACCTCATGGGTGGTGCTTAGGACAGCTCTACTTTGCCCATCTTAAATGACCTCTCCTCCTCTCAAATGCCAGATGGGAGGAATGTCTATGCCACAAAGTAAATAGCAGGCTGGAGATTGGGTACAAACCTGCTGAGTGCTGCAGTCTTTATGCTTACTGCCTGGCTCTGTAGCTCCAACACCATGGGTGGGATCCATCCTTGCTAAAGAAGGGTGTCAAGACAGACAGCTCTGCCTGAGCTAGCCACCCTGGCATTCATTTGCCAGAATATGATCAGTGTATTCAAAAAGGCCAAGGGTGTGATTTGCTTCATACCAACATGTGGGAATACAAGAAAACATGTTCAGAGCAGAAGCTGTGGAGCAAGATAAACAGCCTGAGAAAGGAAGGCTGAGAACCAAGGACACTCCACAAGAAAAGGAAAATAAATTCAAGTAAGCTGCATGATGGCTTTATGATGATGACCCTGATTGGAGGAAGAGCATGTGGCTTGGAACAACTCATGACCCTGACTGGAGAAGCACCTGTGCACACAGTTAAGGAGTGTTTGTGGAATGCTTTGTTGACGTGTAAAGGTGGGTGGGAAAGTTAAAGGAGAAACTTGTGTATTTATATAAGGGATGTTAGAACTCGTAAGAAACAATTTGAATTATCCACATTGTCCATGTCTCAGATGCTGCACCAACACAGGCACCTGAAGTAGGACAGATTGTTCACCCCCTCAAACTTCTTGCTTCTCCGCACTGGAGTTGTAGAGAGAGCTTCTACAAAGCACATACCTTGGAGAATTCTGGTGATTAATTCCCTCCTGGAGTATCCACAATACTCTGACAAGGATGTGTCAGGGTGAGTTCTTCCTAAATCTCAGTCATCCTGACTGAGTTGAGCTTTCCTTTTTTGGAGAATTGGGATTGCAGCAAGGCGGTGGGAAAGTTCTTGCTCCCTCTAAGCCAGAGAGTTCTAGCTAGTGCTGTGTCTGACACTGAGCACCTGATAACTGGGTGAAGTCAAACCTGGACCTAACTTCCTGTTAGAGAGCCCCAAGAAGGACACTTTAGAATCATAGTTTTACATAGGATCATGTTTTATTGAATGGGCTTCTAAGAAGACAAGTCTAAATGATTTTGAACTGCCCTGACAGTAAGAAAGGCTGAAATACCTGTCCTTGTATCTTTCAAAAATATGTTAACAGAAGAGAAAGATGCTAGGAGGGCTTGGGGCATCATCCCCAGGCAAATTAATCAACAGCAATGCTCTACTGAGTCAACAGTGCTTCACCTGAGCCACTGCTCTTCCTGAGTGTCCAACAGTTGCAATCAATTCTCACAACCCTTCAGAGAAAGCGGTATGGGCCATCAGAGCCTCCTCCTCCTGTCCTGCATTTCTGCCTCCAAGCTGGCATAAGTCATAGCCAGGAAAACACGAGCTGCAAGAGGAGTTTCTGAAAACACTGGTCTCTCATCTCAGCACAGCTGGGTCACTGTGAGCAGATGTTGTGAGAAGCAGAGCTGGCACAAGTCGTTCTGTGGGGCATGCAACAAGCTGTCTATATTGGGCTTAGATCTGCTTGGAAACTATTTTAACAGAAATGAAACATTCCTCTTTGGCGATTCAGCAGAAAAATTCTAGTTGTTGGTTAGACCCTCTCCTTCCCCCCCCTCCTGGTATCTTTATTCTTCTGCCATTAGCTAAAAACCCTTTGGCTTCCAGCTACACCAATGAGGACATTTCATTTGTGAAGATTTTGGTGGAAAAGTAGAGAAGAAAAGAAAAATGCCAGCAGTGATGGAAACGGACATGTTCCACAGTATTTATCACCAAACTGGGGAGGAACACTCATGGGAAGGGAAGTTTACCTCACTTGTCTAACAAAAGAAACCACTTGCAGCTTACAATTGCCATGCCCTGCACTTCTGGATCATCATAGCTGGAACACAACTAATAAAAATGTCAATAAAGAAATCTGTCACTTCTTTTAATAAAAAAAAAAAAAAAGAGAGATGCTCATAAGCAATTATTATTAGTTGAATTCTGCTTCGACAAAGTCAACCACTCACCCTGGAGGGCAGAGAAGTGACTATTTCCAGACTGTGTGGTCCTGGGAAAAATGTTTTCCCACCCCTGTACACCAGTAGCTTGGTCTCTCGCATACTATGTCTTCCTCTGGGCCACTGTGGATTGAACAAAGCTCTACAGAGTTAATGTTTATTGTTAACACATGGCTGCTCCACTCATATGCATTGTGAAGCTCTCTGTTCAATATGACAACCACTCTCCCAAAATAAATTCTGTTGTTTTTAAACATAGCTGTATTTTTACCCACATATTTCTGAGTCATTTGGGGTCAAAGTATTGATTCCATTTGTCACCCAGCTTTATCTTGGCCAGAAAATGTGTTTGTAAATAAATAATCAGCAAGAATTCATGGGATGCGATGCATTCACTCTCTTTCCTGCAGGGCCAAAACATCTTGTGAGCTGTAATAACACCGTTCCTTCTCTCTCTTTCTTTCATCTGGCTCCCTCACTGTATTGCTTCTGAGTTAGTATCTTAGCATTTCACAATGGGTCTGTTGATCTCTCCCTTCCTCTTCTCTGCACATCCCTCCAGAAGAATATGAAGAAGAAATCTGAAGTCCTTAAATCTGGGATAAGCAGAAGGAGATTTATCAGCCATTTTGCTGTGGGTACCCTGGGCAGGGAGCATAACCCTGGGTCTGCCCAGAGGATCCACACTGGAGAGAACAAGCAGAGAAGCCTGTGAGATTCTTTGGAAATGGGGAGAAGGTCCCTAGGATCAGGAGTGGGACACAGATGCAGGTTTTCTCCAACTTCTGCCTTTGTCTCTCAAGATGGAATCGACATTTATTTGCCCCGGTGGGCAGCTTTACTGTTACCTGGGAGCAGAGGTGAACCACCACTTCCCTACAATATCTCTTCAAGTAGTTATAGAGAGTGGTGAGGTCTTCCCTGAGACTCCTCCTCTCCAGAATGAACAATCCCACTGGCTTTACAGAGGCTAGAATTGCATCACTTCATCTAACTAGACGTCCATTTCCAGAGCTCAATTGGACATGGAATCGTACTTCTGTTGGAGGAGGTCTTGCTTTGATCCATCAACACGTGTTGCCCCAGGGCTGAATATCTCGAAAAGGATTTTCCCTGAAATGAACAATGAGTTAGCACATCTTGAGCACTCTGAATGTGCCTTCATTCAGCTCACATAGCCAAGCCTAAGCACTGCTCTGACCTCAGCTCCACCTGTGGGTGCCTAATGGGTGGGATGAATCCGGAGCAGGGAGAGGAAGAGGTGAGGAAGTCATAGCAGGTCAGGAATCTAGCACTGGACCCTCTTCCTGAACTAGCAAATTGTTCTAATTACACAGGTGAGGGAAGTAGAGTTCAGCCAACATTACAGGCATTAATTCTCCCCTCGCCTACGCTCCTCTCCTTCATCACTCACCTCCAGAGACCAGACCTCTCTGCTGCTCTCTGATAAAGGATACCAGACTGCACTTCACACACACGTATATATATATTTAATGAGCTCAGTTCCTGGACTTCATTACATCACTATGGATATACTGGACAAAGTGCAACTAGCTGTGCATGAATCCCAGTGGTGGAAAGGACATCTGGTTCAAATGAGCCATACCCATCCCACTGGTGAATTGGGACACCAAAGGTGTCACTGCCAGAAGGCACTGCTGTGGGGCAACAGATGTGCCACTAACTGAATGTGTCTGAGGTAACACTCCATCACGATGGGTGTCAGAAACATGATGCTTTCCCTGATATAGACACTGCTAAATAAAACAGGTCCACTTACTGAGTCTGCTAAAGCGTGAAGGGTGTGGGAAGTGAGCAGGCCAGGGTCATCATCAGCAGGCTGATAAATACAGCCCTCCCATCCCCACCCTTCCTTGTAAAACAAAATATAACAGCCTAATGGCAAACAGACAATCAAGCTGTCCTCAGTTTTCTGATTTCAAGGTGTCTCTTGTTGCAGGCAGCTCACCTGATTGCCAGGAAATGTCATTATTAAACATGCTAAAAACGGGAGAACTCTTGCAAGGTGCAGAATTGTGCTTGGCCTTAGGTTTCATTTGAAATGCTTAGGGAAAGGGTAGCCTCCTGCTAGTAGGTGGGAAGCCAGAGTTCCCTGGATTAGCAAAGGAGATAAGGAGAGCTGGGGTGTGATGGGAGGTTCAAGGCTTCCTAGGACAAAGGTTGGGTCCTGAGTGCTTCTGGAGTGCTCCTTTCAGGTGTGCAATTTTGGTAGCTGTGAACTCATTACAGGGTGCTCTGCCAGGAAAGAAAGACACAAAACCAAAGACCCCCAGAGCATTCACACATTAAACCCATAGGGAGTGAGAAAAATCTTGTTCCCATGAACTAAAACAGATGCCTTCACAGTGCTGAGCTATTGTTTCCATGTGACAGAGAACAGTACTTTCTGAGTTGGAAGGGCTCGTTCCCTCCCAACGTGCATGATGTCTTCATGTGCACTGCCCTGACCCTTTCATGATAAAGGGTCTGTTTTTCCAGGCTAAGACCTCATGGCCCTGCCTCCCTTTGACCTTTTGTTCTTTGAAAAGATGACTGTTCACTTGTTTGGGTTTGCTTGCGTGATCACATGGTCTCTTTCGGTTGGAGTCATTCAATGTATTGTAGCTGTAAAAACATTTACAGCCCTTGAAGTCAAGGCCTGGAAGGAAATTCCTTCCCTCAGAAGATGAATTCCATTCAAATAGTGATCTCAACATTCTGATAGCCTCATTTAAGTCCTGTTGTAGAGAAGAGACCTCCCCAACTCCCACCAGAGTTATAAAGGAACATGGTCACTTGAATCTTCCCAGCTTGGCTATCTGAAGAAATACAACTGCAAAGTGCACCAAGACAGTGCCACAGGTTGTCCAGAGAGGTGAGGGATGCTCCATCCCTGAAGACACCCAAGGTCAGGCTGGATGGGGACACTGAGCACAATGGAGATGTGGGTGTCCCTGTTCATTGCAGGAGAGTTAGACCAGATGATCTTCCCAGGTCCCTTTCAACTCAAAAAACTCTGTGACTCTAAACCAAATGCTCGTTTAGCATAATATTCAGTGGGAAGAATCTCATCTCAGGTGTCCCAGCTAAGCTACTCTTGTCTTTCCTCCGTCACAGTCAGTAAAGGTCTTACCAGAAGGTGATTCACCTCAATGATGTTGATCACCAAAGACACACGTCAGCTCAGGATCTTCAGTCTTCCCACAGCATCTGCTGGTGATGAGACCATAGAGTCTGAACCAAGGGAGTACTGGATCTGATTTGCCAACTTTTCAACTTCATGAAACAGGGCAGGTGCCTCTCTCTTCTGCCACTAACTGAAGGATGAAACTGTTCAAACTGCACGCCGAGATTCCAGCTGCAGAAATGGTAAATAACACAGCTGTGCACTTTTTCAGTGCTGCCACTTTCAGGAGCTAGCTGAGATTTCCACACACAAATCATTTATATAAGAAAAAAGTATTTGTATAAATTATTCTTTTATATATATGAAAAAGAAAGCCCTCCATGCCCTCTTTATATCCACGGCAAAATCAAGACTCCCTGTTTAGTCTATCATTCAAGGAATGGCAACAGGGAGAGGAAGAGAAAACAAGACTTATCTGAACAGCACTGAAAAGCTTTTAGAGCACCATTTCTGCCTCCTAGAGTCAGGATTTCAGGAAGATGCATGTTCTGCCCTTCTCATTTATAGCAGCAGCAGCACATGTTTTCGACAGATGTTTGTGCCGAACCATAGAAGTGCTCTGACAAAGACTATTTGCTTGTCTAACACAGTTGGGTGAATGTCCCCATGACAGATTAATGGACTCAGTGACGGATAGGAGAAGAAAACGCAGTCGAAGTACAAAGGGAAAAAAAAGGTTGGCTGTCCTGCTTGAAGCAGCCCAGAGGACTGTTTATTCCAATCTGCCAAATCTGCTCCAAACTGCTTTCTCTCGAAACCGAGCAATGATACAATCTTTGCAACTGACTGTATCAAACCACCACGAAGCCAAAATAACCTGGAGGCCAGTCCAAGCCCACTTCCCGCTGAGACATAGACCATGTCCTTTCAGGTTTTGCCAGACTGTAATACTCCATAATTTCCCATAGCTATAATAATAATCCATAGCATCTGTGCAGGGTCCCCAAGGACTGCTACTCCCAAAGCTACAGCACCTTTGAAAAGCACAATGGTGCAGCAGGAGGTGGACCTTGCCCTACCAACCTACTTGGCAATGGCAAGTCATAGCTTCTACATAAAATCAGCTCATATAATTCTATAAACTCCCTCATTTTTTACTTTTATTTTTTAAGCACAGCAACATATCGCCTCTCTCCCTGCCAGCCCAACGACCAGAGATATAAGGATTTTTACAGCTTAAGGACAAAAAAAAGGGAAAAAACTCTGCTCAGTGCCTAACAGGATTGAACCGTCTCCACAGGACGAGGAGCTAAACCATGAGTCACCACAGGCAGACCTCCACGCTGCCTGCCAGGAATGACTTCCCTGATTTATTTTTTCTTCAATTGTTGCAGTTTTATGTAGTCTTTCTCCTCCCAAGAACCAGGTCACTATTTGACTCGAACGCATGAATCACCGCCAGGGCGCATTTTTTTTGTGAGAAAGTTGCTCCTGTAAATTGATCCAGCAAGCCTCGTTATGCAAATCCTAAATAGGCTGATTATGGATAACAGTACAGATGAGCTTATCTGCCGGTGCAGGGTTCAAGAGCTTGGACTGATTATAAAAAGAAAGTTATCATCCTGGCCACTAAATTTGGTCTCCTTTGTCAAGGATGAAGAAACACAGATCATTTCCAATTCAGGATCATTTCTGCATCTGATCAAGCTGCCTTTCTTAGTGATGTTTGGCAACTTTCTCCTAAGCTAATTGCATGCACTGGGAAAAGAGTGATATCAATAACACAATGCCATCAAAGCAGTGTGGTGGTTTCCCTACACAGCTTCAGCAGCACAGTCACTTTCACCTGGCAGACAACACAGTATATTGTTTTCCTTTCTCCTTATTTGAAGGCCAGATATCCTCCAGCTTTAGTGCCCTCTTTGACTAATCAGAGCTGCTGACATCCAATGTGACATGATGTTCCATTTATCTATTGTTTTGTTTTTTTTCCTGAATGTTAAAGTCAATGTGATGTGGACACACTGCCACGTGCTACGAAGAAGCATTTCCCCAGTGATGTTGCTGATAATTACTCTGAGCAGCTACAGGTGCCTACAGCAGTCATACCAAAGGTCAAACATGTTATAAAGGTGTGAAGATTCACTTCTTCATTGAAGTTATGGGCTCAAATATTACAATCTCAAATTTTGCATTCTTCAACAGAAAGATGTATATACATCTTTATATATATATATATAAAAGAAAGGTTTCTGGACTCTTCTGCTCTCACCACAGCCTGGGAAATGGAAGTCATCCAAAAGGTTTTAGCTTGCTCTTCCCTTTCACAAACGAGGTGGATGCACCCATGGGGTGCAATTGGGGTGGGACCCCATGCAATCCACATAATCCTCAAGTCACAGTATGAAGGATCCAAGTGGAAAAAACATGGCCATCAGGATCAGAGCAAAGCAGATTCCATTGCTCCTGACCATCATTCCACTATGCCATGGCCACAAACAGCAGCTATTAATTGGGGAGCAGCAGCAAAGTGGGCAGGAAGAAGACACAGGGCACCATTCTCACACAACCAAGCTGTGATAACGATCAGGGACTGGTCCTTTGCTTCACCTTGTGGTGATGAACCATGTCTTCTCACCAGCAACCAACCATAGCTGAAAGGCTGTTGTTTTTCAAGGCAGAGTGGAGGTCAGAAGGAACGAAAGCCTGGAGGAAGAAAAAAGGTTCATGGAGAATCCCTCAAGCCAATGTTTTATATGACAGACTTCAAATGTAGGGCTTCAGGTACCTTTTCTCAAGAGCTGCAGAGTGGCTTCTGCTGATTTTTTAATGATCACTAATAAATGAAATTTGTACCAAATATTTTCCCTTTTAATGGAAATTCCAGGTTTTCTAACAAAATAAATTTAAAGCAAGGACTGCAATGGTTGTTCTGCTGGACGAGCATTTGCCACATCTTCTGCTGATGCAAGAAAACAAATGCATTCTTGTACAAACACATTTAGAAGAAGAGGAGACTTGGTATTAAGTCTGCCTCTAAAATTCACAAGGACATTTTTGAAAAGCCCAAATGATTTCACACAAAAAGGCTGAACTACATGAGAAAAGTAATACCTTTCAAGCTGCTTCAGGAAATAAGCTTATCTTTCTCAGAGCAGATTTTGCAAGTTAGCAGCTGAGAGTCAATTATTTCTGTCATCACTGCAGTGGTTTTAGGGAAAATATCTGTGTCAAATTATGATATTAATTTTACTTTGCAACTATTGTTCGTAATTGCAGCCTTCCTTCTGGAGCAGAAGCCTTGCTTTTGTAGCCAAGAAGAGTGATAAAAGCCCATATTCATTGCTGGAAATATGTGACATTGAAATATTTGATTCATCCAATCGCTTTGCTGAATCCAAGCATCACAAATGGATAGATCTCAAAATTCTTCTGAAAGGGAGAAGATAAATAGTAATAATCTGTGCATACACGTGCCCAAACCCCATATGCAATGGCAAACACAACCCTGAAGAGTTTCCAACACTCATATGCAGGGTGCATTCATTAGATCTCAAGAGGATTCAGAAGCATCACAAAAATATGACAAAGATGATAACAGTCAGATACCAGGGTATAGGCAAACACAGCATCTGTGTACATAACCTCCATGGTTTTATCTACAGAAGGTTTTTAAGAACAGATCAGTTCAACTTCTGTGAGAAAACATTTCCATGGACCAGGTCCTACTTGGAACTTGGATGGATGACCCAATTTCTCAAGGATCCCCCCAGCCTCATTTTGGTGACTACTTCTCCACAGAAGCACCATGTGTTCCTATAGCATGAATGGGCCCTAGTAAGTTAATGGTGTATGTGATCTTCTATCCTTACTACGTAATTTTGGATGTTGAACAGCAAGGGAGTCAATCTCTATGGGTTCTGTTGGTCACTCCATGTACAGTTTGGGCTGTTACAGGGTAGAACACTAATAACTCAAACCATGGATGAAGTATTTTTTTGTTCTGAGTAATTTCTGTCCTGTGGAGGGTTTGCAGAGAAAAGAGAATGAGAGACACAGGACAAAAAGAAATATTTTTACAAAGAAAATGAACAGAGCAACATGGAGTGAGCCAGATCCATAGCACATCTGAACAAATACAACATAATTGACAGTCAGGGTGAGGCAGGTTTGCACCGCCTGCCCTGCAAAATCTATCAGAAGTCCTGGGGATTTCCAGAAGCATCTTAGCCTCTATTTGAGAGCAAGGCTACATAGCATCTCCTAAATGGCATCTATTGACCAACTTAATCTTCATGTGCTCCTCAGTATGAGCTTGTTCCTGATTATAGTGAGGAGAACTGAATTATTGTGATAAATATATGCAGAAGGATGGGAATGGATAAGGGCAATTCTATCAGTGGGAGACATGCTAATGGCAGGGAAGCACCAATTGGTGTGTTTAATGCATCTCCCCTGTTTAATGAGACTGGAGGTAATAGAGAGCAAGAGTGAATTCAAATAATAGCATTTTGAGAAGTAATAGGAACAATAATGGTATTATCAATAGAGTCTAGAATGGCACAGTGTTGCTAAGAGAATCTCAAACCAGGCTGCAATTGTTCATATCATAATCCATTGTTTATGTGAATGCCAGCAATTACAGGCTCTCATTGCTCAGCAGTTATAACAACAGGCAGATCTTGTGCAAGTTTCTGGCAGACACAACGCATCCCAAACCACTTTACTATGAACAGAAATACAACTAAGGTTTTCTGTTGTTGTGTTTTTCCTTTTCTAATGTAAAAGATATGAAAGAATGATAAGGATAAGATGAACATCCAGAATGGATGTGAAGTCAGGACATACAGTTACCCTAGCTTTGAACCGCCTCTCTAACAGACATAAACAAGAATTAAATCACTTTTTAAATCTCAGTTTGGTACATTAATGAGAGAACTACCAACAACCTACAGAGGGGGACTGGTGAAGTGTCTAACAACAGCTCTAGATCAAGACACATGGATTTCCACAACCAAATACAGTCTTCTCTAGGTTCACAGTACTTCCAGTGACAGCAATCATCCCACAAATATTTTCAAGTCACAGAGAGGCAACCAACATAAGACAGCTCAGGTAGTCCACCAGGAGCATATATTCATAACTACTTTTGCACCATTCCAATAGTTCTGGTCTTGGGCAATTTTTAACAAAAATGAAACCAAGAACCATCAAAATGAACGTAAGCAGTGATCATGGATTAATGGACACGTTTGTGTAACTTCATGACGTGTGTCCAAACCCTAAAAAGAAAGTATTTAAAAGTGATTTTAGAAAATAGCCCAGAGGAAGTCAGCAGCAAATACAGAGTCTTTGTAAAGCTTTTCTGGTGCTGTAGAACAACACTCAAGTTTACCCACCACAAAAAAAAAGAAGCCCTCTTCAAAGCACAAACATATTTTGAGCAACATCCCCATAATGTCCAGAACTAGTTCACCATCTGTTACATACCAGGGCAAGTCCATTGACCTCAAAGGATCTTCTGCTTCATTAAGGGAACTTCACTTGTACTCCAGAAAGTCCAGAAATAAGAAGCTGATGAACCACAACCCTGCTCAGGTGCATCATCCTCCAGCAAAAAGAGGTGAGCCAATGCTACTGGATCTCATTAAAGGGACCTGAGTGGTGAGGGGTCAGCTGGAGATCATTAGTGCCTGGTGCTGATTATTTGCTCCTCTGAGGATCAATCAGTTTTCATCAAGCAGCTGATCTGGCTGTTTGAGGACAAAACAATGTTCTATACACTCGAGCCATAACAAACTGGCAAGAAGAGGCACTGTCCAGCCTACATGGTGAAGTCTACAGGGAGAACTCACTTATAGGCTCATCTAGAGGAGAAATCTTTCCAGTCTAAGTTAGATGGCAAAGGATGAGGCTTCACAGCAGTCAAATCTATCAACTCACTGAAGCTAAATTCAAGGTCTTTCTTCCCACCTTCTCCCATCAGGTCGTTTCACTGGGTCTAACAATCATGAATTCAAAAATCTAAATTTCAGCAAGATTAAGCTCAGTAGGGATTGCTCCATGGTCAGAGAAATTGTGCTAGTGGAAATCCACATATCCAGACCTAATGAGAGGCCTGGACTCTGTGTGACCATTCTTTACTGAAGTCTCTCACTGCATGGATATAATGCTGGGGACGTTATACCCTTACCACATCTGTTGTGCAGCAGAAATAACACCAGACTCTAGGGATCGTCCCACGAGATGCAGGTACAGTGTCACAGGGCAGAAGGAGAGAAACAAGCTGGTCTCACTCCAAGTGCATGTTTCTTGGCAGGTTTAAAAAACAGCTGAGGGATTTGCAAAGTGAAATCTGATCTGTAAGCACGCACAGTGACAAAATTAACGGGGTATCCCATGATGTCATTTTGAGCAACCACTTTCCTGGCTGAGACAGAGGCAGACAATTCCACAAGTCCAAGTCTGCACATGAATCCTCACTGAGGCATCTGCTGTTATTCTCCCTCTCTTATCCTTCCCTCTATTACAGCGGCTCTGCCCAGGTCCTATAAACATCCAGGCGGCGATCAATGAGGTGTGAATATTTGGCTTATAAAGCAGCTCAAGCATGAAGGATAGCCATTAAAAGAGGTTGGGAAAGCAGCAGTGGAAAATTATTTCCAGCCTTACTGTTACTGCATTGCTGCTGTTTTGGATGCACCCAATTAGAGAAGTCATCTATGGGTGCTGAACTGAAGACCCACCAGAGGCACCACACCGGGCATGAACCCATGTGTTTGGAAAGAAGAAATGTTGTATACCTACAGATTTTCCTCAGAGCATTTGGAAGTGCTTCACATACCCCCAGCAGTTTGGAAACTGACAGCTTAAGTGCTCTACCCAGACAGAACTTGAAGGTCGAGATGCTCATGGACGCATCTGCAATAGAAAGCAAGATGTGCCAGGCAGCGCCCAGTCCTGTGTGCCCTCCACTGTGGTGCTCAGCCAGTACAACACATTCTATTCCCCACCTATTATGTTACACTCTTTTCACTTCCAGAGCATGGTGTCCACACACTGAGTGTTCACCACAAGCTTTTCTTGGCCAGCATGAATCTCCAAACTCTGTTTGATCATTGCCTGGGGAAACTCTGCCTGATCTGAACAAAAAACAGTCCAAAAAACACTGTGACTATTAAGTAATATAGATAGTTGTGGCCTTGATGGCAAGTGATTTAGTATGACTCACATCTGCACTTCTCTTTCCCTCCCTGAAACAGTGGCTTGCTCTGTACTTTACAGGAGATGTTCTTGGTGGACAAAATGTCCTTCTCCATACACATGTAATTAATGGAACATGTCTAGCAAATCACAAGTTGGCACGAGTCAAATAGCATGCTGACTATTAAACAGTAAGGGCAAGCAAGTTCCAGTTCTTGAGTCCATGCCTTGATTTGGTTTAGTTTACAAGTATTTTCTAGAAGTCGTCGCTAACAAAAGATTTTACACTTCATTATGTGAATAGTACTAGTGAATTCCCTGGGGTTTCTTAAGGGGTCTAAAGCAAAAGATGTCAACAAATGTCAAAGAAATACTTTGCTCATGGTGGTTTATTGCTGTGTTTTGTTTTGTTTTGTTTTTTTCTTTCAGGCTGTTTGAAATTAGAGAGGAAAAAAAAAAAAGAGAGAAGAAAAAATTAAACTTGAAATATTACCGTGTTTTGTGAAGATGTAGGAGAGATTATATGTCATGTTTTACCACTGGATACAGCACTTGTGGGAGACATCTCCACCCCTCTCTCTCTCAGTAGTAGAGCAGCTCTATTAACAAGGTTAAAAACAAGGTCAGGGTGGACAGGGCTCTGAGCACCCTATCTGAGACGTAGGTGTCCCTGTTCATCACAGGGCAGTTGGACTAGGTGGAATTTAAGGGTACCTTCCAATTCAGAAAACCCTACAACTCTATGAAAAACAATTGTAGGAATGATAAACTACACTGGCAGCCACAAATGGAATATTCATTTAGAAAGGAGGAGATCTATTCCAAGTAGTTTTAGACACCAAAATCTAGCGTCTTCTCTAAGTTCATCATCTAATGATCCTCCAGGAATGAGAAAGATCCTTCAGAAAGCAATTCATGCCATCTTTGTTGCACACCAGTCTTAGGGCAGAATGAGACTCCCTGTGGATCCCTGATCTCTTTGTATTGACTTTAGAGGGAGGCTAAAGAGCCGCTGTTCACAAGATGGCCTGCTTTTAGGCAGCCACAGTTAACAGAGAAAAATCCCACCCATGGAGACCAACTGGCCAATTCCTTCTCCAGCATCTGTCACTTCTGTTGAGCCCTCTTCCCCTGCCACACTGCAGTCACGAACATAACCCAGTGTCTCAGCTGGAGGCAGATCCTTGCTGGAAAGCTACAGAATAGCAGTCAATAGGGGGTTGGCATGTGGATGCAAAGCCTGCAGTGCCATGAGATCACCCAAGAGGCAAAGCAAGGTCACACCCTGGATGGTCTGAACCATCCAAACTCTGAATCTAGCATTTTCCATTGGTCTCTTTGCTGAGCTTGCTGAGTATGAAAGCAGGAGGGAAAGGGGAATAACCTCAATCAACCCACACAGCCCAGCCCTAACCCCACAGGAGCAACTAAAAGAGATTCCCAAAGAGGAGAGCATCCTTTGAATGGGGAATCCTGCTCAGAAATCCTGAGAGACAAGGACAGAGGAGGAGGAATGAAATGAAAGCATGACATTGTCTGCATCTAGGACTAAACCTGTGCTGTTCTTGGCCATAGCTGTTCTTGAGCCATCTGTGTCCTGACAAGGCATCTCTTAAACCTCAGGGATGGTGCAACCCCAGGGAGTGGGTTTATGATATTCAGGCTGTATGCGCATCTGCTTTTGCTCACATCAAGGAGCCTTTATGTCCATCTGGGCTGGAGAAGGTGGGGAGGTTAGCTTGTGTTGAAGTAACAAACCTCATTTGAAATAGTGCCTGTTTTCAGCTTACTTAGGACTGCAGACAATTACACAGGCTCTTTACAAACCATTCCCACAACCTCTCACACGTGGCAGCAGAGGTCCAACTCTGTTGGCAGCCTGAGCACATTCTGTTCCCCTATCTTCAGAGGTGAACACTTCCAAAGTAAAGTCAGACCGGGGAGGAAGCATGCCTCCTTGAGCCAAAGACTGAGCCAGTCAGTTTGGGGCAGACAAAGTCCTTCTATAGGATCAGGCTTCATTTTTCTGGCAAAAAATCCTGCAGCACTTCACCACCCCTCATCTTTGGAAAAGCTGGTAAATATGACTGTGCAAATGGCAGAGGGGAAAAGAGGCCCTTTGGCATCTTGGAGGTGGCTGTGAGCTCTGGGAGGAGTCTAAAGCTTCTGCTCACTGAGGAATAGATGGGTGGCTTTACTGGAATATAGCTTGTATTGTGGGAACACCTAGAGCCCCGAATCAAGATGAGCAGGTGGAATAGAAAGGGGTGCACATATCAATAAGGTTGGATATTAGGAATATTTTCTCCTCTAAAATTGATGCACTGGTGGGAGGTGATGGGGTCACCATCCCTGGAGGTGTCCCAGAATTGTGGAGATGTGGCATTGAGAGACACGGTCAGGGGACACAGTGGGAATGGGTTGAGGTTGTGGACTTCGGATCTCAGGGGCAGTTTACAACCTTAATGAATCTGTGATTACCTCATGGCCTAATGCAGGAAGGTAAAGGAAGCATTTTGGTCACAGTTTTGGAAAGTAAAGTCCAGAGAGAGATTGAGCTGTTTCCTAGCTGGGTAGTCATCACAAATGTTACCCTCATCACCTGAACCCTTAACTCAGAAATCCTAGTTTGTTTGTTTTTTGTTGTTGTTTTGCTTTTGTTTGTTTGGCTTCTTCATCAAGGGCTTGTAAGGCAGGAAAAATATGACAGAAATTAAGATATAAATCTGCACTGGATTTGTACTGTTCTAATTCAGCAGAGCAGGCTGTGACTGAAGTCACAGAAAGGTCCTGAGGTGACGATTTCTTTTGTTGTCACTGCTGTTTGCTTCCTCAGAAACTCCTTCGTTGACAAGAGAAGTCCCTCTCCACTGCTTTCCTAATTGTACTTAAACACGTCGCTCTCCATCACACAGGAGGATGCAAAGGGATTATATGCCATGGATGTCCAGGAGATTTAATTGCCAACGAGCTCCCTGGCCATGCTAATGGCCCCACAGGGAAACATACACTATATGTGCAAAAACTGCTCCCATTAGACCACCTTGATCAAGAGCACCTTGATTTAGTGTGCATTTTGGGTCTTGTAGCATGAGCAAGAGGTGTGCCATGCTGCTAGTAGCATCCCAGGCAGCAACACATGCATGTGCATACACACACATTTTCACATATTCATACATGTCTGACCAAAACTTTTGGCATACTACACCTCTCATCCCATTGGCACAAGATAAACCCGGAGAATACATCAGAGAAAATCTCTGCAGAAATATCTGGTCTTTAAAAGTGAACATCACTGAAAGGCATCCATGTTGATGAAAGTAATATGAACAAAGACCCCAATTTTCCACTGAAAATATCTGATTTTGACTGTGAGCCTCTGGTTGAGTAAATGGGGAGCACCATCTCCTTCACTGAACACAATGTCAAAGATGTGGAAAACCCTAACAGAGCAGGAGCTAGGAGGAAAGGGACCCATGAAGGGAGATGGAGGAACACTCCATCAGTTCAAGTACTGTTTGGTTCTGCAGATACAAGCCACATGCCTTTTTTTTTCTTACCAAGCCAAGGGTTCTGTTGTACACAATGGAATAACTCCAAGCAGGCAGCCTGTATGTAGGCTGTGCTCGTGTTGTAGGTTATCACATCAATCCCACCTCCTATTGGAAGTCTTATTGTCTTCTCGTTGCCAAATTCAAGTACAATTTCAGAGAAGCTTGGTGGGCACACAACTATGGGAAGCTGTTGGAGCCTGACTACGATTGATTCGGCAATCCCTTGCTACAGAAATGATAGAGCTTTTCTTTAGTTTCAAGTCTAGACCTTTTCTATTTTTGCTGTGTTCTTTTAAGGAAAAAGGAAAAAAAAAACAACACAGTGTAATGATAAGGGATGGCTATGCTGTCCCATTTGTGTTTATGACATCCTGGCCAACAGCCAAAAAAGCACAAATTTGTCTGATCTCAAAATAACCTTCCACCCGCCCCTACTTTATTTTTCATGGCCACTGAACTCCGAGCAGATGACCTCATTGATTTGAGCACAGTGGTGACCAAATAGAGATAGCAATTAACCGAGCAAAGCCTTGTGGAAAACAGGCAAACTAATCAGGCTTAGGATGGCAGAATCAAGACAAAAGGCAACATGACATTCTGCAGAAGATCACACCATGCTGAAAACAAAAGACCCCTCTCTGGTCACATCCTTGTCCTGACATGCTTCTCATGGAGAAGCAATCCAATCACAGCTTACTCAAATCTGCAACAGGAACAGGATTTACAACAAGAAGGCAGAAGCAAGCTCCAGGAGCGTGGGGAAGTGGAAGATGAGTTTATTCACCATTTAACAAAATTTAGTCAACCCTTAGTGCAAGGTGAACTTAGTTTTTGATGGTTTGAATGTTGGACCTTAGTAGTCTTTTCCAACCTTGATACTGTGATCCTATGACACATTCAAAGCTTTTGCTCAATGCACTTTTTTCATAGTGAAGGTAAATAATCTATCAGGAACACAAATGTGAGCTTTGGGTGTCATTCCCCACTTACTCTGAGTCCTTTATTAAAATACTGCTTCTGGAGAAGTGGTCTTCAGAAATGAGAATTCATCCCTTCATCCTGCATCTCACAATCCAGTGCTGGACTCACTGAGTGAAGTCTCCAGTTTATATTCTGCATCAACCTGGATTGTTTGTCAGTCATTTATTACTAGTCTAACCAGAGCTGACAGACAGAAAGTCTTGGTTATCTGCTGTTTTCTGTTTGTTCAAAGAGGATGAAGAAACATACCTACCGCTACCACAGTACATTTTCCATTCCCTTAGCAAAAATACAAATAATTACACAAGGCAGAGAATCAAATCCAGCACAGCCTGCACTGCCTTTGCTCTGTAATCGAGCTCCCTCTGGCCGTGATTTCTATACATTAATTCACACAGGTAGTTTTCCTAAAGGGATTCATGTCTCTGATGGAAAGTTTCTTGTGGTACCCCACCCCCTGATGTGTGTCTGCTGTATGGCTGAAAACTGTTGGGAAGTTGACAAGAGAATAGTCTGGAAAGACCAAGTAAAAGAGATGGTAAGGAGAGAAAGGGAGAGCCTTAAACATGGAGACAAGTCTTCCCTTCACATCCAATGCGAAGTAACCCAGAGGAACAAAATCAGAGGTTTTCAACGTGATTTTAAAAAGCTGCTAAAAAAGTAAAAACCCAGAGAATGTCAAGGAACCAAGGAAAGGGGAAAGGAGGAGAAGAAGCAGTGTGGGAACTGCTCCGTCTCTTCCTGAACACTGGGGGATTCAGAAAGAGCCTAAACCACAGCAAAGAGCCAAAGATGAGGAAAGCCACAAGCACGTTTTGAGCACCGCCAGCTCCACTCGAAGCAGATTAGCAGCACTGATAGATAATTGCAGAGTGAAATGCCTGCCATGTGCCACAAGACTCAAGCTTCCCACTGGGGCCCTTTCCCCTCTTCCCCCCCACCCCCCCCCAAAAAAAAAAAAAAAAAAAAAGCAAATAAGATGAACATGCATAGCTATAACTCACTGAGCAGGGAAAGGAAGAGGACTGAGTTGGACCTTGGACTCCTGCTAAGCCAAGAGGAAGACCAATCTACACTAATGGACATCATCTGTTGAATGACACACAAAAAAAAGAGTTGGGAGGAAAGAAAGAGCACAAAGTAGCAAGGAATAAGACTTCAGCATAATTTATGCTCAAATACATAGATATGGTGTGGAGTGAAGGTCTTTCCCCCAAGAAAAGCAGAACTACAGGAACCAGGTTTAAGTCCTCGCTGTTTTGCATGACAAAAGCCAAAAGTGATTAAGCATCAACAGTAATAAGGTATTTCTTCAATTTTGGTGCTAATCATTTGATTATTTCTTAAACTTTCCCTTTTAGAGACTTCAGGAAGTAAATGAAATGATCACAGCTTGCTTAGCCTACAAAGTTGATTAAAATATCATTTTAACAAGCCAAAGGGGAATCTCAGGTAACAAAAATGCGTTGAGCTGGGGAAATACATAAGCAGTGATCCCAGATAAAGACCACAGGGGACTTCCATGAGATATCACATAGGCTTGGGAGCTTTCTTTGAACACTTTCCTCAGAGAAGAAATTTCCCCAGGCCCAACACTGGCTCACATCATCCTGCCTGGGATAAGTAGGACTGAGAGGCATTGGCAGGAAGGATGGCAAGCTCTGCCATGATGCCTTTCTCAGCAATCCAGCTCCTACATTTTCACAACCTCCAGGTGCCAAATGGCTCTCGGACCTTCTGCAGAGAAACATTTACTGCATTGCACATTCAGGATCTGGATGGTAGTGCTCAGTTCCCAGATGTTCTGGAGTCTCTACAGGACCTCAACACTGGCTATAAAACTAAACCCTGAACAAGTTTCTGCAAAAGGAAATGCTTAGCTACCAGCCTCAACAAGGTCTTGCCCCAAAGGTGGGACAGACCTCATTCATTATGAAGTCTTTAAACCAGGCAACCATTAAATGAAACAAATGCCAGAAGTGTTGCAAGCTAACTTTTCACGGGATTCAAATAATCATAACTTCAGGTTCTCTCCGTAATATTAGCTTTACTAAACTTCTGTTTAATAACAGCAGAGAAGAAAATGTTGATGACCCATAGAGTTCACGGCCTCACTGCTGGAGGTCTCAAGGAATGGCTCACAGACATCTCACCCAGCCTTGAGGTCAGAAGTTGGCTCAGAGAACTGCTGAACATTCAGCTCTGTTTTCTGCAAGTCTACAAAGGATTCATAAAACAGCATCCATTCTGACACCATTTTTCCTAAGGAACAACTGAATTCTGCCTGAACCAACTCCTGTGCTGGCAGCACTCAAAGCAAGAGTTGCATCTGAATTAAGTAAGAGAAAAATGTGACTGTATCGAAGTTTGTAGGGGGAGGGTTTAGATTTTCTCCATTAAAATCCTCCTAGTGGCTCTGCAGATGAAACTCTTTGGCAACAGCAGTGTGCTCTATTTAAAACACGTGCCAGACCACCAAAAGCTGTCTTTGCTCACTGAGCTTTTGCTGTTACTTTCTTTTATTTTTGTTCTGTTTACATTTCCTGTTGCAATTCCAAACTTTATGAGGTGAAGGAATGACAGAGCAGCAATGTTTTAATTGCATCCCTCTTTTTGCTTTCCTCTGTTTGTCTTTTTTGTTTTACTTGTCACCAGACATTGAATATTTTATATGCCTGCTGTAACCAAAAAAAGGGAGAAGCAAGAAATGGAATTCATTGGAAGAAAAGATTTTAAAACCCACTTAGACAAAGTCCGTAAAATAAGCTGAGGTAGATGATGAAAATTACTTTCAGATTTGCCACAAAACAAAGTCATACAGAAGCTATGGAAGTCGTCAACAACACATGATTACATTAACTACTCCTCTGAGTAATCAGGTAGTTGTTCTCGCTCAGAGGCAGAGATGAAGCACTGGCAGAAGCTCAGGTTCCCCTCTCAGTAGAGTGATTGATCAGGGGCAGAATTTGACTGATCAGGATGAATCTATCAGACAAGGCAGGACTCACCTCAAGAAGACATGGTATGGCCTCATCCTTACTTCTGACAGGGTTCTTGAGCCTTGTGCCATGGACCATAAGCCAGCCACGGTCTTAGAAAACACCAAGCTGTGCAATAGTAACCTGGCCTTGAAGAAATGTCTTCCCACTCATCCTCAGTGCCAGGGTAGGGCATGAAGCAAGGGGACAGAATCATACAGTCATCACAGAATGGCTTGGGTGGGAAGGGACCTCAAAGATCATCCAGTTTCAACCCCTCTGCTGTGGGCTGATCGCTACCCACCAACTCAGGCAGCACAGGGCCCCATCCAACCTGAGAGCAACCTTGAGCACCTCCAGAGATGGGCATCCACAGCTCTCAGGGCAGCCTAATGTCAGCACCTCACCAGAAGAGCTGAGCTGGTTTAATTTCAAGATCCTTGAGTCACCCAAGTGTCTTCTAGCCCCAAATCTGCATGTCCGTGTCCTCTCCCCGAGCTGCATTACTCTGTCTTCCTAACAAGAACAGAAAGACTTTTCACTCAGGGTAACATTTTCCTAGATTAGGCCAAAGGCTTTGTAGAAAAGGATAATGTCATTTGATGCCAGTGGAGCGTTCTGAGATCTTCAACAGGAAGGGTTATAAGAAAGCAGAAAATAGGCTTGTTTTGTGTTTAAGTCATTAAACACAAAAATACCTCCAGCTTAAAACAAGAGGATCTTCAATAAACCCAAGCCTTATTTCCAGAAACTAATTTCAACCTTGATCCAGGAAGAAAGAGAACAGAAAGGAATCAATACTTGTCTCATAGGCCACAAAGCAAGAAAACAGTGCAATTTAATTACTTTTTAAGTGCAACTACATGAGTCAGGGCTCTGAGTTGTCCTGAGAGCATCACCATTGAGCTCCCTTCTTTCAGTGGAAAAATTCCACCACCAACAAATGCTCCACTGCAGCCCTGGTACCTGGGGACAAAAGCAGAAATAAACAGGGCCATGAAACAAAGGTCGGGAGGATGAAAATGGTGTGGATCAATGAGAGAGGGCAGCAGGAGCCTGCAAAGGGTCACTGGGGGAACATAGCTAATGATCAAAGCCAAATAGGGGCCTTCCAATGGGGAGGATGGAATTAGCTGGGAAGCTGAGGATGGCTTGGAAGCAGGCAGCTCTGTCCTGGCTCCTGATGGCAGTGTGCACAGAAATACAGCAGGGGCATTATTCTGACTGGGAAAGAGAGAAAGAGAGAGAGGGGGAAATAAAAATAACCATGTTTACTTTCCATGACACTCTTAAAATGAGTAACACCAGTCATTTCTTATTCTAAGTGCAGGGTGTTGTTGTCTGTGGTGTAATACTTCCACACCACAGTGCACTGACTCCTGTTTTATTAGGAGCCACCACATACCAACCAGTCTCCATAGGACATTACAGACAGATAGTTTTTTTCTTTAAAGGTACCCTGTGTGAAAAGCAAGTTTGCTTGGCTAACTACTGAAAAAAAAAAATAAAAGAGTCAGGAAATGCTGTGGTCTTGGTTATTATTACTGCTCTGAAGCAGCAGGGCCACAAGCCTGAGTCTTACCTTTATCTATCCATCTTGAGAAGGTCTTGAGAGACACTTTGGTCTTGTGGAAAGAAGAATCAGCAGCCCAGGAGAGACAATGGCTGTAGCACTGGGCATAACCATATTCAGCCCACCCCGCATGCAGATGTCTTTGAAAGCATGATACAGAACCATAGCCATGCTCCCACCTTGCTGCGCCATCTGCAGACCCCACCACAAAGGCCAGATATATTTCAGCTCCTTTCAGGCACCTTCTAATGGCACCAGCTTAGGGCACTGGTCTGGGAAGGGTCACAAAAGCAGGAGGTGAACCACCATCTCCATCATCCACACTGAGGACCTGCTGGGTGATCAGCTAAAGAGGTGAAGACACTCAAGCAGGCACCGAAAAGAGAAAAATAGCCAGTCCCAGGATATTAAAATAGGAACAGCAACACATCAGAATTTAGACTCTAGTCTCCAAAAGCTGAAGTTATGGGGCCTGGTGGAACAATATAGGCTGTAACAGTGTTTCTCAGTGATATCTTTCCTGTGGCTTTTACAGGAATTAGCCTTGTTTTGTCACCATCTGTGTGCCTTTCTGATGTAATTGTCCAAACCACTGCCAGTGACAGAATCACAGAATCATCTGAGTGGGGGGTGGGGGGACCCTTAAAGGTCATCTGGTCCAATTCCCCTGCAATGAACAGGGACATGCACAGCTTGATCTGGTGTTCACCCTGACCTTGAGTGTCTCCAAGGATGGGCCATCCACCAGTTCCAGATGCTCTCAAGAACAGGGTTGATACTCCCAAAAATATCAGATTCCTGCAACACTTCTGAAGACAAGTGGCCAGCTCAGGGAGAAAGAAATTGCAGCCCACTAGAGGGAAAGTCTGCCACAAGGCTCAGCCTTGATTAACCACCACAGAACAGAGATGCTAAACACACCCTTGAAATCCACAACAAGCCAGGCAGTTTGGGTCTTGCAGTGGGATGAGAAAAATAAAGAGAAAAGACAACAGTGATGCCAGCACATAGGAAGGAAAGTGGAGGGAAAAGGCTACAACAGCCCACGCAGCATTGCATGAGGATGAACTCATCCTCCTGCTCTAGCATCCACATTTCTGGTTGTGTGCTCTTCTTGGAGCAACACATTCACCACCTGATGCAGCTCTTCTGCTGGAGCCATTGCACATAAAGGGGGCATCAGTGACCAATCCACAGCCACATAAGGAACAGGGGTGGTCAGGAAGGGGATGGCTTCAAGTTGTGCCAGGGGAGGGTGCAGTTGGGTATTCATGACAATTTATTCTACAAAAGAGTAGTAATGCATTGGCACAGGGTGCCCAGGGAGGTGGTGGAGTCATCCTCCTTGGAGATGTTCAAGGACTGTGGAGATGTGGTGGGGGTGGGCTAGACTTGATGATCTTCATGGTCTTTTACAACATTAATGATTCTACTGTTCTATGAGACAGGGTTCAGAGGGATGCCCAACCCACACTCAGAAACTTGTGTCCAATTCTAGGGTGAACTGACATGAGAGGAGGTCCAGAGATGGTACCATCATGGGGATCCCCATGCTAAGGGACATGTCAGCATCGCTGCTCCTCTTCCAGGAGGAACACCAGCACCTGCTGCACATGGGATGCCCAATATCCAGCAGATCCTTTGCTCCACTAAGCCAATCCCTCCTCTGCTGTCCAGAATGTGCAAACTCAGCCATAAGATACAGCATCCTCAGATGTGGGGTAAAATGAGTTCACATGTGATTTCATGCACAAGCCACCAACTTCACGAAAGCCACGTAAATTAAATGTCATAAGGAGGAAACTGCTAAGCAGATAACCTAATCAGATAAAGTGTCAAAACTGTGCAGACGTAATGCGAGGAGGGAAATCAGGTCTGTGGAAAGATGCCCCAGAGATTATTTAGGGCAAACCACATGAAGGGCTACGGCTGGAACCATAGAATCAGACAAATATTTGAGCTGGAAGGGACACATAAAGGCCACCTGGTCCAACCCCCTGCAAACAGGGACACCTACAGCTCCTTCAGGCACTCAGAGCCCTGTCCAGTCTGATCTTGAGCAGCTCCAGGGATGGAGCACCACCACCTCTCTGGAGCGGACTAGCAGATTTTATCAGAGAAAAGTGTATAAGAAAGCAGAAAACACTTCATTAAAACATCAGCATTCAACAGGTCAGTCACAGCAAAGCCAGCTTGGGAATGATGGCTCTTCCCAGACTTCTTGCAGGTGCTCAAGAGAGGGAAAGGAAGGATGTCTGGGGTATGTTCAGGATGGGTGCTTCATTTTTACCAAACCCACCTATGTTGCTCTGTCACAGTCCAAATTCCCTGGATAAACCAAGCTGAAAGCTGTTTCAGATGAAGCCAGGGTGGATTTCAGCAGTTTTGACCAATTCCTGTTTTAATATCCCTCTTCTAGTGGAGCAAAGCTGTCTGAGTGTCTGAGATGTGTCAGGAGCTCTATCTGTTGTCAAAACAGCCTGTCCCAAAGTATACCCAAATCCCTATGAGCTGCAGGGAAGCTGAAATTATATATATATTTTGCTGTTTGTTTGTTGTTGTTTTTTTTTTAATTGTTATTTATTTGTTTTATTTGCTTAGTTTTGACATGAAACCAGCACCAATCACAGAGACAAGGCTGCAGTAAACAACCTCTGCCCCAGCTGTATTTACAGCCCAGCTCCCTACATAACAGGCAGGTATTTGGGCAGGGGGCCTCTCAAAGCCATCTCTGCATGTTTCAGATTTCTGGGGTTATCCAGCATCCTCAGATCGAGGGTTCTTTATACATAGAGCATCACAAGACCTTGGCTCTCCCCATCCTTGAGGGGATCAGTGAAGAGGCTTGAGAAGAAATAACCAGGACGTGTGCAATTTGTGTTCAGCAGAGGATGGTATTCAGCACTGAGCACAGCCCTGGGCCCTGTGTCAGGGCTATCTGACAGCACATCCATGCACTGTTCTTCTGGCTCACGTTACAAACACATTCATGCCATGCCACACACTGTACAGCCAGGAAAATCAGTCTTCCCTTCTTAGGACAGCAGTAGCCCAAACCTTCTGGCTTAACCTTTGAAGCACCTTGAGACGAAAGCACACAAGATTTGTCCAGAATTAATCCTGGATCCAGCTGACCCTTTAGCTATCAAAAAAAAACACAACATCAGTGCCTAAACACAACTGTGAATTTGGCTGAATATTGTTCTCAAGCCCAATGAGACCCAAAGAGATCTACTGATGCATGGTCTGGCTTCACCCCATCAGAAAAAGACCTAAGATGAGAGTCTTTGTCCTCTCCCTATGCACTGAATAGAAAGAGGAATGCATCTCCAGGTAGTAAGTCAAGGCCAGGTCTCTCTAGGTATCCTTTGACTGGTGGGGCTGGCACTATTGGGATCAGTTCATTTCAGCCTCTAGTCTCTGAGAGATCCAAGACTTTTGCAGGGAAGAACACATTCTTTATCACACTTCTTCCAGCATTAAATTTCTTCCATCCTTTGGTACCTAGGCTCTGTGGCATGGCAACTCCTCTCTATGACTCTCACTGTGTCCTGGGGTTTCCTTCTGAACTTTGCCCTTTCTAAACAAGACAGAAAAACCCACTCAGGTCTCATGCTAAAGCTTTTGCTCTGAGATCACAACTGCAAGGTGCATTCACACTGCATTCTTTTTCCTTTCTTTTGAAGATAAATCTATAAAGCAAGGGAGGAACACTTAGTACTGAGCAGTGGCTGCCTTGAATCATTTGTGAATCATATCCTTTGACCTATGTGGGTTCTGCAACAAGACAGTCTTGCCCTTTTGAGTGCATGCCAAATCTCATGCTGAGCACATTTAGGAGTTCAACCATATTGCAGAGAAGGCCAAGATATGATTGTACTAGTTGAGAAAGAGCTAAATGGGCAGAAGATACGTGATGTTTTAGACACTTTCATGTGTGAGTAAGCGACGAAAAAAGTCTTTAACATCAGTAAAAAACAAAAAGATCCAAAGTAGTAATTATTATGTACAGAAATATAGCAAGCATAATTCAATCAGTGAAACTTCACTTAGGAAACAGATTCTCCATCTAAGATTAATCCTGGAGATGAAAGAGAGTGTAATAATCTCCCATTGCTCCCATCCAGTTAGCACCACATGGCATGGCATATGGTCCTAGTTGTACGACTGGAGACCAGTTGCACAGTGATTTAGCTGCTATCCAAAACATGGCCTTGCTTACATTATCAAAATCAGGTCCAGATGCTTTTTTCAATATATACTGTGGCCCAGCTCCAAGTTGTAGAGTTGAAAATGATGGCAGCACAGCATAACTCAGGGTTGGAAGGGACCTCAGGAGGACTCTAGACCAACCTCCTGTTGCGAGCAGGTTTGGGTCTGAGCTCAGACCAGGCAGCTCTCTGCATTGTACAGTTGGGTCAAGAAGATATCCAGGATGGGTGTAAACCTTCCAAGACTACACAGCTTCTCTTAGCAATTTTTCCTTATGTTTGACTGATCTAGAAACTGTACGGTGAAATCCAGAGGTCTCTTTTTTTTTTTACCTGTCACTTCTCTGAACCCCAGCTTCTCAGAAACAAGACTCCTATGTTTGGTAGACACTTTCCTGGGCAGCTTCCTTGGCAGAAGTGCAGACTGTGGCTCCTCATTAGCCCCACTGCAATTACCAGCAGGTTATCTGCTGCTTGTATGGTACCTTTCTGATACTGAATCCACATACACTTCCATTGCTCTAACAGCATAGCAGATTCACTGCTGCTAAAAATACCACTTGTGTTTAGAGGTTGAGCAATTCTTGGGAGAAGTAATTTCCTTAATTAGAGACAATGTTATGACAAACCTCCAAGTGCATAATACCTTTATCGGGACCAACAAAAGAGTCAGTCAAAAGGATGTATAGGTGATTGAGGAGGGAAGAACAATCTCATGCACAGGTACAGGTTGGGAAGGATGAGCTGCTGGAGAGGAACACTGAGGAAAGGGAACTGGGTGTCCTGGTGACAGGTTGACCATGAGCCAGCACTGTGCCCTAGTGGCCAAGAAGGCCAACGGGTGCATTAAAAAGTGCGTGGCCAGCAGGTCAAGGGAGGTGATCTTCCCCCTCTATTCTGCCCTGCTGAGGCTTCACCTGGAGTATTGTGTCTAGTTCCAGGCTCCTTGGTACAAAAAAAGACAGGGATCTCCTTGAAAGAGTCCAGCAAAGGGCTACAAAGATGATAAAAGGCCTGGAGCTCCTCTCTTATGAAGAAAGGCTGAGAGACCTGGGGTTGTTCAGCCTTGAGAAAAGAAGATTTAGAGGGGGATCTGATCCACCTCTATAAATACCTAAGGGGCAGGAGGCAAAGGGATAAGGCTGGACTCAGCAGCGTGTGGCAATAGGACAAGGGGAAAATGGCAATAAAACGAAGCATAGGAAGTTCTGCACAAATATGCATGGGAAATTCTTCACAGTGCAGCGATGGAGCACTGGAGCTGCACAGAAAGGTGGTGAAGTCTTCTTCTCTGGAGATACTCAGGACCCACCTGGACACCTACCTGTGCAACCTGGGCTGGGATCTGCTTTGGCAGGGGGTTCGACTCCACGATCTCTGGAGGTCCCTTCCAACCCCTACAATTCTGTGATTCTGAGTACTGCTTCATTCTTGACCTAATTATTTTAAATATGTGGAAAAAAAGAGGAAATAAAGCAGCAGAGATGGAGTGGAAATGAGTGTTAGCAGGCAGTCAGTCAGCAGTTCATTCACCTTGGGGGTAGCTACTCCATCAAATTCAGAGATTAGTAGAAACCATACCCTTGGCAGATTTACCCTCAGTCACTGATCACTCCGAAATCTTATTTGCTCTCACTTCTGCAGTAAGAGGTTAAGAAAACTCAATCATTTGTGTCAGAGCTTCTTTTCAAAGCCATTTGCAGCTCTGGACAATATTATTACCTACATATGTCTCATATCCCCAAACAGGAGGCACAGTTCAGACTACAACATCTTAAATGTTATTGTGCTTATAAAAAATGCTATACCGATAGTGTTGTGATGTACTGCCACTTGTGTTCGATGAAATATCACACACTGTCCCAGTGCAGCCAGAGAACAAGATTTAGACAGCACTGATCAAGCAGTACACTGAAAAAGATGATGTGAGTCCAGTTCTTAGATGTGAACAACAGGCTGCAGAGATGCAAGAAATATGGTGTGATCTGTGTTTCTTTAGTCAGATTGGGACAGTCTTACAAAGCCTCCCTAAAGGAGAAAATAAGGAAGAAGCAGGGGCATGATTCAGATGGCAGACTTTGGACATCCACTTCAGGGTGCAATGTGTTATATATCACCTCCACTGGTGATACATCAACCAGACTCATCGACAAAGAGAGCACAGAGCAATGGGTTCAGAGACTGATGCATATCGTGTAGGTACTGCTGGGTCAGATGAATTCAGCTTGGGATCCACCAGGAATTCAAAGAGGCTTTGAGGCAGGAATTTATCCCTCTCCAAAACTAAATCTGCACAAAGACAAGGTGTCCCACATTCTTACTTTTTTTCCTTTTCCCCTGCAAGGAACTCCTCAAAATCACACCAGCACATCCAAGACCAGCATGGCACCTGGGAGTTACTACAGCCAGTCCTGTGCCCTCAGATTCCTACCAGCATTGCCTTGCTGGCACAACGTGGAAAGAAGTACACTCCAAAGAGGTCCACCATTGTTGGGAATACAATGACACTGCCTTTATTTGTCTCCTCAAGAATCACAGAACAGTTTAGTTTGGACCAGAGCTCATTTGGTCAAATGAAAGTGATACAGCATCGCTGACACCTGTTGTTTTTTCTTTGATTAGGAGACTTGATAGAATGGAGGAAAATAAGTCCAGTTTTGTGGCTAAGAATCAGTATGAAAGCCATTTTAGTTTTGAATTGACAGACTGCACCCTGATTCTCCTGTGGCTGATTTTATTTAGTAGCAAAACCATTGTATTCTGCCTGACAAGACTAAGTTACTGTAAACTCAACTATAAAGGTGTTTCTCAAGCCTAGGAGAGGTTTAAGTAGCCATCTATATAATGAAGACAATTATTGAGAATTTGCAGAAGACTCTTGCAAAGGTTGTAAAAGCAAAGAGACCAGCATGAACAAGGCGTTACAAAAGAAGGAAAATGAGTACTCACCCAACTCTGAAGATCTAGGCTCACAAGGAAAGAACTCCAAAAACAAGAAATCTCCAACAAGAGAACCTTCCTCGATGGCAGTCAGCCCCTAATTGTGGTCTAGGAGGAGTGGAGCCTGGCTCCACAGGTGAATTGCCTTCACCTGTTCTCCCAGGGCTGACCAGATCTTTCCTTCAGGTTCTCATTCAGTGGTTCAGGCTATGACTCAGCAGATCCCATACAAATCTACGGCATCTATGCATCAAACTCGTAGAAATATAGAACCATTAAGGTTGGAACTAAGATCATAAAGTCAAGCATCAACCCATCTCTACCATGCCAGCTAACCATGTCCCACAGTGCAACATCTATCCTTGAGTCACTTCATAATAACCATCCTGAGAAACATAAAGATTAATAGTGTTGTGATAAGAGCTGGTGGTGGTGAAGACACAGAAAGGAAAGGCATAAAATCATCCGAAATATCACTAATTCTTTCTGGATCAAGGTAGTTATTGCATAGCTCTACTTCCAGTTAACCAATGCAAAGTCATGAATCCAGGAATCAAAAAGCATAGAATCGTGAAATCATTTGAGTTGAAAGGGATCCCTATAGGTCGTCTAGTCCAACTTCCCTGAAATGAATGGGGACACCTACAGATCCATCAGGTGCTCAGAGTCACATCCAGCCTGACCTTCAATGTTTCCATGGATGGGACACCCACCACCTCTGTGGGCAGACCTCAGGAGGTCCAGATTGATATGTTCTCTCCCCAGGACCATTTCATCCAGCCCTACTCTCTCCTCCAAAATCCACAAACTGTCAGGAAGAGGGAGCTGCAGGCAAGACTCAAAATGAAGCGCAAGAGAAAGGACTGATGCCCAAAGGCTCAGAGCTTTATTATTAATGACAGACGTGGCACTTGCCCATCTTGCATGACCCTTTTCAACCTGTGGTAGAAGCAGTCCATCTTCCTGGGGCCAGGATAGGCATCGAGCATTGGTATGAAGCACAAAGGTTTGCCAAGGCATGTGGGATTTGTGGGGAACAGGCAGTGGAAAAGGAGACGAAATACCCTTGCGCAAGAGGAAGAAGAATATCATTAAGAAATAAAGGGCCACCAATGGGAGCAGAAGGGAATGTTTAAAAAAAAAAAAAAAAAAAAGGAGGGGAAAAATAATCAAAAGGCCTAAACATCCCCGGTTTGGTTGAGAAACTCAGCATAAAGACAGCCTTTTTGGGAAAGAAAGACAAAGCGCTACCTTTTCTGGAATTCAGGGATACAGACGTCTCTTTTTTTGGGAATTGTTTACACCTGGACACCAGGGAGTGGATTGAACAGCCAAAAAAGACTGAGGTAACTTTGAAAAAGGCTGTGTTGGGACTGTGGGTTTTGTTTTATATTATTTGTTTATTTAATTTTTTTTTTTTTTTTTTTAATGAAGCAGCTAGTGTTTGAAGAGATTGAGCTTGGTGGGATCAAGGTACATTTTTAGGTTAGTGGTAGCGCTATTTATCATTTTTAAGACAAATTTGATTACCCTGATGGGAATTCGTGTCTTCGGGGAAAGCTGCCCAGTTGTCATATTAATCATTGCTTTTAGTGTTTTCATTAGGGTTTTGGTTTTTGGTTTAGCATGGGATATTCATTTTTTTTTTCCCCTTTTAATTTAGCTTTCAGTTGCCCCAGGGCTTTGGCCTGGTAACCTCTGCAGAGTGTTTTTCCTTCAGTCCCCTTCCAACCTCTGAGCATTATGAAAGCTGTTCCTTCGCAGTACTGCTGTTGCTAAAGATCTGCTGCTCCTTCCTCTGATGGGGAACTGATGTTCATGGGATCCTTCCTTGGACGAAGAAGTAACAAATAAAAATATCTCAGAACAAATACAAACATTTTCTGTTTCAACTATGGAGCATGTCACACTGATGTTCTTCCATCTTTATAGGACACTATTTCTAGTATCTTCTATTATGGTAACACCTCAATATCTGCACTACATTACAGGAGTGCCTTGTGCTAGGTGAGAGAAATCTGTCTATTTCTTACTCCAAGGAGTTGCTCAGGCTCCTCTGAGGCACACAGAAATTTTTGTCTCGGTGAAGACCACATATCACTAAAAGGGGCCAAGATAGTCCAGTCTGGACTCATGGACATTGAAGGTTTCCACCCAGTGAATCCTCCATCCAACACCAAACCCTCCTGGTGAACATACTCCATCTGTGGAGTGGCATGCACTGGGACATTATCTACTATCCATTCCTGGGATCAGATGTGCATTTTCTACCTGTGCTGTAGTACAGTCAGGAGGTGTTTGGGTACTTGTGCTGATGAAGACTTGCTGTGTCCTGTTATCCCACGCAAAGTGAGGCAGCTGTAGGAAAGTCATCCCGGCCTCTGTATTGGATAGCTCATCCCAGATACCCAAGCACCACGTGAGGGTGAAATGAACCCATGGAGGATCCTGTCTCTTTGCCCAGAAGCTTGAGAGTGTCCAGAATTTCCTTGGAAATTCTATCTGTATTTTAGAGAATGAAAAAAAGACAAAATCCCAAGTTAAATGAATTACGTGACACTCCTACAGAGTGATGCCGATAGAAAAGAGCGAGAGCTGAGCAGTGAGGAGTTCTGAGATAACAGTTTTACAGCTATAGCAGCATTTTCATTGAAATCTGGCAATGCTGGAAAATATAACTGAGAAGTGCTGAAACAGATTGCTTCTATTTTCCAGTTTCATCTCAGTGATGTCTAAATAATCCCCTTTAGTAAATAAAATGGATCTATCCACTGCATTATTTTGATTCATTCAGCTTTGCCTTGTATTTTACAAGCTGCTGCTTTCAAAGTCACTTGACATTTCTTACACTGAATTTTACCTTATGACAAACTGTATTGTTGTGGCATTTAAAAAATAAAAGCACTCTGTATCACCTCAATGAGGCAATTCACCATAACAGACCAGATCAGCATTATCAAAAAGAAATACTTAGACTGTCTGTGAGATCAGCCTTTTCTAATTTCTTTCCTGCAAAGTTCTCCCTTGAACAGGAACCAGTGATAAAAATGTTTAAATACCCAATAAATAAAAAGCTCTCTTTCCCACTGGGGGCTAATAAATATCAAATGGCAATTTGAGGGGATATAGGGCAATTCTCAATAGCACAGAGGAGGGGGAGAAAAAGGTAAGAAAACGACCTCATGGTTTCAATTCCCATCAATACCCCAAATTCAGGAGATATTTAAGAAGTGCTGTAGGCAGTAAGAGTTGATCTCTCTCCTGCCCGCATGTTTGATAAGTTGACTGTTGGACTAGAAGATCACAGTGGTATGATTTTATATTTTTAAGGACTCCAATAAAGCAGATAAATATCACTCTCAGTGAAGCAAAATACCAAATTGGAGCATTTAGATTGGGCCACGTAGATCTCTGTGCTGCGAGTTCCTGTGCTGGGAGGAATTCTGTTTCCTTCCCCTGCCCACCCCACAACATCACATGAAGGGCAGACCCAGACCCAGCACAAGGTGAAGAGCTGAGAGAAGTGGCAGTTCTCAGCTCTGCGCTCCATGTCCTCTTCCCAGCGCATCCCCAGTGAAACTGAAGTGCTGCAGAAAAAAAATATTGGCTTTAACTGGGAATGCATGAACCCCAGTGTTGAGCATGGATGAAGGCAGGGGGGAAGAGGACACCAAAGCCTCAGCCCCATCCAGTCTGGCTTTCCTATGGTTTATCATAGAATCAGAATGGCTTAGGTTGGAAGGGACCTCAAAGATCATCCAGTGCTAACCCTAAATCAAGCACCAGATCAGGCTGCCCAGGGTCCCATCCAACCTGACCTCAAACACCTCCAGAAATGGGGCACCCCTCCAGGGATGAATCAAACCTTAAGCTAAATGGAATCAGCCTCTCTGGAGGAGTTGGATCTGTTATCATGACTGCAGAAGGAGCCCAGGGATAAGGAGGATTTGTACTTGGGCATCTTCAATAAGTTGCCAGGGCCAAACAAGGCAATGGGAAGGTGAACATCCAGCTGCAGCAGGAACCGAAGTGCCACTGCGTGAACTGCTCCATCCCTCTGCGCTTCACCCCTGAAATGAGAACAGGAAAATAGTCAGTAAAGTCAACTAGTGGACGTATTTTAAAGAAATTAGAGGAAATGGACCCACATCCTGTGGAATTCACCCCTGCCAAAGTCTGCAAAGTCGAGTCCTGTGGCCACATTTAGAAAGGGAGCGGATAATTTAACGGCCAGTAACATAGCTGAGCTGCAACGCCAGCGCACGCCCTTCAGTTCACAATAGTGAGGGTTATGTTTCTGCTTTGAATAGCTGAAAGCGCCTCTGTGACACAGGGCAGGAATGCAAGAGGCATCCCCTTAAATGCCGGTGTTACATTTTCAGACATGCAAATATGAATAGAGCTACAAGTATAGCAACACGGGCACCCAGGAGACCCAGGGCTGGGCAGTGCATCCAAGGCGTTAGCAAAGCAGGAATCTGTCACCCCAGCTAAAGCTGCCTACAGTTAAGGACAAGAGGGAATGGCCACAAGTTGTGCCGGGGAAGATTTAGATTAGATTTGAGGAAAAATTTTTTCTCTGAGAGAGTGGTCAGGCACTGGAATGGCCTGCCTAGGGAGGTGGTTGAGGCACCGTCCCTAGCGCTGTTCAAGAAGCGTTTAGATGAGGTGCTAAGGGATTTGATTTAGTAGCTTGGTGGGTAGGGATGGTGGTGTGAGGATGGTTGGACTAGATGATCTTGTAGGTCCTTTCCAACCTAATGAATCTATGAATCTATGAATCTAAGGTCAAAGCTAATATTCTCATGCTTCCCCTCTGTCCAACCCCGCATTCAAGAGAAGGAAATTAGGAGAACTTCTTACTTCTGTGTCTTGAAATTATACCTTCACGCAGCAAAGAGCCCAGGGGTAAACCTACTGGTTACGACACTTGACTGGAAAGAATTTGGGCTGTTTCTACTTCCCATCCAAGGGATGATAACCACTCCGCAGCCCAAGTGCTGTGGTGTCTGATGGTTTCTGTTGTCTGCAGAGGTTTCAGTCCAGTAGTTGCAGGGAATTAGCTTACAGACAAAATTTACACCTTCACATGCAGCATTGTCATCTGCCACCCAAAGCAAAATCCCCATTATCATCACCATAACAAGGTGTTGGCTGCAAGGGGTGTCACTCAGAAACTTCAAGGGAGCTTATAGATTCATAGATTCATAGATACATTAGGTTGGAAAGGACCTACAAGATCATCTAGTCCAACCATGCTCCCACCACCATCCCTACCCACTATGCTACTAAATCAAATCCCTTAGCACCTCATCTAAACGTTTCTTGAACAGCATCACTAAACCCCTGGGCATGAAAACAACCCACAGCCAGTCATTTCTAGGGTAGCTTCAAAGATTCTGACATGGTTAGGAGATAACTGGTGATGGTGATGCAATAAGTCATACACCCTGCCTTCTGTCTTCTTGGTTTGAAATCCACACAAGGATTAATTGGAGTGACAGAAGGCAGGAAGAAGGCAGAAATAAGGTTTTCTGCAAATCATAGAAAAGCTTGGTTTGGAGGGAACCTCAAAGATCACTTAGTTTCCTATGTAACACCAGGCAGCAGGTTTCAGGTGACTGCTCCCAGTCACGATATTGCATCATGTCATATCATGACATGGCATACTCTGGACTGCTTCTTCACCCTTAAAAACTTGGCAGTTCTCCTGATAGCCGTGTTTCAGAGAGGTTTTCCTAGTCACAGTCATGGGCTTCATTAGTAATTGAGCCCCACTGTTAGCAGTGAGGTGCTCCTTCCCATTTCAGTGGGCATGGTGGGGTAGACTGGGGTTGGACTTGGGGATCTTAGTGGTCTTTTCCAACCTTAACGATTCTGTGATTCTGTGATCCTATTCTGCAGTTACCACATCCTGGTTTCAGAGAGCAGCTTTAAAGCTCCAAAGCTCAGAGCAGGGTCATGAGGACGGTTCATAACATGAAGTGGATCCTAAATGAGGAACAATTGCACTTCTTAGCTTGCAAAAGTGATGATTTACAGAAAACATAAGATGTTTACAAGAATAATGCACTACAGGAAGAGTGTCTGCTCTTTGTCTCTTCCAGAACAAGGCACTTACCTCAGTGCTTTACTGCCTTCAGGACTGGAAAACCCCTTTAGAATGGAGTGCTCAGTGTTTGACTTGGAGTTCTTCATTGCAAGGAAGCTCGTGACATCCTGTTGTCACGAGCACAGCATAATTTCTTTTATCAGATTGCTTAAGCTAGAAAGAAACTGTATATACAAAATGGGATTCTGGAAAAGTCCAGCGATTACTGGAAAGAAAGCCCAAGAGGGAGCTCCGTAAATCGCAGCTAGGAATTTGCCCTGGCATGGGCCTCAGACGTTGTTCCTTTTACCCAAAGACCAACTGAGGAGCATGAGACAGAAGCTGGATCACTAGAACTATCCCAGAGCAGGTTTCCAGCAGAACCTTTGTGGCTCTGCTTTCAGAATCCAGTCCACATTGGAACAAGCAACGAGATTACCTAATCATGGAAAACTTCCCCATTTCCAGAAGCTAAGACCAAATAAAACTACGCCATTCAGAATATCTCTTTGTTACAAGTCTGCTCTTTCAATTCTGGACCAGAAGCTTCTCATGAGATTCACTTCCACCCATATTTTGCTGAAGGTTTATGTGCAGCTTAAATGATCCACATGTTTTAGACAAGCAGACACATTTCCAGTATCAGTCAAGAACTAATTTGCATGTGTTGGAATGTTCCATGACAGATATCTGGGCTATTTTTATTAGCTGCACGCTCATTAAAGTGAGATCAGAAATCAAAATGTCATCTGCTACTTGATACTGATTACTAACTTTCTTGACATACATTTTCCTCTTAATGTATCTCATATGGTTATGAAAAATTGCAATCAATCATTCATGGTGTTGTTTAATAAACTGAACAGGCTTTGCTATTTTCATTTTTCCTAAGGGTCGAGGGACTCCTTTCAGCAATTTCTCCAGTACTTTTTCCATGGCTCCCTTCCACATTGTTGACACTTTGCTGGTATCAAGATGTCCAAATGCCTTTTTTCCTGCCCAGGATCTTCCTGTTGTGACTTCTTGCTCCACAGTGTTGACGCAAAAATGAACTCCAAAATTCCCCTGATTTTTACAGCTTACATGGCATTGTAATGTAGTTTCTAATAAATCACATATCACCTCATCTGACATTTCTGCTTTCTAGAGTGTTTCATAGCTCAGGGGACCAAGAATGACAGCTCAGCAGGTTCTGAAATGATGCTGGCGGGACCACTCAGAGCCACACAGAGCTTGTTCCCAAATTGCCAAAAGATTTATGGGGAGCAAGGTGTCTGGTAAGTCTTCTGTCCTTACGGAGGCAAAATACCACAGGAGCATGCATTGGAACTGCCATTTCAGCAGTCCAGACATCGGCTGATAATACACAGTTAACAAGTATTTAAATAGGTCAAAGCAGAAGAGTGAGAACCACGGCTCTCACCTGGTGTTCACTGGGATGGTCTAAATACTGGGGATGCCCCATGTGCATAACCACAGCCATAAGCACAGCCCTACTGTCCTTAGGCCATGTTTGGACGCATACATTTTTTATGCAGCAATATTCAACACGTTGCCTTGCACAGTGGTGCCCTGATCTGAGCCAGGTGCACTCCCCCCACCTTCATGGTACAAGAGGAAGGTAGATGTCACACTGGGTGACATGGTTTAGTGAGCATGGTGGTGATGGACTAACTAACTAACTAGGTGATCTTAGCAGTCTTTTTCAACCATAATGATTCTATGATTCTCTACTCCCCATCAGGCTGGTGGCTGGACTTCCAGATCCGTGGTACTCAAAGCCACTGACTTGAAAGAAGCAAAGTGTAAGAGGAACAAAGGAATACAAGATGATCTTCAGAGAGCCTCAAAGCGGAAAAGAAAGTTGGAAAGGAGAAGCTAGCTCTAAAAAACACCAGTAACAAAAAGCATTGCTGTAGGCTCTGTGGAGAGGTTGTTAAGAGTGCAGCCAAACCTACTGTCATTGAGGAAGTATAGAGCCCTAAGCTAAAAGAAAGCTAAAAGGCAAATAAATACAGAATCAGAATATTTAAATGGCATATCCTGAGTATTCATTCAAGCCAAAGGACTATGCTAGAGTGTCCATGTTAGCCAAGCGATGTCAAGAGAAAGTAGACAAGGTAGCAAATGAAAACAGGCTGTAGGGGAAATTTTAATACCAGACAAGGCCTGAAGATGACCAGAAAAATAGGTCTAAATCACAAAGAGGAAACCCACAGACTGGGAGAGATAAAGAAGAGAAACCTCATAAAACAAGGGTGGCAAAGGCAACAACGTGGCCCACGGTTTGACGTGGACCATATCACAAAAGCCAGCGTGCAAAGGCAGTTCATGCTTCCTTACAGTCAGCAAATCTGACACCAGAGTACCTCTGTGGAAACGATAAGAGCTTGTTCCATGAGTGGTCACCTCTCTCAGCTCACACCAAAATCCTCATATGGACAAGAGCTGCCTGCAGAGTAGGGCTGGGCTAGCAGTGATCCTATAGGCAGCGTGGTGAAGGCAGCCCATGTCCCCATATGTGTACCATCCTGTTGCATAAACACAAGACACCCAACCTAAGAACACCAGTTAAACACCTCCTCCTTACTGCATGTATGCTGCCACCGATGAAATACAAGAAAAATGACCCAAAAGCTGAAACAGAATCAGGAAAAACATTAGAAGTTTATGAGAGTCCGTGTCATCCTGAACGTATACAAGAAGCAGAGACCATCTTATTTTTATTCCTCTGACAGCAAGTAATTTTTTCCAATAGGATGACTTTTAAGTAGCTGTCACAATCCCAAATTTACTCACGATGTATGATCTATGAAACTGGGCAAACAAATCATTCAAGAATGTCAGCCTTGGTCTCAACGGAAAGAGAAGCGAATCCACAATATTTTTTTGTCAATGTGTTTTGAGATCCGGTGAGATCAGGAGTAGCCAAAAAAACCACCATCCTGACAGCTTAGTAAATATGTTCTTCCATTTCCAGCTACCAAAATTCAGAAGGGATTCTGTTTTCCTTTGTGACCTTGCTAATTTAGCATTAAAATTCACCGCCGATCTTGGAAACACTGAGCGAAGCCTGCATACAGGCTGGATTTGAAAGGATCACAAGATTAGAGGCACGTACAATGTGTTGAAATGAAACGCGCATTACAGAATGAAAAAAATCAACCATCAGAGGGATTTCATTGCTTTTAATGAGCAAGTGGTTGATGGGAAGTGGATCATCACTCCTCAGTCCCTTGATACTGAAGGTAAGGGCATTGTGCTGTTCAGTTGCAAAGAGGTTTCATTGCGTGCTGTCTCAGCACAGACCCTGAAGGAGGCGGGTGCAGAGCTGTGGTTTGTCTCTCCAAATCCTCACCCAGCTGGCAAACCTTGGCAAGGAATGGTGCATGGTACCTTCCAGATGACTCCCCCTGATCTGCTGAGTGTTGGCTGTGGAAATCAGAATAGTCAAATTCCGTTCTTACAGCTTCCATTCCTGTCTCAGCAGGAAGAAGAGCTGGAATACTGGAGTTTCCATTCCTGAAGAGGTCAAAAACCTGTGTTCAGGTTGGCTTGGATTTCCACCATTGCCGTTTCAGTCATGAATTACAGCTTCTCAGATAGAGAAGAGACAGCACTACATCACAGATGACGTAGTCTAGTCAGGGTCCATCCAAACAGGGAATGAGCTACGGAACTGACAGCTCCAAAAAAATGTCAGTGTAGATTGACCCAACCGTATCACTTTTCTTCCTGGAGAGGATTTAGAAGAGGCAGAAGGATCCGGAGAAAACAGTGTTTCATCAAAACATGTTCGGATAGAAAACTTACAGTATTTGTGTATAATTGGCAACGTCTACTCAGGAACTTGTTCCAGCGCTGGGGTTCAGAAGGGCCCAGAATGCTTCTCACTGCCCACTGAAGACCAATTAAAATGGAAGTCCAGAACCTTAATTCTGATGTTTCAAAAACATGAGCCAAGAATCAAAAATAATCCTCGTCATCTTCATTGTGCTATGGTCATGTAGAAACTATTCAGAACTGAGTAGAAACAGGACAAGGGGGAATGGTTTAAAACTAAAAGAAAGGAGATTTAGGTTAGATGTTCTTACTCAGAGAGTTGTGAGGCATTGGCAGAGGCTGCCCAAAGTGTTTTGAGTGCACCATTCCTGGAGGTGCTCAAGGCCAGGTTGGATGCGGCCTGGGCAGCCTGAGCTGGTAGGTGTCAACCACCCCATGGCAGGAGGTTAAAAGTGGGTGATCTCCAACCTGACCCGTTCCATGATTCTATTAAGCAACTTTTGCTCATGTATTTGTTTTTTTCAGATGAGGAAATCAATCCAGGAAACCAGACTTACGCAAACAAACTGTGCTATCTCTACACACTTCCCTCCTGCTTCTGTCCAAACTGTCAACTGATCTGAATCCAGAGGTTCATGTTCAGACAGTTTCCAGAGCTCCAGCATGCCTGAAGCATGAAGTCAAGGAGGTGGTGGAGTCCCAGCTGCAGCCCTGGAGGAAAGCAAAGCCTGGGCAGTGATGAAGGCAGGCAATGTATAGGGACATAGGTGTTACTTGCATCCAGCCTTCAGTGTTTTCTGGCACTGGACTTTCTAAAAAAAAAACACCAGGCTTGGGACACTGTTCCTTGGGTAGTCAGCATCTTCACAAGAGCAGGACAATTAGAGCCCCCCGTGCAACTCATCTTAAAATAAGATTCAAATTATGTCAAATTATTATCTCTTTAAAGCCCCTATTCCCCTTCCCTAAACAAAAGAGAGCATAAAGAAGGAAGAGGAAAGTATCTTCAAGGAACAGAAGCAGACAGCGAAACATATGCTGCAGTTAAGGGAGATTCCCACACAGCTCCTCAAGTTACAGAACTTTCCAGGACCAAACTGAGACCAATGATTGATGCAATTGCAGCTCGAGCCTGGAGAGTTATCCCAATCTGTTGACCTGTTTAGCAGAAGGAGCCCACTCTTTCCCCAGTGTAATTGGCCTGCTGCATCACTTCTCTTCATCTATCTGCTAAAAACAGAAAAACAGTAGTTCCTTTCTTGGTCCCTATGTTTTCATATCCCAGCAGAGAAAAGAAAAATTTAGATTTTCTGGAGAAAAGGAGCTGCAAAGTAACCTTCAGTACTTCTTTTAAGACTCACATATGGAAAATCATCATCTCCTTGGAAAAAGAGGCTGTGCACTGGTCCTTGGATGAGGGATCTCACCTGAGGAGGAGACTGCTTTACACTGGGTTGGATGATAGGCACTCATTCCTCCCCCCCTTGTCTTTCTCTGGAGCACTGACAATTTGCATTGCACATGACAGAGAGACCAAGGTGCTAGCCCAGATCCCAGCTCTGTCAGAGGTTTCCTGGCTGATCTCAGGCCAAGCATTCCATTTGTCAGTCAAAAATTTTGGCCAGGAATAGAAGTGAGACATCTGGGCATAGTTCCCCAGTGCCCTTAAGCTGTTAGGCAATGTGTCTGTCAGCAATGACAGCTGGCACTGGAGGCCAGAAAGCCTATTTCTCTCACTTCTTGATGTGTAGCATGAAAATCGCAGCCTTTGCTTTGCCATAGGATGCCTGTCCACATGAGGACATAGTGAGGCACACTATCGATGTAACACCAGGAGCATCCTTTTTGATAGTCTTCTGGATAAGGACTCTCATTGTAGAGCCATCTTCTGAACCCATAGCTTTTGGCCCTGCCTTACATCCTTCCTGCAGGATCCTGTCTTCAGCTGCCAACTGTAACAAAAGCAAAAACCATGAGTCATAGTCTGGCTGAGCCAAAACAGAGTCAAACCAGTTACTGATTAGCCTTTCAGGTCAAAGCATTGAGCCCAAAGAAGATGTTAGCTCATCAGCAGCCTAAGTGATCAACAGTTCTAAACAGACAGAGCTCAAAAGATGACCATGTGCATGAGCCACTGGCTGCAACTGAGCTACAGCTGCTGAGTGACTTCAGTGCATCAGAGTATGGATGGCACCTGAGAAGCAAGGACAGCCCTACTTGCACTGTAAGTCATCAGTGCTCTGAGGAGGCAAGAGTAATTACAGGTAAAACTGTGACAAAGACCCAGGACCTAATTTCTTGTCTGGCTGCCATTAGAACTGCAGCCTGAGGTAATCAGATGACTTAATAGTGTCACTGGGTAACTATTATTTTTACTGTTGGTCTAAAAGTGCTTTTGATAACCTTTGTGTCCATCCAAGAACACTTTGGAGGATTAAAACTGTGAGCAGTCCTACCCCATAATAAGAATTCTGTTGAGCTGAGTGCCTTCTCTTCAGTCATTACCAAGAGCAGACAGAGGTCAGATTTAAACTGGATCTAATGGGACACAACCTTATGCATGGATCTTAATGCACGACCTGGGCAAACCCAGGGGTCCTGCAAAAAAAAAAAAAAAAGAGAGAACACAGCACTGTCATTTAAATATATGTGATCTAAGCACAAGGGCTGGGATGCTGCAGGTAGCCCCTCCAGACATGAGATTCAGAGGATGAACAGCTGGGGGTGAGGGAAAGGCTCTGCCCCAGAGGGAGGTGGGCATGAAATGGGCTGCCCAGGGCATTGGGCATGGCCCCAAGCTGCCAGAGCTCTGGGATTGGTGGTACCCTGCTCTCAGATATGGGGTTTGGCTTTGGGTTGGACTCAGTGGTCTTTGTGGGTCACTTCCAATTCAGGATATTCTATGCTTTTATTATTCTATTATGAAAAATGCTCATTGATAAAAGCTTTGCTCATCTTCTACCTGGATAGAGCAAGAGGAGAGGGACCACATACACCTCCTCTCACCTGTCCTTTCTGCTGTGAATATGAAAGGAATCACTCCTTCAAGGAGATATCTATCAAAGGGACCAGCCCAGCAGGGTAAAAGGACATGGGGATAAGAGTCAGACATCACAGTCCAGGTGTAGGTGTCCTGCTCTGGCTGCCTCAAGTCCAGCAAGGAGGCAGGTAGCAAGGCAGCTGTAACCCTGAAGGCTAGCAAACAGAGTTTCTCAATCCTGACCCAGAATGAAGGAGAGGAGGAAAGCTGAATGAAAATAAATAATTTTGGCTCCTCTGAATCAAAGCCTGTTACAATCAAAACAGCCCTCCGTCTGCAGCCAATTCCCTGGGGCCTCGTTTGTCAAAAATTATGTGCATTCTCGAAGCCACAGGGCAAGTCTCTTTGACAGAGAAGACCTTCCCCGTGTCAAGCAGAGCTGGGGAATGCTTTTATGCCTCTGTCTCTGTCCCAACCTCTCCTGGAGTGTGTGTGGACTCTTTGTCCAGTGTCCAACCTGGAGTGTGCTAATCCTCCTGCTCTTGCTGCAGAGCTTGTGGCAGCCTCTGCCCATGGGAATGAAGGGAAAGGAGCAAGAGGAAATAAGGATTTGGGGGATAAATTGAAATGGGAAGTGGACAAGAGAGCATTGAAGGATGCTGGCTGGAGAAACCCTCGGCACAAATGCAGGCAATGAGTCTGATTTAGTTTTTTTCCTAGAGTGGGCCAGCGCTACCAATTTCAGGGGAAATACTCCTGATTTACAGCAATATAAATAAGATCTGAAGCAGGTCCACTTAACGTCATCCATCAGCCTGCATGCGTGCCATGTGCAATGATGTAGCAGATTAAATGTGAGATCAAAAGTTCTGATATGACAGTGTAAAAACCACAGAATCGTTAAGGTAGAAAAAGCCCTCTGAGATCACCAAGCCCAACACCGCATCCACTGATCATGTCCCTCAGCATGTTCCTCCATGTTCCTTCAACACCTCCAGGGATGGTGACCCCACCACCTCCCTGGGCAGCCTGTGCACATGCATTATCACTTTTTTGGAGGATAAGTTTTTCCTAATATCCAACCAGAACCTCCATTCACACTACTTGACTCCATTTTCTCTCATCCCATCGATGTCCCAGCTTACACAGCTCCAAAAGACAGTGATATGTGCTGAGTATTTGAACTAGATATTTTCTCTTTCCAAGACACAGTCTTGCAAGCTGCTTTCCGTTGAAATCATCCAGCTGTTGTCTCTTGCAGCAGGGCATTGCTTAGTGCTGGAACCAGGGCTCTTCACCCCTTGTGCCAAGCTGTATGACCAAGAGCAGTGGGAAATGTGCTCCGAAAGTCAAGCCATCAGGAGGATGGGGCAGCAGTGTGGCAGATGCCACAAACAGGCTCAGATAACCAGGACATTGGTTTGGAGAGGTTGGAAGGAAGGGAATAAATAGATAAAACTTGTCCACTGGATCTTATAGTTTCCTCTTTCAAAGCTTCACGTTGCTAACATACTACTTCTTCCAGCCTGAACATAACCAACATAATATCCTTTTCTGTGTATAGAGTCAATTTTGCTTCAATGGTCAGGTCACATTCTACATTTTCTCCCTCCTTCTTAGCCTTCACATAACCCTATGAAGAGGTGTATTTGCGGTCAGACCCCTAATAACTGCCATCCCCTCCAACCTTAACCAGGTTGTGATTCTGTTACGCCATGGTGCCCAGGATACAGGCACTGCACGTGCAGAATCTGTTGAGAAAATGAACAAAACCCTATTTCTGGGATTCTCTAGCAACAACGACATTTAAATAGAGTCAATTGGATGTTAATACTGTGATCTGGAAACAAAAAAAATGCAGTAAAAAGAGAAGCTGAGAAGAAAGGTGGGACCTGGGACTGAACAACCTTCCGGGAAGTTACAATAGCCCCCTTGTCTCACAGCTGGAGTCTGGCCAGCGAGGTCATGAACAAGAAACCCCTCATTCCCCGGGTAAGGTATATTATTTCTTTACTTGGTTTTATTTAATGTGGCAATAAATCCACGTATCCTACATGACTGGAATGGTCTGGGGTCTTGCTTATTGTAACAGTCTGACTACCTAAAGCTGCTGGTGTAAAAATGAGGGCCCAGCTGTTGACAGATGTTTCGCCACCAAAGCAACTGAGACCCATTCAAGAGGTGATCCAAGGTGCAGAATTCTTACCATATGAACCTCTCCATGGATTACAGAGAGAATCCCAAGACAGATTTGAGGCTAACGTTGTCAGTGATGGAGCTAGTCCTAAAAGCTATTACTCCTCATATCAAGTCTCCTTTTAGAACAAAGATGGAAAATTCACTTTGCAGCTGGTAAAACTCAAAACATTTTAAGTCACATTACTGAGATTTGGGGTATGTGCTCTGGAGGATTCATTTGGATAGATACAATTGCTTGCCACTTTCCTATTTTTCTGCAGCATCCCGATAGATTCTATCATACTATGATAGGCACAGGACCCTCAAAGTTCAGGGACAAGCTGCCCATGGAGGCGGTGGGGTCACCATCCATGGAGGTGTTCCCACTGATTGATGATGGTAATGATGATAATGATGATGATCAAGACAGGATTGTTTCTCTGAGACACGTGCAGTTGCCCACAGGAAGCCTAAGAAGTGACATTCCGTGTTAATCAGCTCTCTGGGAATTACCACATGTCCCACAAATATTGATCTGCCATCCCTCATTCGCCAGACCAAGCAAGAGATGAAGACAGCACACAGGATGGCTGTCGTGCCTTACAAGTCCAGGTGCATAAGCATGTCTCAGCACTCCCAGGCTTCCAAGGCCTCCTCTCTTCTCTGAAACCTCTCCTACCAGCTGTAACTCCAATGAGGTATATATAACCTTATAATAATACAACACAACATAAGACAGCATCATGAACTAAACCACTATTCTAAAAACAATAATATATTGTGTGAGGTAGATAGTTGTGTGCCAAAATGCTAGCTTTTGGGTTTCCCAGAGCATTTTAATGACACACTGAGTCACATCAGTGTTTCAGCTCCAGCCTGTGGGCTTGCTTTACCAATTGTGCTATCTGTGAGCCTTGTCTCCTTCTCTTTGCTCAGTAGAGCTGCCACAGCTCTGCGAGCTCAGCATCCTGTTGTTCGAAAGCGCATCTGAGCTGTAGCACAGAAAGCCATTCCTGGAAAAGGCTGGTGCTGAAGCTTTGCTTTGTCTGTTCTGCTCTTCCAAAAGAAACCTAATCGACAATCTTTTCTGCTACTTGAAGGATATTACTTGGTAGATGTGGTTTCCAACACACAGCTCACTCTGTGATTTAGGACCTGATCCAAAAAAAACCAGTAAAATCCACGGGAAAGCTCTCATGAACGACCTCAGCAAGGCTGAAAAGGAAAATCTCTCTGGGTATTGCTGTAACGTCCCATCCACCAAGAGCAGCTATGATCCTACACCTCAAAGGAGCTATTTAAAACCTCCCTGTGACAGAAGAGGACATTGTCTTGCATTTCCAGCTCCAAACTTGTCTGTCACAAAGAGACATTCCAAACAGAAAGAGAAGCCATCAGCTTTATATCAGAGCATCCAGCCCATTGGGAAGGGAAGGTCAGGTTATTTTGGTCCTGTCCCTGTCTGTGTAGTCTCATACCAGCACATGCATGCAGATTTGCAGATATGTAAGCTATGTGTTCAGAGACACACTGGCAGTAGTGATCTCTGGAAAGCATCTCTGGGGGCCCCAGAGCAATGGAGCCCAAGCTGCCAGCTTCAGCGTGGACAGAAGCAAAGTTCTGACTCTGGAGATCAGTGCTTAACCACGTGTATTTTGCCCTTGTTTATCCCAGCATAAAATGAAGAATAATTCTATTTGAACCCATGCTGACAGGACACAAATGGGTTCTAGTCACTAAAATATCCATCATGGTGCCTTGTCAAATGGCAAGTGGGTGGAAAAAAAAAAAAGTAATCTAAAGCCTCACATTCTTTGCAAAAGAGTGATCAAATTGAAGTTGGAGTTAAAATATTTCTGTTGTGCTTTTGGGGCTCAGCTGCCTTTCCTTACACCCTGCTTGGTGCTCAAAAAGCCAGCAAGGGTTTCCACAAATACCTGTTGAATCTGATGAGTGAGAAGATGGACTAACCCAGTGTTTTTCCCACTCTCTGGCTAAAAGAAATGTGTAAGAAAAGTACTTGGGAGGTGCAAGATTGCAGAGAGAAGCCTCCTAATGGTTACAGCACTAGTAAACCTAAAGCTTTCCATTTCAACTGTAGTATCATGAAAGAATTATAGAATCAGGTGATTCAGGTGAAGGATGGATTCATGGAACACGGTGGTGTGATGCAGCTCACAGGCACTTACTGCTGGTAGGTTGGTGGGTTGGGACAGAGCTGGCTGAACCATCTCAAAATTGCTTATTTTTGTATGAGGAACATTAACAGAGCCCAGGATGACCTGCTCAGCTGGATGCATCTGCCCATTATTCCCTTCAGAAAAGACACATTTTGTCTTCTTTCACTCCTAGACCTATTAATGTTGAGCATGCTGGAAGAGATACAATACTTAAGTGAGTCTTCAGATGCTGGAAGCATGCAGGTCCTGATTGATTAGTCTCATGGGACTGGATGACCCCGTCAGATTCAGTGGCCCAAAATCAACCATGGGCAATGGCTTAAACAAATCACCCAAGGGTATTCAGCCACCAAGAGCCTTCCACAACACCTCTCAGCATCCAAGGGAAGAGCTGACCCCTTATCCACCCAACCAGATTCCTTTTCCCCCTCTTGTCAAGTCATCCCCAGCACACATCCAGACCCCATCTATCTTCCCCATCCCTCCTGCTCAGATTCCACTCTCTTGAACTGTGGTAGGTCAGGAGTTTTCAGAAGCTTCTCACAGTGGGATATGGCTGAGGCCCTTTAAGAAAATCCTGCTTATGGTATAAGATATGAGTCAGAGACATCTCCTCCTTACTGCCCAGATACCAACAGTCTCCAAACAGTAGGAAGAAGCAGTACAGAAGAAGATAACATGGGACCATTCAGAAACCCTCTTCCAAGAGAAGATACCCAACAGCAAGGAGCACAGAGCCTGGTGGATGAACACCAGGAGGCTTCTCACCCCTGATGGATAGGTTTGGGCAGGGAGAGGTTGCTTACTGCCCTCTCTTGAATTCAGCTGGCTTTCATCTGTCCCAGGGAAAATCTCAGCCTCCAATTTGTGCAAGTCCTTGCAGAGAAGATGCAAAAGAACAACGGGACTCAGGAGCTCAGGAAAGCAGTTGTTGCTCTCCTACATTTCCTGCAGGCCTCAGACCCAAGCTTGACGTAGAACATAGGTAGAGAAGATCTGAGGAGTAACCAGCCAGACTTAGAATCATAGAATCATTAAGGCTGAAAAAGACCTCTAAAACCATCACATCCAAACCCAACCCACCACCACCATGCCCACTGACCGTGTCACTCAGTGCCACATCTCACAGTTCTTGATCCCCTCCAGGGATGGTGAATCCACCACTTCCCTTGGTGGATATGGGATTTTTTTCTTCTAAATCAGTCCTGGAGAATTGATGTTTGAAACGTGGTTTCTGCATAGAGTCCTCTGGTTTCTTTCGCTGGGCTACAATGGGAAGCATGGTTGGAAAATTCCCTTGATGGGGCTGTAGGAGCTGTGGATCCATTGACAGCAAGACCAAACTGTGCTGCAGTAACTTCTACAGCCCTCCCAGTCCCCTTTCAAAGAGGCTTCAGTGATACTTTCCAGAGAGTCCCAAATTCATCCAAAATGGGACAACTCTGATGGACTGGCTTTAGTTTGTTCATTAAAAACAGTATGGGAAACTATGAAAATGTCAAAATATCTTGTTTTTAAATGATGAAGCTGAGGACAGAATATTTGCTTACAAAACTTTGAAACCAAGTTTTCTGCTTTCGGCTTTTGAAATAGTATTTATATTCTGTTAAGTGAGTTATGAATTATGAAGAGTTACCCAGCAATGCAACAGAACAAATGTAGTTTTGAAGTGATCTGAAATCAAACATTTTGGGGCTTGGTTGCCTTATTGTCTTAGGGAAATAAGACAGCAATATACAGAATCAAGGGCTCTGCATCTCTCTGTCACATTCACCTGCTATGTTTTACACTCCTATGACAAGATGAGCCAAACCTCCAATTGTGACACCTCTGACAATAAAGGAGAAGGGCTAGCTCACCGTGAGATATTCAACTGGATGCACTTCTCTTGAGCTTCCAAAGGAAACCAAAGGCCCTGATGATTCTTCTGGTTTTACAGTTGTCTGCTCGTGTTTTGCACTGAAAAATCCACACTGAAAGCAGCTAGTGGAACAGACCGTAGTTTTCATAGCATCTCCCAGTCAATGGGTGTAAATAATGCAGTGGGGGCAGAGATTGGGCATTCTTATCTGGGCTGAGTGCTGTTATCTTTGCTGAAAGATTTAATCTCGACAATTTAGGGTAAAAATAATAGTACTTTTTAAATAATAAATGATTATTCTCGTGAATGTGTCTGGTTACAATGAGCTCCAAGTGAAATCCAAACCCTGATGATCTGCCCTCAGTCCCAGATCTCCCAGCGGTATGGTGGTGCCAAAAATACACTTGCAAAGTACCCAAACATCACCGAGCTGAGGAATTCTGAATTGAGCTCATTTGGGGGCTCTTTCCCTTCTGTTTTATGGATGTCATGTATCATTTTCTGGCTGCATCAGCAAAAATCTGAGAAACTTAGACTTTTACTACCCCTGGTATAATGACAAGTTGTATCGTCAGTGTTCATTGATTCTCTGTTGCTCCTGGCACAAAGAAAGCACCATGAGACTGTGCCTTTCTGAAGGCCCTTGCATTTCCCTCTTATAAAGACTGTGGCTATCAAAAATCCTGTTCAGAGTTTGTTCTAATGAGTGGGGAGCAGAAATCAGCTGGTCTCCATGTACATCAGCAGGGTCGTGTCAGTCCTCCTCTGGAAATTTGGGGCAGTTTGGAAAACCTCTGAAGTCGAACCCAGCCTCTGGTAGTTGTATTCATTTGGAAAACATGGGAAAGAAGTGTTTAGGACAGAGACTTGACTTTACTCCTGGGTCTTCTGAACCATTGCAAGGAGACGAGGTAGGAGTAACTGTGCAGTTAGGTAGGGAAGAGGTTGTATGTGGGGTTCATTACCCAGAGGCAGCCAAGGAATTGAGTTCTAAAGCATACTGGCTTTGAGACATGCAGTCTTTGAAATGACATTTGTTGAGAATCAAGAACAACTTCAATCTAATTAACTTCTAATGTGAAATTGAGCTAAACCAAATGAAGGGGGAGTTGACTCTAAGTGAGACCATCTGGGATGTGATTTGATGTAGTTCAAATCTTTCATCACTTTACGTACATGCCTAGCATGGATTTGCACCAGTTTTCCTGAGTATCCTCATAGTGATGGGCTTTGTGCCACAGACCATAGCCAGGACGTGGTGAATCCGAGCTGTCCTGGAAGAGGACAGTCAGAGCTGAGAGGGGGAACAGAGCAGAGGTTCAATAGCTATTGATGTAGAACAGGCTGTACAGGGAAGTACGTGGTGCAGTTACTGTCCCTGTAGGTGTTCAAGAACTGTGAAGATGTGGCATTTGGGGACACAGTGAGTGGGCACGGTGGGGATTGGTTAAGGTTGGTGAATTTGGAGGTCTTTTCCAACTTTGGTGATTCTAAGAGGAGATCTTCAAGATCATCCATCAGTTTAGCCTACTGAGTCCCATTATTACAACATGTCCCTTAGAATTGTGCCCACATACCTCGTAAAAAAAACGTCAGGGATGGGGACTCCTCCACCACTTCCCTGGGCAGCCCATTTCAACACCTTCTCCACGATGAAATTCTTCCTAATATTCCATCTAAATCTTTCCCAGTGCATTTTGAGGTGCACAGATCCTTGGGGCTGGAGGGAGGGAGGAAAAAACAGCAAAGCCCATCAGCAGGGAAATGGGTCAATATCTGGTGGGGATCAGGCAGAGGAGGCAGCTATACAAACAGAAGAACTGAGCCAGGTGTGAGTGACAGAAACAAATGAGGCTGCAATGAACCTGCAAGATCCTCTGCACAGCACGTCCCAGCACACCCTGAGGCTTCTTGGTAGCAGGGATTCATATTTCAGCATTTTGTGCAGCCCTCCATCGCACTGAAATGTGCAGCATTTAATGTTCTCTGATGCTAATTCTGTGGTGAAGATGGAAAACTCAGTAACTACTGCATGCTGTAAATTCAGCTAAACTTCATCTACGTTCCAGCAACAGGAAAGGGAGCTCCTGCTGCCTTCCTCCCCCTCCCATTCCCTCTTTTCCCTTCCTCTAGCTTTGTTCTGATCCATCTCATTCCCTCCTACAGCTGAAACAACTCCCAACTAAATGATTCTATGATCAGAGAGCCAGAACTGTCTTAAAAGATAATCTTAACAAGGGTTATGGAGGTTTGTTATTAAAGCAATGAGGTGAGATGATGAAGGAATTGTGTAATCCCAGGGGATCCCCATGTTAACCATAAGTGCAGATTCACCCCCAGCATCCCCCCACAACATGCAGGGCACCCACTGTCCTATGTCAAGTGGTTTGGAGAAGTGAAGCACTTGGTGTGGGAACCATTCCCTCCTTAATGTGCATGAGAAACCCGATTAAGCATGCAAGCTTCGTGGCAATGGCTATACTTTCTGACTGAGCTGCAGCAGAAAGAGCTTTTTCATGGCTGAGAGTTCAGTTCAGATTACAGATGACTGGGATAAAGTCGTGAGATGCTTCTCACTGTTCAATCCCCTTTTTATAGCTGTGATAGATGTTGGGAACTAGGGTTGGTTGGATTTCAGGAAGTGTAGCTCAGCCTGTTTTTGTAAGTTGAACTTTCTGGGATTTTGATATATTTCCATTATATGTTTCCATTTCCATATATCTGACTCCAATCATTGCACAAGTTCCGCTCAATGGAGGAGATGGAATCGGAGGGAAACTGAGCTCTTTGGTGGGGCAGGATGAGAAGCTTCAAGCACAGGATTTTATTTCCTGCAGGAGTACCCAAACCCAACCATCTCCACTGGGGCTTCCCAAGGACCCAGCTTGGTTTCCTCTCCAACCAAGAAAGTTGTGTGAGCCTCAGAAAGATCTGGAAGTGATGGCTGTTCTGTCTCAAAATCTGTTTTCTCAACTTATTCACACCTTGATCGTTTGTTTGATGAAATCTACAAATCTGCAGTTCCTTGAAGGACAGATCCCCTTCCCAGGCCAGAAAACAGCTCCCGTGTAAAAGAGAATCACAGAATCATTAAGGTTGGAAAAGACCTCTATGGTCACCAACCCCAACCCACCCCCACCGTGCCCACCGACCACGTCCCTCAGTGCCACATCTCCATGGTTCTGGAACGCCTCCAGGGACAGTGACTCCACCACCTCCCTGTGCAGCCTGTGCCTCTGCATCACCATTCTTTTGGAGAAATTGTTCCTAATATTCAACCTGAACCTCCCCTGGCACAACTTAAGGCCTTCACCTCTCCTCTTAAATACCCTTCTCTTTTTTTTTCCTGATGCTAAAATGCAAAGAAAAAGAAATACCTTACGGCAACAACTTACTGAATATATAAATATTTCTAGTTCCAATAGTTATGCTAATATTTATAGACTAAAAATTTGGGTGAGATATACATACATAAGTATGATCTACTTTTCCTCACTTATGCCATTCATTTCCTTCTCACACTTTGCATGGGCATGAGCCAACAACAGGTGCCTTGCACTGGGATTTGCCACTCCAAGAGGAGAAAAACTCTTTCGACAGAGAAGAGGAAGCTATTTCTCTCCATCTCAGCCCACCCCATTTACACATGGAACAATGGTTGATGTTTCATTTCAGGGGTGGATACGATGAAGACATAGGCACTTAACAGCAGCACAAGGGCTCGTGTTAAGCAGTCTTCCTCACTGTTCTCCTCCTTGACAAAATGATTCTCATGATAAACTTCACTTCCCTATAGCCATAGATTTTCCTTCCCAAAGACAACCTGAAACACCTCAGTTTTCTCTTCCCATTCCATCCCTGGACCAGCACGAGCCATGGGAACGGACACTGCTTTCTCCCAGGCAGCTCACCATAACATCTGAACCTCTACATGTCTATCCTGGACACTTTTAAAGCGTATTCCAATATTTAGCACTAATGTTTCACTTGCATATTAATGCCTCAAATTTTATTACCCTGCAACAGTAAAACCCCAGCTGCTGATCGCGGCCCCAGCCTTCTTTATTTTACCCAGATGAATTCCTGGGACAAAGTCCAGGGTTGTTCAGTATAGCCAGGCACTCAGTTGGTGTGTGGAGACAGCCCTCTACAGATTGTTGGCCACATTCGTTCACTCACACAAAATATTCAGCTCAGCTGCCAGCGAGCAGCATTCCTCCTGCATCCAAAATCCCCAGGGCAGCCAGGATTGGAGTATGGATGGAGAAAAAGACACAATGATCAGAGTCCCCCGTGCTGGACCAGCTCCTAATTTTGTCTCAGGATGCACAGGTATTTGATACTTTCCCTTAAATCCTGCTGTTCTGTTGTCTTACAGATGGACTGGGGCAGCCTGGCCCCATGCTGTGCTGCAGAGAGCCCTGCTGCATCCCGTGGCCATAGGTCAGGCTGCAGGGGTAGCATCCACTGCATCTGTTGGGCTGATCCCCAATAGCAATCAACCAGTGTGAAAAATTGTGATTTGATGGCAGCTGCAAGTAAGGAACAGAAAACTGCAGCCTTTTGCCCCTCATGGAAGTACCAGTTCTTAATAAATCTTCTATCTGAGTCTGCTATTGAGAAATTACAAATGTGCTCATTGTTAAATTGGAGGTAGATCACCTCACATGGGGCAGCGTGGGCTCATAACTGGGCAGATAATGATAGGAGCCACTGCAGGACAATGATGCAGATGTGGTAGAGACCATGGGGAACCTGTTCCAGGTGTGTGTTGTTTCTCTCTCAGCATCTGCACAGCTGAGAGGGATAAATTACCCAGAAACAGCACATCTTTGCACACAGAAATGATGGATTCTGCAACAGTTGTCAGTGTAAGCGAGCACTGATTTTCAGAATGCTCTGGGAAAGTCACAGAAATTCCCCAGGGTCATGTTCTGGATTTCCGAAGTGGTTTGGGGAAGGCCATGTGAATTCAGCTTAATAGGACAGAACTTTGGAGACTGAAAGGAGAATACATGCTGTGAGCATGGCACGTCCCCTCTGTATTGGCATGTTGGACAATCCAGAGCTTACCGAGTTGTGAACCAAAGGGATATGTCTCCTTGACCTTTCAGTCCTCCCAGGGACACCAGCTGGTTAAGATAGATGGTGACAGATAAAAGCATGAGCTTGTCCCTCTCCTCACTTGCTTGTTGGGTCACACCCCCTGGCAGCTTGCTGAGATCTCCTCCTGCCCCCACTCAGTCCTTTCCCAGGCAGCTCCATGCAAACCATAACTCAGACTCACGGCCTTTTGTTGGAGAGCACAAAGGAGAGGATGAGTACAGGTGGGAATTATCTGCTGTACTTCAGAATAGGGTGGTGGTCACGGGGAAGAAGCATGTATCCACCTTCATCCCATCTCTGATGTCCTTCAGCCTATCACTTTTTGCTCGTAGAGTGCCCAACTCAAAGAGCAGCCTGATACTGGGGATCCCCAAGGGGACCCTTGATGCAGAATCACTCCACTGACTGAGACTGCCCCAGCAGTCCTCCACAGCAGCCATGTGGTCCTTTGGACAGTTCCTGAGTGATGTGATATCCAGATCTACGGAGGATCTTGAGAGGCAACGTGGAACACAAACTGATGGAGAAACAGACACTGTGGTCAGCGAGCTGCCTGGAAAGCAGTTTTTCTGTAGCCACAGACACTAATGAGGCAGTTCAGGGCTCCCTCCTCTTGGGTATGGATAAATGCTGGCTGTGATTTCTAGAGCTGCTGTTTCTGATCCATTTCTCTGATAGCTTGGCAGCAATCTAATTAAAACACAGGGCTGATAGACAGCTTTTTCACACTGCCAGCTTTCGTGAAGAAGGGTGATTCAGATGTGCTGAAGCACGAGCCAGCCAGGAAATACAAGCTGCATCCTGGAGAGAAAGTGGCCAGGGAACTGAAGGAGGTGTTGTTGCCTGCAGATTGGACCCAAGGGGGGACGAACTGAGCTATGTAAGAGTGCAGTGTGAATTGGAGCATCCTCGTGGGTGTATCCTGCCACTGAAGACCCATCTGAGAGAGCGTGTAACCCTGGAGCTAAATGTGTCATACCTGCTTTTTACACTGTGGATTTTTTGAGAACACAATGCTTTCTTGGTGCTTGCTTTATTCAGGAATCTGAGCTGCAAAGAGAGCCTCCAACCTCCTCCCATGGGTCACTGGTACAACAGGTCCCCTTCAAGGGAAAGGTTTCCCTTCAAGGAAACACATGAAATATGCATGAAGAGAAGAGAAGAGAGGGGAAGAGAGGAGAAGAGAGGAGAAGAGAGAGAAGAAGAAAGAGAAGAGTTGGATTGAATTGAGTGGAGTTGGGTTGGAAGGGACCTCAGAGATCATGTATACCCAACCCTTCTGCCGTGGGCAGGGTTTGCAACCACTAAATCAGGCGCCAGATCACGTTGCCCATCTCCACAAAAATAGAAGATGGAAGAGGAAGAAAAGTAGGAGTGTACTGTGATCCTATTGCACTCTTCTTCCCAGCCCTTCCAGTCATTGGTAGGACTGCTGTAATTGCTCTGAGAGCTTGTGCAGAGAGAATTATTTCAAGTTAGAAGCACAGAGGGCTTTTACACATTGAAGCTGAGAGCCTGAATGGGACCATTCAGAGGGGAACAATATAGATCGTGAACCACCCAGAGAATTTCATGAGGGTGGCATGGGAAACTCCACAGATTTTTCTCACCAGGATATTGTGGATGTGTTTCTTGATACCACAGCATTCAGTAACTGCTAGACTGCTGTTCATTGTCTATATGAAGTGTGATGGAGTGGGTCTAATTTCCGTTTAGGAGCAGATCAGTATGTGAACTGTGTCATTTTCTAGCTATTGAATAATCACTGTATATAGCTTCAAACCCACGAATGATTGAACACAGAAGCTTTGGAGGAAGAGTGATGTTCTAAAGACAGAAAGTTCTTCAAACTCTAATCCCTTCTTTGTACCAGCATCACTTCTGCCACACCAAAGTCTGTGAGCCTCATCAGTGTCACTGAGCATAGGGAAGCCAAAGGAGTGTGTTATTTATATCAGGCTTTTTTAAAAGATTGCTTCACTTCCCCTACTGTGTCCTTAGCTATCTCTGCAGCTACAGCCAGATGCTCAAGAATAAGACAGGAGGCTTTGAGTGTGGAGGATTTGCTGGTCAGGAAGTCTGGTCGAGTCTTTTGTTCACATGAAAAAGTGAGGGGAAAAGTGGAAGTGGTCCAGCTCTCACTGGATTTCTTGCTTTTGCATTTTATCAAATAAACTGATTGTAAAACCACGTGTAGGTGGCAGACAGGGCTTGCAGATAGGATTGGATCTGTTTGCCCAAGGGCTTGCAGGACTTGATCTCCATACCTATGGAAAAGGAGAGAAGTCATCTCCATCTGATGCACCAGGAATGGTAACTAACTACTAATATGGAGCTGATCAATAATAGCAAGGAGTCTGGAGCCAGCTCTGAAAGATTAATAGTTTTCATTAAGATTATTTCCACTGGTGTTAATTAAAATGACAAGAGTGGAAGGAGAACTGAAGTTGCTTTGTTAGGTCAGGCTCTCTCTGGCAGACGAGATCTTGAATAACAGACACGACTCTATTAAGTTCAGTATCTCCATGAGTGCTTGATAGGCTCAGTGAGGATTTACAAAGAATTAATTTTAAAAAGTGGACTCTGTGGTTTGACCCTTGTTGACTGAATTCTGCTATTACTCTGTATTATTAGCAAATAGAGATAAAGTCCATCTCCTCCCTCTGAGGCATTCAGCAGAACGAAGAACGGCTGAAACTTCTGAGTCTAGATAAAACCTAGAATGAAGAAGGGGTACAACATCCACCCTAAAACACTACTCTCACACACAAAAAAAACCAAAACAAAACAAAACAAAAAAAAGCATCAGTATATAAACTTCTGTACACAGTTCACTGCACTCTCAATTCAATTACCTCCATGGAATTGCAATTCTCAGCTCGCAGTCATCAAGCATGCTGGAAATTTTCTTACATAGGGTTTTATACCACCATAAAAAAAAATGGCATTACAGTTCTACACAGCACTTTACAGTTGGCTACTGTGTTCTCACTGAAAGGTATTTTTTATGCACTTCTATTGATTTCAGAAGAATCCTGGGTGTCACAACTCCAATTAAGGAGATTTATCCAAAAGGGTGATGGCGAGAGCACAGATATTCATTGGAAATTGTTGAAGTCAGGTAGAAAAATAGGAAATAAAATCAGCTCAGCAGGCCAGATTAGGGTAGGGTCGTGCCACATGGAGACATGAAATTACAGAAAATATTATGGTGGGTGCCTGTCCCTAGAGGCATTCAAGGTCAAGCTAGATGGGACTCTGAGCACCTAATAGAGCTGTAGCTGTCCCTGTTCATTGCAGGGGAGTAGGACCAGGTGACCTTTAAGGTTCCCTTCAATTGAAATGATTCTATGGCTATGAAAGTATTTGGAAATCATACCTTGCACACTGCCCACACACTGCAAACTGTGGGAGCGAGGAGGGGGGGAACTGTCGTGCAGTGCTCTGCTAACTGACGGGTTAAATCACAACAAAGTGGTATTTGGATAATGCCTTCATTCATATGCTTCAGTTTTTAGACATGAAATCATCAGGCAGTTGGAAAAGCTCCTTTCCAACTCTTCCTCTCCCTCTCCTCTCCCTCTCCTCTCCCTCTCCTCTCCCTCTCCCTCTCCTCTCCCTCTCCCTCTCCTCTCCCTCTCCTCTCCTCTCCTCTCCTCTCCTCTCCTCTCCTCTCCTCTCCTCTCCTCTCCTCTCCTCTCCTCTCCTCTCCTCTCCTCTCCTCTCCTCTCCTCTCCTCTCCTCTCCTCTCCTCTCCTCTCCTCTCCTCTCCTCTCCTCTCCTCTCCTCTCCTCTCCTCTCCTCTCCTCTCCTCTCCTCTCCTCTCCTCTCCTCTTTTTCCTACTCTAATCCCTCCCATCCCATGCCATCCCAGTGCACACCACCTTGTACATCACACCACACATCACACATCCCACACCGCACCCCACATCTCATCCCACCACCCCACTGCACAGTACAGGGTCCTGAAACCTCCTGGCCCCCTTTCAGGAGCATGCTCTCCATAATAATACATAACCTTACATCAGAAGATGTGCAGGATGGAGCCAAGCCCTATTTTTTCAAATATTTCCACCACTGGAAACTCAATTAAAACAGGAGAAAGAGATTAGATGCGCTTCAGATTAATTAAAACCCCTTTTTGGAGCACACTACCTTCTCCTGAGAAAAGCAGGATTTTGGAATAAAAGAGAAAAAAAAAATGTCATGGAAAAATAAAAAAATAAAAAAAACAAAAAAACAACCAGGAGAACTTGTCGTTGTTTAAATTACAACCACTTATCTCAGTGGGTGAGACGTTGTCTCTGGAGGGCCTCACAGACAAATTAGTTCAAGCCTTACTGCTGAAAAAGAAACCTTTAAAGCCAGTGAAGGGCTGGCTCCTGGCTGGTAACTCTGCAGGGTTTCTTGTTGCTGGAAGGCGAGGACAGGCCTGGAAGAGCCCATTCAATGGGAGCTCCCTGTCTTAGCACCAACCACCCCTGTGGATTCTCAATGGATGCCAGTGGGAACCACGCTTCCTCACCCTTCCCTGCTGCACGCAGTCCAAAGGGAGTGGGAGCAAGAAAAACTGTCCCATTAAAAAGGCTTTGGCGGCATCTCCTGGGGAGCGACATCAGAAGCTCAGCCTAGGGCACAGTTTGAGACATCCGAGGAAAGCTGGGGTTGGATTATATGACTAAAGAGGTCCTTTCCGACCCAAATTGTTCTCCTAACCCTGTCCCACCCAGCTCCCAAGTGCTGTCCTGAGGGGAATGGGTCTCCATAGGGCCTGGACTCACTCTTTAGATGTAGCCAGGGCCTAGATGTCTCAAGCATCTCCAATGGCACCAGGTGCTTACCATTCCCCACATCCCCTCTCCAGATTAAATTTGTACCGTAGACTTTGACCACGAGGAGCTGAAAACACTCCTGCAGGACCAGTTGGCAGATGTGGCACAGCCCCCACAGGAGACTCACATATGTCTTGAGCAGCAGCCCCTGTTTTCCATCCCATCTCAAATAACTCATCCACTGCAAGAGTTCCAGATATCAGAGGGCTACAGAGCTCCCAAGGAACTTGAACAACACTCTCAAGACATCGAGTTTGGATTCTGGTTGGTCCTGTGTGGAGCCAGGGGTTGGACTTGAAAATCCTTGTGGAGTTTTTCCAGCTCAGGATATTCAACGATTCTATGATGAACAAGGTCTGAGGCTTGGGGAACTTCTCCAGGATCTTTACCACTAAACATAATAGGACAAGAGATGATGGCTTCAAGATGGCCGAGGAGATTCTGGTTGGATATTAGGGAAAACTGTTCTCAGAAAGAGTGGTAATGCAGCGAGTAGCACAGGCTGCCCAGGGTGGTGGTAGAGTCATCATCCCTGGAGGTGCTGCAGAACCATGGAGATATGGCACTGAGGGACGTGGTCACTGGGCATGGTGAGGTGGGTTGCAGTTGGACTTTATGATCTCAATGGTCTTTTCCAACCTTTATGATTCTGTGACTGTGTGTGCTACTGAGAGCCGGAAGGCCATGACACCCTGGGCACAGGTGGGCATGAAGCAGAAGGAAAGAGAAAAAGTGGGGATGATGGAGAAGGCTGAGGCAAGGAGGAGGATTTGGTGTCTAGGAAGAAAAAATGTATTAGCCACTTGTTCACTGGGGTGGCAATGGCAAGAAGAAGACCCAAGTGGTGAAAATACAACCGCTCCTTGTAAAGAGAGCTAAATAAATATACAAAATCACAGAACCATTTCATTTGGAAGGGACCTTTGAAGGTTATCTAGTCCAACTCCCATGCAGTGAACAGGAACACCTACAGCTTGATAGGGAATATCCAGAATATTAGAGAAATTAGTTTTGCTGAAGTGTGAGCAAGGCCTGAGTAGTCTCTACTCTGGGGATGTTATTTTGCATGAAAAGGTCCACCACAGAGAAGTCACCACTTCTCAAAACCTTGCAGCAGATGGGAATCAAATACTAGACAAGGAGCCATGCCATTCAGCCTCATTTCTGCTAGCTGACAGTTCTGTGGACATCAGGGCTCTGTTATTGACCAAGACCTCCTATGTTCTGTAGATCAGCTTTTAGGGCTCTCTGGGGTAAAAGTCTCCTTCTCTCCCTTGAAGCTGTTCATAGAAAACTTTGTGTTCCATTGTGCAGAGAAGCATTTGGAATTGATTGGGCTGGAACAGCAGAAGATGATTACAGGATCCTACAGGACACCCATAGAGGATGACTCTGCAGTTGAGCAACTGCAGCACTCAGCAAGACCTGAATACTTAAATCAATGTGAGAAAAAAAGCTTCAGTATTATGGGGGCATAGAAACCTTTTGCAGGCCACCCAAGAGGGGTGGAAAGCACTGATGCTGACCTTGGTCTTCTGCAGAGTCAGAGTGCACTTGGTTGTGCACTCACAACCAAGTGTCACCAGGAGCAAGGCAGGGCAGACTAACAGCATCTCCTATTGGAGCAGCTTCACCTGAGTGGCACAGATCATCTTACATTGGGAATGAGGCAGAGAACCAAGAGCAAGAACATTTCCAGCTCTCCCAGTAGCTCAAACTGGTGATTAACTCCACAAGTTGAGCGATGTGGTCTACAGCAGTCACAGCCACAGTGGTCTTTCCAGTCTTTGTGACTCTATGATTGTATGACTCAAGGAAAGGAGAACTTCGAGGTGAGGTCGTATTTGAATCCTCATCCCCAGCATCTCCCAGCAAACAGCCTCTGCTGTGGTTTTGCACAAAAGTGCTCTTAACTGTGATTACAAGCTGTGCAGAATGAAGGATTTCTCATTTCTCATTAAAAGTCACTAATGAGGAGCCAGGCTGTGCCAGGACCGAGGCAGTGCTTCAGGTTACCAGTGGGATTTCCTTGCAAAGCTGTATTGGATATCAAATTGGATATCAGGAAGAATTTCTTCATGGAAAGGGTGGTAATGCATTGGCACAGGCTGCTCAGAGAGGCAGTGGAGTCACCATCCCTGGTGGTACTTAAGGGATGTGTAGACACTGAACTTGGGAAGATGGTGGGATTGGCTGTGTTGACATTTGGACTTGATGATCTTAAGGGTCTTTTCCAACCTAAATAATTCTATTATTCGACAAAGATCAGGTGTATTCTACCCAGGTTTCCAGTTCAGACATCTCAGCACATTAGTAGATCTCTACCCTAGTGACCGGTGTCACTCGCTGCCATCCAACCCAAAACCTTACCTGTTCAGCAGCCTTTCATCCCACACCACACCCAAAACATAGCAAGGATGAAAGTCCTCTCCTCCCCACCTGCTCCAGGATTGCTTCACCTGCCACTTCTCAAGGTGCTACAACAGAGGGCTGAGCACATCCCAGGACACACATCCCACACTGCTTCTCAGAAGCTGAGCTCAAAGTTTCGTGTGCATTGCAGTACAGCTAGCTCTGGAATCTTCTACTTCTCCAGTGTACACAAAATAACTGCAGGGAGATAGGAAATTAGGCTGAAATAAATAAATTGAAGCCAGCAGGAGGGGATCGGCATGCTGCTTGAATTAGTGTGGAGGGTAATTTTAAACAACTGGGGAAATGTGCCTTAAATTAATTTTTAGGACCTAATGGGATTTTGCTTGGACTATAGTCAGAAATGAAAAGCCTTCGATGGCAAAACAAGGCACTTTGCATAAATTAGCAGTTATGACATTAGTGAAGCCGGCTCTTTTTTGGCTGGCAACAGAGAGCATGTGTGCGTATGTGCACGCCTGCGTGGAGGGCTTGGGATTTGTTTTATTTATTATCGAGAGCTTCTTTAAAGGAGTTGTAATGGGAAGGGGTGAATATTGACGCAGACACTTAAAAGCCAGGGCTCCTGGGCTCTGTGTTCATGGGGAGAGAGGACATGTCTTCATTCTTGTACTGCCGTAGGATGCACCAGGGTGGAAGTGCTCTTCTGCAGAGGGCTGTGTTGAGCAACGTGACAACCCAGGACAGAAAGGTTTGTCTGAAAAAAAGGATGAGCAAAAAAAAAACCCAACAAAATAAAAACCAACCACAGGCCCCAGGCAAACAATGAATATCATCTTTAGAATTAGATTAGTCTCTAGGCTAAAGCTCACCTCAACAAGTGCAGAGATAGACCGTAAGATCTCTTGCCAGCAGCAGAGACAAAACGTTTCACAGCACTCTGGCTCAGGTAGCAGTGAGGGTTATGGGTTACACACCCCTCCTCTGGGGTCCACGTCCAGCCCCATGCCCATTCCCACTGGTGGTTCTGCTGAGTGAGGTCTTTCTTATTTCAATATTCACACTTCAGCATTGCAAAAGCACGAACTTCTTCTTTTAAGCTGTGGTGGCAAAAGTAAAAAGGCTCTTCGCTCTTTTCTTGTGCTGTCTTCGTTTGCTTTCACTTCATAGTCTGATGTAAATTGGAAGCAAGTCAGCTTTCCTCAGTGTCCACCATTTCTGGAGTTCTGGAGGTCTCCTCCTCTGGAAAGCAGTCCTTCTTCATGAAGTTTGACAGACCCCTGTCCCCCAACGTCAAAATAACCCTGAGACCAAAATTGGTCGCAAGGGATGGCCATGTGCCTTCACACCAAGTGGAGGTCAGGGTGAAATCCCCTAAATCATACAGTAGCTCATTTGTTAATGTCCTTGAGAATGCCTTTAAATAAATGGGATTCATCATGCTCAGAGATCGCACCCAGCCATAAACTAAATATCTCCAAATCCAGCAGGCCCAGGCTTCCATAACAAGTTTATGGAGGCTCCAACGACTTTATTTCTCCCAGTCTTGGCTGCCTGATCACATAAGAAAGTTGTGATATTTATAAAAAAAAAAAAAAGGAGTTTTCACTTTACTGCTTTCACACTGCTAAATCTGTATTTAAAGTAAGCTTGCTATGAGGTTAATTTACCTTCCACTCCAGCACTGGAAATGGGATCCAGATGGACAACGTTTGAGACTTTAATTCAAACTCATTAAAGGCAGTGGAAGTTTATTTCCATGAATTTGAAAAGGCTCTGGCTTTGGCCTCTTTATCACTTTGCAGCAAGATGCCTGGCTGTGGTCTGCGTCTCTATAAAGCCAACAGCAATTATAGAAGCTGCAAGAAGGTTAATATTCCTTCTGGTTTTATTATTTCCATGGCATGAAAACAGACTTCTACTCTCAATGGGGACAATAAAGTCATCTACATTTGATCAGCAGAGTGTATGAATGTTCAAACACCACCTCCTGCCAAACTTGTAGGTCCTCCATCAGCCAAACTCCCACTGACATCAGCAAGACGTCGCCAGCACATGCATAAAGGCGAGCAGCGTTTTCATGGGATGTCAGTATGAAGCTGTCTTCCAGCATGACCTTCATAGCCCTCATAGGGACACTGGGAATGCTGGCATTTTTCTTCCTGAGAAACTGTGACGTGCGATGAGCCCAGCTTCTCTGGAGGTGGCTGAGCATCTTCCTGCTGATGGGCAGTACTCAATGCATTCCCTGCCATGCTCTGCTTGCACGTGTGGCTTTTGCTTCACCAATTCAACCGCCTTTAACCCAACCCATAATTTCCTGTCCTAGTCCCCCTCTGGTCCTCTCCCCATCCCACCTGAGGACCATCAGCAAGTGGCTGCATGCTGTTGAGCTGCGTGTGGGGCTGGAGCAAAACATCAGCTCTCTGGAACATCTCTTTCTTTGGTATGATTTATGCCCAGCTCCAATGGAGACCAGCTGAAAAGCTTTTCTGCAACCTGGGTGTTGACAAGCACGGGAAGGCTGCTCTTCTTACATCTCCATACAAAACACTTGGCACTCCAAAGAGATATGCCTCATGCAGAGAGAGGGACAGGTCCTTAAGAAATTCTGCACATTAGCTGTTCTACAGTTTTCTGAAGGACAAAGTCTCAGTAGCACCAACGCCTCCAGCAACCATTTTACAGAACATCAAGCCGTGATTACTTCTGCCAGCTGCTCCCAGGACACGAACCACCCTCAGCTTACAAACCATAGCGCTCCATTAAATACAGATGAACAGTAAGCCTTTCTTTCTTCTTTTTTTCCGTCATTATTTTAGCAAACAATAGGTCAAAGTCCCACAGCCAGGCAGCTGCAGCTGAAACGGTCCCTCAAGAAACAGTGTCAAACTTTTGCTGGTGGAACTGAGGTGGAGTGATCTCATCTGATCTTCACTTCTTAGTTTCTCAGCTGCCCCAGAGGTAAAGGTTGTTAACAGTGGCAAGGGTCCGATCCCATTGGTTGGGTAGGTTGCTCCAAGAGTAAAGTCTCCAATTTATTTCCATGGAAAATACAATAACACTAGTTGATACAGCAGATTCTCAGCTACAAAACATTACTTTTTCAGTGTAGTGACCACCAATAGTTACACCTTTTTACCTGTGATGAACAAGAGCCTGCATGCTGCACCCTAAATATATGTACCAGAGGAGGTTGTGCACTGTTCCACACCCACTATGTCAGCATCATCAACCACACAGCCCATCTTTCACTGACCTCAACAGATGGAGATCAGAAGGTGACAAATTTGGGTATGGCAGGACAGTCCAGTCAAGACTTGCCACGTGCTCCACAGTCTTCAACTAGGGCCTGGCGTTATCACATTGTGAGAGAAATGTTGTCTTCTTCTCTGGGCTGGCTGGAGGTTTGAGCCTTTGGTTTGGTCTGATGTAGTGGTCAGAGCTGATGGTTTGTACGGGTACCAGGAAATCCAGAAGGATCACCCCTTTCCTATCTCAAAGGACATCGCTTTACCTGCAGAGGGCTGTGTCTTGAACTCATTCAATGGGGAATTCACAGCTTGACACACTGTGGACTGATGTTTTGACTTTGGCTTGTAGTATGATACCACATCTCACCATCAGCAATAATGCAATCCAGGAAACTGTGACCTTCTCCCCCTTTTTGATTCAATAGGTCCTAACAACTTTGTATATGGTGTTCCCCTTGTTCCTGTGTGAGCATTCATGGGACCCACCTGGTACAAACCTTGCAGTATTCCAACACTGCACCATCGTCTGTATGGAGACAGGAGTTGGACTTGATGATCCCTAAGGGTCCTACCCAACTCAAGATATTCTGTGATCATTTCCAATGCACTGAAGCCACTATTCAGCTCCATAAACAGGGAGCTGACCTCAATCTGCTGATTCACACAGATGAGCTGGTCAAGAACCGATTAATTTTACAGTATGACAGCTGTGCGTAGCTGTCCAAAGCATGGTTCATTGGTGTGATGGTTTAACTTCTACTGCCATACCTGCAACACCATAAAAATAGGAGGCATTGCTTTCGGAGCAGACCTTGTACATTTACAGTACCCAAATGCCTTTAAGTCGTTGTTCTATTTCATCTGCTGCAGATGCAGGCTGTGAAGAGCCGTGGTAGGCTCTCCTGTTGTTGAAATCCATCTTTAAAAGGACATTTTCAGCTCCCTAACAATCACGTAATAAATTCAGCGGGAGTTTTATTGGAGCACTTGGGGTATTTTTCTTTCAAATATCGTAATAAGAAAAAAATAAAGAACTATAGAGAGCTCGAAGCACTTCCTGGCTCCCTGCTTTAACAAGATAGTTGAAAAGGGAGAGCAGCTCAGAAGAGACAAGATGACAAGCGCTGTTTAAGTAACTGTCTCACTCAGCCAAGGGTTTGTCTTCTGCAGTAAAATTGCATTCTTATGCTGCAGAGGGTGTTTTCTTTGCACATGTGTTTCCAGCATTTTCTTCTGCGCTGCTGGACTCCCCAGGACACATTTCTAAGCAAGGATTTGCTGAGTACTAAAAGATGTACCCACCTTGTACTCACCCTTGAATACAGAATTATAGATTCACAGAATAACTTGTTGGAAAGGATCTCACAGATCATCTAGTCAGTATTAGTTAAAGCAGGACATTTGGAGGGCAGAGTTTTCTAGCTGAATGGGGACATCTTTATATTCTGAAGTCCTCCAGACACTTGAAAAACATGAGGAGCTCTGAAGAACCTCAATTTCTTGGATCTTTTCACCTTTGATTTCCATGGAACCAGAGATAACATCTAACCTACTCTTCACTCACCAGCCAACCACCAGCAGCAGACCACGGGTCACCACTGCTATGAAAGAGCAATAGGAGAATGGAGTAACTCTTCCAGTCTCCCAGATTTCATTCTCATCCTTAATTAAAACTAAAATTAGTGTGAGGAAATAGATGTACAAATAAATGTATACATTTATCACAGTGCAAGAAATATATGTCCATTCTCAGAAAACTCTTCCATGACACAGTAGTTTTGACTTCACTGTGAGGCAGGGAAAAAAGCACAGAGATCTGAGGAGCCCTTCAGCCCTTGCAGACTTTGTTTTTGGAAAGACCTCATATGCTCCCAGCTAAGAGGACAGAATCTTTAGGAGGGTCAGCTGAGATAGGACAAGGGGAAATGGTTCCAAACTACAAGAGGGGAGATTGGATATAAGGAAGAAATTTTTTACAACAAGGGCGGTGAAGCAGTGGCACAGGTAGCTCAGAGAGGCAGTGGGTGCCTCGTCCCTGCAGACACCCAAGGTCAGGTTGGACACCTGATGGAGCTGTGGGTGTCCCTGTTCATTGCAGGGGGGTTGGATCAGATGGCCTTTAAGGGTCCATTCCAACTCAAAAAATTCTATGTATGTATGAGACAGGATGGAATTGTGATATGTGGAATGACCACAGAGAGAAGAAAAGGAAAGATCTGGTCATTCTCACTTTCCAGTAACCCTGTGTCCTGTGGGATGGAAACAGTGGACAACCCAGGGATGGGTAGATGGGCACGTGGATGAATAGATGGATGATAAGCTTTCAGTTATTTCCTGATCAAAAAAGGACGGGGGGATTTGAAATAAGAGGACGTGCAGATTCATTGTGCAAAATGTGATGTGGCGATTTCCAGTCTGGAAGACTAAAGAAGTAGAGGTAACCACACTGAACAGGGCCGTCTTCAAACATAAGCAGAAGGTTCAATGCCCAAAAGTTCTACATTGAAATCAGTCTTTCATTGTAACCTGCTTCCCAGCACTCACAATGGGAGCCAAAAAACAACTGAAGGACCAAGTGAGTTCTCATTTCAGTGGGTTTGTTATATGTGCCCTCTCGAGCCCTCAAATCAGGTATCCTATGCTGCATGAAATATCCCAAGAGATCCCCTCCACTTGACGCTGCATAGGGTCACAGATCTCCCAGAGTGCCCAAATGCCACCTGCAAGCCATGTCCACAGAATCTCAGTTGGCACCAGGAAGCATCCAACCATTTCTCAAGCAGGGCAAACATTTAAGAAACTGAATTTGGTGTTGTGCATGGTGTTGATGGGCTCACAGTTGGACTAGAGAATCTTAGTGGCCATTTTCAACCTTAATGATTCCATGAGTTTTTCACTACAGCCTCTACTCAGTTTTGTAAGATGATAGTGGAGGGGGGGAAAGATATTCTGAAGAAAATCACTTCAGAGACTTGAAGACCCAGTGAGTCATGATGGTACATATCCCAAAAGAGGGATATTTTTTATCTTTTCTTCACCAACAGCAGCAGTGCTCCCAGATCTCCACCTCAGGGGGAAGGCAGCACAGTCTCTCATCTGGAGAGAAGTCTGCTCAAGGACTTCACAAAGGAATTTTCCATCAGCTGTCAAAAAGTGGCCTTTTGCTTTCATGTTTCTGCAGCAGATGGATGCCTCGCCCGTGGGTGTGGGCCACAGCAGGACACAGGCTGGAGGGATATGGGATGGAAAAAACTCCACCACAGCAGACAGGATGCTGGGATCTACTGATCCTTACAAAGGGTTTCTCTACCTTTGCTGCTGTATGTTTAACAGAAAGAATAATGCCAAATAGTATTGTAGTTGAGATGTTTTACAGATGGTATAGTTAGAAAGATTATCATGATGGAAAGAGGCAATCAAAACAAAGGAGAACGCTCACCCATGCCCTGGGCTCACGATAGGAAACTCCAAAGGAGCAATCTCCAGAAAAAGATCCTTCCCCAGTGCTGGTCAGCCCTTAAATGGGGACTAGGAGAGGCAGAGTCAGACTCCACTCCTTCTGGTCACACAGGTGCACTGCCTTCACCTGTGCTCCCATGGCTGACCCAGTGCTCACCTCAGGTGATCAATCAGTGGTTCAGCCGTGATTCAACAGTTCGCATAAAGCTGTGGAAGTTGATTTTTGCACCAGCTCTTTGTGGCCAAGAAAGTCATTCCCTCAACTAAACAATTCATCTTGTTCCTTAAGTTTGCTACAAATGACCTCTCCCACCCTGAATGCAACCAACAGATACAAAGACCTCACCTGCTCCCTCTGTACGCTCACTTTTTGTATTCATCTACAGACAGATGGCTTTGAGACAGATACATTTATCTACCCGCACACAGTCTGCTCCAGAGCTTGTTAGCTCAATTAACCTACATGGAAGGTGCACGAGAAAATTTCCCAGTGCACGGCTCTTCCTGAAGCACAGAGCACTCCCACATCCATCAGGGCATCCCCAGCAGATGCCACCCAACCTGCTGCTCCTCCTCCCTGCTGCACTGGCACGTCACCTCCAGCTGCTGGCAGGGCTGCAGAACAAGCTGTGCTATTAACCTGCTATGCACCAGGGTGGAAGAGCAGCCAAGCAAAACACCAGCAGAAATAGCAAGCTTTATAATGTTGGGGTTTGTGTTTTGTTTTTTTTCTTTTTTCATATCCCTCTGAATTATGCTGAATTACCATGCATGTACAAGCACAGCATGTTGGCAAAATCACACTTAGAATCTCAGCAGCTTGAATATAACTCCTGGATCCAGTCCACTCCATCTCATGGCCAACACTTCTCCCCAGTCACATTTCAGCTGACTATAAGTGACAGCCCGGGCAGTGGGGCTGAGCCACGCTCTTCCAGGACCATGAAGCCCAGCTGACTCCATGCAGATGTGCCCATCTGAACCAATTGGTTCTGGGCCCTTGAATAGTCAACGAGAAGCCGAAGTCAAATCGAGACCTGACTGCTCCCCACCAAATAACATCCTTTTCATTCTTGCCTTGTGTTGCCCCAGAACTTTGCTAGGGCTTTATTTGGGGCAGCTCTGCCATGCTAGCCATGAGCAGCCTGAGCATCCATCTTATCCTGGGCTCCACCTACGAGTCATAGTGAGAAGTGCTGAAGATTTATGGTCTGGCTGTGGATGGGGCCAGAGGATGGCTCCACTGGATCCTCTCTACAGATATTGTCTTCTTTGAACACCATCATTACCACCATCATCTTATTAGATGGCACAACAGGAGGGCCATGATTCTCCTGTAACCAGGTGACTCCTCATCTCCACCATTTCCTCATCCCCCCTCTTCACATCTTCAAAGTGTCCCAATATTCCCAGATTTCTTTTCTTTTTTCCATTCTTCACAGCAGTGCCTACAGATTTCCAGATGTCTCCAACCACAGGAGCGGACAGAAGAGCTCTCCCCAGTTTTTTGGGCCATGTCCTGGGTAGGAATTAAAAATCAATCTGACTTCATGAATACCTGTGCCCAAGAGTTAGTGCAAATGAGCTCGAGGTCTGTGCTCAAAGCGATCCAGTCCAGATCACATCAATCCCCTGCTATCACCCATGAGTCCAAGGAGCCGTAATTTGATTTATGTAACTCATGCCCTAAAATAAATTAGCCCAAAACAAATTCAGGCCCCTTTGGTTTTAAGGGCTCCTATCTACCCAGAGACATTGGGGAAAACGAATCTGAGTTCATGTCCTCAGTATATTAATTAAACTGCATTAAGACTCTGTGAGGACATTCTTACTCAGAACTGAACTGGCTTCATTTGATTTAGCTAAATTCACTTTCCAAACCATTGCGTGGTCACTAAATCAAGATGCACTTAATTACGTAGATGGGGCTGGTGCAATGTTAAGTTGTGTGGGGCAGTAAGCTGATTGAGAGTGCTCTTCAACAAGAGGTCATTCCTCAGGTGCCCCAGGGAAAGCATGTTTGGGATTCATGCTATGCTGTCCCAAGGCTTTGGGCATCCTTCTCTTCACACTCAGTGAGCAATCCTGCACTGGCCAAGGTGGCTGCTGAACCACCTACTTTCCCTCTCATACACAGCCACAAGTGGAGTAGCAAGGAAAGGGATGCTGGTGGTCAGCCAGACCTCATCTGTACAGCAGAACGTTCCTGGTTTAGCAACCTTAGTCCCACTTCACCAATACAGCCCCAGCCTGGGATCTACTACACATACCTCCATATGTAAGACATAGAATATGGGACTGTGGATAACACTATAGAAAAAAAAAACAACACTTCTTTTTTGTCTGTTTTTTAGGGTGTATGGGAGCAAGAATTAAGTTTCCCAGTCTACAGCAACCTCTAGAATGATTCTGAGGCAGAGCTTGTAACCTGACAGGAAAAAATACACACATAGTACCAGGCTGTCCAGGACACAATAAATCTGTCACAAACTGCTTAATTATTTAAGAAAAAATGCCCCATTTGGAAGAGTAATATTTGATATACGGTGACCTTTACCCCAAGGGGTACTTGGATCTCCAGTGACAGAGGAGGAAGAAATACTACTTCCAAGAAATAAGGAGACATTAAAAAGAAAATGACATATGCATCAAGCAGCAGAGGGGAGCACTGATGGTTTTCAGCTCCTGGTGCTGCTAAAACGATTCCCCACACAGCACAGAATCACAGACTGGCTGAGGTGGAAGGGAACCTCTGGGTCCTCCTGGTCCAACCACTGCCCCAGCAGACACCCATTAGCTGGGTGCTCAGGGCTCCTCATTTGCCAGATGCCCCATCTCACAGCAGAAGTCAGTGTTCACCCAGGGCAAGTATCTGGGGCTGATCTGGCACTGGCAAATCTCAGAGTGAAAATCTCAGCTTCAGAATGGCATTTTGATTGGCCCAATACGATTTTTTAGTATTATTTTGTCTTGCGGAGAGCTTTGAATTTGGTTTGGTTTGGGGAAAAGAATCCAAAATCATGAGATTAGCCACAAAACAAGGGGGGGGGGGGGGGGGAAACCCTCGTTTCCTACCAACTTCTATTACTCAGCCATGAGAGACTGCTTCGGAAGGATCCCAGTCTTGTTTGAAAAGTTGCCCATAAATATTCACAGTTTATTGGAAAACACGCTCCTGCTGAAAGAATAGGGCAGAAATGCGACATCTGAAACGACCCACAAGCCACAAGCACTTCACAAGCAAATTTTGACAGCAAATCCCAAGTTTTGCACAGCACAGCCACTGCATGGGGCACCAATGCAACGTCCTGAGCAGCGTCGCTTCTGAGAGATGCTCCCACTGCAGAGCACATTGCAGGGCACGTTCAGGTTATGGTACACCCTAACCCTAACCCTGGACACCCGAGGGTTAGGGCATCCTAAGACTGGAGCCCGAAGAGGAAAATCACGTCGGTACAAGCTGCTTGGTGGAATCATATTCCAGGAAACAAGCCACCAGAAGAGCTCCCCTAGAGATCGTTTGGTGGGACTCTCTCTGCCTCCAAGCATTCCCACAGGCACTGCACGAGGTGTGTTGGTGGGAAGACACGCTGCATCCTTGAGGGTCAACCAAGATCACAAGAAGGGGCCAAAAGAGAAACAGGGACACATGTAACCCCAAAACCAGAGCAGACACAATGAGTGGGACTGGACAGAGAAGGGACAGATTTCTAGGGGCACTGGAACTGGACGGGCTTTAAGGTCCATTCCAATCCATTCTATGATTCTACGGATTTCCCAGAGCACAACTAGGACAAGCTCAAGCCTTTCCAAGCCCAAGGTCCAAGTCTTGTCCTGAGATCTGTGCCTGCCACTAAAGCTAATAGAATTCCTGCAAAATACAAGAGCAAACGTGTGAATTAATACAAATATATATACATATATATAGTTGGCGAGCCTGCCCACAGCAGGGGGATTGAACTCCATGAAATGTGAGGTCCTTTTCAACCCAGGCCATTCTATGATTCTATTACATATATATATATATAAATTAAAGCACCAAAACCTACAAATAATTAGTGAGGCATCCCCTCTGTGGCCAGCTTCAATGGTCAAAAAATCCATCTTGGGAGAAAGAAAAGAAAAAATCCTAAGACACGGTACCCTACAAGGGCAAGTAAAACCCATGGAGAATTAGGACCCCCCAAGATGGACACCCACCAGGGGATCTTTGCTTGGGGCTGGCACTGGGGGAGCACACAACCACTGCAGGCTGCCAACGTTCAGACCAGCACTGGGCTGCGAGGAGCAGCCTCCAAAAGACACCACGATGCCTCCCTCGAGCTCCTTCTGTATTCAGGGCTTACTCCTTTGTTGTTCATGAATATATACGAAGATATACGGCCTCGAAAATATGAAGTTGTAATTGAGATAGCCTGCTAGCAGAAAGTGCCTGGGTGGCTGAGTTTCACTACATTAACAGATGTGCCCAACTCCAGCTCTGGGATGCTAAGTCTTTTTTTCTTTCTCTTTCAGCATCCCCAGTTCAGAAAGCCTGTTTTCTTCCAGGCCAGTCACAGGCAGATGATGAGGTGGATGCCACAAGAAACCAAGAAGTACACTGGTCAATTTTCTGCTTTATAGAAAGAGAACAAATCTGCCACTAAAATTCAAGCAAAATTCCTGGGACTCCCTTCTTTGTTTTCTTCCTCTTCCTTACTAGTCTTTATTTCTCTGCGTATGTTCTTCCATTTTCTGCAAACATACCCAGAGCTGGATGGTATCAACTCTCCTAAGATTATTTTTCATCATGTTTCTATCCCCTGCTACGTCTCCAACCTCTACGTACTGCAACATGTGGAACAACGGACTTTGCCATCAGATCCAGCTGAAGGCCTTCAAGATTCATCTTTATCTCACATCTTCCCTACTGCACCAGCATGAGTTATATGAGTTACAAATAAATATCATCCAGGTGCAGGTGTCTGTCAGAAACTGGGCTCCTGAACCTCAGCCTGCAGCTATGGGATGCAGTTTTGCTGCAAGATGCAGCACTCCCACCCCGAAGGATGACACGGTTGTGTTGAGTTCTCCTGCTGAGACAACAGATCCCAACCCATTTGGGAAGGATTGACTTCCTCAAGCCCGAGGAAGGCAGAAGCAATGCAGCACGGCCAGATAGGTCTGCAAAGAGCCAGTATTTCCAGCAGTGAGCAGCTCCTGTGTGCAGGAGGTCTGGTATCCATGGTTCAGCTGGGATCCAGCCTCTCCTCAGTCCCATCCCCATCTCCAAGCCCAAGAGCCTGGATTTGAGCCTTGCATCCCTTAAGCCAGGAATAGGAGAAAGTTGAAGGGAAAATGTTGCATTTTGCCTTGTCCTAGAAGAAAAGGTTTTGATTTTTTACTTCCAAATGACATTTTCACTGAGAACTAAGAAAACAATTCTTTGGAGAATACCTTTGACCTGAAAAGCAGCTTTTAATTGTTTTCACTTTGTTGCAGGGCGGAAATAACTACTTTAAATGAACTCAAGAAATGCCCTTTCTCCTTCAGGGGAAGACCAAGAAGGGCACTTCCGTCATCATACAGTGCACAGGTTTGCCCAGAGCTTAAAGGGAATTTATGTCCCCTTAAAGTCAGAGAGGCAAAATTCTTCTGCTGTACAGCACTGTAAAGCAGAGGACTGTCCCCTCCTCCTGTCTGCAGGTGCCTGGACACGCATTACAAAGCAGAGGCCATTGGATCCTGTGTACTCAGTCCAGCAGCTGGGAACAGCTGGGATGCAGTGTGGTTCTGTGCACGGAGATTTGCTGACATCTACAGGGCATCTCATGGAGAAAAGGCTGTGGCTCCACGGGGGATGTGGGATCACACTCCTGTTTCATCCCCAATGAACAACTGCACATTACAAATACACACCCCTGGCTCCACAAAGGACCACTCCAAACCCTATGTCTCAGAGCACTATGTCCAAACCTTCACACTGGTGGAGAACTTCTGGGATTTCTGGCTAGAAACAGTCCAGGCAGATGCATGTGAGGAATGAGGACTGCCTCCTGTCCAGGGAAGAATGGGACAAAGGAATAAAAATGACCCAAAAAGCATCCCATGGGAAGGTGGTTGGGATTTCATCCCAGCTGCTTTTCCACCACAGAGCTAAGAGGGAGCCCACACCCACGCACCAACAATGGAGACACTGGGTGCCTGCTGGCTCAGGGTTTGGGCACATCTATCTCCTTGTCGGGTTCACTTGTCCATCCATCTGAAAATGGATCTGGTATCACCCAGAGGTGTAGGATCCACAGCACAGCTCAGACCCAGGAGTTCTAGGAGCTGTACGTACAGCTCAGCCACCCCAAACTTACACCAAATGGAGTTGCTCCTCATCCCAGGGACAAATAGGGACAAGCAACTGGTCTGATATGATAAGAGACTGACATGAGGAAGACAAAAGTGAGCTGCCTCCACACAGACCTCTGCAAACAGACCAAACAACAGCTTCCTCCACGGCGGGGCCATTTTATTATGAAAATACTTGTTACAACAAACCTTGTCGATTATAAAACATCCAGAGGAGTGGTGCACACTGCACAGCCTGGAGGGTCTGGAAGTTTCAGGGAACAGAAAAGAGACACCCATTAGTCTCTCAGTTGGGACATTTCTCCTAACACAGAGGAGACAATAGGTCCTGAGCACACAGCACTTCCAGGAGTCACTCTGTACATGTTGGGTGTGACCATGGGGGAAAGGTTCCCAACACTGAGCAGATGTTCTCCAGAGCAAGAGACCTTGTTGTTCTCTGTAACAGTGACATCAGTCTTCTGCAAAAAGGAGCACCCTAACCAAGAGCAGTGCCCCTCTAAGAGCTGCTGCAGACTGCATGGGGATCTTTTAACCAAGCAAGTGAGGAGAGTTTCCTGGATGTACTTTTTCTGGCACTTAGCCCTCTTGCCCACATCTTCCCTGATCCAGTTCTTGCCAGGTTCAAGGCAGCCTGGATATCTGCCCACTCCCATCAACCAACCCTTCATGGTCCTTAAAAGCAGTCTGTCAAATGTGTGCTTCATCCACCAGCCACAGTCTCAGAGAGGGAAGCACTACTCCTCAGATCTGCCCCTTTCCTCCAGGACACGTGAGCTCCTGGTGAAGTGTTGGTCAGCAGTGAGGCCCCTCTACCTGAAAGCGATGGGATCGATGTCGCTGGCAGAGCCCGTGCCCTGATAGTGCAGGTCACTCAGAGTCACTCCCATCTTGCTTTGCTGACCCAACAGCTGCTGCCAACTCCTCCTCCTGCCCTTTCAAGCGCTCTCCTGCAAGTGAGAAACAGCAGCTGCTTAGCAATAAACCCTCTGTACTGGGAGAAAAGCTGAACTGCAGCCCCTAGGCCTTCAAACCGTTCTTCCTTTTCATGCAAATCTTCCAGTCTGGGAAGTGGATGAAACTTCACCAGCCCCTCCCTGCCCAACAGCAAGGCACTGAACTCCCAACGAGGACTGTATGTGCATCATTGCTCCAAGATAACTGGTGACCCCAAACACCATCCCCTTGGCACCATCACGTACGGATCAGTTCAGCAATGGCTCTCTGAGTCCTCTTCTCCAGCTTCTCCATCTTCTTGGCTACGTCTCGCTTTAAATCCCTAGGGAGGAAAACAGTGACATCAGAACGCACCCTTGTCCCCAGACAGTTGAGAACACAGCCATGTTGCAGCTTTCCTAGCAGGAAAGAAACTCCTTCACACTCCTGTGTACACCATGGAGCAGAGCAAAACAACACAGCTCATGGCCAAACCCGCACGATGACCCTGTCACTGAAAGCACCATGCTGGCAAGTACCCTACAGGGACCAGCAGAGCCACATGATGTAAACAAGGAAAGGGGAGAACAGTTCCATGCCTTGTGTTTCCCTCAACAGGTTTCCCATTTCTAGCTCAATTTGGACAATCTCCAGCTGTTGGCAACACACCAGAGATGCAAACACTCCTTTCCCAGGAGCAGGGCTCAGCAGACACTCACCAGTCCGGCTTCCTGGGCGCCAGGTTTGTCAGATCCTAGGGAGGAACAGGAGACACTCAGTGAGAGCTGGAAGCAACACAAGAGATGTGTGTCCAGCATAGAGCAGCTCTCCATACGTACCACTTCATCGATGATGGACTCTGGCTTAGCTGCCTCCAGCTGGTCCTTCACCTTGTCTTCCACTAGATGGAGGAACAGGATCAGCATCAGCACAGTGGGACACACAAAGGGGACAAGGCATGGGGAGACCCACCAGAGCCCTTTGGAAAAGCTTTTACAAAAGCCCAATTTGAACAGCATCATCCCCTTAATAATGTAGTACCCACGTGAGAATCTATGGGCACACACATTCCTTCACCACATGAACTCTTCCAGAGACTCCTAAAAACTATCTGGAAATGATGCAAAACCAGCAATTAAACACAACAAACAGCAGCAGGAAGTCTACTGGGCTCAAGTTCCATGTTGGCAAGGGCTGCATCCATCTCCCACTTTGCATGTCCATAGGACTTCAAGTTGCAATTTGACTCACTGTGACTCATTTATGAGGCCATGGCATGAAGCCACGCTCCAGAAGTGACCAAGCTCCAGCCCCAGCCCTTACACAAACGTCTCCAGATCCTGGGGAGCTACTGGCAAAGCATGCACTGAGAATAGCCTTCCATCCATCAGTTCCAGCTCTCTGTGCATGGTGTGTGGTCACCAGGGGCAGGGCACATCCATCGGGGATGAAGAAAATCCTGCTCCAGTATATGTCCATCCTTTGGGCAAAGTGCCCAAGGTAACTCCAGACACAAGAGCAGCACTACAGCTCCAAAGGGGCCGGGAGAGAACATGTCTTTTACTGAAAAGAGTAACAACTGCTGCTCCCAGTTCCAACCCACACACAGGGGAAGAGCTGAAGAAGTTTGAAACTTATACAAAAGGATAAAGAAAGCGCAGTGTCAGCATTCCTACCTAGCAGATCTCTGCCAAAGACAGTCTTTTTATTTAGGGCATTTTAAAAGAGATATATTCCAGGAGGACTTAATATTTCAAGATCAAGGGAACTCCTACCCTTTGCCTCCCTTCTCAAAGCTGTGCAGCGGTTCAGTGGTAGGAAACAACAGACTGAATGCCCTTAGACTCATGACTAATATTTGTTTAAAGGTAATTCAAACAAATCAGCCCCAATCTCCTTGAGAATCGTGCAGCAAGAGCTCGGTTCTTCCGAGCATCAGCCCTCTCATTTGGGCTGGACTGTGTGTGCTCAGACACACACCCCACTTGTGCAATGCAGGGCGTGCAGCCCCACGGGGATGATGAAGCAACGGAGCCTGTGAGCACCATTCTCACTCCCAGCACAGCTCGGGCATGCAGACACATCTCCCAGAACCTGAAGTCAACAGCTGCAACCATCCCAGTGACTCTTCCACCTCAGGCTGGAGTTACACCCCCCCAGGAGCACAGAGGTTTCCAAACCATCTGATTTTGGAAAGGAAAGGTGTAATTCATTCATTTTGCAACAGGCTGGCTGGGTGCAGAGCCCTGTGCTGTTTTGTATGCCCACAGCACCACAAGTGCTGGTGGGAGGAATGCTCAGCAATGGGAGGGGATCAGACCACAGAAACGTTTGAGTCAGAAGGGACCTCTAAAGGTCATCTAGTTCAAATTTTCTGCAGAGAACAGGAACACTTACAGCTAGATAAGGCTGCTCAGAGCCCTGTCCTGCTTGATCTTGAATGTCTCCATCTCTACAGAGTGTTAAAGTGCACCTCTGCAGTGCCCACCTGCAAAGGGCTCTGCGTGCTGTCGTCCTTGCTGAGGCATCAGCACCATCATGGGAAGTGCTGTTGCTCTGCTCCTCCCTCATTTCAACCCACCTGAGGGTGGCTTGGCTGGGGGCAATTTCCTCTTCTTCAGCTCCTCATCTTCAGGGTCATAGTTTCGCAGTACAAGCTCCCTGGGAAGGAAACACAGAGTAATGAGACATGTGCAGGCAAGCCAGAGACCAGCCATGACCAGACCCAGAAATCCCAACACAGGAAGGATGGGACAAAAGAGTATTTCTGGGTATAAGAGGTTAACTGATCACCAGAGATGCTTCTGGGCATGCCACAACTAGGACAAAGGAGTTACAAGGGGAGGAATGCAGTTTTCCATGTAGAGGAGGTGATGGTGACCCAAAGCTCCCCCCATCCTGCACAGAACACAACCCAACTATTTCCTCACTGCATACACCTCCCCCATATTCACATGCCAATTCTGCCCCTTCTAAAGGCTGTTCTTTTTACACCTGGGTCACTTCCCTGCTAGATACTAAGGACGGAGAAACAACAAGGCTTTCTGTCTGTTTCTTCATTTAAGGTTGGTGCCTGAGGTGACTGACATTTAACGGAGCTATTTCAGAACATATAAAGGCACAGATTTAAGCTGCACACCCTACAAATTTCCACAAAGGGCAAACCTTTGTCGTTTGCTCTGCCACCATACCCAGAGGCGATACCTGGGTTTTCTTTCTGCCTCATTCCTACTTTGCCAGGTGCTATTGTTGGGCTACGCAGTGCCATTCATCTCATCCCCATTCCTTTCCAGCATCCTGCACTGAGCAAACTCTGCTTGCCAAGCCCAACCCCAACCCACCCCAACATGCCCACTGGCCATGACTCTCAGAACCACATCTCCACAACCCATCAACACCTCCAGGGATGGTGACCCCACCACCTCCCTGGGCAGCCTGTGCCAACACCTGACCACGTTCTTTCTAAAAGAAACTGCTCCTAACATCCAACCTGAACCTCCCCTGGTGAAGTCATGGGACATTCCACGATGGAATAGACTCACAAGGACTATCAAGTGCAACGTGAGTATTGTTGTTTCTCCGGTTCAGCTCCTGAACACCTCACATCCTGTTCTTGCAGTCTCTCTGTGAGACCTAACTCAGAGAAATGCAAGCAGCACACTGGGAAGCAGGACCAGGCAGGTTAGGACACTGCAGAAATTCCTCCTGTGTCAAGCCCAGGTTGCCCAATCCCTCACATCAGCGTAAGCTGCAACAGCCCAGGCTTCCCCAGCACTGGTGAAAGGAAGGAGTAAGTAGTCCCACTGTGCTGTGCAGTTTTATGGGAATTTTTATGTAAAACAGCCCTGGGAGAAAGCATTTATTACTTGAGCACAGTGGTTCTTTTCAGGGACACTGACAGGCAGCCTAATGACCTTCTGTGATGGCACAGCTGCACCAATGGACAAGGGAAGAGCCACTGATGTCATCTCTTTGGACTCGAGTAAGGCCTCTGACATGGTCCTCCACAACATTCTTCAAATTAGAAAGATCTAAAGGAATTGTTTGATGGATGAGGAATTCGTTGTGAGATAGTAGCCAGGGAGAGGTGCTCAATGGCTCAGTGTGCAGAGATCAGTGACCAGTACGATCCTTCTGTACCAAGAAAATGAGCCAAGGGACAGAATACCTCTCCCACAAGGACAGGCTGGGAGAGCTGGGGCTCTCAACCCCATTCCTGGAGATGTTCTGTGATCTTGGGTGATGGAGCAGCACCCAGAAATCTTCATGATTCCTTGGTTTTACAGGCTCCACTCGGCAGGACTGAGTTGTTAAGGAGAGAGCGAAGCAGCTAATTCACCCTGGAGGTGATGGGATGTCAGGCAGTGATGTTGGCCATCTGGCCACGCTCACTGGAGAGAATATATCATTTCAAGTGACAACACCAGACCCTGCAGAATGCAAGCTCGCAACCTCTCCCACACTTCCAGCTTGTTTTAGCTTGCGTTTAGAAGGATTTCCTTGCAGCTGAATGGGAACCAAACACGGCCTCCCCTAAGGGTCAGAGAGCCTAAAACAAAAGAGCCACGAGCTAAGCTAGCTGTTCCTTTCAGCTCAGCAAGAAATCAGCACTACCCCTTGAAAGGCAATATTTCACACCCACCATTTTGCACACATGCTGCTCAGCCACACCAAAGCCTCACTCTGCCAGCACTGCTCGTGCTTGCTGGAGGTTTATCCATGACACTAGAAAAAGGGAAAATACAAAAAATGCATAATGCACAACTTGGCAACAGCAGCAGAGCAGAAGGGAAGCAGCCACTCACAGGGGTGAAGAGCACAAGTGCTGCACCCAGATCCCCCACCCATACCCACCAAATTTCCCCCAGTGCTCTCAGTTCTTTATTAAAGCTATGCCCAATCACAGGAGCAAACAAACACAGATCGATCCCTTTAATTAAGTGCACAATGCAGGAGGAGCTCTCACACCTGCCTCCAGTAATTGTTGGCACCCAGCACACCCGTGGCCTGCTCCTCAGGGGTTTTGGCACGTGTGAACCCAGCAGTGCTGTGCTCCCCAGCAGCAAAAGCTGTTGCCTTGGTCTCCCTGTTTCACTGTGGTCTCCCCATTTTCGTCAGCATCTCTGAAAATGAGCAGATGGATGAGGACGCCCCTAACAATCTGAAGGTTAAAAACACATACTTAAGACCACATTGCTGGCCTTCCGCAGAGTGGGTTAAATTAAGTTCAGGTGTCAGCAGTTCTTCCAGCACCGCGTTCCACAGAGACAGCCCAGCATGCTTCTCAAATTATCAAAGTTCCCACGACAACAAAGAAAACAGAGTGAACAACAGGCTCTGTGCAGAATGAGCAGGCAGAGGCCAGGTTAGCAAGAACAGCTTGCAGGGTGTAATGCTCCAGCAATACTGGCTTGGCTGGGAAGGAACACAGCATCCTGCATCCTTCTCATTCAGGACCAGCAAGCACCAAGCTGCTAGGACCACACAAGTTTCAGGGGAACTGCAAGGCAAAGGGAAGCAAAGCACAACCCTCTCAGTTCACCCCTGAAGTGCACTGGTGGTGGCAGGTTCCCTGTTTCAGACTCTGGAGTGCCTCAAATCTACTTTCTGTTACTGTTTGTTGAAGGGTTTGGAGCACGAGTCTTACAGAGAGAGGCTGAGGGAACTGGGATTGTCCAGTCTGGAGGAGGCTCAGGAGAGACCACATCACCCTGTACAGCTCCTGAAAAGAGGTTGTGCCTAGGTGGGAGCCAACCTCTGCTCCCAGGTGACAGCCATAGGACAAGAGGTGATGGCCTCACACTGTGCCACAGGAGGCTCAGGTTGGATACCAGGAACAATTTCTTCTCCGAATGAGTGGTGATGCAGTGGCACAGCTGTCCAGGGATCACCGTCCCTGGAGGTGCTCCAGAACTGCAGAGATGTGGCACTGAGGGATGTGGTCAGGGGGCACGGCAGGGTGGGCTGGGGTTGCACTTGGGGATCTTAGAGATCTTTTCCAACCTTCTAAGGTCATTTGTGGGAAGAAGGAGGGATATCAGCTTCTCCTCGAGGCAGGAGTACTGGAAGTGGCAGGGCAAGCAGGGTATGTGCAGAATGCAAAGCCTTATCTCGATGCAAAGCAGGACACTCAAAGTTGTCTTCCAGGTTGTTTCTGCTTTACTCCTTCGGCCTCAAGGGCCTGGTTTTCAATTGATAAGATGACTTTGTCAGTCTGGCAGTGAAGTACTCATAATGCTGACGACCTGCCACTTGTGAGGATGCCTGCTCTGCTGCAACCAACCCACCAACAAAAAAGAAGTCACTCTCCTAACAGCCAGATCCCCTCCAAAAAAGAGACTTTTCATTCTTTGGAAGCAGTTTAGGGAAGTGTTCCTACCCCCATCTTTGCTGGTTTTAGTTATTTTCCTTCTGAGGTCCTGGAGAAATACCATCTGGTTGGATAATTTGCTGACCTTCAACCTCCTCAAGCTGCTCCAGAGCCTTCTATTCTTTTGTGACATCCGCTGCAACTTGCTTGAAACCACACAGCCTCGACAACAACTTCCATTTCACCCTTCCAAGAGAAACCACGGCAAGAATTTCATTTTATTTCTCAGCTCCTCCAAATTCCACTTCCTGCTGGGTGGCCCTGTTTGAACATGTCGAGAAGGCACAGGTGAGGTCCCAAATCCTTGAAGGAGCAGTGATTTGGGGGAGCATCCCCTGCTCCATGTGCCCCAGGAATGTCACTCTTCAGCACTCATCCATCCTGGTGGAGATTTCCTTTCACAAACCCTTCTTTTTTTGCACTCTCCATTCCTGCAGACAGCTTTGACATCCCCTCCTGCTGCAGCCTGCCTGGGAGCTCCCCTGCAGCTGGGCTAGCTCAAAGCAAGGTCCATACATCTCCAGGCTGCTTTTTTTGTGCACGGTGACCTTTCTAGCAATCTGCACCTCCTCCAAGTTAGAAACCAAGAAACCACTTCCACGCCCCAAACGTTTGGCAAAGGCTCCCCTCACTATCCTGCAGCAAGATCGAGGCATCTCCATAGGACACAACACAGAAATCCAAAGCTGCTGTCTGATAACGGTGTGAAGCTATTCCCTTCGTTCCCGGATTCCTCACCTGGGGCAGAAAAGGAACGAGCAACAAGCAGAGGCAAAGAGCAGCGGCTCCCACCAGCACCCACCTTGCGTGCTGTTCCTGCTCAAATAGCTGAGCGTGTCAGAGCACATCCTCCTCCTCGAGTGGCTGCTGAGAGGCACTCGAGGAATGTCAAAAAACAAGCACTTCTCTCCGAGCCCCCAAACAGCTGGTTTCTCAGGACATGCTTCTTGGGGACGTATCTCTGGGTGCTGCAGGAAAAGGGCTGTGAGAGAAACATTCTGAATGCAGGCATGTGCCACGGGGCTGTCTGGCCTCCCACGCAGCTTCAGCAGACACATGAGCATTTTCCAGGCAGTAGATTAGTAAATATGATGAGGAGGAAACCTACACTCAAGCTGCAGAACAGGACACAGCACCGGGAGCTTGGTGATGGGTGCAGCACCCTGCAGCTGGCACAAGAGTTTTGTCCACACTGTATGGGGCAAGAAGTCGCCATCCTCGAGGCTCAAGCTGCAGAGATGTCCTAAAGGTACTTTGGGAGCACCTGGATGACTACAGGACGTTGACAGACCTTTTGCTGGCCTCAAAACATGGCCAAGCTCTCCTTCCTCATCGCTGAGCATGAGCTGGCAGGCTCCAACTTCACTCCTGGCCACCTCCTGCCCTGGGCCCTGCACTTCCCTGCTGCAGGGGACACGCTCGATCCCTCAGTGACACGGAGTGACAATAGAGCCAGGCTCACCACACAGCTCCCACACCACACCACAGGTTTGGCTGCCCTTGCAGATTTCTATCAATAACACCACGTCGTCACACACATGTCAAGCTCTGCCTAAACAAATAACTGCTTTCACCCATACTCTTGTTACTTTTTCATCTCTCCGTGCCACAGGATGTATGGAAGCTCTGCACAGTGGTTATCCGTGCTCCTGCCTTGCTGCCCTGCCAGGCCAAGCCCAGCACTGAGCACATTCACTGCTGTATTTTTTGGGGGGTTATTTTCTTCTTCCGGAGGAAAAAGCCTTAAAAAAGGGGGACTGACATTTCCCAGCCCTGCCTCCCCCTTCCCCTCCTAGCACCTCACCTCTGCAAGCAGCACAGCACAGACTTGTAACATTAAAGGGTGGCTGAGTGTTGAAACCCCTTGCAGGCGATGAACAGCAGCTTGCTGCACCTTCGTTTTTAGCTAAAGCAAAGATTTTTGGGTCCCCTCCTCCCTTTCCAAGCCCTACCCTGGCTATTTACTGACATTTCTAACACCCCTGACGAGCTCTGCTTGCAGAACTGTGGCTGAACTTCAAAGCTCAGCGCTCTGTGCTGTTGGATCCTAAGCACAGCAGCTCACTTTTCCTGCAGGAACCGGGCAGAAGGGCCGAAGTCCACCCACACCCTGCAACAGCCAAAGCTGACAGCAGGCTGCTCTGCAGCAGGAGGCATTTCCTGGTCAGTGGGTTAAGCAGAACTGGTAAAAACAAAACAACCCAAACTCTGAGCAATTACAGATATAAGCTCCCCTGAGAGGCAGATGAGAGATATCCAGAGCTGAAATCGCTGCCAGGAGATTGCATTTTTCACAGAGGGCCTCGTCAGCACTTGTTCCTGCAGTGGTATCTTGCAGTGTGATAAAAAACAAGGAACAAAAAAAAATAAGGCAGGGTGGGGAGCTTCGAGCTGGTCAGAAAACAAAACAGGAAGCTGCTGAAAATTGTTCTGGCGCATTGGCAGCGAGAAAATATTTGGTTCTGCCTGTAGTGCAGGGTGTGAAATCCAGGCCCTGACGTGGGCTCAGCCCTTCACCAACATCTCAGCTGGGTGAAAACCAGCCCCAGAGCCACATTGCAGAGAGCTGAAGCAACGGGCAAGGCTGTTCCTGCCCTCAAGAAAGGCAGAAATGACTTCCAGGTCACCCAAAGTCTATATATGGACCACATGATTACTTATGGGTTTCACTGCCCTTGGTTGTGTGATGGTTTTCAGGTTGAGGAAGCAGCAGAGCCAGCACAGAAGGCACACACTCAGGCTACCAGGACCCCTCGTTGCTCGCATTAGTTCAGCTTACCTTTCTTCATCAGCACACAAGGCATTAGTGCAGAGCAGTTCCCTTTTTCAAAGGGTTGAGAAAGCTCAGCTTCGCTACCAGGAAATGAAAATCTGAGATGAAATCAAGTTAGCAGCTCGCTGGCACTCTGCTTAAAAACACAACGTCCCATTTCAGCGACAAAGAAAGAGCATTCAACAAGTAAAGCAGAAAGCAGCAAAACCCCCTAGATGGGATGGAGCTCAGTTGTAAACCTAAGAACCGTCTCAGCCAAATTTGTGATTCAAACATTTCCTGCAGAGCAGACCTTGCTCTCATTTGCCTTGCAAATCAATGTTTGGATCCTGACAAAACATGCAGCAGTAGAATAAAGAGCTGCAGACTCCTGTGGGGAAATTGATCTGGAAAGGGAACTTTTTGCCTCAAAAGCTGCCACCCTCCCTGAAGCTATTATCATATTGTGGATGCTTTGCGCCCGCACCTGCATCAAGCACCAGTACAACACTGACTGGAAACAGTGGGTTCCTACCAACAACCTCCTACCTCTATAACCTCTCTGAAGCTTCAGGGCATCTCCCGTGGGCAGAGGAAGGCTTTGCTGCAAGAAGAGAGCTCACCAACATGCACACATTAGAAAAAGCAACCTCCCAGCTTGGCAGCAGTGATGCTGAAAGATTTGAGGTGACACTGCATCACCTCTGATATGCTTCAGGATGCCCAGCAGCGGTTAAGAAGAAGTGGTCCCCACACTAAAAGCACTAAAAGTCAGTCCCAGCAGAGAAAAGGATTACTGTAGGGGTTTTGGTGACCATCAGCTTGGGTGCAGGAGTGTCACTGCTAGCTTGATGCTCCTCAGCAGAGGGCCATGCAGCGTATCAAGTGGCAGGGCTGGAAAGCAAGAGCTGCTGATACATTATTCATCATCATTTCCAAGATCGTTAACTCCTCTTTCAGCCCAGACCTTGCGCTCCTCCAGCACCAAGCCCTCCAGGTGTGCCTACAGTAAAAGTTCAGCTCCAATAATCAGCCCAGAGAACCTCTCCCAGAACAAAATTGATGCTGGCAGCTCGGGGAAGGTTTGCAGCTTCTGCTAAGTTACCCCTGAAACAGGAGAACAGATTCTGCTCCACTTTCTCCCACAGCAGCAGCTCTGATGAATACAGATGCTGTGATGAAAAACAGCGATGAGGCGACCTCATATCCCAAAAACTCAAAGCAAACCTCACCCCCTGTTGCCTCCACAGCCAACCTGATGGCATCAGTAGCAGCAGGAAACCAAGAGCAGTCAGCTGGTCCCGACAGGAGCAGCACCCTGCCTGCGTTAGCTTTGTGCTCACATTTTCCGGTGACAAGAAGAAACAGCAGTGAGCTGCAGTTAAACAGCCACGTGTACGTTGCAAAGCCCTCAGGTCTCTGATCATGGAAAAAAAACCTGCACTTTCCAACCCACACACATGTAAGCGACAGAAAGCACAGCAGTGTGCTTGTGCTGCCATTCAGAGGAACCCGGGCAGACAGGAACTCGATGAGGTTCAACAAGGGCAAGCGTGGAGTCCTACAGCTGGGGAGGAATAACAACACACAGCAGTCAAGGGCTGAGCTGCTGGAAAAGATCAGTGGTGAAGGAACTGGGTGTTCTCCTTGACCAGGAGCCAGCAGTGTGACGTGGTGGCCCAGAAGGTCAATGAGACCTTAGGGTGCATTGCACAGAGTGTGGCAGCAGGGAAAAAGAGGTTTTCCTGCCCTCTATTCTGCCCTGGTGAAGCCACATCTGGAGCACTGGGCCCAGTGCTGGGCTCCCCAGTTTCAGGCAGACAGGGAACTGCTGGAGAGAGCCCAGCAGAGAGCTGCAAAGATATGGGGTGGCTGGAGCACCTCGTGATAGGGAAAAGCTGAGAGCCCCAGGGCTGTTCAGCCTGGAGAGGGTAAGGCTGACAGGGGATCTGATCAATGCTTATCAATATCTGAAGGGTGGTGGCCAAGAGGCTCTTTCCAGTGGTGCCCAGCAACAGGACAAGGGTCAACGGGCACAAACTGGAATGCAGAAAGTTCCATATGAACACGAGGAAGAACTTCTTTACATTGAGTGACAGAGCACTGGAACAGGCTGCCTACAAAGGTGATGGAGTTTCCTTCTCAGGACATATTTAAGACCTGCCTGAATATTTTCCTGTGCAACCTGCTTTGGCACAAGGGTTGGGCTCATCCAGAGATCCCTTCCAACCTCTACAATTCTGTGATCCTGTGATTTTCCAACATAGGGGACTCTGAAGTGCCCCTGTCCTCAGGTGCCTCTGTGAACGTCGCTGTCCCTCTGCAATGCTCTGCTGCACGCCACTAAGAAAGCTCTCTTTATTCCTCTACCTCAAAAAAACCCTGTGTATTTGAAGCCAAGGAAGATCCTAATTAGCAAACAAGAGGGCTCTGTGCCTGAACGATATACACAAGTTAGAGTAAATAAATAATTACCTGTGCCTGACGGTCTCCTCCTCGTCATCTTCTTTGAACTGCTTGGCCTCAGGTTCATCACCGTTCTTATTCTGAAAGGATGAGAAGTTGATCTGTCAGCTCAGCCCCTGGAAATACCACGGAGCAAAATACCCAGCACAGAAACTCTTCCCAGGGCACATGGCAGGCAGCAGTGCACGGCCCGAAGTCATTGCTCTATTAGGCCACCTTGAAATTAAGTTTGCTTCTATTTCTCTCCTTTTCTGCTTGTCCAGATAGCGTGATAAATAAATGTTAGAACTGGCAAGGAAAAAATCAAATCTTCCCCTCAGAGGCAATCACACCGTTCAGCTTTTGATTTCCCCTTATTACTGAGCAGCTGCATCAATTCAGGGAGCAAACAGCAAGCTGCAATCAATGTCAGGGCTCGGGAACCTCATCCCAACTCCACACCAAAACCTCACAAACAAAGGCAAGCAGAGAGATGCGGCCACCAAGCAGGGCAAGGAAGAGCCAGCAGCACCCTCAGGAACCCCTGTGGGCACCTGAACAGGTTGCAAAACAGACTGACAAAAACCAGACAGCGACCAGCACCACAATGGGTCTGATTTCAGCCCCTAAAACTCTCTGCAGTAGCATAACCAGATCTCTCCTTAACAGCACAGCAAAGAGGCTCATTTTGCATCATCCAGACACCACTACCAGCTCGCTAGCCATGTCACTAGCTTTTTATCACCCAGACAAGCACTGAGCGTTAGCAATAACGAGTTTTGTTTGGTCTCCCACTGATTAATCAATTCCATTTCACTGCTGAACGAAGTATACTCAGTGGCAAACATCTATCCATGCGTTACACAGCAGACTGCTATAGGGAAGGCAACACACCAGCTTTAAAATGCTATTCCTCAACCTGGGTGAAAAAACAAGCCTACAAATTGGGAGAGGAGCCAGGTTTGCTTTGCTCCAGGCTCAACAGTGAATGGAGCTGTTCAGGTTCAACTCCCGACCGAAGCGCAAGCGAAATGGTCCTGTCCTGCTAAAAATAAAAGGTCATTCCTAAAAATCAATATTTCACTCTGTTTACTCCCCCTGTTTGAATGCAGGTTTTGGTTTTTGGGAAGCCCATCATCACTTCCCATCGCTTGCACAGCCATTTCTTGCTCAGTGAAAAGCCCTGCTGGAGGGAAGCAGGGGCAGCGTGCTATAGCTCCTTGCTCTGAGCTCGTGCTGAACTGTATGCAGACAGCCCTCAGCCGACGTTATTTCAAGGTGTGGGAAGTGCCTTCTTTCACTTTCTCATCCCTTTCATCTCTTCACGCTCCATACGCACGCGTTCAGCCTACACCCTCCTCATTCTGTTTGTATGTTATCTGCAAGGTTTGTAAGCACATCCTGAAGTACTACAGAGAGATGTGGCAACAACATTCAGGCCAAGCAGTGGCTGCTGTTCCCACCACAAGCCTGCACATCCCACAGTACTGCTCACCTTTCCCAAGATGCTGAAATAACTCGTTACTGAAATCCCATCACTCCTCTTCCACAGCCAGCCCATAATCCCCAGGTCCAGGTGCATTGTTGGTACCCTGTCGATGGTAACCCCAACACCACCTAAAGTCATGCTGCTATTCCTTTGGAAATGTCAATAAGGAAGATGTTCCAGACTCTCCCTACCTCTGCAGCCCTCTGCTGGGCTCTCTCCTCCAGCAGTTCCCTGTCTGCCTCAAACTGGGGAGCCCAGCACTGGGCCCAGTGCTCAAGATGCAGCCTCACCAGGGCAGGAGCACCTCCCTCACCCTGCTGGCCATATTCTATGCAGGATACCCCAGGGTCCCATTGGCCTTCTGGTCCGCCAGGGTACGCTGCTGGCTCACAGTCATCCTGTGGTCAACAGCTGGCCAGCTGCTGGTCAACCAGAACACCCAGGTCCTTCAGCACAGAGCTCCTTTCCAGCAGCTCAGCCCCAACCTGTACTGATGTGTGTGGTTATTCCTTCCTCTTCAGCCATAGGACTCCACACTTGCCCTTGCTGAACCTCGTGAGGTTCCTCTCCAGCCTGCCTAGGTCTCAATGAATGGCAGCACAGCTGTCTGGCGTGGCAGCCTCTCTTTCCAACTTTGGATTGGCAGCAGGATGATAACCACGAACCACCATGGCTCTGTATAAGGGTGCATCTCCAGCTCACCCCCTCTGACCTTTACTCCCTGCCATCCCTAACAAGGCTCCATCAGTCAGCTCACAATGAAAGCACAGCACATGCAATGTCTGAACTGACTGCGTGACATCAGGCCTCCCTCCAGCGCGAGAAATTCATGCTGCCTCCTCGCTTGCAAAGCCACCTGGAAATGAGATTTCAGTTTCATAGCACAGTGATGAAACCCAGTGCTAAGCCACGGGGTGGAGTCAGCAACGTGGCAAAGGGGCCGTGAACCCCCAGCCTCTGTGAAAAGGCAGTTTGCCCCAAGAGTCATCTCTAAGGGTTGGGGCAGCAGGGTTTCTTGGGATGCCTCTGAGCTCATGCAAGCTGAGAAAAGGGAAAGTGATGAGATAAGGGAGGTTTACACCCAGTGCTGAGTGCAGGGAGCCAACACAGGTTTCTAAATCAATGTACAAATTTGGGCTCTGAACCTGTAGCTGATTCAAAGCCATCCTCATGTCTTTATGTTGGAGCATGAAGGGAAGATACCTCCTCTCCTTTCCATGCTTTCTCTCCTAAAAACCCCAGCAGAAGGCTGGAGTTACCAGAGTCTGGTGGATAAGCAAGCCAAACTCTAACAGAAAGGTACAAAAAATCATGCCAATCCTTAGGGGAATAGCTACCTGAAGTCCTTGGGATCTGCAAGTGAAACGCTTCACACAGTGACTGTCCCCACGCACAGAGCAAGTGGGCACAGCTGCACGTGCCCATCTGCTCCAGCACAGAGACAGCTCAGGCTGCATTCCCCAGTGCTATAAATCAACGGAGCTAAGGTGTTAAGCTTCCCTGTTCACAACCCCTTGCCTGAGCACAGCTGAGAGATGGCAGCAGGGAAACAGCACTCCCTGGGTACTCTGTACAGTCCTGAAGTGGGGAGCTCAGGGTGAGGACGCAGTGCAGCAGCCAGGGGCTGTACAGCAGGGAGCACAGCGAGCTCGAGGGCAGCAGGGCCAGCAGCACCACGCAGGACACAGCTCTCTGCAGCCACGTGCTGCGTGGGATCTCATTACCACGATCATTTATTGATGGAGGCACAGGCTCTCAGCCACGCATCTTATCTTACAGCTCTGCGTTCCACTGCTGCCCCAGCTCTCTTCTTTGTTCTCCACCCCTAAAGGATCAGCCTGAGTGCTCAAAGGACTTCAACGCAGCTGCGGTGTCTTTGGGGTTCCTCGCTTTGCTCAGAGATCTGCCCCTTTTCTCTCCTCTTCGAATGCTGCTGTCCAACAGCTGTGTCTTCAGAAAGGAAGCACAGCACTCAGCCTCATCACGACCTCCTGCTTCAAGAGCTCTAAAGCAATTCCCTCTGCTCGCTGGTGGTTGCTCCCCGCAGGTCTGCACCAATTCGACTTTCGCTTCTACTTTTCCTTATTTAAAAACCTGAACACCACAAAGGGAGCTGAAAACAATCCCTTGGCCGTTTCACTCTCACAATTCCTCTTCTCGGGGTGAGGTGCTTGCTACCAGCTGTACCTCCTGAGATTGGAGACCCAGCCACACTATGTGAGAGTGTTTGCCAACTGCCTGCAAACAAAGTCACTCCCACCCTTCAGTCTGCAAGGAGACAGTCCTAAGATAAAGCTCTGGCATTAAAAAAAAAAAAAAAAGCTTTCTTGCTTGGAGTCTCTCAGCTATTTAATTTGCAGACATAGCAACTGGCAACCCCTGCCCCGTAGCTACCAACCTGAAGATTTCTGCTTGCCCCATTCCCACTCTTCACAAAGAGCTCTGAGATTAAAAGTGTCTCATCCCCTGCTCGTTCAAAGCGTAAATCCAAGGAGATTTGCATCAGGTTGTACAAAGAAGGGTGCCAGCTGCCTCCTCCAATACCTGCAAGGCCCGCAGCAAACTTGACAGGGGAGAAGTTGACAGCCCAGGCTCCCAGCAGAGCATGGGTGGGAATTACTTGATGCCTGCCAGGCTGAGGAAGGCATCTGATAGTTCCATATGCAGTCACGGTGGACACTGACAACTCAGCAGAAGCACCCTGAAAGCACAGCCAAGCATTACAGGAAGGCAGGCTGATGTCCCACCCCTGGGGAGGTGAGAAAACCCCTGGGGTTCTGAGAAATGTTAAGCTTCCCCTGGGCTTCAGCACATTATCATGGCTTCTCCCTTCCTGGTAGGTATCCTCACAGCTCTTTGGTTCGTTCTCCTGTAATAACAAAGGAAGTGATTTGCTTTGCATCACGTTTAAAGATGTAAGGCCAAAAGGGATGTTCAAGACACCCAGCCTGACTTGAGTACATGTCTGATGTGGGAAGCCTCACCCAGCCGTCCCTCCTCATCCCAGAGACGTCAGGAGGAGCAATGGGAATACCAGGCACACAAGTCACAGGCCCCCAAAGCAACACTTTTGCTGGGTGACAATCCCCTGCTGGCAGCCATGGAGCTATGTGCTACCCATTTCAGAGCTGCAATTGTTCAGCAGCACCTCGTGCAGTATCGCTAACCTTCACTACATCACACTTACGTGACAAAAATGACACTCCCTTTTTCCTCACTCTCTATTAGACACACTGCAATCCACTCCCTTCACCCCTCTGCCCCATACTGCCTTCGCCCAACTTACTCCTCTTGCCTTTATTTCTAAGCAGTGGTGTTTTGTTAGCACTCTTCCAGTCCTCTGAAACTTAGCCAGTATTCAGAAAAGATTTAAATCAAAACACAGCAGGCTAACAATCTCTTCAGCTGATTATTTTAGGATTCCTGGGTGCAAATCACCTACAACTGCTGATTTAAGTGTTTCTGCTAGATGTCTAACATCCTCTCATCACGCTGGTCTGGGAAGCAGCTCATCATTCCCCTGGGACACGAGGGTGCCACTTAGCCCCTTCCCAAATAACACTTCAGAAAGTCAAGCCTGTACTTGTTTCCTTCTCTTCTCTCCAATGTCTTTTCAAAGTTTCTGTCTGAAGGACTGCTTCCCCCTCTAACCTTCAGGTTCCAGAAAGCATACTGTGAGGTCTGATATCTGCCTCAATCTTCTAGCACGCCCAATCTCCAACTCCATTCCTCTCCAAGCCTTAGAAGAGCTCCCTTTCTGAAGCCCTCAGGATACTCAGCTGACCCTGTGCACCCATATTAAATGCAATCCAGCAAACCCTTTAGCAATCCTAAAAGTCAACAAAATGACCTGACAGCTTCTCCTCTTCCCGGGCACTTACTTTTCAGCAGGGATTGAACAGGCTACTAAAGACCTCCTCATCTTTCATTTAAGGCTTTACAGGATAGCTGTGTTACCAGCCAAGTGCATCTCTGGCAAAAGAACTCTTTTGTAGAAGTTCAGGAGAGGGCAGGGCTGATCTCTCAGCACTCAACCAGCCAAGCTGGTGTTCAAAGCAGCCCATCCTCACTTCTCTTCCAGCTGGGAAGCACCCAGGTCTGATTTTCCTTATGAAAACTGCATCCACGCAGCGAGCATTCAGCTTTTTAGTGGTTACTGTTGTTTCTCCTCCATTTCTTCAACCTCTGCAGGTAGTGGTCAGGCCTGCCACAGGGTGAGGACGGAGTCCTGCTAGGAGCACGGCATGTGCTGGTACTTCACCCTTTCTGCTCGGCCAGGATTGCAGCTGAGATGTCCTTGAAGCCTGGCAAGGTGCAGCCACACAACCTCACTGCCCTCCCAGTGTATTTTAACGCCAGCAGCCCCGAGAATGCAAAAACCAACGTCACAAAGTGCTCTGCAAGTCCCCAAGGCTTCTATTAGTGATAAAGCTGTTCGGAAGCCAATTGCTCACAGCAATTTTCATGGTAACTGTATAAAACCAGGACTTATGAAGCTCCTGTGTCCCTGCAGCTTTTTCCACAGTGAAGCCTTAATCCTGGTTCAGCCCCAGCTGGTTACTATGGGGATGGTTAAATCAGCATCCGAGCAGCACAACTTCACGTGAGAAACAAACACGAGGAACAAAGCCGCCTGAAAATTACACGCTACCACCACGAAACAGACTTGTATTACTTTGGTTTTTTTGCAAGATATAACTACATCGTTTACACAGCAAACGATCGCAAATATTTCCTCCCCTCCAATAAGCCACAAGAACACCGAAGTGGCTGTGGTTTGCTGTTGGCAATATCCCCATTTTGACAATTTCAGACCCCACGTGTTTGCATTTCGAGCGCAGCTCTTCGCCAGCAGAGCCTGCTGAATATTTCTGGCTGCTGTCCCCAGCGAGATAGGTGCCACAAATGTTCCCCCGAGACCAGAACCACAAACCTTGCATCGAATGCAATTAGGTGAGCCTCGAAGTTAGATGCAGAAAGCTTGAGCAAGAAGAACACTGCAAAGCTGGAGCCCTCCTTCAGGCAACGAAGGACCGGAAAATTGCACATGAACTTCTCCATCTCAAAGCAAGAGGAACGTTGCTACTGCCTCCCACGACTGTAAAGGTTGGAAAAGACCACTGACATCTCCAAGTCCAACCCATCCCTGCTGACCTGCTCCCAGGTGCCACATCTTCATTTTCCTCACACACCTCCAGTGGCATAGGGAAATCATCCAACCTCTGCACGGATGCACGAATGCTATTTGTGTGACTGGAGATGGGAGAGCAAAACACTGCTGCCCAACTCCTGGTAGCAGATAGAGAAGATTTTATGGGGCTTACAGAGGAAGCACTAATGCATTGTAGATATCCCTCCTGGATGGGCTGGCACTATGAGTACAGCCCATCACAATTCATTCTGCCAACGACAAAACCACTCAAAGTGAACGGAGTGTATCAACACGTTTGCAAGGCTCCTCCAACAAGAGCTGCTGATGTACAGCACCTAACACTCAGGAATAATCAGAATCTGCCCCAAAAACAAAGTCTCTGAACTCGAGAATTAATTCTGCCTGTGCCACAGAAGCAGCGTGACTGCTTTAGTCCACATCACCTTTGCTTGTTCACGTTATGTGACCTTTCCACTGCACAGAAGTGGGGGGAAAAAAAAACTTTAAGAAACAAAACACCTATTAGCAATATTCAAGCTGCCTGTAGCAGATGTGGACAATACTGCAGTTATCTTGGAGAACTGAACAGGTTTTTCCCCAAGGAGGGAGGGAAGAGAAAGCCAGGAGGGCTGGCCCGGAGCTGAGAGACGTTCCAGTGGGTTAATGTGTCACCTCTGTTGTTCCTGGACAAAAGCAGAAGCAAAAACCAAATGCTACACATGAGCGGTTTCATTTCTCCCAAGAAGAAAAAGAAACCAAAAAAGAGAGAGAGAGAGAGAGCAGCCAGGTTTGTGCTTGCACACCAGGGCCCTGCTGAAGGGTAAAACGTTTGCAGAGGGAAGAATGCCCATGCATGAATCTTTCCAGACCCATATTTATACCAAAATAAAAAAAAAAATGAAAGTTACATAAATCACCAGGCATTTCACAAATGTAAATCACAGCTTTGCACACGCTCATTACGCTGCGCCGCTTGAGCGCAAGACAAACCTCGCTCTGCATTTTCACAGTTGATGATTAACCTATTTTCTGGAGTCTGTTTTTCCCCTTCATAAATTAAACTAAAGGGCCGTGGAAGAGCAATGGCAGCAGCACGGGGACTGCTCGCCAGCCGTGGTCTTCTCTCTGCACTTTGCATGTGATTTTGATCTCAGAGGTGGAAAGATGCTGGGGAAGCACGCTCGCTCATGGAGCTCACCAGGAGCATCTCGTTCTGCTCGGAGGCCACGAGGGTACAGAACTACATCTAAAAGAAAACGCTGCCATTACTGAGCCCTTTGGGCAGTTAAAAGATGGCCCAGCAACACACATTCATTCGGGCTCTTTACAACACACGCGTTATCACAGCAATGAGATTTTAATTTCCCATCCGTGAAATTAGGGCGCTAGAGATACTGGGAAACTGTCAGAGATACTGCGAGGCTGAATGAAGGCAACCTTATCAAACAGTGATTTCATGGGAGGTGCAACCCAGGTCTTCACATCCAGCACAGGACTAATTGGGCATAGCAGGGACGTGAGCTTTTAACAACCGCAGTTCTCTTCCATGCTTCGTGCAAGGTCACGGCCAACGTGGAAGGCCAACAGCCCTTCCAGCCATGCACAAAACAAAATGCTGTATTGAAGAGTACCTTTCAAGAAAGGTACGTGGAAAAAATGGAGCTTTTGCTCTTCTCCAAATCCCCCACGCATCCACAAACGACCTAAAATCACAAGGGAATGGCAAAAGATTCCTCTTCCTTCGGCATCCAAGATAAGGCTGCAGGAGGAAACCAACACACCACCATCCCCAAAACCATCACAGGACACTCAAATTGTGCACAACAAAGTGTTTCCTTCTCCCATACGCTCCTGTCTGCCTGCGATATTTGGAGCATTATGCACAACGGGTCAGTGCTGTTGTTCTCTTCTTGCTGGAGAGCTTCCAGTTAGCAACCCACTAACCTCTGCGTCACTATTAATTACAACTTCCCGCTGACAGAGGGTGGGTTTAGTTGAGACATCGGGATGAGATTCCTCACCCAAACTGTGCTGGGATTCTGTGATAACCCATCATACTCCATCACCTATACGTGTGTTCTGGTTTAAAAAAGAAACACAAGCCACCTCCCCAGTACAACAAGCACAGTCCCAACCAGGAGAGAAAACATGTTCCCATTCACCCAGCTCACACTGTCACCTTCCCCCTGTCCCCTCCAAGGTGACCACACCTCCACCCATGTCCCCATCCATCCCCATTCACTTCAGCTGGCCACACCTCACCTCACCTCACGGGAAACCACTTCAAGGACTTGCCCTCCCACAAACCCTAAGCCAAACAAACGGAACAAAAGGAGACCAAAAAAAAGCCGCTTAGCTTCCTGAACCAGCTCGTACCAGGGTCAAACGTGTGCCAGCATGCACAGGATATCAGCTGGAAAGGTACAAGAGGTCATCAGACCAAAAGCCACAGTTTCACCGACGCACAAAACCCTCAAAAGGCAGTGCTTTAAGGTGGCTGTCCTCCCCACGAGTTCCAGGAACCGAAGCAGACAGAAATCAAGCACTTTGTATTCCTGCTGGGTCGGTTCCCACTCGATCCCATTGGTGTGAAGCTCAGTTCCCCAGCCCAGAGCAGGACCTGGCAGGGCTGGCTGACATCTGCACAGAAACATCCTGGGAAGCAGAGCAGAAGCAAAGAACTTGTCTTTATTTGGCTCCCTTGCACAAAACCTGGCAAACAGTGCTTGGAAAAGCCAGCTATTACTATCACTGTTTGTAACAGCAAGGAGAGCTGGGAATAATAAGCAGACACGAATTTTTATCTCAATTCTAACCACCAACCTTGCACATTCCTATGGGAAATGGATGCATTTTTCCTATCCCAGCAAGTGCATCTTGTTCCACGGGGCTGACAGCAGAGGTGTGCAGACAGAACACTGCTCAGCTTCAGGGCAGGACAAACAAAGCAAGATCTTGAAAATACACTGCTTTTTGGATTTCGTTATTCACAGAACCATAAAGTGTGGAAAAGATCTCCAAGACCACCAAGTGCAACCATCAACCCATCACCACCACACCAACCATGTCACACAGTGTGACATCTACTCTCTTCTTGAAAACCTCTGAGGATGGTGACTCCAGCACCTCGCTGGGCAGCCTGCTCCATCTGTCTGTGGATACCAGGAAAGTAAGTATTTGCCAAGAAGCACTTCCAGCAAGCTCCAGAGGTAATCATAGAATGGCTTGGGTCAAAAGGAGTCTCAAACGTTTTCCAGCTCCAACCCACCTACCACAGACAGGATTGCCAACCACTATATCAGACACCAGATCAGGCAGCTCAGGGCACCATCCAACCTGACCCAGATGGGGCATCCACAGCTTCTCTGGGCACCTCACTGCCAAGTAATTCCCAAGCTCTGCTCGCCCTAGGGATGAGGAACGGTCCCCCAGGCCCTGAAGCAGTCTGTGGAGGACCTGCTTCTCTCCATGTGGCATTTCAAAGCAGTGCCTATAGCAGCCCTGGAGACAAAAGAGCTGAAAAGTGTTTCCCAAAGCCACCCACCAGCTCCCAGCTGCCTGCCTATTTGTGTGTTGCTGGTGGAAGCACGATCACTTTGTCTGCAGGCTTCCACCTCCAGCCATTTGAGCACTGCAGCGACAGTTTATTACTTTCCTAATAAAGCCTGAATAGAAATGAAGCCTTTGTAGCCCTAAGTGTGCGCTTTATTCTTGCTGTAATAACCTTACTACGCTCTGTTTCCACAGCAACTGTTTTCTCAGCCACTTCGTCCCTCTGCTTCCAGGAATGCAGGCTGCTCGCTCCACCGACATAAAAGCCCAGCAGAAAGCAAGAGGAGGGCAGCAAGCCAAGCTGCAAGGCCACAGACCAGCCTGGACAGGACCATGAGCTATTTGCTCACTTGCTGGCACTCGTGGATTCACCGACCCCAGGGACAGCAGCCATGGGACCTGCAGGAGAAGGAGCAAAGGAAGCAAAGGGCAGGAAAACCTCTTTGGTGCAGCCCTGCAGGGGAAATGTCAACCCCGTGGCCTCCCTCGTGAGCCCATGCAGGAGTGGAAGGGCAGGGAGCTGCTAACCGAAAACGATGCTGAACGGAAACAAAGGGCTGGGGGTGAGCCAAGCTGATTTTTTCCCAACGTGACGTGTGACACAGCCACAAAAGTTTTAGTGGCAGCACGGGGATGCAAAGAGAAAAGCAGGTGGAGGTCCTTCCTCCCCCAATACATGCAGCTTGAACGCTGCAGTCCCATCATGAAGGCTCCTGCCTTTTTTTCCCCTGTGGCTTTCTGAGCTCGGTTTGAGGCTTTTTTGGCCCAGAGAGCAAAACAACAGCTCTGTGGTTGTTCCACTCATTCAGTTTACTAGGGTTTGGTGGGGAGAGAGGACCCCTGCCCTGCTCAGGTCAGTCCACACACCACCTCGGAGGCCAGGTTGCTCCATACAGCACTCTGCACCTTAAGGCTCCCTCTGGAAAAAAAGAGTGGCATTCCCTCACGTCACCACAATATCTGCTCTAAAAGGATAGGAACAGGCAGCTCTTTTAACTGGGAGATTATCTCGGAGGGGATCCTTGGCGTTTAGCTGCAATAATAATCAAACACTGCCTGAGAAGAGTTTAATAGCTGCAAAGCTAAGCACAAAAGGAGAAAAGCCTGCACATCCATGGTAACATCTACCCGCGATGTGTCTCTCTGCCTCTTCTCTTTGTGCCTTAACACAGAATTCCCCACGGTCCCACGCAACGTGGATTTCTGCAGCACAGCTGAGGGTGCAATGCTACAGCCAATGTGCCTCCCCACGGGCACTGCTGCTGTTTTCCCCCGTGCCCCGCTTTGCACAAAGCACTGGGAATAACCTGAAGCTGCCACATACCAGAGCTTTGGGCACAAAGCCCAAGAGACAGAAGAACAAAGGAAGAGTAGTGTGTCTTGTCATACGTGCTGCACAAGATCAAATTGAGAAGAGCCATCTGCACGGGTAAAATCTGGATATTTACAGCATTTTCTTATTTCAGCTTGTCCTTAGCTGTTGGCTGGACTTGTATCTCCTCACTGCCTTCACCATCACCCCTGACTACACCTTCCAAATGCCTTGCTGCTAAAGGTCACTTGATTATTGCTTATTAAAGTGTCCTTTGCAGCTGCCCCAAATCCACTGAGGAATGCACTTGCTGCTTAGATCAGCTCCGGAGCCCCATTTCTGAACCATGATTGCAGCTTAAGGACTGTCTGAAGTTCAGATATGTTACTTTTCCTGTCGGCATTTGTATTTCAGATCACTTTCTTCCAGCTGAAAGCACATTACCCTTGAAATGCTCCCGCTTCGTGCCAGACGAGCTGACTAGCAAAAAGATTTGCATTTGTTGTACTTCAGGAACAGAGGGCATCAGGAAAACAAGCGTCAAGCCCCAGGTAAAGAAAAAAAATAAATGCCAAAATGCAACTGCGAGTTGTCAAAGGAAATAAAAGCTTTGAAAGCACCCAAAGAGCTTCTGAAATGGAATCAAACACTTACATGGAAATACAAGCTCCAAACTGGCCTTTGACTACGTTATTCTTTTTCAGCAAACACCCCCCTGAATTCAACCTCCATTTAAAAAGCTTAAGAGCTCAGGAGCATGCTGAAGCTGCAATCCCAGTAAGGGGTGTTCCTACAAGAAGAGATGCCAAGGGAAATTCCTGCAGGAACTGCTGTAGGTTTGCATCCAGCAGAAGCAGGCAGGACTGCTTTCCTCCTGGATTTGACTCACGGGGAGCCGAAGTACCTACAGAACAAAGAATTTTCAGGATGAGTTCATTTATTTGAATGAGATTTCCCCCAAAGGAGAGCTCACACAAAGCCTTTCCCATCAGCATTCCCAGCTAGTGCTGCAGCACAGCACATCCCTCCAGAGCTCCCACTATCAGCTGGGGATGAAAAGAGGCTGCATGTCACTCAGCATTTCCAAGGAGCCATCCAAAAGCTCCACTAAAAAGCCATAGCAGGCAGCACAGCTGGGACTCCTGTGCTGCAGATTAAAGGAGCCAAGGTTTTAGCACTGAGCGGTTGGTGTTGAAAAGGAACAGTTAATCTTTTTTATGGCTTGAGATGAAAAAGAGAAAAATTATGTAAAAACCCTCTGTCCATTACCACGGCAGTGCAAAAGTAACTCAAGATAAACGAGCGCCGGGGAAAACCAGATCTCATCAACTTTCTGCCTGTTCCTGCAGCCTGACCTGAGCTCGTCAGCCTTAGCTGCCTCATGCTCTTTGTGGGGCTGAATGCTACACCCCACAGAGCCACAAGCTGGGTTTCCATGGGGTAAAAGCACCATCAACCCTAAAAACTGGTGGAGAAAGGCAAGAGTGGGGTACAAAGCATCTCTCAGCACCTCCACAGAACTCAATTCACCCGGCCAGCTCCCAGCATCACGAAGCCAACTTCAGGAAGTTTCCTCTCAACACATTCCCTTGCCACCCAAATGAACACAGCAGCCATGTGCCACAGCATTTCCTCCCGTTTCAACGGCAGCCAACGCACAGAAATTATTTCGAGAGCTGAATCAGAGGAGCAAAGCCAGGTGACGTACGATGGCCCAGACACAGCTCTCCATCACTCCGTTACCCAGGGCTAAAAATATGCATCTGAAGGGAAAGCACTCAGCTCCCTGCAAGAGATAACTCATGTACTTCTTTATTTCACTACTTCTTCGCTCTGCTGGTGCTATCCGAAGGGCCCTTCAAATCCTTCACTGAATTACATACACAAAGACTTACCCAAAAGCAAATTCCTAAGGTGAAAGCTTTTCAGTCACTGCATCAGGTTATTCAAGCCAAATGAGAGGCCTGAAATCTTCTCCCTCCTTTAAGTTGGGCTCAAGGATCCTTATGGGTACCCTTCCAACTCAAGAGGTGTTTTCTTTTCCCCAGACGGTTTCTCACGTAACAGATGGATCCCCCAAATCAGCCCCACTTTCACAGCAACCTCACTGCTTCTAAGACACAAGCTCTGACCAGAACAGGGCTTAAAAGGTGCTGCAGGACATCCTGCTGGAAGAGCTGACAGTACACGGGGACTTCTAAGGGGTCTGAAGCAATGGATAACTTTAGCACGTGGCTGCACCAGAGCGAGTGCCCACCTAGCTCCAAAGCAGAAGATGTAGATGCAGCTGGTTTCAAGGGCAACCTGTGGACAAGCATTTCATAAATACAAATAACTGCAGTTAATTATCAACTAGCTTAGCAGAAAGTCGTCGGTTTTTGAGTGCTGAGGAGAGGAATTGCAACGACCCTCAGCTTTCCAGATTCAAAGAGGTTCAGGAAACCACGCTTCTTTGTCCTGCTTCAAAACAGATCCCTGGGTAATGATAAGAAACAGATAAACTATAGATGTGAAATGTAACGTTTAATGAAGTCAAAGCTCAGAGATCAGAGGGAAATAAAGAGGAAAAAGAAGTCTGAGAAACACAATGTTCTCATCTGATTTTCAGCCACCAGGCACGAAAAAAAAGACATAGGAACTGCCTATAATCAGGGTTTACTGCACAACACAAGGATAAAGCCTCAGCACAACAAACCTCAGGCAAACAACACTGCAAAATCAGTTCAGCACAGACCCACATTCAGGAGAAGCCTCCATTTCCCCACTGCTGCCCCCCAAAGATCCAGCATCACTCATTCCTCACTCCTTTCCCAACCAAAAAGCCTAACGTTGGGAAAGCCCAATGGCATCGTGTGACTTTCACAGAGCTCCCAGCGAAAACTTGGTGGGGCTTTCCTGGTCACGGAGGGCAGCAGTGAAAACATCAGCCAAGCCTGGGTTGTGTAACTGGCTGGCTAAGGAGAGAGTTTCAAACTGGCAAAAAAAACTGTGCAAAGCTCTGTTCAACGCTGCAGAAATTCACTGTGCACTTCCCCTTCCCCTGCACAGAGGCCAAGTTTACCTTCATGACAACTCCCACCAGCTCTCCCCATGGCTTCCTGCAGGCTTCCAGATAAAGGCTGCTGGTTTTGTTTTCCCTCTTTGCCTTCCTCTGTTTCAGATTTGTTTGGGTATAACCCAGGGATAGACAATCTCAGAGCTGGCAGAACTCACACAGCTTGTAGAAAACAAGAGGTTCCGCTGCCTAAATCACACTCATCCCACGGCAGGTCTGAATAACACCCCGACACCCAGGGAAGAATCCAAGGGCTTAAAAGCAGCAAACAAAGCCTTGCTGCCATCCAAGCAGGTAAGACTGAGCACTGAGAGGTGCTGCAGATGTGGAAGCCTGGAGGCTGGAAGTTTGGGAGAAGCTGCTGTGAGACATTCTGATTCAACCTGGGAGAAAAAAAAAAAAAGAGGAAAGCTTGCACATTAAAGATTTCACTCAGACAATTCAGAGCTGTACTTCTTTGCCAGAACAGGAAGTGATATTCCGTATGGCAGCAACTCAGAGCCACAGTGCGATTACTTGCAGCTGAAAGCCAATTCAATTCAAATTTAGGAGGGAAATGACTTCTCTGATACTGAACTTGGTTCTGTATATCACCCTGCAACTGCCAACTTTGCTGATGCCAAAGCCATGCATTTAGTCTGGAACTTCAGCATCACCTTGCGTGCTATTTTAATCACATTTGATTAAGCAAACATCAACTGACATGTGGAAATCATGCCCAGAACTCAAAGAATCCCCATTTTTATGGGGTAAAAAAAATATTTCCTGGCAATAAATAAGAAGTAGCACAGCAGGTCAGGCAAGCACGGCGCACAAGTTCATGCATCAGCTTTTGTTGGGCATTACCTCACTCATTTCCTCACTAATTGGGAAAAGATGAGCATCACCTTCACGCCAAAACTGTGTAACTGTGTAATTTGCAGAGCAGAGCTGGAAGAGGTTCCTCGTCTGGCCTCAAGGAATGTGTGAAGCAGAAGGAAGCACAGCACCTGTGAGCCCAAGCACCACACCATCATGGCAGGAGAGCAGCAGCAGCAGCTCCCACCTTCCCCCCTTCCAGGGTATGGGGGCTGCAGATAGCTTGAGAAAGGCACGAGTGGTTTGAGGACAGCCCTTGCAGGCGAGATGACTCACGATGAAATCCAGCAGCAACTCAAGTCTAGCAGAAGGGTTTTACAAGGATGCATCGCTGAGCAATAAGGCAACAGGTGAAATTCAGAGCCTGATGTAAAGCAATGCACACGGGGAAAAAAAAATAACTCTGGCTGCACTTGCATGGGGGAATGCAGTCCCCAATGGATCCTGCTGTATGGAAGGTGCTGGGACAGCTGAGGGGAGCCCCCTGCAAACGTCAGCTCGGTGCTGAGCAGCAGACAGAAAAAAAGGAAAGCAGTGAGGAAAGGTGGGATCTTTTATGCAGAGACTGGTGGAACCCAGGGAATGGTGTGCCAGTGCTGCAAAGCAACACAGCCGCCACATCCAGAGCCCCCCCTCAGCAAAAGGGCATCGAGGAGATGCACAGGAATATCATAAAGACAGCTCAGAGATATTTGTGTATAGAATAAGGACCTCACAGGCTCCAGTTTGAACCCGGAAGAGAAACGAAGAGTGCTGTAAGATCATGATGACAGAATAATTAATTAAGGTTTCTCATTAGATCTGCAAAAGGAACACACCAGACAGCTCCTATCTAACGGGTTTAAAACCAGAGGTCTTCTTTTTCATTAGAACAGCAGAACTTTGTCTTAGGATGCCGCAAAAGCAGGAATTTAAAGGGTTTGGATAAACTCAGCAGGACGAGTCTACCAGGAGCCACAGCTCTGCATGACCAAGGAAGCCTCCACCTTCCCACTGTGGAAATTCACTCCTATCTGCTGCAAGATGGGCTGCTTCTGGCAGCTGAGAGCTCACCCCATGTTCCTGCCTCCCCTGGCCCTGCAGCACCAGCTGCCTGTTTTAGACTCTTCTGAAATAATTCAGAAGGCTCTGAGCCACCAGCTGATCCCCATCTGCAAAAACAAGAAGTTGCCAACTAGCTCACACTCATAGATTCATAGATTCATAGATACATTAGGTTGGAAAGGACCTACAAGATCATCTAGTCCAACCTTCCTCACACCACCATCCCTACCCACCAAGCTACTAAATCAAATCCCTCAGCACCTCATCTAAACGCTTCTTGAACAGCGCTAGGGACGGTGCCTCAACCACCTCCCTAGGCAGGCCATTCCAGTGCCGGACCACTCTCTCAGAGAAAAAATTTTTCCTCAAGTCTAATCTAAATCTTCCCCGGCACAACTTGTGGCCATTCCCTCTCGTCCTGTCATTAGTTACCTGGGAGAAGAGGCCGACCCCCTCCTTACCACAGCCTCCCTTCAGGAAGTGGTAGAGTGCAATGAGGTCTCCTCTGAGCCTCCTTTTCCCCAAACTAAACAATCCCAGCTCCTTCAGCCGCTCCTCGTAAGACCTGTGCTCCAGACCCCTCACCAGTTTTGTTGCCCTTCTCTGAACACGCTCCAGGGCCTCGATGTCTCTCTTGTAGTGAGGGGCCCAAAACTGAACACAGTACTCGAGGTGCGGCCGCACCAGAGCTGAGTACAGGGGGATGATCACCTCCCTGCTCCTGCTGGCCACACTATTCCTAATACAGGCCAGGATGCCATTGGCCTTCTTGGCCACCTGGGCACACTGCCGGATCTTCCTTACGGCCTTTCTTGTAGATGGGAGTCACATCGGCAAGCCTCCAATCTTGCGGGACCTCTCCAGATGACCAGGAATGCTGATAGATGGCAGAAAGCGGCTTGGCAATCACCTCTGCCAGCTCCCTCAGCACCCTTGGGTGGATCCCATCTGGCCCCATGGACTTGTGGCAGTTCAGATGGAGGAGCAGGTCTCTGACTGTCTCTGCTGGGATCACAGGGGGTGTATGATGCGCTTCGTCCCAGACTTCCAGGTCAGGGCGAGGAGTATCCTGAGGATAACTGGTCTGTCTGTTAAAGACAGACGTGAAGAAGGCATTGAGAACCTCAGCCTTTTCCTTATCCTCTGTGGTTACATTCCCTGCCGCATCAAGTAAAGGAGGGAAATTCTCCTTAGTTCTTCTTTTACTGTTAATATATTTATAAAAGGATTTTTTGTTCTCCTTTACTGCAGTAGCCAGTCTAAGTTCAAGCTGGGCTTTTGCATTTCTAACTTCCTGCCTGCAAATCTTGGCAAGTTCCCTGTAGTCTCCCCAAGTAGCCTGTCCCATCTTCCAGAGGACATAGACTCTCTTTTTCTCCCGGAGAAAAAGAGATAATCACGATAATCTAAGGTGGGTGAGCTTACCAGGACAAGGAAGCTCTGCTCCCTCTACATTTGCCAGGAGAAAGGAAGGAGCTTTTCTTCTCTATAGCTTTTCTTCCCAGTGAGGCTGTGAAGGGCAGCATCCCACTTTGTCCCTGTCCTGTCCACACAGCTCCTGTTAGAGGTATCAAACCCCACAGAGAAGGCACAGGACACCATCACACATTACAGGACTAACTGATCAACAAATTGAGGATGATGCGCTTGCATCCCTTTTATCAAACTCCTTCAAACTCTTTCCTCACACTGAGGACCTCTTCCAAACCCATCCTTTGTAATCTCCACATTTTCCCTCCTACCCCAAGCCCCCTCACCACTCCTTCCCCACAATCATCCCATTACCACACTCTCCTCCTTACCCCACTCACCCTTAAAAGCTGCTTGCCCACCTCACACAGCCTCTGTCCCACCATCACTCACACATGCAGTCCAAAGACCCTAACAAAACACCCCCACCAAACACCATGATTTTCCCTCTAAGCATGAGACAGCCTCCTTGCTTATCCACCCTCTGTGCTCCGCAACCTGAGCCCTCAAACAAACCATAGACCCAAAGCTTTTTTTCTCACATTGGAATGCAAAGCTTTCTCTGGACAGCTTAAATAGGAAAGGGAGGCTGATTTCCACCCCAGAGAGCCCTAAAAGCTGATCTACAGTGCACAGGAGGTCTTGGTCAGTAACACAGCCCTGATGTCCACAGAACTGTCAGCTAGCAGAATTGAGGCTGAATGGCATAGCTCCTTGTCTAGTATTTGATTCCCACCTGCTGCAAGGTTTTGAGAAGTGGTGACTTCTCTGTGGTTGACACTTGGGTCTTCTTGCCATTGTCACCCCAGCAAACAAATCCTCCCCCTTGCCTCAGCCTTCTCCATCATCCTCTCCTTATCTCTTTCCTTCTGTCCCATATCCACCTGTCCCGAATGCATCCAGCTTTCCTGCTCTGAGGCACACAGAATCAGAAAGGTTGGAAAAGACCTCTGAGATCAGAGTCCAATGCATCCCCACCACCCCAGCAAGCCACGTCCACCAGGGCCACATTTCCACAGTCCTTGACCACTTCCAGAGACAGTGACTCCACCACTTCTCTGGGAATCCTGTTCCAGTGTCTGACCCACCCTTCCTCCCTCCTTGTTTCTCCACTGCCAATGGAGACCTGGGAGAGCTCTCCCTTTCTCTCTCTCCTATTCACAGGATCATTAAGGTTGGAGAAGACCAACCACTCCTCTTCCTAACACACAACCTGAATCTCCCCTGGCACAACTTGAGGCCATCACCTCTTGTCCTATCTACCACGCTCAATGGTAGAGACTTGGGAGAAGCTCCCCAAGCCCTAGAGTTTGTTAATCACAGAATCAACTCTCACCTGCTAGGAGGTTTATAGAAGCAGTGACACTTCTGAGGTTTACTTCTTCAGGCAAAATAACATCCCCTGGAGCAGGGTGTAGTCACTCAGACTCTAGCAAAACAGTTTACTTGGATTTCTCCTTACAAGGAGTCGTTGTACTTTCACCACTTGGGTCTTCTTATCACTGCCACCTCAATGACCAAATCCTCCTTTTTTGCCAAAGCCTTCTCCATCATCTCCTCCTTACCTATCTGCTCCATACCCACCTGTCCCCAGGGCACCACAGCTTTCCAGCCCTCAGTGACACACAGAACAACAGAATCATTCAGGTCTGAAAAGACCACTCTAATCATAAAGTTGAGAAGGTCCAACCCCCACCGCGCCCACTGATCACAGCTCTCAGTGCCACACCTCCACAGCTCTGAAACACCTCCAGGGACGGTGACCCCACCACCTCCCTGGGCAGCCCATGCCAGTGCATTACCACTCTCTCTGAAAAGAAATCGTCCTTAAACACCCAACCTGAACCTCCCCAGGTGCAACCCGAGGCCACCACCTCTCACCCCATCCACCACGTCCAGCAGCAGAGCCCTGGGAGAAGCTCCCCAAGCCTCAACCCTCGCTCATCACAGAACCACTGAACGCCTCAACCCAAAACAGACCCTTAAGGATCACCGAGCCCGAGCAACCCCACCCCAAACCCCATCCCAGCGCAACGTAAGCTCAGCAACGGGGCCGTGCCCACCTCCCCCTGGTTCAGAGCCCATCCCCCACCCGACCCTCCCTCAGGCCCGGGAGGCCGCCGCGAGGCCCACCTCCACAAAGCCCTACCCCGGAGCCCAGCCGCTCCCCAAGCCCTCCTCCTCCCACCTGCAGGGCTCTCTGCCGCAGGGCCCGCAGCCTCTCCTGCCGCCGCCGTGCTTCCTCCTCCAGCCGCCCCAACACGGGCTCACCCTCCTCATCCTCCACGCCGCCGCCGCCGGGCGCCGCCATCTTGTTCCTCCCTCCCGCCCCCGCCGACCTCAGCGCGCATGCGCGGCCCCCCCAGGAGTGGAAGGGGGGGGGGGACCCCCCAAAAAAATTAAGCATTAATAAATAACAAAGCAGATAGGTCCCCCCCCCACACTAAGAAGCATCAAGATGACAGAAAGGACCCCAAATCCCTCTCTTTATTGAATGGGGGGAGGGGGGGGGAGAAAAAGAGGGGCGAATAGCGCTGCTTCTGCGGGGTCCACCTGCACGCCTGGGAAGGGGAGGGGGCGTGGAGGTGCCCCCCCCCCCCCCATCCCCAACAACACACCCAGCTGGGGGCGGGCCCGGCCGTGGGGCGGAGCTGAGGGCCGAGCCGTGCCGAGCCGTGCCGGGGCACCGCCGAGCCCCCTCCTACACCCAATCTTAACCCGCCCCTCCCTCTCCCTCCGTAGCCCCCCTCCCCCCCCCCCAGCTATGCCCCCCCCGGGGGCTGCAGGGCCCTAAGCTCTCCGCCCGGCCCGGCCCGGCCCGGCATGGCGTCCCGGGAGCGGCTCTACGAGCTCTGGATGCTGTACTTCGCCAAGGTGAGACCCCCCCCCCCCCCCACCTCCCCCATTCCGCTCCTCCCCCCCCCCCCCAGTTCTGCGGTCCTGGACCCCCCCCCCCCCCCTCACAGCCCCTTCTCCGTGTTAGCCCCTTATTTTTGTCCCCCTCCCCAGCCGTATCTCTGCCAATTTCGGGGCTCTGGATCCTCCATATTCCACCTCCCCCCCCCCCAATTTAAGAGCTCTTAGACCTGCACGCCCATATTTACAGCTCTCAGTCACCCCCTCTACCCACCCCCCCCCACCTCCACTCCTCATCCCCAATTTGGGGGCTCTGCATTCCCCCATCTGCACCTGAGGGTCCTCCAGAACCACCCCTGCTGTCAACTCCCCCCCCCCCCCTCAGTTTGGGAGCACGTGCCTAGCCTCCCTCCTCCCCCCATTTTGGAGGCTCTGTTACCCCCCCCCCCCCCCCATACCTTTACCCCATCGATTTGACCCCCCCTGCTTTGCCCCTCTCTTCTTTGTAGGCTCTGAGACCCCCCCAACCCCAAACCCACACCCCCTCTTAATTCATGTGCTCTCCCCACATCCTTCCAACATCAGGAACTCAGTGACATTCCTCCCTTCCCAAATTCCCCCCCCAAAACCCCTTTTATCCCATCCACCCCCCCCCCCCCCGTTCAAGGCTTCAGTGCCCCCCATCCCCAGTCTGGGTCTCCCTATCCAAGTGGGGAGCACACCCCCCTTTTTTCATCCCCCACACTCCATTGCCCCCACCTGGGCAAGGATCTGTGATCCCCCACCCCCCCCATTGCTTGTGTCTGTCCCCCCCCCCCCCCCTCCCAGCAGCAGGTGCGGCCGCGGTGACATTGGAGCCACGTCCTGGGCTCATTGCTCTCCATTGGGTCAAGCAATTGGAGGGGGGGGGAGGGCAGGAGGTCTTACACCTTTTTGGGATCTGCTCCGTTGCGTCTCCCCCCTCCAATACATCCAGTTTAATTCCACTCAAGCTGCCAAAGCTTTGTTCATCCCCACATGGCAGACATCCCCACGGATCTGGGAACAAGGGGTTCCCCCCCCCCCCCCCCAAAAGCCACCACCTCAGGGGATCCCTCCAGCTGCCCCTACCCACCCCATCTGCTTTTGGGGTCCAAACGGCGGCTTTTGAGAGGCGGTGGCACCCAGCGTGGCTTTTAGGGTCGTGTGATGATGCCTTTCGGTCTCATAATTAGGATCAAGGCTCATTAGGTGCATGGGGGGCTCGTTAGATTTGGGATTGTCCTTGCACAGAGCTCCGGGGGTCTTCGGGTTTCCCTCTCCCACCCCCCCTACAGCAGCACTGCGAGGGTATCGGCAGAAAAAAGGATTTGGGAACGGTGAAACGCGGGGGGAGGGGGAAGTGGTGGCGATCCCTTGCCGGGGAGGGGGACCAGTTTGGGACTGGGATGTGCTGGGAGCTCAGGGACAGGTGCTGTGCCGGGGGGATGCATGCACGTTTATATGGGGGCCGGGCCATAGGGATGCGTGTGCTCTTATGGGGGCAGGTGCCGTTGCCATCGGGATACGAATGCCCTTAAGGGGACAGGTGCCACGCTGTGGGGCTGCGCGTGGTCGTGTGGGGACGTGTGCTGTGCCGTTGGGGCGGGCACACCTTATAGGAGGACTTGAGCCGTGCCATTGGGGTGTGCACGCTCTTATGGGGACATGTGTTGTGCCTTCGGGATGCGCGCTGTTCTATGGGGGCGTGTGATGTGCCTTTGGGGTCTGTGTGCTCTTAGGGGGATGTGTGCCATATCACTGGGGTTTGTGCTCCTGTATGGGGACCTGTGCCGTGCCTTTGGGGTGTGCGTGCTCTTATGGGGACCTGTGCCGTGGCACTGCGTGTGTGCTCTTGTGGGATCGTGTGCTGTGCCATCAGGGTGTGTGCCCTGTTATGGGGGCAGGTGCCATGCTGTCGGGCTGCGCACGCTTGTATGGGAACATGTGCTATGCCATCGGGGTGTGCACACTGGTATGGGAACACGTGCAGTGGATGGGCTCCATCTCCCAGCAGGCACGGGGTGCCCATCGGGTACCAAACCCCACTGGCACCACAGGAGTGCCAGACCCGAACAACCCCCATAGGGACCGAGCCATAAGGGTTTGTGGGGACACAGCTCACCCCTTGGGGACGCTGACAAGGAGGTGCTGGCGTTGAGAGCACCGTTCCCATGCGGCGCCGCGCCACGATCCCAAAGCCACCCAACAGGCTCAGCCAGCGGGGCGGGCACCGCGGGGGCGAGCGGAACGCCATGGGACGCCGGCTCAGGAGCAAGGGGCGCGCGGTAAGGTGACGGTGACAGCGGGACGGGGGGGGAATGTCACCGAGGTGGGATGCTGAGAACGGGCCGACTCGCTGCACCTATGGGGGTTGGTGTTGTTTCTTCCCCCCCCCCCCCCTCTCCCGTCTGTCACAGGGCGATGGTGGCACGGCGGGATGCTGCCACGGCCCCGTGTGCACAGCAGCGGTGACAGCGGCCCCGCGTGAGCCTCCCCCGGAGGAAATGTCGTTGGGGCCACGAGTGACTTGGCATTTCCTGAAGCTCTCGTATTTTTTGAAGCAAACTAAAAAAGGGGGGGGGGGGTGGGGGGTGGGGAGGAGGAAAAAAATAATAATAACATCACACGCACACATACACACACACACACACACACACCCGGCCCCGCTGCCGCCGTGTGTCCCCGCGCACGTTTCCGCTCCCCATTCCTCGCTCCGGCGGTGGCAGCAGCACCGGGGGCCATGGAGCTGTGCCGGTGTCCCCTCACCACGTCCCCCCCCCAGGTAACGGGGCGTGAGCCCCCTCCCTCCCAATCCCCCCCCTGGGGTCGCTGGGGAGGAGCGCTTCCCTTTGGTGAATGGGGCGGTGGTGGGTTTGTGAGCTGCTGGGGGTGGGGTGCTGGGGGGTGCTGGTGCTGGGGGGGGGGGGGATGGTGCTGGAGGGGGCTGTGGACCCACAGATGGGGGTGGACGGCCAGTCCCTGTAAGCTGGGGACGGTGCGGTGCAGTGTGGGGTGTGCGGGAACAGGGTGAGCTCAGAGTGTGCTGTAAGGGGTGCCCAGATGCCCAAGGGTGCTCTGTGGGGTGCGCAGGGACAGGGGTCACCCCAGGGTGCTCCGTGGGGTGCGTGGATACCCTAAGGGTGCGTTGCGGGTGCGCGGGGACACGGATGCTCCGTGGTGCTGTATGGGGTGCAGAGGGATGGAGTGGCCCTGAGGTTCTTCATGAGGTGCACAGGAACAGGGGTGACCCCCAAAAAGGGTCACCCCAAGGTTTTGCATGCCGCCGTGGTGCTCTGTGGGGTGCGTGGGGATGTGGGCGACCCCAAGGTGCCCTGTGGGGTGCACAGATGAACCCAGTTGTGCTCACTGTGGTCTGTAGACGCCGTGGGGTGCCCCGTGGGGTCGTGTGTCATTCCAGGGTGCTACATGTGGGCTTGAGTGACCCCCATGGTGCTCTGTGGGGTCCATGGACACCCAGAGATGCTCCATGACTTCCACAGGGGCATGGTATGACCCCAGGGTGCTGCAAGGGGTGCAGAGGTGCACGGGCACCCCAGGAGACATAGGTCACCCCATAGGTGCTGCATGGCGTGCACGGGGACGAGGTGATCCCAGGGGATGCCTGGAAACCTAAGGGCATTCTGTGGGGTGCAGAGGGACACGGGTGACCCCCGGGTGCTGCGTGGGTACGGGGACACGCAGGAAGCACGGCTGTACAGCGCTGGGTGAATCACCCCTTGCACAACCCCATGAGGAGTGGGGCCCGCACTGTGCCACCCTATAGGGCCAGCTGCTCCGCGTGCTGATTGGTTGACAGTTCTACAGGTTGCGCTTCTCTGCCTGCTGATTGGTCAGGAGATTCCACAGGTAGTGGTGTTTTGAGTGCTGATTGGCTGGTTGCTCCAAGGGTGTGCGGCCACTTGCCGCGCTGATTGGTCAGCAGTTGTGTGTGGGGGGGCTGGGGTTGTTGGGGGCTGTGACGGTTCTGCATGCTAATTGGCCAATCTTCACGGCACTGGATCCCCGCCAGGCACCCATTGGGCAACAGTTCCCAGGGGAACTGCGCTGATTGGCTGGAGGATGGATTTTTTCCCCCCCAGTGGGAGCTGATTGGCCAGCTCCTAACTGCACTTTAGGGAGGGCACTACAAGGGTTACTCCCCCACCACCATCACCTCCAAACACCCCAAAAAAGAAATAACCCAAAACAACTCGAGCTTCCTCCCCATTGCAGAAGGACCTGACGTACCTGCAGCAGTGGCTGGAGGCCTTTGTCATGAACTTTGAGAAGGTCATCGCCGTGCCCTCGCTGGAGCCCCGCAGGTGAGGGTCACCCCTCTCCCCCCCCAAAAAAAAAAAGAAATTGAAATCCACTCGTTCTCTCTCCCCCAACCAGTCAGAGCTCAGCTTTGGGGTTTTGCTGCAGCTCATCCGCTGCGGTTTGCAGCCATCCGGCCTCAGACAGGAGGTTTTTAGCATTGGGCTGGGGGTGGGGGTAAGTCCCATCCTGTCTCTTCCCCCCCCCCCCCCCCCCTCCTCTGTTAACTTGCTTTCCTCCTCCCCGCCCCCCTCAGGCCGGAGGAGGCAGTGTCAGAGATCCCAGTGCTGCCACGAGAGGTGCTGCAGGTGCTGAGCCAGCGGCTGGCACAGTGTGTGGGGCAGGACCCCCGCCTCGGGCAGGCACTGCTGCTCCTCAAGTTCTTCATCATCATCTGCAGGTGGGTGTAGGACCCCCCCCCCCCCCTCCATGGACAGAACCCAGCTGCAGAACCCCCTCCTCCCCCCAAAGTGCATCACTCCCCCCACAGAAGTATTATTCCCCTCCCAGCAGTCCACTCTGAAAGTGCATCGTGTCATGGCCACGAAGTGCATTGTGCCCCACAGTGTTATCCCCCCAAAACTGCATCGTGTTCCGCACAGACTGCATCACTATTGCTTCCCCCCAATATGTGCTGTGCCCCCTACCATATGCATCATGTCCCCCCTGCATTACATCACGTTGTCCTCCTCATTCCGACCCCAGAAAAGCCCATCCTACCCCTCTAAAATCTCACTGAGCATCACGTCTCCTAAAGTGCATTGTTCTCTCCCCCCCCCCTCAGAAACAATCTGCTCCCCCTCCCTGGAAAAAAAAATGCATCATGTCCCCTTAAGTTCCTCATGTCCCTACAGGCGTAATGTAGCCCCTCAAGTGCATCGCATCCCTCCTCCTGTACTCCTTCCCATTAAGCAGCCACTCCCTACCCGTTCCTGTTCCCCTTCCCGGGGGGGCCTCCCCCCCTCCAAGCCTCCAGGCCCTTCCTGCCCACTGCTCTCCTGGCGCCGCTGCCTGTGCACTGTAGATAAGGCTGTGCCGATGGCGGCCTCCGCTCCCTCCCTCCCTGGCAGCCAAAGCATCCCTGGAGGCCCCCCCAGCCAAGGCACTGTCCTTCTGTGTCGTCCCCCCCCCCCCCCCCACCCTCCCAGCCACCAAAGCTTTTTATATTTAGCACTGGAGAGGAGCCAGGTCCTGAACAATGGGGCTGCGCTGGGCTTTGAGTTCGGCTGCTGGGAGGATGGGGTCAGCCCAGGACGTGGCCTTGGTTGGCAGTTATTTCCCCCCCCCCCCCTTTTAGGTGTGTTATTCCCCCTCCCCCATGCCATTTACACCTTGCAGAAACCTCGAAAATGTCCAAACCGACAAAACTCCCGGCTTCATCCCAGAGGTGCTGGCGCTGCTGCGGATCTGTGCGAGCAAGGTGAGTGTTGCCATCAGCATGACCCCAATCCCCGGTGCTGGGAGGGGAGATATGGGGGGGAGGATGAGGAAGGGGCTGTTCTGGGGTCTGTGGTACCCAACTGACCCCACATTGTAGTGGAGAGGAAGAAAGGAGTGGGGTTTTGTTGGGATTTTGAGACATAAGGATGATTGGGTACCTCTTTGTGGCACAGGGATGAATCCCAGTGCGACAGAGCTGGGATAGGAGGGCCTGGGGGGTGTTATTTTTCACTAACCTTTCTCTGCTTGCCCCTGGCAGCTGCGCTGTGGCCAGGAGGATGGGGCACAGCTGGAGAGTGTGATGCTCTATGCCCTGCACCTCTGCGAGTGCCTCTTTGACCCCTACCAGACCTGGCGTCGACAGCTGAGCGGGTGAGCACCATGGGGCACGGATCCCTGCGTCCTGTACCCCTCTTCTCCTTGCTCCTCATTCCTCTCCTTCCAGAGAAGTCGTCAGCATGAAGGAGAAGAGCAAATACAAGTTTGCCCCCGCTGCTTTGCCCCCCGAGTTCGACACCTTCTTCCAAGGTACACCCAGCTCCCTGCAGCCCTTCTGCTTTGTGTGGTCCCAGTTTGGGCAGCAATCCCTAATGGCTGAAGTCCTGTTATTATCTCGTGATTAACACTGAGCTGTAAATCCATTTTTGCCCGCCATGGTGTACAGTGCCTAACAAAAACACAGCTTGGCTGGGGAAGCCCTGAAAACCCCATCACTGAGCTGTGAAATAGAAACCCCTTCCCGGTTAGGGGGCTGCAGAAAGCACCTAAAGTCCCAGCGAGCTGTTAGTGGTGCTGGCTGTGAATCCCCACTCCCCAGCTGAGCCCGATTTTTAGAACCAAAACCTCTAGATTTTAAAACAGAAATCTCCCCGTGTTGCAGACAGAGCTGAAAATAGCTGGGGGTTTGCTCTCCCTCCCCCCCTCCATCAGCAGCAAGGTCAAGGGTGGGGTTGTGGGGTGGGTGGAAAGGGGAATTTTTGCCTTTTATTTTCTGTTGCCTCCTTTGCATTTGCAGAGTGCTTCCAGCCCGGTGGGCAGCTCCCTGATGAGCTCCAGCTCCGGCTCATCCACCTCTTTGGAGCCATCCTCTCTGGATCCAAGGTGGGACAGGGACAATGGGGACATGGGGGACAGCACTGCTCTGGCAAACCTCCACTCCCCAAACCGTGCTGAGACTGAACTGCAAAGCCTCATTTATTCCAAGCGAGATGCTTTGCTGCAATTAAACACCTTAATTCTCCAAAGCTTTGTAGAATCAAAGTTAAAATTGTAAGCCAGAATTCATGGTTTTATCTTTTCAAAAGCAAAAATGAAGTTGAGCAGTTAGCTAAACTGAAGCTGCTCCGGCAGAGCTTGCTCACCAGCAACAACCAGTTCTGCTCTGGGCTGCAGCTGAGAGCATCTCAGCTGGAAAAATCAGTGCTGAGTGCATGCAAGTTTTAATCAACCCAAGTGCTCGAGAAAGCAGAGCTTGATTAATAGCTCCGAAATGTGCTCGGAGGTAATTTGCATATACCAGAAGCAGGCAGCAAAGTAGCAACGCGTTATGCAGCCATCTCTTGACCTGGCTTAAATACAGGTTTTTATGCCAAAAAAAAAAAAAAAATGAAAAGGGAAATTGGGTTATTTTTGTTTTCTCTTTGTCCCTGACAGTCCAATGCACTGCAAGCCATTACTCCAGCAGCACTGGAGGTGCTGCTGGGTGTGCTGCGCCGGGCGAGCGTGGGGCCACCGCCATGCTCTGGGCTGCTGAGGCTGACACTACACAGTGTGGTGGCAGCAGTGCATGCCCTACACGCCAGCAGCCCTGGCCCCGTGCCCCTGCGTGTGCTGCTGGATGGGTACTTCAGAGTGCTCAACGCCGACCCCACCTCTGTGGCACCGGAGGCGGCCGGAGGGCTCATTGCACTGCGGGTGCAGATGTTGGGTGAGTTGGGGTTTGGGGAGCAGGAGGGAGTGGGGTCAGAGTGGGTGCTGAGCCCTGTTCTCTGCTCTGTCTGTTGTAGATGCCATCCCGGCCATGCTGAACTGTGATGACAGACCGGTCCTGCAAGCCGTCTTCCTGAGCAATAACTGCTTCGAGCACATCATCCGCCTCCTCCAGAACAGCAAGGTGCCAGGGTGCTGCAGCATGCCTGCACGCAGAGGGATTGGGCTTTGGGATGGGGTCGTGGGGTGAAGCACAGAATCCTGGAATGGTTCGAACCTTAAAGCTCATCCAGTTCCAACCCCCCTGCGATGGGAAAGGGTACCTTCCATATATCCGAGCACCCAAAGCCCCAACCAGCCTGACCAGGGATCACAGCTCAGAGTGCTCTGTGTAAAGAATTTCCCTCTAACATCCAACCTGAATTTCCTCTCTTTTAGTTTAAAACCGTTCTCTCTTGTCCCATCACTATCTGCCCATGTAAAGACAAAATCACTCTTGCATCTTCTCTTGCTTGCATCCTCATCTGTACCATCCTCAGCCTTCCCTGCCTGTAAACACCCCAAACAGTGCTGGGATGGAGCCACTCCAGCACCATCCCTGTACCCCAGAATGGGGCAGGAATGGTGCATGACCCTATTTTTTTCTCCCTCTCCCATCCCCTGTTGGTTTGTGTCTTCCTCGCCCCAGCTCTACCTCAACAGCCCCCAGGACATAGGTGAAGCCTACAATGAGCTCTCTGTGCAGCCACCAGCCAGCAACGGGCTCCAGCAGGTATTCTATGGAGCTGCCCCACTGCTCAGCTGCCTGGTAGGGTTAGATGTGATGCCCACAGCTGATCCACCACGTGTTCCATAGGTCTTTGACGGCGGCTCCGATGCCATCGCTGTCCAGGCCATCAGTGTGCTCACAGCCATCATGAGCAACTCACCCTCTGCAAAGGTGGGAATGGGAGGAGGATGTCCTCAAGGACAGAGGGGGTTGGGGTTTTTCACCCCTAAGAGATGCCTTGGGGTGATGCAGCTCATCCTAGGGCTGCTGTAGGACCTCATGTACATGCATGCTTGCAGGAGGTGTTTAAGGAGCGCATCGGCTATGCCCATCTCTATGAAGTACTGAGGAGTCAGGGCCAGCCCACCCAGCGCCTGCTCCAGGAGCTCCTCAACATGGTAAACGCTCCCCTGGCTGATCCAGAAGCCCTCCCATTTCCCCTAAGCCCTCTTCTCCTTCACTCCAAGCAAAGTGCTCCATGCTGGCACCTCGGTGGAGCAGCCAGGCTGATCTCAGCCTGCTCTCTCATCTCCAGTCCCCACTGGGTCCCCTCCCAAGGTGGTCACACCGTCTTCAGCTTTGAATCATGCTCAGCTCTGGGGACATTGGAGCCCATTTGCATGCTGTGCTCTTTGCTCTGGGACTGCTGGTTGTGTGGGGGTCTCTGAGGTGCTCGGTGCAGGAGGTTCTCCCCCGGTGCTTGGGGCACAGGGATGTCTGTCATCTGTTGCCCAAGAAGTCTCCAGGAATCTTGGTGCAGGGGGTTCCCCAGAACTGTTGGTGCACAAGGGGACTTGCTTTGCAGAGGGTCTCAGGTCTCCCAAAGGTCTTCATGTGCATGGCTCTCCCAAGGCACTTGGTGTGCAGAAGTCCCCAAGATGCCTGGTTGAAGGGGGGTCTCCAAGATGCTTGGTGCATGAGGGTCTCCAACACACTTGAAGCGTGGGGGTCCCCAATACGATTGTTGCACAGGGGTCTCCACCACACCAAGAGAGGCTCCATCTCTCCATCCACGTGCTGAAGACCTCACCAACCACCTTCTGTATTCCGGCAGGCAGTAGAAGGTGACCACAACTCCTTCCCAGCACGTCCCATCCGCAACGAGCAGCCCCTGCTCCTGCTGCTGGCCTGGCTCCCAGCACTGGCATGCCGTGAGCTACAGCTCTTCCTCTCGGAGCGGCTGAGGCAGCTATGCAAGGCCTCGCTGCCCAGCCGCCTCACCTGCGTCAAGGCGGGCATGGTGGGCAGCCTGCTGGCTGCTCTGGCCTCAGAACCAGCACTCCCACCTGCCTGCTCTGAAAACCTGCTGGAGCTGCTGAGGGTGCTGGGCAGGCTTTCCATCCGGCCCGGTGAGCTGCGACAGCTGCTGCGGTTGCTGCGGCGTGAGAGGGGACGGGGTGCCCACCCCTACACGGCGCCGGTCCTGCGGGTCCTCTCGGGCATGGCACGGGCTGAGGGACCCCCACGGGCACTGCAGTACTTCGACCTGACGCCTGGCATGGCAGGGATCATGGTGCCTGCTGTCCAGAAGTGGCCCGGAGGTGCCTTCGCTTTCCATGCTTGGCTCTGCCTCAGCGAGGAGGAGTTCGGGCCGCCGGCGAGGCCGAAGAGGAGGCAGCTGTACAGGTGAGCATGGGGTGGTGAGGTTGAGGATGGTAAGATGCTGTCGTCCCTGATGTGCTGTCCTCTCCTCAGCTTCTTCACAGCCAGCGGGACAGGCTTTGAGGCTTTCTTCACCACCGACGGCATGCTGGTGGTGGCCGTCTGCACCAAGAAGGACTACATGACAGTGGCACTGCCAGAGGTGGCCTTCAACGACTCAGCCTGGGTGAGTGATGTCCCTGTCACCGTCCCCGTGATGAAGGACACCCCTCACACCCCTTTCTTGTCCCCACAGCACTGCGTTGACATTGTCCACGTTGCTGGCCGCCGGCCCTTTGGCCAGAATGTGGTCAGCATCTATGCGGATGGACACCTACGGAAGACAGCACAGCTTCGTTTCCCATCCCTCCATGAGGTCAGGACCATCCTCAGTTCTGCATCATCCTGCTCTGTGACACGGGCTGGGAACCAAACGCTGCTCCTTAACAGGCTGCCCAGGGAAGTGGAGGAGTCACTGTCCCTGAGGGTGTTTAAGAACCATGGAGACTTGGGCACTTGAGGACATGGTTTACTGGGCATGGAAGGAGTGGGCTGGGGTTGGCCTTAATGATTTATTTATGATCTAAATTATAGGACAAGAGGAAGTGGCCTTAAGGTATACTAGGGGGGATGTAGCTTGGATGTTAGGAAGAACTTATTTACTGAAAGGGTTGTGTAGCATTGGAACAGGTTGTTCAAGGAAACAGTTCGTGTCACCATCCCTGGAAGCATTAAAAACACTTGTAGATGTGGTGCAGAGGGATATGGTATAGTGGTAGACTTGGCAGTGCTAGGTTCATGTTTGGATTTGATGACCTTAGAGGCCTTTTTCAACTGAAATTATTCTATGATTTCTTCTCCCGTGCAGTCCTTCACCTCCTGCTGTATTGGCTCCGCGGGACACCGCACAACCACAACTGCCTCCAGCAGCAGCCACCCACCGCCATCCCACGGGCTGGAGCTGACCTTCCCCCCACACCCCGTGCTCTGCCGCTCACAGTCCTTCCCTGCAGCCCTGGGCCCCCATGCCTGGACCCCACTGCAGCCCCCCACTGAGGGGGTGGTGGCCACCACAGCAGCCGGCAGCCAGGACACTGAGTGGGGCACCCCTACCTCCCTGGAGGGCCACCTGGGCTCTGTGGCCATCTTCTGTGAGGTGCTGCAGCAAACCCACGTCAAGGCACTCTTCTGCCTGGGTGCGTAGGGGGCTGGGCACGTCAGTGAGGCTGCTGGCAGCAAACACATCTCTGACCCTTCTCCAGTGACCCCTCTTTCTTCACTCAGGTCCAAACATCGCATCTCCGTTCACACTGGAGGGTGACCTGGTGGAGCTCAGCAGCAAGCTCCTGCTGTACTATACCCCGCAGGTGAGGACAGACCCATGAAGATGTTCCCACAGTGCCTGAACTCACCAGGACCTTCCTTTGTATGGGAGACATCGAGCCCATGTCCATCCCTTCCCACCTTTTCCCACTGAGGTTTCTCAAGTAACACGCATTACGAAACCATAAAATCACAGACTGGATTGAGTTGGAAGGGGTCTTAAAGCCCATCCACTTCCAACCCCAGCCGTGAGCATTCACCACCCACCAGATCATGTTGCCCCAATCCCCAACCCTTCTGGCCCTGAGAACTGCCAGGTATGCTTCTCTGAGCAACCCATTCCAGTGCCTTGCCACTCTGAGTAATTTCCTTCTAATATCTATTCTAAGTCTTCCTCTTTTAATTTCCCCTCTTATCCTCTCCCCAAGAAGTGTCCAATGTCTTCATGGATTGCGATGCTCTCTTCTAGGCCTGCAGAAATAACATCTGCCTGGACCTCTCTCCCAGCCATGGCTTGGATGGAAGGCTGACGGGACATAAGGTGGTCAACTGGGATGTCAAGGTATGTTGGGTGCCAGGTGGCCCATCCTGATCCCACGGTCTAGGACACCCTTGGGTTCAGGAGAGGACTCTCATGGGGTCTTGCATGGCCATGGTGGTTCCCTATTGGAGAGACTGGGGGAGTACATGGTATTGGGTCCACCAGGGTCCACCTGTTCGTGTCCCCTGCCCCCAGGACCTCTGTGCCTTGTGGGTCCTCAGTGTCCAGACTGGGCTCCACGGGTGGTCACTGCAGGGGAGCACGTATTTCTGAGCAATCTGTTGGAGGGAGGTGTGTGCTGTGACATGGGTCAAGGCACACTTTGCTCTTTGCTGGCCACAGGGCCTTGTGCACTGGGCAGGATAGGTCCTGGGGATGCCTGGCTCTGGGTGGATGTGCAGCTGCCTTCCCCTCACCACCATCACCACACAGCACCCAGGGGCACCCAGCAAAGCCTCTTGCCTCCCCCTTGACAGGATGTGGTCAACTGCGTGGGTGGGATGGGCGTCCTGCTGCCCCTGCTTGAACAAGTGGTGACCAAGAAGGAGGAAGCCGAGGATGAGCAGGAGACCAATGACCTGGTAGGGCCAGAGCTGACGTCCTCCAGGAACGCCCAGGGCATGCTCATCCCACTGGGCAGGTCCTCAGGTGAGGACTTTCGGGGGGGATGTGGGGCAGGAGCAGTCCTGCTCAGGCTGGAGGTAACCCCTCTGCCCAGTAGGTGCTGCCTACGCCTGACTGGTATTTACCACAAACAAGAGAAGTCTTGAACACCAAGATTTATGGGGTTGTGGAGAAATCTTGCTGATGATGTATTTTAAGGTTGAGGTTTCCACCCTGTTAAACTGGAGGAAAGTGGGTGAATTGGGGTGCCAAATACACAGAGAAAAATTGGCTACAGGGTCACTGGGATGATCAGAGGTGGGAAGGAGCCTGCAGGGAGCGGGGCTTGTGGCTCCCAGCACTGCCCTGTGCCTTGCAGAGAGCAGGCTGGAAAGGAACAGCGTGGCTGCCTTCCTGCTGCTGGTGAAGAACTTCATCCGCAACCATCCAGTGAACCAGGAGAGCCTGGTGCAGTGCCACGGGCCGGCCATCATCGGCGCGCTGCTGCAGAAGGTGAGGGCAGTCACAGCTTCCAGGCTCCATCCTGGGTTGCTCCCCAAACTACAAACCTCCCTTCTCACCCTGAGCAGGTGTCCAGCCCGCTACTGGACATGAGCATGCTGATGGCCTCGCAGATCCTCATGGAGCAGGTGGCTTCTGAGGGCAGTGGATTGCTGCTGCACCTCCTCTACCAGCATCTCCTCTTTGATTTCCGCATCTGGAGCAACAGTGACTTTGCTGTCCGCTTAGGTGGGAGCAGGTGCACCTACAGGGATCCCCGGGGTGGTGGTGGTGTGGCCACCAGGGCCACTGATGGCCTCTACATGCAGGGCACATCCAGTACCTGGCCAGCGTCGTCAAGGACCACAAGCAACGCATCCGTAAGAAGTATGGGGTACAGTACATCCTCGACTCCATCCGGACATACTATGGGTGAGCTGCTGCTTGTAGCTGGGGTATCCAGCCCTCAAACACCAGCACTGTGGTGGACTTGGTCTCTGGGAGCTGCACGTTGGGTTAGACGCTTTTATTTGGGAGTAATATTCCCCCTGCAAGCATATCGTGGGAGCATTGTGAATAGGCACTTGTGCTCCCTGTGATCTGTCCCTTCAGAGACCCAGTACGTGGGGTGGATGTTTCCTTGTGTGCATAGCTGGCCTGAAGGGATATTCACTGCCCAGGAACCGCTCAGGCTTCATGCTGGGATTTGGGATTCTGCTGATGATGAGTGAAAAGGAGAAAGAGGGTGGCTGTGTACTCCCCAGTGGGAATATCACAGAATATGAGTTGGAAGGGACCCCTAAAGGCCATCTGATCCAAATCCCCTGCAGTGAACAGGGACAGCTACAGCTTCATCAGGTTGCTCAGAGCCCCATCCAGCCTGACCTTGATTGTCTCCAGGGATGGAGCATCTTCCACGTGCATCTCTTCCTCAGTTCCTCCAGGGAGAAGTCCACAGTGACTGATGACATCAAGACGGTGCAGACATCCCTCTTCAGCCTGGTGAAGGATTTCTTCTGCAGGAGCTTCTCCGGGGAGGAGATGCAGAGCTTGCTGAACTACGTGGCCGCAGCACAGGATGAGCAGCAGGTATGACTTGTGGCCGTCCAGGTCCCACCAAACCACCCTAAACTTTGTCCCCAGACAGCCAGGGCTGGCCTTGCTCTTGGCAGTGGTCAAGAGACAAGTGGGGAAAAGGGGCTGAGGTAGTGATTGGGGTGCATGGAGGACAGCGTGCAGCCCTGTCCCCGTTGCTTGCAGGTCTGTGGAGCACTGGAGGTGATGCACAGCCTGCTGAAGAGCTCACCCTCCCAGGAGCAGCTTTTTGCCTTCCTCTTTGAGCCAGGCCACGTGGAAGTCTTCTTCTCACTGCTGGTACAGAAGAAGTTCTCGGATGAAGTGCGGGAAAGAGTCTTCAAGGTGAGACATGTCCCTGGTGTTGACCCTTGAGTCTGGGGATGTCCCTACACCAGCATCACCACCCCTCTCTCCCTTGCCAGGTGCTCTACAAGATGCTCAAGTACGAGAAGGTCCCCGAGCGCTGCAAGAGCCGCCTGAAGTTGAAGGACATTGGGTACCAGGGGCTCATCGCCTGCCTCAGTGACATCCCCTGCTCCATGTTGCTCTTCCGCTGCCTCTCAGAGCAGGTCCTTGGGGCAGGTACTGTGTGTCCTGCCCAAATCCATCCTGTCCCATCTTGAATCGTACCACAAGGGCCATCCTCTCGGCTTCCCCTGGCGCTCAGCTGGTGGAGGGTAAGCCTAGGGGCCATTAGTGGCTTTCAGAGACAAGAAGTCCTCTCTCCTTTGCCTGCAGATCCCCCTAACTACAAGGACCTGGTGGCTGTGGTTTACCTGTCCCACCGGGCTGACCTGACCGTCCGGCTCGACATCTGCCGCAAGGTGAGCAGAGCCATCGCCAACCATCCACCCCCTGCCCTTCAGAGGGTCCACCCCAACAGGAGCTGAGGTGAACTCCATTGGATCCCTCCCCTTCTCCTTCTGCAGCTCTTCCACTTGATCTACGCTCAGCAGGACATGGTGAGGCAGCTGGCCAGGCTGGCGGGCTGGCAGGACACACTCACCAAGCTCTACGTCAAGGAGTCCTACGAGTCCCGCCAGCACAGCCTCAGCCACTCGGGCAGTGGGGGCTGCCTTGAGCTCCTCCGCTTCGCAGACCACCCCAGCAAGGAGACTGAGGTGGGCAAGGAGAATGTGGGCAGCATGAGCCCGCTGCCAGCTGATCTGCAGGAGGTGGACGTCTTCCTGCCACTGGGCTACGAAGCTTCAGACCAGGAGCTCTCCGAGGGCTTCTCCGACCACTCCATCTCGCCCAATGGCCGCACCAAATCCTTCCACTGCTACAACTTCAAGTCCTTCGATTCCTCTGACCGGGCGAGCCGCTCTTCCTCAAACCCTGGGGATGTCCCTTTGGATGGTGTCTACCACCCACTTTCACCTTTCTCCACCTCACCCTTCGACCTGGGGCTCGACCTGGCCAGCACCAGCTCCATTGCCACAGCTGAGAGTGGTGCACAGACACCTGCCAGCGGCCCCGGAACCCCTTCACCCCTGGAGAGCTTCAAACCCTTCCCAGGGATGCGAAACCGCAAGAGCTCCAGCCTCTCCAACGTGCTGGATGAGAGCAGCTACCAGGATGCTCTGCCCAGCGACAACATCTCCAACACCAGCAACCCCCAGGTGAGCCCCGAATCACAGCGCTGCCCAAAAAGTTGATGCTGTTGGGAATCTCTTAATGCTTTTCCCTCTCCGCTGGCAGCAAACGCCCGAGGAGGAGCTTTGCAACCTCCTGACCAACATCATCTTCTCGGTGACGTGGCGTGGGGTGGAGGGCTGGGATGATCCTGCGTGGAGGGAGCGTGGCCAGGTCTTCTCCGTCCTCACCAAGCTGGGCACGGCATGCGAGCTGGTGAGGTCCCCCGATGAGATCAAGCGCAGGTTTGCAGGGGGAACACAGGCTCTGTGGGTGCACTGTGGGGTTTCCTGGGGTGGTGGTCACTGTGCAGAGCCACCTGCTGTCCCACAGCTTGCTGGAGATGATGCTGGAGTCGGCACTGACAGACCTGAAGGAGTCAGGGCCAGCCGTGCTGCCTGGCCTCACCCACAATGCTCTCAAGCTGCTGCGGCTGCTCCAGGACTTCTTGTTCTCCGAGGGGCTCAACAACCAGGCCCTGTGGAGTGAGAAGGTGCGTGGCTGCAGGCAGTTCCTAAGCTGAACCCTAAACCTTTGTGCTAACCTCTAACCTTGGGGTCAGCCCTGACCCTAAACCCAGCCCCCAGCTTGTAAGCCATAAGCCTGACCCTAGAAACTAACCTGTGCCCTAACGCTAAAACCTAATCCATAACCTGTAAATCTAACCCCAGCCTCTAAAACTAACCCTAAGCCTTAGCCCCAGCCCTACACTCTTGCAGTAAGCCCCTCTCTAACCATAGGTCTTAACCCTTAGTCTAACAGAACACCCTGCTGTAAACCCACCCCTAGTGTGCTAACCACTAACCCTAAACCCTGCCCCTAACCTGTAGCCTATAAACCTAACCCTAGAAACTAGCCCCTGCTCTAATTCTGAAGCCTTGTCCTAGCCCATAACCTATAAATCTTATCTCTATACCTGATCCTAAACCTTTACCCTAACACTACTCTCTTGCTGTGAATCCCAATCCTATAGCCTAGCCCTAGACCCTCATCTGAACCCTTAACCCTACACAGCTACCATAAACCCAAATGCTATCCCTAATCCTATAATCTAATTCTATACCCTGTCCCTAATTTAAAACCTATAAATCAAACCCATAATCCTAACCCTGTGTTCTAAACCCTAACCCTAACTTATAACCTGGAGATATAATTAGACCTCCTAAATCTTAATCCTGAACCTTAAACCTACATCCTTGTAATAAACCTCAACTCTAACCCCAATCCTAACACTTAATGTTAGCTCTACACCGTTACCATAATCCCACACCCTAAACCCCAACCTGTTATCCTGATGTCAGACATACTCTAACCTAATCCCCTTCCCCTAACCCCAACCCCTCATCCCATCCCTTACCCATAACACAAACCCACGATGAGCAAAGTCATGGGAGCTGGGGACAGACCTGCTGGCTTTGTGGGGTCTCACTGTGCACCCCCGTTTCCCAGATCTATGAGGGGGTGAGCAGCCTGCTGGACAAGCTGGGCGTCTGGTACCACCTGGACAATGGCACCTCTGACCTCAAGGAGATGGCGCAGACGGGGCTACGCATCCTGGTGGGCTACATCCTCCTGCAGGACCCCCAGGTAGGTCACCCCTTCCCTGGGCTCCAAAGCAGAATTCAGCACTTTTTGGGTGACTCCATCTAACGTCCCATCTCCTGCGTGTCCTCCCCTCCTCCAAGCTGCACTCGCTGGCCTATGTGAAGCTGCACAGTTTGCTGCAGACTGCCACAGCCCCCAAAAGAGACGAAGCTTGCTACCTGCTGGGCAAGCTGGAGACCCCACTGCAGCGTTCTCTGGATGCCAAATCAGAAACCTTCTCCTGGCTGGTGCCCATCGTGCGCACGCTCATGGACCGGTGCTACGAGACTCTGCAGCTGCAGCAGTTCCTGCCCTCGTTGCCTCCCACCAACGGCAGCCCCACGTTCTATGAGGACTTCCAGCAGTTCTGCACCACCCTCGAGTGGAGGAGCTTCATCGAGAAGCACGTGGGTGCCACGTGGTATGGGGAGGTGTTGCTGGGGGTGGTGGGGAACCTTTCTAAAGCTTAAACTCGGGTAATGTGTTGGAGCTGGGTCCCACCATTGCCACCGGGCTGGGATGACACAGTTCTGTTTGGGGTTGACCTCCGAAAAATTGATGTTCGTAGCTGGATTAACAGTAGCTGGTGCTGGTGCACCCTTACAAACATCTCTCTCTTTCTCCCCTCTTGCCCTTTTAGGTGCAGCCCACCATGGCCCAGTTTGAGATGGACACGTTTGCCAGGAGCCACGACCACATGTCCAACTTCTGGAACGCCTGCTACGATGCCATGATGAGCAGCTCCCTGCGACGGGAGCGGGACAAGGCAGACAGCCGGAAAATGTTCCAGGTGCTGCCTCCTCCTGCCCTGGGAGCATCACCATGGGGATGGGCTCCTTGTCCCACGGCCATGATCCTAAATCCAAGGATGTCATACTGGGGACACACTCCTTTCCCTCGCCCCAGGGTCACGCTCGTCACTTTGGGAATGTAATCCTGGAGATGTGCTCCTCACACCAGGATGTCATTCTAGGGATGTGTTCCTTACTGTGTGGGCATACTCCTCACCCCAGGGATGTAGGGACATGATCCTGGAGATGTGCTCCTCATCCCAGGGATGTTATCCTGGAGACGTCCTCCTCACCCCAGAGATACTATCCCAACGATAACTGGGGGCATCAACTCTGAGATGTCATCCCAGGGATGTGCTCCTCACCCCAGGGGCGTCCCCAGGGCCCATCTTCACATCACCCTCCCTCTCCCTTGGCAGGAGCTGGTGCTGGAACCGGTGGCAAAACGCACCAAGGCTGAAAATGCCCGGCATGCCAACGTGCTCAAGCAAGCCAACAACCACCACAGCACAGTGCTGAAGCAGTGGCGCTCCCTGTGCCGCCTCCTCACTTCACCTCGCTCCGCATGGGCTGACAGGTGAGCACCTGCTGTCCTCACCATGACTCCAGGGGGTCACAGATTTGGGGTCTGGGCTGCCTCACCCCCCTCCTACCCTCAGGAACCCACCGGAGGTTCGCTGGAAGCTGTCAAGTGCCGAGACCTATTCCAGGATGCGGCTGAAGCTGGTCCCCAACCTGAATTTCGACCAGCACTTAGAGGCCAGTGCTCTCCGGGACAACCTGGGTGAGGCACCTGGATGCTCCTCCACCCTTCGTTCCCCCTGCCATTGGGGTGGGGTGCTTACTGACCCCTCCTCGTTTCAGGAGCTGATAATCTCCACAACCCTGCCGAGTCCCTCCCACTTGCCATGGCCAAGGAGGCCAAGGTGAGCGAGCTGGAGGACGACCAGCTGGCTGAGGAGGATCTCCCTGTCCTGGACATCCAGTGAGTGTCCCCATCCCCTTCCATGATACTTGATCCCCAGGCTGGGAGTGTTCTCACCACCCCATATCACCCAGGGCTGAGCCCAAGGAGCAGAACCAACGGGAGAAGCTGGTGGTCTCAGAGGACTGCGAGCTCATCACAACAGTGGCTGTTGTCCCTGGCCGCCTGGAGGTGACGACTCAGCACATCTACTTCTATGATGGCAGCAGTGAAAAGGAGGAGACAGAGGGAGGTAATGATACATGCCTTGGAGAGCGTGGGAAGGGGGACTGAGCCTGAATCTCTGCCTGGTATTAGAAAGGTTGGAGTGGGTCCTTGCAGCACAAGTGGGATGAAGATGTCTGCATCCATACCCTGTCCCCTTAAAGTCCTTCTCCACGGTTGCTGTCCCTTCTGGGGTGCTCTCCTTGGTGTGGGCCAGCTCCAGGCTGCTCCCTGTGGCGATGCTGTCTCCAGTTCCTGCCCCATCCCCTGCCTGCCTCCGTGCTGTGTGGTCACTGAAGCCTGTGGTGTTCTGTGCTGTCCCTGCAGGGATTGGCTATGACTTCAAGCGCCCCTTGTCCCACCTGCGTGAGGTCCACCTGCGCCGCTACAACCTGCGCCGCTCTGCGCTTGAGCTCTTCTTCATCGACCAGGCCAACTACTTCCTCAACTTCAAAAAGAAGGTGACAGCACCCCAGCCCCCCCCCCCCCCCCATCTCCAGTCGGGTGCCTTCTCGGTGTCCCATTTTGAAGTCCATGTGGGGACTTCAAGCTCACCAGAGCTCCTGCCTCCATCCCTGCAGGTGAGGAACAAGGTCTACTCCTGCATCCTGGGCTTGCGGCCCCCCAACCAGATCTACTTTGGCAGCCGGTCGCCCCAGGAGCTGCTGAAAGCCTCAGGCCTCACCCAGGTATCTGTGTCCTCCTGAGAGAGGACAAAGGGTTGCCCCTAGTGGGGACGGCTACGGGGTTTGCTCCATCTTCTGCCCCCAAGTCCATCTCAGCTGTCATCTCTTTGCTCCAGAAATGGGTTTTGCGGGAGATCTCCAACTTTGAGTACCTCATGCAGCTGAATACGATTGCGGGACGCACCTACAATGACCTCTCACAGTACCCCGTGGTGAGCACCCTGTGTCCCCTCCCTGAGCTGAACGGTGGCCCTGGGAGCCCCCCAAGCCTTGCTCACTTCCTTCCCCACCCAGTTCCCCTGGATCCTGCGGGACTACGTCTCAGAGACGCTCGACCTCACCAACCCATCTGTATTTCGGGACCTTTCCAAACCCATCGGGGTTGCCAATGAGAGACACGCGCGGGATGTGAAGGAGAAGTGAGTGGTGCCCAAAAAGAAAGACCAGGGGATCAGAGCTGACCTCCTGACCCCCTTGCTTTGCCCCCGCAGGTATGAGAGCTTCGAGGACCCCACGGGCACTGTGGACAAGTTTCACTACGGCACGCACTACTCTAATGCAGCGGGCGTCATGCACTACCTGATCCGCACCGAGCCCTTCACCACGCTGCACATCCAGCTGCAGAGCGGCCGGTGAGCACCCAACGATGGGATCTGGGGCTTGGGATGGACCCGCTGCCACCTCCGGGGTCCCACAGATTCCCCGTGCCACCAGGTTCGACTGCTCGGACCGGCAGTTCCACTCGGTGCCAGCAGCGTGGCAAGCCCGCATGGAGAACCCTGTGGACGTCAAGGAGCTCATCCCTGAGTTCTTCTACTTCCCCGAATTCTTGGAGAACCAGAATGGTAATGGAGGGATGGGGATGGGGATGGGAACGGCATGGCTGTACCCCTGACTGCTGTGTGCACGCTGCCCACAGGATTCGATCTGGGCTGCCTGCAGATGTCCAACGAGAAGGTGAGCCACGTGGTGCTGCCACGGTGGGCGCGTTCCCGTGAGGATTTCATCTACCAACACCGCAAAGCCCTGGTGAGAAGCTGGAGTGGGGTCATTCTTTGAGGGGGAAGGGGGGAAACGGGCATTTCCCAGCCCCCCCTGACACGCGGTTCCCACTCAGGAATCAGAGTACGTCTCAGCCCACCTCCACGAGTGGATCGACCTCATTTTTGGGTACAAGCAGCGAGGCCCGGCCGCTGTGGAGGCCCTCAACGTCTTCTACTACTGCACATACGAGGGTGAGCTGTGGGGACAGGGTGGGGGGCACCCGCTGGGTGGCCTCACTGACACCCCCCGTCCCCATCCCTAGGTGCTGTGGACCTGGATGCCATTGCTGACGAGACGCAGAGGAAAGCTTTGGAGGGTATCATCAGCAACTTCGGGCAGACACCCTGCCAGCTGCTCAAGGTGACTCGTTCCTTCCAAAAAAGAAATGAATTCCCACCCCTGCCTCATTTGAAGAGGTACTACCCCATTTTTATGGCTCCCTCCCCCCCCAGGAGCCCCATCCAGCCCGAATGTCGGCCGAGAGCGCAGCCCGGAGGTTGGCCCGCCTGGACACCCGCCCACCCAACGTCTTCGAGAACCTGGACCAGCTCAAGTCCTTCTTCGTGGAGGTGGGGATGAGGATATGGGGTGGCAAGGGGGGGGCACCGATGAGGAGGGGACCCACTGACTTTGTGTTCCCTGCAGGGCATCAGTGACGGCGTGTCCCTGGTGCAAGCGGTGGTCCCCAAGAACCAGGCACACTCCTTCATCACTCAGGGATCCCCCGATGTCCTGGTGAGCAAAGGGGAACTGGAGGATGGCAGTGCTGGGTGCCCCTGGGATGTGTCATAGTTGGCACCACCACCTCTGCCCAGGTCACCGTGAGTGCCAACGGCTTGCTGGGGACCCACAGCTGGCTGCCCTATGACAAGAACATCTCCAACTACTTCAGCTTCACCAAAGACCCCACTGTCTCCAACACAAAGTGAGTCTGCAGGGATATCCTCTGTCCCAGGATCCCTTGGGTCGCACACAGTGTCATGGGGTGCTGGCGGTGCCATTCTCCTGCCTGTGTGTCCCTGTCACCATCCCATGTCCCTCCACTCCAGGACCCAGCGCTTCCTGCAGGGTCCCTTTGCCCCCGGTGCCGACCTGTGCTCCCGCACGCTGGCCGTGTCCCCGGATGGGAAGCTGCTTTTCAGTGGGGGACATTGGGACAACAGCCTGCGTGTCACCTCTCTGGGCAAGGGGAAGGTCATCGGGCACATCACCCGGCACATAGGTACAGTGTCCCCCTCCACGTGGTGCCAGGGGGACCTGGGACTACACAGGGACATCCCCCCCCAAACTCCATCTCTTGGTGCCACCTGGTGCTAAGGCAGTTGGCACAGGAGCAGCAGCTCACCGTGTCTCCCCCTGCACGTCACAGATGTTGTTACCTGCCTGGCGCTTGACCTGTGTGGCATCTACCTCATTTCTGGGTCCCGAGACACCACCTGCATGGTGTGGCAGGTCCTGCAGCAGGTAGGGGGAGGCACCTTGTGCCAGCTCTTAGCATGAGGACAGGCACTGCTGGGAGCGTGCGGTGGCACGGTGAGGTCCTTGAGGTCCCTGTGTGCCCTCCACCAGGGCGGCTTTTCCAGCGGCTTGGCCCCCAAACCCATCCAGGTCCTGTATGGTCACGACGACGAGGTGACGTGCGTGGCCATCAGCACCGAGCTCGACATGGCCGTCTCAGGCTCCAAGGTCAGCCAGGGCGAGTGATGTGGTTCATCTCTGAGTGCCACAGCCACCGAGAGGCACCAACCCCTCGTCCCCTTCCTCCTTAGGACGGCACCATCATCATCCACACCATCCAGAGGGGGCTCTTCATGAAGTCCCTGCGACCTCCTAGCGAGAGCTCGCTGCCCGCTGCCGTCACCCACCTGGCTGTGGGACCAGAGGGGCAGATTGTCACCCAGACCGCCGTGGGTGAGCGTGCTTCCCTGAAGGTGAGGTGGCACAGCACCCTGAAAGTGGGGTGGCTCAGCAGGGCCGACGTCCCCACATCCCCCTCTCCCTCCTCTCTGTTATCCCTCGTTTTGCTTTCTCTTGAAGGATAAATTCACGCTGCACCTCTACTCGGTGAATGGGAAGCACCTCGCCTCTGTCCCACTGGACCAGGAGGTGACAGCCATGTGTGTGACAGAGGAGTTCGTGGTGCTGGGGACCATGCAGTGTGGACTGGAGATCCGTGACCTCCAGAGGTGAGGGGTACAATCATACAATCACTGAGGTCAGAAAAAACCTCTTAAGAACACCAAATCCATCAACACCAACTGTGTCACTCAGTGTGACGTCTGATGTCATCGTGCCCATCCCACTGACACCTCCTTGGGGTGTCCCTGGGCTCCAGTCCCCCCACATCTTCTCTCCCTCGCAGCCTTCAGGCAGCAATGCAGCCCCTGCCCATGCGGGTGCCCGTTCACAGCGTGTCAGTGACCAAGGAGAAGAGCCACATCCTGGTGGGGCTGGAGGATGGCAAGCTGATCGTGGTGGGTGCTGGGCAGCCCACAGAGGTGAGCACTGCTGTGGGTCTGGGGAGGACAGGGCAGCAGATGGAGCGGGTCACAGAGGTGATATTCCCTATGCTCAGCTGGCTGGGGAGCTCTGCTTGTCCTCCTCACACCCAGAGCGGAGAGGGATGGGGATGGGGTTGGGTACGATTGGACTGGGAGGGAATAAGGTGAGTTGAGATGGGATGGGAGTAGAATGGATGGGTTGGGTTGGGATGAGGTGGGACAGAGTGGGTAGGGTTGGGTTGGTTTGGGGTGGAGTGGGACAGAGTGAGTGGATTGGGTGAGGATGGGGACTGTTGGGTTGGGCCAGAATGGATGGATTGGGTTGGGGTGGGACGGAATGGTTGGGACGGGATGGGGCATGACAGGGTTAGGTTGGTGCAGGATGGGTTGGGTTGGGTTGGGGTGGGACAGACAGGGGTGACATGGATGGGATGGGGATTGGAATGAGGATCTACCCAAAGGAAAGGAGGGTATGGGGTTTGGATGGAAGTGGGAGAAGAGAGGAGAGGTTTAGGTGGGTGGAGGAAGGGACTGGGGATAGAGGATGGGGATGCGAATCAGGAAATGGATGCAGAGGATGGAGGAAGGAGTGGGATGGGGTCTTAGAACGGGATGAAGGAGGGCTGAGGATGAATTCGGGGTTGGAGGTGAAGATGGAAATGGAGTTGGGGATATGGAAAGGGGAATGAAGACGGGCTGGGAGCCGTGGAAGACAATAAGGTTGGAGATGTGGAAGGGAATGAAAATGGGGATAAAAATGGGATGGAGATGGGATGTGGGGGCACTTGCTGACCTTCCCCTCTCCTAGGTGCGCCCGGGTCAGTTCCACCGGCGCCTCTGGCGTTCCACCCGCCGCATCTCCCAGGTCTCAGCCGGCGAGACAGAGTACCACCCCACCGAGGGCAAGTCCTAGGCTGGCACCTCACACCCGGCCCCGATGGCCTTCCTACAGCACCCGGCCCCTCCTGTGGGGGGCACGGCATCAAGGGGGGACCCCGATCCTCCTGCAGCAGCGCCCCGAGCCCTTTGTGAGCCGGGGGGTGAGGATTAGAAGGGTTGAGCCCCACGGAGGGGCTGCACGCTCGGCCCCGTGCCGTGGCCTTATCCAGCCCCATCGGGATGGGGGACAGCAGCACGGACACGGGGGGGTGAGGAGGTGCTGGGGGGGCCCCTTGCTGGGAAGGGGGTACCACATCCTCCTCCCGTGCCTGCTGGCCAGGAGCTGGCTGCACTCCCCCCCCCCCCGCTTCTCCTCCAAAAGTGTTTTGTTTGTTTTTTTTTTTTCTATCAATTTCTAAGCTCTTTTACAAAAAAAAAAAAAAAAAGAAAGAAAGAAAAAGAATAATATATCTGTCTATAAGAAATAAATGTGCACACAAGGCCCTCGTCTGCCCCGCGCTGTCTCTGTTAGGGAACGTTCTTCCCCCTCCCCTCACCCCATGCTGTGTTTTTGGGATGCGGTGAGGGCACAGGGCCCTTCCTTTCTTCCTGCCCTACATAGCAGGGCAGGCCTGGCACCGGCTGTGCTCTGGGCTGTGGTCCAGTGGCCCCATGTCCCTGCAGGCTGCCCGCACTGTCCCCAGCCTGCCTGGCACACAGGGGCACGTGGCAGCCGCCTCCTGCCCCATGTCACAAGCGTGGGGGGTCTCAGCCTGGTCCCCACGTGTCACCATCACAGGCTCAGCGGCGTTGTCCCCAAGTGTAAGGAGCTCAGCAGCACTGTTCCCACCAGTTAGGAGCACAACGCACAAAGTATCCCAGCTTGTGTCCCCACGTGTCACAAGCACAGCAGCGAGGTCGCGAGTGCACGGGGTCTCAGCGACCCCAAATCCCCCCCTCCTCGCTGCCATCTCTCCCTCCTCCCCGTGCCTGTCCCCGAGCACCGGCAGCTCCCGTGTCCTCCCCTGCCCCTGCCACCGCCGGGGCCCCACGGCTGGCAGCGACCTCTGTCCCCGGGCAGGGCTGGCCCTGAGTGCCCACGGCATCACGTGGAGCAGCACCAGCGCAGCCACGGCCAGAGGCCGCCGGAGCCGTGCCGGGAGCAGCCACAGCAGCAAGGTACGGACGGGAGGGGTTATAGGGTGCTGCTGGGATGGCCTTGGTGGGAGCCCGTGGGGAAACTGAGGCACGGGGCCCTCCCCGAGGGATGTCAACTTCTGCCGCTGCTCCTGAGGGGATAGGGAGAGCCCCATGGCAGTGCCAGGTGGCACTGTCACTGCTGCCCTGAGCCCAGCTCCTGGGCCTGGATGTCCCACCGGTCCCAGTCCCATAGGTCCTGAGCCCAGCTCCTAGACCTGGCTGTCCCACCTGTCCCAGTCCCATAGGTCCATGCTCCAGGTGACCCTGTGCCACGTGTTCCAGGTGTCCAGCTCCCAGGTGTCCCTGTTTGCTATGTCCCTATCCTTGCCCCAGATGTTCCCCTGTGTCCCTGTTCCCATTATCCTAGGTATTCCTGTCCCAGGTGTCCCTGTCCCAGCTGTCCATGTCTGCAGGTATCTCTGTTCCCAGTGTCCCAGCTGTCCCTGTCTTCATGTATCTCAGTCCCAGGTGTCCCTGTCCCCAGGTGTCTCAGACCCAAGTGTCCCTGTTCCAGATGACCCAGGTGTTCCTGTTTCCATTGTCTCAACCCTTCCTCTCTCTAGATATCCCAGATCCGAGTGTCCCTGACCCAGGTGACCCAGGTGTCTCTGTTTCCTTGTATCTCCATTCCCAGTCTCCCGTTCCAGGTGTGCTTCCCTAGGTGTCCCTGTTCCTGCCCCCAGGTATCTCAGACCCAAGTGTCCCTGACCCAGAAGTTCCTACTCCTGTTACCCCACGTGTCCTCACCCAGGTGTCCAAGTCCCAAATGTCCCTGCTCCCACTGCCCCATGTGTTCTTGTCTCAGGTGTCCCTACCCCCAGTGTCCCTGTTCCCAACCTTCCAGGTGACCCATGTGTCCCAGCATCAGATGTCATCATCCCCCAGCGTCCCACTTTCCAACCTTCCATGTATCCCAGCATCAGTGTCCCGTGTCCCCCGCCCAGGTGTCCCAACATCACGTCCCCATCCCTCATTGTCCCCGTTCCCAGTCTTCCAGGTGTCCCTGTCCCTATGCATTCCCCTTCCCTGTGTATCTCCCACTACCCCTGACCCAGGTGACTCAGGTCATCTACCCTCATCCCAAATGTCCCCCACCCCCACAGGGACCCCACCAGCCTCCCCCCTCCCTCAGCTTTCAGGTCAAGACCACCCCAGACCCCTCCAGAAGAGCAGCCATGTGGTTGGGATCCCGCCTGGATGCTCTGCCCACCCCAGCACTGACCATCGACCACGCCACGGCACGCGGCAACGCCGAGCGCATGCGCGAGCGCTGCCGAACCCTGGGCGTCCGCCTGCGACCCCACGTCAAGACCCACAAGACGCTGTGAGTGCCACCCACACCCTTTTTCCCCCTTCCCCTTCTCCCCCATCACCATCCTCCTCCCCCCAACCCCTCGGGCGGTGCCTGAAGGGAAGGCGGTGTGCTGGCCACCGGCGGCACGCGGCGCGGCATCGCCGTCTCCACGTTGGCCGAAGCGCGGTTCTTCGCCGACGGCGGCTTCGATGACATCCTGCTGGCCTACCCGCTGCCCACCGCGCGCCTGGACGAGTGCGTGGAGCTGGCGCAGCGCCTCGATGCCTTCCACGTGCTGCTGGACCGCCCCGAGGCGTTGCTCAGCCTGAGGCAGCGGCCGCTCGCCCACGGCAAGCGTTGGCTCGTCTGGTTGAAGCTCGACTGCGGCAACGGCAGAGGTGGGGACGGCCGAGCCACGAAAGCTCTGCTTGCATCCGTCCCTGATGAGGAAGGGAAGCCCCTTGTGCCCCCAGAATCACACCCGCACCCCCCCCCCCCCCCCAGATCTAGCCTGTGGGTCTGTGAGACTTAAACTCCACATTTACACCCAACCAACCCCAAGGATGGATGGTCAGCGGGAGAGGGATGTTCCCAGAACACACAGCAGCTGTGGGGCCAGTAATCCCAAAATGCCAACGTGGGTCCAGTAATCCCAAAAAGCCCGTTTCGTCCACCCCAAGGATGCTCCGTGGAGAGAGGTGTCCCACGTGTTCCCAGAGCTTGCAGGTTTAGAGTCAGCCATTAGGATTAGGGTTATTGTCAGGTCTAGAGCTCAAGAATAGGTTTAGCCATTAGGATTAGGGTTATTGTCCAAGTTAGGATCAGGGTTAGGTTTAGTTTTAGCCATTAGGATTTGGGTTATTGTCAGAGGTAAGGATCAGGGATAGGGTCAGGTTTAGCCATTAGGATTTGGGTTATTGTCAGGTCTAGAACTCAAGAATAGGTTTAGTCATTAGGGTTAGGGTTATTGTCGGAGTTAGGATCAGGGATAGGTTTAGTTTTAGCCATTAGGATTTGGGTTATTGTCAGGTCTAGAGCTCAAGAATAGGTTTAGCCATTAGGATTAGGGTTATTGTCAGAGGTAAGGATCAGGGATAGGTTTAGTTTTAGAGATTTGGGTTATTGTCAGGTCTAGAACTCAAGAATAGGTTTAGCCATTAGGATTTGGGTTATTGTCCGAGTTAGGATCAGGGATAGATTTAGTTTTAGCCATTAGGATTAGGGTTATTGTCAGGTCTAGAGCTCAAGAATAGGTTTAGCCATTAGGATTAGGGTTATTGTCAGAGGTAAGAATCAGGGATAGGTTTAGTTTTAGGGATTTGGGTTATCGTCAGGTCTAGAGCTCAAGAATAGGTTTAGCCATTAAGATTTGGGTTATTGTCAGAGTTAAGGATCAGGCATAGGGTCAGGTTTAGCCATTAGGATTTGGGTTATTGTCAGGTCTAAAGCTCAAGAGTAGGTTTAGCCATTAGGATTTGGGTTATTGTCAGGTCTTGTCCAAGTTAGGATCAGGGATAGGTTTAGTTTTAGCCATTAGGATTTGGGTTACTGTCAGGTCTTGAGCTCAAGAATAAGTTTAGGTTTAGTTATTAGGATTTGGGTTATTGTCGGGTCTAGAGCTCAAGGAAAGGTTTAGGTTTAGCAATAAGGATTAGGGTTATTGTGAGAGTTAGGGATCAGGGATGGGTTTGGGTTTAGCCATTAGGATTAGGGTTACTGTCAAGGTTAGGCACTAGGGATAGGCTGAGAGTTAGGCACTAGGATTAGTATTAGGATTACAGTTAGGGCTAGTATTAGGATATAGGGTTCATAACCATATCCCATGCAGGAAGGACATCCCCAACCCTCCCCATCTACCACAGAGCCCCACACCCCACAGCTGCCCCATAGCAGCATCCCATCCCTAATAGTGTCCCTTGACCCCGTTCTCTTGCTGGCAGCCGGAGTGCGCCCTACAGACCCCGCTGCCCTGGATCTGGCACGGGCCATCGCCAACGACGCACCTGAGGAGGTGACATTGGTCGGGCTCTACGCTCACTGTGGGAACACCTACAGCTGCAATGGGGTGGATGCCATCCAGGCCATTGCCAGGGACACCACCAGCGCTGTCCTCGGCTTTATGGCTGCGTGAGTGCGTGCCTCCGTGGGGACCCCATTGTAGCCACCACCCGGCCCCAAACCTGCCTAGAATTAAGGGGAATTTTTACAGGGGCTGAGCCCTTCGCCCTGTCCTTCCCATAAAACCCCCAGCCCCCGACGTGCAGGTTGTAAATGCAAATCACCCACTTCCTGCAGGCCCCATAAAGTGCGGCCCCACAAAGCCCTGCGCCCCAGGGGGCCGAAGGAGATGGCCCCAAACCCCTTTGATGTGTCCCGTCATCCCCCTCCCACCGCCCTTTTGTCCCCTAAGGAAGGGCCAAGGGGGTTTTCACATCCCGGAGCAAATTGCAGACGGATGTTTCTCCCTTCCCATGAGGTCAGTGGGGTCTCCGAGTGCACGGGGACCCGAGTACCACAAACATTCCACGAGTTCAGGTCCAGCTGTGCAGGGCTCCCCATTTGAGCCCCCATTTTTCAAGACCTGGGACACATCCTCACTTCCCTCCCCTCCCCCAAGCCCAGTTTTTCAGTGTACTACATCTGACACATCTGGGAGGGGGGCACGTCAGAATTTGGCTCTTGCACATCTGGAAAGATGCAGGGCACATCTGGGGGGTGCAAACCAGCACACACTGGGGTGGCACTTCGACCATACCCGGGTGTTCCTATTAAAAGTCACTAATGGAAGGAGGGGGGGTGGGGGTGTTGAGCATCTCCACATCTGGATGGGGGGAACCTCTTCCCTGTCCGGGTAGCGGTTGCACATCTGGACGGTCCCCAGCACCCTGGGGAGGGTTTACCTCAGCAGGGACACGTTCGGCCCTGCTCTCCCCACTGTGGCATTGTGGTGATGACACCCAACGGGTGACGTTCCCCCTGTGTCCCCCCCCTCCCCATCCTCCAGGCTGCGTCAGGCCGGTGTGCCCTGTCCCCACGCCAGCATCGGCTCCACTCCCTCCTGCAGCCACCCCGTCCCCGAGATGTCCCAACTCACCGAGCTGCACCCGGGCAACTACATCTTCTACGGTGAGCACCGCCGGCACCCCAACACCACACCGCGTCCCGGTGCGTTGTCCCCAACCCCTCACCTCCCCCCACCCACCCTACAGACCTGCAGCAGACGCAGCTGGGCTCCTGCCAAGCCCAGGACGTGGCCATCCGCGTCCTGACGCGGGTTATAGGGCACTACGCTCAGCGGGGTCAGCTTCTGGTGGACTGCGGTTGGTCAGCACTCAGCCTGCACGGAGCGGGACGGGGACCCCAAGGCTGCGCCGCCATCGAGGGGCACCCGGAGCTGCGGTGAGTGACGGGGTCGGGGTCAGGGACGTCGGCACGGGGATGTGATGGTGTGACCCCGCAGGTTGGCGGGGCTGACGCAGGAGCACGGGCTGCTGGAGGACGTCGGAGGGAAGATGGATTTCGGGAGGTTCCCGGTGGGCAGCGTGCTGGCGCTCATCCCGTACCATGTGAGTGCTGGCCCACCTTGTGTCCCCCTCCCCATGTTCTCGTTGTCACCTCGTGTGTTGTCACCCTCCTCTCCTCTGCAGGCGTGTGCCACGGCGGCCATGCACCCCGTGTACTATGTGCATGAGGAGGGGCAGGTGGTGGCCCTATGGCACCCCGTGCGTGGCTGGTAGGGCCGTGTCCCGCTGCCCATAACGAGGCCCTGCGCCCAAGGTGAGGTCCTAAACCCATAACGAAGTCCTGTGCCCGTGGTGAGGTCCTAAACCTATGCCAAGATCTCGCAGCCCTGCTGGGATCCTAATGCCCACCGTGACATCCTGCAACCACGCTGACATCCCGTGAGCATCGTGAGGTCGTGAAGCCGTGATGAGACCCTACACCCACGCTGAGACCCTACACCCACGTCAAGATACTGAAACCACATGGAGATCTGGCGACCCTAATGGTGTCCTGCATCCGCTCTGAGATCCTATGCCCATCCTAAGGTCCCACACCCACACCAAGATCCTACACTCATGCTGAGGTCCTACACATTGAGATCCTACACTCATGCTGAGATCCTACACCTATACCGAGATCCTACACTCGTGCTGAGGACCTACACTGAGATCCTACACTCATGCTGAGGTCCCACACCTACACCGAGATCCTACACTTGTGCTGAGGTCCTACACTGCGACCCTACACTTGTGCTGAGGTCCTGTGCCAGCACCTTAAGATCCTGTGCACACGTTGAGATCCTACACCCATCCTGAGATCCTATTCCCGTAACGAGGTCCTGCACCCATTCTAAGATCCTAAATCTACACCGAGACCCTGCAAGCATGCTGAGGTCCTACACCCACAGTGAGGTCCTGCAACCCTGTTGAGATCCTACACCTGTGCTGAGATCCTAATGCCCATCACGGGATCCACACTGAGATCCCACGAGCATCGCGAGGTCATGAAGCCATGGTGAGACCCTACTGAGATCCTACACCCATCCTAAGGTTCTACATCTGTACCCAGACCCCATACTCACACTGAGATCCCACCCCCACGCTGAGATCCTATATTTACGCTGAGGTTCTGCACCCCGGGAGGGGTCGATAATAAAGTTGCTTTTCCCATTTATGGACATTTTGGGGTCTCTGGGGCAACACGGGGACTTTTGGGGGCACTGTGGAGGAACAGTCACCCGCAACTGCCCCATTGAAATCACCCAGCCCAGGAGTGGGGAGGAGTGAGCTGTGGGGATGGGGACGTGGGGACACAGTGGGATTGGGATGGCTGAACTGGGACGCGCAGAGGATGTGGGGGCACAGGGGGTCCCACCTGCTCCAGCACAACTGAACTGGGCCGAACTGGGCTGAAATGGGGGGAACTGGGCTGAGCTTGGATGAGTCCAGCTGAGTGGGGCTGAACTGGGCTCAGTGAGGCTAAATGGGGATGAACTGGGAGGAAGGGTGCTGAACTGGGAGGAACTGGGTTGAAGTGGGGGGGAATTGGGCTGAGCTTGGATGAATCTGGCCAAATGGGGCTGAACTGGGCTGAACTGGGCTGAATGGGGTTGTGCTAGTCTGAACTGGGCTGAGTTAGGCTGAACCAGGCTGAGCTGGGCTGAATGGGGCTGAACTGGGCTGAATTGGGTTGAACTGGGCTGAACTGGGCTGAATTGGGTTGAACTGGGCTGAACTGGGCTGAACTGGGCAGAACAGGGTTGTGCTAGGCTGAGCTGGGCTGAGTTCATAGGCTGAACCAGGCTGAGCTGGAATGAATGGGGCTAAATCATGCTGGATCTGGGCTGAACTGGGCTAAACCACGCTGGACCTGAACAGAACCAGGCTGAACTGGGCTGAACTGGGCTAAACCATGCTGGACCTGAACAGAACCAGGCTGAAGTGGTCTGAACTGAGCTAAACCATGCTGGACCCAGACAGAAACAGGCCGAACTGGGCTGAACTGGGCTTTAATTGGGCTGTACTGGGCTAAACCACGCTGGACCTGAACAGAACCAGGCTGAAGTGGTCCGAACTGGGCTAAACCATGCTGGACCTGAACAGAACCAGGCTGAAGTGGTCTGAACTGGGCTAAATCACGCTGGACCTGGACAGAACCAGGCTGAAGTGGTCCGAACTGGGCTAAACCACGCTGGACCCAGACAGAAACAGGCTGAACTGGGCTGATCTGGGCTTTAATTGGGCTGAACCAGGCTAAACCATGCTGGACCTGGACCGAACCAGGCTGAAGTGGTCCGAACTGGGTTAAACCATGCTGGAGCTGAACAGAACCAGGCTGAAGTGGTCCGAACTGGGCTAAACCACTCTGGTCCTGGACAGAACCAGGCTGAAGTGGTCTGAACTGGGCTAAACCATGCTGGAGCTGAACAGAACCAGTCCGAGCTGGGCTGAACCGAACAGGACATAGAACCATCAGAACTGTCCTGAACTGGGTTAAAACAGCCCGAGCCAACCCGATCCCATTGCGGTCCAACCCGACCCGACCCGAACCGCTCCGGGCCGAGCCGAGCCTCGATGGGCGGGGCCTCCCGTAGCCACGCCCCAACCCCTCAGCCAATAGCGTGGCGCCGCGCCCCTCCCTGCGGGGCCGCGCCGAGCCGGGCCGAGTGGAGCGGGAGCCGAGCCCGGGCGGAACCGAGCGAAGCCGAACCGAGCCGAGCGGAGCCGAACCGGACCGAACCGAGCGGAGCAGCTGCCCGGGGGGGCCCGGCCCCGCCATGCAGTGCGGCCGCGCGGCGCTGCGCTTCTCGCGGGCGCTGTGCCTGCTGCTGTCCGCGCCGCTCTGCCCGCAGGTCCGCTCTTTTTTTCTCTTCTCTCGTGGCCTCAATGCGCTTTCTTTCTCCCTGCGCTATTTGGGTTTGTTTTCCTTTCCTTCTTTACCCGTTTTCCTCGCTTTGCTTTGGCGCAGCTTGCTTCGTTTCGCCCCGTGTTGCTCTGCTTCCTTGCGCATCGCTGCTTTGCTCCGTCTCGTTTTACGTTACTGTAAAATTTACTTTAATTTTCCGCACTTTACCGCACTTCTCTTCGCTTTCTCTTGTTTTCCTTTACCTTTCTTCGCAGCATTTTGTTTATTTTTTGCCTTATTTTGCTGCATCTTGCTCTAAGTTTCCTTAACTCGCAGCGTTTTACTGCTTTTTACTTCATCTTATTTTACTTTACCTTTTTTTTACTGCATTTCACTTTAATTCCCCTTTATTCCCCTTTATTCTCCTTTATTCCCCTTTATTCCCCTTTATTTCTCTATATTTCCCTTTATTTCTCTATATTTCCCTTTATTTCTCTATATTTCCCTTTATTTCTCTATATTTCCCTTTATTTCTCTATATTTCCCTTTATTTCTCTATATTTCCCTTTATTTCCCTTTATTTCTCTTTATTTCCCTTTACTTTCCTCAGTTTCTCTTTATTTCCCTTTATATCCCTTTATTCCCCTTTATTCCCCTTTATTATTTCCCTTTATTCCCCTTTTTATTCCCCTTTATTCCCCTTTATTCCCCTTTTTATTCCCCTTTATTCCCCTTTATTTCCCTTTATTCCACTTTATTCTACTTCATCTCCCTCCATTCTTGATTTTCCTCCCTTTATCCTCCTCTGTTGTTTCCCTTTCTCACCTCACTTATCTTTCGTTGACCTCACTTCACTTTGCCCCATTTCCCCATATTTTCCCCTGATTCCCCACATCATTTCCCTGCATGTTCTCCCCCCCCCCTCCCCCCGCCCCATCTGGCTGCAAGCTGAGGGCTGGGGGCACCGTGTGGGACCCACATGGGATTGGGACCCCCCCCCCCCAACTCAGGACGTGGCCCCACTGAATCCCTGTGGGGCCAACTGGGGGTTTTGTCCGTGGGGAGGGATGACCTGAGCAGCCCCAAAATGGTGGGGGAGGGGTTCTTTGGGAAAGGGGGGGGGTGGGGACAGATGGGGGGGTCTGTGGGTGGTGAGAGGGGGTGCAGTTAAGGTGGTGGGGAGGGCAGAGTTGAAGGGATTGGGGGTGGAGTTAAAGGGATGGGATGGGCAGAGTTAAGGGGATAGGGTGGGGAAGGGTTAAGGGGATGGGATGGGCAGACATAAGGGGGTAGGGTGGGGAAGGGTTAAGGGGATGGGATGGGGAAGGGTTAAGGGGATGGGATGGGATGGGATGAGCAGATTTAAAGGGGTAGGGTGGGGAAGGGTTAAGGGGATGGGATGGGGTGGGGTGGGGTGGGGTGGGATGGGATGGGATGGGCAGAGTTAAGGGGATGGGATGGGCAGAGTTAAGGGGATGGGAAGGGGCAGAATTAAGGGGATAGGACTGGGCTGAGTTTAGGGGATGGGATGGGCAGAATTAAGGGGATAGGGAGGGGAAGAGTTAGGGGGATGGAGCAAGTTGTTGGGGTGGGATGGAGCACAGTTAAGGGGAAGGGAAGGGGGAGAGCTAAGGGGATGGGATGGGGCAGAGTTTAGGGGATGGGATGGGATGGGGCAGAGTTAAAGGGATAGGGAGGGGAAGAGTTAAGGGCATGGAGCAAGTTGTTGGGATGGAGCACAGTTAAGGGGATGGGAAGGGGGAGAGTTAAGGGGATAGGATAGGGCCGACTTTAAGGGGTGGGATGGGATGGGATGAGGCAGAATTAAGGGGGTGGGATGGGGCAGAATGAAAGGGGATGGAATGGAGCAAAGTTGATGGGATGGGGCAGAGTTAAAGGAACGCAACGGGCCGAGTTGAGTGGATGTGGCACTGTCTGTTTGGGGATCTGTGGCCATTCAGGGGACGCCCCACATAACTTCCCCCCATGTCTCCGGGCAGGTGGCAGCCCGCAGCCTGCCGTGCCCCAGCGGTGCCTTCACTCAATCTGGAGAGTGCTGCTCCTCCTGCCCTCCCGGCTTCGGGGCGGTCGTGCCCTGCGGCCTCACCAACACCCAGTGTGAGCCCTGCACCCAGAGTGAGTGCCACCCCGCAGCCCCACGCCGTCCCCTGCTGCCTCCCACCCCGCTCACCCCTCTCTGTGTGCCCGCAGACCACACTTTCCTGGAGCTGAGCAGCGCCGTAGAGCCGTGCCGGCCCTGCAAGCTGTGCCTGGAGGGTTATGGGGCCGTGCAGCCCTGCAGCCCAGAACGGGACACCGAGTGCCAGCCTTGTCCCCAGGGCTCCTTCTCAGAGGAACGCAGCTCCCAGGCGCCCTGCCTGCCCTGCCAGCCCTCCTGTGGGCCTGGCCAGGTGATGCAGCGTGCCTGCAGTCGCCTCTCTGACACGCTGTGCACAGGTGAGCCCCTATGGGACACGTCCCCTGCTCTGCAGAGGGTTCTGAGCCCCTCCAGATCATTAAGGTTGGAAAAGATCCCCCTGAGTCCAACCCCAGCCCGCCCGCACCGTGCCCGCTCACCCCGTCCCTCAGTGCCGCATCTCCACAGTTGTGGAACACCTCCAGGGACGGTGACCACCCCCCCAAACCCTGGGCAGCCTGTGCCTGTACGTTCCCACTCCTTCGGAGCTCCGAGCCCCCCTCAGAGCCCCCCACCACCCCCTCCCCAGCACCGCCAGCTGCTGCCCCACGGCTGTCATCACGCCCTGCATGCAGCAGATGCTCCCGGCGTTGGGGCTTTGATGTGGTTGGGAAGGGATGGGGGAGGAGGTTCAGCGGGAGGGGGCACCTCTCCCTTTCGCCCCATAGCACTGGATCCGATTTCCTCCCATCCCAAAACCCGCTCTGGTCCCACCTGGGAGTGCCATTTCGGGTACCCCCCCACCCCATTCCGAGGCGTCGGCACCAGTGGGGCCACGAGGGGTTCTCTAAATCCTTCATCCCCACAGAGAAGGACCCGCAGATCCCAAAACGGGCCGAAGGAGACCCCCCCAAGGAGGGCAGCGCAGTCCCCACCGCCTCGGCCGCCTCCACCTTCGTCCCTCCCCTCCCTGAGGACGTGGGGCAGAACATCATCCCCGTGTACTGCTCCCTCCTGGCCGCCGTGGTGGTGGGTCTCCTCGCCTACGTGGCCTTCAAGTGGTAGGTTTTGGGGGGGGATGAGGGGAAGGGGAGGGAGCTTGGGGCGAGGGGGGGACACGAGGGGATGGTGGGTGACGCGGAGCAGCTGGCACACGTGCAGGCAGAAGCAGCAGCTGGCCAAGGCACGTGCCACCGAGCTGGGGACGGCGGCCGAGGGCGAGAAGCTGCACAGCGACAGCGGGGTCTTCCTGGACACGCACAGCCTGCAGGAGCCGCACCAGATGGGCAAAGGTGAGCGGGGTGTGGGGTGGAGGGATGCCGTCCCCTGCCGTGGCTGTGGTGGGGATGGGGTGAAGGAGCACCCCACGGCTGGAGGCGGCTGAGGGAGATGGGAGGGTTTGCGGAGGGGTCGGTGTCCTCGGGGAGGAGCTGGATGGGATTGGGGTGCGTGTAATCGTTGGGGATGGACCAGATAGGGCTGGGAAGCATCCGTGCCTCGGGGCTCATCCAGATAGGGGTGGGATGCATCTCTGGGGTAATCCAGGTAGGGGTGGGGAGCAGCTGTACCTCGGGGATCATCTCGTGGGACTGGGGAGCACTCGTTTTGGGGATCATCCCTACAGGGCTGGGCAACAGCAGCATGTTAGGGATGAAGTCGAGGGCCAGCCAGTGCTTGGGGGTGGTCTAATGGGGTCGGGGATCACCTAAACCTTTGGGATAATGCTGATGGGTTTGTGGAGTGCCCACGCAATGGGGATCATACATCGGGCTTGGGGAGCAGACATTCCTTGGGTGTGGATGGGGTTGGGGTGCACGTAGTACTTGGGGATGATCGAGGTGAGGTGGGGGAGCACCTGTATCTTAGGATCATGTCTGTAGGTTTGGGGCACAGCCATACAGCAGGGATGGGGTTGAGGCACACCCATAGCTTGGGGATCATCTCGATGGGGTTGGGGAGCTCCTCGAGGACGATCCGGATGGGGCTGAGCAGCACCCAGATGGGATTTGGGTACGTACGGGGTCAGGCTGCACCGTGCAGGGAGCGGGAGATGCCCCAGGAGCAGATACACCACGTCACCAGTGCACCCTCACCCCTTCAAAACCCCACAGCTCCTCGTCCCGAAGCCCGACCCTACAGCTCCGTGCCACAGCAGCGACGGGAAGAGGTGGAGCGGCTGCTGGAGAGCGGCGGTCCCGGCGGGGATTGGCGTGGGTTGGCTGCCCAGCTGGGTTACGGGGACGAGGCCGTGGGGGCCTTCGCCCTGGGCCAGGCACCCACACACACCCTGCTCACCACTTGGGGAGCCACCGAAGGGGCCACGGTGGAAACCCTCTGCCTGGCCCTGGCTGCCGTGGGACGCCAGGACGTGGCCGAGTGCCTGGCAGGGCTGGGGGATGCCAGCTCTGTGGTGTGAGCTCCTGCTGGGACGAGGAGGAGGAGGATGGCACAGCCCTGGGCTGGGTGAGCCCTTGGCCACCGGTGCTATATTGGGTTGTGGTGCTACATTGGGTTGTTTTTCACGTGGTTTTTGTACTCATGGGGTTGGGGGGGGGAGGGTTTGAGATGTCCTTTTTGTACGGGAGGGGGTCCCGTGGTGTTGCATTAAATAGCCGACGTTGCCTTTGTGTCACTCCTCTGTCCCAACGCTGTCCCCTTCATCCCACTCCCTTCGTGGGCCTTCCCTTGGGGGGGGGTGGGCAGCGTGCAGTGACAGAAGTGAGCTCAGCACCCCACTGCCACTCCCATTACAGGGATCCCATCCCTGAACGGAGGGAACGATGGGACATCTCCAGTTGGAAGGGTCCATCCATCCACCCCAAGGGCTGCCCCAAACCCAGAGCAGCTCCATACCACCCCCCCTTTCCAGGCCCCGGGTACGGCGTTACTTTCATTTCATTTCGTTTTATTGATTTATTTTTTTTTTTTTAATTTTTTTTTGTTCTGTTTTGTTTTTGTTTTTGTTTTTTTTTACATAAAAAGTTCAGTAAAAATTGGATAAAGTAAAATGATTTAAGCAGTAAAATCAATCTTATCAACATAGCACGGGGCTGCCGGAAACCCTGGGGGCAGAGCCCGTTCCGATATTTACATGATAACAGATTAAACCTCCAGGAGGAGGAGGAACAAAACAGGAAAACAAACGAGGAAAGGAAACCCCCAACCCCCCAACCCCCAAACCCCACCAACCCCGACCCCCGAAAATCCCATCCTTACAAAGTGATCCCGTGGTATCAGCACGCGGCGGCCTAAAAGCAGAAAGAAAGGAAACGGAACGAACCAACGAACGAATGAACCGAGGGAAAAAACAAAAATTATCAATATATTCACAGATAGGTTAAAATATAATACACGTGTGGGTGCCTGGGCAGGGGGGGGGAACACAGCGGTGGTGGGGCTGAGTGGGGCGGCCATCTGAGGGCGATGGAGGGGGAGGGGGGGTCACTCCAAGTCCGTGTCCTCTTTGGGTTTGTAAATGGCCCCGAATTTCTGCATGTATTTCTTTATGTACTCCTTCGTTTTGTGTTTCACGTTCTCGTTGCACTCCAGGTCCTCCGGGTTCTTGCAGTACTTGAGCTCCTTGTTCATGACGCCGTGCGTCAGCTGTGGGGTATTGGTGTGGGGAGCGGAGAACACAAGGATCAATCATGTCAGAATAGACCTCCGAGATCCCCGAGTCCAACCCCACCCCACCGCTCTTCGGTGTCACGCTCCTAAAATCCAACCCGGCCCAATTTGGGGCCACCGCCTCTCATCCCAAGCACCGCCCCGGTCCTCAGTGACCCCATAACCCACGGGGTGCCCTCACCTTGCGTGCCAGGTGCTTGAAGTCCTCGGTGGTGGTGATGCGGCCGACCTTGCAGTCGGGTTTGCGGTACGGGTTCAGGCACTGCACAATGAACTGGGACATCTGCGGGGGAGGGGGTGGTCAGCCCCGGCCGTGCCCACCCCTGTGGTGTTGGGGCTGCACAGGGACAACCAACCAACCCAAAGACAACCAACCCAACCCAGGGATAACCACCTCAACCCAGGAACGACCAACCCAGGGACATCCAACTCAACCCAGGGACATCCAACCCAACCCAACCCAACCCAGGGATAACCAACCAACCCTAGGACATCCAACCAACCCAACCCAGGGACATATAACCCAACCCAGGGACAACCAACCAACCAACCCAAAGACAACCAACCCAACCCAGGGACATCCAACCCAACTCAACCCAACCCAACCAACCCAGGGACATCCAACCCAACCCAGGGACATCCAACCAAGTCAACCCAGGGATAATCACCTCAACCCAGGGACATGCAACCAACCCTGGGACGTCCAAACCAAGGACAACCAACCCAGGAAGATCCAACCAACCCAACCCAGAGACATCCAACCAACCCAACCCAACCCAACCCAGGGACATCCAACCAACCCAACCCAACGACATTCAACCAACCCAACCCAGAGACATCCAACCCAACCCAGAGACACTCAACCAATCCAGGGACAACCCACCTCTTTCCTGAAGACCTCCTTGCTTTTCTTGGCGAGCTCACTCGACGTGTCTGCTTCCGCGGTCTTGGGCTTTTTGGAAGACTGCAGGGAGAGGAGAGAAAAAGGTGGGAGAAAATGGGAATGAAGCAAGCAGATTTGATGCGTGAACTCTGGGTTTAGAGGACTGTGAGGAGGGCAGAACCTCAGTCCAGGCACCTCCTTCCCTGGAGGGACACCATCCCCTGATCCCAACAGAACAACTGCAGCCAAAAAGTGCGGCCTCGGCAGCAGCTGCATTCCCAAAACCACAGGTTTTAGCAGCAAGAGTGTGTCCACAGAGCCACCTGTGCCCTAAATGCATCTCCTCATACCTGCCTCCCTCAATTTGCCTCCCCAAATCACTCTCTCTAAATCTGCTGCCCCAAATCTGCCTCCCCAAATCCACTACCTCAAACCCACCTCCATTAATCCACCTCCCCAAATGCAGAACCCAAAACCCGCTTCCCTAAATCCACCTCCTTAAATTCACTTCTTCAAATCCTCATTCCCAAACCCTTGATCCCAGATCCACTCCTCCAAATGCAGCTCCCCATATTCATCTCTCTAAACCTACCCACCCCAAATCCACCTTCTGAAATCCATCACCCTAAATCCACTTCTCCAAGTCCATTTCCCCACATCCACCTCTCTGCATCCACCCCCCCAAAAACCATCTCTAAATCCCCCCCAAACCCGGTCCCTCCATGTTGTTGTGAACCTGACAGGAGGAGTGGGGGCCACGTTGCCCGACTCACGCTCTATTGTTTTCTTTGGGATAAAACAGAATGCCCAGAGGTGGTGCTGGGGCAGTGTTTGGGAAGCAGAGCAGAGCAGAGCTGTGACGTCCTGCAGTAAAAGCAGCGCTGGGCTTCGATAAAAAGCTCCCGTGGAAGTTTTATGGCCGAGAGCCATCCCTGAGAGGAGTGAATTAGGGCCGGGGCGTCCCTGCTGGCTGCACATCAAAGCTCTGCTGGCTCCCCGAGCTGGGTACCTCCATCAAAGGGCCCTAATGGGGAACACATGGCCCCGAGCCACTCCCTGCGTGCCACGCGGTGCTGCGTCCCCTCCGCTCTTGGGGTGGGTCCTGAAAGGGGAATGGGGGGAGGCAGCTCTGGGGGAGCCTTCCTGGGGGAAAGGGGGGGTGTGGAGCTGGGAAAAACAACAACTGGGGGCAGATCGTAGAAGATCCTGAGCTGGGAGGGGCCTGTAACAATCTGAGTGCAAGAGGACATCGGCAGCATGAGGGTGGCAGCAGGGAAATGGGCTTCCCATTCAGCCAGACACCCCGGGAGCCCAGCAGGGAGCTTCCAACCAAGCCCACAGCGGGAAGCACCACGCCGATTATGGTGTGGTTTGAGCCAACCCTCCTTCAGTGAGGACCCAAGGCTCCTGACTGCTGCTGCTTTCCCTCTGCCCAAACTGAGAAGGGGAGTGCAGCCCATCCCCTCCCAGCCCGGCCACACCGGTTCCTGGAGCTCTGTGCAGCTATTTCAGAAGCACAGCTGAGAGGCTGCAGTGTGTGGAGCAGCCAGCACAGCCCTGCAGGGCTCGGGGTGCGAGCTCCAACAAGCCTCAGCTCTGCATTAACAACCCTAATACGAGCCTTCTACCTGTAAGGTTTTGTTATCACCCCCAACGCAGCCAGAGGGAGGCCACAGATGACTTCCAGGGTGGCCACACCATGGCACAGAGATGCAGGAGCAAAGGATGGAAGACACGAAACCCAACCCTGGGCAGCCTCATCCCTATCTCCTGCCTTCCTCACAGCCCAGCTGTGGGTCCCAGGCTCTGGTCACCACTGGAAGGCAGCAGTGTCAGACCATGAATGGGGAGCATCAGCAAAGGCAGCCAGGAGAGCAAGAAAACAAAGAGCAAGGCCCAACCCTGAGCTCCCACGCTTGCCCGGGTCACAGCTTCGTGCTGCTGCCCATCCACCCACGCTCAGCACTGCAGGGTGAGACTTCCTATGCAGGTCAGCCCTGCAACAATGGGATGTTAACGTGGCCCTATTGGCTGAGCTGAAGCGCAGCCCGATGATGCGTTCGCACAGGAATGACAAACCTTTGGTTCTCCGATGAGGATTTGGAATCTCAGCTGTTTTTTCTGACTGCCTGAGGCAGGATTCATTTCTCTTTCCATGGAAAAAGTGATGGAGTGAGCCATCCCACAGCCCAGGGGAAGGCAGCTCTTGGCCAGTGGGTGTGTGCCAGAGCAGTCCCCAAGAGACAGCCATGGACACAGCCATGCTGGGGCACTGGGAGTGGTTCCTCCTCAGGAAGAGCAGCCATGCAGTGGCACACATTGCCCAGGGAGGCGGTGGTCACCATCCCTGGAGGTGTTCAGAGCCGTGGAGATGTGGCACTGAGGGATGTGGGCATGGTGGGAGTGGGCTGGGGTTGTCTTGCCACCAAGCAGGCAGGAGCAGGGCTGTGCTCCTACAAGGGGCTGTGGAGGCACAGGAAAGGTGATGGTGGCTGCAATGGTTACCTCTGAGATAAGCTAACATCCTCCAGCGTGCTCTAACATCACCCTGCAGGCCTTGTGCAATGCAGGGGGAATCCCTGCAGCATCAGGGCAAGAGTGAAGAAGAGAAAGGCTTAGCTGCTATCAGTGCACGGGTGCTAATTTCTCCCTGTGCTAAGATCAATCTTGATTTCAGCCTTACTGAAAGCTTACTGCTCAAGCAGTAAGCTCTCAAGAGCTGAACTTGGACACAGCAGTACAGTAGCAATGGGCTTCAGCTGACACAGAGCTGTGGTTACCATGACTCAGAGCTTGTTTCAAGGCTTTGGCCTGCCTCAGTCTGACCACAGCTCATTCCTGCAAAGCATTGCTGCCTGCCAGGAAAACTGCAATGCAAGAAGTGCAAAAAAAAATAAATAGAGGCACACAGTGCTTTGAGGACATCCTTAACTGGCTGCAGAGCAGAGTTGGGCTGCATGGGACTAGGAATCACAGTATGGCAGATTCATTCATGTTGGAAAAGACCTCTGAGATCACCAAGTCAAACCCCAAACCACCCCACCGTGCCCACTGACCACGTCCCCAAGTGCCACAGCTCCATGGTTCTTAAGCACCTCCAGGGACAGTGATCCCAGCACCTCCCTGGGCAGTGTGCCACTGCATCACCACTTCCAGAGAAGAAATTCCCCCTAATAGCCTACCTGAGATGATAAGGGTGGAGAAAACCATGCTGGGGATGGAGTGAGAAGGAGAAAGGGAGCAAGAGAAAGGAGTCAGGGGGAGGTGAAACCAGGGAAATCCTGGGAATTCGGGAGGAGAAGCTGTATCATGGACACCCAGGAATTCAACATGACTTGTATGATTCAAAACAAGCAGACAAACAGAACACATGAACACAGAAGGTGAGAGCAGATACAATGGGATCAATCACAGCTGCTGGAGCCACAGGGCAACCTCCTACCATCGACACAACACCACGTAGGCAAAATATGGCCATTCATTGCACTTCCAGGCTTCTGGAGTGCTCAGAGAGCTCCACAAGCAGCATTTGCAATGCTTTGCTAAGCACAACAGAGTGAGGAATCAGTCACAGAGCTGCAATGGAAACACGCGTGCCCACATATACCCTGAGGATGTGACTGTTCCTCTGCTCCTCTGCAGTGAGGTCCCAAGGTTCCCAGCAAAGGCAAACCCAGAGAAAAAAACTCATTATGAAGTTCCTCTGGACCCCTCTGCAACACTCAGTGTCGGAGCAGCGTGTGCCAGGCCTTCATTTATTCTCTAATTTAAACTTGTTTAAGGGCAGATAAATATTTGCATCGAATATAGCTTAAGTTAACTCTCCAGGAATGCCAAATGAAGGGCTCTGTAACAGCGTGGATGGAGAGGATGGGGACTGCCCCCAGAATTACAACCCAACAACAAACCCTTCCTCCACAGCTCCTCTCTCTGCCCTGTGGTGCCACAGAGTGCACCCATGGCATGACTTAGCAGCTGCCTGGAGGATGGGGGCTGGGTTTAACACCTGGTTTGGTCCTTCCATCCTCAATCCTACAACCAGACATGTGCAGTCAGGCAGCCAGGGACATCCTGCCTGCAGATGGGACAGCATTAAGAGGGAGATGCATCTGCTCCCACCTTGCTGCTAAGGAGCCTGAGCCTCTTCAGATCCAACACAGAAGAAAGCTGAGACCCCAGACCTGAAGGGAAGCCCCACATGACTGCAAAAAGCACCAGGTGCTGAGAAAACGCTCACCTTCATTGGGTTTTCATCATAGGTTGGGGTCCCGAGGTCCATCTCAGCTTCGTGTTCCAGGCTGGCATCATCCCCTGGGCTGTCCCACGTCGGAGGGTCCCACTGGGTTTGCCTGGAGAACAAACAGAGCACGTCACCCTCAGAGAAGGAACCGTGTTAAAAAAGAGAACTTGCACCATTTTCTGCCACTGGTGATGCTTGCAGTGGTGTGGAAGGGCAGGAGACATCACATCAGACCTAAGGGAAGGGTTTAATGTCTGTTTCTGCAGAACAAAGGGCAGCAGCACCTGCAGGTTTCTCACAGCAGAAAGGATGCAGAGTGCTGTGAAAAGCCCCAGTAAAGAACCTGAAAGGCTCAACACACCAATGACACTCAGCTCCCTCGTGCACGAGGAGAGCAGCACAGCTTGCTCTGACTCTCAGATCAACTGAAAAGCAGACTAAATAGGGATGGGAAGAGCCCAGCTCTGCAGCAGCATCGTTAGGTACCGAGGTGACCTCACACAGCAGCTGCTTTCCAGCTGTGACCTCTGTGGAGCTGGGACGTGAGCTCCTCTGCATGACACAGAAGCAGAAGGGCTCTGAGCCTTTCAGGTTTGCTGACCTGAATCTAGAAATCTTTCTGCACTTTAGGAAATGTCATGGAGAAACGTGGGAGTGTGTTTATTTCGAGCAGCTCGGCAATTAGTTCTCCAGATGCTAATTACTGTACATGATGTCAGATAACTGCTATTCAACTGCAAAGCAGAATGAATAATTCACATGAGAAAATGTATCTTCATCTAGGAAAGTATATGGACAAGTTAAGATTTCCTTTCCTCTACTGGCCCTGTCCAATCTGAGGATATCCCAAAGGATTTACAGAAACCTTCCAGCATGTGTTCCTCTCAAGAAGATGAACTGCATTCAATCAGCAGTTTCTGGTGCTGCTGCAGAAGACTGATGAAGGAGGTGCTCCTCACCAACAGGTTAAGGTTGGACTCGATGATCTCAGTGGTCTTTTCCAACCCCAGTGATACTATTGATAAAGTTCAGCTGTGTCCCCATCTCGCTGCAGGACCCAAGCAGAGCACCACCCCACCTGGCTGGTGTTTGGAGATGTGTGGTGCCACTGCATCCATCTGTTTTCCCACCCACCCCAGTGCTTACCTCGTTATCTCTTACCTCGTTACCACGTGGTAGTAGTAGATCTTCCCCTCGGGGTCTCGGGCTGTTTTCCAGTTGGGAGGAAGGACGATGGTTTTGGGTTTGGGAGGGGATGGAGGAGGCAGGTCCAGGAGGTTGTTGGTCACCACGAGCTCTGGCTGAAAACACACAGGCAACGACGTCAGAGGGCAGAGCAGAGCAGTCTGACTGCTCTGTCTCCCTGTGACTTTGAGAGTACAACTCAAAAAGGACATTAGCTGGGTTGGCAAGCTCTCTGAAGGATCACAGAGCCAAAGAACGGCGTGGGTTGGAAGGGTCCTTAAAGGTCACAGGACCATCGAATCACAGCGTGGCTGGAGTTGGAAGAGCTCTCAAAGCCCACCCAGCCCCAACCCTGCTGTGTGCCAGCTGCCATCCCCACCATCATGCTGCCCAGGGCCCACCCCACCTGGCCTCAAGCACCTCCAGGGATGGGGCTCTGTACAGGACAGCTCCTCGCTCCTTCTGCCAGCTGCCTGATGCCCCAATCCGTGCAGCTGCTCCCGTGGTGCCATCCATATGCCCACTGAAATGGAGGGAGCCATACCTGCTGGATGGGCTGTGGCTGCCCAGCTGCCACAATGGTGGTGACGGCCGGCGGGGGCTGGACGATCACTCCCTGTGGGTGAGCTGTGTAGATCTGCTGCCCCTGGATGTACTGCAGGCCTGGCTGGGCGTAGCTCTGCAATGGAGAAAACAAGGGGTTGGGGTCAGCATCCTGCTCTGGGAAGCTGAGGGGGAAAGCTTCCCCCACAGAGCAGCCTTTAAAGGAAGCAGCAGATCACTTGCTCAGGGCAATGACTCCATCGACAGAGGGAGACTAAAAGACTATTTCCCAGCATGTGTATGGTGAAAAAGTCTTTCAACATATCAAATGAGAGCGTGGGTATCTCAGAGAGAGGTAAAGCAGGAGAGCACCAGTGCTTGCCACCAGCACACAGCCTGTATCCCACCGTGGCAGACTGTGACACGTCCCAGAGGGATCCCCAGGCTGGGATCAGGGCAGAACGTAAAGCAGCTGGTGCAGTCCAGCATCCTCCCTTAGGTAATCCCCTGACTTTACTGCTCCACCTTCTCTTCCAACGTGCACCTGAAAGTGCCTAAAGACATGGCACTGAGATCCAGAACGTGTCTCCTCCACGGGAGGAAGGAAACTGAGTCTGGCTGACCCTGAGCTCCAGTGCTCAAAGCCACAAGCCAGGAAGAATTCAGGACCAAACGAATGGCAAAGTTTCATTTCACTCCTTTTTAAAGCAACCTGTGATGCTCCTCACTGGAAAGAAGCCAGCGAGATGTGCAGCACAAACACCATCACTGGATGCTCTGAAATGAAAACAAGAACTGAAACACCATCACTGGATGCTCTGAAATGAAAACAAGAACTGATGGGGACTGATGGGAGCGATGCACGACATCAAGGGGAAGGAATTCCCATATCCTGGAGGGTTAATGGGAGGATCAGGTCCCAGTCACGCAGCAGTAACCACACATCAAACCTCAGATGGAGTTATCTGAGCAATGCTGCCCAGCACTGAAGCAAACTGGGACAGCCCCTGGCAGGGTGAGCACACGCAGTGCTCCAGCTGCAGACTGGCTCCCTTCCTTCTGTGGGTGCTCTGTGCCACACTGTGCCCGAGAAGGTCACCTTTCCCCCATGGGTTACCTGCACAATCGGCGGGGTGGTCTGCGAGTAGGGGGATGTCACCCCATAAACAGTCTGACAGGTCTGGCCCTGGTAATATATGGCTGGCTGGGACTGGGCTGGAGAGTACTGCTGCTGCACGGCCACCGTCTGCTGGCTGGAATCCCACACCCCATAGCTCTGCCCCTGCACCGGTCCCGTAGTGGGCACGGGCAGGACAGCCACGTTGGGTTCTTGGTGGACCACGGCGTCGCTTTGTGCTACATACTGAGGGGTCGTCACCTCCATCGACGTTGCTACATGTTGGACTACTGGGACCGGCTGGGGAGTGGGCAGGGTGGGCTCCACCGTGTGCCCCACCAAGGGCTGAGGGTGCTCGTAGGCTGCTGGGGAGCACATAGAGTCCATGCTTGGGGTGGGCAGCAGCACCTTGCCCGCGTTGGGGTTGCTGGGGTCCACGTAGGCCTGCATGGGGTAGCCGGGCGGGTAGCCGATGAAGCTGTGGTGCGGGGTGCCATAGCCCATGGAGTCGTAGGGAAGGGGGGAGGTCATGCCCAGGTTCTGCAGCTGTTGCTGCTGCTTTTGGGCCTCCCGTTGGGCCACCTCCTGCTCAAACAGCTTCCTGCGCTCCTCCGTGGACAGCTTGTTGCGGTCCTTGAGGCGGATTTTCTTCTTTGAGGATGCCAGCGTGTCATACCTGCGGCAGAAAGAAGAGGGAATCTCAGAAGCATGGAACGGTCGGGTTGGAAGGAACTGAAGATTAAAGAACTGTTGGGATGGAAGGAAAAGCCCCCTACAGCCCCGACCCCTGCCATGGGCTGGCTGCCCCTACCAGGTCAGGCTGCCCAGGGCCCCATGCAGCCTGACCTTGGGGAACAGCAGGGATGGGGCACCCAAAGCTGCTCAAAGCAGAGCTAACAGAACCCAGAGATGGTGGCAAAAGCAGCAAGGAGCCCCCACACAGGCTGGGTACCACTGCTCCAGCCCACGCTCAGCTCTCCAGTCCAGGTCCCAAAAGCCAGAAGTGAGCCACCCCAAACGTCCCACAGCCTTGGCTCATCTCCTTGGGCTTCCAGGTGAGCATCACATCGCCCTCCAAGCTTTGCCAGGCAGAGCCACGTGCCCTCCCCTCGCTCCAGACAGATGGGCAGACATCACTAAGAACAACAGGACTGCAAAGCAACACGTTCCTGTTGAGAGCTACGCTATTTACCAGACCACAGTTTTAGCTTAAAAATATATAAAGTGTGGATGGATTTATTTTATTTTTTAAAAGAGGAAGGATTTTCATCCTGAGATGCAGAGCAGCTGCAGGAATTTTTCCAAGGACTTAAAATATTAAATAATAAAAAAAAAAAAAGCCTAAAGGGCTTTGATCAGACCTCAGCCATGGAAAAGTTCAGATCAAAGGTGGATATTTTGAGAAGTTATGAGTGTGGTAAAACAGGGATTACAAGCAGAAATGTTTTGCAGCCCTAAGTAAAGTGGATTGTACAAAGCACCCCCGTATATATCCTTAATGTACTAACTTGGTGTTCATGTGTTCACTTTACATATCAAAAGCACATTGCTACCAACACTTAAGAAGTTTCCTCACATTCCCAGAGTAGCTGCAAGCATCTGTTAATGTGAACATCACTGACATGAAGAGCTCCATTTAAATAATTAGAAGTCTTTCCTGGCACTGCCTCGGGAGTTTACATGGGAGGCAGCTGGTGTGGAAGGACACACAGAGGAAAAGTGAGGACTCAGCACGCAGCAGTCTGTGCTCATGCAACCCCTCTTCTTCTGTTTTGTTTTCTGTTTGCTCCAATCCCTCATGCTCCTTTTCCACCCCTTTCTGCTGCACTCAGATTTCCACTGCTGTGGTTCTGCTGCGAGCCTTCCTAACAAGTGTACCTAAGGGAGGACTGAGGGAAACTTAGGGAAAAGGCAGCACCCCTGGGACTGCAGGGGTGGGCTGCAGCTTCCCAGAGCTGCTGCTCACCTCTTCTCACTTTGCTTGGTGAAAAGCTGCTTGTTTGCTCCCCTCCAGCCTGACTTCCTTCACACCATTCCCTCCAGGCTTTCTCCTGTCTCCACAAGCACACCACTTACACCTCCCTCCTCTTGCCCCCAGCCCTCTGTGATGTTTACATCCTCTCCAAACGGGTAGTAACAGTATTGTAGATTTGTGGCTTGTTTTTAAGGCAGACATCTCAAAACTTTCCCACTAGGAGGACAAAAGGATACTTGGCATAGCTGACTCGCCAGCAATTGTTCCCTAATTGCTACATTGCCTTAGATCCTATTGAAGAGGGACAATGGAAAGCTGACTTCTGTAAAGGAGATTCCTTGGTACTGCCTTTAATATGATCTCAAGTCTCCCTGAAACACAAGATGTGTAATATGTTCCTTCTCTTAAGGAACAAGGAGCTTTCTGTAATATGTTCCTTCTCTTAAGGAACAAGGAGCTTTCGAGTAAAGAGAACACGGAGAGAAACAGTGAAGAATAGGAACAGCATTCAGACAACAGTCTGCTTTGCCCGAGGAGACTGGTTGGAGTTAGAAGTCCCACTTGGCTTGGGCTTGCTGCAAGCTGAATTTCAGAAGCGCATGACCCAGGGGCAAGGGGATTAGCAGTACAGGGACATGGTTTAGCAGGCATGGTGGTAATGGGTCGACAGTTGGACTCCATCACCCCAGAGCTCTATTCCAACCTTAATGATTCCCTGAAGACCCCTTTACACCTTTGCTCACTGCTGCATGAGGGCCACAAGAAGTACCACGAAGACCAAAGTCCCCAGAGCCCACAAAGGAGCAGCACAACTCCAGGCACAACCGCTGCCCAGGGAACACAACTCTCCACACACACAGCATTCAGCCAACGCATTCTCTGTGTGCTTCCAGAGCCCACTGGGGTCAATTTCCCAGTGTTTTACCCTTGGCAGGGTCCAACTTGCCTATCCTCAGGCCTCTTGGTGCCCCGCTCATATGCTGAGGCTGGAGGGGACAATGAGTCTCGTCTCCTCTTCTTCTCCTTGCTCAGGCTCTGCCGCTCAGCATCCGTGCGGCTCAGGACGGGGTTCTTGGGTGTGGGAGTCTGATCCCTGAGGCCAGCTGCCTCTCTGCCTCGATCAGCTGTTGGGAAAAATGGGTAAAAAGAGTGAGTTCTTACAATTCAGTGCATTCCTAGCTCCCTCTCGGAGTTTCAGTGGTTCCTCTGTGTTGGCCGACAGAGTCCCCATTGAAAACAAATTACAGGTTGTCCTGAATCAGCCTCAGGACTGCAGTGTGGTTAAAATAAAGCTTCCATTTTCATTTCTATTTTCAGACACCACTCCAACTTCTACCTAATGGCTGAAAACGCGTCACTCGTTGCCCCTCCTCCCATTCTTTCAGCAGGAAACCTATTTCAGGCTCCAGACCTCAGCACAAATTTCCTGTAGTGCTCAGACACCCCAAAACCTGACTGCAAAGCAACAATTTCCCCATGCATGCTGCCATTGACACAGAGCCCGTACTGCAAGACACAGTGCTGGTGGGCTCAGGCCTCAAGAAGGAGCTTTCAGGTCACTGCAAAATCCCAAATGCTCCCTGGTATTCTTGCTTCCAGCCTCAGAGATGACTTCAGTTTTCACCCCAGGCTCCAAAGGGCTCTTCTTCCCACAGCAAACACTTTCACAGCCTCATTACTTCCTCCTGACTCTGATGATGGTTCCTGGACAAGTTAACATTTCGGTACAGAGATGTGCTCCACGGGGAGCCCTAAGCTTAAGAGAACAGCAGGATGAGATCCCTGCTGTGCATCCTGCTTGTGGGTCACCAGGACCACCCAGGGGTTTGGCTGTGATTCCACCTGCTCTGGGTGCATCTCCATGGGTGATGCTGGTCCCACCATCAGCCACGAGACCACCCCATGAGAACATGGCACAAACCATAGGGAGAAGCCTCCACCTCAGAGCTCTTCCCTCCAAACAAATCTCACCTCCATTGCTAGCAGCTGCTTGTGCATCCAGTATTTTTAGGGATTCAGGAACTGGACTGGACTGGATTTAGGGCTGGCATCAGCAGCTCAGCTACCAATTAGGGACCTCTCCTGACATCACACACTGGGAAAATTAACTCATTTTTTAAGAACGCATGGAAAAACATGAGTACATACCACTGCTCTCCTTTTCTGCTTGACTCTTCTTTGGGATTCGGTACACCTCCTATAAAACAAGCCAGAGGACAGAGTCAGTTTTTCAGTGAGAACATCCCTGAGTACACAGGGCTGCAAGAATCAGAACTCATTGTTCTAGCAATCCGATCACAATTTTAAACCAAACACCAGGAAAGGGTATTTGGAAGCAAAGTTTTAAGCAAGTCACTGTGGTGCTTTCTATATACTGTCCTTCATCAGCAGTTTGTGTCTGTGGAGTCTATGGGGCTTCTGTGCTGAGCGGGGCAGCTGTTAATCAGGGACATCCCACTCTGTACACACCTGGATTTTGGCTGGGTGTTGTTTTGCTAAGCTCCATTTTAGGTGCTACGTCACTGACAGGTGTGACATCACTTTTAAAGGCTGAGTGCCTTCCTGACATCCCAGCAGCCCTGAGTTCCTGACTCCTGCTCCACGGCAGCAATGCTTTGATCATTTAGTGATCAACAGCAAAGTCCAAACTGGAGCAAAGCCACCTTCCATGAGCAGCATCAATCCTTTGTACCCAACCCAACAGCAAAGGCAGCAGCACCGTGATGCCTTGTGGGGAAAAAGCATCATGCTGCCTTCAATGCAGCAGCAAAATAGCCCCTAATTCAGGGCATGGATGTTGCTTGCATGATTCCCAACCCTACATGATCTTTATTTTTAAAGAAATACAGCGATGAAATAACACCAAGTTCAGGTCTGAGGATGGCAAACCCCTGCCAGCTTCCAGCCTGATTTTGCTAAGGACTCAAGAGAAAATCTCAGAGCAAAACCAACTATTTTCTCTCAAAATATTAACTGTCAACCTTTATTTTATTCAAGCTGGCTGGAAATGGCACGACCACTCCATGGGGCTGCCCAGTTGCAGCACACTGTATCAGCAACATGCCCACCTCCAGCACAACAGTTAATGACAGCCCAGCTTGAAGCTTAATTTTACTTCTATTCTAACCTAACCATGTGCACCATGGGCTAAAAAGCAGAAGTTTCTTTTGGGGAAATAAATGGAAGAGTAAGAAATGCCATTGTGGCCCAGTCACCTCACCAGTGCTGCTGTAGGTTGTAAAAATGTGACAGCAGGTTTTTTTAAATAGGGTCTAATGCCTATTTTGGTTTTGCAAGGAGGGCACATCCCTGTGTCTGTTCAGCCCCAGGCACGGTGCTGATGGGCTGATGGTTGGACTTGATGACCTTGGAGGTCTTTCCCAAACTCAATGATTCCATGAGTGGGCATGGTGCTGATGGCTTGATGGCAGGACCTTGGTGGTCTTGTCCAACCTTAACGACTCTGTGGTTCTATTTTCTCTCTTTCTGCTTTGTGCTTGAGGCTTCCACAGTCCCCAGAGCACCATTTTTCCCTTTTGTTTTCTTCCCCCGTGCACCACCAGCCCCTGAAAGCTCATACTCAGAGAGCAGCACACAAGAACACTGCGTTGGAACCAGCGAGCCAGCCCAGACTGCTGGAGGATAAAGCAGCAGGCAAGAAGGGAACAGACACCGGCTGAAACAAGGCTTCCCAGCTCCAAGAAAGAATTCTCCTATTAAACAGAACATGCAACATGAAACTACTGGAAAAAAAAGATCCTAGCTAATTATGAACTGCTGCATGGCAGCGAGGAGTTTATTTCTGGATGGCGGATGCGGAGTGCCAGGGTCGGGCTGGGGAAGAGCAGATGCAGCAGAGCCTTTGGAAGAGCAGCAGGCGGAGGGATGTGTCAGCAGCGTGCTATGGAGAGCAGATGGTGGCCAAACAGACGCTCTGAAGAGCCTGGTTTATTTTGGGAAACGGAAGCTGCTCGCTGCTAAATAAATCAATGGGAGCGCCACAAGCGGAGCCCAAAGGGCTCTGTACCTTTGAGAGCCATTTTTAATGAGTTACGTGGAAAATGAGATACAGAAAGTGAAGCGTAAGGAGTGTTACAAGTGAAAGAAAGGAAAAAAAAAATCCCTGAATGAGGCTGCTGGGTGCACACGTGCCATCCTTGAGCCAAGAGAGAATTACCTCCAGTCTCAAAGGACACTGCGGCACACAAAAGGAAGAACGGGCTTAACTCAGTTCTTGCTAGAGACTTCTCTATTAGCTCTCACTGAAGTTTTGCTCAGTGACACTGAACTGAAAAAGTCCAGCTGCTACAGCGCAGAGGGGCTCATCCCAAGAACGTGCCCAGAGAGCTGTACATGCTTCACTCCACCCCTGGAGGTGTGCAATGCCAGGCTGGCTGGGGCCCTGGGCAGCCTGACGTAGAGAGGGCAGCCAGCCCATGGTAGTGGGCTGGAACTAGGTGACCTTTAAGTTCCCTTCTAACCAAAGTCATTTTCTGACTCTCCAGCCCTGCACACAAGCAAGAAGCTACAGGACACTGCCGAGGTAATAAGGACTGACCTCAAAGACTTTATATGTAAAGACCAAAAAACCTCAGTGCAAAGCAACAGCCTGGCTGCCCACCAATGCCTATTGTTTCCATAACTGCTGGAAGTTGTAACCAATGCCAAACATCCTCACGAGGGCACGTGATGAGCGTGCTGGGATGGGAGCCAGTCGCTCTGGGATGGCTGTGTGGTGTTTGACTGGGATCTGCCATCCCTGCTGGGCCAATAATTATGCTCACAGAAAGGAGAAGAGAAAGTGCACCTTAGCAAAGCCAAGCAGTGAGGGTATCACCTCAGCCCTGACCTGTTAAATAGTTACACAGCCTAAAGAGCTCAGCTAAAAGCTGAGGCCATGAATGGGGCTGTGAGCAGCTGGGCTGTGGGAGGTGTCCCTGCCCATGGCTGCATGGGATGGGCTGTAAGGTCCCTCCCAACCCAAACCACACTGTGATTCTATGACTCCTATCCAGCTCTGGTTCTCTGAAGGACAGATTTGAGATGCCACAGACTGCAGAGCGTCACTGGATGTCTAAAGAGTGTGACACGGAGCTGTTGGACCTGCAGATCAGCTTTGGGGAATGGTGATGAAACCCCATGGGCAGACAGCACTCAAACTATCAGCACACTTAACACCAAACATGCTGCCTTCCCCTACTGAGATTTAAACCTTCAAAAGGAGAAAAGCTTCAGGGCAGGTCCCTAACAGCTTAAATCCCAGCCACCAGAGGCGTGCACATCCCCTTGGTGGTGCCAACCCTACTGAGAAAGCGAGCGTGAAGCTGGAAGATATTCTGAGATTCCAAGAGCACCACAGCCCTCCACCTCAGCATGCGTTGTTCTGCTGTGGGTCTGGCTGCTGTCCCTGAGGCCTTACCTGCACAGGACCACAGCACGATCCTTGGGGTGCAGCTGGGTCTGATTTCAGCCTGGGGAAAGAGCTCACCACATGCATGGAGAGCAGGGCACACGGGCACCAGCCCAGGCTGAAAACTTCTCCCATGGAGCGGGGTGGGTGTGTGATGTGGTGGATATGTGACAGTGGCATTGCTCCTTGTGGGGCAAAGAGCAGCCCTGGGAGCCAAGGCAGCTGGCCTGTGTGTAGAGGTATAGAAAAAACATAGCTCACTTAATCCTTTCGTGCCAGGGGTCGGGATTTTCCCAGAGCGACGTCCATTGCCGGCAATGGACGCACCAAAATAACGTCGGCATCACTGAGTTAACCACCTCTGTCCTCTTTTCACCCATTAAACTGCTCATGCACCATCCAGCTTCCCAACCATCTTCCCGTTTCTTCACGGCACGCACGCTACGTTCTCTCCCCTTCTTCAGCACGGAGTTGAAAATGGAGTTGAGAAAAGGTGACACATGGTCAGCTGGTGATGTTAACAAGCTCCTCGCTGACCTGAGAAGCTGGATGGAAATGGGTGAAATTACAAAGGGGGTCATCAGCACCACTGGAGAGGACAAAACTTAAGTCCCGAGGTTTCAGACCCCCCCCTCCCAGCCACCCCAGCCAGCTTCCTTTGGTCGTTCAGGGCTGTGCCATCGTTAGCATCCCAACAGGTGGAAGGTGGACAGAAGCAGTTAACTCAGAGTGCCACGAGGGGGGATGTGGTTTGCAGGAGGAAAATGATTTTTGTGTTTTTACAGTTCTGCTTGGCTGGGTACACCCTCACCCTGAGCACACGCTGCAGTGGGTTGGGGGCATCCTCACGATAATAAATCCCTTGCAACAGACACGAAGGGGATGCAAGTCCACATCCCAAACTGATGGTTGAGGGCTCCCACTGCGCCCAATCTGAGCTCCTCCAGGCTCGGACCTGGCACGTGGTGTTAGCATGACAGAGGAAAGTTCCCCATTCTATGCAACTTCCCACTTTTTCTTGTGCACTGTCTGCTGCTTGATGTTTAAACACTGCAGCACGTGAGAACCTCTGGCTGCACAGGTAAAAGATGGTGTGGGTGGTACGGAGCAAGTGCATCTCCAGCACAGGACAGGAATTAGCTGAGCTCTCAGTTTCAACAACCCCAAGCATTTGTGGTGAAAGGGAAAGGGCTCTGTTTCAGTGCAACCCCAGATTTAACCCACGAGGCCCACACGAGGAGCCTGCAGGTTACAGCCTGGAGAACATGCCACAGATCCACTTCGTATAGAGGGGAAGGAACACCAAGCACAGCCTAACTCTTCTACAGACCGACACTTCAGTTCACGTTTTATGTGGTAAAGACCTAATTCCTTCCCCAGTTAAAGATTATGCTCAAACAATTCTGCAGAACTTTGAGAGTATGAGATTTTTCTGAAAAATTCAGAGATTAAGGTAAGATTTCCCTTCAGTTAAACTCTAGATATGTATTATAAATGTGAACGACTGCACCTGTGACAGCTAAACAACACAAGTGAAAGTTCAAGGACTCAAAGCTCACTGTGGCCTCCTCCATCTATGTGCACACGGTACTGCATTATGGGCACCACTCATTTTTAACAACCTAAATCGCTCTGCATTATCAACAGGCAAAGAACTCCCGACCCATCTGATGCACTGTAAAATGAAAAGGTGCTTAAGGATTACTAATTAAAACTGGGCAAGTGCTCGATTAAGAGATGTGCAGAAGACCTCCACCAAGACCTTGTTTGGTGTGGTAGGGACTCAGCTGCATTTCAGCTGCGGGGCAGTGGCACTGGGAAATTGCAAGGGTCCCTTTTTTCTCATCTGACTTTGGTGATGTTGGTGGGGACAATACTGAGATCCTCAGGGCTGGGCACTGCCTTTGCTTTGCAGGATCCTCAGCAGACACTGCTTTAACATTTGAAAAGCAAAGCTCCCACCCTCCAAGAAATATAAGCCTACAGAAACAGCTGGTGGCCAAGAAGCCCCCAAAAACCTATTGAAACCCCCCAGGAAATGCCTCAAGCACTGAGTGGCAAGTTAAAGAACTCTGTCCTCAACCTCATCCAAGATAACTGCTGGCTAAAGATCAAGAGGCCAAGGCCAGCTCCAGTGCTCAGGGACAGTTGCTCAGTCCTGTAGAAGGCAACCAGTAGCCCTCAAACCCCTCTCTTGAGTTATCTGCTCTAAGAAGAAGCAAAACAGTGAGCAACTACATTCAAAGGCTCGGATTAACATCCAAAAATACCAACTACACACATCCAGAGGTGAACCTGGGATTAAAGCTGCCATTAAGAGCATGGAACTTGCCAACCAATGGTTTCTGGAGGCTTTCTGCATTGCAGATGTAAAGCAGATGTTTGCAGACCAGGAAACACTGATGATCTTCTGGTAACTTGAGTTGATGGGTGGTCAGTTTGTATCAACACTGATGGACACTGGGCCACGCAAACCAAAAATGCTTGCGGCCTTATTCTGAGCAGATGAGAACTCAAGAGCTGCCCTCACTCTGAACAGTCTAAAAATTGTAACTAGGAGGTCAAGGTGTCTTTGTGGGGGCCACACTAATGCGTGCAGCACAGAAAAACCTGGAAACCTACTGTGAGTCACAGACAGGGTAGCTTACAATGGAAGGACATATATAGAAAGCACCTGGAAAAGATCCTCACGTACAACTGGCAATCTCAGTTGTCAAAATTTACCAACAAGCACGCATCTCAGCCCTGTGTGCTGCTCAGCAAGGGCAGAGGTGCTGGAGATGCAGGTGCAGCAGGGTGCTTCTTACCTTCAGGTCCTTCCAGCTGTCGAGCAGCCTGCTGGCCAAGTCGCTCACATCCACTATTTTGTCCGTTTGCTCTTGGCTCCTCTCGCTCTCGACGTCAGATACGCCTTCCTCTTCGTCCTGGGACGGCGTTTCCATCGTGATGGGCTCCTCCAGCTTGGTGCCATTGCTCTCCTTAACCTCTGCTTCAGGCTCAGCCTCCAGCTCCTGTGGCTTGCTGCTCTCCACCGGTGCATCCATGGCTGCTTTCACCTCCTGCTGCTGCTGCTGCTCCTCCGACACCTCCGTCGGGGCGACCTCCAGCTGGTCCAGGTCCTCTTTCCCTTCCTTCCCCTCCAGCTCGCTAGTTGTATCCGAGATGGCACTGTCCATGCTGTTCTCACTTATGATTTTCAGCCTCCGAAATACCAGTTTCTTGGGGGTGTCCGTGTCTCCTTCAGCACTCTGCTTGGCAGAGAGCTCCGGCGTGTTGAGCGGTGTGTGAGCGCGCGACGTGTTCTCGCTCGAGTACCCATCGCCTTCGCTGAGCTGTGGGATGGCACTTTTGGTCTGAGCCCAGCGTTGGATGATGGGAAGCACCTTGCTCTCCTCCAGCATATTCTTGGTGGGTATGGGCAGCAGCTCCAGCGTCTTCATAATCTAATGGCAGAGATGGAATCACAGCTGTTAGGGCTGAAGGATTTATAGCTCTCTCCCGCTTGGAACAATTCCCCCTTTCTCAAGAAATAATTGTATCACAGCATCACTAAGGTCTCTAAGGTCACCGAGTCCAACCCCAACCCACCCCACCATGACAACTGACAACCCTACAGTTCCTGAATGCCTCCAGGGATGGTGGCTCCACCAGCTCCCTGGGCAGTCTGTGCCACTGCATCACCACTCCTTCAGAGAAGAAGTTGCTCAGGCACTACTTCCAGTCGGCCACAGCCATCCCCAGGAACACCAGCACAGCTCAGCAGCCACTGACAGGGCAGTACGTGGCTGGACAGGCAGTAAAGAAAATCTCAAAAGACTTCAGAATGTGTGCTACGGCTTCAGCAGCTTCTCTCTCAAAACCAGAGCCCAAATCCCTGACAAACAGTCCCTCTGAAGCAAGAGACAGCCAGGCCTTTTCCAGCACTTGAAGCCACCCAGCTTTTCAACTTGCTCCTCTTTAAAACAATTCCTCCAGAAGCAAAGGACAGAAGATACTCTCAGGGCACTGTGCTGGTTTCTGGTCAGGGGCAGCTGACGGCCAAAGATCAACCCTCCTAAAACAATGTAAAAAATAAAGGAGGAAAAAAAACCAAACAACAGCAAAAAAACGAAGTGAAGAATGGCTTTGAGAACAATGATGCTGAGTGCCTGAACCTACTCCTGTGCAGCAGAGGTGATCAAATACTAACCTGAACTGCGTGCTGGATATTTCTGCAGAGAAGTATGACTGCCAAAGCTGGCTTGCCATCAATGCCATCTCTTTAGCACTATGGGTTATGGGGCTGTCAGACATGATCCCTCTTGGGATCAGGAGGAAATGAGCATGGCACAACTGATTCAGAAATGCTAAGGGAGAAAAACCACGCTGAGCTAAGGGAGAAGAGCTGCCAGGCAGTGCCACCACCTCGGGGACACGAAGCAGGAGCTGGTGACAGGATGGGCACCCTGAGCTCTGCTTTCTGTCCCTGGATTCAGGGCTGGGCACAACTCTCCAAAATCCATAGCAGAGTTCTGTAGATGCATCTTTAGGAAAGGAACTTCCAGATGCTCTTTGCATGCAATCCTGAAGTGCATACAGACAACAGAAGTATTAAAGTTCCACTTCAGCCCATCAAAGTAATACTCAAACTGCCTCTGCAGTTCAGTGTGGAATAAATAAAGATCCTTGCCACTGCTGCTTAATTCTGGCTCATGTCACTAACTCAGAAATCGAAGAAAAACCACAGAGGCAAATTCTTTCCATGTATTCAGAACACTCCTTGAAGCAGAAGTTTCAGGCCGTGGCTGCGAGGATAACCACAGTTTGTTTGCACCAACACAATGCTTGTATCAAAACCATAACATCAGAATTGTGCCACCAACGAAACGGCAACGACAGCTTCAAACCTGGTGGGACTGAGGCAACCACTGACCTCCAGCTGCAGCTTGAGGTTGTTGGCAGTGCTTCCCCTGGCATCTCCCAGCTCCGTCATCCAAATCCAGAGCAGCGACAAGCCGTGGCACTCCAGGAAGGACTTCAAGCAGGACTGCGAGTGCGTGTTCTGCGTGGGCCAAAGTTACACAGAAGGCTCAGCAACTCAAGAACTACATTTGTTTTCCACATCCTAAGGTGGCTAACTGCTGAGCTGGCTGTAAGACTCACTGCTAGAGAGAAAGCACACGAAGCAGAAGAGCCAGGCTGAGATCGGCGTGTCTGATGCAACGCAGCTGGTAAAGGCTGCTGGTTTGGGGGCAGCAATGCATGCAGCACAAGTTTACAACCATTAATGGGTGAGTGGCTCACTCTGCAGAATAAAACTTCACGAGGTAACATGCTACCCTATAAGCTGGCTGCACTGATTCAGAGGAATTCAGGATAATCTCGGAGAAATGACAGCTCTTATTTTAAGCTGACAAACTACTCGTGTACATCCTGAATTCCTACGTAAGAGGAATGGCTTTGCTTCTAGAAATGGGCATTTTACCAATGCAGTTTCACCAAGCACAAAACCAGGGCAACCGTAACACACCATCTATGAAGGAAGCAGAGCTGCTCAGCTCACATTTGGGAAGCTGGCATCACTGAGAGCCCCTTTTTATCCTATTTTCCCCTTCTTCTTCGAGTGATAGCTACAAGACATTGCTTTCTCAGCAATTCCATCCCACTCCAGCCTGGAGTTGCTCACCTGGATGAGTTTGAGGCAGGTGAGCTTCTGCTCCAGGGTCTCGATGCGCACCATCAGCCGGGACAAGCTGAGAACTTGGTTCTTGTCTGAGAGCCCCTCCCCGTTCTCCAGCAGTGCCTCCAGCTCCCCATCCACCTGCGGGGAGGACAGCAAGCCACGATCAGGGCACCCTACATGATGCTAAAAGCTCCTTCCCTTGGCTCTGAGAGCCCCTCCTGACTCATTCTCACATACAGCAAGACAGAAGTCTGGCTTTAATTTGACTCAGTTTGGTCGGGTCGCTTTTATCTGGAATATTACAGCTTTCATTCAGCATTGTTTAGACCTGAAATACCATACAGAAGTGCAGTGTTCCCACCAGCTCTGTTTACACCACCCCAAGTGGAAGGCACAGAGGGCAGCCTGTCCCGTAACCGTACCCGCACGCAACACCAAGGCATCCCCAGCCCTAACGAGGGCTAATGAATAGCACATTTGAGATGTATATATATATACATCCATGCCATGTGCAGAGCTCTCCGCAGGGGAATTTCCAAGCGTGTGCCCAAAATGCTTCTGCTTGGAGGTTTACCTTTTCACACAGGAAAACAGATGTGCTCCAAATTGCTTAATTGCAATGATTCCTCAAACATCCAGCTCATATTTATAACCATAACCAGTCTCTGCATCACTCTCCATGCGGACACTGATACACCAACCTTCTCTCTCTGGCTCGCTGCTCAGTGGCACTAATAAGCACGTTAAAACCACTTACAAATGACTTCTGACTTCCTGGCTTCCTGACTCTCGGGATTTCAGCATGTGAAAATGAAGCTGGCATTTTCCACGGCAGCACCTCCCAAAAGAGCAGGTAACAAATGGTATTGGTAGGAACAAGGCATTCATTCCTCAAGCAGAGATAAATTCTGTTTTGTAGGAGGCAAAAGGAGCGCACACCGCTCCTCCCTGAGTGCAAAGTGCTTCTAAGAACTCCTCCTGACTTTTTTCTGCAAAGCTCCCTGCATCCATAAACTCATCAGTGCCATTCAGTGCAGGGAACATGCTCATGTAACCACTTGTAGAGGATTACATGCATGAGGAGCTATAAAAAGGCTTTAAAAAGACTGGATTTCAATTCCTTATTTCATTCACATCCAGCTGCAGACACAACTGGAGCTAACTCAGAGAGAACACAGTGGGTGTTCACACAAGCTCCTCGGCACTGACTTGCCTCTAGGCCAAAGCAATTAGAGGTTCAGGTTTCACACCCCAGCTCGGGGATGGCAGCATTTTAGCTGTCCAATTTCAGGTAATGCCCTCAGCAGTGTTGCATTTCAGTGGCACTTAGAGATCACGCAACACAACAGAACGTTGAAGCCGTGTAGAATTTAGGGTGCTCTTCTTTAAATGGGTATCAGTGACACCGAGTGCAGCCACAGCTCCTCCCTGTTGGCACTTTGGTCTCAGTAATCCAGAGCACACACATAAAACTAAAGTACCAAGAAAACACAAGCGTCCAGGGCCCTCCATGAAACACATTCATGGAGACTGAACTTTGAGGCTGCTCGGAGGCACTGACCCCACAGAAAGGCTGTGAAGGTGACCTGAAGGCTCCACAGAGAACCATGCCCTGGGTCAGCAATCTGATGCTGCCACTCTTTCTGGAAAAATCAGAAAAAGAAAAAAAAGCCAACAAAACCAACAACCACAACAACAGATCAGACATCCAGGTGAATCCCACTCACCGAATCCTTCTTACGGGAGCGTTCCTTCTTCATCTTCCCCCCTGCAGCCCGGATGCTGACCCTGTTCTCTCCTCCCAAGTAGCCCCGGCAGTTGGCTGAGCCACAGAAACATTTCTGAGCTTCTTTGCTGTTTGGGGGCAGAAGTAACACACAGTTAAATAACGAACCCATTGCACTCACAGCTGGTTGCTAAATCTCAATCCCAATACTGCAGTGAGAAAAGACCACGAACCACACTGCCCAAACATTTCTCTTCCTCTTTTCTTTCTATTGCTTTTTCAAATTCCTGCTAAGCAGTTAGAAGAAAGCATGGAAAACGTTCACCACCCCATCTTCTCAGATGGTCTGCAGTGTCTTGCAAAACGAGGCTGCCCAGACTCAACTGGTACTTCACCAGTTCTCTGCTTCTTGCAGAAGAAAGGGAAAGAGCCTCGCTGCATGGTGAGGTCTTTCATTCTGGCCCCTAAAAATTCAAATAAGCCCTTCAGTTCTTAATCTGCTGCCGTGATTCCCTGTTGTTTCCACAGAAAACCAAAGCCTGGTACAGTTCCAGGCTGTCCCCAGGTCAAGAAGCAAAATCCAGAAAGGAAAAGGTTGGAGAGTTGGGTCCACTAATCTCACACCTTGCAGTCAACCCAAATGACATGGTGGTGGATGCTCAATCCCTGGAGACATCCCAGCTCAGGCTGGACAGGGCTCTGAGCATGCTAACTGACCCGTGTGTTGCAGGGGATTTGGATCAGATGGCCTTTACAAGGCCCTTCCAACTCAAAACGATTTTACGATGATCCTATGATAAGCCAAAATTGCTTGAGAGCATGGTTTACAATTGGCTTGGTGGGCATGGTGGGGATGGGTTGATGGTTGCTGACCTTTCCAACCTTAATGATTCTATCATTCCATGTAACACGCAGAACTGAATGCAGGAAGATAGCTGGGCAGTACCAGCAGTAAGAAATAGAGGAGCTGCAGTGTCTTATACAAGGCAGAGGCTGAGATGAGGAAGGAGAACCTAGAGACCAGATCTAGAAAAGTCCAGTGAGTCCAGACTTCAGGTGTAGGAGACACCAAGTCAGCCAGCACAGCAAAAGAAGCTGAGCTGGTGCACTTGACAACCTACCTTAGGATGTGAGGCCTAGCCCCCACCATGCACAGCACGTAGCTCTGTGACAGCTGGCATGGGCTGATGCACTTTCTGACAAGGAAATTCAAGCTGACAAATGCCATCTGGGGATTCTAATGAGCTATCAGGCCAGGAACTGTCTCATCTTCAGAGATCTGGAGGTTCTCAATAAAAGAGTAGAGGTGGCACTAAGGGGCACAGGTGAGTGGGCACGGTGGTGATGTGCTGGGCTTGGACTTGGTGACCTCAGAGGTCTTTTCCAACCTCAATGGTTCTATGGCCTATGCTCAAACTTGGAACAGAAAACTACATGGCAGTATGTGACATTTTAGCATGAATCAACCTATAACGTAACTCAAAATTCAGTTCTGATCCTTCTGCTTACACTGTTGCAGAAAGCAGGATCCAGAAGGAAAACAAAGAAGCGCTCATTAAAAAACAGTATTTGTTAAAGATGCCTAGGGATTATACAACAGATCTACAGCTAATCTCATAATTGCACATTTCAGGACTGCTAGATGCCATTTTGTGCTAATCTTGTTAAAGAGAGTGAAATACTTCCCAGTACACCTGGATGAGCACCAATGGAAAACACCGGGCTCGAGTGCACAGAAGAGAGCGAAGCCCACGCTGCATTCTGCACATGTGCAGTCAGTCAGAGAGAAGGAATGTGCTATCTGTTGGGCTTTTACAGCTCTTGCAAGTATTTGCAAAGTTGTAAAACAGTAGTGGGTGGGAAAGAATGAGGAGGCTTTATTTAAGAGCATGGCAAAGTCTAAAGCTCGGGCAATTAATAGCTAGATTGAGGAAAGAAACAGTCAGAGCATTATCTGGGGAAGTTTCCACTAGGGAGAGATGGTATGAAGTGGAAGAGAAAGAAAATAAAGTGATAGTGAAAAGATGTATTAAATAAAACAGAAAATTCCTCTCCCAACCTCTTCTGTTTGAAACAGAGAAACACAATCCAGGCAGCACTTCATGCAGCTGAATTCCCATTCAATTCTAACTGCTCGGCTGGATGAGGCTCAGCTCTGGAGCAGGGTTTCTTCATTGCATCAGCACTCAGAAAAATGCACTTGCTACACCTGAAGCAGAGAGAGATGGCACCTACCCGTATCTCTGGAACTGGTAATCAAAGGTCAGCTCGGAGCCCGATGGGACCAGCTTGGTGGTGAAGAACCCAACTCTGAGCTGCCCATTCACAGTCCACTAAGGCATGGAAAAAAAGTGACAGTGGTTATTAAAACAACCAGGCTTGGCTTCTTTTTTTACATGAAATAACAAGGCTAACTCTTCACAAAGCAACAGTGATAGATTTAAACTTTGCTACCTGAACCAGCCATCCTTGCCCATTTCAGAGGTGGCTGCTTACATCTGACTAACGAGAAGCTACATTAAAAAAAAAAGAACTACAAAGAGACACAAAGATAAAGGAGAAATGCCCTTCACTTGGAGCTTGCTAAGTCACGGGGCAGCAAAGGGAGAGGCAGCAGCAGCTTTGATCCAGCAGTTTACCTTTTGTGTCTCGCAGTTTGGTTCACAGCTGTGGTTCATAAAACGAGAGCAGTTTCCTTTCTGGGTAGCATCTATTATCTAGAAAGGAAATAAACAACAAATATCACACAACAGACTGCCCTCCCTAGGCACGAGGCAGAAATATTGAGCAGCCTATCTGGGAACGCAGCAGGGCTGAAGGAGAACACAATCACTGCAGAAATCATCACCCTTTCCTCCTTCACCACCAGCATCATATAATTAGGAGAGAATGGATTTTATAGAGATAATAAGTGCCCCCCAAAAAGAAGAAAGTGACATGTGGTTCTTAGTCTTCATTACAGATTGGTTTGGTGGGGATTCTGAGTTTGTAGCATCAGTTTCTGACACTTTGATACAAGGTACAATGAATATCAGGGCTGGTGGAGCCCCACAGATTATGTTTTAATGGGAAGACTGCTCCATGGATCACCGTGCTCTCCCTTCCTTAATTGGACAAGACACCTCTGTGCTTCCTTGTGATCACACCACAGCCCCATGGCACCTACCAAATCTGCTTACGTAGAGGGCAAAAAAAAAGGAAAAAGAAAAAAAAGAAAAAAAGAAAAGAACTTGGGAGTATTTTTAGCTCATTTACTGTAAAAATCCCAAGACCCAAAAAAATCTCAACAGAAGTGATGAGCAGAATTGGGTATTGCATTTCTATTTATACCCTTGTTCCCAGTGAGCCAGGGCTCAAGGTTGGCAGTGCTGCAGCTCTGCATTACAGCTCCATCACACCACAGACCCAAACCTGCTGCTAAGCTGAAGCACAGATTAATCATTTAGAACTTCTGGTGCTACATGCTCAGGGCAGACCAAAGAAGCATACCTGCATAAACTGGAGCAGTAAGCAAACTTGGATTGCTGCTGCTATGTTTCCTAGACTGGTTTAACCAAAACAAAACCAAATTCAGCTCCAAGCACCTCACAGAGGTGTGGTTTCTCCCAGCAGAGCCCATCACTCTATCTTTGGGGGATGCTGTCTGAAGGACACTGGGTGCTCACACTGAGCTGGGGCTGAGCCCACCAGCCAATCTCAATGTTCAGCATTTAGGAGGGTTCCCTGCTCACCTCATCGTTCTTCAAGGCCATGAAGTAGTAGTGGATGTTCTTGTTGCGGGCATATTCCTTCACACGTGCCTTGAACTCTTTGTGGTCCAGCACCTCTCCGCAGTACTCCAACACAAAAGTGTTTCTGGAAAGCACAAGGGGAAAAAGCACCACTCATCAGTGAGCAATTAGGATGGAAAATAACTGCTACCCAGACAAGCTTGTCCTTTTGGTACAGCACTCTGCACCAGCTTTAATCTCAGGCAATTTGGATTAACTCAGCTTTGACACTATCACACCACCAGGAGTGTCAGCATGAAGGGCACAGAGGCAAGAACAACGCTGCCCTTCGAGCACTGATTGTTCTCTAAAAGAATAAAACTTCGGGGGCAGAGGAAAATAAAGAAGACGAAGGGAGCATGCAGCAGATGGATGGTTTTGCTAAAATGAAATGGAAAACCTGTCTGCACCTTGCCGATACGGTGGGCAAAATGAGGGATGGACAAAAAGCCCTTTTTGATCCTGTCTTTGAACCATCCCCAACCAGGTGGGAGTGGTCTCCTTCTGGCTGCATCACCCCTTGTTGGCTTTGCAAGCCCTTACGAGTCTGTCTTCTGGTGCTATGGGGGCCCACAGCAGCCTGTCCTCTCCAGGACAAGCTTTAGCTCTGCAGCAGAGTTCTTCCAGTCCCCACAACTCTCTCCAAGTGTCAGATTTTCACATGCAGAAACAAAAGTCACATTCCAGTCAGCCCCAGATTTAGATCTACTTAAAGCTGAGTATTTCTCTTATTGAGGAGTTCATACACACACCAATTGCAGCAGCTACCTTTGCTGCTCTTGTTTTGATTGATTTATTTCCCCTTTTACTCAATATGGTTCTCACATGGTTGTTTTCATGTGGTTATTTCCTTCCCCTGTTTCTCAGTGTACTCAAGCCCAGCACAGATGTGATGCTTGCTCAGGTGAGCTGCCTACTGCCAGCCACATCTTCAGCACAATCTGCACGCCTTGCCTTCCAGATTCCCTAAAAACTCGCATTAAAACTGGGCCTGATGTGTCCATAAGGGGCAGCACCACTGCCACTTCAGTTTCCATTGCTGCAGCTTCACAGGAGCCCTGTACATGTATTATTTGTAACATATCTGGCAAACCTGGGCAATCAGAAGCCAGAAAGCACCACAGTTTTCACACTCTTTGCCCAGGGAAGTGATGGAGTCGCTATCCCTGGAAGTGTTCCATGGAGATGTGGCACTTGGGGACATGGTCAGTGGGCATGGTGGGATGGGCTGGGGTTGGACTTGGTGATCTCAGAGGTCTTTTCCAACCTCAATGATTTAACGATTCAATCAGTCTCACGTATTTGACACAACAGTAAAAAAAGACTATCGTAAGATCTATAGTTTTTCCAGGAGTGCCAGAACCCATTCCCTGATTCCTCCACAGACATCTGTCTCCTTACAGAAGCAAGAAATCAGTCTCCACGGAAACACACTAAAATAACCTGAGTTACAGAAAATCTTTGCACAATTAAATTCTTGGCAGACTGTCCTAAGAGCTCACAGTCCCTTGTGCACTTGAGACCGAGCAGGCTCACCGTGCCCACCCCACAGCTTTCTGAAATGCAAATCAGAGCCTGGTGAAACTTCCAGAGCACAGCACTGCTACTTGTGGCAAGGTGAGCACCGAGTTATCCTACAGAGTCCTTTGTTGTTCAGCTGCTGAGCTTCACAACTCGTTTCTGTGTGCCCAGGCTCAGACATACACACTGCTGCTCCTTCTCTCGAGGCCTTACTCAAAGCTCTTCTTACTGCTGTGAGGATGAGAAGCACCTCGTGTTGGTCTGTCCTACCTCTGTCCCATGCCAGACCTGCTCCCTGCACCACACCTGCACATGGACCTGGCACTACGCTTCCTCCCTCTTAATTTTGGAGTGCAACAGTCTCAGAACAGAACCGGGATCCCAGAAATACTGGCATCCATCGTGCTGCCAACCCAGGAGGAGGCAGATGGGTTCATCCACAGTGCAGCCTTGGTGTTCAGGACCAGGCAGTTTCTCTGTGCCAGACACTACATAACAGCATGCACCCAGGCACAGTGTGTGAGTTAACATTTGGGTTCGGATAAATGAAGATAAGTCAGGACCAGATTGGATCTGTAAGCATCACCAGTGTAAAACTAGCACTCAGAAGTGCAGCAGTTACCTAAGGATATTATAATGAGGGAGGAAAGGGGCCCGTGGGTTCTCCACGTGGTCCAACAGGGAAGGAAGACTCAAGAAGAGCACAAGCTTCAGAGGTGAGAAGAAAATGGACACAAAGAGAGCATGCTCCTCTTCAGCCAGGTGACTGAGAGCCCTACTAAAGTCGGATGGAAGAGTTTAAAACCAGAAGGGGTGATCCACTGCTCAGTTAGGACACGTGCAGGTAACTAAGAGGAACTCCTGTCAGAGCTCGAGGGCAGCATGTTAAACAGGAAGAAATTCAACACATCTACTAGCATCAGTATGACAACATCAGCAACTTGTTTCCCACGCACGAGGGAGTGAAACAGCACAACCACGTCACCCAAAGAGCAAAAGCTTACGATGGGAGATCTTTGGCAGCTCTGAGCCCCCAGCCTTTCTTCTCAGTGAGGATTACTTCAACATCCGCGTGCTGCTTCTTCTGGAAGCGTCGGTTGGAACAGTAGTCACCATTTGGGCACCTGGAAGAACTAAGAGAAGGAAATGGAAAACTCAGTTCCCATCGGGACAACGGCGGCAACAGAAACAGCTCAAATGGGAAAAAGACACCATGTAATCGTAATAAATTCAGTGTAAAACTTTCAAACGTGTTTTGCTATAAAAAGTGTAACCATCTGACTGTCAACATGTAAATGCAGACTATTTCTGGAAAGAAGATAAATACATTTCCAATGCAAATGCTACCGAGCTTGTATGGTGTATAATCAAAATAGGCTGAACTGGCCAATTCTCTGCGTGTTTTTAGGGGTTCTCCTTCCAAGATCTCCCATTCCATTATGCCTGGGCTAAATTAACAACTCAGGCAGGGCTTCTGCCAGGTAACTCCTTCCTTTCCACCCAGCTGTATGACTTGTATATCATGCCTACCAAGCCCAGCCACAGGCACCCAGTCCCTGCCTCATGCTCAGGTAGGCAACAGCTCCCTTGGCTCCCAACTCCTTCCAGAAGGGGAAAGAAGCTGCCTGCACGGCTCTGGGGAAAGCACAGATGCTCAAGGAGAAATGAAAGGAAATGAGCAACTCACAGAGAGCAGTATGTGCGTTTCTGACTCTCTCCCCTCAGCCACACTTAACAACAGAGCTGAATAAGCCTCAGGAGCAGAGGACTCCATGCCTTGGCAGTCAGTTTTACAGGAGGTCACTGAGAAAAGTGCTCAGTTTGGAAGACCTAAGGACAGATGTGAATGCTCTCTGTGGGTTCTGAAGCTGAATCCACACCAGTCAGTGGAAACAGGAGCACGACGACAGCTTGTGGCCAGCAACCAGAAAATTCCTCCAGGTGCTCCCAAGGCATCTCGTGCACAGCAGTGCCCAACTCTGTCCAACTCACCACTCGATCATGAGCAGGCGGTTCAGGCAGTCTTCTCCACAAGCAACCTCCCCCTGTGCTCGCTCTTCCTTGGAGAGAGGAGGGCATTCGCACAGCATGCGCTTGATATCCCGGTGGGATTTGCTCTTCTTTCTGTTGAAGACAGGTCATTGACACAGAACTGAGACATTGTTTGGGTATGGGAATTCATCTTTCATCAGCTGTTACTGGAGGGCATTTATTTGCTCTTTAGAAATTGGACGTACAGACTGCATTTGGACAAACCACAAAGAACCTCTCTGGGTAACCACAGTCACTGTTTGAAGCAGGAGGTGATGACTTTCTGATCACGTCAGACTGTTTCTCAGAAAGGCATCCCAGGATATTTAGCTTTTTCTTATCCTTAATGTACACACACACATCCACACACAGAGGCTGAATTAAAAAAAAACACAAATTCCAGGGAAGTCACTCCTGGTTTTTATAGCTACATTTCTCACCACACGGTACAAATTATAAGGTTTATATTAAAAGGATAGGATTAGCCTCACTTGAAATACTATCTTCTATTAGCATAAATAATGCCATGAAGACAACCTCCAGAGTTTCCTTCCAACCTGCTATAACGTCCCCTCTGGTTTCACTGATACAAAGCCAGGAGAAAACCCATATTCTCCAATTTTAACATATAAACCACTAGAGAGCACACACATCATTTTAAAACAGACCTATTTTAATAAGGTAAATTGAATGGTTTAGCTAATTAAAACCTCTGTTTTACTGTCAAAGCTTTTACATGGGCACGATTACCACAAGGGCTGCACAAAAAGTAAGACTTGGTTAAGGAGTCTTACCTACATGTAAAATCCAGGGGGAGTATTTTTTTGGCACCTATGGATCTTGTCAAGCTCTGAGGTAATGCTCCTGCTGCATAACCCCAAAGTTCTGAAATAAGGCTTTCCTTTCAAACGTCCCCATCCTGGTCAATAATCCCACACTAGAGGATCACCTACAATCAGTACCCTCTGCTATTTTAAATTACAGCTGTTAGAGCGAAACTAACTCGTCTGAGATGCCAAATAATTACACACAATTACCCAAAGCCTTTGGAAAGGCACAGTGCACATCCAAAACCTCTCCCACAGCCTGCCTTCCCTCTGGGGACACTGAACAGATGAGGACAAGCCCAGAGATGATGTTGCCACACTGCTCTGGGCTCTAACGTGCTCTCCCCATGCTCATGTGAACGGTGAGAGACAGCAAGGTGTGCAAATCCTGCCTGCAACCCTCATCACATGAGCTACAAGGGATGCCACAAGGATTAAGGTTTACATTCTGGAAGTGATTCTCCCCCTGTACTCTCCCACCCACAGCGTCTCGCTGGGCCCATTTTTCTGCATGGGAGGAGTTCCAGCGTGGTTACAGTGTCGTGCCAAGATGCACGTGACATTCCTCCTCCCTGCTGCACCAGGTGCTAGTAGGGCCTTAAGAAAGCCAATCCAGAATTGAACACAAGTCGAAATCTAAAATTTTCATAGGCAGAAATGAAAGGAGAATAAAAAAAAAAAAAAAACTCAGTTACCTTTCCGTCAAGTACACGTTTTCCTCAATGAGGTCGAAGTAACAGGGCATCTTCCCCTGCTTGGCAAACTCCTTCCAGCGCTGCGGGTCGCGGAAGTCGTCCATGATGCACGGGCGGCCGACCATGGAGGAGTCCTGGGGTGCCAGCTCCTGCTCTCCCTCCACCTTTGCCTTCTTCCTCTCCCTCGAGTCCGCATCGCTCTCGGAGTCACTCTCCAGTTCCTGCCGTCGTTTTTTGGGCGGGCCTCGCTCCTTCACATCATTCTTTTCCAAAGCCTTCACCTCCTCCTTTTTCTCAGCACCAGACACCGGCTCCTTGCTCGAGTTGCTGCTGATCTCGTGGGCTTGCACGGAGCCCGTCTCTTTCTGCACAGGAGCATGGAACTTAGTGGAGGGGGTGGGGAAGCCAGCCTTGCACTCATCATCCCAGTGGTCATCCTCGTACTCCTCGTGATCCTCCGTTAGAGAATCGGGCACTTGTCCTTGAACTCGCTCGTAGTTGCCTCCAGCAGGCCGGCCAGCAGACCTCACGTCCCAGTAGCCATTGCCCTGCCAGCAGTTCTGAGAGCTGCTGTAGGCTCCCGTGCCTGGCTGGTAAACGTAGCCCGAGTAGACCCCAAAGCTGCTATCCGGCTGCTGATAGGTGCTGCTGGGCTTCTCCGCCTGCAAGTCCCAGCTCACAGCACTCACACCTTCCACCGGATGAAAACCATCCTCCCTGGAGCAATCTCCAAGGCCAGACTGATGGAGCCCTCCACTCCCCTGCCGGCTGTCGGGCTTGGAGAAGCTCATCGGATGGCAAGACTTATCAACACTCTCAAAGCTCTCAGGCACACAGAACGGCTGCTCCTCCTGCCTGCCAAGCGGCCTGCCGATGGACATCAGCTCACTGAGCATCCTCTCATCCGGGTTGGGTTTGCCTTCACAATCCACAGCCAGGTCTGCCTGGCTCGTGCTGTCCACGCCATCGCTCTGCGGCTGGCACACGTCCTCACCGTCCTTCCTGCTGAGCTCGGTCGATGAAGCCGGACTCTTGTCCATCCCTCTCGGAGAGCACATGCTCTCAGCCTGGGGCCCGCTGTTACTCGCCATAGCCTCCGGCCTCTCCTCATAGTAGGGCCAGCTCGGCTCCGGCCTCTCGTCGTCCCAATGGTCGGAGTAGCGCCGCGTTCCCTGGCTGCTCCGCGAGGAGCAGGGGCTGCTGTCCTCCATTGCAATGCTCGAGTTTTTTGGAACAACCACAATGGACTGCAGCCTCTTACGCGGCACGGCGTCATCAGAATCAGAACCCTCTGTGTCGCTGACATCACTGCCTGGCTCACTGTCACTCTCTGCCGTATCTGAATAGTCGTCATGGAGAGCGGGAGCGAATTCTGAGGTACCGCCGCTGCTGTCGCACGTCGGGGTTTGCGTTACAGCTTCTGATTCCTCCACGGTCACCGCAACGTCACTGCACGGAAACGAAGCGTCCGCAAAGGCCGAGGCCACCGAGGGCTCGTTCCCTCCGCTGTCTTCAGTAGACACTTCTTGGCTTTGCTCTTTCAGATCATCGGGACTGACTCTCTCGGTAGTAACAGCCATTTCTTCCACCGCTTCCTCTCTGCTGCGGTGTTCCAGCGGCACTTGGGAATAATAGGAGTGCTCATCCTTGAGTGACAGCTTGCCCCGTGCTGAGCTCAGGTCAATGTGCCCAGTGTCCAACTCAAGCACTTCTCCATCTGCCGAGCAGCTTGGCGGGGCCCCATCGCCCTCAGAGGGGACATTTTCCTCCGGATGCTGCGTAACCACAGGACAGTCCTGCCTGATTATGGGGGAACAGCAATCCTGGGCGGAATCCCCACTCGAGCTGTCCACAGCCAAGCCAGCTTGGTGGGGTGGGTCCATGTGATGCTGCTCCTCTTCACACGCGGGCTTTGAATTCGGATCCTCTGTGCTTTCGTAGTCGCATGTCACCGTCTGCGGTTCGATGCGCAAATCCAGGAATGCCTCAGAAGTCGCTTTCACATCTGCTGGTTCAACTTCAATTTCGACCTCCGAGTGATACAAAGAAGGAGCAGCATTGTCTGAAACGTAGCAAAAAACTGGTTCTTTGGTTTTGTCACAGGGAGCCGCCAGATCATCCAGCTTCTTCACTGCCACTGCCGAATGATCTACGTTCACCACTGGTGAAGGCATGGCTTCACCGTGCTGCTCCTCGTCCTCCTTGAACAGGCTGCTACACTCGCTCGACTGCACGTGAGAATCGTCGGGCTCGTGCTCCTCAGGGGCGTACGTGCTCTCAAATCCATTGGATGGCAGCGGATATGAGTTACTCGTCCTTCCGACGTGGGACGCTTCCAACCTGCACAAACTATCATCAGAAGACACTGTGACATCCTCTGCTTTGGAGGCACTGGGAGTTGCCAGATCATCAGAGCTAACCTCTGGGGACCCATTTATACTCATTTCCACAGGGAAACACGTTCTCAATTGCTCGTGCTTTACCCTTACTAAAGTCTCTTGTTCCTTAACACTGTCGTGGCATTCATTTCCTGCGAGTTCCTCAGACCCTGAGCGAGGAAAAGCAGCTTTTGATTCATCTGTCTTTTTAAAAGTGGGGGAATCATTTAACTGATTTAACGGAGAAAGCGTCTTTTCCCTTTCAAACCTTTTTGCAACGGACACTCTGATCTCATTGCTTTTTAGACAAGAGGTCTCTAAATCTAGAGAATTAGACTGCTGTTTTATTTCTTCAATCGATTCTGTACAACAGAAAGAACTCTTAAATTTATCAGGCTTTGGTGCAGGGATCTTTGAAGGGGTGGACTTATAACGGGAAGAATTCACATTACTGTCAGGCTTAGAATGGGAAGTCCCCTTTCGATACCCGAGCTCGTTAAGGGGAGAGCACCTTTTGGTCACTTCACTTTCTGAAGTCCGTTTTGAATCTCTATCTGCTTTTGAAGAAGATTTTCCTCTCCTCTCCGTGTCAGCATGAGATGACTCTACTTTGCTGTCCCTGTCTGATTTAGAGTAAGAAGTCCTTGACTCTCTGTACGAGGAGGAATGGGACGACGTGCGCCTCGAGTCGCTGGATCTGGAATGCGTCCTCCTGTACTCATCTTCCGAATCAGAGCTCTCCCTCCCCCTGGAGTCTGCGTACGAGCGGGAGTACCTCGTCCTCTCCCTGTACGGGGAGCTCCGGTGATACCTGCGGTCGGAGTCGTAGTAATGTGAGCGCTCTGACCTGGAGTAGGAAGAGCTGGTTCGGGAGCTCCGATCTGACCGGGACCGAGAGTGGGACCGGCTTCGCCTTCTCTCTCTGTCTGACCTGGATCGGGAGGATGTATACCGCGAATCTCGATCAGATTTCGAATAGCTAGAATACTTATCATCTCTGTCCGATTTGGAGCGTGAGGAGGACTTCATTTCTTCTCCTCTGAGAGAGGAAGAGCTTTTCCTGGGATCCCTCTCCTTTTCAGCACTGGATATCTTCTGCTCGTGCGAGCGCTGGCTGGAAGAAGTCCTCACGGAATCTTCATCAGACTCGGAGCCTAGCAACGTGCCATCTGACTGTGAGAACTTCCTTTTGGAGTTCTGTTTCCTAGGGCACAAAGAAGCACCCCTGGAGCTGTCCGAAACCTCATCATCTTTCCCAATATGGGAATCTTCCTTCTGTGGAGTTACTTCCACCTGCTCGGCCACGTGTTGAGCTGTATGTTCTTCCAAACCGTGCGATACAACATCCTGCTTAAGGTCCAGCTCCAGAGCTTCCTTGGGGACTACGTGACAGGGCTCCTTCGAAGCTGGGACTTCTGCTTCTGCGGGCGGTGACAGCAACAGCGTCGACATGAGCGTGATGGGCAGCTGTGGCAAGGCTGCTGCAGCGGGGACTGGCATTGGTGCTGCTGGTGATGCTGTTGGTGGAGGTGGTGGTGCTGATGGAAAGTCCACGGTCGCTGCCACCGGCTCCGTTACGGGTGCCAGGGCCGGCGGTGGCGGCAGTGAGGTCACTGCTGCAGCTGATGGGGGGGGTTTGGTTGTGACGCTAAGTAGGTGTTTCTTAAAATGGATCTTCCCCAATTCTACCTTCGGTTTTGGAGGTGAAGACTCCTCCGTGGAGCCAGCAGCATCCCCAAGGTCCATTTTAATTTTGGGGTTAAAATCAGTCTGCAGGGGTACTGCCGGGGAGTTCTGAGTTTCATTTTGTTTCTCGTTTCCCAGACCGGGCAGAAATCTGTTCGGTAAGGTTTTCTTGGTTAAGCTAAAGCTAAAAGACACCTTTTGTCTTCCTTGCTCCTCAAGGTTAACCTTTGTTTTGGTGCCTTTGGGCAAAAAGCGACTAGAAGCAACACCTTTGAACACTGGGCCTTTGATAAAGCCAGCTTTCTGCACGGTTTCAGTCTTGCCCTGGAAAGACAAAAAAACAAGATGCCGTTAGACGGGAATGTTTATTTTTAAATTCTGTTCTGCACAGTTTTCTTTCACCTGGTGAATTTTTTATGACAATAAAATAGAAACTGATATCCTGGGCCGAAGTCTAGGACAGCACAGCCACACAGCCTGCCTCTCTTTTAATCAAAATCAATTATCTGCTCCTTTCGAGTCTCAAACAAAATGCCCTTTGGGATTCGAGCTGAGGCTTTTTAACTGCCTTATTAATAACCAAACTCAAAGAATCCAAGTTCTTTTTTTTGTTTTTTATAAAAATTAAATTGAAAAATAAAAAAAAAGAGAGAAATAGGGTTCCTCACACAAAATTAATTGGAGACCACTACTTCATTTGTTCCGTTTCTGTGGTCTCAAGGTACAAAACATCCTGCATCGTTAAAGCTTTAGGTGTGTTCGTTCTCACACTCCAGGAAACTGTACCTGGATGTATCTGATGTCAGAACAAATTTGGACAATGAGACCTACAGCCGCAGCCCTAAGTTCTGTCTTCTCCCACCTTCTCCCAGCAGCCTCATCTCAGTCAGTCACAACTCCCAGTAAATTTCCAGGCTAACAAGGAGGTCGGTGTTCACATCACTGCCAGCACAACTTTTGTCAGCACTCAGCCACACCTCTGAGCTGATGGATCCTAACACCTTACACACGCCATCTCACTGAAGGAATCTGGTGTCCTGCTGAGGAGTCCTTCCCAGCAAGCCTGGCAGTCTGGGACACAACTGAGCTGAAAGTCACCTGTAGGACACTTTACACTTGAGATGTCACTTTGGGCATGGCGCAAGCCTAAAGCAACCAAGCTCCTCTCAACGTGGGAACTTCTTCCCTTCCAGAACGCATTTATCAACGCCCGAGATTAGCAGCTTTCATGGCAAAAAAAGCCAAGTGTGCTTATTTGCCTTGGCACGTGCCCAGCTGTTTTGAAGCTCCGGGCTTGTCCCCGCAGAGACTCTATCGCTATCTACCGCAGCGTTAACGATAGCACGATTCCTAATGATGAATGTTGGCCCACTGTGTTGAAAGGGTGTTCCTGTCAATACTCCTTTATCCCCGTAAATCCAGACTGCATTAGTGTAATGACACTCTGAGCAAGAGGCGTAGCTCAGTGAGGGCTGTTCTAGCAGTCTGAATGGTGCACACAGGAAGGTTCTACTCCGTGACCATTGCATGAACACACCGTTGGCTGCAGCAGTGGTTTCCTGCACCCACTCCGAATTGTTACGGACTCTGTTATCGTTTAACTCTTGTGAAACAATGCAGAGTTGCTAAGGCTAAAGGCACCATGGTAAATTATTAAGTTAGATGTCAGTAGAATACAAACCCCAGCCCATTCTATTCATTATATTTTTTTTTTTCCAAAAAATCTGACCCCTTTAAAATGGGTACCACTTCATGGGGGCTTTTAGGTGAGTGCCAATGCTGAAAGGGCACCCAAATAGTGACCCCACGTCCACATGCTTGTCCATCTCTTCTCCAACATTGTCCCATCTTCCTCACTAGAAAGGCTGGTGAAAATACCCTCTGTTTTCAGAAGTTACCCACTTTTTTTTTAACCTGAACAACACTGCAATGCGTAAACGTGTAGGAACAGATTCACTGGAGCACAAAGGGCAAAACCAAGCTTCCAGACCATGTGGCAGGAGCTCCGAGATCACAGAATCACAGAATTGTAGGGGTTGGAAGGGACCTCTAGAGACCACTGAGTCCAACCCCAATGCCAAAGCAGTTCCTTATCCCAGCTTGCACAGGCAGGCATCCATCCAGGCGGGTCTTGAACATCTCCAGAGGAGATCCAATGTTAGAGGCCAGCCCCCCACAGAATGCTGGGCACAGGCTCCCAAAAACCAAGGCAATGTCATTTTGTGAGCATGTTCAGTTGCTTATTACCCCCACATTACCAGAAAATTCAAACCTTCCTACCCCAACCACTACATCAGCACTCAAAGAGTTTTCCTACTAAAACTGCTGTGAAATTATTTAATGTGCAAAATCACCCACAGTTATGAAAATATGTCAGTGTCTTGATTAAAAATTTCCTAAATCAGAGCTTAAAGATGAATAATGGGGTTTGGACACATCCACCTGTACACAAAACAAAGCCTGGAGGGGATAAAAGAGCTGCTGAACTTCCATTCCTCTGCTTTTCATATCTATTCAGCAGGGATGATGCATTTCAGAACAAATGTTTCAATCTCACACTCAGCCTTCCAGGGATTTCTTCTTAAATAACACCAAGTTGAAAAAAGCATGACTTCCATAAATTTCAAAAACACCCCACAGGTAGCTTTTGAAATGTAACAGGGAGCAATTACTGGTGAAAGAGTAGAAAAGTTCTCCTCGCTTTAATGTTTTACAGGTAGCAAATGCTCCCCAGAAAACTGCTGTGAGTGTTGTGCAGCCTGGGGTAGGCAACAGAAGCTCACTCTGAGCCTTCAGCAGAGATGAATGAGCACTCCTGTGGCTTTTGTGTCACCACACAGTAAGTTCAGTCAGAGCAGAAATGGTCCTAACGCATCAGAAATGATCAGCAGCGACCATTCTGCCACTCACTCACTGGGGGAACGTGCTAGGGGAGTTCCCTTCCCTCCAGACTTCACCACTGCCCTTGGGGCACCCCCAGGAAAACACCGTATTTGTATAGGAAGATGCCTTGCTGCTCGAGAAAGCTTCGTGAGACTTGGGTGCAGGTAAAATCAGTTGGTCAAGGGAGTGACACACATCTCAGGAGCAAAACAGGAAAAAGGATTCGTTCCACTCACCTCATTTTCTTCTTCTCTATTGCAATCCAGCCGAGAAAACATGCAAAAGAAAACAGAAAGAAGGTGTAAACATCAGGCAGAAACAAGAACACATCTGCAAGCAGGAAATGCAGCACAGGTAACCGAGTGCCACCAGGGTCACCTGTCCCAGTGTCACCCACTGCACACGGACACAGTGCTGGTGGGAAGCCTGGGTGCTTCTGCAAACCCTGCTTGTGGCTGGCAGGGCAGCCACGAGTCGTGTCAACAGAGGTGATATTGTGAAGATAACACAGGTATCAGTCTGGAAAAGGAGGTGTCGAAGTGGGGAATTTTCACCCCACTTAGTGAGACGAGCTGGGCAACGCCTTGGAGAGCATCACTGCAAATTTTCCTAAAGGAAAACTGCACACAAGGATGCAAAAGTTTTGTGCCCATTGCTCGGTGGTTACTGACACTGCAAAAACTCATCTGACTTTGGTATATCCCCCTCACAAGCACGCTGCAAGCTCTCTATTTGCACACAGGCAGCCTCTTCCCTCTACAAATACAGGGTAAGTTTTCAACAGGACCTCTGCTAAATTTAACGAGCTTCTGACCCAAAATTTGGCACTGCTGTGCTGACACAGTCAAAGTTACTGCACGTTGGCCCTCAGGCATCAGCTATTCCAAGAATCCATTTCTGGACAAGAAAGCAGAGCTCTGGGTTAGTGCAGCCCCGCAGGACCCCGATGCAACCAGGTATGTCCCCATTTCAGCCATCATCAACACAGAATGAGAAACAACCTCCTCAAAGAACTATTACCAGCAGCAACATACTACCAAGGCTCATGTGCAACTGATAAAGCTTATTAATCAGTAATAAACTATTCTTACAGCAGCAGCAACTGGGTTTTTTATTGAGGAAACATGAACCAGGAGTTTAAATGAGCTGTGGGAGACACAAAGGGCACATCCATGATTGAGTGGGGTTGGGAACACGTGAACTCAATGCAGAGCAATGCAGAAGTCCTTTCAGAACAGCACTCTTGATGTGCTTTAGTGCCACAAAGGAGGCCTCATTTTTAGGATCACAGGAAAAAGGAGCTTAAGTAGCTGATAACACTGCCTGTGGCAGGAGGGTTGGGATTCAATTATCTGAGCTCCCATCCAACCCAAGCCATCCTATGATTCTATGATAAAGGTAATGAAATTAACAACTCATTTTTGCTCCTCTTGCTGGAAACCTGCACAAAACCAGCATCAAGACACTGGCAAGGACGGAGAGGTTTTAGTTCAAGCAGAAGTTTCTTCCTCTGTCTCGTGATGGTACTGCAGAAGAGGCAGTGGTGTTGCAGAGGGAAGCCATCTGCCCAAGCTCTTCCCTTCCCACTGACTCCAGCTGGGGCAGTGGGATGGGAGCACAGCACTGGGACACGTTGGGATGGAGCAGGGCTGCAGGCTGCTGCCTCAGGGCCAGAATTTGTCCGGAGAGAACCCCCATGATGACAGCAGGCAGCCAGGGGAAGGACAAAGCACCAAGTGAATGAAGCCACATGTCTCAGGAGTCAACAGAGCACGTAGGAGTGGGGCAGGAATTACATTACCAGTGGTGGATTTTGTGCAAACATGGGGCAGTATTTCAGGCACCGCTCCCTCGCTGCCGGCTGCGGGTCACGTTTCCATGTCCTGACTCTTCCCTTACCCCGGATCAAACACATAAATAGATTTCCAAACTTAGGCGACGTGTCACTCCTTGCTCAGGAACCAATAAAAGCACAATTTCAAAGAGCAGCTGTGCTACACCTGTCTGAGCACTGCTAAGTTTGCATGCACCCCAACTTAAGCAAAACCCAAATCCCCACATCATGCACAAGGGTCTGCACCTCGTCCTGAGCATGAGAATTGAAAATAAAGGTATATGCAAGGCTTTATCACGGTAACACAGAATCAAGAGAGATGGAAAGATCACCAAGACCAACAGTGAACCCATCACCACTGTGCCCACCCACAGAATCATTCAGGTTGGACCTCTGGTTTGCTCTAGGAACAGTAGTAAGAAATAAAGGTGTGTTTTTTCTTCTGAGGTTCACTCTGAGGTGCCTGAACAGGCTTTTAGCAGCGAGACTGCTCTCCTTCTTACAGTGCAACCCACAGCAGGACCTCGGTTTGGTGGAGGCTTTGCTTTTGCTACACAAGCACACAAAACATCATCAGGGTTACAAATTCTGCATGACAAACACCGGGTTAAGACAAAACTTTGTCCTCACCTCCCACATTCCCCTTTTCTTCCTTCCTTTTTTTTTTTTTTTAAAGACACAAACCATGCAGTCTAAAACTCTTTTTTATCTAAACATCTGCAAGGCTAATGATCCTGGAAGAGCAAAAAGCCTCCCCCTGGGCTCTCAGCACCCCTAGCTCCAGGCTGCCCATTTGCAATCGTTAACACTGGGCCACCTCAAAGCCTACCTGGTTGACAAGTACTTTTTCTTAAGGAAATAAAATGCAAAACCCAACCCCCACCGACCTGGCAGCTCAGCGGGGAGGAAATGAAGCCCCTAAATCGCAGCCCCAAAATGCAAAACCTCATTCCTTTGCTCACCAGGTACGGCAACAGTGCAGGCAGCACAATGAGGCCAGAGCTTGGCTGGAAACTCCTCATTCCAGCAGGATGGTAATGCCAAAGAGGAAATCTTTACACCAAACTACAGTTACAGCTCCTGCACGGGACACATCACTGCTGCTGGCACCAAACGGTTTCACCAAACCTTACAGGTCCGATGCGTCAGCACACACTTGGTTTATTAACCTCTCATACATCCAGCTAGGGATTGAAAACTAGGACAAATGAGGAGCGGTCCCTGCACTAAACTGAAACAAATACGGAGCTCAATTAGTGCGAGCTCTTTTGTAGCACTGCGCTTTTCATTCCCACGTGTCCCTGCTTCCAAGAATGCCGCACCGGACTGGAAAAAAAAGCAGGCAGTTAACAGCCAGCTCCTTCCCCCCAAATAAACCTCCTGGAGGAACGGCTAACAGCACATCCAGGAGGAGGGGGGGGGGGGGGGGGAAATAAATAAATCAAACCTTCTATTTAAACAGAAGCTTGAAAGCAAGCCAATCTGTGCAGAAAATGAGGTCAGTGCAGCTGGAGGTGTGGGACTGTCCCCTGCTCACATCCCTGCCTCCCCAGCCCTGCTCTTACTGCTTCCACGGTGCTGTGGTTTTGTAGTCTTTTTTTTTTATGTTCCTGTTTGGATGCTGCTGCGTTGGGTCGGGGGCACTGCTTTTCCTGTCCTGAAATAGGAAAAACCACACCAGGTACACAAGAAACCCATAAAACATGGACGTGATGCAGATGAAGGAAGTTCCCCATGCCCCCCAGGTCCAACCCAGCCCATCCCCACCATTCCCACTGACCACATCCCCACTGTTCTTCCTGACTCCACCACCTCCCTGTATGTGCCACTGCATTTCAGGGAAGAAACTGTTCCTAACATCCAACCCGAACCTCCCCAGCGTGTCAGCAACGCCAGCACTTCAAAGAGTATGAACTTTTCCTTTAGGAATCAGGCCCAGTGGAGAAGAAAACAATTCTCCAGCCTTCTGTTCCGATAAAAGCAACCAGGTCCCTGTTCCCACCCCTAAATCCACCCTGGGGCCACCGAGCTCACAGCCACATCTCTGCCCACTGCATTCAGCGCTGGGCACACCTAAAGAAACTGAGCGTTAAAGTTTTACACCGTGACAGCAATCATCACAGGCGATGCTGTTCCCATGGCAGCAGCGGTGCAGGGAGAGGTTAATCATCACCGCATGGATGGGAACAGAAGGGTGAGGAGGCAATGGGATGAGGTGTCGAGGGGCAAGCTTTGCCCTTGGACACAAAGAGAGGGCTCAAACCCGCTGCTTCGTCCTAAAATGAGGCATGTGTGCAGCGTGTGGGAGCATCTGCCCTTGAAAAGCCTCCTCCGAGCATGGAAGGAGGGATGTGTTTAGTTGGCATCCTCATCAGCAGAACTAAGCGGGATCTCTTTGAGATAACCCCTGCAGCAAAATCACCTCCTCGGAAAGTTAGTAGGTTGTACAACAAAAGGGAACGCTTCCAGCACGCAGAGCCCTCTTCAGTTTTGTTTCCCCAAAGTGATGCACCGAAAACTCACAGTGAGTGCCCCCAGGCACTGTGTCTGTCCTCCAAGCACGGTGCCCATCTGTCCTCCATCCAAAGTGTCTGCCCATCCAGGGCTGCCAACGTTCCCAGTGCCCCAAACTCACCTCCCCTATGCCCATGCTGTGCAGACTCACGGCCCTGGCACAACCCTTCCCCCCCCAGCACAGCTGAGCTCCTGCTGCACCTCTCACCAACACTCCCGTGTGCCAGAGGGTAACGAGATCCAAAGCTGCACCCCACTCGGAGAGGCAGGAAACACTTCAGCACCCCAGTGCAAGCTGATAGAATTGCCCTCTAATTTCATTTACAAAACAGGAGACACCACTGAGAGCTGGGCTGGATGGAAAGGCTGGCTAAGCACGTGCTGAAACGAACACCCTGAAGTGAGTTAAAAGATGCTGGATAGCAAAATAAACTGCAGCGCGCGAATCCTGCTTAAACAAAGTCACTGCACCTCGCTCCCGAGCACCACCGGCACAAAGCTCAACCCCGCAGCTTCCCCTGAGCACCCTGCTGCAGCTCAAAGCACGCTGAACGAAAGGACAAACCAACCTCAAAACTTCTGTGCCCACTTACACTCGCTGCTACCGGCTTCGCTGTCGGCTGGCATCACGGACTCAGCACCACGCAGGGCTCAGCACCGACCCAGCGGCTCCCACTGAACCTCAGCAATGAGGGCTGGGTGCTAAAAGGGTGGGGAAAAAAAAAACGAAAAGGAAAGGCAGTCCCTCCCCTAGAAGCCCTGCCAGCACGGCCTTCTACCCCTGCCCCTCCTCCTCATCCCCCTCCTGGAGGGCCCTCAGACTTCATGCAGGTATTTGCAGGCATCCAGAAGCTGCTTCCTGAGTGTGCACTGCTGCGGGGAGCTGAGCGGGGAGAGTACATCCATCCCCATCTGAAGTCATCCCATCCCCTCCTGAGGTTAGCAGCACGGCATCCCACAGCCACGTGGCAAGTAGAGCCTGCTGTAGGGCTGCCTCTGTCACTAAGAAGACATTGTGGGTTAATATCTAGCTCTGGTGGCATGCAGGTTGTGCTTGCAAAAGCCTGCAGCAAGCCCCACTCCCCTGACTAGCTGGTGGTAAAGCTCCAAGGTGCCTGAAATAAAGAAGAAAGCTCGGCTGCTCAGCACAAATGAGACATCACATGCTACGCACGGCGGATACTGAGCACGAAATTGGGCCAGGCCTCATGTCGCACATCAGCAACTGAAGTACCCGCATCCAAACTGCATGTCACTGCAGTCAGTCCTGCCACAGCAGGCACTCTCTGGGTGCAGCTCTGTCTCTGTGGCTCTGCTGATGGCGCTGGCAGGTCTCCTAGAACCAAACCTGCCTGCTGGAACTCCATCAGTGCTGCTGACGCTCAGGTGCAGGCAGAGAAAACACCACCTGCGACTTTCAGAGTGGAAATACATCACCTCGTTGCTCCCCTACACCCCAGAGCAGAACCAGCACGTGCCTCCTCTCCTCGCAGAACATCTGTGCTCACCTCAAACCGGGACCAAATGTGATGAGAGGGTGAGTTCCACACAGCAGGGACGGAGCTCTGCAGGGGAAATGTCAGCCCTTAAAGCAGGAGCCCACGTGTCCCACACTGCCCACTTTCCTTGCACTTTCAGCCACGTCAGCTCCAGCCCTCCTTTCCCCGTTTCACCATTCTCCATCCCATCACACACCGGGCATTTTCTCATCCGTGTCTGCACCTCTCCCTCCAGATGCAGAGCAATCTTCTGTTTGCAAATGGGATCCAAAAGGGAGAAATCACACCTCTCTGCAGCCCAGAAAACTGCTGTTTCAGTGGCACAGCTAAACCACTGCCCCAGTCTGAGCCAAGCTTAAGGTGGACACCCCAACTGGGAATCCTCACCGTATTTATTTCCTATGCCATTATGGATGAAGTTTAATCTCCTGTGACAAAACCTGCCCAGCAGGTTAAGTCAGCAGCGAGACACACGTTACAAGCCACCCTGCAGCCCTAGGAAGGGCGACCCAACTCGATCAAAACGAACTCCTGAAGAAATGAAGGCTTTAAATCAAACTGTTGGGAATCACAGTGCAGAGAAGATATTATGGCTGTAACCTGCAGCCCTCCAACGGCTCCCGTTGCATCACAGCCGGTTGCTGCGGCGATGACAAACACAAGCCAGAGCAGACAAACATAACCTGCATCCTCCTCGGAACAGAAAGCAGCGAGAGAAACACAAGCTGGAAGCAGGCTGCACCAGCCAGCTCCAAACACGCGGCTCTGAAGTGCTCCTGGTGGAGGAAGGAGAGTGGAGAGCAGCTTTGAGTTAACTCAGGAAGGAGCAAACCTCTGCAGATGCACTTCAAACCCGAAGGCACTCATGCAGCAGCCACGTGGTGCTTTGGGAGCTGTGAAACCCTTTGGGACAACCGTAGAACAACTGCATGCAGCCCTGGGAACGGCACAGAACCCACTGCACACAGCGGGGTTTGCTGGGACACGGCTGCAGAGGAGCTCAGCTCTTCCTCCTCTCCCCAGACTCAGCTCTTCCTCCTCCTCTTCCTCTCACCGTATCATTTCTGTCAATTTCTGCCTCCTGACCCACATTTCTCCTTTGTTGCAGTTTCTATTTCACTTCACCCCCAGGTTCTGCCCTCTGGACAGACCTCACCATGTGCTGGAGCCCCGGAATTGATCCCAAAAGAGTAAAACACAGTGGTGAGAGGCACCTGCAGGGACGGGGCACCTTCTGCAGAGGTCAAAGCACCACGAGAAGTCAAAAAAAATCACGCAATCCATCGCAGAGAGAAAGAGCAGAGCCAAACTTCTGTCCTCCCCAGACTCCTCTTCGAGAGAAACCAACCCTTCCGGTCAACTGAAGGAGTTTGGGATGCTGTAAAAACGCAACTGAAGAAACCAACCCCAGTTTGGGAACTCAATGATTGGAACCCTGGGGTTCCTTCCAACCCGAACCATTCATGATTCCACTCTATGATTCCAACATCAGTGTTTGCAGTCCCTTCCTCTGTCCAACACATGCACAGGGATGATATATTAAGCGTTACTCTAACGTTCTGCAGCACAGGACACGGCAGAGCCAGCGACGTCGCGTGTTCATTCTAAGCGCCCCTTCTTCCACCTGCTCCAAGGGAAACATTCGACTGCACGGGGCAAGAATTCAAAAATAATAACGATAAAAAGAATTAATTACCACAAGGCAAGCTGCCTGTTTGCCTATTTATAGGAATCTGACTTGGCTGTGAACGCGGGAGCAGCAGCTGACCACAGCCAACGCGTGGTGTCCCTTTTGTCACTGGTGGTTTTCCATTTCCAATCCGTGAAGTCACACGTGGGGAGGAAAGGACGAGGCAGGAGCCAAAAGGTCCTCGGGGACCCAAACGCAAGAGTTAAGATCCAAACTCAGGTACCACAACCGAGGAGCAAAGCCGGGAACTTCAGGTTTTGCTTTTAGAGAACCGGGTGATGGTACAAAGAGTGGGATAACCTGGGCAGAGGGCACGGCCTCGGGCTGCTGGAGCTCAGGGAGTGATGGGACACCGCTCTCAGACACAGGGGGTGGGTGGTGCTGACCCTGTGGGTTCCTTCCAACTCGGGACAGTGTGTGTGTGTGTGGCTCTATTGCTCCTGCTGTCCCTTCTGCACGCTGCGCAGCAGCAGCTGTCTTTCCAGCAGGTAAATCTGAACGCTTAAGAAGCATTTTCCCACCAATAAGCTGACTTTTCAGACACGCACGGAACGTGTTAATTCAGAAGTGCGTCGCTTATAAGCCCTCACAGCAAAAGCGAAGCTCCTCCTTCACTGCTCTGTTTTCCACCCCGTGAGACCATCCTTACTCTCCTCCACAGAGGAAATGCAGGTGTAAACCCAAGCTCCCAGCTCCATTATCAGCTCCATGGCAGATTATGGCACACTCGAAGACCAACGTTTGGATATTTAACCACATCTGCCTGCCAGCAGCGTCTGCCCAGCGCTGAGAGTATGGAGGTGACCAACTGTTCTCCCCAGAGAGAAGCAGCAAATAGAATCCAGATGCCTACGGGAAGCAAACAACAAACAATAACAGTAACAACCGAGTCCCAAAGTAGAATCACAGGATTGATTAAGGTTGAGAAAGACCTCTGGGATCACTGAGTCCACTCACCGTGCCCACTGAGCACATCCCCGCGGTTCTGGGAACACCTCTAGGGACTGTGACCCCGCCACGTCCCTGGGCACTGCCACTCTTTCTGCCCACAAACAGTCCAAGGCTTGAAGCTCTACAACTGCGACATAGCAACAGCCACAATAAACCCCTGACATTTCAGACCGCTTGGATTCACGTCAAGTACATCGATAGAACCGTTCCGGTGTGCAAACACCGAGCCCTGGCCATGCCAAACCACCTGCACTAGTGTCCTCTGTCCCCGAGTGCCACCAGCCTCACAGTGTCTGCCCACAGAGGCCGAGGACGGCGTCACCCCGAGGCTCTGTGGTCATCACGCTGGTGATGCCTACCTGTGGCAGACAGAGAAGCAAGAGATGGGTGATACCACTGCAGCACGGGGACAGCAGCCCCGTGAAGTGTCACCCTTCACACAGCAGTCTTCTACTGCTGGGACCCATCTCCACCTCTGGATCAGCTGTGCCACTCCAGCGTCCAACACCGCTCCGACACAGCGGGTTTCTCCCGCTTGCACACACCAACACGGGTCCACTTGGTCAACTCAGGCAACAGGACGACTGAGTGAGGGCCCAGCACCGCTGCCCAGAGAGCTGTGGTGCCCCGTTCCACCCCTGGAGGTGCACAGCACCAGGCTGGATGGGGCCCTGAGCAGCCTGATCTGGTGGGGGCAGCCAGCCCACGGCAGGGGTTTGGAGCTGGATGATTTTTAAGGTCCTTTCCAACCCAAACCATCCTGTGATTCTAAGATACCACAATTCAGCCCTAACACAACTTTTGCTGTCTAACAGCAGAGCCACTCGAAAGCAACAACCCCTCCTCGGGCTGCTAAGAATCAGGAAAGCTCACAACAACAAACGTGGTGCTCACCTTATTGCTTCTTCTCCCAGCGCACGGTCGTGTCCTGGGAGAGCCCCAAGAACCACGGCCAGCCAAATCCTATCCCAACCCAATGTGAAACCTTCTCTCTCCAATTTTAGCCCACTCAAATGCGGGCATTGTTTCAGTCAAAACAGATCCAGGAGTGTGGTGCCCACTGTGTTTCCTTCTCCCACCCCACAGCTGTGGAGAACCCCAAGAACCAGAACCAGCGAATCCAACCCCAACCCAACACAAAGTCCTCCAACTCTCCCTAATTTTAGGGTATCTCAATGAGGGCACCGCTGAGCCGAGCATCGTTTCAGAGCAAAGAGACCCTCAGCCTCTTGAGGCGGGCAAGCACATGGCTCGCAGCACTGCCCTGTGGTTTGCTGTGCTGTCCTCCCCCAAAGCGCCATTCCCAGCTCTGCCTCCATCCGACAGCAGCATGGGGTGCCTGTACCGGGCTCTCCTCTCCTTCCAGCTCAGAGCTGAGTGCCCGTCAGCACCACTGCATGCACACCATTCGCACGGAGCGCCCCGATCCCACAGAAAACGCAAAGATATCCTTCAGAACCGACAAGAAAACAAAATCAAGAGAAAGGAGACGCTACCACCAACTACCGAACCGCTCCGTGGGACGCGGCCATAAAACCATGCCGCGGGGAGCGGCTCCCCGGTGGGCAGCTCCCCTCCTCCTCCTCCCAGCGAGTCTCGCTGACCTCTTCCCGCTGTCAGGAAATGGGGTGCGGGCTCACCCCGCGTCCTGAAGGGACAGAAAGCGCAGAGCTCAGCAGGCCCCGTTACACCCGCACACCAACGACAAGGCCCCGCCGGAGGCCCAGGACAACGTCCTCACCGCCCCGGCCTCCTCGGCCCAGGCCCCGCCGCGTGGCCCCGCCGCCCCGCACCCCGCGAAGGCCGCCCCCGTCCCAACCGCCGTCCCCCTCCCGCTCCGCTCCGTTCCGCCCCGCGCTCCCCGCCCGGCCTCCCCCCCCGCCGGCGCCCGGCCGCGGCGCTCACGCAAGGCCGGGGATGCGCGGCCTACCGCCTCCCCGCGGGGCGCGGGCCCCAGCAGGCCGCAGGCCGCGCTTACTCCGGGGTGGGGTGCTCCGGGTCGTAGAAGTCCCCCATGGTGGGGCGGGCGCTGTCGGGGAGGGGGGCAGCGCGGCCCCTCCCGCGGGCAGGGCCGGGCCGGGCCGGGAGAGCCCCTCTCCGCCCTCCGAGCCCGGTGGGGCTCGGCTCCGCGGCCGCCGCCTCACATCCTCCGTGGGGCCCCGCGCTGCAGCGGCCGCCGGCGGGGCCCCGCCATCCGCGCCGCGCCGTGCCCTGCCCGCCCGCCGAGCGCCGATCCGCCCCGGCCCGGCCCGGCTCCTCCCCGCCGCGACGTCCGCGCCGCCGCCGCCGCCGCCGCCACCGCTCCCCCCCCGCTTCCGAACGGGGCTGCGGAACGGCGCCGGGATCCGACGGAACTCACCGGCACGCAACGGGACGAGCGGGACCCGGGGGGACTACTGCTCCCCAACCCCCACCCTGGGCAACCGGGACCCTATGGAACAAGTGGGACCCGACGGAGCAACCAGGATCTAACGGGACAGCTGGGATCCAGCAGGATAACGGGACCCAACGGGACTACCAGGACCCAACGGGACTACCAGGACCCAATGGGACAACCAGGACCCAACAGGACTACCAGGATCCAACGAGACTACCAGACCCAACGGGACAACCAGGACCCAACAGGACTACCAGGATCCAATGGGACAACCAGGATCCAACAGGACAACCAAGATCCAATGGGACAACTGGGACTCAACAGGACAACTGGGACCCAACAGGACAACCAGGACCCAATGGGACTACCGAGATCCAGAGGGACAGTTGGGACTCGGTGGGACAACCAGGACCTCACAGAGCACCCAGGACAACAAGCATCCGCTGAGACAACCAGCATCCACTGGGTCAGCTGGGACCAAGCAGGACAGCTGAGGGTGAAATGGGATAACCGGCACCTGCTGGGACAACCCAGGGCTAACTAAGACAACCAGGACCTACAGGGACAAGTGAAGCTACCAGGACCCAGTGGGACAACTGGGACCCAGTGGAGCCACCAGCCTTCCTCCGAGGCAGGCAAGACAACCTGGACAACCCAGACCCAACAGGACAACCAGGGCCTTTGGGATCACTGAGACCCCCAGGATCAGCACCAGGACCTCCAGGATCAGCACTTGGATCCTTGAGATCAGTGGAAGCCCTGGGATCAGCTTCAAGACCTCTGGGATTGGCACTGTGACCTTTGGGGTCACCAGGACCTCGAGGAACAGTACTGGGACCTATGGGATCAACGGGAGCCCTGTGATCAGCGCCAGGACACTGTCACCCCTGTAACCCCGTGACCACCCCCTGGGACAATCGGGACCTTTAGGATCACCAGTACTACCTCCTGGGATCAGCAGTGGGATCACTCACACCCAAGGATACAGGACACAAGCACCCTTGGGTCAGCCAACACCCTGGGATCACTGGGACCCCCAGAATCACTCTGCAGGATCACCAGGGATCCCTCACACCCACAGATATTGGCACCACAGGACACAGCACCGTGGCACACGGACACCCCAAGATGGCTAAAAGCTGCTCTCGCCCCTTTCAAAGATTAATTTATTTCACCCTGGGGGAGAGCTCCTCGTTTCCTTGGGAAAATCAGCCTGGGCTGAACTTCCAGCTGCTTTAATAAGCCTCTGGAAATTGATTATTGCAAAGGAAAGGCTGATGTACACACACAGTTATCACTAGCCCTTGGGCTGAGCAGGCGATATTACAGCAACAAAGCGAACCGTGAGGAATTAAAGCCAAGCAGACAGCTTGGACTAATTAATTTCCCCAGTGTTTCAGGTGAAAACCCTCAGCTCGGGATGCTGGAACTTGTGAGCAGCCCGCAGAGCTCCAGTGAGGGAAGAAGAGTTACAGCGATGGGCTGTAGTGGGGATGTCCCATGTCCAGGTCACCCATGCAAACCAGAGCGGGTTGGGGAGGAGAGGTTGCCCTTCCGAGCCACGGTTCTGTGTGGTATGGGGTCAGGAGAGCAAGGGATGTCCCTCGGAGGACTCAGCTGCTCAGTGCTGGACGTGGCAGCAGCCCAGTGAAGCAGCACAGTGCTCTCCTGAGCTTCCCAGTTGCCAGGTGCTGTGATCTGACCCCGGATGAGAACTACCCTGCCCCGCTGCGTGGAGGCTTCTGTAACTCAGTGCTGTATCTAATGCTCAGCAGCTGGTGGAAAGGCTTCCTTGCAGGCACCTCTCTCCAGAGCGGGCTGCTGGAGCCCAGGGCCTGCTTCAGTCCAAGGGCTCTCACCCAGCCCTGCTTGTCAGGATCCACCCTGAGAGCATGGAGGCAGCACAGATGCGCCCTGATGCTTGTGCAGGTGAGAATAAGGCTGGGAGGCTCTGTCCCAGGAGGAAGGAAAGCAGGAGCAGCTCAGGGTGCCCATGGCATCCCTCTGCCACCACACTGCGTGGCACAGGGACACCCACCAAGACAAGTGCTGCTGTTTCAGCTCCCTGGCTCGCGTCCTGTCTGAGCACTGGGTCTCATTACCTGCCAGAAGCAAGTTGTTGTGGTTTTTTTTTTCTCTTTTTGCTAGTGTTTTTTTTTTTTTTTTTCCATTCTGTTTAGTTTTGATGAACCAGTCGTGGAAGTGACATTGCTCATCCCCCTTGTGCTGAGTGCCAGGCGAGCCCCAGTCTGCTATGTGACGTGCAGGAACGACAGGGTTTTATCCTTCCCTGCGGTCGTGACGCGCCCGGGTTTCTTGTGCATTAGCTTCAGGGATGACACGGTTCTGCTGTAGGCACGCTGGCAACAGAAAACAAACAAAACCCAGTTACTTTCAGAAGTCTCGTCAGTAAAAGCATTCTCCCTGCCAAAATAAACACCCTCTGCAACCTTCCCAAGTCGGGCTGCCCAAATAGGAGCCGTGGAGAGGACAGCTCTGACACAGCACCATTGATTTGCTGGTGGCAGATGCCATCAAGCTTGGAGGAGGGCACAAGAAGCCCTCAGGCCTCAGCCTGGGAGCTTCTCCTCTCTGCCAGAACTGACAACCGAGGGGTTGGTTTTGTGTTGGTTTTTCTCTTAGAAAACGCTGCATGGTGCAGCCTAACACTTGTTCTTTCTGAAGTCCCACTAAGCTCTCTGGTGATGTATGGTGAGCCCTTGCCAGGAGGGAAATAGTGGTGAAAAGTGCTGGGATTGCTTTTTAGCGATGGGATGGGTCCTGCTCGTCAGCCAGTGGCAATGGACACCTCAAAGAGCTTCGCTGTGCTGCAGAACCCATCCAGAGAGGTCCAAAAGGCCACGTCCAAACTGCACCAGGCCCAGAGGAGCCGTGCAGCAAGGCACGGAGCTGCTCTCACTACACACACTGGCAGTGCTGCAGGGAACGGGGTCCAACTTGACGTCACCTTTTGATCAGTTTTCATTTTTGCCTTGTAGAACGAGACAGAATCCGGCGCAGCGGGGAGCATCGCCTCCTGCATCCGCTCGAACCTGTCCTGCTCATCTTCCTCCTGCCAGCAGAAGGACAGAGCCACGTGAAATCCACGCATCATGGCTGACAGATCCCATTTGCTGTGTTAAACACTGGTTCTCAGAAGCCTCAGAAGTACATGGGCTGGGAGTGGTAGGTGCCCCTTTCCCCTTCCTTAGCTGAACAGATCTGGGCAGGACTTTAGGCAGAGGCCATCTGCAAGCACAGGACCTTGGAAGGAAGTTCACTGAGCTGTCTTCTCCAGCTGTATCTACCCGTGGGACTGCCTCCACTGCAGGGTAGTGTCCCAGCAGGAAGAGCTGCACATTCTGCCCTATGCCCACACCTCTTCAGGCAATGTTCTGGGTGGTGCACTGAAGAAGAGTGCAGGTGGAATGGAATCATGATTTATTAGAATGTATTAGAATCTGGTTGTGTATAATGTGTCCACGTCTGAGGAGCGACCTGATGGATTCTTTGGTCTCCTTCTGATCACGAGCAGCCTGCAGAAGGAAACAGTGACTTTGTGGCATGATAACGGGTAAATGGCCAAACTGATTCAAACCACGAGGGAAAGGGGCACAGCCCCTTTGGATGAGAGCAAATCAGTTTGGAAAAGGAAAAAAAAAATGGTTGAAAGGAGGAAAGCAACATCTACAGGAATACCAGCACTGACGGGGAAGCTCAGTGACCTGCCCAGGGAAAGAAGAAAGAGAAACCAGCACCAAACTGCATTCCAAGGGACATTGCTTAACCTCTGTGTGAAGACTTCTGCCTGTGACATCACCGACTTGACAGGGCTGCAAAACATTGCTAAAAGGCATGTTTCATTCATCTTTCGGGTTTTAATTGAGGTGATGACAGGAAACCCAGGGCTGGAAAGCATTCAGGGAGTTTCTGTGAATACTCCCTGAGTTAGTAAAAGTGGCTGGTGATGGATTTTCTCTTTTCCCCAAAGAGTGGCACCCTGGAGCAGTCAGTCTCCCTGCTGACCTCACTAGGCACACCACATCATCCAAAGGAGTTTGGGTTGGGTTTTTTTTTTCCTTTGGTTGTGGCTTTTTGGGCACTTCTCTGCATAGAGATGTATTCGCAGTTTTCCAGGCTGGTATATCACAGCATTCTGTTTAAAAGCAAACTTCTACATCTTTTTCTTACATAATATTTGTTATTCATAATCTCAAGGGAATGACTTGAGTAGGACAGGAGGAATCTGTCTGTGATGAGCTTCAAAGCTCTTTGCATGCCTTTCAAGGAGAGAGTAAAGAAGATGCTTCACTGAGATTTAGTCAGAATAATCATACGGAGACAAATGAAGCCATTTTCAGTTTTCCTTCTTGAGAGCTACAGCTGCCCTGTCCTCAATGATGTGCACTTAAAGAGGGGGTCACACAGTTTTGCCTCACTTACAGTCCTTCCCAGCTGCCTGCAGGTGTTCCTCCTCCTCCTGGGACAGACAGCTGCTTTTCCACAGCTGCCCAGAAGGGATCTGCATGGGTTGGGCAGCAAAGATGCAGACAGGGGCTAATTCAGGGTGGGATGCACCCATAGTTTGTGTCAGACAGAGTGGAAGCTCTGCCACCATGCTCCTATCAAACAGCATTAAGGTTTTGAGCGTGACATTTAACAAAGAAGGACTGGAATAACTTCAGAAGAGAAAAACGCACAGAAGTATTCTGGTAAATAAAGGCTTAAGAGAAACGTTCACTGTCAGGAATGACAGAAAGGGTTGGATACCCCAAAGAGTTGGTTTCTAAGCAGAGGGCTGGCTAAGTACCCGTTGCCACAACATGAAACAATAGTTTAGCTGTAAACATTATGGATCATGCAGACTGGAAATGAGCCTCCCCACTGCCCCTTGCACCTCCAGGCACTTTGTCCGATTACTGATAGTCAGCAGATGACTGTGTACTTCAATCACTCCGTCCTATTTTAGCCTCTTAATGGCAAAGCTGATGGGAATGCAAGATGCATCTCCAGATAGCTGCTCTCTGCATCACGTCAGATAGCATTTCAGTGCCACACTGCTTAAAGAAAGGGGCAGAGCTGCCATGCCATCCTCCCACAGGTTTTAGCTGTGCCCTCACTACCACCCAGCACAGGGCTAGCAAGAAGAAGCAGAGCTGCCAGGGAAACTCACCAGGCACATAACTCTGTTTATGGGAATCATTCCAGGTCTGATGTTGCCACCGGGCTTCAGGGCTTTCTGCACATACGTGGGGATGAGGAAGGACTCACTGTACCAGATCTCAAACTCTGCAAAGCAAAGTGGGTTGCAATAAGCAGGGCAGCAGTGCCCAGAGACAAGGGTGGATTTCTTCCTGCTCCCTGCCCGTGGGTCAGGCAGGACTTCAGTGCTCCGAGCTGTTAAGTTTCAACCTATTGGAAGAGCTCGAGAGCACTGTCAGCTGGCAAAGGCTGCCAGGAGGTGGCAGGGAGCTGGTGGCCCTGGGGACAGTACCACCAGGTGGCACTGCTCCTGCACCCAGCCATCTTCCCCAAGCCGCTGGGGAGCAGGGAGCTGGCAATTTCGAACGGTCAGGACATTCGAGGGTCAGATTTCAATCTCAAATGCTAAAGAAGCACAGCCGCATTCCATCCCATAATAGTCAGTGATAACACACAACAGGTGCTGCCACGCAGCGAGCGCTATGTCTTTCTAACGCTGGGTCTTTCCCAGCGGAGCAGCTGAGCTCTGTTCCCTTGGCACGATTCCTCACTTCAGGAGCAGCTCCTGCAAAGGCAGCATCCCTCGGTGTGACCTGCTGCTCTGTGCCATGGGAGTCAGGAGTAATTAGCAATATTAAACACAGACCCTGAAGTGCAGACATCATACGTGTGATGCAGCACCGCTGGCTTTTCAGCCTGGTTTCAGCTCTGAGCTGCTCCCTTTTGCTCTGGGATGACACAGGTTCTTGCCTGAGCTTTCTGGAGCAAGCCATGCATTTATTTCAGTGCGGGATTTACTGATGGATACAAGCTGTGCTCTGGCAAGTTTGTAGAAAACCAAGTGTTGCTATGTCCACAGTACCCAAATGTTTGGGATGCTGGCATTTGTACACCTACTGTTTTCCATCACAAGCATAAATCCAGGCATACAGCAGGACCACCCTCCTGCTCCTGCAGGCTCAAACTGAGCAGCCTGCAGCGGAGCACACCGCGGATTTGCCCAGATCATGCAAAACAGAGGCGTGACTCATCAGCACGAGGGTTGTGCTCGTGAAGAAGAGGCGAAAATGACTGAGCTCTGCTTCCTGATGCAGTGCTGAAGTCTGAGTAATGCTCATCTCCCCGGGGTACAGAGGAGACAGCCGCAGCTCAGAGCCAAAGCCAGGTGATGAGCAAAGGTGAGAACCAGGACCATTAGTGGGAGTATTCATAGATTCATAGATTCATAAGGTTGGAAAGGACCTACAAGATCATCTAGTCCAACCATCCTCACACCACCATCCCTACCCACCAAGCTACTAAATTAATCCCTAATTTCAAATCCCTAATTTCAAATCCCTAATTTCAAATCCCTAATTTCAAATCCCTAATTTCAAATCCCTATTGTAGTTGTCTTCACTGTGAAAGGCTCTTACCCCACAGGAATGTGCCTAGAGGAGTGACCAGGGAGCAGTATGCCATTATCTGTGAGAGAGGATCTACAGAAATTCAGTGGTGTATGTGGATATGCAACAAATCTGTCAAGTGCTTCAGTGCTGAGATGCTCTTGAGCACTCCAGCTCCACGGGGTGCTGCTCAGAAGCTGCCCTGGTGTGCCAGTACCTGAGATGAGTTTGTTTCGGCACCGGTTCACCAGGTTCTGGCAGTACTGGATTTCTGCCTTCAGGTCCTGCAGTTCAGCGTAGCTACACCTGTACTCTTCCTTCAAGTCCTTCAACTTCATGATGAGTAAAAACTCCTTCTCGTCGATGATGAGGCGTCCTTTCTCATCAACATACTCTCCTGGAGGGTGAGAAAAGGAAATTAAGGTTTCTCATGAGGGCGGAGAGGGACAAAGCACGGTCCTTTGAACCACGTGGTAGTCACCCGGTTATACTGAGGTTAACCACACAATTGATATTTCCTTAGACATGCTTTCTACAAAGACAACGCTGCAGTGACGTGGGGCAGAAATCACACCTGAACTCCTGAACCCACTGAGCCATCAGTCCCTGTGAGATGCAGGTGAGGAGCATGGACTGGGCCTGGCAACCTGCTGGGAGGTGTTGCTTAGGGTTCTTACAACAAAGGATGTCCTCAAACCCCTCACTGTGGCTGCTGTGGTGTCCCCTCTGGGGACAAAGGGCTGACCAGCTCTGTGGAGATCATTAAGCCAACGCTGCTTCCCTGGGATGAACATGTTTAGTTCTCAGATCAGTTTATTCTTGCAGTTTCCAGAACCTGCCAGTCGGTGGATGTGCTCACAAAGAGCAAAGGCCCCGAAAAAGTAATGAGTCTGTGAAAAGAGAAACCCTCACTCTGATATAGATTCAAGCTGATGCTGCTCATTGTTTAGCCAGAAGAGCTCTGTGTCTCACAGGGACAGACCCTATGGGAAGAGACCACCCTCAAAGCACAGACAGAAGAGCTGTTTTGCAGGAAGGGAACTGGAAGGCAGCTGTGTGCTCTGGGCCTGACACAGCGGCCATCACTGACCAGTCAGGGCCTTCTTGCTATTGACCATTCCCTTTCCCTCTCATTCCCTCTCAGGGATGTTGCAGGGAGCACAAACTATGACAAGCTTTTTAGGCAGGTTCTACCTAGCAAAAAGCACATCAGAGTAGCAAGGAACCTACCCTTTTTTTTTTTTTCCTCTAGCACCTTGCAGTTTGGGATTTTGACTTTTGACCAAGCTGGATGGGGCCCTGGGCAGCCTGAGCTGGTAGGGAGCAACCAGCCCACAGCAGGGGGGTGAAACTACATGAGCTTTAAGGTCTCTTCCAACCCAATTAGCACAGTAAAGCCAAGCCCACTCCCCGTGACTTCTGCACTGTACTGACCTGCATTTGTCAGCATCAAAGCACAGAGTGAGGAGTGCAGAGGGCTCCAGTGTGGGAGGGATCAGGTGAGAAACCACAAGGCCAGCTGCAGAGCTAAGGCACGAAGGATGGCAAGCAGCAGTGGGGTGCAGTGGTCCCTCCACCAAAACTGAAACCAGCAGCTCCCTCTCCTGCCGGGTTCTTACTGGCCATTCTCTGTGCAGCAACCTACCCTGCTGCAACCGCTCCTGCCTCTGAGCCTCCAGAGCCTTTGTGATGTCCTCCATCTCCCGTTTGATGATGTTGATCCTCTGGGCTACCGCACTGCTTCTCTTCTTCCTGGCCAGGAGGATGCTTTTGTTCTCCTTAAAGATCCGGTTGATCTCGCTTCCACCCTCCTCCTTAAACTGCTCAAATACCACTGCCCTGGATGGAGGGGAGCTGCAAGAGAATTCAAAGACACGAGGAGCTGTGGGGAGGTCAGTCTGTTCTGCCCTGCAGTTAGACCATGGGAGTGACCATCGTTGAGGTTTGTGGATGGTATTTCAATGGACAGTTTGAGGATCCCAGTGTGCCAGCTTCATCCCGGTACCAGCCCTCACACTCCTGTCCCCCCTGCATAAATCCCTCAAGAGAGAGTTATTTCAATGGAAGCCACATTCCTCAGACGTCCCAGAGCTGATTCTTTCCTGGAAAGAGGATTTCTAATGGCTTGAATTTTCAGAAAAACACCTAATCCTGTTCCTCCCTGTTGTTGAACAGAAATCCCTTTTGTTCTTTTCGTGCTGGGTTCCCAGCACAGACTGGCCATGTCTGCCAAGCAAAGCCCAAGAGCTGCGTACACTTGGCTGCTCTACAGTTCTGCCTCCCATGGCCTTTAAGCTCAGCCTGTTTAGAAAGACTGAATTCAAAGTGGCATGTGTCAGTCCTGACTTTTCTCTGAAACAGCTTTGAGGCAGATGTGCCCCCACAAAGAGCAGCTTTTACTTCGACACAAAGCACACGGAGCAAAAGGAGAGTGCCTCAGGAGACCCTTGGTGCTGCAGAAAGGAACACCACGCTCCAACATGCTGCTGGTTGCTCCTGGTCAGAGGGGTGGGTCCGGTAGTAGAAAGGAGCCTGAAGTCTTTGTGTCCCTCAGTCCAGACTGGTCAAAGCAAAACCCTCCACTGCTTTCTGCTGGTTGATCTTCAAAGGGCATTTTTAAGTGTCTCAAAGGCTGCATGAGACTGCTTTCATGCCAGATAGCTGGCAAAGCACTGCACAGTGGCCACTGGGCAGACTGCTACAGCTTTGGCAGCTCAGCACCACAGTGCCACTCAGCACTCAGGGCTGTGCCTTATGCAGCTGGAGCAGCAGCCTTCCCTGTCAGAATACTAAAATGCATGCAGAGGGCACGGAAGAACACAATAACACATCAAGGTGCTCCAGGAGCAGATCCTTCTGGGACAGCTTCACCCTGAGGTGCTCTCCCCAGCTGCAGGAGCAAGAAAAGAGCAGTCATCTGCAACAAGGGCAATGGAGGCACTGCTAATACTCCTGAGCTGCACTGCTTGCTGAGAGCTCTCAGCAACAGCAGATGAATGGTGATGGGAAAAGTGGTGTGCAGGCTGGGTTGTGTGGGGTCCTTAGCTGAGCTCCTGGGAGCTGAACAGCTGCATGCTGTTGAGCACATCCTCATGGAAAGCATCTTTGGTCTTCATACCCTTTGCATATTTTACCCCCTTAAACTCCATCAAGAAAGAAATGCAAACCAGTGCAGCCCTCCTGTGCTACACTCTTGTTGTAGTGCGTGCAGATGATGGGCGTGCTGTTGTGTTTTTGGCACTTCTCCACAATTCTGCTCTGATATGGAACTTCCTACCATGACCTCATGCAAACATTGCCCTCTTTTCATGAGTGTCTGGAGTTTGGGGGCTGGTCACGAGGTCTCTCTGCACTCTGACCAAGGGGTGAGAAGTACCCTTTACAGGAGAGGCTTACCTGGGTCGCTGGGAATTCTCCTCAGAGATTGGCTTCGAGGGCTGTGCATCAATATTGGCTGTATCCTCATTCCTTGCTTTCTCTTTCACATTCAGATTTCTGGTGGGAATTATTCCCTGACTTTTTGGTGGTAAATGAGCAGCCAGGTCTCTCCCAGAAGGCAACCTTTTAGTTCCTTCCTTCCTGATAGAGGGAAAAAGATGAACTAGATTAATTTATTTGTAAGAGGGCACTGGAACCAAAGCATGCTGTAGGTGTGAAGTTTGCCAATTCAAAAGCTATCCTCTCTCAGCTCACCTACATAAACAACACCAGCCTGGTCTGCTTGGGATAGTCAGTGTGACTTCAGAGAGACCCAGGGAGGTGTTCACCAGATCTCTTTCTGTATTCCTAAAGAAGAACTGCACAGGGTGGTCCCCCATCGGTGTTTCTCAAGCATTTATGGGAAATGTCAGGGAGGAACCAAGCCACAGAAACAGATGTAGAAATTGCCCTCTCAGGGACCTCACTTCTAGAAACTGAAGGATCTTTCTTTCTGGTTGTTCCCCCTTCCCCCTCACAACCTCTCCTCAGTTTCACTCCACACTTGCTCCTCAGCTCACTGCCCCCTCCTCCTCTTGGCAGATCTCATTCTACCTAACGCTTTAAAGATAATCTTGAGGTTTAACAAGTCTCCTGATGCCATCGTCAGGCTGTTCCCTTCCCTGCCTTCATCCACATGTGATGGATGATATGTTGTTCAAAAAACGAAAACGAGGAGAGCAGTTTGGCTGCTTAACTCACTTGGACCACTCACTGCTTGTCCTGGATTTCTTCTCATCAGAGTTGGGTGAAATTGGGCTAAGTCTGGTCCCCAGATCATATCTCTTCAACAAATGGTCATCCACATCAACTGTACCCACCTGAACGCAGGAAGAAATAAAATATGGACTGGGAGGTTTAGCAGCTGCCTAGGCCACGATACCCAGCCAACAGGCCATCACCCAACAGTGACTTCATCTTGCTGTACTAATCTGGAAATCTTTGTTCACTACCATGTATTTAAAGGAAACATCTATAAAGTATAAATTAAAAGCTGAAATTATCCACAAATTCTGAATGCTTCATATACTTAGGGGTGCCTCACGTCATGGAAATCAGTTCAAGCTTTTACTATAAATCTCCTATACTGCCCCAGTCATAAAACAGGAGGAGACATTAAATGTTAAAATCTACTTATCTCAAGGTTTGGCTTTGTTTGCCAGTCCTTTAAATATAGACTTGAACAGGTCCATTAGGGACCGTGTGTTTTTCTGTTAGGCAAATACTTTGCATTTTCCCTTGTGCCTTTCCTCTCAAATATTCAAAGCATCTGCAGTTAAACCACAGAACAAGTAGATGACCCTGCAGAGCAGATAATGATTTGTCTTGTCCACGTTACTGGGTGAAAGCAAAGCAAGGAAATAGCCACTTCAGAGAGAAAGAATTTTGCAATGAAAAATAATGATAAACTATAGGTCAGAGTCCACAGCTGCATTTATGGTTTCCATGGGATACATTTACATTGCTGCAAAAATTATAAGGGTTAAAAGGGACCTCACGAGATGCAGGTGACCTGGCCCTGGCTGTCAGGCAGGTCGCCTTCTTATATCAGCTTAGACTTTCTTCATTCCTGTCTTACCAATTATTCTGTTCAGATAATGGGCTGAATGCTCAGCTGGCAGGAATGCTACTCTGTTACTGGGTGCAACTCTGCTCAGGGCACTCACTCATCACACCAGCCTTTCTGAGTTCAGATTTCAATGGGGAGAAGTTGAGAACTTGAGGCAACTCAAGGCTCAGAAGCAAAGAAGATAACTCTAAATAGGATTTTGGGCAGGGCCCAAGCAGCAGCCATTACCTTTTGTGCAGCAGCAATAGCAGCAAAGTTGCGTTTGTCTATCAGAACATATTTGCTTCGTAATCTGGTTTCCACTTCATCTTCCTGTTGCCTTTAGGAAAAAAAAAAAACCCACAGCCCCTTACCATTGTGTTCAAGGACTGTTCCATACATCAAAAGCTGTAATATCTCCTAATATCACACTTCCAAATAAAACATATTTTACCAGTGACCTCATTTCCAAGCACCCTGTCTTGATCCTTCTCTTCCTCTAAGTGTTGAAACCTTTTTCCATTCTCCATGTCCTTTTTCTTTTTTTTTTAGACCATGTAGTTTATGGAAGCTTTTGATGGATACTTTAATACTTAGCACAGCCTTTTAACAGTCTGAATCACATCTGTTTAGTCATGTCTCTCAAATACAAAATCTTACTCTAGCATAGAGGTTTTCAACAGCGTTGTTTGTTTTTTTTTTCACTGAAAGGATCAGGTGAAGCACTGTCCATGGGATTAGTGATTATTAATTAACTATTCAAGACTGAAAACCTGCAAGTTAAAAGAAAACAAAAACCAAAGCCTGCTGCTTCAGCAGGATAAAGGGAGTCTGAAGTTCAAAAAAAAACCCACACAATAATCAATCAAAATTTTACCACTTTGGTCAGTGATCCTTATGAGTCCCTTCCAATTTGGGATACTCTATGATTCTGCATTCTACTGCCTATCCAGACCACGATTGGAATGGTTGGTTAGCTGCCCTAACAGCCTCATCCCTCTCTGCTCTCTTCTGTTTCGGGACATGCAAACTGCTTGCCCTCATCTTCAGGATTTTTCCCAGCCTGCCATTTTCAGCCCCAAAAAAAACAACTCTCATCACTCACCAGCAGCACTTTCAAATAGACATTTCCACACTTTCTCACCTCCCACACCACACGGACAGAGAACACTTCCTCAGAAATAGCCACATCATTCACATCACCCTCCTCAACATTTGCCATAATGAGTGAAGTTTATCATTAAGAGGCTTTGCACGTGGCTCATGAACACTGGCAGGTTAGAGGCAACCATCTTCTGGATTAAAAGCCAGCAGAAATAGTCCAGAATGCTGTTATTGATTACAAGTTATTCCTTATACTTCATCATATACTTCATATTTTCCACCCATGTCCTGGTAAGAGTGATATCTTGATAGTATTCCTAAACCTTATTGTGAGATGTATCAACCTTGAACATCTTACCTTACAATCAGCTTGAACTGCCTAAATACCTCCTGGACTTGCCTGAAGTTGATTATCTGAGGAAGAGATGCATACAGTGAAAACACAAGTAAGCATTTCCATGCTGTGGTTAGCTCTACTGATTCGAGTATTTCAGCCGTGACAGCTCTGCTTTCCCATACGTGGGTATCAGCACTCAGGTACCTTCATGCTGTACTCGGCTGCAGCTGGATGCATTGCTTGCTCTGAGAGAGGATCTGATGGACTGTGATAAATGCCATGCAGTGCACAGTCAGCAAGTAACAAACTATTGACAGCAATTTTGCAGATGACACAGAGGGCACCTACTGAACCACTCTGCAGAATACTTCTCTTTCCACTGCTGTGTTGGAACTAGCAGAGCACTGTCCTCAGTCCCCTTACCTGTGATTTCAAAACCATACTGTCTCTGTGTTTCAGAGATGAGGAACGGAGTCATGGACAGACAAATAACAGGGAGTGTGTAGCTGAGCAGGAATCTGCACTCAGGTATAGTCTAAGATTCTGGACTTAACTGTGAAAAGCTCTCTAGTTTCACTCTGAAAGATTCTTCAGTCCCGTTAATATCAATCTCTATGTGAAACTCCTTAGTCCTCTCCCTGCCCTGCTCCACACCCACATCACATTTTGCAGCCCAGGTAAAACACTCCTTCAATTCTGTGATAATTCTCCTCCAATTCTGTGATAAACCCTGATGCTGCTCCACTCCACGGGGACTTTGAGAGAAAATAAAGCTCACAAGAAACGAGAGGGAGCAACTCAAGCTGTTGTTTCATTTAGAACCATAGAATACTAGAATCATTCAGAAAAAGGAATCAAGATCAGCAAGTCCAGCAATCAGCCTGACCTACCAAGTTGACCAGGTTCTTCTCTGCCAGGCCATTTTCCTGCCACTTTCCCCCCCTGCCTGTACCTCTGCACCTTTTTTGCATTCATTTTGCAACCGAGCAGTTACTTTCAAGTTGACAAACTGTCCTAACAATCATTTTGGCAGCACAAATTGCAAAAGATTTGGTTTGATGTTGACAGGCCACTTTTTTTTTTTTTAATTTACTTCTTTACCAAAGCACCAAATAAACCAATTTAAAGGGGGTTCATGACAGAGGAAGGTTCAAGTTTCTAAAAAAGCAGAAATGGTTTGAAATCAAAGAGATAGACCCTAACCAGACAGATATATACAATTCTGTAGCACCTCTCAGGTTAAAGACAGCTTCTTCAGAGGTTTTCTTTGTTCGTGCCTTGGAATAACATGGCATGGAAGCAGTACATAAGTCCTTTTCTACTTAAAAAGCTACTTACATCGATTTCATCAGTGGCTCCTTGTAGATATTTGTGGATCTGAGATTTGATCTCTGCTACCTGGACATCAGTCAGAGTGTCATAACGCACCGAAGAGCGATTTGCCTAAGACAAAAGGAGTGTCAGTGAATTACAGAGTTCTCAGCAAGTGCCAGGCTGACATTGGTCTCCTGTGCCAAGGCAGCCTCAAATCTACAGTGGATGACAACTGAAGCTGCAATACAGTCTCAGAGCAGAGCTTTGACTAAACCCCATAAGATTATGCTGAAAGCAGAAAGAAGAATGCAGTCACGTTGGGTACTACATGACTGATTCCACAGCAGAACAACGAAGCCTTAATTAGGTCCATCTCTGGTGGTGCAGCCTGTTCCTCACCAAGCTGTCACGCATAGCCAGCTCCTGCTTCAGAAGGCTGATCTCCTTCTCCAAAGTCCTCACTGTCCCCTAGAAGGAAAACAGAAGGGTAAGTAAATGACCAAATGCTTATTAGGGGGGGAAAAATAAACCTGCTGAAAAGCAGCATACAGCTGGCTGCTATATAACATCACAGCTGTGTGCCAGCTCCCCCAGAGTTTGCTGTCAGGTTTGCATTAGTGAAAAAGTGAGCCTGGAAAACACTTTGCCTTTGATTGGCTTCCAACAGGACAGCTTCTGTTGTGTCCTGGGTGTACTGCCTGCAGAGCCAGCCCAAGCCATCACGGGAAGGGCCATCTGCTTATTAACTTGCTGCTTTCCTGCTCTCGTACTGTAGGGGTTCTCAAGTTCAGGACACAAAAACACAATCTTGAATGCAAAGAAATATGCAGTGCTCCACTCTGACCATTACTGAACTCCGTTGGAGTTCCAACATTAATTTTAATAGAGACAGGAGTTTGAAAGAATATATTTTTCCTGATATACTTGAATTCAGCCAGTCTCAGGAGGGCTGATGAATGGTATTTCATTAAACTATCAAATCTCCCTTCAGGTTTTTAAGGTAATTATCCTAAATATTAATGAACTGAGAAGATATAACTCCTTCCATTGCCTTTCTCTACGTACCTCTGAGTCGTGTGTCACATTAATGACTGGCTCTGCTGTGATCCATTTCATTCTGGTAGCAAAACGAAGAGAAGACAACTGAAAAACATGTTTTTCAAGTAACTGAAAGACGTATTGGTGAGGATACAATGTTCATAATCTGTTACTATTCAATTGCACCAGATCCCAGTACACAGCAATGCAACAACTATTTAACTCCATGCAGCATTACAGAGTTTCTGATTCCAGGAACCTGTCTTCCAGTGCTCACTGGCTGCTGTGTGACGTGCCAGCTTCAGCTGATGTCTTTGTCTTTTCTGTTTCACATGTGGACAGTTTTAACCCCCCTCTCATTCCCGATTGAAATAGCCTGTCCTAATAACTCTGAGACACATACCAAAGCCTTCTGGGCTTAATTCCTGCAATTGTTCCATCTTGCAAGCTGTGCCTGCAGCCTGAAAATCATCTTCCTATTTCCTGGGTAATTTTCCTTGTTTCTAGATGCTACCACAAGACAAGTAGGAGATGATAGAAAAACACAGCAGCGTGGCAGGTGACTGTGCTTAGTTTTTTTTTGCTCTGTAAAAGGCTCTTGGCCAAGAGCAAGGTGATTCCCTTCTCTGTGTCACAGGTGTGGTTAAGATGATCCACTTCACACAGTAAGGCTTTGGCCAATTTTATTCTTTCACAGCTTAGAAGCCTTACTGCTAGGATGCTACTCCTGATTCCAGTATCCCAAAAACCAGCTGATATGAGCTGGAGCCATTCTACTGACTTCATTCAAAACACATTTGCAGGGCTGAACCAACAGCAATAATTAATACCATCCAGTGTGCTTGGATTTTAGCTGCTTGGGCCTGCCATAATTCAGGCTGGTTTGCACTGTTTGCACCACAAAGAAGACAGACAAGAGCAATCTGTTCTCTGAGCCGTTGAGGTAAGAGGAGCTATCCAAGGTTTCTGATGGATGAGACAGGATGTCTCCCTGGGACTCCTGCCACAGCCCTCCAGGGGATACTCTTTAACTTGGCCAACACAATTGCAACAGCAGTGTGAAAAAGACTTGCAAAAATCAGCTCAACTTACAGTCTCTTCTACATGCAGAGCTTCCCCACAGATATTTGCCACTAGGACAGTGTTGCATTTTCCCCCTGGAACAATAGATTGAAAAACAAAACAAAACAAAACAAAAACAGAAAGTAAAGAATTTAATTCTGTTGCTGTTTCCTTTTTTACAGAAAATAATACGTCATGTGCTGGTAGAGAATAGAAAATAAAGAAGCAACAGAGACTGTAGCTGGTTTGTGACTGCCCCTCTGAAGTTCCAGATACAGTGGCACAGAACAACTTCAAGTGAAGGTGAAATGTGTTGGTTTTTTTTAACCTGTTGACTGTTCAATACGAAAATGGGAATACAAATTGTAAAAGCTTGACAGTGGATAAATCAGACCAGAGCATTTTGAAAGCTCTTGGCTAATCCAGGATAACCTGTCCAGTAAGAGCAGTGTGTGGCATCTGCTCAGAATACCACACACATCACTCTGAGTTTGTGTGTTTGTGTGTAAGAGTTGACAGGCTCATTGAAACAACATTTTGCATGCGTTCACTCTGGGGCTGTAGCAAACCACAGCTCTTACCTAGTGAGTCTTTGAGAACGTGAGTGAGCTTGCTCTGCCTGAAGGGGATGTGCTCCCTCTTCGGATCAGCCAGGGCAATGATGATTTGCTCAAGGAACGACAGAGACTTGTTGATGTACGTGGCTTCCTTCAGCACCTGCCCTTCAGACTGCAAGGAAGAGCAGAAGGCAAAGCTTCCACGTGTTTCTGTTTGAACTGCAGAACAGGATGGGGATTTAATTCAATTTGGGATGTGAAGCTCCTTTCAGCTTGAAAATCTATGTTTGCAGAGACTTTTTCATTACAAGTCTACCAGGTCAGCTAGCTTCCTTCACAACGGGAAAAGGATGTATTTGTAACATGGGATTTCTACTATGATCAGTACAGAACATCACATGGGACCTGTGGAGGTCAGCTGATGAGCTCTAATTCTCTAAGAAAGTTTCTTCTCTAAGAGTTTGCTTGCTGTGGCCCAAAGCTGAGGATCTGCACCGTCACTCACAGAATGAAGAGGAAAATCATGAGCTCCCTGTCTACAGGGCTCATGGCTCTGGCACTTCCCTTTGTGGAGAAATGATAAGGGCCAGGTGTACTAACTGAGCCTGGGTTACAGGCTGAATCCTGTTGTGGAAAGCCCTGTAATTTCACCTCCAATATGCTGATTACTGGACTGAAACACTTCTTCCATTACTTACTCCAGTCTTGCTCAGTCTCTCGGAGCCTGCCAGATCTATTAAGCTGATTTTGGAATTAACACATCTGACATCTGAGAGATCTCTGAAACGAGACTGAAGGGGAGAAGAAAATGAAGCGTACTTAATAGCAGGCAAAACTGACACACAGATAAAGATCCTCTTCCATTTGAGTCCCTAGAAAAGCTGCTGGAGCTCTTACCTCAATATAGATAGTAAAGATGCAATGAGATCTGGACGAATTTTTATTCAGCGTGTGTTCTGCTATTATCCTGTTGGTCTCACCCTGCAAATGAAGGCAGAATTGAAGATGTTTTTTTCAAGCTTCTGCACTGATAGAATAAAGGGAAATTAGAAATAGGAATTTGGAATAAAAATAGTAATGGTTCAGTCTTCAGTCTGCAGACTGTTGTTCGGTTGGTTGGAGCAGCCACTGCAGGAACACTTGGTATTCACCTCAATTTCTTACTCAAAGGCTTCTGAAAGCGTTTCTGCAACACTGCTAAAGGTCATTCACTGTAACAGTGCCTTTTACCAGAAACCACTTTGTCTGTATTTCCACTTTTAAGGCTCAGTTCACAGCTGTGTGGCTTCGTAAAGAAGAGTCGGGTAAGCCTTGCAGGGACTCAACACCTCCCTAGCTGTTTCAGTTTCTTGATGAGAGCCAAAGAGCTCCCCAGGCTTTAAAACCACATATATGCTAGCCACAGCTTTGTATAGTACTTACAGAGAAAAAAAAAGCAACACTGAAAATGATGTTGCAACTGCTTGATAGGACTGCCAGTCTATCTGGTGAGACAGGGGAGAAAATGGAAGGTTCTACAGCACAGAAATGCACTTGTCCCAGTTTTCCCAGTCTGCTGCCTCAGAGAACAAAGGCCTTTAAGAGGTTGGTGATTGGCACTGCACAGGAGAGCCTAGATCCAGGAGCAAGAACAAAGGTGAAAACCTCTCCATAAATGCATGAGAGTTAGGCTGTCTTACCATCTTCCCTCTATTTAGAAGGAAAACAGAAGCTGCTGTGAATCACAGGGCCTAGCTTAGGGCACTGCAGCTCCTGTATTAAAAAGGTAAGCCCAAGATTTTAAGGACACCAGGTGGCTCCTGGTAAGAACACGATTCCTGCAAACAGAACCAAAGATTTATTCATGTTTTCCTTAGGAAATAAAGCACTCCCATGTTAAGAAGGATGCAGCCACAAATAAGCAAACCTCTTTCACAAAAATAACCCACTGTGTGAACATCCCTGCTGTAAAATCTTGTTAGACCCGTGCCATGACCATCCCAAACCATCTGCCAAAAATGTCTCTGGAAAGGCTCTTTTCCTGGAGCACTGTCCTAGCACGCAGGTGTAAAACTCAGGTAGAAATCCCAGCGTAGGTCAGCTGGTGGATCTGAAGAGATCCCAAATATTCCTTCCTATTGAGGCCCTCGCTGACATCTTTGCTGATAACCAGGGAAATTTCAGTTTGCTGAAGGGGCAGTGAGGCAGCTGCTGTGTCAGACAAGCCTTATGACACGAAGGCAGCCTCTGGCTACCTGAACTATTTTGGAGCTGCCTGGAAGCTCCAAGGTCACTACTTTCTATGGCCTCACCCCTAACACATTTCCTCCATCACTCCATCACTGGAATACACTAAAGCCAGCGTTTCTCCATAGAGATCTTTCAGAATCTCTGCACAAGGGACATTTTCCTCTCAAGAACATGGACTACAAAGAGTTATCAGTTCTTCTACCCCCTGTAAGAGAACAGAGAGGGCTAAACCTCCCCCCAGCACTCCTGATCACCCACTCCCTGCATCACTGACTTCCCTCAGCTAAGCCAAGAAACGTAACCAACAGATGACGCGTAATATTCATTGCTTCTCGCCTCGAAAAGGAGATTTAGAGCATCCTCCTCGTTGCTGACGGAATGTATAGACAAGCCTTTCACATAAACACCCTGTGGGCAATCCACGACAGCCATCTGCACGTCACTGGCTCCACTGCTTGTCATGGTGGACAGAAGGTCACACAATGTCTCGTTGTAGATTTCCAAGTAGGATATCTGGACGGTGATGAACGAATCAATAGAACGTGCGATGGCTCTGAAGACCTGCATGAGAAGAAGCAGTCGGTGGCAAGGCTAGCTCACAAACAGAGCTATTTATGGCCTTACAGAGAAGCTATTTATGGCTATATGGACAGCTATAAGTTCATCTTCGCCTGCACCATTCGGAACTGCGTCTGCCTGAGGGCTGACAGAGTAAGTCAACATTTGTAGTTGACTTCAGTTCAGTTTCTCAGAACAATGTTACTGAAAACACCGCTTCTGAAGACCTTTATTGTGGTGGAGAGCAAATGAAACGGATCCACCGTGTTAAAGCACTTTTGCAACTGATACAAGTGGTGTTTTTATCATTTCCTGCAGCCTGTCTCCCCATTCAGACACTCTGTACCTGCTGCACAGCTCGGGGTATGATTCCTCGATGCCTGTACTCTGCAGTTGCTCCTGTCATTGTGTAAGTTTTACCAGCCCCCGTTTGCCCATAGCACATTATTGTACCTAAAAAAAAAAAAAGGAATCAAAGCAAAAGAATAAACTCGGGAGGGAATCTCTGCATTGCTCAAACCTAGCATCAAATAACAACAGTGGCAGCAAATTACCATTGTAGCCAATTAAAGCTTCAGACACCAGTTTCTTAGCTACGATCTCATACGTCAGCTCCTGGGAGGTATTGTGAAGGACACCATCCAGTCTGAAGGACCAGTCAGTCTGTCTATTATTCACAACTCCTCTCTTGGCATCTTTCTTGATGTATATATCTATACTCTGAAACCCAAAAAGGAAATACAGGTAACTTCAGTAGACGTGAAGAGATTCAGGAGATATTGGCCAAAAAATATCCACCCAATGAAGAGATGAAGGCGAGCAGAAAATGGAGCACAGATAATGTGTTTTGATTGACCCTCATGGAATACTCTAGTAATAGCTTTAAAAATAAAAAGGAAACGTGGCTAGGTTCATCTTCCAGTGATGTGTCTGAATTGGGGTGCCAGGGAAATTATGAGTTATGCATGCAAAGGTCTGTGTTAACGAGGAAGGTAAAGTTAGGAACTTGCATCTGGGGACTGGGAACAGACTTTAGCATAGGGAAACCTCTCAGGATGAAGTGGTGGTTACCACAGGGCATTCCTCAAGGAGCAGTCACAGCCCTCTGCAGGATTTTTATCAGTGGATGCATCACAAACCACTGCCACACGTGCAGATACAAACTCGGGAAGCAGTTAGTCAAAGAAATTACGTTTGGCTCCATGGAATGGGAGAATTCTGTATTTCTTTGGGGAAAAAAAAACCTGAAATCAAATTTCAAACATTGTACACTTGCAGTCCATTTCCATCTACCTTGTTGTCTGGCCCAAACTTGATCATATCTTGAGCAAAATGAGCTGTTGGCTTGACTCGCACGAAGGCACGGACTTTCTTTCCCGCTGAGTCCATTTTGAACAGAGAGGAAGAAAAAAAGAATAATCAACAATGTTGCTTTCCCTGCAATGAAACGTAGTATTATTGGTTACCAAAAGAGGAGCTACAGAGCTCTGAAATAAAGTCTTGACAAATGTTTGGTTGCAGTTTCTATCCTTCAAGAAGAGCAACTGCGGGCAAAGGACTGCAGAATATTCCTTCCAGCAGTGTTCTGCTCAGAGAACTGAGCACAATTTCCCCTTGTGCATCAGTCCTATTAACATCTAGCAACACAAGCTTGTCTTCCCCTTAGCTCTGCAGAGCAAAATCACTGCAGGAGCACAAGACAGGATCTCTTTGTTCCTATAAGCACCTGATCTTAAGGCTTCCAGAAGAAACAAACCTCACGTCTGACAACTCACAGTGAAAATCTTGTGTTTATAGGATCATGAAGGTTGGAAAAGACCACTGAGATCCCCAAGTCCAACTCCAGCCCATCACCAGAACCACATCCCTCAGTGCCACATCTCCACAGTTGTTGACCAGTGCCTGCAGCACTGCATGGGGTCGTTGTAACCAATATGAACCAGAGAGAGAGAAAACAGATTCAGAACGAGGTGAATTTTCCTCTCTGCAACAATGCAGTGCCCATTGCTCAGCGCTTGGAGAAAGCCATTACTCCTGGGAATATTTACTGCCATTAGAAGATGGGAAGGAAACAGCCAAACACCTCGCTGGCATACTCTTAGCCAACAGAGTAGAGATGCTATACAGTCCAGCTCGTTAGGAATAACCAGGCATCCTGGCAGTCTGATTTTTAATTGGCTTTTGTTTGGAGAGAGACTCTTATTGAAGCACTGTGAAGCAAACTACACATTTGTTGGTCAGCTAGCCACGTTTGTGGCTGCTTCACCACTCCAAACTCCCTCCCCCTTGGAACAACAAATGCTCAAAGTGGAAGGGCAGCCAGAAGGTCAGCAACTCTGTTTCTGTCAGTTGGAGGGCAGTCACAAGTAATGTCCCACGGCAGTTCGTCTTGGGATTGGTGATCTTCAGCACCTTTACCAATGATGATACAGATGATGGGGTCAAGTTCAGCAAGTTTGCAGGCAACACCAAGCTGAGTGGTGCAGTTGATGCAATAAGAAGGGAGGGATGCCACCCAGAGAGACCTGCACAGCCTCGAGAAGCAGATGCAAGCCAACTTTGTGACATCCAACAAGGCCAAGTGCAAGCTGTTGGGTTGGGGCAATCCCAACTGTGAGTACAGACTGGGAGAAGAACTTACTGAGAGCAGCCCTGTGGAGAAGGACTTTGGGTCTGGATGGGTGAAAGACTGCACGTGAGCCAGCAGTGTGCGCCTGCAGCCTGGGAGACTGGCAGCATCCTGGGCTGCATCAACAGCATAGATTCATAGATTCATTAGGTTGGAAAGGAACTACAAGATCATCTAGTCCAACCATCCTCACACCACCATCCCTACCCACCAAGCTACTAAATCAAATCCCTCAGCACCCCATCTAAACGCTTCTTGAACAGCGCTAGGGACGGTGCCTCAACCACCTCCCTAGGCAGGCCATTCCAGTGCCTGACCACTCTCTCAGAGAAAAAATTTGTCCTCAGATCTAATCTAAATCTTGCCCGGCGCAACTTGTGTCCATTCCCTCTCGTCCTGTCATTAGTTACCTAGGAGAAGAGGCCGACCCCCTCCTCACCACAGCCTCCCTTCAGGAAGTGGTAGAGTGCAATGAGGTCTCCTCTGAGCCTACTTTTCCCCAAACTAAACAATCCCAGCTCCCTCAGCTGCTCCTCGTAAGACTTGTGCTCCAGACCCCTCACCAGTTTTGTTGCCCTTCTCTGAACACGCTCCAGGGCCTCGATGTCTCTCTTGTAGTGAGGGGCCCAAAACTGAACACAGTACTCGAGGTGCGGCCACACCAGAGCTGAGTACAGGGGATGATCACCTCCCTGCTCCTGCTGGCCACACTATTCCTAATACAGGCCAGGATGCCATTGGCCTTCTTGGCCACCTGGGCACACTGCCGGCTCATATTGAGCCGAGCATCAACCAACACCCCCAGGTCCTTTTCCTCTATACACTCCTCAAGCCATTCTGCCCCAAGCCTATAGCATTGCATGGGGTTATTGTGGCCAAAGTGCAGGACCTGGCACTTGGCCTTATTGAACCTCATCCCATTGACCTCAGCCCAGCTGTTCAGCCTATCCAGATCCTGCTGAAGGGCCTCCCTACCCTCAGGCAGATCGACACATCCTCCCAGCTTGGTGTCATCCGCAAACTTACTGAGGGTACACTCAATCCCCTCATCCAGGTCATCAATAAAGATATTAAACAGTATGGGCCCCATACTGGGACTGTCTTCCTCTGCTCTGCTCTCGTGGGGCCCCACAGGGAGCTCTGTGTCCGGCAGCACAGCAGGGCTTGGAGCTCTGGGAGTGCATCCAGAGGAGCCCATGGGACAGGCTGAGAGGAGAGAAGGCTTGGAGACGACCTCACTGCAGCCACCTAGTACATAAAGAGCCGGGAGGAGACTGACTTTTCCACACGATAGTAACAGGACGCGGGGAAATGGCTTCAAACCGACAGCGTGGAGGTTGCCACGAGATACGAGGAGGAAACGTTCCACTCAGAGGGCGCTGGCGCGGGAAAGGGAGCGCGGCCCTGAGGAAAGGCACGGAGCCCCGAGGACGGCACGGCCCTAAGGAGCCAGGGACACGAAGCGGAGGGGGAGACGCGGCCTTGAGGAGGGGCTGACGGTGCTCTGAGAAGGACGGGGCCTTGAGGAGCGGGACAGGGCCCCGCGGGACCCGCACGTACCTGCGCCCGGTCGGCCAGGCCGAGCGGCGTGCGGCGTTCCCATGGCAACGCGCGCTTCCGGCCGCCTCACGGGAAGCGGGAGGCGGGCTGAGGCCGCGCTACGGCGGCCCCGAAGGGTCAGAGCGCGGGGGAGGCGAAGCGGAGCGGGGCGGGGGAAGCGCGGCGCGGCGCGGCGGTCGTGGACGATGTTGGAGGCGGCGGCCGCCGCCGCTGCGAATGCGGCCGAGCCCGAGCTGGACCCGGAGGATCTGGTGCATTTCTCGGTGGGAGATCTGCCCAGCCGCGGCTACGGAGTGATGGGCGAGATCCGGAGGCAGGGCAAGCTGTGCGACGTGACCCTCAAGGTGCGGGGGTGGGGGGGGCTGAGGGATTTGCTCACCTCTGGGGGGCGGGAGGGGGGAGAAAGGGGGTCTGGGGATCCCTGGTTGGGGGTGGGAGGTGAGAGCCTCGCTGCCCTCTGAAGGGAGGAGGGAGGGGGAGGTGAGGCCACCCCGGGTCCCTTTGGTGAGGGGAAGGGGGCCCCGTTTTGAGGGGGAGAAGAGAGGAGCTGAGGACCCCGATTTTGTGTGAGGAAATGGGAGGGCTGAGGGTCCCCGCCCGTGTCCTTGTGGTGAAGGTAAGGGGGGGCTCGGGGCCCCAGTTTGGTGGGAAAAGAGGGCTACTGAGAGCCCTCGTTTTGGGGGGAGGGAGGGGGGGATGAGTGCTCCCACCCAGTTGTTCTGGTGTTGAGAAGTGTGGGAGGAGAGTTCTCCCCATCCCTTTTGGAACCAGAAAGGGGGGGGGGGGGGGAGCTGAGGACCCCGGATTTGGAGGGAGAAGAGGGGGGATGCTGAGGGACTCCATTAAGGGGGGGGCTGAGCAGCCTCCCTGGCTATTTTAGGGGCGAGAGGTATTACAGTTAAAGATGCCCCCTTTCCATCCCTTTTGGATTTAGGAAGGGAGGAGCTGGGGGCCTGAATTTTGGGGGGTTCCCCCCTTTAGGTGAGAAGAAGGCAGACCTGAGGGTCTTCTCGTGCCTCTGCTGCAGAGAAGGGGGAGGTGATGGCCCCTTACATTAAGCAAAAGAAAAAGGGAGCTCCCTGCCTGCCCCCCAAGACTTTTGTGGGAAGGAGGAAGAGCTGAGGACCCACATTCTGGGGAGGAGAAAAGGCTGCTGCGGCCCCCTCCAGCTATTTCAATGCTGAGAAGTATGGGAGCAGTGATTGCATTTCCCCATCCTTTTTGAAACAAGGAAGAGGGCGAGCTGGGTGCTCCTCTTAGCGGGGGGGCTGCAGGGGCCACCCCCTCTCTGTGTTAAAAGTAGCATTGCGTCCACTTTTCTTGCTCTGAGCTATCCAGAACCTCGTTAAACCTCCCAAAAGCGGGCTGTGCTGGGCAATGTGAGGGATTTGAGAGCATTCTGCGCACCCAGGATGAACAACAGTGGGATTACATGGGTCAGAGCCCAGCACTTTGTGGGCTGCAGAGCTGCTCAGTCCCTCTGCTGTTGCCCTGAGGTTTAACCATGCAGGAAGCTGTTCCCCAGCCAGCTCATCCCAGAAATATTCACCTGCTCCTGAAGGAGCACCCAGCAAACCTGAACCAGGCTCACAGAACCCGAGTTGTTAGTTCCCTGTTCCTGCACAACACGGCCACTTGTCACAAGCTGGACTGACCTTCCAGATGTGTCACCTCGTGCCAATAACCACAGCAGTTGTAGGTAATGCTACAAACTGGATGGAGAGCACCGTTTTAGCAGAATTAAACTTTGTATGGTCGTGCCTTTTGTGACTCTGTGTTTGGCTCCTTGCTACGAGTAGGACGTTGAGGTGCTGAAGTGTGTCTAAAGAAAGAGCAGTGGAACTGCGAGGGGTCTGGAGCACAAGTCTGACAGAGAGCAGCTGAGGGAGCTGGGGTGGTTCAGTCTGGAGAAGAGGAGGCTCAGGGGAGACCTTATCATTTTCTCCAACTGCCTGTGAGGAGACTGTGGCAGGTGGGAGTCAGCCCCTTCTCCTAGGTGAAAGTGATAGGATGAGAGGTGATGGCCTCAGGTTGCACCTGGAGATGATCAGGATGGATATTAGGAACAATTTCTTCTCTGAAAGAGTGGTGATGCGGTGGCACGGCTGCCCAGGGTGGTGGTGGGGTCACTGTCCCTGGAGGTGTTCCAGAACCATGGAGATGTGGCACTGAGGGATGTGGTCAGTGAGCACGGTGGGGTGGGTTGGGGTTGGACTCTGTGATCTTAGTGGTCTTTTCCAGCGTTAATGATTCTGTGGAGCAGTGTGGTGTGGCTGTGGCTACCCCAGAACAGAGTTCTCTCACTCAGTCAAGCTGCTCTGCTTCACCCAGAGGTGGACAAGAAACAGTGTCGTGGTCCTGGAGCATCTCAGCACCCCAGTTCTGCAAAAGTAGCTGGAAATAGTTTTCATACCTGTAGGTTTACCATCTCAGAAAGTGCTTTTTTTTCGCTTTGTCTTATCTTTATGTCTTCCTTGCAGAATGAGAAAGCTTTTAAAATGTGAAGGAAAATTAAAATTAAAGAGATCTCCAGTGGCTCTGCCAGGACGTGTGCTGTGGCAGTGCTGGGCAGCTTGATGGGTGAGGGCACCACGTCACCCCCACTTTGTTTTCCTTGTTATATTTTGTAACATCAGCCCTCGCTGCCTGGGCAGGGTGTGGAGCTTTTTATTTCTGCAAAAGCCTAAAATCTATTTAACAACGTGCCTCTGTCTTCCTTAAAACCAGTCTTAATTTCTTCCACCTGGATAATTATACCCAGGAGACATCCCAGCACCAAGCGATGCGTTTGACAGAGGGCTGGTGGTGTATTTCCATGTTGGTTCACATAGCAGTCCAGCTTTCCCTGCACGCCACGGCCTCAGAATCCTCCATTAGTTGGACTGCTCTGAGCCACCGTGTCAGAGTTTCCTGCCTCTTTGCCTCATTCACATTGCTCAGCGCTGGCCGCTGCGTCCTGTAGCAATTGAATTAGTGCTGCTGCTGTATAAGAGCCAAGCCATTGCTCAGTACAAGGTGTCTCCTCCAGCTTGCTCAGCACGCACTGCTGAGTGTTGGGAGGGTAATTATTCTTAGCTTAACTTCGGAGGTGTCTTAGGATCGGTTTGCTGGGCACGGCTGACGTAAGAGAAAGCTGCTTTGCCTTGACCTTGCTCGGGAACGCGTTTTGCATCGGATGAGGAAGCTGGATCCTGCACGGGAGCATGCAGAGGGAATCATCTGGCAGGGACAGAGCACAGGACCCAAGCAGGGGTAGGATGCAGCAGCATTTCGAGCCTGCAGTGGATCCCGATGTGCTCTGCAGCACTGCAGTGGCTCTGTTGCCTTATTTTCGCTCTACTTCTAAACCATCAGCTTAAGAAAGGAGAAACACCTGCCCAGCACTGCTGGGTTCAGGGTGTGACTGCCATCCCAGCTCGCAGCTGAAAGAGGAACCAGCAGCCTTGCTGTGGCATGGCTCTGTTTTTTGGTGGCCTCTTTACTGCTGTCGGTGTGGGCTCAACCATTCTCTCAGCGAGAGAAGTGTTTGCCGTACAAGCAAGTTATTAGGAAGCACTGGGGTTCTTCTTCGTTGTGCTGATTTCCCTTTGTCAAGCAAGGTGGGCGTTCATTCATCCAGAGGGAGGTGTGGAATTGGCTCTCCTTTCTCAGAAGCCATGCTGCTGCTGTTTGTGTTGCTCTGTAGGAGCCTCAGCAGCACGTGGCAGCGCCGTTAAGACGTGATTACGAGGAGGATGTGCTGATGTGCCTGGCTCTGTCAGATCTCCGATTATTCCAGCTCGGCCTTGGGAAATCTGCTCCTGGTTGTGAAAGCAAAGTGTCCCTGGGCAGTAAGTGAGCCGTGCATCTTCCTCAAGGCTTAGGAAGTGTGCACCATCCAGAGCCAAAGCTCCTACCCCGTGTGGATGGCTGAGATTGCAGACTGGAGAGACCTTTCCCTCTCCTGCCTTCTCAGTAGCTGCAAGTCAGCTCCTTCTGCAGATACTCCATGCGAGCATCTGCCCTTTCAACTCTCCCTTTGGCAGCACCCTGAAGCAGCTCAAGTGTTTACATAAAGGATAATTTTAGGATGATTCGGAAGAAAGAAACGTGAAGAAACAGAGGGAAGAAACAGAGGCGTGCCTTATTCTGTGGTCACTGTTAATTTTCCTTTGGTCAGAGCAGGGCTTTGCTTACTAAGGCCAGATTTCTGCTATCCCCCCATTCTTGGGGGATCCGGGTCCAGGGGGTCCTGGGCCGTGTCTCAACGTGGCTTTGGTTGGATTCAGGAGACAAACAGCACAGCTGGTGGCAGGTTGTGCTGGTAATACTGCTGAAAATGCTCTGCTGTGCAAGCGGGACTTGTGTGTCTCTCTTTATCCTGCAGCAGCGTTACCACAGAGCTGATTGTGGCTGTGCTGGTGACGAGGAAGTGCCAAGCACGAAGCACTCAGAGCATGTGCTGCAAGGAAGCTTCTCTACGTTGTTTTTTGTGGGGGGCATTGGAGCAGTCTGTAGCCAGCAGCCTCAAACTGGGGGTATTTCAGCTATGGCAGATTGAGTTATCCATCTGCACGCTGAGGTCTGGTGTTGGCTGACACTGACACAGCAGAGTGGGCAGTGATGGTCCAGGGCTGGCATCGTCCCCAGCACTCAGGCTTTGTCACCTGGGAGTGACAGCACTTTAGAGATGGGTTAAGGCTTGGCGTGCCATCTCTGCCCGTGGTGACATCTCCATGCTGAGCTGGTTGGATGTGACCACAGACACTTGCTGTGAGGTTTTGGATCCATTTGGGGAGGTTGGATTTCTGTTCCCATCTCTTTTTTTTTTTTCCCTCCCTGGAGTTAATTATATTTACCTCCATTTCTTTAGCAATTTCTCAGGAGATCTTGGGGCTATTTTCAGACTGCATACCCAAGGCATTTCACACTTAGTAGCATTTTTTATCTCAGCTTTGAGCTCCGAGTGTTATTTCCACCAGCAGCACTGCCGTTGCTTTTGGCTTACTGGGAGAAATCAATAAGCTTTTCACTAAGCCGGCTGCATTGTTGGAGCTCTGCATTAAGGGTTTGGGTTCCAGCAGGGTCCCTGGGAGCCTCTGTTGCTCTGTGGATGTGCAGGCGTGCTGCTGGGATGGCCGAGCAGGACGAGCCCTGTGGCAGAGTGTAGCTCTCTGACAGGAGCTCCTCCATTTAAAATCAGATAATCCTTTGTGCACATGAGACCCTCCCAGTAAGGATCTTAGGGGAAATCTCACCCTGCAGAAGTAAGGAGCTCCTTTGGATTACAGCTGGAGTTATTTTCTCTCTTCTGTCCCCACGTCTCAGCTGCTCTGGGCTCTATTCCCTTATATGAAGACAAATATTTTTAGCACTCCACGTAGACATTAAACCTGAAGCATTAGCAGTAACCACGCATTTCTGCACTGAGCTTGGTGCTTGCTTTCCTTGTGCATGGCAGGCAAGCTGATTTCACAGCATGCTTGCACTGCTTTCATGTACTTCCCCTAACAGAAAGCCACCAGCTTAATTCCTGCAACGTCCTCCCTGAGTCTGGAATGCCAACATCATGCCGTGCCAGGGGAGAAGTGTGGTTTTTTTTGCAGCAGAGGGCTCAGGAGATGTCTCAGCTCTGCAGCACGGTGTCACAAAGACAATGGATGCCTTTAGTACACCTACACCATTTTCCAGTGGAGAAAGCTTCATTGTGTCCTGGAGCTGGTCGTGGGAACCTAAGGGAGAACGCTCCTATTAATCAGCTGGAGAAAGAGGGTTCTGTTATATCTGTGGTCAGAAGGATGCTTTGCAAGCTGCACTTCTGTTTGTGTTTCTGGAAAACAGTGTATTTTGCATTACAAGAAAGGTGAGTTCTTCTCCCAGTCTGACCCAACAGCTTGCACTTGGCCTTGTTGGATGTCCTGAGGTTGATGTGTATCTGCTTCTCGAGGCTGTGTGGGTCTCTCTGGGTGGCATCCCTCCCTTCTTAGTGCACTCAGCAGGCTTACTGAGGCTGCACTCGATCCCATCATCTGTGTCACTGGTAAAGATGTTGAGGAGCACTGCTCGCAAGATGAACCCCTGGGGGACACCACTCATGATCTCCCTCTGCCTGCACACAGAGCCACTGACTACAGCTCTCTGGCTGCAACCACAAAGTAGTCCGCCCTCCAAACTCACCACTCTCCAATTTAATTGTGAGGGACCAAAGCCCTTGCACGAGACCAGGTAGACTGCATCGGTCGCTCCTCCTCAGCCAGCTAATGCCATCGTTAAAAAGCCAGCAGACAAACACAGTGATTTGTGATTGCTTCAGTGGGAGTGCCCTGTTCCCAACCCCATCACGGGTGCTGCCACAGAGTGATCTGTTGCTGCTAAAGAGAGCTTCTCCACTCAGCTGAGAGCTGAAGCCCCTGCTGAGAGCCTGCTTTAGATGCCAGGGTGCTGAGTGCCAGCCTGGCACACAGAAGTGTCTCAGCAGTTGGTCCGTGCCATTAGGTGGGCAGAGAGAGCCTGTTAGCAGAGGGGAGTGCTGCTGCAGGAGGTGCCAGCTGTGCCTTGGCACCACGCTGCCTTTTGGAAAGGGTTTGTTGTCCTCTGCAGCGCGTGCAGCTGGAAACACAAAACTAAAAGGGAAAGCTCTGAACAGAAAGGGCAGTCAGTTCCAGAGGCAGCCGAGCTAGAGCTGCTCTGTGAAATCTAAACAAGAACTGAACAGTCAATCCCTCTGCTTGGTGAGGGCAGGGATGGGGTTACTCAACCCCAGAAAGCTTTTTTTTTGCCTTTTTTTAACATCCTGCTGGTACTTCTGGAGTTAGCAGGCAGAGCTGTGATGGATTTGGGGCGAGTGGAAACCTGTTGGTGGGCAGAAGTTAGACTTGATGATCCATACGGGTCCCTTCCAAGCTGGGTTATTTGGTGATTCTGTGCACAAGAGGCAAGGATGAATGGAGGGGGCACGTGCTGTGTTCATCCTCAGAAGTGTTTTTCTCCTCGCTCAGGAAAAACAGGTATTGCTGTTGGCTGCAGTTGAGCTGTTCCTTCAGGACTCGTCATTAAACCTTGATGGTACAAACATAATGATGGATTCTGGACCAGAGATCCCAGCTCATAAATCTCCTCGAGGCCCTTCTATCGTTATTGCATGAGCAAGTTAAAAACAATAAATAAAACAGGAGGGCAAGTTTTATCTTGCCTGGCACCTCTCTGCTGGTGGTGATGGCAGCGTGCAACTGGCTCAGCTGTTTGCTGATACAGCCACAGAGCTCCCATCCTCCCTTTCCCCTGCTAAGACAGCAAAAACAATTCCCTTTTTCACTCAGCTCTTCTGTTTTGTTTCCCTGACCCACGAGCTCAGCACGAGGGAAGTGTGGATGCGGGGCTCAGATCTGCACAGGGGCATGAAGTTTCCCTTGAAGCAATTAGAACAAGCCCTGATGAGCTCACACCCCACCTTGCTGATGCTCTCACTCTGTTAAATGGGGCATTCCAAAGGGTGAAACCCAACCAGGGAATGTGCCTGTCCCTGGGAGCTGCTGAGCAGATGGGTGGTGCTGCCCAAGACAAGGTGTTTTTTTCCCTGTGATGATACAGCTGTCGTTAACCCAGCTGGAATCTTGCTGTGTGACTTTTAAGTGTTGGCTTCTGCAGTAACAAGATGCATTATTTCCAGGGAGGTATCGCATCCTGAGGTGGAACTGTGGCTGCTCATCCCCGAAGTCACCCTTGGGGATTGGAGAGCAGGGATTTTGGAGTGCACAGCTCTGCCCCGATGCTCGGGCACTGCTGCAGTCTATGACAATTGCACCTGGAGCACAAGGAGCCTGTTGTGTGTTGATGCTTTCCTGCCTTTCCCAGGGAGAAATGTGAAGTGCTGGTGCAGATTGCCTAGAGGTGGTGGGTGCCCCCTCCTTTGTGCTACTCAGGGTCAGGTTGGCCAGGGCTCTGAGCACCCAATCAACTCATATGTGTCCATGCTCATTGCAGGGAAGTGAAAATCCCATACTTCAGAGCCCTGCTAACCCCACATCAGTGCTGCAGTTGGGCTGGAGCCATGCTGTGGTGCAGCGTGGTGTAGAGCTGCTGCACATCTGAATCTCTATTCCTTCCTATAGTTTCCATGCTTGTCCTGCACAGCTCCCATCCTCTTGCTTCATAACCTCAGTGTCTTGATTCCTCCCTCCCTCCTCTGGAACACCATCCTCATCTGCCAAGCCAAGGAGTCATCTCATTCCTGCCTCTTTCTCCATCACAGTCAGTTGCCGTGGTCATCTCCTGTAGGTTGAAGTTAGCAGAGCAGGGAGAGAAGGGGAAAGTCCCACCTCTTGCTTACACGTGTGTAGTGCTCAGTTCCTCTTTTCTTTTTCTGAATGCTGGGGATTTTGCTTTCTAAACTCCCAGGAAATCACATTTACAGAGGGCAGTAGGTCTGGGCTTAAAGGAAGATGCAAGGGACTGGGTTTGATTTAAGCATAAAGCCCCAGACTCGGGTAAATTTTCTTCTAACAGGTTGCCTGGACATGAAAAGGCAACAAAGCTTTTTTGCAGAGGGATGCAGAGGAGAAGAGGATTCCTGGCTGACCTGGAGAACAGAGCACCTGCTGCTCCAGCTTGTTTGTCCCGACGAAACAGAGCTCAAAAGGGAAAAATCTTGCTGAAGTGGGGGAAAAAGGCAGTGCTGTACAAGCTCAGATAGGTGTAGACTGCTGTGAGTCAGGTTAGCATGGAAATTAGGGGAAAAATAACAACTCTGAACTAACGAGGAGGGGTGAGAAGTGGAACTGAAGATGCAAGAACCTTGCAGACCTCTTTCTGTGAAGGCTTTCAGAGGATGTAAATGTGAGCTGGTGCAGCAGAGCCTATGTAGGCTCAAAGGAGATGAGGTTCTGGTGAAGGTGACAGTCCTGTGGGGCTGTCATGCTATCACGGTGACTGTTAGGAGGCTGGAAACCAAATTCAGAAGTTCAGGTTGAAAAGACACGGTTTCTTTGCACGCTGACATTCTCTTTCAGCCCTTGGGCTGGCACAGCTGTGCAGCAGGGAATCATCTGGTTGGTGGTGGATGGTGCTGACCTTTCCTCCTCCTACTCTTTTGCCTCTCCTTGTAGGTGGGGGACCATAAATTCAGCGCTCACAGGATCGTGCTGGCAGCTTCCATCCCCTACTTCCACGCCATGTTTACCAACGACATGATGGAGTGCAAGCAGGACGAGATTGTCATGCAGGGAATGGACCCCAGGTAAATTCCCCAGGCACCTGCACAGGGATTGGGAGTCCTTTGCAGGACTTAGTGCAAGGCTTGAAAGCCTGCCCTCCACAAACTGCACAAGGAGGGTATTTTTCTGTCAGTGGTGCCCTGTTTTAGGTTCACTGAGTTGCACTCTTTCTCCCCCGTTGCTCAGCGCCCTCGAGGCTCTCATCAACTTTGCCTACAACGGTCACCTGGCGATCGATCAGCAGAACGTGCAGTCTTTGCTGATGGGAGCCAGCTTCCTGCAGCTGCAGAACATCAAGGATGCTTGCTGCACCTTCCTCAGAGAGAGGTAAGGAGCTGCCAGTCGGCAGCAGAAGTCTTCTCTGTCGCCTGTGATAAGGTCTCCCTCTCCTGAGGCTCACTGTTCTCCTTGCCTATGAAACAAGTGGTTTGCAAGATGCTGCAGCTGGGGACGGTGGAAGGCCTTGGCCAGCTGAGAGAATTTATTACCTACAGCAAAACTGAGTGAACGTTTCCCTTTCTCAGGGTTGGCCAGGCACCCAGCACAATGCTGCCTCCCCAGAAACAAAGCCATCCTCCCTTCCTGCTGCTGACTGTATGGAAGGGGAGGAACAGACAGACCCAGCGTCGGATGGGAAGCGGTGGCAGAGTTAATTGGTTCCAGTTTTTCCAGTCCTCTAGCTGATGTTTGGCTGTAAGATCATTCCAGCAGCGCCATCTGGAAAGCAAAAAGCAGGGTCATTCCTTGGAAACCTACCACACAGCTTCAGGCAGTGCCAGGAACCTGGTGTGCTTTGCTTCCCTCTCACTCCCCAGCCTGATTTCTCTGCAGCTGCTGTTTGTATTCCATGGTGGGAGATTAAACACACGTACTGAATGCAGTTTCTCCTCTAGTTGCTATACTGCTTCTAAATAGAATGAAATCTGTGGCTTGGGGAGAAAAAACTGTTTCCTCTGGGATGTTCCAACTTTCTGTTCCACGTGAATCCTGAGTTGCTGTTCGTTTAAAAATGTGGTTATATGAGATAGTAGAGTGTTCATTTTTAAATTCAAAACCATTTTACTTGGGGTTCTGGATGTGACAGAGAGGTGGGTAGTACTGATTTAGGAGCCCCTGCTGGCTTTAGGTGGCTCAGTCTAGATCTAGGTTGAGCAAAGCTGTTTGGTTGCCAGAAGTTTGGCTGCCATACTTCTCCCAGATCTGGAGCAGTGGAGTATTCTGAGTTAAGTCCTGGATTTGAGAGCTTGGCTGCCACTCAGTAACAAGAAGCTGGTGTAGTCTGTTCATTCAGAAGGGCTGGAGCACGCACACTGAGCTCTCTTTCCTATGTGGGGATGTGGCTGCGATATTTTCATGTGCACTGTGCTGTAAGCAGGCTCTCTCTGGCTGTTGTCTCAGTTCCCTGGGACAGAGCCAGAATGCTGTGAGCTGCACTCTGTTCCCCACATAAAAACCGTGTGAGCTCAGCCTGAGGGGCTGCAGAAGTGTCAATTGGGTGCAGAGTAATTAAAGTGTCAAAGAGGAATGCAAAAGCACGAGCTTTGGACCTGCTTAGAGTGCTTGGGAATGCAAGGGGCAGAGCTTTGCAGGGTGAGCTTTGAGGGTCACCCTGGTGTGACAGTCCCCCTCCATCAGCACTGTGCGTTGCTTTGAGGGCTGTAATTTAAATCAGGGCATTTCCCCTGAGGTGAGTACAGGTGGTTTCACATCCTTGCCTGCATCTGGACACCACTGCCAGCAGCTGGGCCCAAACGTTTCCCCGTGTGAAAGTTCTTCAGGATCTGCTGAGCAGTGCCACAGAGCGACACAGCTGGTGGCTCTTCCTGAGCAGTGACATGCCAGTGCTGGGCAGGGCTTCTCCTCGGAACAGAAGTGTCCAGGTCACACAGCTGCTTCTGTAGAGCACCTTCTTGTGGTGAGGATCACCTTCTCCAGTTGTTTCTGCTGCTGAGCAGCTCTGTGGAGCTGTTTTTGCTCAGGGAGCTGCAGTCTGTAGCAGTGCTCCTCACCGTGTAACCTCACCTTGGTGAGAAAACCTCCTTCCCATCAGGACGTGGCTTTATGAGAATGTAAGAGATGCTGTTCTGTTCTGTGCATACATGCAGTCTGTATCTGTTGGTTACGTTTTTTGTGCTGTGGGCTTGAATGCAGCTTTGTCCAGCGCTGGAATTCACAGAGGTGCCCAGCCCAGGAGTCAGAGATGTGAGAGAGGGATTGCTGGGCAGGGCCTCACGCTTCCCCTGTGACCTCAGGGCAGAGCCAGCAGCCTGCCCAGCACTGCTTGGCAGGTTTAAGGAGAGATTTTAGGTCGTGGCTTCCATCCTCACTGCTGTGGATTCACCTTCAGGTCTCTGCCTAGCTGCGTCCATTCACATCGCTCTGAAAAGCTGCACTAGGAGCAGCACTCAGCATCACACACCCTCTATCCCTGCTGCCCTGAACCCTTTTGCTTTCTTTTTTTTCCCCCCATCGTTCTGTTGAGCTGATAGCACTTTTGCTCTCCCTCTCCTTCCCAGGCTGCACCCCAAGAACTGCCTGGGCGTGCGGCAGTTTGCGGAGACGATGATGTGCGCGGTGCTCTACGACGCTGCCAACAGCTTCATCCACCAGCACTTCGTGGAGGTGTCCATGTCTGAGGAGTTCCTGGCGCTGCCTTTTGAGGACGTCCTGGAGCTCGTTTCTCGGGATGAGCTCAACGTGAAGTCTGAAGAGCAGGTGTGTGTGGGTACCCAGCAGAGCCGCACGTTTCCTCACGGGGTGAGGCTGAGGGTGTAGGCTACGTGTGCCAGGCTGGAGCATTTTGTAATGAGTGTTCCACTGAATTTGCCGTCAGGAGGCTCCTCTAGACAGGCTGAGCCACTCTGGGACGTTTCAGCAGCCTTAAGGATCTGTTAGTGCAGGAGAAACAGCCTGTCCTTGAGCCAGAAAACCTGTCCTGCTCCTTCTGAGGTGACAAAAAGCAGCCCAACCACTGGGCTGAGCAGGCTCCTTTAGTAGGGCTGCTCGGTCCAACAGACAGCTCAGTTCAGGTTTTAACTGAGAGAGTCCTGTGAACCAAGAGTACACGTCTCCAAGAAAGCAGGCTCCCTTTGTAATCTCAAGGCAGGAATGCAATGAATGCATCGTACTGCAGAGTAGCCATGCTTAACGGGGCAGATGATGGGTGTTAGGATGAGCTCTGTGTCTCCAGTGACTGTGGAGGGAGCCTAGAGAGACCAGCTCAGTGTTCCACGGGAGCAGATCACTGTTATTGCAGACTGTATCAAGGCAAAGCAGGCAGTGCCTCAGCCCTGCTGCAGGAGAGATGCAGCGTAGAGCATCACTACTCTGTCTTTAAACTGTCACCTGACGTGAGGAGAAGATTGTCAAGATGTGGTTTCTTTTCCATCAGACCCCTGGCAGCAGGACGAACTTGGCACAAAAGCAACAAACAAAACCAACTTCAACCTCCCTTGCCTCTGTTCTGGCAGGTGTTTGAAGCAGCTCTAGCGTGGATACGCTACGACCGAGACCAGAGAGAGCTGTTCCTGCCTGAGCTGCTCTCCAAAATCCGCCTGCCCCTTTGTCGGCCTCAGTTTCTCACGGACAGAGTGCAGCAGGACGACCTGGTGCGCTGCTGCCACAAGTGCAGGTGAGGCCTGGACGTGGGCTTAGGGCACCGCGGGGTGGGTGGTGGCATCAGCAGAGGCAGCGGGAGCGTGGTTTGGCGGTCTTGGGGTCTGAAACTGTCTCTGTAGAAGTGGAAAAGACCTCTGAGCTGCCCAAGTCCCAGCCATCGAGCCATCCCCACTGCAGCATGTCCTCAGGTGCCACGTGTCTGTGTTTCTTGAGCACCCCACCGCTTCCCAGTTCCAGGGCCTGAGCACTATTTTCAGAGAAGAAATTTTTCCTGATGTGAGACGGAGTACCTCACGCAGCAGAACGCAAAGCACCCTCCCCCTTTTTAACCCGGGCTTGTGCGTGGAGGCAGCAAATCCGTTGCCTGAATCTGAGTTAAGGCAGTCAGCTTTCATCACAGGGGATAATTCATCACTGAATTATCTCACTTTGCTTCCAGAGATCTGGTGGATGAGGCAAAAGATTATCACCTCATGCCGGAGCGCCGACCGCACCTCCCGGCCTTCAAGACCCGTCCTCGCTGCTGCACCTCGATTGCAGGATTGATTTATGCTGTCGGAGGGCTGAACTCTGCAGGTACCTTGCACATCCTCTCCCTGCTGTGGTGGGAGTTCGCTGAGTGGGACTGCGGGTTCACAAAGACCCCATTTCACCCCCACGCAAACATATGGAATCGTTAGGGTTGGAAAAGGCAGAGAATATTGAACAGTCTGCCAAAGAATGGCTCACTGAGGTGGGATCTGTGTAATGGGTCCGTGCTGCGTGCTGCCTTATGGGGTGGCCGTTCTTCCTTCACACACACAGTCACACAGAATGGCCCGGGTTGGAAGGGACCTCAAGGATCACGAATCTCCAACCCCCTGCCACAGGCAGGGCCACCAACCTCCCCATTTCGTGCTGCCCAGGGCTCCATCCAGCCTGGCCTTGAACACCTCCAGGGATGGGGCATCCACAGCCTCTCCGGGCAGCTTGTTCCAGCACCTCACCTCTCTCATCATAAGGAGCTTCCCCCTGCCATCCAGCCTAAATGTTCCCTCCCTCAACTTCAAACCATTTCCCCTCGTCCTGCTGTTTCCCACCCTTTCCAAGAGCTGACTCCCCTCCTGTTTATAGCCCCCTTTAGGTACTCAGAGGCTGCAGTGAGCTCGCCCCACAGCCTTCTTTTCTCCAGGCTGCACAAGCCCAGCTCCCTCAGTCTTTGTAGGAGAGGTGCTTCAGCCCTCTGAGCATCTTGGTGCCCCTCCTCTGGACCCTCTCCAACAGCTCCCTGTCTCTGTGGTGCTGGGGGCTCACGAGGGCAGAGTAGAGAGGGACGGTCACCTCCCTGGCCCTGCTGGCCACCTCCCTCCCGATGGAGCCCAGGATACCCTTTGGTTTTCATCCACCAGGACCCCCAGGTCCTTCTCTGCAGGGCAGCTCCTTCCAGTCCGTATCAATGTCTGGGATTCCTCTGGCCCGAGCGCAAAGCATGGTGTGACTTAGAGGTGCTCCCAAAAGCAGAAACACCAGCAGATGTGGCAGCAGCGTGGGTCTGTGCTGCCCCATCGAGGCTCCAGAAGTCCCCACTTGCAATCCTTCAGCATCGTGGGCTGCGCTTGCCTTTTAGGACCGTGCTGCAGAGATGAGGAGTAGGGGGTCTCCCCCTTTTAATTTGAGTAGCAAATTTCTACGCAGGCGACTCGCTGAACGTGGTGGAAGTCTTTGACCCCATTGCCAACCGCTGGGAGAAGTGCCAGCCCATGACGACGGCGCGGAGCCGCGTTGGCGTCGCCGTGGTCAACGGGCTCCTCTACGCCATCGGGGGGTACGACGGGCAGCTGAGGCTGAGCACTGTGGAGGTGTACAACCCCGAGATGGATTCCTGGTCCAAAGTGGAGAGCATGAACAGCAAGCGAAGGTAGGCGGGCTCACGTACCTCGGGAGCTGGAGGGGTAAAAAAAAAAAGTGAGGTGGTGGGGAGGGTGCGGGTGCCCAAGGGAGGGGTTCTTGCGTGGGGGTGTACGAAAAGTAGAAAGAGGAGCAGAGGAATGGAGCAGAACAGAAGCAGGAGAGGTTTGCTTGCCTGCTTTTGGTGCACTTGTGCCGATTCTTCCTGGGAAGAGGGGAAATGTTGTCATCAACTCAGCAGCAGAACACGGATTTACAGTTGGCAAGTGGGAAGCAGCTGAGCAGTCATTAGTGTGAGCTGAAATCTACAGAGGTCTTCTAGCTCAGGAGGGAGGTCAGACTAAAAGAGTGTGTTCACATTGTGCTCATGAGGTCTGTAAGGATTTGGAGTCCCAAGGAAAGGAGTCCGAGCTCCATTTCTTCATACTGGGATGCTTGGTGGGAGGTAAAGCACTGGTGAGCACAGCACAGGAAACTCTACTGCTGAGAGTCAGAATAAACCTGTCTTTCCATCTCTGGCCACTGCTAGGGTCATCTCTCCCTACCACAGAGCACAGGAGAATCACAGCTGGAAAGGAGAGGAAGATTTTGATAGCCCAGAGACATTTAGAGCTCAGCAAAAGGTGTTTGGCTTTGACCAGGGCCACCACAGTACATGAGCACCCTGGGGATCACTTGGTGGTTGGGTTTGGGAGCACAGCCTGTGTTATTTTGATAACCCACCCATTGAGCCGTGTGCTCATTGTCCTCCGCACCACAGCACAGCGGCTGCTCCCACGTGCAGACGTCCTCCTGGCTTCCAGGGCTTTTGCTGTGGTTTTCTTCATGCTCGTGCCTGGTCACAGAGCTTCTAAATGGCCCTCTGCTCTGCAAGCCTTTGCAGTGCTTATTTATCATCGTGGTTGGTCTGGCTTGTTTGTTGCGGTCTGAGACGTGGATGGCTTGGGAAGAGTGCACTGCAGGAGGCTGAGGATGGGAAATCTGAGGCACGAGGAGCTCGGTGGGGGCAGCCCTGTGACTGCTGGTGCCACACTGCTTCTCAGGAGTGTGTCACAGAAACAAGTCCTGGCCATTTTGGTTCTTAAAGCAGATTTCATCTGAATTCCTGGAACCATTTCCATCCCACGGGATCACCCACGGGCCAGCAGTCCTTTACAGGAAGCCAGAGTCACTGGGATTTTGCCCCGTGCCAAAATTACTCCTTGTGGTTTGCTTTAGTTCCTTTTATCAGGAAAAAAGTGTGTGTGTGTTCGGGGCTCAGATCAAGTTGAAGGGTTTAAGCAGTACAGCAGCTGTTAACTGCCTTACTGTGGCCTTTAAGAACTGGGACACTACACAGCAAACCCTACTGCGAGCTGCTGGCCCCTCACACCTCCAGCTGTCTGCTGTTACTGAAGTCACTTTCATAGTCCAACGAGCAGATCACAGAGCCCATAGAACAGCTCGAGTTGGAAGAAACCTGGTTCCAAACCCCAAATCAATACCCCGAGGAGGCTGAGTGCTGTGAAGCTGGTGAGTGCAGGCCGCCCTGCAGGTTGGAACTGCATGCCAAAGCAGCTGGTGGTTCTGCTGCTCGTTGCAGTGCGATGGGGACGGTGGTGCTGGACGGGCAGATCTACGTGTGCGGCGGATACGATGGGAACTCCTCCCTCAACTCCGTGGAGTCCTATTCTCCAGAAACAAACAAGTAAGAGCTCTGCGTGCCCTGCAGCTCATCCTGCTGCTGCCGGGGCTGTGCCGTGCCTGTGAGTAAAACCAATGCTGGCAAGTTAGGTGCGGTGTCCCTCCCTTGGTGCAAGCAAGCTGAAGCGATGATTAAATGCACTAAGTAGCGAAGGGAGAGCTTCTGAAAGGCAGCAGAGCTGTGCCAGCCTGTGGCGCAGCTGCCTGCCGTGCTAAGCTCTCCCCTCTCTTGGCAAGGTGGACGGTGGTGACCCCCATGAGCTCCAACCGCAGCGCTGCCGGAGTCACCGTCTTCGAGGGCCGGATCTACGTGTCGGGAGGGCACGACGGCCTGCAGATCTTCAGCACTGTGAGTCCTTGCTGTGTGGGACACGCGGGGCTGGTTCGTCCGGGTGGGAGTGGGAAGCTGAGCTTGGGATTCGCAGGGAGCAGCAGTAAGCATTTCCACCCCCGCCCAGCACATCGGGTGCAGCTGATTGCCTGCAGGACCCCGGGGCCAGGAGCTGCACGCCTGCTTGTCTCAGCTCATTCCTGAATGGGATGAGTTTGGGGCAGTGCTGAAGTTCTTACAGGAGGGGTCCGTCCAACGGTCCCTCCAGAAACACGGGGGATACAAAGTGGTGGTGTGGTTGCTTTGGGGTGTTGCTTCGGGGCACTGGTTTGGGGGGGGGTTGGTGGTCTCTGCTCTGCTCCCTTCCCCTTTCCTTTTGTCTCCTCCTGTAACCCCTGTGAGCAGAGGGCAGAGCAGGGGGGGTCTCACTTTAGGGGGATGTTTGAGGGCAGTTTGGGCACGCACAGTGTGACAGCTCCAGCCCCCCCTTCCCATCCCAGTGCCACATCTCCAGATTCCCTGAACCCCTCCGGGGACGGTGACCCCAGCACCAACCTGGGCAGCCGTGCCTCCTCATCTTCTGGAGAAGAAAATTCCCCTGTTACCCAACGTGAGCTCCCCCTGCTGCAGCTTGAGGCTCCTGTAACCTCTTTAAAGCACCCCAGAAGCTGACAGACGGGGACAGGGGGGAGTCCCTTTCAGCCCTGTCTGTGAGCACAGAAATAACTCTGTTCCCATCCTGCTGATACTGACGTGAAAGGCAGAAAAACCACGATACACGTCAAGCCTGCTGGGAATTTCACGTTATAGTCTGGCTTACTAAAACAAAATCTCCCCAGTTGCCAGCTCAGTGGTAAGACCAAAGTCTCTTTTGCTGGGGCCGATAGCGGGGTCTGCAGAACAGCTCTGATAGCAGAGTTGCTACCCCAGGACTGGCTTTTAGAGGTCTGTTTAGCTTCGTAAGGTAGAAGGGAAAGCAGCCATCGCTTGGATTGACGTTTCCAGTGGCCCCTTTAACGCCGTGCCCTCCCTGTGCCTGCAGGTGGAGTACTACAACCACCACACGGCCGCCTGGCACCCGGTGGCCGGCATGCTGAACAAACGCTGCCGCCACGGGGCGGCGTCGCTGGGAAGCAAGATGTTCGTGTGCGGGGGTTACGACGGCTCCGCCTTCCTCAGCATCGCCGAGGTGTACAGCTCGGTGGCGGATCAGTGGTACCTCATCGTCCCCATGAACACCCGCAGGAGCCGCGTGTCCCTCGTGGCCAACTGCGGCCGCCTTTACGCCGTCGGGGGTTACGACGGACAGTCCAACCTGAGCTCGGTGGAGATGTACGACCCGGAGAGCAACCGCTGGACGTTCATGGCGCCCATGGTGTGCCACGAGGGAGGGGTCGGAGTGGGCTGCATCCCTCTGCTGACCATCTGAGGATTTGGGGGGGGGGGGGGGCAGGAGGGGGCCGACCCATTGCTGATACCCACACAAAACGGGGTGCACCGTCCCCTCCCCGTGACTCTCGGGCTCCTGTCGGACCCCAGTACCCCGTGAGGTTTTATCAGTGGTGCTTTTTGGGGTCGTTGGAGCTGCGTGCTGGCCACCCCCATCCATCGGAGCGGGCGGAAGCTGAGCTCTGGGGTGGGTGCTCCTTGCACAAGGCTCCTCCGAGCTCTTTCTTCAGCTGGAGGAGGAGAAGTCGGTTAAACCATCGCGGGGCTTTAGCAAACTTTTGGAGGAAGGATGGCAGCGCAACGGCCCGAGGATTTCAACACTGGGAGCAGAGCGGTTCATTGTCGGGAGAACCCTGCAGGGTCAAGGGATGCCAGCAAGAAGAAGCTTTGGCTTTTCTGGTTGCTGTGAGAGAGGCGGCCGATGCGCAGCGGGAGTCCTCTGAGGGGGAGAAGGGAGCACTGCCTCTGTTTGTGACTGCACCGGAGATGTGGGGCTGAGCTGGGGCAGTTTGGGAGCAGAGAAGCCTGCAGCAGCGGCAGCATCACACCCGGGGCTGCTGGGAAACCGCAGCACGTGTGGGATCAACGTCTCGGGGTTTTCTGTGCCGGGAAAGATCTTGGCAATGCTCTTAGGGAACTTCCCGTGGCCAAACTGGCAGAGCCCAGGCACAGCAGAGTGCTCAGCTCCACTTCCAGCCCTCCCTTTGCTGATTTCACCTCTGCCCACTGCAGCCAAGGGGGAGCTGCTGCTGCTGCTGCTGCTAGTGCTGCTGGCTCAGCCCTCCCCAGCACCAAACCCACTGAGCACCTCATGCCCTCATCAGCCCTCCAGCGTTCCCCTGCATGAATGTGAACGGTGAGAGCCACAGCTCCCTGCCCACCAGCACGGCCACGGGGCAGGGAGCCCTCAACACTACACCCAGAGGCAGTGGGGGGCTGGGGGGGCTCGCTGCTGCCCCACGTTTACCAGGAGCTCCCAACCCCAGCGCTTCTCCTTCGTAGCTGACTCCCAGCTGGGGATTTTAACTTGGGGTGTACATGTGGATGTCTATATATATTCGGGTACTGTGTATATTTTAGGTATATATGATGAGCGTATAAATGCTGTTTGTCAGGACGTATTTCTGGCTGGGGGTCACTTGGGTGAACTCGTCGTGAGGTTTCCGTGCTGCTAAGACGCTTTGAAAAGGAAAAACCAACCAGCCGTGGCAACGAAGCTGCTTTGGCATCCTCACCTCGGCCCTGAGCGGGAGGAGGGATGGGAGCTTCGGGCAGCACTTTTAGCCCTACATCTGCATCATCCCCTCCGTGCCAGGAGGGCTGGGAGGAAGCAGGAAGGTTTCCAGCTGGGAGCTGCCTGGCTGCGGGGAGGAGATGTTTGTCTGTGCTCTGAGCTGAGCAGGAGGGGCTCGGGATAACTGTGGGGCTCCAAATGGGGCGGAGGGGTTCAGCACGGGTAATTGTGGGGTCCTACAGCCTGGGGGGGAGCTGGGTGTTGTGGTTGAGCAACGATGAGAGCAGCTCTTGCCCACAGCTCGTGGGTGTGCTGCAGTGGGGTCAGTGGGACGCTGGGGTGCGTTGCACGGAGCAGCAGGGGGAGGGAGATCCTCCTGCCCTCTGTTCTGCCCTGGGGAGGCCACATCGGGAGCTCTGGGCCCCCCAGTTTTAGGCAGACAGAGAGCTGCAGAGAGATGGGGTGGCTGGAGCACTCCGTGATGGGGAAAGGCCGAGAGCCCCAGGGCTGTTCAGCCTGGAGAAGGCAGAGGGGATCACTGTGCAAACTGCCCTAGTGGGGCAGAAACCCCTTCCAACCCTTGCTTCTGGGACTCTGCACCCCAACCCAAAACGCACGCCCCAAAGCAGAGCCCTTCGAGTTCCCCCCCTCCCCACACACACACACACAAGCTGCCGAGGGGAGGAGGATGGCAACAAACCCCACAAAGCTCCTCTTCTCCTCTCGGCTCTCCCAAGGAAAAAAAAATAAATAAATACCACCAGCAACCCGATCCCTTCCCGTGCGTCGTCGCCCGGCCCCGATATTCATCCTGGAAGCGAAGCCCCCATGGATGCTGTGCTGCTGGGAGCCGTGCTGCTGGGGGCCCTGCTCCCCACCGCCCCGCTGCCCCCCACCCCCCGCGAGCTGGCCCGCTCCGTGCTGGAGGCCCACGGGCACGACGTGGGCAGCGGGCTGAGGCTGCTGAAGCTGCACGGAGTCAGCAGGACGGTAGGAGCTTTGCACACAGCTGCGTTTTTGGGGCGAAGGAACCTTCCCGTCCCACCGAGCGCCTCCATTCCCTTGCAGAGGTTCGATTGGGGCACGCATTACACCATCAATCTCACCGCCCGCGACAACGCCTGCACCGCCGGCCGCTGCACTGCCCGGCAGGGACGGGTGGGTGCGGGGCACGGGGTGGGTGTGGGGTACGGGGTGGGTGTGGGGCTCCCTCTTGATCCCCCCCCATCCCTGCAGCAGATCCGCCGCTGCGTGGCACAGATCTCCGTCTTCTCTTTCCTGCCCGACGCGCCGCTGTCGCTGCTCGAGTGCGGCCGCTGAGGGCCGTGCTGGTTCCCCCTCCCCGTGGGGACGGCATCCCGTGGAGGCTTTAGGGCCGAAGCCCACCCTGCTTTCTCACCCTCCAGCCCCGATCCCGCAGCCCCGCGACCCCACGAGATGTCGGCCTCAGGGCACCGTCCTGCGGACCCCATCGCGGATCCTATCCCACAGACCCCATCCACCGCGGGGCTGAAATAAAGACGTGCCGGAGCTGTGATGTGTGTGCGATGCCTCTTCCCGCGTCCCGACGTCCTGCAGGCGTTGGCCAAGCCAGGGCTACCTGAGCACGACGGGGGCACTGCAGGAGGAGGGGGCATGGGGGGGACACGGGGACAGCACGGCGTGGGGATGGCGGGGAGTGGAATGGGGAACGGGTTTGTGGGAGCGGGAGGGTCAGAAAGCCTTCACGTGGGGATGGGAAGGAGACAGTGACCCCGATGGCAGCTGTCCCATGGGGAACCTCCGTTGTCCCTGGGATCCGGATTGCAGTGGGACGGAGTCCCATCCGTCCCTCTGTGCCGTGTGGTGGCCGTGTGAGCGCTCAGCTCAAGCAGAGCACGCCGTGCCCCGCAGCACAGCTGTGGGATGCCACGTCCCCAGCGCAGCTTTCCCCCCACAGATAACGGCCGCGTTGCGGCTGCTCCCCATCCCAACCCCTCCCCCCACGTCCCCGCATTTCCACGTTGCCCAACTCCGGGGCCCATAAAAGGCGTCGGGGGGCACAGGGCGGGCACGGCGCGAGGATGCCGAGCTGCTGGGTGCTGCTGCTGGCGCTGCTGGGGGGGGGCTGCGCCCTCCCGGCCCCCATGGGGTACCCCCAGGCACTGAGCCAGGCCGTGGACTCCTACAACCGACGGCCCGAGGTGCAGAACGCCTTCCGGCTGCTCAGCGCCGACCCCGAGCCCGGCCCGGTGAGAGCACGGGGGGGACGGCCATGGGGACACTGCGCCAACGTCTCGGGAGTGCTCTGGGCTCCTTCTGGCACAATCCCGGGGACGCTTTGGGGGCGTCACGGGGAAAGGGCGAGGGAAGCGCGGAGATAGCGCGGGGAAACGTGGTGGGCCGCGTGGCCGGGGGTGCCGGGCGGTGCCACCACGCTGTCCCCTGTCCCGCAGGACGTGCAGCTCAGCTCCCTGCGCAACCTCAACTTCACCATCATGGAGACGCGGTGCCAGGCGCGCTCGGGCGCTCAGCTGGACAGCTGCGAGTTCAAGGAGGACGGGGTGAGCGCTGGGGGGGCCGCCGGGGGCTGGGGGGGCTGTGGGGGGAGGGGACGGCCCCCGCGTTCACCGTCCCCTCTGCTCACAGCTCCTGAAGGACTGCACCGCGCCCGTGGTGCTGCAGGGCGGCCGCGCCGTGCTCGATGTCACCTGCGTGGACGCCATGGCGGATGTGAGTGGGGACACGACGCGGGGTGGCCCCCGGGGGGAATATTTGGGACCCCATCGGGTCGGGGTCTCTGTCCCCACGTGGATGACGACGCTTCTCCCCGCAGCCCGTCCGTGTGAAGCGCTTCTGGCCGCTGGTGCCGGTGGCCATCAACACGGTGGCCGCGGGCATCAACCTCTACAAAGCCATCAGGAGGAAATGAGCCGTCCCCGGAGCCGCCGTCCCACTGCTGCCCCCCACCCAATAAAGCTGTTTCCTGGCCGTGCTGCCTCGTTGCTGTGTGTCCCCTCTGGGGGGGGTGACGGTCCCACTGCTGTCCCTGCGGTGCCCCCTGCTCCCCAGTGTAGGTTTGGGATGCTGGGACATCCAAGGAGAGTCCAGATGTAGGATGGGCATGGGTGGACTGCGGTGAGCAGCGTTTGGGGTGTGCAAGGGCTGCAGGAATCCACGGGGCCTTTGTAGGGGACGTTGGGGACACGAGGGGACAGGAGGAAGATGTCCTCAGGGCCTTGCTGCCCCACGGTGGGATCCCTACGTCCCCCTGCCCTGCAGGCAAGCTGTGGGGCAGCCCTACAGGTTGCAGCAAAACCAACAACGGGGAAAACGCTCTCCAAGAACGGGGCCCCGATGGTGTCCCCCCGATGATGTGGAAGTGCCCCCACCCCATGCCTCAGTTTCCCCATCAGGCAGTGAGAGGAGAGCCCGGTGACGTTTGGCAGGCACTCGTGGCCCCCGTTTATTTGCTCAACCGAAGCGCGTTCCGCCCTGGACGGCGATGACGAACTTGGGCAGGTAGCGCCGGATCTTGCCCAGGAAGCGTCTGAATCGACCCCGCTGGACGAGGACAGGCTGTGGGGTGAAGGAGAGTGTCAGCGAGGCAGAGGGACCCCCTCATCCCTTCACTGTCCCTATACACGGAGACGTCGCGATGGGATGGGGACGTCAGAGCGGCCCCAAAGCGGCATCCCCACCCCGCAGACCCCACACTCACGTCGGATGAGGCGTCCCTGCAGTGCAGATCGACCTCGGGTGTGTCCTGCAGGGTGCTCACCGGCCCCGAGCAGTCCTTGATGGCCTGTGGACACGCACCGCGTCACCCCGCGCTCCCCCACCTGCCCTCCCCGTCCCCGTCCCCGCCGTCCTCACCCCGTTGTCCTTGAAGTTGCAGTCGTCGATGGGGACCTGTGTCCTCGGGGCGCAGTCCGTCTCCATGATGGTGAAGTTGAGCACCCGCACCGTGCTCAGATCGATGCCCTGAGGGGAGCGGTCACCACACGTCCCCCCCCGTGGGGCACAGCCCCCTCCCGCCCGTCCCCTCAGAGCGCCCTCACAGCGGTATTTTCCCCCCTACGTTCCCCACGCCTTCCCCAGCCGCGTCCTCAGCACCTCCCACAGGATCCCAAAGTGTCCCCAGGGACGTTGGCGCAGTGTCCCCATCACTGTCCCACCATGCTCTCACCGGGCCGGGCTCGGGGTCGGCGCTGAGCAGCCGGAAGGCGTTCTGCACCTCGGGCCGTCGGTTGTAGGAGTCCACGGCCTGGCTCAGTGCCTGGGGGTACCCCATGGGGGCCGGGAGGGCGCAGCCCCCCCCCAGCAGCGCCAGCAGCAGCACCCAGCAGCTCGGCATCCTCGCGCCGTGCCCGCCCTGTGCCCCCCGACGCCTTTTATGGGCCCCGGAGTTGGGCAACGCGGAAGGAGAAGCTGCAACGCGGCCGTTAGGCGAGGTGGGGACGTGGCTGTCCCTGAGTGGCGAGACCGCGGGGTGGGACGGGGACAACACGCAGACACGGCAGGAGAAGGGAGCTTTATTGGGACACGCGGTGCCGCGCGGGGGCCGCTCATGGCTGTGGAGAGCTGGTGATGTTCAGGCGCCCACGGACGCGGAATGGAAGGCGTCGCCGCAGGCGCTCCCTGAGGCCGTCCCACCACTCCCGCACGCGGCCCCACCAGCTGCGGATGGGCTGAGGGGACGTGGGGATGTGTCACAACCCAACACCCCCCAAACCCCCCCGAGGGGGCTGGGGGAACCTCGGTGTGGTTCCCACATGGGGGGAGGAGGGCTCTCACCTGCACCCACAGCGGTGCGCAGCGCAGCTCGGCCGTGGGCTGCTGCTCCGCGGACACGGTGCCCACGCAGTGCTGCAGGGTCTGGTTTTGGGGGGGAGCAAAGGGTCACACGGGGCACACCCCCACTGCAGCCTCGCTTCGCTCCTCAGCCCTCTCCCCCCCACCCACGGGGGATGGATCCTCACCCCCAGTTTGCAGCTCCCGCAGTCGACCCCGGGTGGGCACGGGGCATCCTCCACGAGGAAGCTCACGTCCCTGCGGCGCTGCGGGGTCCTGAGCTGCAAGGGGACGGGATGCAGAGGGATGGGGTGAGACCTGCAGACCCAAAGAAGCCTCCAAGTCAGCCCCGGGGATCCCACAGCGCAGCACTCACCCAGCTGGGTCGGGGCTGTGCTGCCCTCAGCCGTAGGGTGCACGGAGCCGGGATCCTCTGGTTGAGCAACCGCACGGCCGCCACCACGGCGTCCAGGTAGGAGGAGGGAGGGGGGGACAGCGGTGGGAAGGACACGTTCCGCTTCGGGGTGGTGGGTCCGTCCAGCTTGGGAGTGATGAAAGCATCCGACCCCGGTGGGACAGATCCACCCAACCCTGGTGGGATAGATCCACCCAACCCTGGTGGGATAGATCCACCCAACCCTGGTGGGATAGATCCACCCAACCCTGGTGGGATAGATCCATCCAATCCTGGAGGGACTGATCCTTCCACCCCCGTTGTGGCGGCTCCGGATGACCCCAGCTGCAGCAGCAGAGGCAGCAGCAGCATCCCGCAGGGCCGCATCCTGCCCATGGTCACCCCGCAAACTCCTCCACTGCGTCGGTGCTGCGGGAGCCCCTTTATGGCCGTCCCGACACCTGGGGGCAGCCCAGCCCCTAAGAGGGTCAACAAACCCCCCCGGCCCCGCGATGGCACCGGGGATTTCCAGTGCCCGGGGATGTTTGCAGTGTGGGAGAGGACATGAACGTGTTGTGTCAATCCCAGCGGGTCCACGCCAGCCACGGTGGGTGGTGTGACATGTGGGAAGTTCCCCTCACGGCCATAAATCCATCCACCGCTGTGAGAGCCGCCCCGCAGCGCGGCCCCCGCTGGCACCGGGAGCGGGGAGTTGTGTGGGAACGGCTCGGGGACATCGTGGGGACACGGGGGGGGGGGGGAGGAGATGGCACACAGACATTGTGGGAACACGAGGAGGGCTCTGTGGGGTCACAGTGCGGACACGGTGGGGACAGCATAGGGGATGCTGTGGGGTCACCAAGGGAATGCGGTGAGGATGAAGGGCCCGTGGTGGGGGGGCAGGTGACACCACAGGGGATGGATAAAGGGACAGGGGGATCTTGGGCACGTGTGGGGTCCTAGATGTGGGGTTCTCAAACTCCCAGCTGCCTGCATCCACATTTGCGGTCCTCCTGGCTGCCCCCAGCTCGGGGGCAGGATGGGGAGCAGCTGGAACCAAGTGGGCAACACGGGACTTCCCCGAAATGCCCCCCAGGAATCGTCCCCATCAGCGTCACCCCCCCAGAGGGGACACGCAGCAACGAGGCAGTGTGGGCAGGAAACAGTTTTATTGAGTGGGGGGCAGCGGTGGGACGGCGGCTCCGGGGACGGCTCACTTCTTCTTGATCGCCCGGTACAGGTTGTATCCTGCAACCACAGTCCTGATCACCAGCGGCCACACGCGCTTCACACGGACGGGCTGCGGGGAGAAGCGTCGTCATCCACGTGGGGACAGAGACCCCGACCCGATGGGGTCCCAAATATTCCCCCCGGGGGCCACCCCGCGTCGTGTCCCCACTCACATCCGCCATGGAGTCCACGCAGGTGACATCGAGCACGGCGCGGCCGCCCTGCAGCACCACGGGCGCGGTGCAGTCCTTCAGGAGCTGTGAGCAGAGGGGACGGTGAACGCGGGGCCGTCCCCTCCCCCCACAGCCCCCCCAGCCCCCGGCGGCCCCCCCAGCGCTCACCCCGTCCTCCTTGAACTCGCAGCTGTCCAGCTGAGCGCCCGAGCGCGCCTGGCACCGCGTCTCCATGATGGTGAAGTTGAGGTTGCGCAGGGAGCTGAGCTGCACGTCCTGCGGGACAGGGGACAGCGTGGTGGCACCGCCCGGCACCCCCGGCCACGCGGCCCACCACGTTTCCCCACGCTATCTCCGCGCTTCCCTCGCCCTTTCCCCGTGACGCCCCCAAAGCGTCCCCGGGATTGTGCCAGAAGGAGCCCAGAGCACTCCCGAGACGTTGGCGCAGTGTCCCCATGGCCGTCCCCCCCGTGCTCTCACCGGGCCGGGCTCGGGGTCGGCGCTGAGCAGCCGGAAGGCGTTCTGCACCTCGGGCCGTCGGTTGTAGGAGTCCACGGCCTGGCTCAGTGCCTGGGGGTACCCCATGGGGGCCGGCAGGGCGCAGCCCCCCCCCAGCAGCGCCAGCAGCAGCACCCAGCAGCTCGGCATCCTCGCGCCGTGCCCGCCCTGTGCCCCCCGACGCCTTTTATGGGCCCCGGAGTTGGGCAACGTGGAAATGCGGGGGACGTGGGGGGAGGGGTTGGGATGGGGAGCAGCCGCAACGCGGCCGTTATCTGTGGGGGGAAAGCTGCGCTGGGGACGTGGCATCCCACAGCTGTGCTGCGGGGCACGGCGTGCTCTGCTTGAGCTGAGCGCTCACACGGCCACCACACGGCACAGAGGGACGGATGGGACTCCGTCCCATTGCGGTCCGGATCCCGGGGACAACGGAGGTTCCCCATGGGACAGCTGCCATCGGGGTCACTGTCTCCTTCCCATCCCCACGTGAAGGCTTTCTGACCCTCCCGCTCCCACAAACCCGTTCCCCATTCCACTCCCCGCCATCCCCACGCCGTGCTGTCCCCGTGTCCCCCCCATGCCCCCTCCTCCTGCAGTGCCCCCGTCGTGCTCAGGTAGCCCTGGCTTGGCCAACGCCTGCAGGACGTCGGGACGCGGGAAGAGGCATCGCACACACATCACAGCTCCGGCACGTCTTTATTTCAGCCCCGCGGTGGATGGGGTCTGTGGGATAGGATCCGCGATGGGGTCCGCAGGACAGTGCCCTGAGGCCGACATCTCGTGGGGTCACGGGGCTGCGGGATCGGGGCTGGAGGGTGAGAAAGCAGGGTGGGCTTCGGCCCTAAAGCCTCCACGGGATGCCGTCCCCACGGGGAGGGGGAACCAGCACTGCCCTTCACGATCTGGATCCTAAGGACAACGGAGGTTCCTAATGGGACAGCTGCCATCAGGAAGGGTCTGGGAGTGGCACTTGTGCAGGGCTGCTGATGGCCCTTTTTGTTCAGCACGGAGCAGAGGAGCCGTGGGGCGGCCTCAAGGCAGCCAGGGTTCCTGTCCAGGCCCAGCAGCAGGCTGGCTGGAGGCCACACTCGGGAAACGCTCTTCAAGAGGCGGTTCGCGTTAGGGTCAGCTTCCCACAGCGGCCTCAGCGCGCTCTCCCGCCTCACAGCTTTAACAAGCTCACTGAAGCTGGGTCCCAGCCCACTGAGGGCCACATCCGGGCGAGCAAACAGCGCAGGGCCGCGCCCTGCACGTAAATCTCCTTCTATTTGCTCTCCGCCCGCTGCCGCCACAGCACCGCCGCGGGCTCTGTTTGCTTTCCCCGCTCCCACAGCCGGGCCCGGCGCTGACGTGACCCTCCCACAGCTCGGAGCCCCTCACAAAATGGCGGCTCCCCCTCAGCCGCGAACCGGAAGCGCCTCCTCTTTCGCGCTCGATTCTGTCGCGTGAGGGGGGGGGCGGATTTCGGCCAATAGGAAACGGCCGCGCTCCGTGAGGTCCTCGGGACGCGACGGGGCGCATGCGCAGTTGGTGGCGGCGCCGGGCCGGCGTGCGGCGGGGCCGGGCCGAGGTCAGCGCCCGGGGGAGATCGGGAGCGGGGGATCGGGGTCTGTGAAGGGTTAACGGGCTCTGGTTCGCCCCCGGGGCTCGGGTGAGGGGGTTAGGAAGGGTTTGGGGTTGTGGAGCGCCGGGACGGGCTGCCCCGGGGGGGTGGTATTTGAAGGGTGATGTCCCCATCCCCGGGGATGCTGAGGGAGGAGGTTGAGCCGTAGGTTTGGCAGCGCTGGGTTAATGGTGGGACTGGGTGACCTTGGAGGCAGCCCCCAACCAAACCGGTACCGTGATACTGCCCGCGGTGTGGCCCCTTCTGTTCTGTTAGCTCCCCTCTTTCCCCCTGAACCGTCCCTAAAGCTTTCCTTTCCCTCCTCCAGCACCCCCGCAATGCGGTGCTGAGCCCCTCGGATCCCGGCCATGGCGGCCCGGCTGGTGCAGCGCTGCTGCTGGCGGCACCTCGCCGCCTTCCCCTGTGCTCCTGCTGCCTCCCTCCCTGCTCTGCTGCTGCCCACTGCCAAGCTGCCAGCAGCCAGGGCCCCAACACACGCGCCTCCTGCCTCCATCCACACCTTCCCCTCCACATGGACCGCCGACAGATTCTCCGTCAAAGAGCAGGAGGAAGAAAACCGAAACGCGGAGCACAAAGCCGTCCTGAACCTCATCGAGGCAGCCACGAGTCCCCAGGAGCTCTTCCAGCTGGGTGAGCTTCACTCCTTCAGTAGCAACCACGCTTCGCTGGTGGTCACTCGGCTTTCCCGGCTTGCAGCAGAAAAGAAGGTGGAAACGGGGGACGTGCTGCAAGATGAACGCTTCCAGCAGCTCCTGGAGATCGTGGACTCTCAGGTGAGTTCCCTCCTCGTGCTGGAGGAAATGTGGAGAAAAAATGGGCTTGGGAAAGCTGGCCCAGAGCAGCGGGCGCTGCTGCTTTCCTCCCCTTGTCAGTTTCCACCTTCTCTGCACTTGGTGGCAGAGATGTATCAGAGCCAGGTCCCACGTGAGGAAAAAAAAAGAGGATGCAGGGCTCTGTGGTTCAGCAGAGAGGGTGTACCCCAGAGCTGGAAGAGCCCAGCTGCTGTGCTAGGAGAGCAAGAAGCTGAGCAGCACAGCCTCGCCCCCAGAAGGGAAGTGGATAGGAGCACGTCTGTCTGGGAATTGATCAAGCAAACTCACTGCAAACACAATCATCTTTCTCCTGTTCCTGCATTGTACAGCTAACTTGATGTAATCACAGAACAGCCTGGGTTGAAGAGGGCCTCAAAGATCATCTTGTTTTAAGCCCCCTGCTATGGGCAGGGTCACCAACTGCTAGGCCAAGCTGCCCAGAGCCACGTCCAGCCTTGCCTTGAGTGCTTCCAGGAATACCCTGAGAGAAACTCGGGTCATTCTTGCACCAAAGCACTGATTTAGGACGTTGCAGAGCCAGAGTTGGGGCAGGCAGGCCACTTAAAGGCTCTGTTTGCTGGAGGCCACCTGGTGGTGCTGCCTTGTTTTACCCCTCCCCGAGGTCATATCCCAGCCACACCACGGGGAAATCTCGATGCACGCACCTCCAGAGAAGAGTAAAATCTACTTAAACCTCTTAACTCGCCTCCCAGATATCCCAGGTGTGGAACAACACCTTGGTGAACCTCTTGAAGAGCCTGTACTCGCTGGGGCTGGAGAGCAGCAGCAAGGAGATGCAGTCGGTGGAGCACGAGGTGCTGTGGCGGTTGCGACGCCTCACCTTCCGCCAGCTCGCCTCCTTGGCAGAGTTCTTGGCTGTCAGGCAGGGCAAGGAGAGCAAGCTGCTCAGCGAGGTCATCAGGAAGCTGGAGCTGCGGTGGACGGAGCTGGAGGGCACCCGGACCGTGGTGATGCTGATTGCTAAGGTCGGCCACATGTCCCCGCTGCTGATGGACCGCTTGGAGGACAAGGTATGGGCTTTGGGTGGGACGTCTCCTGGGGGCACTGACAGCAGGAGGGGTGTTCCTGGCAGCCTGACTTGCTTTCTGAGGTGCTGGTAAGAAACGTTTCCCTCTTTGGAGCCACGCAGGTGGGGAGCTCGCAGCACGTGGCAGCTCCCAGATCTGTGCTGGCCCAAGCTGCTCAGAGGTGCTGATGTGCTTTGCCTTGCAGCTAGAGTTACCTCAGCTCTGTGGTACAGTTACCTTAGCTCAGCTGGCAGGCAGCAACTTGCAGAGGCAGCAGAATGGCGCTGCCAGAAGCGCTGTCCTCTGGCTCTCTGTGAAAGTCAGCCTGTAAGCAAGGAGTCTGCAGGGAGCTCTGCACTCTGACAGTCCCCCTCTCTCTGTCGCTTCCAGGAGCAGGGAAATGTCTTTGGGGTCAGAATTGCCACGGGGCCGTGACTGCAGCTGCGTCAAATTCGGTCCTTGTCCAGCCCCACGCTGGGGACCGGCCCAACAGCTGCCACAGCAGTACCCCCTGCAGCTCATGGGCCCCACTGTCGTTCTCCCTCGACCCTGGGGATAAAGAAATGCTGCAGACACTGCACGTGGCAAAGCAGCACTGTGCTGTGGGCTCGCCAGCTTATGCAGAGCATCAGTTGTGTGATATAGCAGCCCTGCAGTCCTTGGGGGGGCTCAGCCAATGCCACCCTGGGGGATGACACGTCCTGCTCCACGTCAGGTGTCTGTAGCTTGCTTTGTGCTTTTCCCTCTGTGTCTCAGTGTCCCTTCTTACCAGGCCCTGGAGCTTGCTGAGCAGTTCAGCCCCGAGGACATCCGGAAGATCACGCTGGCCCTGGCGTACCAGAACCGGCGCAGCGTGCCCCTGCTCCGCGCCATGTCGTACCACCTGCTTCAGAAGCACTCGGAGCTCAGCCTCAGCGTCCTGATGGACCTGATTTTTGCCTATGGTAAGCTGCCTGCCCACGGAGTCGGCCATTACTGTGCCTGCATAGGTCAGAGAGCCCTCTGTGTGGCAGCACTGTGCTTAGTGCAGCTCTGTTCCCCGCTGCTCTCAGCCCCTTTGGGCACGGTACGCCCTGCTTTTCCTTCCAGCACAAAGGCACTGAAATAGTTGGCTTTCTTTTCACCCAGGGTGTCCCAGTGGCAACGGGATTAACATTAGAGAAGTGGCACAGTGCCTTGGGTACAAGCGCTGCAGACATTGGGCACGGTGACAGCCACCTTTGTTGTGCTCCTGGCCTCAGGGCAGCCCCTTTCAGATACGGGTGGTGACAGAGAGCTGTGTTAGCACTAACCGATGACCTGTGTTCTCCTCCTTGTTGCCTTGGGTCTGTTTTCCCTTCTTTCTCTGCGTTTCTGGAAGCTGGGATGAAGGAGCTGCTCTCCAGTTCGGTGTCTGGCTTCTGGCAGTGGGAACAGAGCTTCTGGCCAGCAGTGGGGCAGTGTGGTTGTCGTGGGTTGGATGGTCTTTAAAAATACAGAAATCATCCCACTAGACCTGGCCTTGGAAGGAGCTCATGCTTCTTGTGCTGATGCTGCCATCGTTCTGTTCAGTTGACAAATATGGAGTGAGTTTGAAGAGAAGTAAGTGGTGGATGTTCAGCATCACAGCCTCCAGATCTCTGCTGGACGTCCTTCTGTGGCCCGGCAGCCCCCATAAAATCCCCGAGGTGGAGAAGTCCAGCAGCTGGTTGTGGTTTGGGAGCAGCACTGTCTCTCCCAGGTTCAGGCAGGGCTGCAGCAGCTCGGTGGTGGGGGTGCTGGACTGGGAGCACTGGGATTGAGAGCTGGTGGGAGCAGCAGGACCGGGCTGGATGAGAAAGAACGGGGCCCGGGGTCACAGCTCCCATTCCAGCTCCGTGTCAGTGGCTGCCACTTTCTTTTGCTCCTTTAAGGAAAAATGAATTTCCACCAGCCCCAGGTCTTCCAGAAGATAGCCACAGACCTGCAGCCCCACGTCCCTGCCATGACAGCCGTGGAGGTGACGCGCTGCCTTCGCTCCTTCGCCCTCCTCAAGTGGCTCAGCCTGCCGTTGTGTGAGGCCATCTCTCAGGTGAGGAGGAAGGGGCTCTGGGTGGCACCAGTGTGACCGTGACACCCCAAACAGTTCTCCTCTCTCCAGAGGTGCAGTTCGGAATGCACTCGGCTCCTTCTGAGCCTCTGCTTCACGGTGCTGCACACCCCAGGCAGCTCCTGAGCTCTGCCCCAGGTCTGGTGCCCGCACCTCTGCCCGTGCCAGGCAGGTGGGAACATTGCAGAGCTCTGCTTCCACTCGCAGCTTTCCCATGTGCCAGGATAAAATCCCAAGGAGGCACTGAAAGATCTTTCCCTTGTTGTTCTCATCTCGCCGTGGATTTGGGCATCTCCTTGGATGATGTTGTCACTGCTCATTCCCCAACCTCTGGTTTTGTCTTCCAGTATGCCCTGGACAACTCCAAGCAGCTGTCTGTCAGCCACCTGTGCAGTATCATCGTGTCTTTTGCCCGCCTTAACTTCCAGCCCAGTGGAAGTGAGGACTTCTTTAACATGGTAACCTGCTTTCTTTTTCCCTTCTCTGTCAACCTTCTTCCTCCCTGGAGTCAGTGGGAAGGCTGCACATCTCCTGGCATAACCCAGTGCAGGAAATGGAAACGGGGAGCCCAGAGCTCAGGCCAGGCTGAAAAACCCATAGTGATGCCCTGTAGCTGTGTGCTGGCTGATAACCAAGCTGGTTTGTGCCTGAGTAGTCCAGCTCTTCCTGCAGCCATAAGCAGTGTGTGGTTGTTCAGCTCCCCTCCTGTACTCTGATTGCTGCAATTAACTCCATAACGAAATTCACAGTCACACAGCCATTCTCAGCTGACCTCCCAGCCCATCCAAGCCCTGGGTGTGGCAGTGCTGCTGGGAAGGGTGGAGGCTGCCATCCACAGAGCTGCTGTGGGGGCTTTGCAGGAAGGTTCCTGCAGGGCAGGCTGAGGAGATGAGACCAGGTGGAGGGAGGTGGCACAGAGATAAGAGGTAGCATCCCTGGTTGGCAGTGGGGTCTGGACTCAGCAATCCTGAATTCTCCCATCAGCAAATAGCCCAGGAGAAGTATTGCAGAAGCAAGGCCATGTGCAGAGATGTGCTGAGCTGTGGCTTTGGCTCTGGCAGGCCCACGAGGAGCTGCAGGGCCAGCTGGACAGCCTGGAGCCCCAGCTGCTGACCGACCTGGTCTGGTCACTCTGTGTGCTGCAGCAAGCCAAGCCACCCTACCTGCAGCGTGTGCTGGCACCCCACTTCCACTCTGGGGTCCGAGGTAAGGTGGGACGTGGGGCCAGAGCCGTGTGCCCCAAGGCTCAGCTTTGTTGGCTCCAGGGGAGGGGGAGGGCTCGGTGTTCCCTAGCTAAACACAGCAGAGCTGCAGCCCAGTCAAATTCAGTCTCTGCCTCCCTCATGGCGAGCGCTGGCCCTCCGGCTGCCACAGCAAATGTCTGTAGTTCATGGGCCCCGCGTCCCCTCCCGTGGGACCCTGGGGATAAAATCGTGCCACGGACACCGGGGCTGTGCTGTCCGAGCTCAGCTGGGTCTCACCCTGTGCTCCAGCCCACGTTTGGCAGCAGCCAGAGACCCATCCTGGTGGATTATCAGGCCCCGTCTGAGCAGCAGCAGTGGCGCTGGAGCCCGAAACCCCATTTGGATTTCCAGCTCTTTTTTGTTTTCCTCCTCCTGCCAGACGATCCGTCCCCCAGGGCTCAGAACTTGCGGATGAAGCTCATCCAAATCAACGCCGCTGCCAAGCTGGAGAGCCCCGAGTACCAGGGGCCGTTCCTGCCGGCCGAGATGCTGCGTGCTGCAGAGCCAGCAGCAGAGAAGGTCACCCTGCTGCAGAGCAGCCTGCGGGAGGCCCTGGCAGGCGTGCTGGGCAGCCAGGACAACGGGCGCTGGGACGTGCACACCATCTATGGTTGGCAGATCGGTGAGCACGGCCTCTCCTTGGAGCAGCGGGGCCCCGTCGGGGTCTGCTTGCTGGAGGGGGCATCCTCAGGGCTCCTTCCTCCTCCTCCTCTCTGCAGATGCTGAAATGGTGCTGAACGGCGAAAATAAACCTCTCCCCTTGAAGGACTTTGCTGCTCCCCATCTGCCCTTCTCAGAAGGGACAAAGCCGCTGCCGCCGGGCGCCAGGAGGTGGGTTTGGGCTCAGCTGCACCAGGCACGGTGGGAGGGACGACGCTGTGCCATCCCTGCAGGGGGCAGTGCCACGGGGATGCCAGCGTGCCGAGGTCACCGTGCCCAGCTGCATCCACTTGTCTGGACAGAAAAGGGAGTAGGACCGTGCCAAGCTGCCCCGGGTCACGTTGCAGGGCTGTGGCAGCAGCCTGTCCTGTCTGGCACGTCCTCTGCAGGGAGCCCGTGCCAACTGTCAGCCCGCAGGGGCTGAGCTGCCTCCTTCCTGGCTGGGGGAGGCAGCGTGGGCCGTGGATCAGCTCTGTTTGCACCCGTCTCACTCCCATCCTCCTCCTCTCTTGCAGGATCGCCTTCCTCAGGTGGGAGTTCCCACATTTCAGCAACAGGAGCAAGGAGCTGCTGGGCCGTTACGCCATGGCTCGGCGCCACGTCCAGGCGGCCGGCTTCCTCGTCGTGGACGTGAGTATCCAGCCCTCAGCACCCTGCGCTTCACACGTGGCTCCGTGCTGAGATTACTGTGATCCCCTCCGGGCCACCGGGGGCAGAGAAGGAAGGGATCAGGAACGGGAGGAGGACTGCAGACCCGAGTCTTAAGAGCGCTGATCCCTGCAGCGCTGTGCTCCTTTGGGGTCATGCATTATTCAGCCCCCGGAGGTAATTATAGCAGTGCTGGCAGAGCCCTGCAGCCGTCAGGGAGCGGAGCACGGCTCCGTGAGGGCAGGAGGACGGCGTGCCACGTGTCCCCGAGCGCTGTCACCCCGCATCAGCCTGCATTCCCTGCGAGGAGCCCGAGCCAGCACGGAGCTGCTCTTTGATGCTGATACAAAGCGAGGCCGGGCCTTGCTTGGGTCACCCCCCCCCTCCCTGCAGCTTGCTGCAGAGATTCAGGTGGGGAGACAGGAGGAGGAGGAGGAGGGGGGGAAGACCTTCCTTCAGCTCGAGCCCGGTGCTAAATATAGCAGGGGTGGGCGGTGGGATCCCCCCCGTCTGCTCCCTGAGGCGGATCAGAGCCATCAGGAAGCAGCGTTCGCTCCCTGCCCGGCTCAGCTCTCTCATCCTGGTTGGTGTGTCCTCGCCGGGCAGGGGCCGCTGTGCTGCAGATGGGAGGAACCACCCCACGAAACCCTGCACGTCCTCTGCAGCTGGGATGAAATATTCACGGGGTTTCGTTGCTCTGCAGTGAGCAGCCCCCGGAGCACCCTGATTTGAGGGGTTGGGGACCCAGGGATGGGTTGGTGTCCCCTCCCCTGCAGCCTCGTCAAATTCGGTGCCACCTCTGCCGTGGTGTGCCCTGGCCCAAGGGCTGCCACAACACTGCCTGTGCTTCATGGGCCCCACGTCCCTGCTGTGGGACGGTGGGGATAAAAACCTGCCACGCACACGGCCCCGGAGCTGAGCACATCCCCGTTGTGGTGGTGTCCCCATCACTCACTGCCTCTCCCCCCCCTGTAGGTGCCACACTATGAGTTCCTGGAGCTGAAGCTGGAGCGGCAGCGGGCGGCGTACCTCCGAGACAAGCTGCACAAGGTGCTGGCCAAGGAGCTGGCCAGCTAGTGCCAGCGCTCAATAAAACCCCTGCACCCGTGGCTCCTGCGTGTCCCTGATCTTTGGGAGGTGGATGGGAGAGGGGCTGCGCCGCTGGGCAGTGGGGTTTTGTCCCAGAGGTGGTTTTCAGCTCCGGGGATGGGGCACAGGGCCCCAGCCCTGCTAAGGGAGGTGGGGGTGGATGCAACGGCCCTAAGGGCTGCGGGGGCACTGCTCACCCCATCCCTGCATCCCTCAGTGCCCCTGTGGTCCCCGCTCGGTGCTGTGTGGGGCCGCAGCCGGGTGCTGAGTCACGGCTCAGCGCTGCTCCTGGCACCGGCACCGCGCCAGGGCCGGCAGTGCTGCGTGCCCGGGGGGGAGGCAGCAGCGTGGGGATGGCCTCGGGGGGTGGGAGGGGGCTGTCCCCCCAAATATAGGGGCTGTCCCCCCAAATATAGGGGCTGTTCTCAACCAGGACAGTGTGTCCTGTGAGCCCTTTGTCCCCCAAGCCAAAGGGCCGGCCATCCATCCATCCATCCATCCATCCATCCATCCATCCATCCATCCATCCATCCATCCATCCATCCATCCATCCATCCATCCAGGGGTCTCCCAACCTCATGGCATTAAAGAGAGGGGGGGATTGGGGGGGGGGGTAAAGGTTGCCAGGGAACCCATCGCCATGGAGATGGGAGAAGGGCTGTTCCCATGGCAACAGCACACGGAGGGGGGGTCCCATCCTGCTTCCCTCAGCATGGGGGGACCCCAATGCGGGATGCGGGTTGGGGGGGGGGGGGCGGCACCTCAACACCCCTCAAATCGCTGCTGGGATGAGACAAACCGAAGGACCCCCCCCCCCCCCTTCCCCCCTTTCTCCGTGCTACGCCGCAGCGCCTGGCACGCACACACACACACACACAGCGCTCTCATCCCGGGCGGTAAAAGAAATAATAATTAAAAAGAAAAAAAAAAATAAATAGGAGAAAGGAGAGAGGGGGGGGGGGGGAAAGGAAAAAGAAAAGGGAAAAAAAAAAGCCCCACACACAGAACCTGCTGACATCATCCGGGCTGGGTCCCCCCCCCCCCCTTTCTCCCCTCCTCCTCCTCCTCCTCCCCCCCCCCTCCCCATCCCTTCCCAACCCCCCCCTCTCCACGCTCTGCCTCGCCCGGCGCAGCCGCCTTCGCCCCGCAGAGCTGAGCCGCGCTGGGCCGGCTTGGGGTTGGGGTTGGGGTGGGGGTCCCCCCCCGGCTTTGGGGTCCCCCGACCCCATCGCTATGCCCGGAGAGACGGAGGCGAGCCAGGGGCTGCAGCTGGAGGGAGGTGAGGATGATGGGGGGGGGGGGGGAAAGGTGGGAGGAGGGGGAGGGGTGTGGGGATGCGGGGATGGGGGATATGGGGATGGGGGATGGAGGCTGCAGGGACGGAGCCGGAGGATGGGGGGTGTGGGAACGGGAGACGGAGGGATACGAGGATGGAGGACGCAGCGGCATTGCTGGGGCTGAGGCTTTCCTCCACCCTTGGGTGTCGGGGGGGGGGGGGAAAGAAGGACCTTGGGGCCACCGAGACCCCACTGTGCCCCCACCCCTGTGTTACCCAGAGCTGACAGCACCGTGTGTCCCCAAACCCCCCCCCCCCATCCCCTCCTGCCACCCCCAGGGACGTTGGCCCAAGGTCATCCCGCAGCAATGGGCGCTGGGGGGGTCCCAAGCGGTGCTGCCATCCTGCTGCCACCTCCCCGTGTGCCCCCACAGCAGCGGGGTGGGGGACACGTCCTAAAAGGGGGATCAGGGGTGCAGGAGGGGGTGTGGGACTCAGAGCATCCATCGTCCCCTCCCCGGGCAGGGTGGGGTTTAAAGGGGACCTTTCTGAGTTGGGGTTTGGGGTGGGGAGGGGGGAAGAGCAACACAGAGTGGGCTCAGCAATATGGGGGAGATCTGTATTGGGGTATTCCTATGGTGAGGGAGTATTCCTATTTGAGGGAGTATCACTGGGACAGAGTGAGGATGGGCCCTAAAATCTCCATCCCCACTCTCATTCTGAGGGCTCAGATTTAGGGCACAGCCCCCCCATAAGCCATATCTAAGAGGGTCAGCCCCCCCCATAAGCCATATCTAAGAGGGTCTGTGCCCCCTTATAGCGTAGGTAGTTTTAAAGGACCCTATATTCCCCCATAACCCTACAGAAAGGAGCCCCCACCCCAATCCCAACTCAGCATTTATAGGGCACAGCCCACCTTAACAGCCCCATCCAACCCCCCCCCCAGCCCTTTAAGCACCTGGGGAGGCTCTGCCCCCTTCCCAGCAGCCCCCATGCCCTGGCCACACCCCCTCACCCCTATATAAGCCCCATAGGGAAACACATGGGGCAGTGCTGGGATTGGTGCTGCAGTGTGTTCTTGGTAGGGGGTTCTGGGTGCTGCTGAGCCCCCCCCCCATCTCTGCCCCATGGAGCCGCCTGCGTGGGCCCCAGGTAATGTAGGCTGAAGGGAAGCTCCCGTTGAGGTTTTTGAGGGCATTGCTCAGCTGTTTTTGGGGCTCCTGTGGGTTGGAGAAGTGGTTTATATCCTTAGGGCTGATGGGGCTGAGCTCCTCTAAGCTCAGTGCCCTGCTGAGCAGTGGGGGAGATACTGATGTTGTACCCCATCCCTACGGGAGGGTCTTAATGCTTTAGGGCAGCCCTGGGGCTCCCAATGACATTGCCTGTGTGGATAGAGTTCTGGGGGGGAGAGGAAGGGGGAGGAGGAGGGGAATGGGGGCTGAAAATTGTTCCCTTTTATTCTCTTGGCACGGTCCCCCTCACCTTGCAACACCCCATCCCTCCCTTTCCTGGCTCAGCCTTTCTTAATGCCCCCTTACAGCAGGGGGGGCACCTCTAATCCTGCCCTGGGGATGGCTGCCATCATCTCCTTGGTAGGAGGGCACGGGGTGGGGGAGGGGGTCCTCCACCCATTTATGGAGCTCTCACTTTGGGGGAGGTTGCTGCAAACCCTCTGCATCCTCTCCCATTTTGTTAGGGCTAAATCCATGCGGCGGTGTCACTGCTGTCCCTGTGGAGGAGGGGAGGAAGGCTGCTGGGTTTGGGGGGGGGCACATCCCAGGGATGCTCTTAACCCCCCCCCCCCCTCTCTTTCTGCAGCCCCCCCAGGGGACCCCGCTGCCCCAATGCCTGCCAAGGAGGAAGCTCGCCCGCAGCCGGAGGGGGCCAGCTATGATGCGGCCGAGCGCGGCCCCCCCTCCAAGGGCTGCCCCCCACCGCCACCTCCGTCGCTGCACCCTGCTGACCCCCTGGACACTCGCATCGTGATGGGCGAGGAGACGCACTGCCCCCCTGAGCTGCCCCCCAAAACACCCCCCCGGCATCCCGAGCTGCCCACCGCCCGCCTCGACCCCGACCTCTTCTTCACAGCCCCCTCCACCCCGGTGCGGACGGGGGGGCCCCGCTTGAAGCCTGAGGAGGACGGAGGGGATGCGGAGAGCGAGGGGCTGGGCTCACCCCCCACCTCCCCATCTGGCTCCTACATGACAGCCGAGGGGGGCAGCTGGGGGTCCTCGGGCACGGCCAGCACATCGCCCTCTTGCTCACCCAACCTGCTGGCAGAGGTCCCTGACGGTGAGCCTGGTCCCGCAGCCTTCATCCGCCGCTCCTCGTCCTCCTCTTCCTCCTCTGAGGATGGGGATGTGGCCGTGACCTCCATAGGGCAAGAGGAGGAGGATGAAGAAGAAGAGGATGATGATGATGAAAGCAGCAGGCAGGAGGATGGCTCCAGGCTGCCCCGACCCCATATGGCTGCCCCTGGGCTCATCCCCGCGGCGCTGCTGCCCTTCCGTGGCAGCCTGCTCTTTGAGGCTGAGGCCGTGGAGATCACCCTGGTGCCGGCCCAGGCAGCGGCCGAGCCGCTCTCAGGTGAGGATGAGGAGGATGAAGAGGAGGAGGATGAAGAGGAGGATGCCAGCACCTCAGCCTCCTTCCTGCACTCGCTCTCGGAAACCTCCATCAACGAAGGGGTGGATGAGTCCTTTGCCTTCCGTGACGACACCTCGGCCTCCTCTGACTCGGCCTCCTATGATGGCGAGGAGGATGAGCGGCTCTACGGCACCGAGCACCATGCACTGGGGGGGCCCCACACAGCCACCACCCCTGGGGACACCGAGCCCTCCTCGGAGGCCTCTGGGGACATCGAGCTGCACCTGCGTGGTGACACAGCCCAGCTGGATGGGACTGGGGAGCACGAGCAGGTGTCTCTGGGGGGGTCCCCTCAGCACGAGGTGGCCCTGAGCTCCCCTGTTCTGGAGCCTGCTTGTGGCAGCGAGGAGGATGTGGGGATGGAGCAGCATGCTGTCCACCTGGAGGAGGAGGTGGTCCCCGTTGAGGCCCACACCACAGAGGCTGACAGAGAGCTGACGGATGAGGTCCCTGTTGAGACCCTTGCCATGGAAGTCAACGTAGAACCAACAGATGAGGCCTCCATCGAGGTCCTTGCTGCAGAAGTCAACGTAGAGCCGGTGGTTGAAGCCTCCATTGAGACCCTCACTGCGGAAGTCAGTGTGAAGGCGGTGGGTGAGACCTCCATGGAGGCACCCGTGGAAGGCAACGTGGAACTGATGGACAGAGCTTCCATTGAAGCCCTCAACGTGGAAGGCAACGTGGAGCCCACAGACGAGACCTCCACTGAGCCCCTCCCCACAGAAGTTGATGTAGAACCGGTAGTCGAGGTCCTCTCTGCAGAAACCAACGTGGAGCAGATGGATGAGACCCTCAGCTCCTCCTCCTCAGAGCTGGAGGAGGCCTCTACCCTGGAGCCCGATACCACACAGGAGCTGGACCCCATCCCAGAGGAATGTCCTGCACCAGAACCCCCTGTCCCCTCAGAGCCGGCACTTCTGGATGAGGAAATGCCACCGGAGGAGGAGGAGGTGCCACCGGCCTCCGTGATGGAGGCAGAGCTGGAGGCCGTAGCCAGCACCCTGCAGCCCCCCTGTGCTGGGGACACCAAAGACCCCCAACCCAATGGGCTGGGGTGGGACACCCCATCCTTGCCCGCTGCCAATGGTGACCATGAGCTTGATGCTGTCCCAGCGGAGAGCCCTGAGCCTCTGTGTCCACCTGAGCGAGGCAGTGATGATGGGGAACCCCAGGAGGATGTGGGTGGCCATGGGGACAGCAGGATGGACACCATGCCTGCACCGCTGGGGACCCCCACGCTGGCTGGGGATGTGCAGGATGATGTTGCTGAGGAGGATGCATCCTTCTGTGAGGATGGGGCGGCCTCAGGCAGTGAGTCCCTGCTGGTGGCACTGAGTGATGGAGGCAGCGAGGCGACGCAGGGTGTGGAGGAGACTCCCAGCCCTGCACTTGGGGATATGGATGAGCCAGATGCTGCCTCTGAGGATGAAGCCTCCAGCAAGGACCTGGAGCAAGGCCGGAGCCTAGAGCCCACCCCTGGTGAGTGGGATGCCGCAGCTGTATCCGAGGACTCGTCCCCAGTACTGCTGGACACCTTGCACTCCCACACCGACTCCGGCTTCTTCACCGCCCCCCAGGACAGTGTGGGTGAAGCGGCTGCCCCTGGGGTCCCCTCTCCGGCCCCACAGCCCTGCCTGGCCCTCTGTGTGCTGCCCCCAGCCCCTGCACCCCCACCGCTGCACTTCACTGCTTCAGAGCGGGAGGTGTTTGTGGGGACCCTCCCGGCCCCCCTCGAACTGCTCCCACCACCCGGTGCCTTGTTGGAGAGTGCGGAGGACCACCGGCACGTGGCCTCCATGCTGCAGGGGGTCTTTGGGGACCTGCCCGCCCCAGGGAGCCCCAGCCAAGCCCCCGCTGAGCTGCCCTGTCCTCCCTGTGCTGAGGATGAAGCTGTTGTACCTGAACCCAAAGAGACCCCAGAGCCCAGCGATGCTGGGAGCATCCAGTGTTCTCCCCCAGCCTTGTTGCAGCCAGACCCAGCCCCTATGCAGGCCCAGGAGCCCCCAGTCAAGGAGTCCCTGCTCCTACTCAGTGAAGACCCCGATGCCAAAGTCTCAGTGGAGGGGGAGCATTCCCTGGCACCCCCTGAGGAAGCAGAGGAGGAGGCGGTGAAGGCAGGATCCAGTCCTATGGAGGAGGAAGTAGTGGTGGCAGGATCCATCCTGCAGGAGGAAGAAGAGGAGGGGGTGGTGGTGACAGGATCCATCCTGGAGGAGACAGTAATGGTGCCAGGATCCATCCAGGAGGAAGAAGAGGAGGTGGCAGTGCCAGGATCCAGCCCCGTGGAGGAAGAAGAGGAGGTGGCAGTGCCAGGATCCAGCCCCGTGGAGGAAGAAGAGGAGGTGGCAGTGCCAGGATCCAGCCCCGTGGAGGAAGAAGAGGAGGCAGTAATGGTACCAGGATCCATCCAGGAGGAAGAAGAGGAGGTGGCAGTGCCAGGATCCATCCAGGAGGAAGAAGAGGAGGTGGCAGTGCCAGGATCTAGCCCCGTGGAGGAAGAAGAGGAGGCAGTAATGGTACCAGGATCCATCCAGGAGGAAGAAGAGGAGGCAGTGGTGGTAGGATCCATCCCTCAGGAGGAGGAAAGGGATGTGGCAGGATCCATCCCTCAGGAGGAAGAGGAGGAGGTGGTCACGGTGGCAGGATCCATCCCTCAGGAGGAGGAAGAGGAGGCAGTGATGGTGGAAGGATCTATCTCTCAGGAGGAAGAGGAGGCAGTGATGGTGGAAGGATCCATCCCACAGGAGGAAGAGGAGGAGGTGGCAGTGGTGTTAGGATCCATCCCTCAGGAGGAAGAGGAGGAGGTCACTGTAGCAGGATCCATACCTCAGGAGGAAGAGGAGGAGGTGGCAGTGGTGGCAGGATCCATCCCACAGGAGGAGAAAGAGGAAGCAGTGATGGTTGCAGGATCCAGCTCCACACCCAGCCTTGAGGATGACCACAAAGGCACAGAAGCTGCCCCCAGCCCCTCAGAGGCTGTTGTTCTGCCCTTAGAATCCCCCCTGAAGCCCAGCTCCCCTGAGGACCCCGTGCCTCAAGAGCCCTCCGAGGCTGCAGTGCCCACTCCTGAGCTTGCGGTGCCCGCTGAGGCAGCAGAGCCCGTTCCTGAGGTTGTGGCACCCGTCCCCATCCCGCTGCCTGCTCCCAGCCTGCCGCTCTCCAAACTCATCCAAGTGCCTCCTCTCTCCTCCTCGCCACCGCCGCGCTTGGAGGACACCTCAGGGCTCAGCGAGGCCATGCGGCCGGAGGAACGTCCTCCTGCCCTGCCTGCCTCCAGGAAGCTGCTGGAAGGTAAGAGCTGCCCGTTTCCATTGCTGTGTGCCAAGAGGTGTGGGGCTGGGCAGCGCTAGGGTGGGAACCCTGGAGTCCCGACTGAGTCCCATTTTTTTGGGAGGTATTTGATGGGATTGAGCGCGTTGGGTTCCCAAAGGTGTGTCTGCCTTCATCTTGTGACCTCAGCGTCTCCCGTCCTCCCTGCAGCCCTGGAGCCATCCCCACAGAAGGAGAAGACGAGGGGCAGGAAGGCACCGGCTGGCAGTAAGGGTGCACGGGGGATGGAGGCGGAGGGGGGACCCCGCCGTGCACCTCGGGGTTCGGTGCAGTCCGAATCGAGCTCCTCCAGCGAGGCCGAGCTGCCCTACCGCGTTCCCAGCCCCGCTGAGCACCTGCCCGCCATCGCCCTGCTCGAGGACAAGGCGGCATCGCGGCACGGTGAGGCCAACCATAAAGGTGAGGAGGTGGGGTGTGGGGATTTGGGGTGCTGAGGTGAGCGTCACCTTTGATGTGGCTGTGATGTCTTGAGTAGGATCGTGCAACGAGTCTGAGAGCAACGATGAGTCCATCCCGGAGCTGGAGGAACCGGAGGGTGCGGAGCCACGGCCGATGCAGACCCAGGTAGGGGTGTGGGCTTGGGGACTCTGTCCTGGGGGACTGTGACACCCTGTCACCCACTGCTGTGCCCCCGCAGGCGCCGCTCACACACTCGCTGGGCACCGGGGAGGAGAGCATCAGTAAAGCCAAGCAGAGCCGCAGTGAGAAGAAGGCCAGGAAGGTGGGATGGGTGTCCTGTGGTGGTGGAGTGATATCTCCATCCCAATGGGGTGGGCAGGGAGGGGATGTGGGCTGGGGGATTAGCTTGGCGGGGGGGGGGAATGTGTCCCTGAGGTCATAGCTGGCTGCCATCAGGGTGTCCCTGTGCTGGGGGGTGGTGTGTCCTCAGGGGTAGCTGGGATGGCAATGGGGACAGTGCTGTCCCCCCCATTGCTGGGGGGGGGGTTGGGGATCCTGGTGATGTTGGGTCCAGTGCATGGGGCTCACCCTCACCGCCCTCTTCCTCAGGCCATGTCCAAGCTGGGACTGAGGCAGATCCACGGTGTCACCCGCATCACCATCCGCAAGTCCAAGAACATCCTCTTTGTCATCACCAAGCCTGATGTCTTCAAGAGCCCCGCGTCCGACATCTACATCGTCTTCGGGGAAGCCAAGGTGGGGCAGGGCTGTGGGTGCATCCCGGTTTTCGGGTGACCCGTGGGGACAGCCCGGTGACCTTCCTTGTCCCTGCAGATCGAGGACCTGTCGCAGCAGGTGCACAAGGCTGCGGCTGAGAAGTTCAAGGTGCCCATGGAGCATTCCCCGCTGATCACGGAGACGGCGCCTGCGCTCACCATCAAGGAGGAGAGCGAGGAGGAGGAAGAGGTCGGTGGGTTGGGTTGGGTGATGGGAGGCGACCAGTTTGGCACTGGGTGGGTGTAGGGGCTGGTTGGCTGGCTTGGAGGCGACCTGTAGGGTTTGGGAGGTTAGGTTGGGGTGGTGGGAGTCTACCCATAGGGTTAGGCTGGAGGGGAGGCTACTTGTAGGGTTTGGGGGGTTGGGTTGGGGTGGTGGGATGCTACCTGTAGGGTTGGGGTGGTGGCTCAGGTGGTGACGGTGCTGTTCCTGCTCCCGCAGGTGGATGAGACAGGGCTGGAAGTGCGGGACATAGAGTTGGTCATGGCCCAGGCCAATGTCTCACGCCCCAAAGCCGTGCGGGCACTCAGGCACAACAACAACGACATCGTCAATGCCATCATGGTGAGTAGGGGTGCCCTCATCCTGATTGCTTTTTAGGGGTACGCTCCAGCCCCGCGCTGACGCTGTGCTCTCTCCCGCAGGAGCTGACCATGTAGCGGCCGGCCGCGGCCTCCTGTATAGGTGCACAGTTCTCCTCACCCTGATGTCCCTCCTTGAGCCCCACGCCTCTGCCTTGCCCGCCTCCTAACGCTCAATAAACAGCCTCATGTATCACTTGGATCGCACCCCGACTCCCTGAGTGCTGATTGGGGTCCTCTCCCTGGGGGTTGGGAGGGTCCTGGAGCTCCTCTGTGGGGCGAGCAGGGGCTGGTGGAGCTTCGAGTTTCCCCCCAAGCCTTGGACGTGCAGGCTCTGCGTGCCTCGTGCTGAATGACGACGTCCTTTGGGGTGAAGTAGAGACGCAGGTGAGGGTGTTTTCCTTTTTTCTTTAACAAGGAGACAGACCAGAGCCAGGTGCAGAGTTATATTTACCTGTAACAAATACTCCGTACAGAAAGCATACATACAAAACAGCCCCGGGGTGTCCCCCCGCTCCTCGGGGGTCTCGGGGGCTTTGTCGTGGGGTGGGGAGCAGCAGTGGGGTTTTGTGTGTGTGTGTAGGGGGACACCTCAACAAAGCTTCAGTAACAGTTCTCCCTGCAATGAAGTCACGCTTCCCAAGTGAACAAAGTATAAAAAAAATACCGTGAGCTGCTGCTGAGTACATCTCAGTATATGATCCCTCCAAAAATAGGGCTCTCCTGAGGTTCCCTGCGCTGCCCGTGGATCCGAGCGTCAGTTTGTGGGGTTTTATCCTTTTTATCCTTTAGCAATCTGTGTGTAAGAAGGCACTGAGGACTCAGCACAGCCGGGGCTCTGGAGCAGTGCTCCCCTGCCTGTTGCCCCCGGCTTGTGAGCTTTTCTTTTTTGGGGTGGGGGGGGCTGCAGCTCCCCTTGCTCTCCTGCTTGTGCTCCGTGTGCTGGTGGAGCAGCCCCAAGGGAAAAGGGTTTTATTAGCAGTGTGGAGCTGCCTTAGAAGGGAGCGTCCCCTTGCAGGACACCTCTTCAAGATGAAGCGCTGAGCTGTGGGGTTTTTGAGGCCGTGGTCCTGGACTGCTCTGCCTGCGGGAGCAGGGTAAGAGAGGCAGGGCTGAGTGATGGGGAGGATGCAGGGGTGAAGGCTTGGCTCTGTCCCAGTTGTGAAGGATGGCACCCAAGTGGTGGATCTGTGGTGGAAAGGCAGAGAACTGTGTCTGGTTGATGAGGGAGCAGCACTGGGGGGAAGACGCTGGCAAGCTTCTGTGTGGGGCTGCAGAGGAAGAGCGAGGCTGAAGGGCAGTGGGAGCTCTGGGGTGTGTTCCTGCAGTGGAAGCAGTGCAGGGTGCAGATGCAGCCCTATATAGGACAGAGCACAGAGGAATGTGCTGGAGGGGATGGATTCCCCTGCAAAGTGCTGAGCAAGTGTCTGGCTCTGGGTGTTGCAGAGGCCAGCCAGCTCCAGGCAATGGCGTGGGGACACCTCTGTGTCCCTGTGCTATGCACCCTCCTCCTCCTCACTGCATTTGGTCCTTCTTCCATCCCAGCACCTTTACTGGGGTGTGCTGGAGCTGCTCTGGGCTTCAGGGGGTGCAGTGCTGAGTGTGAGGTGCACCACAGCACAGCAGCACTCCTGAGGATGAAACAAAACAAGGGCACACCTTTCCTAAAGGAGCTGCAGCCTGGGCTTCCCCTCATACCCACAGAAGTGGGGGAAGGAGCTCCAGCTCTGCTTCCTCCCCAGCACAGCCTGCCCACAGCTGTGCTCTCTTCCTGCTGCCTGTGTTTTTGCACTGAGTGTGGTTGTTCCTGTGCACCCAGCAAGCAGAGCTGCGTGCCCGTGGGTTCTGCCAGCACCTCCCTTCAAGCAGGATTGCTTCCTGGGCGAGGGATACAGATTAAAAAAATAAGTGTGTATTTATAACCACATGTAAAATATATACAGTATGTACACCGTGTGCTGGAGACCCCACTGTGCTCATCCAGGAGCAGCTCTCACCTCCTTGGGTGTGTGACAATGTCCTTGGGGACCACGAGAGCCACCAGAGAGGCATTGTGTCACTTCTACCTACGTGGGACAGGTGCTGCCTCCATCCTGCCACTGCTGGAGCAAAGGCAAGGAGCGGGTGGATGGGGTTTGAAATCCAGGCTCCCCGCAGGACAAAAGCGAAAGCACAAGCTCTGGGAGCAAGCTGCAGGAGGATGGGAAGAGCAGAGCTCCTGCAGGTCTGGGTGCGAGATGCTGTGCCAAGGCTAGGCTTAAATAATTCACATTGTGGTAAACTTCATTCGAAAGAGGGGAGGAGGAGAGCGGTTACAAGAAGGACACCATGTGCAAAACTGTAAACCAGGGAGGAAGAGGGCTGTAGGCGACGCAGGGCTCTCCCAACCTCGCTCCCTGCGTGGTGATGGAAGCAGGGAAGGCCGGAGGACGGGCTCCTGCACAGCTCCTCCTTGGCAGCACGCCTGTGGCAACGCACACCTTCACAGTAAGAGGGCACAGCCCACAGTCAGAGGGCATTGGGAGAGTGACTAACACCCCGCTGCAGCCCTGAAAACCTCTTTGCAAAGTGGGCTCTGCCGGGTCGGCTCTCAGGAGGAGTCGCGGTCCATGCTGCAGCCCAGCGCCTCGATGTCGTTGCTGATGTGTGAGATCATGCGGTCCCACTCGTCCTCCTCCGAGGGCACGGACTGCTCGTCCGAGCTGCCGGCCGCGCCGTTGCCGTTGGTGGTGGAGTTGGAGGTGGTGCTCAGCGTCCGCCTGTACCTCCCGAAGCTGTCTGTGATGATGCCGCGGCCGTCCTTCACCCCGATGGTTTCCAGGAAGTTCTCAAAGTGTTGGCTGTCCTTCTCGGGAATGAAGGGCCGCAGGCCTTTCCCGGGGGGAGAAAACACAAGGAGGAAAAGATGAGCTGAGGCATGCTGCGCAGGTAGGGTTTGCTGGAGGAGCTCGTTTTGGGGCTGCTGGTGTTCCTACCTCGCAGCTGCGTGTCACGATGACAGCCCTAAGAGAGGCAGAGGTGTATGGGCCAAGGACAATTCCTGAAGGGGCTGAAGTGGGATTTCCGAGCTCAAAAGGATTGTCTGTGACTTCATCGCTGAGCCATATTGCTGGGCTCTGCTCATCTCGTTAGTGTAACAGCATCAGCACGCGATTAATTCCCTGACAGAGTGCACATGGAGAGCTTGGGGGCCATCTGTCCCCATCCCTGCACCCTGCTGTGGGCCAGTGTCACACACAGGGCACTGTCACCAGCACATGGATCAATCCACGGGGTTATAGAGAGAGTGGCTGCACTACAGCAGCCAACACAGCTCTGTCCCAGACAGCTTCTGGGTGTGCTGACTATCCACCCCCCTCCCAGCCCCACCTTTATGGCCAAGGAAACCGTGGGGGAGAGTTAGAGCTCTGTGATCATCAAGGTCCCTTCCAACTCAAGCTGTTCTGTGATTCCTTGCAGGAAAGCCAAGTTTTTCAGCAGTGTGGTCAATACAAAATCAGCCTCCCAGCACAGTGACGGTGACATGAAAAGCAAGCAGGCTGCGTGCACACGGATGAAAGAAAATGCTTTTGTGCTGGTGCAGGCGCCTGGCTGTGCTTCTGCGTGCCCAGCACAAAGGGAGCAGAGGCCACGCTGCCCCCTCCCTGTGCTGTTGAGTCACTCTGACTGCTTTCAGCAGCTCTCCATCTAAATAAGAGCCCCCCAAAAAGGCCCTGTGTGCAGCAGCACCAGGCGTCTGCGTGTGAGAGCCGGGGCACAGCCCCGTGCTCGGCCCTGAGGTCCTTTCTCTCTCTGCTATTAATGCTGTTTCAGATTATTAAGAGCCAAAATGAAAGCAGGGAGCTTGAGTCGAGGGATTTTGAGAGCCTCTGAGGCAGCTGGCCTCCTTTCAGTGAAGGGAAAGGAGATGGTCCTGCTTGCCTCGCAGTGTCAGCGTGTGTCTGCTGGCACTGTGCTTGGTGCACGCCATCCCTCCAGGACTGGAAGGTCACGCTGAAGGAAGACACTCACCCAAGAGCAGGAACTTCCTACTGTCCCCGTAGAGCTGCTTCAGGTTGATGCAGAACTCGTGTATCGAAGCCCCGTTGCGATACTCGTGCAGGAGCATTGCGAACTGCTGGATCTCTTGGGAAGAGAGCTTCGTTCGTAGCTGAGGACACAAGCACACCACAAATGGTGCTGATTGGTTTGGAGCACTCTTTCAGCTCTGATGAGATGGGAGGGAGAAGAGCTCGTGGGAAGCCTGGGAATGGGGTTTGCTTCTATTTTGACAAGAGCCACTGAGCTGCAGTGATGAAGCCTGCAGGACTGGCTGGTGCAAACTGCTCTGAGCTGCCAGCTGTCCAGCTTTTTAACTGGGAAAAGCTGAGAGCACGCTGAAGAAGTGCAGCTCGTAAAGTGATGGACGGCTGTGTGTGTCCCACCACAGTGAGAGAGGACAGCAGGGTGTAGATGCTTCAGCATTAGCATGATGAGAGCCTGCTCTGACCTCCAGGCGGGAGTTTCCTGAAAGGGTGATGTGTTCCTACGTGAATCATGTTTTGCACAACAAAATCACATCACCTGCAGGGCCCAGACAACGCTGGGGCCAACAGGGAGGAGCTCAGACAATGCCAAGGGCACAAATGTGCTCCCACGAGCACCAAAAGGGAAGAAAACCTTCCCACCCTTCCCCACGGGCAGACGCTGCCTCGAGGGCACCCTACCGTCATCATGTAGTCCTGGAGCAGCTCCGTGGCTGTGGTGCTCAGCTCGCTCTCGCTGATGGTTTTGATGTGTGGAGACTGTTGTGTCAAGAAGGAAGAGGGGGAGTTGTCACCTGCATCCAAGGTTTCTGGAAAGGAACTGAAACACAAAGGGCTTGTGAGCTAAGCAGAGCTCCTTGGGCACCTCCTGCTGTGCGTGACCACACCGGGGGAGTGGTCATGCACAGCACAGAGGGGCTTGACCATATTGGTTTTGTCATCTGCTGAATACAAAGCCCTACAGGGGAAGAAATCCCCTCCAACTGCTTTCTCACTTCAGACCAACGGGAAAACAGGTTCCCCAGACACCTCATGCTGGTGTTAAATTTGAAATTCTCAAATCTGCAACTGGTTTTCAGCCCACAAACGCCGCTGCCATTTTCAGTGGTCGCTGATTCAGGAGGGAGAAACATGACAAAGCAGCTCTGTGAAAGTCACAGCTCTGCTCTGCACACGTGACCTTCCCCAGAAAGACAGAACAGAACGCGGCCGAGGATGCTGAGGAGGCAGGACCACAGTCCCGCATGCAGACAGCAAAAATGCTATCAAATGTTCCAGCCAGGCTGATCAGAAGCTTTCCAACGTGCAGACTGCAGCACTTCCTGCTTTTGGGCTCAAACTAGCAGACAGCAGGGCTGCAGAAATGAGGCAGTGCCCCCCGGGGCCGAGTTGATATCACGTTTCACTTTCCACTTACACAGTGCTCGCTTCTGTTTCGTACGATTCTTTAACATCCACTTTTGTAGAAGAGTCATCTGCAAGGGAGACATTCGTGATGTGGTGGTGCTAGTGAGGCAGAAGCTCAGTGCTTTTCCCAGCCCCCTGCCCTACACACTGATTTGTGATGGGGGTTACACACGGCGCTGTGCCAGGCTGGTTACAGGCAGACCCAGCAGAGATGCAGTGGGACAAGGCACAGCTTTATAACTACCTCCACCCAACGTGAGTAGAGATACAAAGGTTATGAGGGAAAAGGTGTGACCTTTTCCCTGATGTCCTCTGGTTTCATATAGCTTGGAGGCATCTCCAGGCAGGAGACAGCCCTTGTGCCCCTCTATCCCCTAAACAACTAAAGCAAAGGACTGATCCTCAATACAGAGGTGACCCTGGAGGAGGGGAAGGCACAGACACTGGTGAGGATGGGAACGACTTGCAGAGGGGGCAGAAACTGTCAGGCAGAGAGGGAAGGGACTTACCACTGTGCAGGGACATGTGCCGCGTCGGCGTGGACGCACCATCGAATATTGCTCTATCTAAGAAGTCTATCGTGGACTCAGTGTAAACAATCTGGAAGACTTGGCTGAGAAGTGAGCACAGCTCCTCCGCAGTCACCTGAGGAGGGAGCAAAGACGTGGCGTTGAGATAATGCAGTCGCCTTTCTCTTAGCTCCTACAACGTCCCAGGAGGTTTGCTAGACACATACGACTTCTCATCACCCTTCCACAATGCCAGGCAAGCACCCCAGCTCCTTCCCACCAAGCATTTTGAAGCAGTAGGTGATCAGAAGCTCCATCACCTGAACAATCAGCTCACAGCTATTAGATAATACCCACATCTTGTGTTGATGCTGTCTCCTATTCTCCTGCTGCCTGGGACTGTGTGTACATGACCTACATCCCAAATAGGTGCAGTCACCCCAGGGAACAGCACAGAAAATGTAGCTGAAAAGGAGCACAAAACCCTGCCCTCAAAGCAAAGGGTTTCTGCTGGAGAAGCACAGAGGCCAAGATCAAAATCTCTGGGTTTGGATGCTGGATAACACAAATTTCCAGGTCAGCATCATGAAAATGCCCCAGCTAGCAAATCCTATTGTGGGGTAGATTCAGTTGTCTTCATAGATTTCCTGCTGCCAGAGAAAGCTCTGGGCAGCAGGCACCACAAACAAAGGAAAACCATCTCCTGATAGCATCTATGTCTGCAATCACATTCCCAGTGCAATTCCAGAGCAACTCTGGAGACAACTATAGCACGGAACAGTGTGAACTGAGTACTTTGGGCCTTACTTTGTTCTCTGTCGCCAGCACCACCAAGCAGCAAGCTTCCACGGGTACCACACCGCTCTCCGACAGCGAGCCCGACGTGAGGGCTTTGGAGCTCTCAGCACTGAGACTCTGGCTTGGGGAGATCCCAGGGTCCTGAGCTGAGAAACAGAGAAGTCATCACAGAAAGGCCAAGGCAGTAAGCAAACAGTCCTTGCAAGCTAAGCTGTCTTCCGAGCAGCTCACAGCCAACGTGCACGGAGCTGCTTTTGCACCTGCCCAGCAGACAAGTGGTCACATCAGGCTGACATGGTGACGTGGTATTACCCCTCTGTGGGCTTGGGCTGTGCACAGAGGTTTCAATGCAGTGAAAGCACAAATTACAGCAAAGCTTTAGGGAGGTTCTGCACACCAGACTGTTCTCTAACCCTGCAGGGACAGCAAAGCCCACAGAACAGGAGAGTATGGGATCCCACAGCCAGCAGAAAACGCCCCAGAGGAGAAAGCCCGTAGGAGCTCTGAGAGACAGAGATGTGTGTGTTCAAAGCATCTGAATGAAGAACCTTTCATTTAGAGCAGGTTCCTGACAACTCCATAAATCGCTGGCTTCATTCTCATGGCTCAGACAGCCTCAGGAATCCATCAGTGAAATTACAGCCTTGTAAGTCAGTAATTCATTCCTTCTCTAGACTGCCCTGCGCTGTCACAGGGTTTGTAATCCAGTAAGTCTCTGTCATTACATCTTTTAAGTAGCTCAGCCTTCCCCAGACACTACAGCCCCAAACCACGGAGGTTTAACAAAGACAGAGCTGCTGGGGACGAATTCCCATTAGGAAAATGCTCTGCACTGGTTGCCCGTGTCAGCCCCAGTCTACCTGTTTTCAGCACAACCAAATGAGCAGAGTCATCTCGAATGTACGACACAGAAGCAATGTCGTGGATGGGGACCCTGAGGATGAGATCTTCTCCATCCCTCCACACCAGCTTGATGTTGTAGGCAGACAGGCTGATGACGGCGTCGTGCTCTTGGGTCAGCTGCCCTGGAAGCTGATGTGCTCTCTGCAACAAATGCATTTCTGTTAAGAAAACTGGATTGTTTTCCTTTTGGTGACTGTCCTACAACTGGATGGAGGTTCTCCAACCTTCCCCTCATCTATCTGCAGAACTTGTTTGCTGGGCCTTCCCACTGCCAACCCCTGAAGATGAAGAAGTGGCTGCAAAGTCAGCTCAGACCAGCAAGGTCCATAATCCCAGATGAAGCTGGCTTCTTATTCTTATTCCAGATCCTAAAACCTTCCTACAATCTGGAGAAGGGAGATACCCCTTCTTTCTACAGACACCCCACAATTCTGCCTGAATCCCACACTTCCTTTCCCAGCTCCAGCAGTCTGTGTTTGCAATTTTTTGTGCAATGCCTCCCACGCTTGTAACACAGGGAATGAGGACCCCAGTCAGACTGGGACGCACCCCCTGGGAAGCCCCACAGGCCTGATAATCACGCTGTGTGCATGTGTTTGAGCTGACGATGACAGGAATTAGAGCAGCTCATTAGCAGCCCTCTGCAGGGCTGAGCACTCACCTTCGCGTTATCTATCAGATGCAGGATTTCAGTGCGGCTGGAAGGATTCAGGTACCCTGGGACAGAGGTGAGTTGGCCTAAATACTGGAAAAGAAAAAACCAAATGGCATCATATCACACACACACACAAACTGAATGAGTCTCAGCACCCTAGGAAGGAAGACATCACCAGGTGAGTGCAAAGGACACTGCCACATCCCTGGTGTTCAGCTCCTAGATAAGCTGCTACGTAGCACCCACACAACATGAAAGATCCCTTGTGCTTTTAAGTAATCTTCATGTTATATACCTACAGACCCACTCCTTCCTGTAGCTGCAGGGAGCTCACACACAGATGAGCTCTCTCTCCCTTCAGCCCCTGCACTTTGCAGCAAGTGTTCGTTTCCTTTGAGTTTGACCCCTGAGATCAGAGGGAGCATTTTATCTGTGGGCTGCAACACCAAGTATTTCACAGGAGCTAAAAATTAGATGCCATCAGCCCGAGGCCAGGAAGGGAAAAAGGCCACTTCAGCAGTGAGAAAGCCACCCCAAGACCCTCTGGAATTGCAGAGGAAGGCAACGTGGCAGTGCGCTGAGGTTCTGCACCTCCCAAAAGGCAGAAGCTGCAGCATCACGAGAGGAAAAAGAAAGTGAAAGAGCCGTGCCCGTGCTGGAGGACATAGAGGCAACCTCAGGGTCTGCAAGAGGGGAGCCCCAGCACCAGGGAGGTCGAGAGTACCTTCACTTCCTTCTCGATGTAGTCGTTCAGCAGGATGTCTGGCTCGACGCGGTCGGGCAGCGACACCACGACGGTGTGGAGAGGACGTCTCTCCGTAACCTTCTCCTGGGCCTTTTTATCTCGTCCTTTTTCACCCTTCAGGAAGACTCGCTTGAAAGGGGACACAATTCCAGGCTGCAGGGAGAAACGGTGACAGCGGAGTGTTAGGGTGAAAGGTTCCTGCACAGAAGGACAGCAAATGAGCAGCTGGGCTGTGCCACGGGCTCCCAAACCCTTCTGGCACTGATGCTGGGAAAGGGACAGCAGGCACAGCAGCTCTGCAGCTCCTAGAAACAGAATTACCAGTGCATTTCTGCTCACACTGCTGTATGGACCCAAACCAGCCCAGAGATGGACTGGGTCATGTTTTAGAGCTACAAATATGAATGTATTATCTTCTGGTGGCCAGCATCAGCACGCAGCAAACAACTTATCCAGTGGCAGAGGGATTCAGTGCTGCTTGCTTTCCATCCATCTCCCTCTCAAGTGCTCCTTGGGCAACGCTTATAAGGTCTTTGTGCAAAGAAGTATCATAAATGAGATGCTGGAGCAGCTCAGATCCAGGACAAGAGCAAAGTCAGAGGTGCTGGCAGACTCTGTGAGCAACGTTTGGGTCTCAAGAGCTCACCCTGTCCTCACCTGAGCCCCTCCAGATCGTGCAAGATCCTCCAGATTCAGCCTGAACACGTTGGAGGGGCAGGAGAACACCCAGGAGCATGAGGACGGACCCCCAGACGCCAGCCTCTACGGTCCCAAACCATTCAGAGGTCTTCTTGGAAGAGATGGAGATCTGCAGCCAAGAGCTGGCATCTCAGAGCTGCTGCTCACCCAGCATGTTGCATGGCTTCCCATAGAGGGAGCATTGCCACCATCCTTTGCAGTGCATAGGAATGCTCTGTGCAGGGAAATCCCATAAACCTGGGAGGCAGCGGGGCCAGGAGATGGAAGAGATGCTTTAAAAGCAAGTTTATCAAATATAAAGAGAGCTTAAACTGCTCAGAAACAGCAAACTTTGTGCAACCTGAGAGAGCAGTAGCCCACTGTGAGAGCTGAAAGAGCGAAGCACCATGAAGAACGGCTGCAGAGCCTTTGTCAAAACCCAAAGCGTGGTCTCACTGAGCTACTTTTCTAAGTTTAGACAAGCACTAGAGCTCTACAGGAGCAAGCGAGATCAAAGCGAGACCTAAATAACTTGAAGCCATTCTGCTAGGAGCAGAGGAAAGCTCCTGGTTGAGGAGGGTATTTAGCAGGCTGCACCAGGCACCGCAAGGACCTCAGGGACAGCCCAGCCCTGCAACACTTCCCTTTGAGCAGGGCGTGCCAGGGAGACAAAAATAGAGGAGTTAGTAGGGCAAACGGGACTGCAGGCAGCATGATGGTACTGTGCCTCGCCTGGTGCTGCAGCTGTGCCTGCAGATAACACAGCACCACGGCTACATCAGGCTCTGAGCAAGGAAAGCCATCCTCCCGTGCTACAAAAGTGGGCAGAAGAAATCCCAAAGCAAGAAGCTCCCAAGCAAAGGGGAGACATGGGGCTTGGCTACTGGAGCCCAACAGGCAGCAATGGGTTTCCTCAGCCCTCTTGCTGGGGTAAGAGCACGGAAAGAAACCCGAGATCACACAAGAAGAGCTCAACACGAGGGCATACAACCCCAATCTCAGCTGCCATCCTGTAAAGACCTCATCACAACAAGAATATTTAGAACCCAAAGGCAGAGCGATGGTGAAACCTGCCTCCAGCAATGGGGGACAGCCGGCACACGCTGAGCGTACGGATCCAACCCAAAATATCACAGCAGATCAGGAGTTCCCACCACCCAGCCTGCACAGGGAAGCTGCCAAGCCCTGCAGGAGCTCCAACACCTCCACAGAGCAGGACACAGCCCGGATGTTGCTGTCCAAGATCAGAGGTGTGATGGAGTGCGGCATAACGCAGCGTCTCGGAGCCACTGACCCAGCACCTACCTCACTCTCCATGGAGTGCCCGGCTCCGGAGGGGCTGCTGGCTCCCAAAAGCTTGTCCTTGCTGGGATGGGATGCCACAGTGGTCCTAGGGACCCCAAGCCCTGTGCTCTGTGCCGAAGCACCGGCAGATCTATGCGTGCTCATTCGCCCGGCAGTTCGTGTCCCGGAAGCGTGATAACCACAGCTTCCTCCTGTCACACGTTGCAACAGCCAAAACATGCTGCCATGAGTGAAAGCAAGCTTTAAGAAAGGGGGAAAAAAAGGAGAAGTGGTGAAGGGGAGACATCTGCACGCCCGTGGGGGGCTCAGCTGGTTTGCAGGGTAGAACTGTGCCGCTTATGGGGACGATGCTGACTGTCCCACCACCCACACTTCCGCACCTGTGGAAGGAAAGAGGCTTTGTGTGTCAGCAGGGTGATGCTCTCAAACTTTGCCTATTTTGACACAACTCTGTGCTCCGAGCTCTGTCTCCATCTGTGAGTCCCAGAGCCGTGCTGCTTTTTCAGGCTGTGTGTTTCCAGCAAAAAAGAGGACTGCTGGCTCCTCGAAAATGAGGTTACAAGCTGCTCCCAGGCAGCATGTTAGGACAGAGAGGAGTGTGGGGTGAGCCTGGCCACGAGCAGGGCTCAGAGGACTAATGAAAACAAGTCAGTAATTTAGCAGAGAGAGCATCAATTAAGGAGCCATGCTGGGTGATCTCCCCAGGGAGAACAGAGGTAGGAAGGCTGGGCGGGGACGCATTCTTCAGCTCTCCTTAAATTTGATGCCAGCAAAGTCAGCTTGCTTTCTTCCCTATTCTACCCCAAACTGCAATCCCAGAGCAGAGCTCTATTCACTCAATGTATGGCCACGCACACTTGGCCAACTGGAAAACAGTGAGGAATGGGGGATACCAGCACTTTGCAGAGCAACCCCGAGTGCCATAGGATCTTGTAGGGATCGGGGATGCTCCCAGACCCTCCTCAGGTTCTGTGGTCCTGGTGGAAGAGTTTGCTTCAGCTCTTGCAAGATGCAACCAGAATGAGACATTTGGGATAAAAGAACTCATGGATCCAAGGTGTCCCATGCTTTATTGGGCTAGTGAGCCTCAGAAGTCTATCAGAGAGTTAGGGTAAAGCATGCAAACTTAGGAAGTGCTCACTGAACAGCTCCGAGCTTCTTGGCAAGCACAGCTGTGCCCCCTTGAAGTCATCATTCCTGATGCTGCACACAGAAACATGGCATGGCTGAAGCTGGAGGCCCCTCTGGTCCTGCCCTGTCCCAGCAGGGGCACCCAGTGCAGGGTGTCCAGCCCCACAACCAGGTGGGACTGAAAAACTCCAAGGGAGAGACCTCACAGCCTTCGGGTCCCTGTGCAGTGCTCTGGCACCTGCACAGCACAGGGATGCTTCCTGATGGGCAGGGGGAGCTCCAGTTTGTGCCCAGTGCTGGAGAAAAGGAGGCTCAGGGTATCCCACCCACAGCCATAAGCACCTGCAGGCATTGAGGACAGAGCCAGGCTCTGCTCAGTAGTGCTCAGGGCACTGGGCTGGGGATGAAGGTGGTTGTAGCAGAGTGATTGATGGCCACCAATACAGAGACTGGGGCTGCTTTCACCCAGGGCCCAGCTTGGCTCTTTGTTTCCATCCAAAACTCACCGAGGCTTTGAGCAGTCCCTTTAAATACATTCAGCTTTTTGAGCTGAACACAAAGGGAAAAGGCATCCCTCCTATTAAGAGCAGAAACAGCTTCCTAATCCACTTGAGTGGATTATCTCCAGTGCAGACTGGTACAGCTAATTCTCCCACAGCACATCTGCACTGGGATTAAGGGAGCTGACAGCACACCAGGCTGGGCAGCAGCCCTGAGCAGCTCAGAAACCAGTCCCAAACACAGCAGTGTGGTCAGGGAACACTCTGGTCAGGCTAAAAAATGTGATAAGGCAACAGCAGAACATAGAAACCAAACAAGCTCTTGGTCACTTGATGCTTGGAAAGGAACAAAATGCTACAGCAGTGAGGATGGAAGTTGACACAAAGGCACTGGAGACCACTCAGAGCAATCCTGCAAGTGCCAAAAGAAGGGGTTCATATGGGCATGAAGCTCTCTACTTGCTGCACAGAGGAGCACAGCAATGAGAGTGGCACCAGGACATGGGGTTGGGGCTCATCCCCTGCAGAAGCTGGGGATGAACAGTCCCATTCTGCAGAGCTCTGTGCTTGCTGGTATAGCCCCATGATAAGTCAACACGAATGTAAGCTCCACCACAAAGCCCCAGGTACATCCTGATGCTGAGTGCCAAGTAAAGCTTTATTTCCAAATTGCTTCCTATTCCTCAGCCTGCTGAGGGAAGGAAGCCCTAACAACCTTGTTTTGCTCTGCAAGCCTGAGGAGCACCATCTCCAGGTAGGGAATCCCTCAGAGCCTTTCTGCAGCTGAAAATATGAGATGCCAAACCTTGGCTTCCCCATAGGAAGGCTGAGCTGGAGAAGAAAGATGCAGGAATAACAGAGGCAGTGACACTGGGCTTTGCATCTCTGCTTCATGCAGCTTCTCCAACACAAGGAGGAGATCTTGCTGCTGGCTGACATGGCTGTTTCCCACCTCTATTTGTCACTCAGTCCCTCCTGATCACCACAAATCCCACCTGAAGCTTCTAGAGGGGATCTCATCACCTTGCTCAGCCATTTCTGCTGGGCTCCAGGCAACCTGCTGTCATATCCTTGGGCTGGGAGGGCTGTGACAGAGACAGGACCAGCTGCAGCACCACCAGCATACCAAGTGGTATCAGAATTAGGAAAACAAATATTAAGACTCTTAGCTCAGCCAGAAACACCATAGTCAGTTTCAAAGCTGGTGCTTCAAACAAGAGCACGGCTACGTTTAAGTAATGCAGAAACATGGCTCCCTTGAACACAGAGAGCCAGTGCCCAAGTCAACCTTCAGAAAAAATAAAGAAAGAGCTTGAGACCAACACATCAGTCACAGAAAAAACACTCACAGAACAAGGCACCGTGCTGTGAGTTCATTGGGACTGCCTCGTCAGCCAGGCCTCCAGCCTCACAGACAGGACTCTCCTTTAAGGCAGGAGGAAAGGAATTTTCCCTGGCTATTTTTAGCACAGCCTTGATCCTCTTCCCAAAGAGATTCCTCCAGGCCTCCTCCTCCTCCTCCCACTGCTTTCACCTCCTGGAGTGAATCTGATCCAACACATCCACGCTGTTGGTTCACTGCAGGAGCACACAAGCTTTCCTCAGTGCAGCTCTGACCAAGCAGCCTCGTGCCCAACGTCCTGAAGGCACCAACACAGCCTCTGAGTCAACTTGCTTCTTGCCTGAAAAGCAGCAGTGCTTCCTAAGTCAGACTTCAGCTCAGGCTGTCCCATAGTGCAGCAGGAGCAGCTCACAGCTCTGATCTTGTGAAATATCAGCTCCTGGGCTTGGATTAATCTGTAGCTGCCTCCTTCCCCATTTCACAAGTCCAGATGGGACTGGGCAGAATGTAAGCTGCGTGGACAAGGGATCAACAGCCCATACCTTCACATTCAGTGGATCCAGAACACACTGAAGCTGGGAGGATCAGGGTGGGAAACAGCCTTCCCCATCACATCTTTATGTGTTGCAAACCTTTCATCCATATCCTTCAGCAACATACATGGGAGGGAAAAAAAAGCCACCATGAGACAGGTTTGCACGCAGCCACTCAGGAATGGGCGCTTGGAGGACAATTTTAAAGCCACTGCATTGTGGTTCCACAGATTCCATGGGGTTCTGCCAATACTCAGAGATCAAAGGGGTTCCTGGAAAACCACTGAAGCTCATGAGACCAGGAAAAGCAGACTTCTAAGAACTAGGAAGTGCTGAAGCTGCCTGGCCACAGGCAAGCCCACTAATTTTCTCACAGAACTGCATTTTCTATTACTGGGCTTTCTACTTCAGCAGCTTGGCTGGCTCCAGAGCAAATCCTGGGGACATTACATCCTTGTCCCATCCCCCAAGGATGGGTAACACACAGGTGAGAAGCAAGAGGAGCAGGAGGATGGCTCACCTCCCCAGGTTTTAGCTGGGCATTAACACAGGACTTGGTTTCAGTTCCTGCATCACGTCACCTCCTATTCCATATTAGCACCAGCTGCTTACAAGATAAATGGTGATTCATACCAGAAGATGAACTTTCAGATCCTTCCCCAGATTCCCCAGTGGCTCAAGGTGCAGGCTGCTAGCCTGGGGGCTGAGGGACCTCCTGTGCTTGTCACGCTGTGGGTCTCCTGGATGGGCTGGTACCACCAGATGCATGCCAAACACCACAGGCACCATGTCAGCCATATCCTCAACCCCTGCTCAGCCCCATCTGGCTACAGCTGAGCCTAAGACCCTCCCACTATGTACTATGGGAAGAAAAATGCCTTTCCCAAGAACCATAGAGCTATTTAGGTTGAAAAAGGATTTCAGAAGTCAGCAAATCTAACCACGGCTAGGCACTGCCAAGCCTACCACCAAACCCCTAAGCATCACATACACACAGCTTTTAAATACCTCCAGGGACAGAGACACCACCACTTCTCTGCACAGCTCGTTCCAATGTTTCACAACCCTTGCAACGAAAAAATTCTTCCTGATGTTCAATCCAAACCTCCTGTGGTGGAATTTGAGGCCATTTCCTCTTGTTGTTTGGGAGAAGAAGCCTACACCACCTCGGAGTTCATTGTAAGATCACTGAGACCCAGCTTCACGCAGCACCACCCAAAACCCAAACCAGTGTGTTTTAATTTGTGGCCTCTTCCAACTGCAGCCAGCCTGGAAGCTCAACACAGAGCAGAAAGCATTTGGGAACACCAAGAACCTCGAGCCCAAAGATACAAGCGTTGGGAAAGGAAAGGATGCATCCACAAGAACATCCTGGATGACAGCTTGCAGAGAATTGTTCCCGACCTTGCAGAGCAAGGAAAGATGAAACACCCAGACCTGCAATAGCGCAGATCTCAATAAGGAACCTCTGAACCTCACGTTCTGAACCTCACGTTGCCCTGAGCTAACTGTAGGTGTCCCTGTTCACTGCAGGGATGTTGGATGATATGCCCTTTAAGGTCCCTTCCAACTCTAATGATCCCACGTACTGCTGCAGATGTGTGCTGGCTGAGGGCTGTCTGGAGTACCAGGTGAGGAACCTCCTGACAGCAAGAAATAAGCTCTGGTTTGTTTCAGCACATCCTCTGGGGCTCCAGCATTCTGGGATAGTCACCAAACCTCACACTTTAACAACATATGCTTGTAGCTTTGAGCCTTTCTTTTCCTTTGTGTGCACAGATTGCATTGCTGGAGGCACTCAAGACCACCTCCTTCTCTCCCTTAAAGCAAACACCAGCGATGCCAGCTCCTCCAGGAGTCCTAAAAGAGAAGGAGCACTCTGCAATGGGACATCCATTGCCTGGCTGTCCACACAGGCACAGAGCAATAGCAGGGGCAGCCCTCCAGGTCGTCAGGATAGCTGTGCCCCACAAAAGACTTGGGGGAATGTGTTTCACAATTTGATTTTGCTTCACTACTTAGGAAGTCATTGCTGAGCTATTTAAGGACACCTATAAATCACCTCTTTCCAAAAGCCATCCCCCCTCCTGCACACACAGACCTCAGCCAGCTGCTTTCCATAAGCCATCAGGGAAACCAGCCACTACTGTCACTGAACACTGGTTCTGGGCAGGTCCTGAAAGGAAGATCTCCCATGATGACATCCTGGGAGCAGAGGGCAGACCTGCTCCAGCTCCAAGGGCAGCTCCAGCTTTATTTAAAACCTCCCAGAAGCTGCTTGCAAGACATTCAAACCCACACAGCCAGGCTTGTCTGTGTTAGACAGGCTGCATCCCTCCCAGCAGTAAGCATCACCTGCAGGCAAACACCACAACCACTCCACATTCACATCATGACACCCTGGGGCTCCAACATCTTGCAAGAGGGATCAGGAAATCCATATTTCATGGTCCAAGTCCTTCCTCACCCTGCTAACAGCTGGCAGATCCTTCTGCTGAGCTGCACACCCAGGGAGGCACAGCCTGCCAATGCTTCAAGGCGCTGCCTTATGAGAGTAACCACTTCTTGCACTCTCCTCAAAGCAGCATGGATTTTTAGGTGATATGAAGTGAGCCACCACGCTGTCCTGATATCATGGGCACCACCCAGATCCTCGTCCTGGGTGCATGAGGCTACCTGTACACAAAGAAGCAGAGGCAGCAAATCCTTTTTTCTGCACGAGGTCATCTGTGCCCTACACGGGTACTCTGCTGATGTTAACATACTGCTGCAGAGCCAGCAAAGCCTCAGCTGTGGATTCCTGCAAGAAAAAAAAGGTTGTGGAGTCCTGAGCATTCCCCACCCAAGAGCAACATGAGTAATCAGAGCTGGAAAACACTCCCAAGGAGAGGTCACAGGAAGCATGCCTTAAAAAACAAAGCATGAGACCTGCCCTAGCAGCAGGGCCCCTGCATCCCTGAAAGGAACACCTGGAAGAAGGGGTTCAGTGCCAACTGTGGGTGTGAACAGGGGTGGATTTAATCACCTACCTCCTGCCCCCCAGAGCTCTGTTGCTTCTCTGCTCCCTGAGGAAGGTGGGGGGAAAAAACCATCAGCTCCACTGAAACACAGCCTGCTGATTGAGGGGGGGGTGATGGCTGCACCCCACCACTGCAGCTCCTCGTGGGAGCTCAGCCATGCTCCAGGGGTTTTCCTCATTTCCTGTCTCTTGTTCAAGCTGCTCTTCCAAGAGGGTTCAGAGCGTATGACACTCGGGAGAAATTAAAGCAGGAAAGGTGGCTATTTCCTCTTCTCACAGAAGTATTTCACTGACCCAGTAGGGAGAGACAAAACAAGGGCAGGGAAGTCCTGCAGCTCGCTCTGCCTCCTGCTTGCCCTTCGTAGCATGAAATGAACATTTTGAAGGTTCAGGCTTCCTAGCTGCTACTTGTACCCTCAGCTGGCTGAGCTCTCAGGCAATCTTCACCTAGATTTGCCACCCAACAAGCACAGAGAAGTGTTGCTGGCTCAAGCAGCTGGGGCTGATGTCACCCACCTTCCACTGGAGCTCCTTGCTTTCCATATAACCACATGCTGAGCCAAGTTAGGAAGCAGAGTGAGCACACTAGGAGGTCTCAGTGCTTAAGGACACATGGGCAGGCTCAGAACGGACCCAGGATTGCTCAGCTATCTTTAGGAAGTACAGCAGTACTGTCTGGGGGCAGGCTTTGGAATCCCAGGCAAAATGAAACACATGTCCAAGCTGGCCAAGGCCAAAGCCTAAAGGCTGCTTCAGCCACAGCTTCGCCTCATCTCTGACATCTGCTACAAGGCAACCAGGAATATTTATTTACTCCCAAGTTCTGCCAAAGGGTGGAGAAAACAGCAATTTAAGAACCCTTTTACCACTGATATTCCTGCCCAGAGGAATTCAATTGCAGAGGGGAAATAAAACCTCTCATTACACGCAGCTCACAAATGGGTCAGCTGGGCTTTGACCTTCGTGCTGTGCATACTCTGGCTTCTACCATTACCTTGGCAGATCCCCTGGCTTCCATAAGTCCCATTTCTTCCTTGTGCTTACTGCCAAAGCTCACTTCTGTCAGTTTCCACAAGCTCTCCGCACTGAACACAGGCTGACTCACCTGCTGAGGTGGCTGCCTTGAGCTCAGGGCACCAAGGAAATCATACTGTGATGGGAAGGAAGAGAATGTGTAAGAGAGAAGAAGAGGTGGAGATAGCCAAGCCATGTGCATCCTCCATCAGTGTTCCTGGTAAACTGGTGAGGTCCCAAGGGACTGGAGGCTTGTCAGTGAGACTCCCACCTACAAGAAACGTCCTAAGGATGATCTGGGGAACTACAGGCCTGCCCCTGGAGTCAGGAAAGGCTGCTGGCGTAGTCCTCTGGACTGAGTTCCTCTGCGCTCAGTCCTGGTGGCACCACACCTCGAGTGCTGTGTTCAGTGTTAGTCCCCTCACTACCAGGTGACACTGAGGCCCTGGAGCACACCCACAGAAGGGCAACAAAGCTGGTGAGGGGTCTGCAGCACAAGATTCATAAGGTGTGGCTGAGGTTGCTTAGAGTGGAGAAGAGAAGGGTCAGGGAGACTTTACTGCTCTCTACAACTGCCTGAGAGGAAGGGAGCAGCCTCCCCTCCCATGTAAGCAGCAACACGATGACAGGGAAAGGCCTCAAGTCACAGCAGGGGAGATTCAGGTTGGGTGTTAGGAAATGTTTCTGAGTGAGTGGTGAGGCACTGAAACAGGCTGCCCACGGAGGTGGAGCAGTCACCAACTCTGGAGGTGTTCAAGAAATGTTTAGATGGTACTGAGGGACATGATTTAGTGGGAACTACAGGCAACAGACTGTGCTACTACCAACCTTGGTGATTCTAAGGAGAGCAGCTCCATGCTGTCCCCCCTCAGTGAGCACTGCTTACCAAACAAAGCACAGCATCCAATCCTCCTTCCTTCTCTCAGTAGGGCAGGTAACAAGCTCTCTGTGCTGCCAGTACAGCTCAAGTGCTCCTCTCCCTCACTTTCTGGTCCTGATCCCATTTCTGGCAGGTACCATTGAGCAGCTCCAAAGCTGCAGCAGACTTTTGGAGGAGGTTTGCCAAGCTTCCTGTCCCACGTCACTCAAAACCTAAAAGGATGGTTTACAAACTAACACAGATGCACAGATCAGTTCCAAATGCTTTATCCTGCTCACCTCTGCCAGGGACATCATACAGAAGATCGCTCCCACTCTGCTTTATACCCACAGATCTCAGCAGCACCTCAGTCAAAGCAAGCTCCTGAAATACTAGTTTCTTAAGAAGAGCATCCCATCCCAACCATAACTTCAGTTACAGTGCACCTTCACACATCAGACAACCACCAGAGCTATCTGCTTGCCAACTACCAGGAGAAGTCACCCAACAGCAACAAGCAAACTTTTGCTTCTAGCAGAGGCTTGCTGAAACATGACTCTGGAGGGCTCGTGGCAGCTCTCCAGGCAGCCTGCCTTCCAAGGACCAAGCATTTCCTGCTGTATTTTTATCACGTGTGGGCTGAGCTGCAGGTTTCTCTCTGGCAGTGGGTAGGAAATGCACGCAGTTTCTGCACTCTGCAGCACTGGGTGCTGCATCTCCACAGCCCAAAGCACAGCTCTGGAGCCAGTGTTAAACTCTGGGGCTCCTCAGAGCATGTTGTAGCTGTGATTGCAGGGATCCCAAGCAAACCTGGGGGCTTCCTTACCAAATCCCAGCAGATTCAGCAGCTGTTTGAGCCCACAGTGCTCTCCTGTCTCACCAGGAACTCATACCACCACGTACAGCATTGTGTGGCTTCACCAGCACAGAATCAGAGGCTTCAGAGGAACAAAACACGGCAATCTGATTTATGGACGTCACACAAGCACACAGGATGAAAACCAGAGTGTTTGGTATTGCTCTATAAAAGAAAGAACAACAAGGTGAGGGATACCTCATGCTTTTTCCCCTGGGACTGGAATCCAGAACACAGTGCTTCCATAATGGAAAGTTTTCTTGAGTGCACACTGCATTTTCAGAAGCTGGCACTGTTGCCTCAGCTATTTGTGAGCTCTGTAGTTTCAGGAAGCTCCAGCTTTGTCTGCCAGCCTTTACCAGACAAAAAAGCAGGAATCTACCAAATTATGTGGCCACTATTTTGCGCAGAGCAAAACCCACAACAGTGGGAAAAAAAAATAAATCACTCCAACACAGGAAACACGAGCCCAGAGCAAACGTGCACAGCATTAAGCACTGCTGCAGGGGGTGCCCTTCCCCACATCTCAGCAGCAGAGCAGCACTGGTGCCCAGTGATGCCCTCCTTGGGGCAGGGCCTGCTTCACAAACATTTGCCACCCTGCTGCTCACACTAAGAGCAGAAGGATGCATCCTGCCAGAGCTGGGATATGATGTCTTGCTCCTGTTTCCACAGATCACCTCATCCCCACTACCTGTACCCCAAGGCTGCCACCTGTCCTGGCTGAGCTTGTCTGCCCTACAACCAACACCTAAGTGAACCTGCCTCCAGCCACAGCTGCTCCTCATATCTCAACCAGCACCAAGCTGCACAGCAAGAGGAATGGGAGAGTTTCAGCAGAGCCAGGGCTGGTCAGAATCTGAAAGTGCAGCTTAGTGCTGGTACAGAACAAGGAGGCCAAACACAGGCCTGTTCTGCCCTTATCCTCTGGAAGAAGGACATGGATGAGGCAGCATTTACTGAGCATGCCACACACACAGGTAGAAATGAGGACAAGGACAAGGCAGCTCTGCCAGCAGCTGAGCAGTGAGGCACAGCCTGCAGCAGTGCTGGAGCAGGGCAGAAGCAGCATGTTTGAATGCTGAGTGCTCCTTCCTGCCTGTTTCCATCCAGGAAGATACCAGGTTTCTTCATATCACCACCCTGATGCCATCTTCTGGGGCTGTGAGAGCTGGGAAGATGCTAAGGGCAAGAGCTACCACAGACACATAGCTCAGACCAAGACTCTTAATGAAGCCAAGGAAACAGCTGGGGCTGGAGAAGCAAAAAAAATCCTTCAGTTCAGTGAAGCTGTGGATCTTGAGATTCTGGTAGAATTATTTCAAGGATCTGCATTGCATTTCAGGTACCTGAGCAGTGCTGGAAAGTCACCTGCTGCACACAGTGAGCCAGCCTCACTCTCCCATCCCACCCCTCCTCAGCTTCCCACTCTCTGTAGCCACCAATCCCTGCTTTCAACCCATGTTTCCCCACTCCAAGCCTCAAACCAAGATGTGCCCACCTTCAGTCAGCCTCTGCTCCTTGATGTCTTCCACAAAAAGAGACTCCCACCCCATTCTAGCAAACAGGCTGAGCCCAAAAAGCAGCCAAGAACAGGACTGGCCTGCTAAGCCCCACGGTGAGCTGAGCAGAAAACTCGAAGTGGAGCAGCTGCAAAAAGAAAATCCAGTCCAGTGGGTACACCAACTTCCCTGCCAAGGCTTGGCTCGTGAGACCAAGGCAGCTGGCAAGTGCAAAGCCTGCTTCCCAGCCCAGGGGCCACCCCCTCTGGAGGGAGAAGGAGGCCAGATTTACTCACTATTGAGCTTCTGGATGCAGGCAGAGATTTCAAGCGAGATTAAGGAAATGCTGATTTGCACTTGGAGTTTTCCCAAGCTCCAGCTGATGCAGCCAGCACCAAGGTTTGCAACTGCAGCTGATAAAGTTTAGCAGAACAAGCAGTCAAGTCCAGCAGCTCCTGAAGAGCCACACCATGCAATGCATCCATAGCACAGCTGTGAAGCAGGGCACAAAGCAACCAAGGAGAGCCTGCATCAAGCAGCTGAAGCCTGAGCTCTCAGAAAGCATCCCATCCCACCCAGCAAACTGCACAGTGCCCTTGGAAGAGCTGGGGATCAGATGGTGGCTGCTGCAGTGGTCTTGGAACAGGAAAAAGAGTAATTGGTGACAGAGCTAGCCTGCAGGAATGCTCTCCATATGGTTTGCTGCAGCTGGAAACGCAAACCCAGGGTAAACCACACAGGGCCCAAGTAGATGTGTGCTTCCATTAGCGTGAAAACATCCAATGGAGCTAAAAAAAATAATGATCTAGTATCACTGTAGCAGCCTGCATAATCTCACAGTGAAGTCATGGAACAGCCACCCCACAGCCACCAACTCCCAGACAGGAATGCTGCTGGGCAAGAGCAGTGCTTCCAGCACAAACACCGCATGCTCAGGATAGCAAGGGGCCATCCAGCAGCTCCCTACCCAGCACAGCCCTGCCTGGTATCAGAAACCTCAGAGAAACTAAGCTCCCACCCCAGACCCCTTTATTTTTAATATTAGGGCTGGCAGCTCACACTCCAGCATCCAGCTTTAACAAGAACCAGCCCCCTCGCTTTTGGCAGACATTTTCCAATGATCTTCACGAGAAGGAATTGCCAACCTCCTGAATGCAAACCGTTATTGAAAGGCACGAAGAATTCAGTGCCACGGATCAGCTCTCCAAGCAGAGCTGGCAACTGACAGAGCAGCTCCACGCAGCAGATCAATTCACCCCAGAAAGAGACGTGAGCAGACACCAGAGACCTAGGATTTGCCAGAAGGATCCTAATGTCTGATGCTCGAGTATTTGTAGGATTCCCAGAGTTCCAGTTTCAGCCAAGATCTCATCTGTATAAGCCTGCTCCTCCCCAGACCGGGATTTTCTTCCTAGTCCTGACCAAAGCTGTCCTAACACTATTTGTTAGGAGGGCTAAAGAAACTCAGTTGCTGTGTTACAACCCATAACCCCTCAGGCTGGGGGCCAGCCACCTGCATCCTGGGAAGATCCACGCTGTATGTAAAGCATACGGAAGAGCTTTCCCTAATGCTCCCAGGGCTGGAAACCACAGAGGCACAGTGGATGAACGCAGCCAAATTAGCTATCTTTGACAGCAATCCAAGCTCAAAAAAGCTGCAGGGATATGCTTGAGGGCTGCTTAACTATCATAGAGATGGAAAAACCAGTGCTGAGAGAACACCTTGAGCCCATGCCCCAGCTTCAGAAGTGCCACAGTACTGAAATGAAACCACTGCTGCTTGAACTGACATCAGCCCTGCCCTCATCTGAGGACCAAACTTGCAATGTGCCAGACCTCTGCAGACATCTGCTAACCAGAGACATACTTTGGCACTGAGCAGCTTTCAGAGTGCCTTAGCACACTCCTTTTGCATTGGGATCACTGACAGCATTGCAATCCCACTGCCACATCCAGTTTGGCATCACCAGTATGCGACTGGGATGTGCTGGGATGGGGAGTGGGAGGTGGGGGTGACAAAGGGAGTGAGGCAGCTGGCACAGGAGGGGAGGCTGGGAGAAGGAGTGGGTCAGCCACAAGAAAAGAAGGCGCTGTGGGATGACACCAGCCAGGATAAGGAGAAGAACCCAACCCCTTCGCAGTAGGGCACAAACCAAACCACAGCAGATTCCACCCAAACACTTTTTATAGCATGAGGTTGAACAGCCTGCTGGATTTCAACTGAACAAACTGCAGAGGTCCCTTTGAACCCTTATAGCTCTGCATTCCCACCCCTAGAGATCTCCAGACCCAATGAGAATCTGTTCTGCTGACCCTGGGGAAGCCACTTCTCCACAGGAGCCAGCTGCCTCCTCACTCCCTGTAGTGAGGTAGTCAAGAATACAGCTCCCTTCTAGCAGATCCTGAGAGCTCCATCCTCCCCAAAGCAACTCTTCCCCTTGCCCAGATCAAACCAGTCCTATAATTCCTCCCTCAGCTCTCCCCAGCTCCAGATGACAGCAGTGCTCCCTGCCTAGCCACAGCAGCACACACATGTCCAAACATCATCGTGCAATGCAGAACTTAAAGCTGATTTCTTTCCTGCTACATAACAGAAACCCGGTGTGCAGTGGAGATGAGAGCTGCTTGGAAAAGGGATCACTCCTTATGAGGCACTGCAGTCAAGCACTGTCCTTGTTGCTTGCAGCTGGAGCCTCCTCGCAGTCACTTGCAGCCTTGAGAGTTCTTGTTAGAACAGTAAGTGGTTTCTGAGCAAGAAAACATCGTGTACTGAGGAAGAACCACCTGCAGAAGTCATGCCTGCTCCCACCCACGCTGCCGATCCCATCACACCACCCACATCTCACAGGCAGCACAAAGCCCTCCTGAGAGGGCCAGGAGCCACGTTTTCTCCTCCAGACAGAACACCGAGAAAAACCTTTCAGATTCGACTTTAAGTACTTAAGAGAAAACCACAACAGGCCCCCAACTCCTCCAGCACCTCACAGCCTCCAGCAGGAAGCTCTGCTGCCACCTCCCGAGGCCCCACTGACTTCAGCATCCCCAGCACCAAAAATAGCACGTTCTCCCACGCTCCAGTCACCAGAACCCCACGGAAAGATCCACTCAGCAGAGCGAGCCTCAACCCCCCCCCCCCACGCGGCCGGGGTCCGCTCCACACAGCGCGAAAATAACATCCAAACGGCTCCAGGCAGCGGGGAAAGGGGCACGGCCGTGAAACGCTGAAGAAACACAGAGGTAAAGCGCGGAGCAGCACGGTCACGGCACGACGCGGACACGCGGGGCCCACAGCAGCGGCCCGGCCCCGCTCTCACCTTTTTGCCTTTCTTGCCCTCCTCCTCCATGGCTCCGGGAGCGGCTGCAGCGGCGGCCCCGGTCCCCTCCGGGGCATCCCCGCAGCGGCCCCGAGGCGGCGAGCTGAGGCCGCGCGGAGCCGTGAGGCGGCGGAACGGCCCCGAGCGGCGGCTGAAGCCCGGAGCGCCTCAACGCCGCCGAGCACTTTTCAATCCTGCCGCCATCTTGGGCGGCGGCTTCCCGGCGTGCACCGCGCGGCGCCCGGAGGACTGACGTCAGTCCTCCTCCTGAGGTGGGGAGGTACTGCGCATGCGCAGCTCGCCCCACCCGCAGCCGTTTATTCGGTTAGCTGGAGCCGCCTCTGCGCATGCGCGCTGTCTGCCCCCCCCCCCCCCCACACCCCCGCCGCTTCTCGCTGCGCGGAGTGATGACGTCATTCGCGTGCGACGGGCTTGTCTCAAGCATGGCGGCGGTGGCAGGTATGGCGCGTCGTGCCCGCCGCCATCCGCCGCCATCCGCGGTCCGGGGCTGCGTCCGAGACGGGGATTGCTCCGATCTGCCTTCACCTCACTCGTCCGCGGTGCCTCGGGGAGGGCGGTCTCGGGAGGATCCGCAGCTGAGGCTTGGGGCGCGGGCCTAACCCCGCGGGCTGATCCCGACCCTGCGGGCTCCGTGCGGCTGTGGGGTGCTGAGGGCGCCCCTGCGGTCCCGTGGTTGTTAACGCTTGTCTGGGTGATCTCAGGCCTGAGAGAAAGCGGATGTGCTCCTCCTGACTCACACTCTTTTTCTCCCCGCAGCATCCACCGCTTCTTCACTTCTGTTTCCTGCGCTGCGTGCCTCGGCCTTGAAGGTATGAAAGAGGGCAGCTTGCCCTCGGCCGCACCCCCCGCAAGGCTTCCAGCATGGTGAGGCCTGCCGTGGCCCCATCCATTCCTGCAGCTCTTGCCAGAGCAGCCCCGGGGTGGTTTGAGGCCTCTTTCTGTCTCTCAGGGGGAGGTTATAGAAACCCTGTACACTCCACCCCCGGCTCCTGCTTCTCTCGACTTGCAGGGCTGCTTCCCTCCTTCCTCAGCTCTTTTTGTTTCTTCTCAGCTTGCAGTTCCCCGGTCTGATGGTCGAGGTGGATGCTCGGTGCTGCAGGGAGCAGGCAGGTATGTTTGCTGGGTGGTTCTGGAGGGGTTTTTCCATTCAGCCACAATCAGTCACACTCCACATGGTGAATTAGCTTCAGTGCCTCGTTTCCTCTTTGGATGAGTCCCTCAGGGCCGAGAGCTGCAGCTTGGAGATGCGACTGGGCCACTTCCTGTCCCACAGCTAACGCTGCGGTGCTGTAGTGAGGCCCTGAGCTCTGAAGCTCTTCTCCTTTTTGTTCTCCTTGCTCTGCCTGCTAGATGCATTGACCACAGATGGCCCCGGGGCTTCCCCTCAGCCCTTCTCCAGCAAGGCTTACTCACCATGCGCTGTAAGTCTGTCTCATTGCCACAAACCTCCCAGCGTAGCGTGGCTGTTTCTGCAGCCCTAGATCTTCAGGGCCTTCCCCTACACCTCAGGGAAGCCATTAGGATTGTGGACCCAGCAGGGCTGCACTCGCCCTGCCTGCTCTCTCTGCTGGCATTTTGCCTCCTCCCTCACCCGCTGACACTTCTTCCTCAGGGCTTTAAATCCCAGTTGAAAGGAGTGCTATCTGATGGCTCTGGCCCTGTCTTGTGATTTCTACCGGGCTGCACAGAGCTGCCCACAACTGCCACTTGGTTCTTTGAGGCTCATGCTGAAGCCACGAAGCTGCATCTGAAGCTGCACTGGAAGAAATCAGAGCCTGTGGGTGATGCTCTGCTGGATCCCATGAGGGTAAGACAATCCTAGGGGCTTGCTGATCCCTCTACCAATGCTGTGTGAGCCTATCACGCTGTGCCAGGTTGGTAGTGATGCTGCTGCTTCGAGCAGCAAACAGGGTGTACACCAAAGACAGGTGCAAAAACCACCTTAGTGGGGCTGCAGGGCAATGAAACCTGCTTGTCTCTGTGATTAATACAGCTCTCTGTGCTTGGTTTTCAGGGCAGATGGTGCTGAGTGCCCAGAATGATGGGTGTGAGCCTGCTGCAGCTGGGAACCTTGGAGAAACAGTGTGCACTCACAGCTGGAGGTCCCCAACTCACCTGCGTGCTTTCGTACAGGGCTCTGCCATGCAGTGAGGAGCTGCTCAGTGCAGGATGAGCCCACAAGCACTTTCCTGAGGAAGAGGAGAGAATTTGGGTCTACTTCCCCACCTTTGGAACAGCAGTGGGGGCTCCTGCTCTCCGGAGTGCTGCTGATGAAGAGTGGTGACTGTATTTTGGGGGTACAGTCACTTATATTTACTTCTGTACAGTTGCGTATCGTATCAATAAATAGAAATTGCTGTTATTTTCACAGCTGGAGGCTCCTTGATCTTTTGTTGCTTCTGAATGGGGGAGTGTGGGCTTGAGGCTGTCCCCAGGCATCTGTGCTGCTGCACCTCGTGAGGTTTTTGTGAGCCCCGCAGCACCATGGAGCTGTGCCCTGGCAGTGGTGGCATGGGATATGACCCCAGCGCTGCCCTCTGGGGCTCCACCTCAGCACTCTGGTCCTTCCTGGGCTGTGTGGTGGCCGCAGCTCACCCCGGTTGCGCCATGCTCAGCGTCAGTGCTGGGTGCACCCAGCAGCTGTCACTGTGGTGCTGTCCCTGGGGCCGGATGAGTCCTGGCGCCAGAGTGGCTGTAGCAGAGCTGCAAGCTCTGCACTGTCCCCAGAAGGGAAGCGTTGGTGCATGACCACAACTGGGGCTGTGCAGTGGTCCAACTGAATCAGAGGTCACAGCCGTACAGTGTGCGCCCATGGCCCATACGCCCATGGATGAACCCAATGGGTGGGCACATCGAGATGTGGATCCACCTCTGACTGACACTGGTGCCCGAGAGCTTTGGGGAGTGGGGCCAAACCCCCACCCTGCCTTTCTGAGCGACTCCTGCCCTGTCACTGCCGTGCTGTCCCCCGTGGGAGGTGACAGTAGGGCTGTGCCCCGCGTCCCACGCGCCTGCGCTGCTGCTGCTTGGCGGGCGGAGGTGCAGGAAGCGGCACGGCGGGGGGAAGTGGGTGCGGGCGGTGGGTGCAGCATGGCGGAGCTGGAGGGCCCCGAGTTTGGCAAGGCTGACTTCGTCCTGCTGGATGAGGTCACCATGGAGCACTTCATGGAGAACCTGCGCTTGAGGTTTGGGGATGCAGGGCGAGGAGGGATGGGTGAGGTTGGGATGGGCGAGGCCGAGGTGGGGTGGTGCAGCCAGGATGCAGCGCTCAGCATCGTGGTGATGCGGATACCTCCGGCTGTGGGGACTCCAAATCCCTCTTGCAGGTCAGGGAGTGGTCCTGGGGTGTCAAACCTTGACTCCACAGGAAGTGTCTGCCCTGGGCTGCTGGCAGAGGGAAGCGGAGGTGCTGGGTGGGGGATATCCGGGTGGGCGATGGGGGGATGTGTGTGCATGACCATGCACAACGATGTGCGTGTGTCAGTCTGTCCTGCTGTGTGTGTGCCACCCTGCGCTTCCTGCCTGCACCCATGGGTGTTGCCTGCAGGAAGAGCTGCTCTCCCTGTGCTCTCTGCGGCCCCACAGCATGAAGCTCGGGGGCACACCTTGTCCCACTGCCACCCCTGTGTGCAGGTTCTCGCAGGGCCGCATCTATACGTACATCGGGGAGGTGGTGGTGGCCGTGAACCCGTACCGGGCGCTGGAGCTGTACGGTCCCTCTGTGGTGGAGCAGTATCGGGGCCGTGAGCTCTACGAGCGCCCACCGCACCTCTTCGCGTTGGCCGACGCCGCCTACAAGGCCATGAAACGCCGTGCCAAGGACACCTGCATCGTCATCTCGGGTAGGGGACAAGAGAGGGGCACCCCTGGGAGCAGGGCCCCAATGGGTGCACACCTCACCCACCTCCTGCCTCTGCCAGGTGAGAGCGGGGCTGGCAAGACGGAGGCCAGCAAGTACATCATGCAGTACATCGCTGCCATCACCAACCCCACGCAGAGAGCTGAGGTGGAGAGGTGGGTCCAGCCCTGCTGCAACGGAGAGAGTTGGGTGGTTGGGCGTAGCTCTGATGTTCGTGGTGGCTCTGTGGGTGCCCATAGGGGGCGATATGGGGACGTGGGGGGAAACCCATGGGCTTTGAGGTGTCGCATCCTGCATCCATCGGCTTCAGGGCTGGGGTGCTGTGCTGTGTCACACCTTCATGCTATGCCACGCCACGCCATACCCTGCAGGGTGAAGAATGTGCTGCTGAAATCCAACTGCGTCCTGGAGGCCTTTGGGAACGCCAAGACCAACCGCAATGACAACTCAAGCCGCTTTGGCAAGTACATGGACATCAACTTCGACTTCAAGGGAGACCCCACGGGCGGCCACATCCACAATTACCTTCTGGAAAAGGTGTCGGGGGCACGGGGAGTGAGGGTATGGCTGCATGGGGGCTGCCCTATGATGCTGTCTGACACCCACCCTCTGCCTCCTCTTCCAGTCCCGAGTCCTCCAGCAGCAGCCGGGAGAGAGGAACTTCCACTCCTTCTACCAGGTGGGCAGGGATGGGGTGAGATGTGTTGTAATGGGATGGGAGAGTATGGGATAGGATGTAATTGACTGGGATGGGATACGATGGGATGGGATGGGATGTGATACGATGTGAGGGTATGCAGTGGATTGGGATGGAGTACAGTGGGATGGGATGCAATGGATTGGGATGGGATGCATTACAATGGGATGGGTTGGGATGCGTGATGGGGTGAATTGCAATGGGATGGGATGCATGATGGGGTGAATTGTGATGGGATGAAAATGGGATGCTTTGGGATGAGATGGGATAGGTTGCGATGGGATGGGATGGGATAGCATGCGTGGAATCAATGGGATGGGGCATGATGGATGGGATGGGAGAGGATGGGTTGGGATGGGATGGGACAGAGTAAGCACAGAATGGCAACCAGTCGGGGAAGGATGGGATTTGCCAGGGGACACTTGGCCAACTGGGATGGGACAAGGAGTCCTGGTGCCCAGAGCAGGGTGCTGATATCCCCCTGCTCCACAGCTGCTGCTGGGAGCCCCTGAGGCACTGCTGTCCTCACTGCACCTCCAGCGGGACCCCAGCACATACTGCTACACCCAACAGGGCACCGAGGGCAGCGTGAGTGGGGCAGGGATGGATGGGGGGTGGGGATCCTGGGGGTTCTGTCCCTTACCTGCCCTCCCCAGGCTGGCATTAATGACGTGGATGGCTACCGGGCGGTGGAGGAGGCGATGGCAGTCATTGGCTTCACCCCAGAGGAGGTGGGCGCTGTGAGACGCATCCTGGCAGCCATCCTGCACCTGGTGAGAGTTCCAGGGAGGCCTCACATGCACCAGTATGGCCCCACCAGTATGACTACAGGCAGACCAGTATGGCTCCATGCAGACCAATGTGGCACCACACAATCCAGTATGCCCCCATCAGTATGGCCCTAGGCAGACCAATATAGCCCTGGGCACCACTATGACTCTACGCAAGCCAGCACTAATAAGCCCCACAGAAACCAGTACAGCCCCATGCACTGCTGCACAGCCCAAGGCAAACCAGTATGGCCCAGTACAAGCCGATATAACCCAGTGTGAATCAGCACAGCTCAACACAGTCATGACCCAGTGCAAATTAGTACGGTTCAACACAAACCAGTATGATCCCATATGTCTGAGCCCAGCTAAGGGGATGATGCCAGGACACCTTGAGAGCGATTTGGGACCCCAACCCACAGCAGGGTAGGGCACGGTGCTGTCTCCATCCCGTGTGATCACCACGATGTCCCCAGGGCAACGTGCGGTTCGTGGCGGAGGGCGAGGTGGCGGCACTGGAGGCGGTGGAGCAGCTGGCCGTGCTGGCTCAGCTGACAGGCACAACTCCTGAGCAGCTCCGCCAGGCACTGCTGGCCCGCACCGTGGCCACGGGAGGTGGGGAGCTCATCGAGAAGGGCCACAGCCCCACCGAGGCTGCCTATGGCAGGGATGCCTGTGCCAAGGTGAGGAGAAGGCGGCGGGGTCCCACCACCCCACGTCATGTCCCCAAGGTGACCGTGGTTCCCCTGTCCCCAGGCCATCTACGAGCGGCTCTTTGGATGGATCGTGGGGCGCATCAATGCCAGCATCACAGCACGGGGCTACGACGTCCGGCAGCACGGCAAGAACACCGTCATTGGTGTCCTCGACATCTATGGCTTTGAAATCTTCGACACGAACAGGTGACATGGATCCCATCTTGGAAGGGGGTGGGGAACAGGGGAACACACGGTGGGGATGGAGGAGCAGGGGGACAGGATGGAATAGATATGTAAAGAAGACATGGGGTTGGAAAAACGCATCGAGGAGGTGAGATTTGGAGGGGACATGTGGAGGGGTCTGGGGAAGGGTTGGATTTGGTTGAGACAAGGGGACATCTGGGAGGGACACTTGTAGGCTTGGGAAGGACACATAAAGGGGATGGGACCCAAGAGGGACTTGTGGAGGAGACAGGGGGACACCTGGGAGGGATACATGGATGGGGCAGAGTTTGGAGGGGACATGTGGAAGATACTGGGGATGGGAAGGACATGTGGAAGGGATGGGGACACCTGGAGGAGACACATGGAGGAGATAGCTTGGGAAGAACATATAGAGGGGATGGGACCCGGGAGAGACACATGGAGGGGACAAGGCTTAGGAGGGACAACTGGAGGGGATGATGTGTGAGAAGGGCATATGGAAAGACAGGACCAGAGTGACATGGTGACCAGGGGGCATGGTGTGGGGCCAGGTGACAGTGGCCAACCTGACCCCTGGCCTCAGCTTCGAGCAGTTCTGCATCAACTACTGCAACGAGAAGCTGCAGCAGCTTTTCATCGAGCTCATCCTGCGACAGGAGCAGGCGGAATACCAGCGCGAGGGCATCACCTGGCAGAACGTGAGGGGGTGATGGGGACACGGGGAAGACGTGGGAGGGACCTGGGAGGACGTGGGTGTCATCTCCTGACACAGCATGAGGGACACACTGGAACACGAGGGGACATGGGGAACACCTTCTGGCAGGGTGAGATTTGAGATGCCAGGGGGCAAATGGGGGGGAATGGGGGCAACACAGCCCCCTGCCCTCCTAGATTGAGTACTTCAGCAACGAGCCTATCGTGGAGCTGGTGGAGCAGCCACATCATGGCATCTTGGCACTGCTGGATGAGGCTTGCTTGGCCGTGGGGACTGTCACCGATGCCCTCTTCCTGGCCAACATGGATGCCCGCCTGGGCCACCACCCACACTACAGCAGCCGCAAGGTGATTTCTGGGGGCAGCAATGGGGATTGAGGTGAAGGAGGGGATGCTGAGAGCTGGGCCTGACACCTTCTGCTCCCCAGCTCTGCCCCACCGACAAGACCATGGAGTTTGACCGTGACTTCCGCATCAAGCACTACGCTGGAGATGTCACGTGAGGGGCCATGGAGAACCGTGGGGGAACACAGAGGGTGTTGGAGGACTTAGGGAGGACAGGAGGGACTATTTGAGATTGTGGAGGACATGATGCTGTAGGGGGTATTTTGGGGGTCTGTGGTTGACCGTGGGGCTCTGGGGGCTCTTAGGGGTCTATGATTGACCATGGGTCCATAGAGAACAAGGGGAACCATGGGGTATTCTGGGGAGTGGCGGTGTCAATTAGATGTTTAGGAGTGTGAGTGGGGACTGTGGGCATCCATGGGCAGTGCAGGGGCTGTGGAGAGCTTTAGGCAAGCACAGAGGAGTGTTTGGGACTACTAGGGGCAATATCATTTATTGGGAGTTCTTGGTTGACTATAAGGTCTTGGAGAACCATGGAGGATCTTAGCTAATGTGTGACTGACCACTGGGCCTTGGAGAACGATGGGGAGCATGGGGAAGCCATGGGGTTGTGGGGGTTCATGAGGGACTGGAGAAGACTCTTTGGGGTCACAGTGGTCCATTTTGCTGTGAGGACCACGAGGGTCTGTGGGGTGATCATTTGTGGCCATGGGGATATGAGTGCCCATCAGAAGCTATGGATATCCATATGGGGCCATGGGGTCCATAGGGCACCTCTGTGGAGACAGCCGAGGGCATGGCACTGATGCCTCCATCAGTCTCCATGCCAAAACCTGTCCCCCAGCACCCTTCAGTGGCTGGAGGAGCCTCCAACAAAGCGTACCCCCACCTCAGGTACTCCGTGGAGGGTTTCCTGGACAAGAACAAGGACACACTATTCCAGGACTTCAAACGGCTCCTCTACAACAGGTTGGGAACATCCAGGGACAGGGGACACAGTTGGGTGGCCTGGTGGTATGGCCAGGGGACGCTGCTGTGGGGTATGGGGTGGCAAAACTTGGGGCACTGGGGAGGTGAGGCAGAGTGCCCAGCACTGCCAGCCTCACACCAGCTCTGTCCCCAGCTCAGACCCTGTGCTGCGCTCCATGTGGCCCGATGGTGAGCAGAGCATCACCGAGGTCACCAAGCGCCCACTGACGGCTGCCACGCTCTTCAAGAACTCCATCGTGGCCCTGGTGGAAAATCTTGCGTCCAAGGTATTGGTATGGGCAGTCCCACGTGTAACTGGCCATGTATGCCCCCAAGCTGGTCAGGCATGTCCTTATGCAGACAAGATGTCCTTATGCTAGCTAGACATGTCTCCATGCCAGTCTCGTTGGTCTCCAGGCCAGCTGGGCATGTCCCAAAGACGTGCAGGTTTGTCCATAAGTCACATGGCTTTATCCCCAAGACCCCAAGCTGCCCCGTCCCCATGCCAGTCATGCCCAGCACACTCCAAGCCCCAGGAGCCCTCAGTCAGGACATCCTCACATTGACATCCCCACAGGAACCCTACTACGTGCGTTGCATCAAACCTAACGACCAGAAGTCTCCAGTCCTATTTGACGAGGAGCGGTGCCGGCACCAGGTCGCCTATCTGGGGCTGCTGGAGAACGTGCGTGTGCGCCGTGCAGGCTTCGCCTACCGCCAACCCTATGACCGCTTCCTGCTGCGGTACGGCCCCGGGAGCCCCGATGATTTCCCAGCCCCTGAACCCCATTGTGCTGACCCCCACTGTCTCCAGGTACAAGATGACGTGTGAGTACACGTGGCCCAACCACCTGATGGCCACTGACCGTGAGGCCACGCAGGCCCTCCTGGAGCAGCACGGCTTCCAGGACGATGTGGCTTATGGCCACAGCAAGGTCTTCATCCGCACGCCCCGCACTCTCTTCTGCCTCGAGCAGGAGCGGGCACAGCTCATCCCCATTATCGTCCTGCTGCTGCAGAAGGTGAGTGCTGTCCTTTTCAGCCCCAACCAAGCTGTGATGGGGCTCAGTGAAGGAGTGTGTGCTGTGGGCATGGTGTGGGAATTGGCAGGGGGCTAGAAAAGGGGTGAAACAGTGGGGCACAGCATGGTGAAAAGTGTGGGCTTGGCGTGGGCAAAGCACTACCTGGGACATGGCAGAGGGGCAACATGAGGATGGCACAGGGCACGGCATAGGAGTGACATTGGGGTGTGTTGGGGTTTGATGTGAGGGTGACAGGGGGCATGGCCTGGGGTGTTACATGAAGGTGACACGGGACATGGCACGGGGATGACAAGATAGGTGCAGAATTTGAACCCCAGGCACCACCTGGATGTTTCTTCAGATCAGGACATGGAGCAGGGTGTGGATCAGGACATGAAAGGAGTGGTGTACGCAGCCAGTCCCACCAGCTCATTTTGGGGCAGGGTCTGCATTCTGGGGACCGTATGACCACCGGTGTCTTGCAGGCTTGGCGCGGAGCCCTGGCCCGGCGACGGTGCCGTTACCTGCGTGCTGCCTACACCATCATGGGCTACTACAAGAGGCACAAGGTGAAGGCGTACCTGCTGGAGCTGGTGCGGCGCTTCCAGGGCGTGCGCTCCATGCCCGACTTCGGCAAGAGCCTGGCGTGGCCAGAGCCACCAGCTGTGCTGATCCGCTTCCAGGAGAACAGCCAGCAGCTATTCCGCAGGTGTGGGCACAGCCAGGAGGTCACCGACCCACGGGGGTCCGCGGTGGTGATGATGCCCAAACACCTCATGGCCTCATCCACAGGTGGCGAGCGCGGCAGATCATCAAGAACATCCCTCCCTCCGACATGGCGCAGATCCGGGCCAAGGTGGCCGCCATGGGAGTGCTGCATGGGCTGCGGAAGGACTGGGGGTGCCAGCGCAGCTGGGCGCGTGACTACCTGTCCTCGGTAAGGGCACGGAGTTGATGGCAGGACCCCAAGCCCCCTTCAGGACCCCCATCTTATGCCATGCTTCCTTCAGGCCAGCGAGAACCCAGGCTTGGCGTTGCCCTTCGCCCGCCGTGTGCAGGCCCTGCGTGACAAGGTGCACTTCGGCGCTGTCCTCTTCTCCAGCCATGTCCGTAAGGTGAGGGGCTGACATGGCTGATGTGTCCCTGTCGGTGTCCCCTGGCTCTGCCCCTTCACTCAGCTCTGACCCCACAGATCAACCGCTTCAACAAGAGCCGGGACCGTGCCATCCTGATCACCGACCAGCACCTCTACAAGATGGAGCCCCGGAAGCAGTACCGGGTGATGCGGGAGGTGCCGCTCAGCACGGTCAGTGGCCCCAAGGGTCAGCTGCCATGGGGAGCTGGTGACCCAACAGTAAGACCCCTCCATGCTCCCCGTTACCACCCAGTGAGATCTAGCTGCCCCTGTCCAGCGTGGAGACCCCTTGGTGCTCACCATGGTCATGCAAGTGGGTCTAGCTGCCTCTGTCCAGCATTAAGACCCCTTGGTGCTCCCCATGGTCATGCAGTTGGGTCTAGCTACCTCTGCCCAGTATGAAGTACCCTTGGTGGTGTCAGTGTCCATGCCATGAGGCCTAGTCGCTTCTCTCCAGCATAAAGACCCCTCTGTGTTCCCCGGGGCCATGAGGTGGGGCCAAGCTGCCCCTCGACAGCATGAAGACCCCCCGCCGTCCCCATGTCCATGCTGTAGAGCTGCCTGCATTGGCAAATCTTCCTGGGACAGAGGTGTCTCGCTGACCCTGCACCATGACACCCACTTGTGACCCTTGCAGGTGACAGGGCTGAGTGTGACAAGCTGCGGGGCGCAGCTGGTGGTCTTCCACACACAGAGCCACGACGACCTGGCCGTCTGCCTGCATAAGATGCAGCCACGGGGGGATGAGCGGGTGGGCGAGCTGGTGGGCGTCCTGCTGGAGCACTGCCGAACGTGAGTGGGGCTGAGTCCTACCCCAGGGCACCCCCTTAGGGTGCCCGCAGCCCTGTGCTGAAGCTGCGTCCTCGCAGGACCAAGCGGGAGCTGCAGGTCCACGTCTCTGACCGCATCCAGCTGAGTCTGCGCGGGCGCAAGAGGTTGCTGACCGTGGAAACGCAGCCCGATGTGGCTGCCCCCGATTTCCGCAAGAGTCGGGATGGTTTTGTGCTCTACTGGCCCGGGAGCTGAGGGGGGTGGATGCTGTGCTGCAGCATGTCCCCCACTGCTGCCACCAGTGCTGTGCTGACAGGGGTCGGCCGCATCCTGTGACCCTGCCCCATGCCCTGCTCTGCTGGGTCTGCCCAGGACCTTACCTGGGAATACCCATTCTAGCCCCCCTGCAGCCCCTGGGCTGGTATCACCCCCATCCCTGCATCCCTCCATCCCACCTCCCCCTTTCAGAGTAATGCTGAAGCCTTTGTGTGCACAGGGAATAAAGAGCTGGTGGGAGTGTGGGTGGCAGCATGCTGTCTCTCCTTCCTACCCAGCACCTTGCAGCCCTTCTGAGTGTGGCCATGTCCCTTTGGTCCCCCTGTGGGGCTGGGGTACCCTGAAACTCTGCTCCTCAGCTAGAGGCTGTGATAGCCCAAGGCAGGGGCTAAAACAGACTGCAGGAGCACGGGAGTGGGTGGGAAGGGGTTGTGGATGGAGTGGGGGGCATGGATGGAGGTGCTGTGGGATGGGATGGGCTTGGGGAGGCTGTGGGGATGGTGTGGATGGAGATGAGGCTGTGATCTACTGAGAGAGGAGAGATTTAGGTCAGATGTTGGAGAAATTTTTCATGCAGAGGGTGGTGAAGCCCTGACACCGCTGCCCAGAGAAGCGTGTGCACCCCATCCCTGGAGGCATTCATGACCACAGATGAGGCTCTAGGCACCCTGACCCAGTGGGTGGCAAGCAGAGCCCAGCAGCAGTTGGAACTAGTTGATCTTTGAGCTCCCTTCCAGCCCAACCCATACAATAACTCTACTGCACGGAGCAGGAAGGGCAGCAGCAGTGCTCGCTGAGGGAGGGGAATATGACACGGAACTGCTGGGCGGGCAGTGTTCAAGTCACGCATGCTGCTAGAGGAGCTGACGCAGACGTGCACCGAGCAGCTCTGCCGTCCGACACACTGAACTCCTTCAACTCTCCTGTGGCTTCAGCATACACGGTGCGTGTCCGAGTAAACGCGAGTAGCACGCGCGGGGTGAGATCCAGCCCGAGCAGCTGTGGTGGGAGGCCCCCAGCTTTGCACACCCAACCCCAGAGCTGCTGGGAAAGAGCTGTAGATACCCGGGAATGTGTGTAGGAGGAGTGTGGCAGGGAACTGGCTCTACCCCTCGTCCCCTCTGCCCATTTTCCCTGTGCCTACTCCTCCTCTTCCTCTTCGACTCCACTTCCCCCTTTTCCTTTTCCTCCTCTCACAGTTTATCATTTTTCCCTTCTCCCTCTTCCTCTTGTGCCCTCCCCATTTCCACTTTCCCCTTTAACATTTTTTTCTCCTCCCTCATTCCCCTTCCTTTCATTTCCCCTTTCCCCTCTTCCCATTTCCCCTCATCCCTTCTCCCAGTTTCCCTTTTCCTCCCTCTATTTTCCCCAGTCCCCTCTCCTTGTGCCCACATGGGCACAGCACAGACCTCATCAATCGGTGCTGGCCACCCCTCAGCCCCACACTCAGCCCCAAGCTGAGCCCCAGCTGCACCCATGTCACCAACATGTGTCCATGTCACCTCCTGGAGGCGTCCCTGTCGCCACACCACCTTCTCACTGCCTAACTGGAGCCCCGCACCTCTGCTTTTGTCCCTGCAGCATAACCACAGCCACACAACTTGTCCCCATGATGCACAGGGACAACAGGGACTCAGCGCTGCGGCTGCTCCTGGTGGGGAAGACTGGAGGGGGACGAAGTGCCACGGGGAACACCCTCCTTGGGAAACGTGCCTTCGAGTCCAAGCTGTCCACCAAGCCGGTGACCCTGAGCTGCCAGCAGGCAAAAAGTCACTGGAACGGCAGGGACATCATAGTGATCGACACGGCCAACATCTTCTATTCGTGGGATGACAGCGCTCAGGTGAGCAGAGAAATCTTGCGCTGTGTCACGCTGTCCTCCCCGGGCCCCCACGCGCTGCTGCTGGTCACCCAGCTGGGCCGCTTCACCCAGGAGGACCATGAGGCTGTGCAGAGCATACAGGACATCTTTGGAGTCGACGTGCTCAGATACACGATCGTCGTGTTCACCCGCGGAGAAGAGCTGGTGGTGGGGACGCTGGATGAGTACGTGGAGTACACTGACAACACACATCTGAAAAACCTGATCCAGAGCTGCGAGCGCAGGTACTGCAGCATCAACAACCTGGCCACCGAGGCCGAGCGGGAGCAGCAGGCCCAGAAGTTGATGGAGATAGTCTTCAAAATGGTGCAGGAGAACGGCGGGTGCTACAGCAATGAGATGTACCTGGATGGCCATTTAACGGAAGAGAAAGTGAAGTATCACGTGAAGAGGTACAGAGAAATCAGGAAAAGCAAGGAGCAGCCTCTATGGAGGAAACACTGGAAACTTATCCTGGGTTTTGGGGTGTGTGCTGGTATCATTATTGTGGTTCTCCCAGTTTGCTTTACCTTAGCGAAGCCGTGAATCTCACAGTCCCCAAACTGCAGAATCACAGAGTGCTTGGAGCTGTAGGCAACTCTGGAGATCACCAGCTTCATCCCTGCCCGTCAAGATCCCCCACCACCCCCGCTGCCCAGGGCTGCATCTTGTTGTGTGTCCAACATCTCCAGGGATGTTGCCTGGAGGAGGGTTAATTTTCTTCATTGAGACTCATGCGTTGATCTACTGTGGATTTGTGATGGAACATGTGATGAAAGCACTCCAGTGTTCTTCTGGTCACCATCAAGTGGTGCTCACATATTGCTGAGGGCTCTCCTATCCTTGTGCTGCCCTGCATGGGGGTGCACAGGGAGCTGAGGGGGCACAGCCAGAACAGCCACCCCGGACTGGCCAAAGGGATATGTCCCCTGTCATACAGCATCGTGCTTGGTGATAAAACCGGGCAAGGAAGAAGGAAGGGGGACACTGGGACTAACGACATTTGTCCCCCCAACAAAATGAGACACACAATGAGCCCAGCTTTCCTGGGAGCGGTTGAACAAGTGCCTGCTGATAGGAGGTACTTGTTGCGATCCTCGTTTTGCTGTGCTTGCATGTGCAGCTTTTGCTTTACCCATTAAACCGTCTTTACCTAACTTACGAGTTCTCACACTGTTCCCACTCCGATCCTCTCCTCTGCCCATGCTGGCACGGGTGGTGGGGAGCAGGGGGATGCAGCCCGGCCCTGCCCCACCTTGCACACACAGAGCAAGGCTGAAGGTTCCACAAACAGGCTTTTCCTGTAAATGCTCTCAGTTCCAAGAAGGGCAGAAAACGAAAGTAAAAAGCAACGAGGAGACAGAGAGCCTTGGCTCCTGCGCAAAGGGCAGCATGCCTGCCATTCCCCGCAACTGCTGCACACCCCATGGCTGTGTTGGCTGTCCCTGTACATCCCATCCCCCCAAGCCCCATTTAACAGAAGAACATGTGGGGGGATCACACAGAGGGTTACAGAGCTGGCAGGGTAAGAAGGGAGGTTTTCAGCTCTGTCATACAGATCAGATCTGTAGAACGTCGGCATAATTCTCCCTGCTATTGCTGTGATCTTTTATGGTTTTTCTTATCTGGTGGGAGAGATGAGTTCGGCAATGCCACAGCCCTCAAACTGCTGAGTGTCTGGGGCTGTGGGTACCTCTGGAGATCGCCCACTCCATCGCTGCCCATTGGGGTCTCCCAGTGCCTGCTACCCAGGTCTGTGTCCTGTTGAGTGTTGAAGACCACCTCAATGAACAGCCAGTGCAGTGCTCGCTCACCCCCACAGATGAGAAAGAGTTTCCTGACCTTTCCCTGGGAGTTCTTGTAGCTCTGCTTGTGCCCATTGCCACGTGTGCTGGTGCTGGGCACTGCTCGGTGCCCCCCAGCAATTAACACACACGAACAGGAGGACATCCAAGCCCTCTTCTCCAGAGAATCACACAATGTCCCAATTTGGAAGGGACCCAGGGGGACACAAGTCCTGGCTGCACACAGCACCACCCAAAAACCCAAACCCTGTGTCTGTGAGTGATGTCCCACCACTCCCCGAGCTCCAGCAGCTCAGATGCTGTGACCACAGCCCTGGGGAGCCATACACATACCCTCCGGGGCAAAGCCTTTTCCTCACCCCCACCTGGCCCTCCCCTGACATTCCCTTGGGTCCTGTTGCTATCATCAGTGCTGTCCCTTGGATCTGTGAAAAGCTGTGGGGCCACAAGGACCTGTGGGGCCACGAGGCCTCTGGAGAAGGAGCACTGGTTTAATGGGAACCTCAGCTTCGTGTTATAGAGAAGACATGAAACATAGGTAAGAATTTCATTATCTAGAAGTCAATGCAACGCCAATGGAAGCAAACCACATGTGCTGTCCTACTGCTGTGTTGCATAATTTCATCTTTGAGAGTAAGCAGCTGTGTAATTTTTACTACTGTAGCTTTTTATAGAGAAATATGATGGATGCCCTGCTGTAAAGAGTCTGATGGATATCTGGAAGCACACTTGTTATTAACTATCCACACATATGTAATGACATGTATATCTTTTGGGCATGGTGTGGTTATTAGTTCCCTGATGTCAGGTTGTCATAATCCTATGAAGATTGCATTTTACGTAGTTAGAAACTAATTTAGTCAAAAACTCTGGGACTATATGCTAATACAAGATGTTAAGGAGTCGGAGACAATAGTCTTACCTTAATGCTTGGAAAACAATTAGAAGAAGTGTTCATCACTGTCCCGTTGGAAATATGGAAGCAATACAACTCAACAGCAGGAGTGTACTTGGAGTATTCATACAGCAAGCCGTAACACTTGACTTTGTTCTTCCTTTATACAGTGCAGCTGACAGCCCATTTTTCTTGTTTTCTCCCTTTTTATTGCATCCTGTCTTACTGCATAGCTATCCTGGTTGTCAGCTGAGATCCACACAGAGCTCTCTTATCCCACAGTTAATAAAGCTGGGGGAGAGAATGCAGAGAAAGGCTGCGCTTTATATCACCCAACCTCTGGTCACTGTATTCTGTTTTACATGATTACACTTCAGATGTTTTTTCCCCCTCTTCTTTATTTGATCTGCATTCTTTGCTTGCTCAGAGCAGTTGTGTGGGCAGGGAAGCACTCCTAAGCCCATACTGCCATGGAAACAAGCTCCATTGGCTTGACACTGTGGCAACTTAGATGGTTTGTTTGGGATCCCTCAAGCACCGAGCTCTTGTGCTTTGTTTGTGAGCACCCTTCATGAAGTGTCTTATTGCCCATTTCCCTTGGCTGTGTAAGAAAGCACAAATAAAGATAGCAGTTCATCTGTTCAACATAAAAATGTGTCTAGGTGGATGCTACACCCCCAGGGAATGCATCGTTCACACCTCTTTGCAAGCTTCCTGTCTAGAAATGCTTTGCTAATGGCCTTTCTTCATTAGCTGAGGTCACCTGCCAGCATTCCCAAAGTCAAACTGTCTGTAGAAGGAGCAGATGATCTCCTAGCAGTGCTCTAAGTGGAGTTGCTGGTATTTGTTGCGGACAGAAGTTATGGGGCTGCTGTGACCGGTGTGCTGTTCTGAACTCAAATCACTACACTACTCAGAAGGCACCTGGTCTGCTGAACAAGTCAATGTTCTTCCTGGCACTAAGCAACAAGAAGCAGTGAGGCTGCTTGGGTGTCCTCAAGAAATCAGAGGATGGGATCTCCTTAGTGAAAATGCATTCATGTGCCTTCCCTGTATAGATTTGCAAGGGTATCACATGGGCAGACCTTTCCCATATTATCACACGCTCTGATTTAATCTAAGATCAGCACCTGGACTTTGCCCATGGATCTTACCATAGGTAGTACCATTTGGTATTGCTGATTCTGTTACCTAGGTCATCTGGTCCTCACGGGGCATCGCGTTACCTAGGTCCTGTTGGCCTTGTGATCCCAATCCTGAAATGGTCACCAGTACTCACATCTCATTACTTATGGGATGTAGCCCCATAACTCTCTCTTTATCATGTGTGAAATCCAGTCGGCCCTCACGGTGCTACATGCAAATACTTTCAGATTTTCATTGTTATTTATGGTCAGCAAAGTCTGGTGTTCCATCCAGTATTTGTTCATGGTCTGTCCCATTAGCTATGTCTCAGACCAGCACCCATGCAGCAGCCTGCAGACCTTGCCCAAAGCTCCTTCAGTGCTCCACGTTGCTTTCATTATCAGTGTTTTGCAGCTGAAAGGTCCCAAGAAATTGGTGCAGTTGGTTGGAAGATTTCACAGTATATGAATTATCTCCAGTAAACATAATGTGACAGTGTGGAAAACTGAAAGCATATTTTCTTGTTTAAATGGTAATTGACAGTGTGGTCAGGAAAATAATTAACTCATGTCCAGTAGTAAACAATATTTTGCATTAGCGCATAGACTGAGAAATAAACAAAATCTGTAAATAAAATCACAGAAGCAAAATGCATGCTCTGACTGTTAAGTGACTTTTCAAGCATCCTTTTCCCCCTTAGAGTATTTTCCCCTTCAGATACAAGTACTTAATGCAAGAATATTGTTTTGCTTGTTGCTGTGGATTCTGTAGGGCTTCCTCTCCAGACTAGCCGTGCTCTTATACCTCTTTTCCAAGACCACTGTCCTCAAGCAGTCACTTCTATTTGAAGAACACAGTTCCCTCCTTCCCTTCCCTTCCCTTCCCTTCCCTTCCCTTCCCTTCCCTTCCCTTCCCTTCCCTTCCCTTCCCTTCCCTTCCCTTCCCTTCCCTTCCCTTCCCTTCCCTTCCCTTCCCTTCCCTTCCCTTCCCTTCCCTTCCCTTCCCTTCCCTTCCCTTCCCTTCCCTTCCCTTCCCTTCCCTTCCCTTCCCTTCCCTTCCCTTCCCTTCCCTTCCCTTCCATTATTTGAGGAAGAGGTGAAGATGAATATGGGGCAACCAGAACGACCTGCCTTGGCATCATTTTCAACATGTTTAAAGCTACTAAGAATAAGCACTAAGTGCTCCCCTTCCTTTAGTTTCACCCCTGTATTCCTCAGTCCATCTCAGGCTTCTGCTGTGCATTTGTTGTGGTTTTGACTTCAAGTGTGAACTGATCAACACCATCTCATACCAAAACATTGCTTTTCTGCTTCTTTTACACATAGTCACACTGACAACGCTTCACGATCAGCTCATTTTCTTTTTGGTGTCATCCCCTTGTCCCTTTTCCTCAGGGAAAATAATCACAGAATCCTAGAATAGCTTGGGTTGGAAGGTGCCTGAAAGATCATCCAGACCCAACCCCCTTGACGTGGGCAGCTTCCAGCCACCAGATCAGGCTGCCCAAGGCCCCATTCAACCTTGAACATGATATAAATAACTGCATATATTTGGAACACATTTCCATCTCAGGGAAATTTCAGTGTCTCCCCCCATCTATCTCTGCAGGAGTCTGCAGGAGAATAAGAGTCTGCATGCTGCAAAACCCTCTCCCCACAGAACGTGCAACCATCTTCTAACTCTTGAGTTCGCTTGCTGTGAGCAACATACTTTATTTGCTTATTTTTTTTTCTGAGCACTGAGCAAACTGCAGAATGTTTCTCATCTTTCCTTGAAAAGCACTCCAACCGTGGTTTTCAAAGGCTTGTTTTGTAGTTGCCAAAGGCTCGATGCCTCCTTCCTTTCCTTTTCTCCCACAGCTTGCGGCCCACTGAACGATTCCGTCAAATGTGAAGTGCCCGCCATCCCACTGCTCTTGATATTTGCCATCCTTCTGTTTGAAGGCAGACTGAAGGGAAGTGCTTTGCAGGAAAGATTGGAGAGGTGTTTTGTAGCTGCACGTGGGCTGCAGTCGTGTAAATTCGTGTAGGTGGACAGTTGAACTCAATGATCTTAGTGTTTTTTTCCAACCTTAATGATTCCATGACTGTTTCTAGAAAACAAGATCATGAATGAATAGGCAATTTCTTATAAATTCTACGTGAAATGCTTCAGAATTTTAACTACTGCTCTTCTTTTGTATTTTTCTCCCATCTTACACCTTAAGCTGAAGCAAGAAAGAGGAATCTCCGCAGCAAAAATCTGATAGGAATTCTCCTTGACAAATGCTGTGTATCTTACAGTCTGCAGAATAAACAGCAGTTGACATCTTTGGCCACTTTAAAATACAAATGGAAATATTTTGATATGTTCAATTTGTTACAAATGGGACATCCATACGAATAAGGATTTAGCACAGAAATCACAGTCTCAGTGGGAAAGTGATGGTTCTAATAAAAAAAAAAAAAAGAAAAAAAGAAAAAAGGAAAAAAAGAAAGGACAAATAGAATTATTTATGAACATGTTAAGTGTGACACCAAGGAATTTTTAGTCTCTGATTGCAATTTTACAGTAAAACACGAGGGTGTGCTCGTGATTCATGGTTTCTCTCCTTTCCCCATCAACTTGAAAGCCAAATCCCCGCACTGCTGCTGAACTTAAATGAAAGGAACTCTACCCCTTTTGCTCCATATCACTGCAATTTTCTCCAGTTAGGTGAAGCTGAAGTGTAATTAAGCACAGGTCTTGAATAAATGAATAAGCAAAGCTATAATTTTTACAGATCTTCACCCACTTCTGTCTCCCCATTGTTTTTTAATTTCATTTTCTCTCTTTCTCTCTCTTTTTTTTTTTCTCTTTTCCCTCTGAAAGCAGCGTAGGACTTTTAGTGTAATGTTAGAATTTTTTATCATGCATTTCTCGAATATTTTCACTGTCATAGTGGTCCCAACTATTCTAAATTTCCGTTGTGGTATTCTGGAGCATTTGGGTAAATGAACCACAAACAGTAGTAGCATTTCCGTTCCTTGATTGGATGAGCAGTTCTGGCATGAATAACATGCTTGTGTGTGTATGGATACAGTCTTTGGAGTCTCAAATATGCACCCATGAGATCTTGAAAGTAATTTCTTATGAGTATTTCTGCTAAAAAAGGAATGCTTGGATATTTACTGAGAACCAATGCAGAAGGCTCTGGCTGCCCCAAGGCCGTGTAGGAATTCAAGCCTCGTTAGGCTTGTTACACTGTGATACAGTTACAAACCTGATTGGGTTTGGTACCCAGACCGTGTGAAAAATTAAGTTTATTTGAGATGGGCAGAATTGAAAATGCTTAATGATTTAAAAGGAAAATCAGGATGCAACTGGCCATAGATCTGCAGGCATCTATTTCCAGCCATGCGTATGTGCCTATGTTAAGAACAGCAACATGTTGGCTGCTATCTTGGCTGTTTCTCCTGTCCTCAGCATGGTCATCATCAGATACAAGCAGCAGATCTCTGCTGGATTGGGCTCTTGTATTTGCAATAGCTCTAGTGAGGGGGAATCCATCCATTCCTAGGAGAGTTCAGAAAACACAGTCAGAGAAAAGGAGTGAGGGGTGAGTTTAGTGACCTCCATGTTTGGATTCAGAATGTCCACAGGGATTTAGGGGAAGAAAAGTGTTACAGCTCTTCTGCATCTCATAAGCATCAGCCTGGATCTCGCAGGCCTTGCCACACTACCTAGTGACAAGAAGATGTGCTTCAGGATTTTACTGAACACTTTCCCCATCTTTTAAATCAGGCTGAGAGAGAAAGCTTTGTGGTTATGGACTGAGAGCAGAGGTCCCTTCTAAAAGATGTGTTTCTAGTCCTTTTATTTTGTCCTGGTGCTTGCAGATGTTCTCAGAGTTTAATCCTTTGTTTATTGAGACCTAAGTCCTTCCTATGTTTGCGCACAAGCAATTATCTATTTATTCCAGCACGGAGAAGAGGTTATAAGGTTACAGTTGTTTCTAATGTGTATCTGAACATAAGTTCTTTTGATTGCTCTGTTTTTCAGGGTGTTTGCTTCCCACTAACAATGCTGTTCCTTTGTTGAACAACTGCTGGATGGTTTAACAATAATGTCTAATTGTTGGGGCCTCTGCTCTCCCCAGTAGTTGTGCAGGTGTGTTGGGATGTTTTGCCTGTACTACAGGCTTTTCTTTTTTTAATGAAAACCATCATAGAAACATCATTGGGTTGGAAAGGTGGAGTAGGTATTAAATAACTGATTAAAACAAGAGCTTTCAATTGAAATCAGTCACTGTGAAAATCGTGAGAACGTGAGGGAGGTAGGTATGATTTTTAATTGAAGATTCTTTAGTAAAATTAAGGCCAAATATTCAGTATGAAATATAGTATTAACACAGAATTAAAAATTTCAGATGTAAAGTGTGTTTGTCTTCTACGATATCAAACTTGCAAACTTATCAAACTCTGAATAGGAGGTAGTGGAGTCAAGGTGTTCAAGAAACGTGGAGATGTGGCACTGAGTAACATGAGTTAGTGGACAGCATTGGTGGTAGGCTGGAATAGATGACCCTAGAGGTCTTTTCCCACCTCAACAATTCTGTGATTCTATGATTCTGTATCAGTTTTATTCTTCCCCCCCCTTCAGCAAGCAGTCTCTGAACCTTGAATCTCTTTCAAAATTCAGAGGTATTTGAAATTTGGATTTAAAATGTTCTGTGCCTGAGGGATGTTCCTGCTTCACATGTTCATCTCATTTGAATGAAGACCTCGAGGTCTGTCCAACCATCAAAGGTATTGGAATTTGCTGTTTTGGAGAAACACTGAAATTTGTCATTGGGGGAAGGAAAAGGTAAAATTCCAATGGAAATTGTATCCTGCCTTTCCGGCAGGCCTAGCAAGCATTTATCATTCCATTTCCATCCTTTTTAAAGGCATGTTGAGTCTTGCTGTAAATTACAAACATCCATAAGGCATCTCCAAGACATTTTGTAGCTCTGCAATACTCCTCTCTTTAGGGTAATCACTCAAACTTTATCAAAAATATCGACGGTCTTCTGTTCATCTCTTTGAAGGAAGCTAATTATAGTCGCCAAAAAAGAAACTAACTGAAGTGGAGGGATGTTTTTGTGGAGGCACGCGGCCAAATCATCACCGCCAGGCTGCACGGTTTGTTGTCTGCGTAGGCCTGGGGAGCAGATGGAGGGAGGTGTGGGGCCTCTCGCAATAGAACTGGCTGGGATACCATGCATCTGCTTCACCAAGAACGAGGAGGCTCTGAAATATGTGCAGGTGCTCGTGTAGAGCGGGTTGTGAAGCTTTAATGGTGGACAGAGAGAGGGAGCAGGGTTCCTCCAACAGCAGACCCCAGTGCTGATGGCACTGCATGGTGCAGGATGGGAGCCTGGGTGTTTTCCCCTCCCAGTGATGTCATTTGATGGCAATTTAAGAGGATACTGACTTTCTGCCTAAAATGGCACTGGAGAGCTGCCTTGTCCTGTCACTTCCCATGGTTTAATCAATTCCATTTCGATGTTGGCTGTGTATCAGTTGTACTCCCTTGATGTTGAAGGGAGCTTTTGTGATCCTGGCTCTGAGGAGACACTGTTCATCTGGTTTTAGCTTGGGGAACGTGATCTTGCTGGAATCAAACCTCCAGACACTTCGCAGGCTTGTGAGAAATACCAAATTATAGATTTATAACTCTGAATTCAATAAGATGAGAGAGAATGGCCTCAAGTTGCACCAGGGGAGGTTCAGGTTGGATATTACAAAAGACTTCTTAGCAAGAGTGGTCAGACATTGGCACAAGCTGCCCAAGGAGGTGGTGGAGTCACTGTCCCTGGAAGTGTTCAAGGCCCATGGAGTTGTGGCACTTAGGGACATGGTCAGTGGGTAGTATCGGTGGTAGGTTGGACTAGATAATCTTAGAGGTCTTTTCCAACCTGAGTGATTCTATGATTCTATGATAGCAACTTGGGTTGGAAAGGATCTTTGGAATTCTCTAGTCCAACTCTCTGACCCTAGCAGGATTCACATTCAGTCCTGTAGCTTGAGGCTATCACTGGCTGATAAGCTGCTGAAAATGCCCTTGGACAGATTCCACACACCCCAGGAACCTGTCCCAGTGCTGCCCCAGCCTCATGCTGGAAAAAGTTTTTCTGTTATCACAGCACTGTTTGAGTTGGAAGAGACCTTTAAAGGCCATCTGGTTCAACTCCCTTGCAACCAACAGGGACGTCTGCAGCTCCATGTGGTTCTCAGACCACAGTCCACATGCAGGGCATACAGCACACCTCTGGGCATCCTGTTCTACTGGAATTTCCCTTGCTGCAGTCTGTATTCTTTGCTTCTTGTCCTTTCAGCATGCACCTCATAGGAAGTTTGGCTTCCTCCCTTCAGCCTCCCATTAGATAGCTGAAAGGCAGAAGAAATCTGATTCCTTGCAGTAAACATCCTTACTGTGTACAATTGGAGCAGAAAAAGAGAATGAATACAGTCAAAAGAAAATTCATGGTTTGATGCTCACAGACATTTCTGAATGCCGGCCCAGCTCACCTAATACAATAGAATTTATTAGTACATCTCTATCCCCTGGTTTAATTGTTTGAGGCAACACATGGAAGAGAGAGTGGAATTTTCCAGCCTTTTATTTTAAGTGTTCTAAATTAGATAATTACTCAGCGCCCTGACAGATTTACAAAAGTAATTACCTAATTTTATGATGCAGCACTACTGAAAACAAGGATTACTTGATCTAAATCATGTCTTGACAAAGAACCTCTTGCTGACTGTGGTTGAATAACAGCTGAGAAATACACCACCTGAAGTCCATCCACTGAGGAAGAGCCAGCTGAGAGTTGCAGCATCACATCTGGTTGCACCAGCTCCTGGTGAGCAGCACAGAGGAGCAGGGGGTGCATAAGCCCAAGAAGGAGGTGGGGGAAGGGAAGAGGATTTATAAGAATTATTTAAAGGCCGTGATGAACCCTTCATGCCATTCAGCAAGCTGAGTTCAATTTAAATCTGTCTTTTTCTTTGTGTTTTTCTCCGCTTTCAGTCATTCAAAACAACAGCAGTTTCGACCCCGAGGTGAATCTGATCTGCTGTAGCAAGTGCAAGACATTCTGTCCCTGCTCATGCTGACTGGCAGCACTTCTGCACTATTAAAGTGCCGAGGTCCTTTAGAAGGAGAGCTCTGCTGGAAAAAGAAAACGAGTTGCAAAGTTTTGGGAAGCATTTCTCATTGCCACTCTGCTTAAACGTTATTTCTGACTTCTTACAAGGTCATCCCAGCAGCTGGAAATCAAATGGCACTTTTTTTTTTGGTCTATAGATCCCTTCCTGGCAAACCTGATGTGCAAATTAGAAGTCCAAACTGCACTCTGCGTGTGCAGTTTTCCCCCTTACACAGCTAAACCACACAAATAGCCAGCTAGATTTCTTCATCTTTGATATCACAGAGCTGACCTGAGAGAAGACCTGCACACGTGAACGAAGATGTGGTGCAGCTCCTTCATACCTAGTGGCAAGATGTGGGAAAGGAAGGTCCTCTTTTCTTTGCACCACAAGTACTGGTCAGTGACTTCCAGGGCTATGTCCTGTGACATTCTTTCAGTACTGTTTTTGACACCTCCAAATGGATTTTGGAACCTGGAGGTTTTAACTTTGAGTCGGTATTGCTGTGGTTTCATTGTATTTAATCAACTTTTGATGTACTTTTTAATGCTACACGCAGCTTGGAGATGCAGGAGAACTTTTAATTCTGGAGCGTTCTGCACATCCACCAAACCTGCATTGAGCACAACCTGCCTCTAAAATTAGATGGAACTTCAAGATGAAGAGCTCCTACCTCAAAGCTGAGAGTGTGTCATTACTCTAGCCGTGCTGCAGTCCCTCTGCAAAGTGAAGCCAATGGAGTGAGGACCCCACCACATACTGGGTAATTAAGGATCTGGATGGATTTCCTCTTACAACTTGGGCTGCATGCAGACCTCTGGGTAGCTGAGCTAGGTTGCCTTGCCAATGCATGATGAAGTGAGTGATTTGTACCACGTCTTTCAGAGAAGTATCTGAAACAGGCTGAATGAATCAAGTCTTGGAGGTACCCATGTCTCCATCTTCTAGCAGAAAAGTCTAAAAACTTAGCTGATACCCAGCAGCCAGGCTCAGGATACCAGACATGCAGTTGGTGCTGAGTATCTACTTCTAGTGATGCTCGAGAGAAGTGAAATTCACTGCAGTTACTTTTGCATGTGTCTCATTTTGGCTTATTTTGAATATTTTGAGATATATTTAAACAAACAGAATTAATCCTTCCACTGAAGGTTAGAAGAAGAATGTTAGCTTGCTGCAGGAGCATTAATGTTGCTGCTCGTTCAGTAGTGCTTCCTTCTGCAGTTCCCCCACCAAACCATTCTTTAAATTCAGCACCAGCTGCCCCACTGCAGATTGCTATGGCAATAGAAAAAGGCACAAAAACAAGCCTTCCCAAACACGTGAAGGTTTATTTACCCACATCAGTTCGACTGCATACTTTCTCATGAATATTTTTGGGGTATGGGTCTCGGGACAGAGTGAACGGAACAATATTGCATTTGTTATGAAAAGTGTGCCTTAAAAAGTGACAGATCCTGGATGCCCAGTTCTCCCGGGTGGACTGACTCGAAGCAAGTGGGTATTCTTCATCATTTAGAAACCAAAGATCATTCCAGTGATATCAGGACTGTCAGGCCCTAACAGGGACATTTACTTTTTAGGAAAACATATTTCTGCAGAATCTGTTGTACTAATATAGGGCAAGCCTACAGTGTCAGCTAACTTGGCTCCTTCCTTTCTTGAGTCTGTGATTTTCCGTGTTAGTTAAATCCCAGGCCCCTTATAGGAGTGAAAAATCAGTTATTTCTGGAGAGAGGCTCGGGATTGGTTCATTCCAGGATTTCTGTGGACAGTAGGAACAAGTCAGAGCTAGATTTGGCTCCTCTCATCCTACAGTGCTGCACCAGAAAGCTCTGCACTCTCAACCATGCATCACATGCCCTTTGATTTACATCTCAAAGGCATCTGGTTGGCTATGGCATAGATAATCACTGAATCATAGAATCCTTAGGGTTGGAAGGGACCCTGAAAGGCCATCTGACCCAACCCCCCTGCAGTGAACAGGGACACCCTCAGCTCCATCAGGCTGCCCAGAGCTCCATCCATCCTGACCTTGGGTGTCTTCAGGGATGGGGCACCCACAGCATCTCTGGATGACCTGTGCCTCACCACTCTCACTATAGAAGACTTCCTCCTTATATCTAACCTAATTCTCCCATCTTTTAGGTTGAAACTATTTCCCTTTGTTGCCTCACAACACTCCCTGCTATAGAGCCTGTCCCCTTCTTACCTGTATCTCCACTTTATCTCCCTACAAGTGTTACTTTAGGTGTCTTCAAGGTCCCTTCCAACCCAAGCCATTCCATGATTCCATGATCATTCCCCTGCTATCTGCTGAAGCAGATGACATTCTTGGTGAAGCATTCAGAAGGATGTCTGCAGGCGTGGCCAAACAAGGCATCAGCACCCTCACCAGAAGCTGAGCTCAAAGAGGATTTCCCCTTGTGGCAAAGCCTGGAACATATCCTCAGTGCTACCTTAACTCTGTTGGATCACCACACATTGTCCAAATGGCAATACTAAATCACAGAATGATGTTTCCATTTCCTTAGATAGTTTCAGCAGAGATATGGATAAATGTGTGCAAATGTGTTTTTACTGAAAAAAGAATAGCTTACCAGAAAGTGTAAGCGTTCCATGTGAAATTAAACAGAAAAACAGATTAAAGGGTAGAGCACTTCCTCTCTAATTAAATCCACCATGTAATTCATCGCTGTTTTATTAACAAACTGATCTCTCAACGAGTGATTTTTCATACCATCATTTAATTAATAGTGATTTGTGTCTTCATAAAAACTCTTAAAATGAACTACCATGACTGTGAGTCCATCATCAATCACTTGCAGCGAGTGAACAGAGCAGCAACTGCAGATATTTTTCTCTTTCTGAGTACACTGACGTGGAGGGTGACACCCCCTCCTTGTCTCCCCTGATTATTCTTCCTGAGGAGTCAGTATCTTTCCATTGCAACACTCCAGTTGTGGTGTCTCTGTGGTGCCCAATAAGACTGTAGACCTGTTGGGGCCCTAATGAAATTGTTTTACTGTCTGTAGTGGATATCTGCTGCTCTTCAGGCACTCTCCTGCTGACCTTCACTCTTTTTCCTATCTCGGTCTTCAGAGAATCATAGAATCGTTCATGTTGGAAAAGACCACTGAGATCCCAAAGTCCAATCCCAAACCAACCCCACCGTGCCCACTGACCACATCTCTCAGTGCCACATCTCCAGTTCTTGAGCACCTCCAGGGATGGTGACCCCTCCACCTCCCAGGGCAGCTGTGCCACTGCATCACCACTCTTTCTGAGAAGAAATTATTCCTAGTATCCAATCTGAACTTCCCCGGTGCAACGTAAGTCCATCACCTCTCATCCTATTGCTGTTACCTGGGAGAAGAGGCCAACCCCACCTCACCACCACCTCCCTTCAGAGAAGGATGGAGAGTGAAGAGTGTTAGTGTTGCAAAATTCTGCTCCTATCTCCTTCTCTCGATTATCTGTCCTCACTGCTGCTGGAGCTCTAGGTTAGGAAGGAACCTACTTTGCAAGTAAGAAGCAGTCAGTGCCCTCTTCTCTTTCACTGCACAACATCATCATCATCACAACATTTCTGGCTAGAGTTCGCTCTGTAATGCTTTTTACATTGCAGTAGCATCGACTGAATTTCTTTTCATTGCTTTTTTTTTTTTGGTTGTTATCACATCACAATAAACCAGCAGTAATTGGAGGATGGATGAATGAGCACGATTCCAGAAGAGCTCATCTGAACATACATGCCACTGTCAAGTGTTTCGAAAAGATTATGCATCCTTTCAGTACAGAAGCAGCAATTTGTATGACAACGATTTGTATATAATTTGGGAAAGGTCATTTTTGGTCTTTTTGGAAAGGCTTTTTTCCCCATTTTCCCATCTGCTAATCCTCCCTGGTGAGATGTGACGACTTGGAGCCCAGTGTCAGAATTCTCAGCACTGTTTGTTGTTTCTATAAGGGTTGTGAAAATCGGAGGCAAGGATGGGGCCCACGTTGGTTGCCATCCCCAGGGCTGGAGCAGGAGATCAGCTCTGTTACTTCTGACAGAGCAGAATCTAACTGGGGGCCGATACTTGAAGCTTCTCAGCTGCTGTAGAGATGTGCCAAAAAGACACAGTGCAGCCAAATCGATGGGCAATTCATTTAAATGGAGCAAACTGATCTGCCCGTGTTGTCAGCTGTGCAGTCTGGAGCTGGACAGAAACCAGCATCTGTGTTACAGCTTTTTTTTTTTTTTTTTCTGGATGTTTTTATAATCTAATGAATGAAATAATGCAGTCATGGACTGCGATTGTGAGCTGTTAAATAACAGTATGCCAAGCGCACTGTAATGGTAATTAAAACACAAAAGGTAATAAAAACGTGGATAATTACATCATGTGCAACATGGCTTAGCTGTTCTCTGAGAGAGCCAGAGGAAATTTCTTCCCCTACGAAGCATCATTTTCTTGCATGGGAGGTCTGTTAGACATTCTGTCCTTCTTCCAGTTTCCATATTCTGCTCTCTGCAGGAACTGATGTATCTGCGAGCACTGAATCCTCTTGGACAAAACAGATTTTGGACAGGTGTTTCCGAGTCCTGGTGAGCACAGAGGGTATGATGCATTCTAGAAATGATTCCCTACCCCTGCTCTGAAGCCTGTGTGAGGAAACATCCTTTTTTCCACTATTGTGACAGGGTCAGCTGTTGGCCAATCTTCCTTTGGTTGAGGGTGAAAACTCCAGAAAGTTGTTCTTCCTCCTGAACCACGTCTTTCTCGTGTGTGAGATCTTTGCTCCGAAGGGTGTTCTGGCTTGTGTTGACCTTGGCAGCTTGAAAGCAAACAGCAATTTAGTTCTGCTCCTGCAAATCCCGTGGTTGATCTTGGTAAGCACTGTGTAAGCAGTTGGCTTATTAGCCAGATAACACGATAAAGGAATCGCTAATGCAGAGTCCCGGGAGCTGAGCACTTACTGCCATCATGAAGGAGGTGCTTTATGTCTTGTGGCTGCTTTGTGAGCTCTTGTTTTACAGCGAGTGATGGAAGAGTAGGAATGTCCAACTGGGGAGATCCAGTCCTATTGGATGCTCCTTGAGAAAGGAGGAAGTTTAGCTGTTAGAAACCTTTTCAGAGGTGTGCCTATGGCTCTGAGTCACCTCTTTTCTGTCTATTATTATTACTGCTATACAAACAAACTGCTTTACGTGCATTCCAAGTGTCAGAGGAAGCATTTTTATCCAGACCAAAGTCTGGAACTGGTCACTAGAACCTGACCTCGACTAACTGCCTGCTAATAATAACACATTTGCATGCCTGCCCGTGCTAGACCAGAAAATAAGTGGACAGGATCCAGGGCACCACTTCTTTACCAATGAGATAATGCAATACCAAGTGAAGCTGCATTTAAAATGCAGCAGCAGTGTCTCAAGCACTGTTTTTCCCAAGCAATCTGAGGTCAGGTAAAGCAGGAGCGGGATGGGGATGCACAGGACTGTAATCCATGCACATTTCACTCTAAACTAAGCAGTACGCTGCTGGGCTATTAATGAAGTATTTTGTGATACTTAGTGTTACAGCAGTCTCACACCTTGCATCATCAGTCTGTTGTTAAGCAGTTTCCTCAGTCACTGTTACAGCAGGATTTAGCTGTAATTTGGAGCTGTAAATGATCAGCTCAGAAGGGAGAATTATTTTTAATTAGCTGTAATTGAATTTGGAAGGGATTATACCAGTGGTGCAAAATAAATTGCTCGGAGCAGCTAATGTTTCCTTCTCTTCTGACTCAGTTATCACAACCGGCCTTCTTCTCCCTGGCACTTTTTAATAATAATTGGGACTGGGATGAAGGGGAATTTCCAATCTCTGCCCTGTTGAGAAGCTCCAGGAGGGCCTGACACAGAAAACCACTGCTGCCTTAGGAGCTGTGCTCTCATTCTTGGTGTGCTGTGGTTTGGTGTGAAAGCCTGCCCCACAGAGCTGACAGCTGAGCATGCCGATCACAATGGGAGCTGGAGGAGGTGAAAGCAAGTGAATTGGAACAAATAAATAACAGCAGGAATAAGGTGCACCCTCAGATGCACCAGCTCAGATAAAAGTCTCTCTCCTTGAGACCTGCACTTGTTTATCACTCTCCCAAGCTGTGATATGGCACAGTGGACTGGAAACTGTAAGATAAGGTTTCACTGGTGGAACAGTTCTCAGCCCAGCCATGCCTTACGCTCACTTGCCCTTCCCATGACTTTTTAGTGGGATCAAAGAGGAAAAGAAATGTGCAAAAAAACAAAAATCCATTAGATAAAATTTCTGCTAGCTTGCAGCTCTGTGGAGCATGGTGGGATGGATGCAGCATCGACACTTTCCCTAGAGCTTGTGCAAGATGTGGAAAGATCCTAGAATCATAGAATTTGACTTGGAAGGGACCCTTAAAAGCCATCTGGCCCAACTTCCCTGCAATGAACAGAGAAACCCACAGCTGCATCAGGTGCTCAGATCCCTGTCCAGCCTGACCTTGGGTGTTTCCACAGATGGGGCACCCACCACCACTCTGGACAACCTGTGCCAGTGTCTCACCATCATTATTGTAATAAACATCTTCCTGATCCCAAATCTAAATCTCCCCTCTTTTAGTCTGAAACTATTTCCCCTTGTCACAACAGACCCCACAGAAGAGTCTGTCCCTTTCTTTTGTACAGCCCCCCTATAGAGCTGAGGATGGTTTTATCACTTGGATGATAGATGCCTACACTTCCACATCATTGCTCAGTGCCATGCAGGGAGTCTGTGTGAATGTTCAGGCCACAGAAACATGCTGCAGGATCATGGCTGTTCACCCCTAGTGACAGTGCAGTGACAAGCAATTTGTTGCTTTTCACGCTAGCTGAAGTGCGGATGCATCCCTGTGCAGCAGAAATGGAATTGTTTGCCTCAGGTCACCTGTACACGCCTTTGCGTTCAAAACAGTCTTCATACTGAGGATATCACCCATGTGGTTATGGGGCAGGCATGGGGCATGAATGGTTTACTAGGTAGAGCACATATCTCCCCAGGACCTGCTGTTCTTTGGAGTGTTCCTGCCATGAAGGTATGCATGGGGCTGTGACAAGCTGAATGTGGTGCCACGACTGGGCCCTTGGAGAGAGTGGGAGGTTGCTGGTGTAGGTGGTTGTTTCCCACAGTGCCCTGGGATTGCTGTTCTGATGTCTGTAGTCATCCTCTTGGTCAGGCTGGCCTATGACATCCCTTTTTGGTTCCGTTTTCTGTGTAGAAACTTTTTGTGCATCCCAACCTAACAATGATCAGCGTGTTAACCCATGCCTTGGCAAAAGGATCCTTGGAAGGGATGCAATGACTTCCATTTATTGGGAATCAAGTCTGTTGCAATGATTTTAAAGTAAATTCCTTGGGGTGTCCCTATTTTGCTTCCCCAGACATTAATAGGGATGAGTCCATGCGGGATGGACCGGTGGTGTGACCCCAACTAAATACTGCCTGTGGCTCACTGCATGACACAGACAGCTGCTGTGTCGTCTCAGAGGCTTGGGGATTCCTCCTCCCCTTGGGGAAATGGTCTGTATTTTTTTATCTTGACCCTGTCCTCCTTGCCACTTCTCTCATCCCTGCCCAGAGATTTGTTTCCTCCAACACTTTGTCACTGTCTATGTCCTACCTTGTAAAGATCCGTTGCTTTTTAATTCATCTGGAATATAGCAAGACCCCCTCACTGGCTCCGAGCTTAACTTCTTCATTCTCTATTTAATATTGAAGTTTTTATCAGTCAATAACCACATATAGGTACATTTTTTATTGCAGTGTAATGATTTTTTTTTGTCTCAGTGACTCTCCTCACATTTTCAAGCATTCCTCTGAAAGCAAAGACTTGGGGTAAAACCCTTTCATCCTGTCAATTATTTCTTTGTTGAGGCATGACTACTACCAGTTCAGTCATAAGCATAAAATCCTGTCCCTCAGAACATATGAATCATTGAAATTACATTTCTAATGTCTCAGAACATCAGATTTGATGGCACTTCCAGCAGTTTTCTTTTGCTGTAATGTTTGACCATCGATCCCATTCCTGTACGGTGGTGTATACCCCTTTTTGAGGGGTGAAAAGGCCTTTTAGATAAGGGAGAGGTTTAATGGGTCAGGCTCCTTGACATATCCCAGATGATCATTGAATCATGGGATCATGATAGTCTCATCAGCACAGCAATCAGAACTGTGACCTACTAAAGATGCTCCTCCTAGTGCACCCCTTGATTCTGGTGGCCTTCTTTTCTGCACGGGCACATTGCTGGCTTGGTGTCACCCAGGACCCTGGGGATCTTTTCTGCAACTGACCTTCACGCTGCCGCTTACCACCCTTGGAGCTTGGTTGTTCAGCCAATTTTTCATCCACTAGATTGAGATTCCTGTCATCCTGCTGGTAGCTTCTTTTTATGATAATGGGGAAGATATTTGGTTTGATTTTCTGGTTGTTGACATAGGTATCTAAGATGCAAACCTGAGGTGAGCCTGTGTGGTCAAGAGAAGGCTACATTAACTCCCAGGAGGTGCCAGTACCTCTTCTTTGTGTAAAAGGAAAGATGACATTCCTATTTAAGGGCCTGGTGCCATGTGAGGTCAGTCTGTATCATTCCCTCTTTGGTTTTACATTTCCTCTTTCATCCTTTGATCACCTCTCTGACTTGCAATGTTAAAGGAACCTTGGTGTACTGAAAGGACATCGAGGTGCTGGAGCAGGTCCAAAGAAGGGCAACAAGGCTGGGGAAGGGCTTGGAGAATATGCCACCATATTCGGAGCAGGGTTGGTCTCTTCTCACTGGTTACAGGTGACAAGACAAGGGGAAATGGCCTTAAGTTGTAGCAGGGTAAGTTTAGGTTGGATATCAGGAAACACTTCTTTACAGACAGGGTTATTAAACACTGGAATAGGCTCTGCAGGGAGGTGGTTGAGTCACCATCCCTGCATGTGTTTAAAAACCACTTGGATGTGGTGCCCAGGGACAAGATTTAGCAGAGAGTTGTTACAGTTAGGTTAGTATGGTTGTCATGGTTGGACTTGATGATCTTCTGGGTCTTTTCCAACCTGAGCGATTCTTTGATTCTATGATTAACTCTTTGAGAAATGATTTCTATCATGTTATTTCTACCAGTGCAAAATGCATTGGATACTCCCATTCTTTGTTTATCTTATCACCTGGTCACTGGTTTCACTCCACTGACTTCAGTGACTTCTACCTGTTGTACTTCTTTAAGGGAGGTAGTTGCATCTTAAAAATAGGGTATGATTCTTTAAAAAAAATGCATACAGAAATACCACAAGTTTTTAAAAGCCCAGAGCATGTCTGTCTGTTACCAAGGGCATGACTCTCTTGTAAAGCAAAGCATGTCATCATTCAATTAAGGCACCATTAGTGTAGGAGACTTAATGACACTGGGGAGTGAAGTGACTCCTTTTAGCTGCTGGCAGTAAATGGATTCATCCACAAGTGTGCCACTGCGCTTCATAGAATGTGTGTTTCCTGCATCTTCTGTACCTTGATTTGAGCAGAGGCAGAGGTAATAAACACAAACTACTGATATTAGTTTTAAAAAAAAAAAGCTTTTATTATGTTTATGTTGGGATCAGGTCAAGCGAGACGCTGATGTTTGGTCAAGCACACTTCTCTTGATATTGCTGTAGAGCTTGTGTATTAGTTCTGTGTAGATGTAGATAAGGTAGATGTAGAAAATGAATGACTGGACTTGCAACATGGGGCGAATTAGGTGTATTCCTATGGAGGCCTTAACAATGATTCCTTAAAAAATTCTTATAAGGGAGAGAAGAATCCAATTTTTCCCATGGTTCTGTGGAAATAGGCTGTTACAACTCAACTTTCAATAGCAGGTTCTGTGAAAAGTGGAAAACACAACAAAAAAGAACTAAAAAAAGTAGTAATTTCTGTGAGTGATGAATAGCTGTCCAACTTACAATCAAAGCTGGAAGCTCAGATTTCAGGCTGCTCTGGGAACAATAAAGAGGAGAGAAAACCACGGCACTAATTCCATTGCTGTTCACATCTACTGGAGGGATTAACACCAAATCAGTTATGAACTCTTCCTTTGGTACTGCAGCCCTCCTAAACAGTGGGTTGGTCAGTCAGTGGGTGGTAGCCATTCTTTTTTGCAAAAGGCTTTTAGATGGAGCTGCTGCTGGCACGGCAGTCAGGCTGGTGCAAAAACGTTGTGGCTGGGATGGTGAGCGGCCCATTTGTTGTGGCTGAAGCATGGTTTTTAGATACTTCACTGTGATGTTATGAAGGCTTCAGGCTGCGGTGCGGAGGTGAAAGGAGGAGTTTTCTGTCTGATTGGAACAAAAGCTCTAAAAGGATTTACCACATAGGTACTGTGGACAAATAGTCCGTGGCTGTGCTCCAGAGAGACCAACATTCGGTCTTGAACTCTGCTCTTGACTTGAAGATGTATGTCTTGTGAACCATTATAGAAGACCTTTAATCATTTTGCCCCTCTGGTCTTTCAATATACAACCAGAATAACTTCCTTTCTCTCTTTCCTTTACTCTTTACTCCTCAGTTTCAAGCTTTTGGCACCAGACTGCTCTTGAAGCAATGCTATACAGCAGTTAGCCCACCAAGGCCATCTCTCACTGGGACACCTGATGCGAACACATCTCATAGAGATAGCCAATATGACGAGCAATCATTATATTGACTCCACATCTGGAAGTGCATAATTTCACAAGGCACTCTGGGAGGGACCTTCAGACAATGGCAGAGCTTGTTCTTATACTGCTTCCTTTTGTAGTTTTTGCTGTGACCAAATTTTTGCATTCAGAAAACATTTTGTCAATCCGTGTAATGTGAGGCACGAGTATTGCTTGGGTCTAAAACATTCAGGTTTTCACTGAGTGAGCATGGGAATGGGGAATATTCACCTCTCAGAGAAAATGTGCTATTTGTCAGGTGGAAATTTCCAAGCAGCTCTAACAGCACTTGTTGAAGCACTCTCTAAAGGTCCAGCATTAACCTTCATGTTCCCAGAGCTGTTAAAACGGCTTTTAACATGAACAGACAGCCACAGGAAAAGTAATGCAAATTACAGATAACATTATGTAGGAAAGGAAGGTAAAAGTTGCTGAATACCTAGACACTGTGATGAGAATCAGTGCACTGACTTCACGTCTTCAGTGGATGTGTGTAGCTTTGCCTTACTTGCAAGTGTACATGGTACTGCTCTTTGAGTTCCATCCCTTTCCCAAGCACATGGGGCCACTGCAATGTATTGTCCTCATTTCGAAATTACTAAGGGAGAAATTAACTCTCTCCCACTTAAAACAAAACTGCCAAACCAGGTAGTTTTTGCAGTGTTGCTACTGAAGTGCACTTGTGTTTAAGCAAACTGCTAGGCAGATGTGGGCCTAAATGGGTACAGAATTGGCAGCCTTCAGCTAGGACCCAGATGTAATAGATAGAATGGCTCAGCTTGCTTATCCTTCAGACGTTTGTCATCCTCCTGGCATCTGCTTCTTCCCTGGTAAAAGGAAGAAACTTCCTTCTTGTGTGTATTTGAGTACATTTACATGTTCTAGCTATGGTTGTCAGTATTTTTGGGTCACCTTGAGTCCACATCCAGATGTTCAAGTAATCTCACCCTAATTCGGTGTCCAAATTTGATCCCATGTACACCTCCAGGTGTTTCCTCACAATGTGACATTTATGTTGGACATAGGCCCTTGAATGTCTGTTGTGCATTACTCTTTAATTTTGTGCATGTTTCTCATCCATTGCTCCTTTTAAAAAATAGCAATGTGCGCTCAGAGCTCATCACCAAAAGCATATGAACAGTTTGGAGTTCATGAACTTTAATACAGAAAGTAGGAAGGAAAGTTATTCATGTGAATGAAAATGAAACTGCCCCTTCCTCTGTGGTTTCTCTTTACTGCTGACTTCTATTTGACGGATAGAAAAGGCAGTATGCTCCCTCCTGACCTTCCTCAGGCCTTACAAGCTCATCTGTGCTTTCCTCATGTGTTATATGCCCTAGTTTTCAGACCCCAGACAACGTTACTGGGCCCACTGGGCTCACTCCAGTTCATCAGTGTCTTGCTTCTACTCTGAACCAGACACAATTCTGGATGTGACCTCACAAGTGCCACATGGGGAGGAACAATTTCTTGCCATGGCAATCAGTACTGTACCTCAATAGGTAGCTGTCAAATCTTGGTCAACAGTCAAATAGCCAAAGATGGATGAAGAGAGGTAAAATGAATTTCCACCTACATCTTGAGAGGAATGATGGATGCTGTGCTGGGCCAGTTCCTCCTTAGTCACTTGTGGGCCCTTCTGGGTGTTTAACTGGTACACACATGCAACCAAACTTCAGAAGTGAAATCCTGCTGCTGCCCCATGATAGTACATAAATGTTCATAGAGCTCAGCTCAACTTGGGTGCATCTGCCAACTGCTTTCTGGGTTCTTTCTGGTCCTGTTGAACAAAGGTGAGTATGAGAGACATGGAAAACCTGACAGGGGGAAATGGCTGGATTTGAGAAACCAAAGCTTGCCAGATAATGACATTATATCCATTCTGGTATTTCAAAATGGAAAATGGAAACAAGTCAGATGTTTCAAGCTGGAAACAGCTGCTGAGCTTCTGCAGCAATGAATAAACAAGCATAGGCTTTCTTCTACTTGCCACACTGTACATTGACTAAACCCAAATCCTGTTCAGTGATCAGCACCAAGGTGAAGGGAAAACATGATGGCAAAGGCCAGCAGATCAGTGCACACACAATAAGTGAGACTGTTTCACTCTGCAGATCTGAAAAAAACAGATTCATGCCATAGTCTTTTCAATGGATGACAGTTGAGGAGCTGGCATTCCCAAGCTTTCCAACCCCATGGAGGAAGCACTTAGGTATCTGACTGAGTCAGGGTGGTACAAGTTCCCAACACCAGTTCAAGGCTCTCCAAGCTCCACACATCATTTTCAGATCTAGAGCTTGAGAGAGAAAGAGATCTTCAAAGCCAACTGAGCTATTTCAAAAGCATCTAAGTGTCTCCATATGTCTGAATGTAGATATCAGATTCCCAGCCATTGTAGTAATTTGGAGATTTCACATCTTTGGGAGGTGAATCCTTCAAATTCCAGTCTTAAACGCTTCCAAATTCAAGTGAGATTTCAGTTCTGCTCACTGCTAACATGAAAAAAAACAGACTCCCATGGATTTGAACCATCTCTTGTTAAGTCTAGATTGTGTCAAAGCCATCTAGGGCATGTAGCATTGCCCAGTTCATTCCTGTCATAGCTGAAATATTCAGTGACTGCCCTTGAAAAGCAAGGCTAACTGATTTAAGGATAGCTTTATATACTCATCCATTAGAGAGAGGGAATGTTATGGTGCCCTCAGGCATCTAAATTATATAAAGCTAGCAAATTCTGTCATACTTGACAAAGAAATAATGAAAGACGAAAAAAGACTTAAAAATAACCTCTCGTATGGATACAGTGATGTGAAATGTAGTGCCCTGGTCTTCACCTACTGAACCTGGATTTGGCTGCATTGGGTTCTGAGGTACAGCATGCTCTTCCACCAACTAATACCCCAAAAATACGTGACACAGGTAGACCCAGTGTTTGCAGCCAGCATGTGCTTGGCTGTACCAAGGACGAGGCAGTAGAAATGTTTTGATGTTGTACTGAGGGACACGGCTCAGTGGGAAGTACTGGTGGTAGGTGGATGGTTGGACTGGATGATCTTGGAGGTCTCTTCCAACCTTCGTGATTCTGCGCTTCTATGATCCCCCCAGTTTTCCTAAGTATTCAGATTCCACACAAAGCAGTGGTGCTGCAGTTTCTCATCTGTGCAAATCAATGGATGAGGCTGTTGGTCTACTTCAGTGCTGTCTTGGGAATTTTCAGGTAACAAGACAGCATATAAAAAATGGCTCTTTTACATGCCATACACATTTTATAATTATTTTATGTATACCATGAGCTACTACTGTGCTTATAAAGTATATGGTAAAGATGAAGTAAGACTGGACAGTTTGAAAGACAAAAACTCCTGGAATTTAGAAAATACAAAGGATTTTAGATGACTGATTTTATCGGATGCTCTTCTCACACAGGACTGTCTGCATTTTGTGGGGTTCTCCGTTTTCTGACGGTGCAAAATGGAGCTGATATTTAACAGGTCAAATGAGGGTGATTAAGTTCATTTTGATGCTGTTGGGTTTTTGTTTGCTTGTTTATGGAGCCTGTAGCTGCTGTTAGCATAATCCTTTTAAGCGCACCGTGACATTTCTACACACACTTCATCAAAATAACCCTGAAAACAATATGTTCCCCAAGTCCATTTAAAGCCAAGCCCAAGTAATCCTAACTAAACCTGTCATCAGTGTCTGCAGAGATGGCCCTGTTGTGTCTGAGCCCCCCAGTTTTTCTTTAGAGGAACTTCAAGTTAGCTGCCAAGAGTAACTTCAGTTCCCATCTATCAAAGGTGAAATAGCAGCCCTCTGCCCTTGGCTATTGGGCTCTTCAGCTGTGCATGGAACAGAGCCAAACATAACAAGTGGAAGGACTGGAGCCAGGAAAGAAAAGCAAAATAGAAGTAGTCATTGCTCCACGGATAGCAGCGGGGAGATGAGGTGCTTCTGTCCTAAAAAAGCATGATGCAACAGCACTGACGATGGCGGTATTCAAACTGCCTGGGCAATGTTGTGAACTGTGGTGTCTGTCAGGAAGAGCAAGACTTGTGGGAGTGGACAGTGGCCATCAGCTTTGAAAGACAGCCGTGAAGTGTCTCCTCTGTCAAGCCCACATGCCATCATCAATGAGCTACATGCTATTTTTAATTGATGGCTATTCTGATATTAGCTATCTGTCAGAAGGGAGAGAAATGAGCCGTCAGCTGCTGTTGGAGGCAGGATGATGTGAAAGCACTGCTGGCAGAACAGACTGGCGCTGCTTGGCGTGGAAGTGGCGTTGCAGGGAGGATGCTGAGGTGATATGTGATCATGGCTAAATGGGCTCTAACTGTGGCTTGGGCTGGAAGGGATGCAGGAAGGGAGCTCTGTCCATGGTGGTGATGCACAACTCTTGTTAGACATCAGCATTTTTTTTCCCACTGTGGAAATAAACCAAGTGCTCTGATGGGAATGAGCAAATGAAGAAAAAAAAACCAAACAATGGATGCCCTATCCTCTGGTGTTAGACTGTGTTTTTTAGTGCTGATCTTATGTCACCATTCATTAAGTCAAGCTTCTGACTACCTCCCCCTTTCTTCTCTCATTTGATCCAAACGTCATTTGTTAGGATATGATCATTGGTTACTTCTGTTGTTTTTCCACTACTCCAAACGGTTGTGGTCCTTTGTATTGCTGTTCAAATTATATTATTATCGTAACAATGACTAATCATGGATGTTGTTGGGGAAAACATGTACTGGAAGGCACGCAGGCACAATACAACCACTGTGGAAGTCTCCTTCCAATGTCAAGATTAACGAATCAGAGTAGTTGTCTATTCAGCCCCACCAGCTATATATGACTGAAGCTGCTGGATGTCTTGTTTTGGCTATAGTTACAATGGTATCAAACATTCAAAACAAGATTTCTACTATCTTTTAATCTTAGTTTTTGAACTGCAGGAATACCTGCTGTTCTCCAAGGCTCTCTGGTTCTGAGACAGACAGTTTTTCAAGCAAACCTTTGGGAGGTTGGGTTTGTAAGCGTTGTAGTTTGCCCAGAAGTCAAAATACAGATCAAGGTCTGCAGTGTGTGCACTCACAAAGACAGATGCGAAGAAATAACATGCTGTAAGTATCCCTGTCCTTGTGAATTCATCATTCTTCTCAAGACCTTCCTCTAAGAAAAAGGTGTTACTCATACATACTTTTTTGCTACTTCCCCTTTAGAATCTATTTCTGCTTTCTTGTGATTCTGCTCACATACCAAGTGCAACTCTCATTCTTTACCAACTTTGCTAGGGCCAGATTACATGCAACATGGCTTCACCAAGCTCAGGTCAAGCCTAACAAACTTGGTGTCCTGTCATGATGGAGTTACAGCATTAGTAGATAAAGGAAGAGCAACTGACTTCATCTACCTGGACTTGTGCAAAGCATTTGTTGCTGTCCCTCATGACATCCATGACTTCAAGTTGGAGAAAAGTTGATATGATGGATGGACCATTTGCTGGATAAGAAATTGGGTGGATGGGGTTATTCAACATCTTTGTAGGCAACATGGACAGTGGGACTGAGTGCACTCTCAGCAAATTGGCAGATGATATCAAGATGAGTGGTGCAGTTGATATGCTAGAAGAAAGGGATGCTATTCTGGACCTAGACAGGCTTGAGAGGTGATCCCTTGCCAAATTCATGAAGTTCAACAAGGCCAAGTGCAAGGTCCTGCATCTGATTTAGTACAAACCCAAGCGCAGATACAGGTTGGGTGGAGAATGGCTTGAGACCAGTTCTGAGGAGAAGGATTTGGGAGTGCCTGTTGATAGAAAATTCAACACGAGCCAGCAATGTGTGCTTGCAGTCCAGCAGGCAAAGAGTTACTTGGGTTACATCAAGAGAAGTGTGACCAGCAGGTGGAGGGAGGTGCTCTGCCCTCTTGAGACATCACATGAAGTACTGCATGCAGTTCTGAGGCCCCCAGCACAAGGACATTGAGTTGTTAAAGTGTATCCAGGGGAGGACCACAGCAGTGATCAGAGGGCTGGAGGACCTCCCCAGTGAGGACAGGTTGAAATAACTGGGGATCTTCAGCTTGGAGAAGAGAAGGCTTCAAGGAGACCTTGTGGCTGCTGTACATGAAAGGCCCTACAGGAAAGCTGGGGAGGGACTTTTAATAGGGCATGTAGTTACAGGATGAGGACAAATGGCTTTAAAGTGGAGGAGGGTAGGTTTAGACTAGGTATTAGAAATAAATTCTTTACTCTGAGAGTGGTGGAACACTGAACAGGTTACCCAGTGAGGCTGTAGATGCCCTCTCCCTGGAAACACTCAAGGCCAGCCCATATGGGGCTGTGAGCAACCTGGTCTAGAGGGAGGGGTCCCTGCCTATAGCTGGGGGGTTTGGAACTAGATGGTCTTAAAGGTCCCTTCCAACCCAAACCATGCTATGATTCTGTGATTTATGATACAATATTTAAGGGGCTTCTCCCTTGCTTTAATATTTCACTGGTCTTAAGGTGATGGAATGTATTTACCGTGTCTGTTCCTTGTACTGAAGGCTTCTGTTTTTTCTCCCTCCTCTGTACAATTATGCAGTCAGGTAGCTTGACATTTATATATACGACTGCTAGATGGAATGGTAATAACAACAGGATCAAAGGCTATACGAAATAAGCTTTAGAGTATAGAACATGGGGTCTCCTTGGGCATGGTACAAAGCTTGCCTAACCCTCTGAGCTTTGTTATGCAGTGGCTAGGTCTCTTTATCCACATTTTAGAAATACCAGAAATTGAGTTTCAAGCACTTTTTCTCTACTATGAAGTGCCTTGACTGAGAATTCACAATGAAATGCTATCTTGGATGGGTTAAGGATTTCTCTTCTCCTTTTGCTGGATGTGTGTGGGTCGTTTACTTCTTGACTAGAACACAGCTGAGATGCACATCCTTGCTCTGCATGCAGGGGTGTGTATGCACCCTTCTCTCAGGAGCCTTTCCTTAGAGCTTCTTAAACATTACCTACTGTCTATTTTCACTTTCCTCTTGAATTACCCAGAGGCCACATTAAGAGCTCAATTGCCTTTTATTAGCATTAGGGAGTTTAGAAAAAAAGTATCTTTCACAGCTTTTCCAGCTGATTTTTCCTAAGCCTTGTGGTAGGATTTGGGCAGCTCTTTGTTTTCATCTGGGTCTTCAAGAGAATGTCTTGCCGGGATGCACAGTCCTTATGTTTTGGACATGTATACTTGGGTATGTGGCAATCTATGATAATTTCTTGGTTTTTTTTTTGGTGGTTTTTTTTTTTTTTTTTTGGTATTATTATGTTTTTAAAAGTGGGAGAGGGGAAAACAGAATGAGAAAGAAGGTCACAAGTACATTTAATTGCCTGAGAAGTGTTTCTGCTCTCATGAGAGACAGAGCGTAAGGCTCGAGCTGTGAGCAGAGCTCCCCAAAGCAGAGAGATGCTGCTTGCAGTGAAAGAAGCAGGCTAACTCATCCATAAACTCTGGCAGCAAGCTTCAGATATTTCTCGAAGCTCCTTTGTGGTTACAGGTTCACACATCTGTGCTTGCTTGAGTTTGCAATTAGAGTGTGAAGTGAATAGCTGTGGGGTTTAATGCAGAGCTAAGCAGAGACTTTTGTAGATGAAGGATTAATCCCAATTGCAGTTACTGAAATCATAATCTTATTTTTACAGTATTTTGGTCACTGTGACAATGAGCAGGCAATATAATCACGTAGGGAGCTAAACCAAGTAATGTTTGTGTGGAGTTGCTTATGTGGCTGGGAAAACCTTCTGTGCAACCTCCTTGGTTTCATTGCAGCTAAATCTGCCACAGCCACCCTGCTGTAGCTCTATGTTGCATTTCTGAAAGTGGATTAAGCCCAAACAATTGGAAATGTTTCAGCATTTCATCTGATCTAGATTCAATGCCGTGTGTCACGGTGCTTTTGAAAACTCAGCAAGGAACTAATTTTAGAGGTCTGAGTATCAGATAATCCAGTTAGCTACATGTCGGTTTATTGGATTTTGAGCCCTGGGCAGAATTACAGGGAAGATGATGTGAGATTTGATTAGTGAAGATTCAGGGGATAGCAATGTAATTAGCTTTATCATCATGGCTTTATCGAACATAGGTCTTGTTGGACACTTGATAAAGGGGAATTAGAAAGCTCCATACATAAATATCCCGAAGCATTTTTGAGATATATTTAATTAGCATTGAATAATATTTGGGGCAATAACGAGATCTTAGGAGTAGATATTCTTTTCCATAGAAACACTTTAAAGTGGTTAAGAGCAAGGAAAATAGCAGCTAATGAAACTACTTTTTGAGACACTCTACTGACATTTTGCAAGACTGGCACCCAGCCCAGCACTAGTCAACTATGTCATTAATGATCCAAAAGTAAATATGCAATCACAGCTGATAAAATTTGTGGGTGTCAAAATGATGAAGCACCTATAAATAATAATGAAGACAAGACATTTAGAGAGGGCAATTTTGACTGCTTGTCAGCTTGGCCTGTGCTAATGGTCTTTTCATTACAGACAAATGCAATCTGCTGCCTTCTGGAATTCAGGTAATTCTTGAGGAATAGATGATGGTATTTTAAAAAGCAGTGACTCTGAAGAAGATCTTTGGAATGTAGTTCTGAGCAGGCTGTGCTGGTAGTTTCAGACTGGCTGCTGAGGGAAGGGGAAGGAGGCAGGCACTGGTTGACCTTGCAAGTGCACTGGGAAAGAAGCAGTTATGAAAAACCAGCATAGCTGTAGGCAATGTGCAGACCCACCCTGGTGTGTTTTGGTGTCACGATGTGGATAAACTAATCAAGCAATAGAAACAAAATATAAAACGATTTGAGGGCCAGGGAGAGCACTTTTGATTAGTGATTTAATGAGATTCAGTCTCTTCAGATAGAGGATTGAGAGGTGACGTGATTACAGCCTAGAAGTACTTTCTCCAAAAGAAGTGGCAAAGTAGTAAAGAGGTTCTGCAATCTAAGGACGATGAAGAAAGAACCAGTGCTGATTTGCAGTGAAAAAAATTAGGAAAGTGGATCTCTGTTTTTAACAAAGGAACAAACTCCAAATTGTCTAGGTAAGAAATGCCCTCACCAGAATTTACTGGGATTTCCTTGAGGGCAGTAGCAAAATTACAGATAATGGTCACAGAATCATAGAATCATTAAGGTTGGAAAAGACCTCTGAGATCCCTGAGTCCAACCCCAGCCCGCCCCCACCGTGCCCACTGACCACATCCCTCAGTGCCACACCTCCACAGTTGGAGGAACACCTCTGTGGATGGTCACCCCACCACCTCCCTGGGCAGCTGTGCCCCTGGAGCACCACTCCTTCTGACAAGAAATTTAAATTCATACAGAATTCAGCAGTCCACCATGCAGTGGTTTCTTATGCAATTGCAACCTTTGATGATGAGTGAAAAACTCTTCTGCTGTTCACACTTCCAGAACCCTACTTTTGAGCACAGGATTCTAAGGCAACAAATGTATTTTGGTGAATGTCCTCACTGTAGCCCATATGGGTATCCTCTATGGCATGTTAAAATTGCATAAAGAGTGCAGTAATGGTTATCTACTGCATTTCTTCATGTGACATGCTAAAAGAGCTTCCAAACCATTGAGGTTGACCTGACACCAGCCTTGCCAAGATGAACCACCTCTGCTCCATTGTGCCTGTGTTCACCAACTACAGAGCTGTATTTGGGAGGCATGTTGAGGACCTGTTTTACAGCACCTTTCTCCCAGACGCTTCTAATCCAGTTTCTCTCCCATCAGCATGGTGCTTCTGTGCTGCTTAATGCCTCTCTCCAAGTAGACAGGCTTTCAGACTGTATTTCATTTTATATATCGGTATAAAGGGGTTCTTTTTATAGTCGAAGCTTCTCCGCTTCACAGCAGTGGAGAGCTCAGTGCTACTATTTCATTACTCTTTCCCTAGAGCCTAGATATAAAACCTTCCTGTTAGTTGCTCCTGATGTGGTTGCAGTCTGTTGCACTGTGTTAACTTGTGAATGCATTGTCTAGCAGGAAGGAGCAGGGAAAAGAGAGGAGAAAATAATGTTAATGAAAACAGCAAGACGGGAGCTTGTGTGAGGTTAAGAGCAAGCAGTCCTTAGTGCCGTGGCACTCTCTTTTGCCCAACTTCTAACAGTGGTGACTCCGAATCTTGTCAGTGACTCTAGGGACCTCTGGATAAAGCGCTTTGTGCTGAGGTTCCATCCTGAACTCTCGCAGGTAAATCAGAGCCACCCACTCAAATGCACTTCTGCTCCCCTGAAGGACCGTTAGAAATGATATCTGACAAAAGTAACAGATTTCAGGTCATGGAGCCTAAAGTGTGTGCTCTTTTTTTTGCTGGCAATAGCTAGTGACCCTTCACTGGAGTAGGTAACATGGAATGTAAAGGTTCAGCTGGCTGTAATAGCTTCCATGTTTTGAATGGTAGCACACAACCTGCTATTGCCACAGGGTCAATTTCCAGTAACCCGTGGAGCAGAAACAGTCAGATAGGCAAGGCCCTGCTGAATTGCCTAAAGCTGTTTGATATACCTGGTCAGATATTCTTCCCTGGAGACTGGTTCCCCATATATTCGCTGCTTTTTGACTGGTGCCTAGTTCTTTCTCTGCATTGAAACAGAAGGTTTTTAGGCTGTGCTTTGTGGCTGAGTTCTACATTTCTGCTTGCATCTCTTCTGAGAGACCACAAGTGCTCTGTTAACCAGAAAAAAAAGGATAAGAATTCCTCTTTTAAAACAGGTTTCTCATTTCAAATAATGTCATGAAAGTGCATTATGACACATGACATAGACCTTGGAAACATCCAGAATATTGAGGAGTGAGATCAAGTCCTCAGTTCTTCTGTAAAAAAAAATATATATATATGTTATTTTGAGGAGTTCCTTCCCTTCCCTTCCCTTCCCTTCCCTTCCCTTCCCTTCCCTTCCCTTCCCTTCCCTTCCCTTCCCTTCCCTTCCCTTCCCTTCCCTTCCCTTCCCTTCCCTTCCCTTCCCTTCCCTTCCCTTCCCTTCCCTTCCCTTCCCTTCCCTTCCCTTCCCTTCCCTTCCCTTCCCTTCCCTTCCCTTCCCTTCCCTTCCCTTCCCTTCCCTTCCCTTCCCTTCCCTTCCCTTCCCTTCCCTTCCCTTCCCTTCCCTTCCCTTCCCTTCCCTTCCCTTCCCTTCCCTTCCCTTCCCTTCCCTTCCCTTCCCTTCCCTGGGAGAGAAAAAGATAAGAGAAAAAAATGGAGAGGAGGGGAGAGGAGGAAAGAGAAGGAGGAGGAGGAGGAGTAGAAGGCCAAATTATTACCTGTGTCCCAAGGAGATTTTGGGGCATGTGTTTCCAGCTTAAAAAGAGGATGAAGGAAATGGAAAAAGCTTTGAGTGATTTCAGTGAATCAGACCCAAAGGCAATTTTTGAGACACATCAAATGCAAAGACTTCAAAGAGTTGCATTTAGGAGGTGCACATTAAGCACAGCTTTGGCCCGAGCTCTTTGCAGTGTGTTTAGGATCTTTATTGACTATAGACTTGCAGTCAAGGCTATATGTTGTTACACACCAACAAACACATGGTGGACTATTACACACATCTTGTTGGGAGAAGGGTAGTTCTCTTAGAACAAAATACTAACCCCTTCTGAAAAAATTTTGGCTCCTATCTCTCTTATTTTTTTTTTGGTTTCCTAAGGTACTGAGAACTTTGGAGGAAAAACAGATGAGCAAAGATGCCCATCACTGCAGGCTCTCTTTTTGGCATTAAATATAATGCAAGTTTTGGTGAATGAGTATAACAGGCATTCTGAAGGACAGCATTTGCAGGAGCACAGCAACATCTGTGAGCCACTGTATCGTTTTATCTATTTAACTACCTGGCTTGTTTTTATGAGTTTGCTTTAGGTCAAAAGCTACAGGATTCTACATTGAAGCCATAAAGGTCAGGGAACTAATAACAGACAAAGGTAATTTATTCCCTATAAATACAACTTTAACATAGGAGCTCTAAAAGAGGATGTGGTTTAGCCTTCGGGCACTTAATTTTCCCCAGGAATATTCCTAAAGCTGGTATGGTTACAAAGGTATTATCAAAGTTCATGAACTTTCCTGAGAAACCTGCATCCAATTTGAAGCCAACCTGGGCTGTTCAGCAGGTTTGCAAAAAAAAAACTGGAGCTATGCTTAACAGAATGCTCATGATTCTTAATAATATGACTTTTTTTTTTTTTTGGCAAGCCTATCTCTAAAGAAAATTCTAGTCATTTCTGTTGTAAGAATCGAAGAAAGCAGCAGCACCAAAACCAGGTGAGTTTAACTTCTGTGTTCCAAACTTCCTGCTTTTAAATTCAATGTCCTGCAAAGTTTGAATATTTTGTGTTATTACGCGTTGATCTACTGCAGTAACACGTGTGCAGCAGTGCAAAAAAGCTGCATCCTGGGCAAAGCAGAGTTGACAACGATTTCCAGTTCAGGCAACAGAAAGGTGTTACCTCTGCCGAGAGACAGAGCACATGAAGATGAAATGAGGTCTCGCAGCAAATCTTCCATATGGGTGGGAGTTAATGCCTCATGTTGGCTGCCATCTGCATGGGTGCTTGTAGGCAGTTCAGTGCGTGGGTCACTGTGTGCACTGCAGGAAATTTGGCATTTTCAGACAGTACTGAGAGTAATTCTCACCTGATGAAGACAGAATCATTAAGGCTGGGAAAGACCGCTAAGATCTTCTAGTGAGAAGACAAGAGCCTCAAGCTGTACCAGGCGAGTTTCAGCTTGGATATTAGGAACAATTTATTCTCTGAAAGAGTGGTAATGCATTGGCACAGGATGCCCAGGGTGGTGATGTCCCTGGAAGTGTTCAAGAACCACGGGGATGTGGCACTGAGGTATATCACTAGGCATGGTTGGATGGGCTGCTGGATTTGATGACCTTATCGATCTTTTCCAACCTTAATGATTCCAAAGCAAAAGTAGCAAGATACCATGTGGGATACCACATTCAGACATCTTTTCTCTAACTGTTCCACCACCAGCTGTCGGCAGTGGATGCTGCAATGCAAAATGCCTGAAGCTGTCAGAGCACTCAGTGTGCTGGGATGTTTCAAGGACCAGTTGGGTTGGGCTCTTCTCTGTAATCAGTTTTGCACTGCATTTTTAAACAGTGACAGGCCTCTCCCCAGCTGTCCTCCCTCTGTTGTGGAAGTTCAGCTCTGGAAGATAAGTACTGCGTCTTCATATAGAGCTCTGCCATGTTAGCAGCCAATTGTAGTGACTGGGAGGCAGCAATAAAAGCACAGGGCTTGGCTTCGTGCAAGAAAAGCATGAATAGTCATGGATAGTTTTATTCTGCTCCTGACCCTGCCATGAGACATTCTCAATCAGAGTTTGAAATAACACTGGGAGGGATGTCACTTAGCTTGCATCCCACGGGAATTATCAACCAAGATTACAACCTGGAGCTGTCCTGTTTTTTTTCCCCTAAGAACCTTATAGCCTTCTAAGAAATAATCAAGCAATGATGTAGAGGTTTACATAAAGGGCAATAAGTTCATTTTCTTTATAATCTAATTATTAATAATCATTGCACCATTTGTTTGAATGGACATGGATAGGAATATTTCTAGGAAGAAATCATCTAAAATGAATGTGAATTCTTGATCCAGTTGGGCAAAATCTCACCCGTTCTGTGTTGAATGTCAGTCAGTTCATGATACTTAAGGACACTCTGAGCATACTTAACTCATCCAGCTCACTTTCCCTCGCCTCTATGAATGATACAAAGCCATCACCTGTCTCTCTGCTTAGGGAAACCAAATCCAAGCCCCAGATGGGTATGACTTGGTTTTAAAGTTGAGGCTCATTTCAAGATTTGGACACCTGAATGTACGAGCTGACTTTGTTGCCAAGGGAGATGTAGTAAATAGCATCCATGAAACTCAGGGAGCAGATTAGCTGAACAGATTTAAATGTCTAATTTAGGATGATCAGGACAGGCTTCCTCCAGGCTTCAGCAAGTGCAACTCCATGATGGGCAGTGCAACAAACCCCAAAGGTGTGATGCTGGGATTTGATGGGCACTGTGAGATCTTCAGGAGCGAAGTGGTGACAAAGGAGATTTGAGTCAAACCCCCCTCCTTCATCTGGGCACCTCAAATTGCCTTGAGCTGGAATTCAAAAGGACTGAAGAAGGTCTCTTTGAGGGTCAGAAATGCCTTTTAGCACCTATGTGGTCAGCTCATGGTAAATTTAAGTCAGAACTCTATGGGGAGCTCCTGGATGAGCTCTACTGCAACAGCCATTCTCACACCTTCGCCTGCCAATGTGAACAAGGCAGCTCTGTGCTCACCCAAGTGAAAACACAAGCACCCAAGAAGTGACAATGAGCTGAACTGCACTTAGTTCCCCAATTGATTCCTCACACTTCTCATCGCTGCTGCTCCCAAATTCCCCTCACTTGTGCTATGAACAGAAATTGATGCTCCACTTTTTCTTAGCAACTGTGTGCCAGAACCCTGTGAAAGGGCTGGATGTGGGAAGAAGCTCTACAATTCCCTGTAATGCTTCCTACTGTGCTAACAGTTACCTTCCATAATGCTATTTTTCCCTAGACTATGCACTGATAAGGCTATGGGCTATTTTCTTCATGCTTTAAAAGCTGTTTTTTCCTGAGATATCTTTCCTTTTGTTGCCTTGCTGGACTGGTCTTGTGCCATTTCAGCTGATGTTACTGATGTTTTCAGAGTGGGAAATATAATGCCTTGTAACACAGGCAGATCTAAGACAGGTGAGGTCTTGAAAGTGCAGTCCCAGAATCTGTATATCTGTCCTTGATCAACAGCTTAACAGGAGAGATGTGCATGTTATAGTCATACATATGCCCTTTGCAAAGTCTTGACCAACTGGGACTTTTACCAACGTTATATTTAAGCTGTGGTCTCTACAAATCCCAGCCTTTTTTAGGTCTGGTAGACCTACGACAATCCCATTTCCCTCAGTGTGGCAGCAAGCACACCTTTAGGACAAAGCGGGAATAGAAAAGCACTGCTTGAGCCGGGGTATTTGTAACTTTATGGCAAAGGTTGTGTTTTTACAGCATTCTCCATTTTCCACGGAGCTGCATGACGTGTCCTGCCAAAATGAGAAACTCAGCTTCTAGGCACTGTTGGCTCACTCTGACAAGGGCGTTTTTTTTTTTTTTTTTTTTTGAGGTTCATGAAGATAAACGAGTAAGTACAAATGTTGTTTTCCTGCAAGACACCCTTAGGGGGAAAAAGTCAGGTTGTTTTCAGGAACTTATGGCACGTGAAATTCCCACTTGAGTAAGTGAGATTTAATTGCATGTTGCATGCCAGAGCGACAGCGAGCTTGCACTCGATAATAAATGGATTGTCTTGAGGGATTTGAGCATCCAGGCCGAGGCTGGATGCCCTCTGATCCTCCCACCATGGCTTTCTGATAGCAGTGCACAATGCAACAGTGGTTTGGTGCTGTTTACTATTTTTCTTCTCGTTCCACTGACCCGACTAAGAGATATGCAAATGCTGCTCTCATCATCATCTATCATGCCTGAAGTCTGTGCAGCGCATAGACGTAGAGAAACGACATATGGATCCCTTCTGGCTTTATGACCACTGTGAAGTTATGAGCTTTGCACATGCCTCTTTCAGTCGATTTATTGCAATCACATTTTATCGATGCAAAACCCAACACAGAGATCAAAAGGCTTGAACAAAATATCTCGTATTGGTTCCCCTGCAGGAGAAACTCCAAAGATACTATAAAAAGACATGGTCATATTGCACCACGAAGTACTCTCAATGAAAGATATTACTTCACAAATATATTTTTTGTATTTGAGTGAAGTTTGAGTGGAATTGGAAATTAGTGGTCTATGAAAACTGCAATTGCTGCTGTCAGTATTAATGTTGGAACTCCCTTTCTCTTTGTCAGCCTTATCACCTGTTTCAGGAGTGTTTTAATGGGAAGGAGGGTTAAATACTTAACGACTGCTGTGGCTGGAATTATGACTTAACCACGTGTCCTGACACACACCGATAAGGATCTCTGGATACTTTTGGGCATAGGTTGTCTTTGTTGTGGTAGTTTTGCCATGGCCATCCACTGACCCTGCAGCAGTCATAGGCACTTCAGAGATGCCTCAATGCTGAGCTGAAAACAGGAAAGTCATGACAAGATGAACATCTCAGAAAGAGTGGTAACGCAGTGGCACAGCTGCCCAGGGAGGTGGTGGGGTCACCGTCCCTGGAGGTGTTCCTGAACCATGGAGATGTGGCACTGAGGAATGTGGTCAGTGGACACGGTGGGATGGGTTGGGCTTGGGCTTGGAGAAGCCTTATTAAATCTTAATGGTTCTACGATCCTGTGATTTCATTGCATCCTCTGATGCAAAAATCTCAATGACGGAAAAATGATCATTGACAGGTTCTGAAACTCACTGGAAGAAGAGGAGCATCACTTTCTAAGTACAGTTTTGTGTGTCACTGAGCATGTCTTGGGAACCTGACATTGGTTAACTCACAGCAAATCCCTTTATATTGCCATCTTGTTGTATTTCCTCTTCAGAAGTATTCAACCCTGTCTCTAAAAATGATGTTATGAGGAAGACCTTATAAATAATGTGTTTCCCCCTGAGGGAGGTACTGTAGACCCACATTGTGGGAAGGGTGCTCTGCCCAAGGTCATCATGAGGAGCTTGGGTTTTGGTTCTACTTACAGAGATTGACTTAAATTCACACCCATGTTTGTCATAAGTGCTTTCTGCCTAATTCCAAATATGGACACAGAAAGCCTGTTGCAATTAAAATCACTAATTATGTGCACCCTGACTGCTTTGAGGACCAGATTTAACTTACGTTCAGAAGCAACAATGAATGCTCCTGCTTTTCTGAAGGTGGCTTTTTGCTCTCTAATGTATATGTCTTAAGCTTGAGAGAATATTTGTTAAGTGAAAAATATTGATTCAGTGAAATGTGGTATTGAGTAGAAGCATATCTTCTTGATGGAGCACTTCAAAAATAAATTACTGTTTTTTTCTTGGGTGCTCACATTGATATTTCCTGTTCAGTAATGACAACATCAAACCAATAGCACTAAATTTTGTCAGAGTGAAATATTTGGAACCAGTGCATGCTGAAAAAAAAATAAAAAATTGGAAACTTCTCCGTTAGGCTGAAAACTCAAATATTCAGTACCCTCATTCATATTTTTAATGATAACATGAAAGAAAATGATAACAGTGCAACAAGGCTTACACACAACATCTCGTTACCTGGAGGATGTGAATGTATTTGAATGCCACGATGGAGTTTGGCTTCATTAATCACACTGTAGAGAGTATAATAAATGCTGCCCTAGCCAACTGCTGTTGGTGCTGGCAGGCATAGCTGTGCTTGGACTGATCAATGCCTTAAACACGCTGGAGAGATGCACAGAATTAGAGTCTTTGACCTAATTCGGTCTGTTCCACCTGGACTGCATTACACGCATTTAAGCCTAGGGATGGATTTAAATGATTATCAGAGTGTCAATAAGGGATAGTTTTTCAGTGCTTATTTCCATCATTTTGGAACAAAATGTTGTGAGTTCTTGTGAGTGCCAGATTTAATTCAGCTTTGGGTGTGATTTCACAGCCTGCTCCAGGGCCCAGATGCTTCCCTCTCTGTTTGGCACCGTGAATCTCTTCTACTGCTTAAGTCCCCATTTAACCCAAAGAACAGATTTCCTCAAGCTGTAGGGACTGTAGGGCAGGATTCAATTGCCTTCACAGAGACATCTATCTGGTACCACTACCACTCATGGTAAGATGTGAAGGCAGATGAACTGGGAGTAGGATTGGACTGAATATGGCTGTGCTTGTATCATTTGCTTCTTAAAACTATTTTGAAAAGGGCCTTTTCCCTCCCATCTCATCTTGTCCCTTCATGCAGTGATCAGGCAGAGCTCACGCAGACAGATTTTACTTTTATATATTCTGAAAGAATAAGATCAATGTTCATAGCTTATAACTAGATCTGGCTGAGAACAAAGACGTTTGGGAGCAAGTTTACACTGAAGATTTTCATGGTTTTCTTCATCTCTTTCTTTTTCTTTCTGTCCTTCTCTTTTTTCTTCTCCCCCCCCCTCCCCCCCTTTTTATTTTTCCTTTTTTTCCTTTTCCTTTTCCTTTTCCTTTTCCTTTTCCTTTTCCTTTTCCTTTTCCTTTCCTTTTCCCTTTTCCCTTTACCTTCTTCTTCTTCTATTCCTTTTTTTTCTTCTTTTCCCTTTCCTTCTTCTTCATTTCTTAGATTACCTGTAGGACCAAACCAAACCCGCAGAGAGAGTATATCTTGATTAAATTTTATGATAAACTCTGGTTTTCACTCATAACTGTGTAACTCAGCTATATTTCTTCTGGAGTTAAGAGCAAATGAGATGGCAGCTCTGACACCTATTATAGCTCACTCGGGTCGTTTGTCTTATTTCTTTTATTTGTTGCTATGTTAATCAGAGGGAAAGGGACTCTTCCAGTGAGTTATTAATTTCCCTTCTCCCATTTTAGAATCAACTGAATCACTCTCTGGAGATAACACTTTCCATTGCCTGGGAAGTTGATTTGGAACCAAGGCTAAACTTAGAGTAGGGGAATATTCAGCAAGTGACGAGCCCAGGGCTTCTGAGGGGGTCAGTGGCAGAGGAAGGAGTGAAGCTTGTGTCCTAATGAATATGTATGGCATGAAGAAGCCTCTTAGAAATATCAGTCCTATGGTAATTCTTGTCTGTATGGTGAAAATCAGAGATGACCTGTCTTTTTCAATACTTGTGTAGCATACAAGGATCCTATAGAGACGCTGAATGGCGTGGGTTCAAAGTGACCTTAAAGTTCATCTAGTTCCAATATACGGTATATATTTTATATAATATTTTATACAACATGTATAAAATGAAAACAACAGCTACAAAACACTGAGGGAGGCTGAATTCAATTCAAGAAATTGCATTTGATTCACTTTAATATCATTATCTGATGAAAAGATAACTTATCAGATAGATGGCAATTTCAGCACATTAAAAATATATGTGCACTCTCCAAAACACATTACCATGGGAAAATTAACAGATACGAACACAAACCCATCAGGTCCATTCGTTTTTTAATTGAGTAAAGGAGCCCGACTGTTATTTTGAAATGCAGAAGTAATTCAGAAAGCACATCGTAGCCAGACACTCTCTGGATAATGAGATTAACAGATACATGTGCACTTGGATTCATTATTGTGCTAACTCCTTCAACTTAAACACCAAGAGTTATCACCTCATTACTCTAAGTTAACATTTGCACCATTCTTAATTACGTGTGGTTAAACAAGAGTCAACATGAAGGTGATTCATCAAAGTTACAGAGAAGGAAATGTGGATTTTATTACTTGAAGCCGTTTTCCCGTGCAGGCCCTCACAGCCTAGCTCAACGCTAGCAGGTAGGTCTTACACCCTGTGATGGGCACTTCCACTTGTAAAGTTCCAGACTTAATTTCAGAATGACTTATGTGCCTGGAACTGATGTGATGTGGTCGGCCAGGTGACTTGCTCCCACTGAAACACAGAATTATCGAATCATTTAGGTTGGAAAAGACCCTTAAGGTTATCAAGTCCAATCAGTAACACTACCAAGTCCATCACTGAGCCATGTCACTTACTGTCACATCCACATGTCTCTCTGATGCCTCCGTGGATGGCAACACCTCCACCTCCCCAGGCAGCTTGTCCCAACACATAACAGCCTGCACACAGTTCTGTTGCCCTTCTCTGGAAATGCTGCAGGGCTTTGATGTCTCTCTTGCAGTGAGGGGCCCAAAGCTGAACACAGTACTCAAGGTGCGGCCTCACCAGTGCTGAGTACAGAGAGAAATTACTTCCCTGCTCCTTCTGGCAACACCATTTCTGATAAAAGCCAGGATGCCATTGGCCTTTTGGCTGCCTGGGCACACGACTGGATCATGCTCAGCTGAGCATCAGCCAGCACCCCCAGGTCCACTTCTTCCATGCAATCTTCCAGTCACTCTGCCCCAGGCCTGTAGTGTTGCCTGGAGTTGTTGTGGCCAAAGTGCAGGACCCAACATTTGGTCTTGTTGAACTTCATCCCATTGATCTCAGTCCAGTGATCCAGCCTGTCCCAGTCCCTCTGTAGGGCCTTCCTCCCCCCAGGCAGATTGACACTTCCCTTCAACTTTCTTTCACAAAGAAATTCTTCTATATATAAAACCTAACCCTCCCCTGGTTCAACTTAGAGCTGTTTTCTCATGTTGCTGTCCCACAAGGCTGAATAAGGGGTCACATTTGAAATCTCTGCTCAGCATCCTTCTGTGCTACCCAGTGCCTTGCTGTACAGAGCCTGCTGCTCAGTGGCCTCCATGTGTCCACTTCTCAATTTCTGGCCATCCCCAGAGCCATCTCAGGGGTCACAAAGGCAGCAACTGGGTCGAAATCGCTGGTAGGAGAGGACAGTCTTTCTCTGAAGCTTTGTGCAGTCTATAACCAAGATCTGAATCTTGTCCAGTCCAAATTCCTCACAGTAATAAGCAAGAAAAATCTGATTGCTGCTCAAGCACCTCCAGGCTAATAGCCCTGCCCCTATGAGAAAAGCAAGAAGTCCTAAAAGGACGTTGTTAAGGTCGTATCTTTACATCTGCTGGAAATAGCACAGCTTGATTAATACCTACATGCTTTGAGTGTCAAACACCAGCTGAAAACCTGACCCTGAAGTTGAAAGATCCCTGTCCTACTTGCTCCTCTTGTGCTATTAGCTGCATTTGAGTGTCAAGCTGCATAAAGCTGGATAATGAAAGCATTGCTCTCTAGAGGGGATGATGTCTTTTCTGTTTAAAATATGTTCCTGAGCAAGTCTCACAAGGCAATTTGCAGGTAACCATCCTCATTGCTTCCTGATGTCTGAGGGAACACGTTCAGCTGCCCTGGGGCCAACAGCACACGGAACCATTCATGTATTTGCAAATGCTGTAGGTGGAGGGTCACCAACAGCACACAGCCAGAAGTGGTCAGTGGGAAGGAAATGAGCTGCACTGCCCCTGCATACTCTGCCTCAAATGGGACATCTGGGCCAACCTGTGTCCCCAGTGAGGACGTCACAATCCTGCAGATGTTCCTTGGGGGATTCTTCATTGTTGTTTTTTCCTATTGCAATATACTGAGCCTCTTTGCACACACAGCTCTTGAGCTTGTGATATAGACTCATAGAATCCTTAGAGTAGGAAGGGACCTCTGAGTTGGACCTTAGAGTAGGAAGGGACCTCTAATCCAACTCCCCTGCAATGCACAGGGACACTGTAGCTAGATCAGGTCTACCCAGACTCACCTTGAAGGCCTCCAGGGATGGGGGCATCAGCCACATCCCTAAGCAACCTGTTCCAGTGCCTCACCACTCTCACTGTAGAAGATTTTTACCTTAGTTCCAACCTAAATCCACCCTAACAGAGCCTGAAGACATTTCCTTCCATTAATGTGACTTTTTAGTCATGCTTAGTCATCCCTCTGAAAAAGGTCTAGAAATTGTCTGCTACTGACATCTGCAGCTCAAAACAGCCTTGACTCCTGTACATGGCCAATCTGAGCCATTGGCTTGAGCACCTGCCTGCACTAAACCTGGGCAGCCTGACCCAGTGGCTGGCAATCAGCCCACAGCCAGGGGTTGGAACTCAGTGATCTTTAAGGTCCTTTCCGACCTGAGCCATTCTGCGATCGTCCGTTCACGTTATTGACTTCAACGCAATTAATTGCATCAGCAAACCGTGCCACGGGCTGAGTGCAAAATGCTAAGTGATGCAGCCGTAACATTTCTAAAATATTAACTCAGAGCAGCAGGTAAATAAAGCCAAAGCATTGCTCTATCCACCTGAAGCTGCTCTTCTAATCTTTTGTAGTGACCTTGCAAGGCATCTTTCCTTGCCACTGCTCTGGGTTTATGTTGTGCATACTCTCCCACTTACAATGTATTTAAATGTCACACAGACAATGAATTAGGAATTTTATAATCGTATTTCACATTTATTGTGAAATCATAGAGCAACGTGCCATCAAAGGTGTCCAGAAGGGGTGAAATGCCTCCTGATGACCATCACAATTAGGGTACCCCTGAGACCATCATAATTAGGAGGTGCCATGCAGCAACACATGCTATTATCCAAATGGCTTGTGGTTTAATTTCATAAGTGGTTCCTTCCTGTCGTCTTAGCAGACTGGCTCAGAGAAGTGGGGAGGGATTATCATTCTTCATTTTAATCTTTGGTCTTGCCCTCTTCCCCTCTGCTTAGTAAAGCAAATTCAAAGTGGACCACAAGGGAATGAATGGACGTCCCCAAATTACTTATTTGTTTTTAATTTCCAGTGTTGAGTATCCAAAGCTCTTCCTGTATCACAGAGCTACATTCCAGAGTGCTTTCTTGTGCATCGTTCTTCTTTTGCATAAGGCGGTTGCTGTCAGTGAATCTTTGTTATCTTTGTTACCACAAAAGGCCATGAAATACTGCAGAGAAGAACCCATATAGCAGCACTGTGGCTTGGCAATGAGCACAGTTCTGTTCAGAGGTCTTAAAATCCTTCTTGGTTCTACAGAGATGGCTTCAGTCACAAAACCACCTTATGTAGGTGTGTGTGCTTATTTCATCTGGAAAGAGAAAGGACCGAAGTGATCACTGAGATGCCAGTTCCAGTTGGCACACCCATGTGATAGCTGACAAACAGGTTGGTTCTGTAGCCTCAGAAGCACTCTGGTCACCCAAGCAGTGGGTGATGAGCAGCTTGTGTTGGGTTTCCCCACTGTAAGCTGTTCCACACAGCAAACCCCACTTCAGCCTTGGGCTGCTGGGCTGTGTGAAATAAAATAGAAAATACCTGACCTGCTGACACCACTAACGTCTGTGACTGCTCAATCCCTTCATTTTCCAGGACTTTGGTAATCCTGAGCTCATCGAGGTCACAGAGCTGGGTGGCTGCCTCTCCCCATTGACTCCATGGTGCATCTTTGCTTTGTAGCTTGGAAGGAACAGCAGCAGCAGGTCCATAAGAAAGCTGTGACACTTCTCCGAACCCAGCAGCTTCCCCTGAAACTCTGCTTTCTAACAGTCACCTCAAGGGAAGGCAGAATACATTTGGTGACTCACTGTGAAGAGGCTCTCATGAAGTCCCAGGTGATGGTGTTTGAAGAGCTGGGCGCATCAAACAGCTGCAACAGAAAATTAATGTGTTTAGCTTTGATGTTTGCAATGCAAGGCCAGTAATTTCATTGTTGGCCTTATTACGGCAGCATTAACAGGGCATAATTTGCTTTAAAGGGGAGAGCAAAAATGTTTACTGCCTTCCTTCTAATGCAGTTGTGCTGCTCTGTGATCATCTATCGGGCATGACAGCATCTTCTATTTCAATGCAGATTTGTTATTTAAGCAAATTTTACGTAGGTGCAGGAAGGGAGGGGATGTTCTTCCTTTTAATGTACACCTATAATTTATTTAGATCAGAGCTTCTCTGCAGGGGAGTAAAAATAAAATCTTCATTTCTAATGCGTTGCAAGAACAAAGATTGCAGAGGCAGTCTTGTTTCTTGTCTCCTTAGAGACAGCATTGGCAGTGGGGGACTTTCTGCGACCCTCTCTGAGCATCACCAAAATTGCCACACATCAAGGCTGTTTCATCAGTGGAACCATAATTTGTGTTTTGAAGGATTTTCTCTAGACCTAAAATATTAGCGAGAGCTCTTCTATTCTATGATGTTTCTTTCTCTTGGGAGGAATGGTGAGGAGAGGTAGAAGGCTTAAGAACCCTTCCTGTTACACCAACTTCTGCCAATGGCTGCTGCATACTATGGATTTCATCATATAAGTAGAACTGGGGTCACCCTAGCTCCATTTCTGATCAGTGGAATGAGAAAAGCAGCTCCAAAGGGTGAGCTATAGCTTAAACAGACCTGTTAGTCTCCCGGAGATGAATATTTCCTATAGTTCTGCGGTAGTTTTTCTCTTTGGATAGGGATTCTGTTGTGCTGGGATGAGCTGAGCCCCTTGTGCTCATAGCCTGGAGTCGGTTCTAGGTCAGGAAATGTATCACAAAGCAATGTTATTGCTCTAGGTTCTAACATAGCAGCAGTAATTCTCTGCAGAGCTGCTCACTTTGGTGCTGAGTGAGATCTCTTTGCAAAACAATTCATCTGCCACCTCTCGTGTCTACACTGGATGCCTAATGCAGTTGCAGGACTGCTGTTATTCAAGACAAGAGTTTCACATGTTGCTTTCCATCAGCAAACACGTATTTAAGCTGTGAGATGTGGTGGCTGTTAAAAATTAGCACTGATTTAAAACAGGAGTGGAAAGTCTGTGGAAAGAAGTAATCCATGAAGGGCTAATACATTTTAGGGTTGTATGGGAACTGTTGAATCATGACCTGAACCACTGATTGATCACCTGAGGCGAGCACTGAGTCAGCCACAGGAGCACAGGTGAAGGCAATGTACCTGTGTGACTGGAAGGGGTGGAGTCTGGTTCCACCTCTCCCAGACCCCATTTAAGGGCTGACCACCACCAGGGAAGGATCTCTTGTTGGAGATCCCTCCCTAGTGGAGTTATTGGTAAGCCTCAGTCATCTTCAAAGGTGAGCCACTCTTTTCTTACTAATTGTCTTTGTCTGTATGCCATCTACTTAAGCCTGTCTAAAATATATCATCTTCTGCACTATTTCTTTTGGGTGCTATTGTTGGGGGTTATTTGCCCTACAAGATTATATCCTTAATGTGGGAACTCTTTAATGATGCAAGCTGATGGAGAGAATCTGGCTGCATGTTTGCATGCTCTTGTTTTTCTTGAGCATAAGTTACTAGAAAGGAGAGGAGAGGTAAACAGACTTGTGCTCTAGCTCAGCAGAGTCACATTTTGGTTTGTTTTAATCATCATCTTAGGATGATGTGGATGAGACTACACAGGGAGCCAAGAGGCCCCTTCCAATGGGTCACACTTACAAGAATATTACCCCTGCTTGGGTTCTAAAAGTGCTTTCCTTGCAGGTGGGTTGTGATGAGGTGGGGATCAGCCTCTTTCTCAAATAACAGTGGTAGGATGAGAGATGATGGCCTCACATTGCACCAGAGGAGTTCAGGCTAGATATTAGGAAGAATTTCTTCTCCAAAGGAGAATGTGAGGTAATTGCACAGCTGCCCAGCGAGGTGATGGTGTCACCATCCCTGGAGATCTCCCAGAGCCATGGAGATGTGGCACTGAGGGATGTGGTCAGTGGGAATGGTAGGGGTGGGTTGGTGTTGGACTTGGTGATATTAGTGTTTATTTTTTCCAACCTGAATGATTATATGATTCTAAATAACAATGATGTATTGACACCTACTATATTCTAGAGCCTGATCACTCTTCTGGAGAAGAAATTCACAGGAAGAGCCATGAGGTCTCCCCTGGGCCTCCTCCTCTCCACTCTGAACAGTCCCATCTCACTGTGCTCCAGACCCCCTCACAGCTCTATTGCCCTTCTCTGGACACACTCCAGGGCCTCAATGTCTTTTTGTAGTGAGGGGCCCAAAACCAAACACAGCAGTTGAGATGTAGCCTCACAAGAGCTGAGTGCTCCTGCTGGTGGTATTTCCTAAATTCACATGAAGATTTTGCTGAGTTTCTCTGCTGCTTCTCACTTTCCCATCAGTTCTGTGCAAATGCGGAGTAAAATCTCCTTTTCAATTAGTGGCCAAATTTCCACTGACTTCAGTGAGGCCAAGATTTCATTTTAGGCCTAATATTGCCTGTAATTTCCCTTCTGATTAAATTAGTGTGCTGAGTTTCTCTCAGTGGTATATTGAGAAAGAGAGCTTCTTTCCACTGCAGGAAATGGCAAGTTCAGTCGACGTCCTGCACTATATATAGGAGACCACTTCTCAACAGTGCAACTCCTTTAATGCTGTTGAACGTCTCTGACTTTTTACCACTGGACATCTCCACCTACCAGGCCCTTGCCTGCTGGAAGGAATTGGCCCAGAGTTAAATCTCCCTCTTCATTAAAACTCTTCTACATTTCTTCATTGTCTAAAACACTTATTCAGTAACTGCTCCCATCACTGCTCCATTATCACCAGCCCGAGATACTAAATCAGAACAATTGCACAGCGGTGAGCCTAGCTCTGCTCCTTGCCAGCATCTGCTTCACAGAGCACTGCGAATTAACGGGTTTAATTTTCTTTGTTGTCACCCAGTTGTGTTGGTTGACGTTATCTGGGATCCCTGCCCACAGGTGGTGTGTACGATATTTGGCAACTGTCAAATGAAAATACCCTGAAATAAATTAATCCCTCTGCTTTACTCTCTCCAAGCTCACGTGTGCTTAAAGAAAGCACCTGGAAATCTTCCAAATTATTGGAGATTACCTCTGTGTTTAAACGTTCTGAAGCTGATGGAAGTGGGAATTCCACAGGTTTCTTCCCCCCCCATCTTTTTCCTTCACCTCCAGCAGGTAAAATATTCATTGTTCAGCAACTGCAGAAAAGCTGCAGACTGTTGCCTCTCTAACTTCAATTTCCCTTGGCATAGATTAAGAGAGCAGCAGAATTACCAGACGATTTCAGTGAGGAGAAAGATCATAATTTATATCTGCCCTGAGAGATGCAAACTCACCATCTGTGGTTCACCTCACTGGGTATGAAATTTAATTCAGGAAACTTGGTTTCACGTTGCTTAAAGGGATACAATTCCCTGTGCTACCTTGTGGTCCCACATCCTCTTGGCTCTTATCTCTTGTTCTGTGCTGCCCTAGGAGCAATGCTCTGTCACAGCCAGTCTCTGGGACTGCACATGAATTTTCCACATATGTTTAATGATATCCCTCATATTTCATCTGCATGTGAGAAGTGGAGTCCAAGGGGTAGAATCATAGAATGGTTCGAGTTGGAAAGAACCCTTAGAAGCCATCTAGTCCAACTCCCTGCAATGAACAGGGACACCTACAGCTCCAGCAGGTGCTCAGAGCCCCATCCAGCCACACCTTGAGTAAAGAACCCATACCCTCAAAGTCATGGGAGATCCTTGCAGACACATCTGGTTTCCAGGGGAAATAACCGCTCTAATGTTCTTCTAAAGGAATATTAATGCTACAGTCAGCTTCTTCAGGGCTATGGCCTTTGTTTATGTCCCTAGTGTCTAAAGGGCCAATGGAACCGGTTCTCCCTGAAGGGAGCCTGGCCCCAGCAGAGCTGCCAGGAGGAACACAGCTATGCCAAGAAATGAAGCCATCAGGCTGCTGCTCTGTAGGGACCCTGGGACAATTGTTTGCTGAGGGAGTGTTGCTGCTATCTTTCACTGCTGGGAAAGAAAGCATGGAAAAACCAACAAATCTCCTTCCTAGGAGATGAGTTTAGCAGTGCCATAACAAAAGTCCTTATTCTTGAGTGACAGTATGGAAATTAACTCCTTAAATTTGCAGTAGATGAGCTAGTTCCAGACTGCTCCTGTGGCAATGGAGTTGTCATCGGTGAAATGGTGTCAGACTCAGTCATGTCCCAGGAGTATTTGAGTGGATTTCCATCCTATAAGGATGCAATGCAGCTTTCCTATTCCTCCAGTCGATGTGCAAGGAGAGAGCATGCTGGGATCAGACATAGAGGTGAATGGTTTTCATGATTTCTCATGCAGCATTCACAGCCCAAATACTCATCATGTGACATGCTCCGTTATCACAATCACAAAGTATTTTCCTTCTCAGAAGGAATTACAGCCCCCAAGCTGTGCTATCTCTTTTCCTTTAGCACTCAGGGAAGATGGTACCCTTTTACCAATCTGTCCTATTTAAAAAAGACTTCTCCATAAGCCCATAGGTTTTGATTTTTTTTTTGCCTGTTTTCAATTTTCTGTATTTATTTATCATTTCTGCCTGCGGCTCAAACCACAGATAATTGCTGTTTCTTTGCCACCGAGCAAGGTAACCTGGCTCCCCAGTGTGTCAGAGGGACATCAGAAGCTGCCCAGTTCTTCCAGCAAAGAGACAAAGCACACTGTAAAGTGGTTGCCTGCCGCTCCCAGCAGAATATGAACACAGGAAATATAAACCAACCGATTACTCAACCCCTAGGTAGGCCAATTAGAGGGGAAAAAAAAAACAAAAAACCCAGCAAAGGCTGTGCACTCGCTGCTGTTAATGTGAAAGGATCAGCTGAAAAAAGGAGCTCAGCTTCATCTATTTTTTAGAAATTAATAGGTATAGTGGGACTGGCTGAGATCAATGCCCTTTTCACAAAAGGAAACTTTGGTCTCATTAGAATTGTGGCTTACTTATGCCAGCACAAGGAAGCAATGTGGGAATGGATCTGGTTTGCTCCCAGCCCAGCTTCGCTCCTCAGCTGGAAATCCTCATGCCAGTCAGTGCCAGCTGTGGGCACAGCTGGGGGTGAGATATCCCTTGGCCATACAGCTAAAGGTACCTCAGCATCAGCCAAAATTAATTGGATTTTGCAAGGAATGCCAAAATGTTGCTTTGACAGTCTCAAGACATAGACGCATGTTGCACAATGCAGAGTTGACGATGAAAGCTGAACCTTCAGACACTCTAAAGTGGTTTGGGGAATCATTCAGCCATCGCCCTATTCTTTCTCTTCGAAGATCATAGCAACAAAATGGGCACTCCTTTCAGATCTGAGAAGAAACAGGGCAGAAGCCAGTGCTGGTAGAAACTGCCATAGTTCTGTGTGCTTATAGAAAAGAGAATTGCTCCTCCAAAGACTGGGGCTGCTCTGGGTCTTGCAACAGAGTTGGACCCCATTCTGCTCACTCACAGTCTTTCATCTCTGGACAAATACCACATCAGCAGTTGCAGAGGGGTGTTGTCATAAATCACCCAATGCTGCATTCCAGGAGGAGCAGCTAATAAATGGGAAAACATTCTGCAGTCATAAAACTCAGTGATAACTAAAACACAAAGCAACTGAAGCTGGAGCAACTTTACTTCAGCTCTGTAAAACCAGGAGTCACACAGAGATTTGGAAGAAAACCTTTCTTTCCCAACCTGGCAAGTGTCATCCCAAGCAGTAAATTATGGAACTGCCTTGGGAGCACAGGCTTTGACTGTGGTAATCTAGAAAACAAGCGAGTCTTCTAGTTCATACAGAAAGTCTTACTGATTACATTGTCCAGTTGTCTCTTAGAAAAACAGAAGGGTCAGAGGAATAACACACGCAGTTGTCTTGCAAGTCACCCGAGTTAACCATCGTCACCACCCATAACTTGTCTAGCTTCCATTGCATCACCTCATTCCAGCTCTCATCTGCTCTGAATAAAAGATCTTATTGGACCTCAGAGACATGCTGGCTTTTCCTTTTTAGGTAAAAGCAAACAAATAAACAAAATATTCAGCTTCGGGCCTGCATGATTTCTTTGTGGTTTTGAAGAGGAATGGGAGTGGAGCTGTTTATCCGGTCCCTGCCTTGAAAAATACACTTTATTTGGTTTTCTCAAAGTGATTTGATTCAAGATGGAAAATTATTTAGAAGTACCAGTCTTTTGGTGTATCTGATGTAATTACGTAAGACAAGGTGTTGGGAGGGACGTGTCTCTATGTGTTATCCAATTGGGGTCACAATTGCAATTCCTTGCATTGAATTGATCCTGGTTTTGCAAGTACTGGCATGACAACAGAGAAACATTTTACAGGCTCTGTCTTAGTTTTTAAAAACAAATGCAGAGCACTGAAGAAAGGTATGAAAGGGGGATCTATATTTAAACTGTTGCGCCCCAGAGAAAGGCAGTACACGTCATTCTTGTGGTCTGCTTCTGATATTGACTCCATGGCTCACACTGACAGTGTGTTGGAGAGTTCTGCATCTTTAACTTGATTTTTGTTATTCAGAATGAAAATGAAAGACCTTCAGCCATTGCCCTCCGTGGATGTGAAACCAGGGCCCGAGCTGAACCTCTAAAAAGACACTTTCGTGTTTGAGACATTTGAAACATCTGCACAGCAGCAAGCAGACAGGACAAGGGGGAACAGTTTCATACTGAAAAAGGGGAGATATAAAAGATTCATATTAAAAAAGGGGAGATATTTAGATTGGATATAAAGAAAAAGGTTTTTACAATAAGGGTGGTGAGGCACTGGCACAGGTTGCCCAGAGAGGTGTTGGTGCCCCATCTCTGGAGACACCCAAGGTCAGGCTGGACAGAGCTCTGAGCACCTGATGGAGCTGTGGGTGTCTGTTGTAGGGGAGTTGAACCAGATGGCCTTGAGTTTCCTCAAACAGGCCGAAGAGAAGCAATAATGATGCAATAGACAATGCAGGAAAGTATTCTGGAAAAGCTTCATGAAATACATGTATATTGACAGAAGTGAAACTCTCCCACAGCTGACATCTAGTATTCATGAGCAATTTTAAGACCTGAATCCATTCAATACATGCATTTAAGTCTTGGATAAAACCTTGAAGAGGAAAGACCTTATTTTAATTATGATGTCAGTAGTGAGCCTGAAAGCTCCCATGCAAATGCAATTCTTCATCAGCTGCTCAATAACTGTTCGCTGTTACCTTTTAGAAGACAGTAGTAAAAGGAAGATTTTTCTTTTCCTAAGGAATAAATTGCCTTCTGTTTACCACGTGGTGCTTTGCCCGGGAATACAGACAGCTGCTGTTGAGCAGCTGATGTGCAGAGTCTTGTTGGTGGGTCAGAGCCCTGGAATATCAATGCTTGCAGGACTCAGCCTTCAAAGGGTCTTGTCTCTTACTGATAGCACCGGGTTTCTGGGACCTGGCACATTTATGCCATTGATGTTCTCAGTCTATGTTTCTGAGTCACAAATGAAAAAATCGATCTAAGGTCTCATAAAACATAACTTCTTTTGAAATGTTGCCACTTGGAAGCATGACTTATCTCAGCTAAGCAGCCTCCAGAAATGATCATACTCTGGCTCCATGCCTGGAGCCAAACTGAAAGGTCATTTGTTGCACCAGACAAGCCTTGCATGGTTAATTTTTAGCCATTTACATCTGCCGGAGGATGTTGGGAAGCACGGAATGAAGAGTAATAAAAACCTATTCCTTATAGGGGCTTCTCATTTTCCTATTAAGTGCATGTATATGTATAGGAATATATAAGAAATGAATTAATTTTTAATTAAACATAATGCTTTGTGCTAGGGGCAAGACTGAAGAAGATGGTTATGTTCGTGACTATGGTTTTAATTATAACTCAGATAACTGTGTTGGCAAAAAGTGGGTGAGGGAGACAGAACAGCATTTTCCATAGAAGAAAGAGAAGAACTGGGCTTTTTGGGGTAGTCGTGTGGTGGGTGGGATCATCTGAGTCTACACAGGCTTCCCTACCAGGAACTGTCTAAGGTTTGGTCTGTGAGCTGCAGAGAGTCCATATAACATTGCTCATCTTTCTTCCCCAGTTGCTTCTAACTATTTCACTGCTCCCTGTAGAATTCCTGTTCAGGTTTGTTCCACTCTCACACAGCCCATGGACATCTTCTCTTCTCACCATGCCTCTCTGTAAGAGCTCTCTTGGCATTCAGATGCAGGCAGAAAGCTTTTCTTCTTCCTATGGGTTGCTGGCAGAGTCTGAAACCAGAGTTCTCAGCACCCTCATACTCATACTCATCTCCAAGTTGTTCAGTTTCACAGAGAAGAAATTTCTAACTTGCAAACTAAAAGCAGATCTTAACCCACAGAAAATCTCCCAACACCTTCACCCAGTTCTCACAGGAACCTCTTCAAAGCCCAGTGTGAATACCACTGCCTGTCTCTCCCATGCCCTTAATTTTCCATTCCAGTGCTGGTGGTCATTGCCTGCGGTTTGGACTCCAGATTGCTACATCCTCATTGTTTTCAGACCTTTTGCCATTTTTAACTGCTCTTTAGCAGAAGTGTTTTCACAAAGTATGCACATGGAAAATAAAAGAATAAAAAAGTTTCAGACCTGTCCATTAGTCCCTTCCATATAGTTCACCATCACTCCACAAGAGCCCAGAAGAGTTCTCTATTCTCCTAATACTGGGGCAAGAGCATGGGAACTTTGCCCTCACGTTACTGCTGGTCACCAGGCTTACCAATAACAGCTGTAGTGAAGTCCCATACTGTGTTTCCTGACATTCAGCACTTAATTCCCTTTGTGAGTTTTATTCTCTGAATTGAGACACTCAAGAATAATTCCTTTCTGCCCCTTTGGATTAAACATTGCCTCTGTATCCAGGTTAGGACCATATTCAGGCATATCTACCTCCACTTGTCCCCCTTAGACATTCCCCCAAGCATGGAACTGAGCACTTAGAACAAATCATGATGTAAAAGGAGCCAAAGACCAGCGTGTTGCAGTGCCTCTGCCTTTACAGTGGTTCTGGTGACCAGTTGTGCTGCTCTCAACTACATTCCCAACTCTCTTCTTGTAATACCAGTCTTGAGATCTGTTTTTGTTTCAACTCACCACCTTTCATCAGATCTGCTTTTTGTGCAGATGCTGAGTTGTGTTTCCCTAAGAAGAAGCCCATTTTCTTCACTTTGGTGGCAGGATACTTGCTTCCCAAAGTGCTCTAAGTGTTCTAACAATAGCCATCTCCATCAGAGGGCAGGTGTAATTACCCTGATACTGCCTTTATGCTGTCCCATTTACCTTCACAGCTTCCTTCCATCTTTCAGGGGACATCATACCAGAGGAGATAATGACTCTCAGTCTGTTCCAACAGTCAGGATCCGGGATGGGGGGAGGACAGCCACCAAAAGGAGCAATCTTTCCATCAGACTTCAGTTTTATTTTTTTTCAATATGATGTCTTCTTGAGCATCTGAACCCTGAATTCCAAACACTGATAGATCTGCTCACAGACACTGCCTTTGTCATCTCAGTGTTATCCCCTTAGGCAGAATTTCTTTAGTGTGACCCCGTTTGTTAACATGCTTAAAGTGACCCAAAAACATCTTCTCCAAGATCAGGCGATAATTTGTTATGTGGCACAAACCAATGAAAGACTTAAGTTAAAATGAAGGGAAGAGCATTCACAGGTTTTATTGCCTCTTCCTGTTTAGATCAATACAAGTTGTGTTAGGTTGCCTCATCACCCTTTTCTTATTACAGCCTGATTATACAGTTTGTACCTAGTAAAGATAGTCATTTTTTTCTGTGGTGTTTAAATGGTACCATGGCACCAGCTAATTCTTGACCCATTTGTAGTACTTTCCTTACAATCCTTCAGTTGTTTTTTCAGACCACAATGTAAAGACTGAGATCAAAATGTTTTCAGGACCCCATTACATGGATCACGAATATTCTGACAAAGTGCTTGTACATTATTCCTGCTCCACTTCTTGGATCCGTCTTATTATGCAATACTGAGAGGCAATGACAATTTCAGATAGGTCTGTATTTAAGAAACCTGCCTGACAGCCTTTATTCTACTTCATTTTGTATCTTGGCACACCCCACAGTCATGGCATTTCAATATAATCAAAAAGGGAAAATGTATAAAGCCTTCTTGAAAATAATGACATGTCCTACTCTTCAGGATAGCAATAAAGAACTTAAGCTGCCACTTACAAGTCTGCTTTAAACATACTTTTTCTGAGTGTTTATTCCTGGCGGATATTTGAGTCAAAGCGCCCACAGGAGTGATGTCCTGATGTGCTGAACAACACAGCTCACCCCATACAGAGCTCAGCCCAACCTGGCTGTGGAAGTTTGTTGAATCATCTTGACCCCATGTATAATAGTGGTTTGGACTTTATGTTTTAGTGCAGACTTCTTCCTACATCCCAGAGGGATGAGCAGCAAGCAGGACTTATCATAGAATAATAGAATCACAGAATGGTTTGGGTTGGAGGGGACCCTTAAGATCGTTTAGTTTCAACCCCCCTGCTATAGGCAGGGACACCTCCTTCTAGACCAGGTAGCTCAAAGCTCCATCCAGCCTGGCCTTGAATGCTTTTGGGGGGGGGACATTCACCTGTGCCATCCTTGTAAGCAGCTTGCACCCTGCATGCTTACCAACCACACACGAGCCAAAGACTCGTGTCAGGTTTGCAGGAAAACCGCAGTCCCTTTGGAATAAATAAATGAGATCCTTGTAGCCTTAGACACCTAGACCAATCTCTCCATCCTCCTTCTAGAGGGAGTGAACAGAAGACATCTCTAGGGCAATGTTTATCTTACCTATTTTAGATGTGTATCAGTGAAAGTCAAGCTATGCTCATGATAAAGGGGATCTGAGGCCCTCAAACATGAGTAATTCAACTGGAGTTGGGTGAGAGCAAGGGGTGGACGGTGTCTGTCCTCTATAGCAGGGACTGGAAATTATGGGAAAAGTGCTCCTGGGACATTAGCTTCCCTTCTACCTGAGACAAAGGGATAGTGACAGAATAGTTGGGATCGAAAGGGACCTTCGGATGTCATCTTGTCCAACTCCCTCCTTGCTCAACCAAGGGCCTCTGAGAGCACGTCCCAGGACCATGTGTTTGAGTGGCTTTGAATGTCTGCAAGAACAGAGGCTGCACCACCCATCCAGTGCTTGATCATCTGTGATATCCAGATTGGAATGGGAGCCCAGGGGAGCCCCCTGTTCTCCTGCCTGGGGCATGAGCTGCTTCACCACTGGGGAGACCCATGGGAGAGATGGGAAAATGACAGACAATAGGCATCTGAGCCCTGGGACACACGGATCCATGAGCAGTCCCTGTACTCCACAGTCCAGGCAACCCAGGAGGACTAGCTCAGAGGCCCTGCCCCCTTAGAGATGCCTATATTTAGTCAGATGAATTTCTGTTTAAGAGCAGAAAGTTGTCACTAGCTGAGCTGAAAGCAAAACAGATGTTCAGCTCAGCCAGGAGGCCATTACCCTGTGATTATTATTACCATATGCTTAATTTCCAGCTCTCTAGTGCTTGTCAGTGATGGATGCCGCGGCAAAAAAAAAGTCCTCAATCCTACAGATTATTGAGAGCACACAGAAATGTAATTCCCTTCTTTACCCTCATAAATCTCTATTGTTCAAGTAAACTGGCAGGTCATTAGCACATATCCATACTTAGGCCCTGGAGGTTCTTGCCCTGGAAGCTTAAATCCAAATTAGGATAATCCACTGCTGAGCTGACAGTGAGGAGTGACATGTGACAAAAATCTTTCTTTTTATAGTTAGAAGTATTAAAAAGCCATTTTGTGAAAAGAAGTTGCTGTTATCAGAAGTAAATTACAGTTCAGCAGGAAGGATTTGTATTGAAAACGGGTTGGCTGTAAAGATAATGGTGATTTGGGCAACGTTTGCTCCTGGCACTTCAGTGACACGTCGGGCTGTGGGAGTGATCACACCAGCTCCAGATAGTTCTTCACATCCCACCTGCTAGGATGGGTGTGTGAAGTCTTGATCCTGGCTATCTGGCATGGATCCCTATGTGTGGTGGAAGAAAAAGGGACAGATCTTAAGCACTGCCTGGGTAAATCTCTGCAGGGGATGTTTGCCAAGTTGAATGGTTCTGTCTAGGGTTCAAGGTACCATGATACCAAAGAATCTTCTCTTGAGCTGGAAGGGGCAGACAAGGAACATTGAATCCAACCCATCACTCTGCATAGGATCACCCCAGTCCCCATCCCCTATATGTGTGTATCCCCTACACTGCCCCAGCCCTCCCTGAGCTCCAACAACTCGAGGCTGTGCCCGTTTCCCTGGTGAGCCTGTTCCATTCCCACCACTCTTTGGTGCAGAACCTTTTTCTAACACCCATCAGGGATGGTGGAGGCAGAGCGAGAAGTGCTGTGTCCGCATTAAAGGCTTGGGGGACTCTGTGTCACATCTTGGTGCCACTTGAGCACAATGTGTGGCAGTCACCCTTTCAAGGCTGCAGGGAGACCTTAGCCTGAATAACCCAGCCCTAGGGGCAGTGAGGGCTGGAGGTGATGCCGCCTGGCTTGCTGCTGGCTCAGACCCACCTGCAGAAGAGCAGGGTTTGCTGTGGCCATTTAAGACTACCCGGGCATGGTGCCTATCTCATAAGCTCCATCACTTGAGATTGGTTGCCAGTGTTCTTCAAACACCTGGCCAGCGGTGGTCCATTGGCAATGCTTAGGACACCCAACGATACACCCCTGCTCAGATAAATGGGAAGATGGGTCCAAGCAATGTGGATGAACCAGAGCTCTCACTAGAGGAGTGGAAGGAAAGCATGGCTGCTGTCCTCTCTGTCACCAGTCATCCCCACGCCTCAGGACTCCTCTGCCAAGAACAAAAGAAGGGTGATTGTCATAGGTAATTCCCTTCCAAGAGGCACTGAGGACCTGTTATGCCAACCAGGCCCTACTCACAGGGAGGTCTGCTGCCTCCCTTGGGCCTGGGTCAGGGTCAGCTCCTGATTTGAATACCTGCAAGGACAGATACTTAATGTGGTGCTCTGGTTATTACCTACGGCTGGTAATTCAGGTTGGCAGCAATGAGGTTGAGGAGGAAAGCCTGAGGGCCATCAGGGAGGACTTTAGGGCATTGAGATGGGTAGAGCTGTGTTCACTTGAAGACCTGAAGAAACCATCTCAGATTCTAGCTGTGATGTGTTTTCAGCCAAAAAAAGCTGGGTATCTTAGGTAGATCTTAGTTTCTTCAGAGACACTCTCGGATATACATCTTATTTACTGAAAAGCTGTTTGTAATCAGTGGCAAGTGTTGTTTCCCTGGGTAGACAGCAGATGCTTATGATTGATACTGACCTGACTGCTTGAGATCAGCTTGTTATTATGTCTTCTCTGTGCTTTAGGGAACGCGCAGCATTTAGCTTTGGTGAAATGATAACAGCCAAGTGTGCTGCCTGTGCATGGAATTTCACCTGCCTGTTCCATCTGCATGCGCTCATTTAAGATAATGTGAGCAGAAGTTTTTATAAGAAAACTTTATCCATGATAATCTCCCACTGCTCAGCACTGAGAATGGCCACGGGGTCAGCAAAGGGCAGTAGTCTTGTTAGAAGGGGGTGAGGACCATCCATTTCCTGACCCAGATTCAACATTGAAAGCTTCTCTCAAAAGATTGTTTGCTTCCAGTCTCACTCCGTCAGGTTTATCTTGCTGTCCATCCCATTAAAACAGGAGAAATTTCAACTTATGTTCCCAGTGGGCTTCTTGATGTCAGAGAATCCTGTTACTATATTGGATTGCATGGATACAGCCAATAGATACCATGGTTATAGCCTCATTAAAACTGCGTAGAGAACGAATGAGTTCTAACGAGACCCTTTGGAATACATGTAACTGTGTCTGTTGACTGTCTTTCAGCAAATGCCAAGTCATAAAAATGTCATTGAGGATTATATATACTCAAGGAAGAAAAAGAAAGTACCTTCTGAGTGGAGAAATCCTGTGCATTGCAACAGGAGTCTTATCTGTAGCAATCACTCATTTCTTTAAGTAGTACAAATCTAAAGATGAAGTTACTGCTTTCAGTCTTACAATCAACTGGGAGAGATATATCTCCTTTGAAAATGAATTTGCAAAGTATCAGTCTCAGAAGGCAGCTACATCAAAGCCCGGTGAGATATGGTGATATAAAAATAATAATTAGAAGATTCATGTTCAAAAAGATATATTTTTTTCATGACTAAGTGTGTCTGCCTTTAAATTCAGACGTTCTGCAGCAACAGAGCTGAACTGTTCAACACCACTTATGGTGTTCTGATGAAAATGTCACAGTGTGAGGTAATAATTGCTGTCCCAGCCCACTACCATCAGCCACATACCTCTCCTGGTATCTTCCTTCTTCCTGTATCCATACCAAAGCCAACAAACGGATCTCCGAAGCATGTGATGGCTGAGGTGGGCCTGGAACATCCCAAGTGATGAAGGAGGAGTGGTGGCTGTCAGAGCTGACACCGCATCATTGTTCTTCAACTGCATTGTTCCGACCAAGCATGATGCATGTGCACTGAGATCTATGCAATTCCCAGAGCCATTCCTCCCCAAATGTGACTCTTCCAGTGGATTTATGCAAAGGCTATGGTGCCATGTGGGACCACTTAGCAGCAAGTGCTGAAAATGGCAATGAATGATATCTCTGCTTCACTGCCATAACAGTTATTCTGCACATGTTACCTGGTCCCTTGAGCCTTACACATTTATAGCCACAGGCTGAATGCTCTGTTGGTAAAGGCATGCAATAAATTCCCATGAATGGCCATGCTTAGACTGCTCACTTCTTCAGTTGGCTGGTGTCTCATCCCTTACTCAACTGCTGATTCCAAGCGCATTTCAGAACAACACAAACCATATGGACACAACGTTGGGCCCACCCTATTGCTTTGCCCACTCTTTCTGCATTGCTCTAGTGAGAGGCCTTTTGTGCATGTCTAGTCACACTTGTGTTGTATGTAATTTTTACAACATTCATCACGTGAGCTGGGATGAGCCAACTTCTCTCTGTCTCTGGTTCATGGCTGTGTATCCTCTTGCAGAAAATCTGTAAGGGATCTGATGGGGAGCGGCTGAGGGTGCGTGGGTTGTTCAGTCTGGAGAAGAGGAGACTCAAGGGAGATCTCATGGCCCTCTACAACTGCCTAAGAGGTGTCTGTGGTGAGGTGGGAATTGGTCTCTGCTCCCAGGTTACAGTGGTAGGAAGAGGCGTAATGGCCTCACACTGTACCAGGGAACATTCAGGTTGGATATTAGGAACAATTTATTCTCAGAAGGAGTGGTGATGCAGTGGCACAGCTGCAGGTGGAGGGGAGGTGGAGGGGTCACCACCTCTGGAGGTGTTCCAAAACTGTGGGGATACGGCACTGAGGGACATGGTTTAATGGACAATATTGGTGGTAGATGGATGTTTGGACTAGATCTTAGAGGTCTTTTCCAACCTTAATGAGTCTGTGATTCCACGCTGTGCATGATCTGGGCAACTCTCCTTTGCCATGCTATTTATTCTCTTTGCTGACATTACAGAACCAATCCATTTCTCACAGCAGACATGTGTTGTGCTATCTGTGTTTAGGATTCTGTCCTTAGGTTGGAAAAGCCCTCTGAGCAGGAATGCTGCCCAGCCTTTTCCATCTGTGCTGTGTTCAGTGAGAAGGCTGAGCTCATATGCTACGCTGAATCAAAAGCAAGATCCTTCTTACATCCACAGCATCACTGTCTCACTGCCACAGAGCAGGTGAGAGGGAAACAGCTCCTGGTCTGACAGAGACCATCTGTGTGAGTGCTGACACGTAATTTAAGCACTTTTTCACTGTTCTCAAGTCATGTTCCAGGAAGAGACATGCAGCAGACACCGAGGACCTCCAATAAAGCACAGCTCTACAAGCATGTGCTTTCTGAGCAAGAAATTTGCATCTCCGGTGCTGAGGGTTTATTATAAAGGGTGCCTTCATGACTTCTTGAAATGCCCTGTCCTCAACACGGGCAAGCTATTTGTACTGAACTGTCAGCATTTGGCATGGTAAGCAAATGGAGGGTTAATAAAAGCCTTGAAGAACCCTACTAAACATCAGCCACGAGGAACAGGCAATACTGAGTGAATTCACTACCTTTCAAGCTCAAAGCCAGGCACGAAGTGCTGAGCTGCTTGTGCTTCCCGTGTTTGTATAAAACATGGCTTTGAAGACCTTTCTGCCTCAGAATCCATTTTCTCCTCCAATATCCTTCTCGGGATGAGGGACACAGTCACATTCCTAAAATGTTCTTAGCGACAGATGGAGCGGCGAAGGTGTTTCTGGCAGCCTTACAACTGACAAATGCCTGGAGGATATATACACCACCTCGCTGCTGGCACTGGTGGCAATCCTTCTCCCTCCTCCTTGGAAGCAAGTGGTGAGCAAACGACAGACTGTCTTTTTGCATATGCACTGGGGAGCCTTACAGCGGCGATCTGAGCATTTAGGAGCTCCTTCCTTCTCACTGCTCAGAACCCTGACAGCATGAGGTGTAGAAGGAGTTGGGTGGTGCAGTAGTTGTAGGGCAGACAGCTGGCTGGTGACAGAGCTGGTGTTTGCGAAGGTTTCACTTGCTTCTCTTCTTTTTGTCAAGAAAGCTCTCCCAGTGCCCTTGGGATATCTGCTGCATCGGTGACATTGTGTCATCCAGATAAATGCCAAATGCTCTCTTTCACCTTTCCAGTGCAATAACAGCCTTTGCTGAGGGCATCTCCAGGGATGAATAACTGTCTAATTTGCATGATATTAAAAGAATCCATGTATTACTGCCGGGACCTACATGAGGTTGCATAAAAAGACTTTGCCCTTCAACAACCAGGGAGGCAACTCTCTCCCACAGTCTCCAAGCCAGACCTCCCACAGCTGGCATTGGTCCTGAGCAGGCACTGCATCCATAGCAAAGTTCTGGTGGTTGAGAGTGCCCATTCCTTCATCACAGAATCACAGAATCGTAGGGGTTGGAAGGGACCTCCAGAGGTCATCGAGTCCAACCCCTTGCCAAAGCAGCTCCCCAGCCCAGGTTGCACATGTAGGTGTCCAGGTGGGTCTTCGTGTCACATCTTATGCTGAGATATGCACAGATTACAAAGAAAAGGGCACTCATGCTGAAAGTCAGCTTCCAGGAGAATTCATGACAAAATTCTTGCTTCTGTGCTGTTCCAATTCCTTCCTCGGGGTATTTTTCAGTCAGTGTCTCAAAGGAGAAGGAGATCCTGGGACAAGAGAGAGCAGCATCCTTCCCAGCATGATCATAGTGGATGTGGTGGTGATGGGTTGATGCTTGGACTACATGGTTGGTCCTCAATGATTCTGTGGTTCTGTCTACAGCAGTCATCATAGCACTTTAGTTGTGTTGAGATCAAGACAGCCTGGAGTTGTGTGAAGACAAAATAAAGTCTTTACCAAAACCAATAATATATCAGATGAAGATTCAGTACTACATACCGGCCTACAGCTTGATACATCCCCATTAACCTTCCTCCAAACTTTTGAGGCTGATGGATTTCCATCTGCTTGAGGAGGAACTTGAGATGTTCTGGGGTGTTCTCTCATTGCTTTTGACCCCACCGTTGAACCTGAGTTAACATTCTCTGCATCTTTTTGAGTCTGACTTCTGGCTGTGTGTTGGCGGCCACACAGCCAACCATTCTGCGTGGGGCCATGTTGGAACTTCATTGTTGGGTTATGTGATGAAGGCTTAACTACTGTAAACACAAAGGCCGTGTAAGGAGAAGTGAAAGGAGCCGCAGTTGCTCTGTCAGTGCTAGGGAACTCCTGTGCCATCACTGGATGCTCAGCCCATGGTCTGTGGATGACACCAGACGTGATGAGTCAGACCGAGAGAGAAGAGATACTGCCTGGAGGAGCATAGGGTTTGTTATGGGATGAGGGGAAAAAGCATCTTGGGATTGGGAAAGACCTATATTGGGATGCTTAGGAGTTGTACCATAAGCAGGGAAAGGGAGATCTCCAAGTTGATTGGGGATGGATGGGAGATGACTGTATCTCCCTGTCCCCAGGTTCAGCCTGTTGTAAATCATTGAGTACATCCAGCAGGTGTGTACACATGTCCACATGCATTCAAGTGGTCTCTCCAGCAGCTGGCTGAGACCTACAGTCCCTCCAGGAGCTGTCTTACAGACAGTCCCTCCAGCATTTGGACCCAACATGATGTTGGGATGGCCGTGGGTCTGGACCAAGTGCCAGCAACAGGACGGTGGGTTCCAGGAACCAGTGATTACAATCCAAGTGCCTAATTCCAGTCACCGAAAGAATCCACACACTGTGTGTATTCCATTAACTGTATGTACAAATATACATATATTCCACTATTTGTATGTATATGTGTGTATATATGCATTGTGCTGGCGGAATTCCACCCTGATTTGCAAGAGGAGGACAGAATGAGATGACTGGAGCTGTTTGTACTTGTGAGTGCTATGTTTTCTGTCTGTGCTGATGTGTGTGGCTGCCTCGTGTATATAAGTATAGATATATATGGTGTGTATATATATATGTGTGTGTGTGCATGTAGTAGTTGTGTGTGCTACTACACACATATATATACATGTGTGTGTGTGCATAGGGAATACATGCTCAGACCCTTTGCTGGCCTGACCTGAAGACATGAAGCAGCCTCTGCTGAGCTGAGGGATTTGGAAGCTGCAAGCAATCAGCACAGCAATTTCTGCCTTCCTGAAAGCTGCACACACGGCCGGCTCTCTGCAGAACAGCTTTTCTTTGCTTGTTATTGTGCCACTTAGATAACTTATCTTTCTTAGATAACTTATCTTTCTTGCTGTCTCCCTCCCACCCCTAGGTGCATCCTGCAGTATATTTTTGGTGGTGTCACTGTACAGAAGGGGCAGACAAACCCAGTCCTTCTTTCATCCTTCTGGGCAAATCCCACTGTTGTGTGAGGAAACTCATCTCACAGGGTCTGTTCCCATAGTATTTTCTGCCTACAGGGATGTGAGGGATGTGTGTTAGCACTGACAACTGCTACTTTTGTTGTAAAGGTGGGTAGCTTGCCCTCATGTCTACGTGCTGCCAATACCAAACTGCATACCATCAAAAACTGACTTGCAAGTTACGGTGACAACTTAATCACAAGAACAACTGGCAACTTTAAAAGCCTGTGATTTCAATCGTCTGTGAGTAGGACTTGGATCTAATCATCTTTGGTAGACGACAGCTCTGTAATTGCAGTGGTAACCAGAATACAATAAACCACTGGGAAAAAAAAAATAAAAGCTTTATACAAGACAACAATTCCACGAGAAGCAATTACCACTGTGGTTCAGCTCCTATTCCTAAGTGTTAGGCTCTCCTGTAGCAGCATAAGCTCTCCCAAGCTCACTGTGCTCAGCAAAGCTAAAAATGGGAAGAAAATACCCATGCCAAAACTGCAGGAGGAAGAAGTACCGATCCTCTTCATTCAATTCAAGTGCCAGAAACCTGAGACAGGGCAGCATGTGCCCAATGGATGCTGTTTTGGCTTTGGAGAAGTGTTTCCTGAGTTGGTGTTTGAAGGAGAAGGCATCCATTGCAGATTGACTTCTCCAGTGCAAGAAGGAGGAGATCAGTCTGGCTCCATGATCATGCTGAGATCACTTTAAACCCACCAGAAGTTTTATATTTAAGAAGAAGCCTCTAGCTTGATCCATGAACTTAAAACCAACTTTCTACGAAACTGTGTTTGGGGGAATGTTAATGCTTCTGCAAGCTAGGGGTCAGCATTTTCTCCCAGACAACAGCAGTAGGATGAGAGGCTTTAAGTTGTGCCAAGGGAGGATCAGGTTGGATATTAGGAGAAATTTATTCAAAAGAGTGGAAATCTGTTGGCATGGACTGCCCAGGGAGGTGGTGGGGTCACTGTCCCTGGAGGTGTTCCAGAACCCTGGGGATGAGGCACTGAGGAACGTGATGGCAGTGGGCTGACAGTTGGATGATATGATCTTAGTGGTCTCTTCCAACCTTAATGATTCTGTGATTCTCTGCTTCTGATTTCCTAGATTATTAAGAGAGGATGCACTGCATTACCCAGATTGATCTGCTGGATGTTGCGTGTCCTTTCAGCCCACCACCAAGGATAAAACCAGAACATTCCAGTCCTAGCAGGCAGATATTATTTGTGTTGTATACAACAAAAGGAAAGACTTCAGCACAGCCAGATCCAAAGAGGATAGTCCGAATGACAGACCCACGTGGCCACACCAGGTGAGACCTCTTCTGATGATGAGAATGGAGAAAAACACACCAAAAGAGAAGCCACGCCCTAGGGGAGAAGGAGAGGTATTTCCCAGTGCCAGGGAAACAGCAGAAAACAATATTAACAAAAGGTGTGCAACAGGGAAGCAGGAAAACGAGGACCAGGCAGGTTTTTGAAATTCAGGGACGATATAGGTACAGCAACAAGTCATGCTGCTGTCTGTGCACCTCCACAGACAGATGGTACCAAATGCATCTAGAGCATCCCTGCCACATCCACCCAACCACGAAGGAGATCCTGAGCACCTCAGTGTCATTTATCACTCGAAAGCTTTCCTCTAAGTCACATCTAAACGGCATTTTCCTTCCATTTCTGAGTTTGGTGAATTTGCTTTCCCCCTCTCCACTGTAGCAGTGTGTTCAGTTTGGTACATGCGTTGGAGGAACACCCACCATGCAAACACAAACATCAGCAGAACTGCTGAGTTCCACTTGGGTTTGTGCAGATGTGTTGAAATTTCACTTTGTCACCCTCTGCTACCAGGTGAATTCAATGCATTTTCAGAGGTTTGGAGTGAAAGTCTCATTTCAGCTCTGAGCAAACTCAGCCTCCTAAGGCTGTACATCCATCTGTCCATTTGTCCGTCAGTCTCCCTTCCAGGTGAAAATCAGCCTATGGCTGAGGGAGAATAACCCAAATCAGAGAAACAAGCAGTGCATTCTCAGCTCTATGCCTTATTTGAACTGTTCATGGCTCTCCAGTTGGTGTGAGTGAAGTACTGCAGGCTGATGGCCTCATAGTGCTGCATTGTGAGGGCCCTCTGAACACTGAGAAGCACACATCCTAGGGCAGGCCATATGCGGGGACAAATGCTTCTGCAGCTTGCCATGTGGAAGGTCAGGCCTGAAATCTGGTTGAAAATAATCCCCTTTCTTCTCCTTCTGGTGGAAAGGTTCATCTTTTTGGTGCTATTTCAGTTCAGCTGATGGAAATAACGCTTCCAGCCTCCACTTGCAACTTTTAGGCATGAATTAAAAACCTGACAGCTTGTCAGGCTGCCTCATAGCAGCACTCCCCTCTGCATTGCCAGAGTGCAGCAAAGGAAAGCAGAAAGGACAGTTAGGGCAGGAAGGAGAAAGAATTTCCTCCTAATGCACATGAAAAACGAACACATAAAAAGTAAAGGTCATTTTACATTTCTAGCTCATCAACTAGCTTGCCTTAATACAACAAAACATCCCAAGATATCAAAAGCATTTGGTGTATCAAGCCTTCAGGAGAGCCTTAGGGTTGTTTTCCAGCTGTCCCAGTTTGAACTGGGGATGGAAATGGACTACACTGATGTTTCTTTGCCCAGAACCACCTCGGAATGTGACCTCAGAGCCGTAGTGTTGCCTGGGTTGTGCATGGCAGCAGAGTCCCTGTGTGACCACAACAGTGCTGCATAAGTGAAGGTTTAGGGACAGAAGTTACCTTCCACTGGGCTGATGCCCTTGGAGAAAACTGGGCTAGGTTTATGGTTCAGTGTCTTCACTGGGTGTGACAAGAGGCAGAGTATTTCACATTAAGAACAGTGAAAGCATCTCTGGGGACACAAAACAACACAGACACCAAGGAACTGTTTAAGAAAGGAGCTGATAAATATCACACTACGAAGAGTGCTTAAATAAGTCATAAATAGGCAGCCCTGCAATGCTGACAAAATACAGATGAGAAACTCTTGCTGAAAGAGAGAGAAGGGAGAGCTTTCTGAACACACACCACACAACATTTCTGTACAGACAGAGCCAGTATGGACCTGATCAATGAGAGCAGAGTGATGGGGATGGGAGTCCTGGGCAGGAGGATTGGACCCATTGGTGTCTGCTAGGGAGAAGGACCTGAAGGAAGAGTCCAAGATGTACTTGATTTGTGTGATATTTATTATCATATTAGGAGAGCACTTCTTAAAAAGGAATCAAACTGAGTTGCAGAGGACAGATGTATTAAAGCAACATGTAAGAGGATGGGGAACTCACTCCAGAGAAGTGTGCCCAGGTTGTGGACAAGGCAGCCTGAGGCTGTAGCTTGCTGCTCTGGGGTAAATGGGGCTTCAAAACCCTGGAGAGATACCTCCATAAGGTCCTCACTGGTTTCATGGGCTCTATCTTCTCTCTTTGTGGCCTTTTCAGCATAGAAGCCAGGAAGAAGTGGGATGAGCTCATGGAGTGCTTCAGTCAGTAGGTCCCTATTTGGCAGAGTTGGCTGGACAGAGGTAACAACTGGGAACACTGGGTTACTACAGGAGGAAGGCACAGCTGGCACCTAAACCAGACAGGAGAGCTTTAATGAAACACTGTTGTATACCAGAGAACAGCAGATGGTTATCACATCGTTGTCCACTTGTCTTTCCATTGTCATTTTCTTCCCTCAATCAAGAATAGCTTTGTTCATCCATTTAATATACTGTTTGCAGGTAGGATCTGCAGCAATCAGCATCCAGGTGGCTCAGGGTAGAGCCCTGGGATGATATTCATTAGAGACACTTAGGAATCTAGCCCAGGCCATCTTGTGTCCATCTATACTTACCCGAAAAGTATTATACATTAATCAAGGTCAAGTTTAAGGGGAACTATTAAGAGTAAAGAATTGTCTGTTGAAAAGAAATGTGTAGGTTCTCACCTGGGTGTTACATTCTTTGTTGTATATGAATGGTAGTGAAATTTCTTTGCGTCTGTAAAGATAAAGTGGGATCTGTCTGCAGTGTGCTCTTTCTATTTCCGTCTCTTTTGTCAAGGTTTCTCATTTTAATGCTCTGGAGGTTCGTGTGTTTGACGCTCGCTTAGAGCAATACGCCCACACCCTTCATTGTGACCTTGTGTTCTTCCAAACTGAGTCCACTGGCAGCACAAGAAATGGAGCGATAGCATTAAGTGGAGAGTGTGGACTCCTTTATTTTCATGTCAGGTAAAAATTGTGAACTGTGTGTGCAGGTGGGGCTGGTGCTACATGAATTGGACACGCGGATTTATTCACGCAGAGCACAAAACAGCTGCCTTCCACAGCAAGCCATCGAGCTCCCCTCTCACCAGTATTCTCCACCACTACCACTCATACCATTAAAGGTTATCTCTCTGCTAATCAAGACTATGCTTCCAAGCACCTTCCTGCAGACTGCCTGTGGCTGGTTGCAAGGCTTGCTGGCCAAAGTATGATTTTAGGACAATAGTTAATACAACCTGGATTCATTCTCCTCCCACAGATACAATTGGGAAAAGGATGCTGTTGTGTGCAGCTCAGCTCTGCAGTGCCCCCGAGGGTGCTCTCCTTTCTGCATGTTTTATGTGACTGAGATGCAGCCTAGTCCCCATGTGTACTCTTATCTCTGTTTCCACTATTTCTTTCAGGTCAATCCTGATACCTGCCCCACACTGAGAATCATAGAATCATACAATAATTAAGGATGGCAAAGACCACTAAGATCTCCAAGTCCAACCCCAACCCACCCCCACCATGCTACTGACCATGTCTCTAAGTGCCACATCTCCACAGCTCTGGAACACCTCCAGGGATGGTGAACCCACCATCTCCCTGGGCAGAATGATACATTAATTTCAAGGTCAAATATCCCACTGGTTTTATGGTTTTATATATTTTACATGTAGCCCAAGACAACCCTTCATCACTCAGTGTGGCCCAGGCAAGCCATAAGGTTGGATACCCATGGACTAGATGTCCCAGTTGGTTACTGAGAGGACAGTGGCTCACAAAGGAAGCTGCAAATTGTCTTTCATTAATATACTTCTGATAGCTCTGTATTACATGTATTCTTCTTAAATGTTGGGTTCAGCACACTGGGAAGTAGGTCTGGGCAAATATGAGATATAAATAATTCCAAAGAGAGAACTTGAATTCAGAGAAAGAATGCTAGTAACGAAATATTCTGTCACTCTCACATGAAATACTGGACCAGGTAAGTCCAGTACATTTAAGTAATGCTGATACCCTCTTTAGAGCTGTTCCTCTTAACTGAACTGAATTATTCTGATGTTCTGAGAGTGATTTTTGTTTGCTACAATGAGAAATATTTATATAGCCAGATCAGAAAACATTACTGACTGTGAGAGCTTAGAGAGCAGGAGTTAGAAACCCAGTGCAAAGTTCTGCTATCTGATAATCATCTAGTTCCTTTGGAGGGTGACCATTGGGCCATGTGTTCGGTATTAGCATTTAACATCCTCCTGTTTTAGAAGTCTTTATCATAATTTTATAGCACTGATTTAAGATCTTGGCTAGGTGGAAAATCCATGGTGTTACAGGATTTGGGTTTTGAGAACATGAGCTCAGACTAAAACCTACTGCTGTGTACGGGGTATATTTGGAATGATAGGTAGGATAATTTGTTTATTAGCAGTGTTTTAAAGAAAACTATGATTTACTGGACCTGTGCTCAGATTATGCTTTATAGTTAAATATTTTAACAGTGTTTTTATTCATTAATTGATGTTCTGACCAAATGGTGCTATGGTGCTTAAAGCATATAAGATTTACATCTCCTGGTTCTCCCCCAAAGAAGAGTTGAAAGCTCGTGTAAAAAGAGACTTGCAATCTGTTGGTTTAAAGAGACGAGAATAGCTGAGATGTGTAACTTTGTTTTAGCCCAGACTGCCTTCTCCCTGCATATCATCCCTGGTATTCCCCATCTGATTTCCCATGGCATCCAGACTCTACAGACTGAGTTGTGCGACAGTGCTACACACTGGCACAGGCAGGCAGCATGTAAAGGAGAAACAAACCCCTTTCTGTTGTTTGTCTGCTCATACTCCAGTAGCATCTTGTTCAAGGCCTGTGCCTGAAGTGAATGTGATGAGCTATCAGCAAGATTCTGCCCTTGATTATGGTAGCACCAAGCTGTAGTGTTGCAGACAGTTTGATGCAGTTCAATAGGATCTGAGTTCCTCGATCCTTGTTTGATTTTTTAGGACCAAGACAGGCCAGGGTGGAAGGTAGGAATGGGATCTATCTCTTTTTCCCATTTGAATACTATGATTTGTTGGTACAGAGGCAGATAGCAGCTATGTTAAGACTATCTAGATGTACACAGAAATTATCTGATCTGTCCAAGACTAGGTCTGTGTAAGAGCCATGGGTTGAGCTGGCTCAGATGCCAACAGATTTGCTACACAGCACACCCTCTGCTGCACTTACTCCACGCAGACAAGCCTTTCCATCCAGTTTACTTACCTATTTCCAGTGAATATTGCCTCTTCTCAATACTCATTTTGATCCCTTTGTTCCTTGTGGTTAAACAACATTTAAATTAATGACAAGAACTATGGCAGGAAAGCTATTCACAGCACGCAGGATGAAGCTTGGGGTACCATTTCTGTCCCCAAAAGGATTATGAGGTTATGGGTGGTTGCTGGGTACCAGAGGTGTTTGATAAATCTTACTGTGTGGCTTTAGAAATCTTCCTATATGTGAGTGTTGTGACTGTGTGTGTTATCCTTTTGTATCAGGAAAAAAGAGGTGATGGTAAGGACCCTACATGAGAAAAGATTCTAAATGCATAACATAGGCCAAGAGGTGAAGGACTTCATTTTCATGAGCTTGTTCCCTGATGGAGATCTTTCAGTTCTTTGCCATTCACATACGTTTTTCACTCTCGAATTTTATTCTCAGTGAGAATTGCCACCATTTGGAGATTGCATTTTACACTTCATAAATCTTCAAGTGTCCAAAATTGACAGCAGCACACGCGGGTATATGTGAGAGCACATGCACACATTATTCATAGCACTAGCTGGATAGGGAGCGTTACTTTTCACTTCCACTAACTCTCAGCTACAGCAGTCTCACAGCCATAAATTCCCTGCAGAAAATATGCGAAAACTTAGGCGAGAAATGAGAAATGATTAATTCTGTAAGTGCAAATGTATTCAACTTTAGCTTTGTGAGCAAAATATGTCTCATAATTCTTTTTTTTTTTTTTAACCCCGTCTCATTTTATTGCAACTACTCTTAAGAGTGGCAGGTGCTTCTGAACAGAGGGCTTTTAGTTGTTGCGAGAAAGCAATACTGAGAGCTTTGGCTTTCACTAAATTCCTTCTGATGGAGGCTCGGCTGTCCCACAGTCCCTGTGCAGTCACATTCGTGCTGGTGGAGCACTGTGTCTCCACCACCCATTTCTCCACTGGTATGTCTCTATAGACACCATGTTGATGACATTTGAAAAGCCAAGGATCAGGCCAGAGACTCAGGTGAAAGAAATCCCTGGGCGAGCTCTTGTTGTCATCCTCATCCCGTCAATCTTCAGTTTCATTTCACCGTTCTGATATATTCACTGAACAGGTCATAACAGGGCCCCTACCTGCTGACTGTGTCACTCTACGGACATGCTTATAAAGTATAAGAATGTGATTATCCTTATTTCCTTATTGTTTCATGACTGATGGAGAAAAAGCTGATTTCCATTGTGTCATTTGCTAGATGACTTTATTTACTGCTTCAGGTAGGGCTTGTCTGCAAAGTTTCTTCCACTGTATCTCTCCCTGCAGGTAGGCACAGAATCATTGCACCCTTAGAGTTGGAAGGGACCCTTGAAGGCCACCTGGTCCAACTCTGCTGCAATGAACAGGGACACCCACATCTCCATCAGGGTGCTCAGACGTGGTTGAAGCCTGGAGAGCAATTATTTAGATGCTGCTTTTTAGAAACAGCAGTGTCACCTCACCTTGCGGCCAAGTGGGAATGAGGAATGGCTCCACCTTCACGGATGGAAGGTGTCTGTGCCATGCAGCAGTGACATCGCAGTGCTGGCTGGCTCCCCAGCTGTGAGCTCACAGCTGTAGTCACGTCTCACACTTGGCTGTGCCTCTGTTTCACTGGGTAAACAGCACGAGCATTTCTCTATAGAGAAGAGTTTCTTTCACGTTAATTCAATTACAAAGCATTTTAATCTTCAAGAGCCTCTTTGTGTCTCAGAGGAAGAATAGGGTGGCCCAAAGTACTGCTTTGTCTCAGAGGAAGGTGAAGAGGATGCATGGGACCACCACTGCCTTCTGTGGGAGCTGCCCAAAAAATTGCAGGAGGAAGCCAAAAGCCCCACTGATTGCTGCTCTGATCCTGTATCTTGCATCTGTCAGGTGGCACAGTGCTGAGTACCCACACCTGATAGGGAGCAGCTGTCACCTTCAGCCATGTCTATCACAGGAGTGCCAGAGGGGTGTCCTGACCTCCATCACAGCTCAGTACTTGCTGTGTGGTACAGAAAGGAGGAAAAGAGTACCTTTCCTGACCCATTCACAGGCTCTAACATCTGTTCTGATTATATTATTGTCTTCAAAGAGAGCTGCAAGCACTCCACACCTGCAGCTCTTTTCCTCGAGACCCACAGAAAAGCAGGTGAATTTCAGTATGGGGTAACCATCTCTGAAGCCTAAATAGATTAGCTGTATCTGTGCTATTCTCCGATAACAAAGGCAAGCTTGCTTCTTCCCCTCCCTCTGAGCAGAAATCCTTAGAAGTTTAATTTAGAATCAGCTCCATCTGACATAAAAATAGTGATATGTGATGTTTTTATGTGAATGCACAAACCCTTCCCACACAGTTTGGAGGAACCCCTGTGTGCTTTTGGGTGTCCAAACCCTACACCAGGACATGTGGAATAGGCAGCTGAAGGTCTTTCTAGGACTTGAATAGGAAACAAAGCAGAACATCAAGTGAGATGCACTTTTGTCCTGGAAAATAATCCATGCAAATGTTGCCGAGAATAATGTGATTTTGCAGGAATGTTTCCTAGGTGGGGAAGGCTGTGGTGGTGTGACAGTACTGCTGATCTCAGTGAGGCAGAGTGGATGAAGTTAATCCAGACATCCCGTTGTCTTCTGATCTTCAGAGGGACATTCTTGGTTCACTGAGAAGACTTGATTCCAATCCAAATGGTGATGGACTCAAACCTCACTGAGGTGTTAAAATGACCTTAGTATTGTACGTAAGCCATCAGTGACCCTTCTAGATTTACAGACTTGGCAGCAATTACCTGATTCTGAGCAAATCACTGATATCCATTGGGAAAACCTCCCAATTGTCCCATTTGGACACCATTTCTGCTCTCCTTGTACTTCTACAAAAGCACTGGGGCAGCCTCCCCATTGGTGTTCATTGAAGTATTTCAGAAAGGATTTGAAATGCACTTTCCTTCTCCACAATCGTTCTCATCAATGACAAGAAAGCCATCGCTATTCCAGCACTTCACCATCAGCCACAGAGATACTCCTCTGCCATACAGAAGGGAAAGGAGCAGTTGGAATGACAGTATTTAAAGCCAATTCTATAGGGAGCTCTCAAGCAATAGCAACCTTTGCTGCTGCCATTCATCATAGGTGCTTATTGTTGAATGTGTAAAGAGAGCCATAATTATTGATTGCTCAGCAGAGTGAAGGTGACAGCTAGTACAAAGTATTAACACCTCACATAAAGAAGCGAATAAGAAATCACTTTTCAGAGAGTGGGTTTATTCTGGAGATAGATTGCAATTTTACAGCCCTCAAGAAAATTAAGTGTAGGAGCAGAAAGGTCTGCTCACTCCTTATGGCTGAAGAAATATAGAGATACAGCGCATTGTTTGTGTGTTAGCATTCATCAGTGAATGCTGAGCATTAACACAGAGACACAGTGGTTATCCCAAGCCATCAGGTTCTCTGAAACTACAGCTTATTTATGCCTTCATCCTCAATTTTTTTAGTGCTTTTGCCGTCCACTCTACAAAAAAGAATAGGGAAAGAGATCTGTGCCTTTAGGTCTTCTGATTATTTCAGTGACTTGTGTACTAAATTTGTTGGAGGAGAAAATTTAGGGGGACAAATCAACAGGTCTGGGTCAAATATAGCAAATAGTTCTGGCTTGAAATATGCAGCAAAACATGACTAGCAAAGTGCTCCATTCAGATTTGTCTAAGAAAACATTTCATTTGGAGAATGGCATTCTGAATTGAAGATTGACCATAAAAAATAATTGTGTTAATCCCCCCAGATTCACGGAACATCTAATTTTGATTTAAGAAAAATGCTTCAAAATGAGCTCAAAAGATCCCTTCTTACTGTCCATTTCCTTTTCAGCTCAGCGGGGTGGAAAAAAAAGAAAAGTGAACAAATCCTTGTCTCTCTGAGCTCAACCCCAGAGCTGGAACTTCCACGCTCTGGGCCAGACCCCTGTGCTTTGCAGTATTCTACATTTAATCCATCAGGTTGCACTGGGATAGATGCATGATTAGCACTGCAGATTCCAGCCATAGCATCACCAGGAAAGGCTGAATAATTGCAACGGTGGAAACGATTATGATTTACAGTAGGATATCATGGATATATACAGGACTAACATCCATAATTTCAGATCTGTGATCTGAATTACCTGTCCAGACTCTCTGTGGACAACTGGACAAAGACAGATATACCTTGTGAGGGTATCTCATGTAGCTTTTCCCATCTCACGTGGGGTGAGATGGCTGCAGAGGGGACAAGCAGAGGCACAAGTAGGCACATAACTTGTAGGAAGATGATGGTCACTGTGGTGATGGGGAGAAGCCATCTGTCATGGCTGCTCAGACGTACTGAGGGATGTGGTTCAGTGGGAAAATATTGGTGGTAGGTGGATGGTTGGATCATCTTGGAGGTCTTTTCTAATCTTGGTGATTCTATGATTTTATGTTCTATACTTCTCCATAGCCCCAGTGGGTCTTCACAGGATTTTTGCTGGCTCTGCCTGGGTCTCTCCTGCCTGCTTGTCATTACTGGGTATCCAATTGATTCTTAACCAGCCAAATGCAGCAATTCAAACAACCTAAACACTGAGCACTGTGTCACTCAGTGCCATGGAAGCGCAACATGACAACAGCAGCCAACAGATTGTTCATAAATAAGAGCTAATGCAGACGGTATTCTTACAGCTGAAGTTCCTTCTCCTTTGAAAATGAAAGCTTCATTCTATTAAAACACCTCTCTGGAAGTACACCTTATTGAGTCATAGGCTAGCATTTTGATTTCCTCCATCAGTGGGAAGTGAAGTTTAACACACAAACACGACAACCTTTCCTTTTGCATTCAGTGCTACTTGATGAAGGTCAAAATGCAGTTGCTATAGTTTTTTCACTGCGGTATTACATTGCTTAAATAATGTCATAGCTGTCTGTTTATGGGTTCTTTGCACTCAAGCTGTGATTTTTGTATTTCCTGCTCTGCCTGTTCATTAATGTAATACTTCAATGTTGGTAATCAACCTGTATTTTTAAAAAAGCACACAGATCTGAACGCATGCAGCCCAAATATTAGCACGGTGCAATTCCTTGTTGCTTCTATATCTGGGCCTGGCTGTGAGTACTCCCAGAGTGAGATAGAACTCCAAGAATGAAAGTGGTGGAATTAAAGTGATAAAGTAGTCTTCAAACCCAAGCACTGAAGGACGCTAAAGCAGTTCAGCAGTCTCATATATTTTAGAAATTCATCATAGCTCAGATTCTTAAATGCCTGCCTGACTTGTAAAAGAATGAGACCTATAGGATTTCCAGAAAATATGTATTATCCAGTTATTCTGAAACAATTTGCTGGATAATGGAGGGCCATTCTAAAGGAGAGAAAAAGAAAGAAAGAAATTGGTTCAATCAAACAGTTATGAAGGTCATAAGCTGCTCTCCTGTCACACAGCAACATCTAGCTCTGCTCCACCTCCCATCCTGGGTGGAAAAAGTGCTGAAAAGATCAAAACTTTCTTCTCAAAGGATAGAAGTAAGCTTATGGGGTAGTACAACTCTTGACAATTGATTTCCATAGTGTAAAATGTGGGTTCCTTTGAGGTCATTACGGAGAACCATCTCCTGAGCTCGGTGGTGGGAAGGTCTCTGACCATTTCCCATCTGACTCAAACTGGTGTGTGGCATGGCTTTCATCCTTCAACCAAACTCTCTCGTTCCCTCCTCCCCAAAATGGGGTGGTGTCATCCGTATTGAATCCCAGTCTGTTCTTTCTGAAAGTTGGGAGCAGGCATCTGCACTTATTGTCCTGCTATTTAGAGGAGGGGGGAGGCCTGTCCTCTCACACACAGCATCCTGACCTTGGACTCCTTCACAATGCTCCCTGTGGTGTCGGCTTTTATAAATCACCACCTGCATGATATTGAGCACAGATGTATCTAGTTCAAGGCCTTCCTCAATGGATGAGAGTTATGCTCTTGTTTGCCTGATCCTTTTGTAATTTGAATTTGTGTATGTGTTGCCGTGCAACGAGCTGAATAATAGGAGGAGAAATTCTTCTTTGCATGATACCCCAAAGCCAGTTTGATTTGAAGTTAAAGAGGTATTGGATCTACCAGAACTATTTTGTTGGAAGGCCTTGTAGTCATCTATAGAAACTCTGACTGACATCAGCAGCAGTGAACCAGACCTGTTTGTTCCTTTGTTCCTGACAGAACCAGTGCCTCTGGGTAGGTGAAAAGAAACGCCTAGATACGAAAGGAACATACTGACAAAAAGGCATAGGGAAGGAAAAACAAGATTAGCTGGATTCATTTAGGCATGCTAACATGCTAGCTTTTGGGAGATATCTGGCTTCCCATGTTCAGAAAATGAAACAGTGTTCTAAACAGGACCTAATCCTTTTGCAATCAGCACATGTCTTACATCCCAATTTAATGAGTTAATGTACCGATTTTTCTCATGTTTCTAGAGGAAGTTTCTTTTAACCTTCTTCAAGGGGCGTTGATTGTATTTTCTTTTTTCTTTAATTTGATAAAGCAAGAATAGCTCAAATCAATCATCAGAAAAGATGTCATACATAAAAGATCCAAATGAGATGGCGGGTGAAACAGAGGAGGTGGAATATTAAATATTTTCCTGGGAAAACAGGAGGGGACTGAGTCACACAGCTGTGCCTTGCTGCATGATGAATCTCTCTGCTATCATGGCCAGCAGGGCGAGGGAGGGGATGAGCCCCTCTGCTCTGCAATGGGAGAGCTCACCTGGAGCACTGCATCCAGATGTGGAGTCCTCAGCACTGGAGAGACTGAGATCTGGGGCTGTGCAGCATGGAGAAGGGAAAGCTCCAGGGAGAGCTGAGAGCGATATCTAAAGGGGCTGTAAGAACAAAGGGGACAGACCCTTCAGCAGGGCCTGTGCTGATAGAACAGGAAGAAATGGCTTCAAACTAAAAGGGAGAGATTTAGATGGGATAGAAGGAAGAAGTTTTTTTTTACAATAAGGGCGGTGAGGCACTGGCACAGGTTGCTCATAGAGGTGGTGGGTGACCCAATCCTGCAGACACCCAAGGTCAGGCTGGATGGGGCTCTGAGCACTGGATGGAGCTGTGGATGTCCCTGTTTGTTGCAGGGGAGTTGGATCAGATGGCCTTTAAAAGACCCTTCCAACTTGCTCTGATAAGATGCTTTGCAGGGCACCTGGCACCCAGTCCAACGCGGTTTGCATGCTAACATTTTCCTCTCTCTGAATCATCTTCAGTGACTGACAGTTTAATTGCGCACCTAAATGAGCAATTTCAGGTTCTTACTCAGATACCATCCTGCAAGCTGAATGACTGTGATTAGCATTTGAGACTCTCAGCATTCAGTTAGATCCTGTAGCACCCATGGCAGACAAAGCCCAGAGCTGTCATGCCAGTGGAAGAACCATCTCAGATACCAAGCACAGAGATTTCCTGCTTCCACCCAGCTGTGGTCAGGCTCTTGGCACCAAGGTGAGCACATAGGGCAGGGAGTATGGCTGATATGGGGGGAACTGAGCAGTTTGGGCTTCAGGACCCATGCCAACCCAAGAAGACAAACATATCCCAGGGCTGTCCTGGTGTGAGCAGGTGTCAGCTAACATGACCACATCCCCATTACTCTGGCCTCAAATTTGCTCCATCTGCTTAAAACAAAGACTGCAATAACTGCAGCACTGCAGATATCTCTGTTAGCATTGCACCTCCGTGAACCTTCCTTTATTCCTGGCCTGCCCATGTCCTTTTGCATCTGTTCTCCTGCTTTGACGTGCTCATCAAATGGAGAAGTGCTCCTCTGCTCTCATTTATGAATTTGATATTTAAACTATTTTTTCTAAAATAATAATAATAATAAAAGTGGCATGCAATGAACAGCCCCACTTACCCAACTTGTAGTGTTCATTTGCTTAGATTATTTGTTTTGTTTTTTAGAGCTCCACGACTGCATCCCTGAAGTGCACAGGTGCCCTAATTTCTGATTGCCAATTGGAGACGATCAGCAAGAGGGGATCTACTCAGGTAGCTCTGTTAACACACACATTTCAGCCTGTAAACTCTGCTGGAATAACTGCTGCGTTTCAGCTCTGTCAGAAAAAGAAGCAATTGGGATGATGCCGGTCTGTTCCCATGAGGAATGACTTGGGACAACAAAAGGAGTCTCCTGGAGGACCTTGGAGCTTTTTCAAAGTCATTCTGGAGTTCTGAAGTCAGTGTAAGTTCCTTCTTTTCCACGATGCCTGGGAACTTGCTTGCAGGCTGACCTCAGAGACTGCGAGTGCTGGGAAAGCCCGGCAGCTTATCGTTCCATGAAGGCCTTCAAAATCAGTTTGAATGTGTAAAGAACTGTGAACACGTAGAGGGATTTCTCCCTTTTTCTCATTCTCTCTGTGAATTCCCAGCACTGTATGGTATAAATGCAAAGTACAGGAGCAAGTAAAATGAAGATGCTAAACTTGCAAGGCCACAATCCTAAACTGGATCTGCACAGCACAGAATTACTTCTGCAGCTGGGTGTCCATGTAAGCTCTGGAGTATATGCTTTTCAGCGACTGTTTTCTTGTTTTTTTTGTCTTCTTGGGTTGACACGTGATGAAGCTGAAAGATAAGAGGTGTGCAAAAAAAGAAATCAGAGATAGGAGCAAGGCTAAACACAAGGGAGTTCCAGGAGCTGGAACAGAACTCCTGCACCAAGAGCAAGGCATGTGCCAGCATCAAGACAGATTAATCTTAAAGCTGAAATTCATCCTTTATACTCCCATGACTTCAAGCCACCACCCATAGTGGAAGAGGATTTTTGGCAGTGGATGGAGAATTCAGAGAAGATTTAGAATCAACCAGCTAATCCCCAGCAGCTCTACACAGGAGAGGATCTGAGCTCTCCTTGGGTGCTGCCTTGCAGAGTTTTCCTCTACAGAGGAAATGGCTGTGGGGAATCTCTCTCCAGTGTGTCTGGGTGCAAAGAACTCTGTGAACTTTGGAGAGTTTCCTTTGACTGCAGTAGGGTGCAGACAACTCTATTCCTCTCAACAAACACGTTAGCTTGGATAAATCATCACACTCCAATTGTGATGCTAAAGCTTGCTTTAAATGCACCATCTCCAGCTATAGGTTGTGGTGATTTACACGTTACAAGCAGCTTGGTGATCAGTCAACATCCTATGATCTGGAGATAAATTGTAATAAAAAATGTATGATTTCAAGTACTCATGCAAATTAAGGAGCGAGGAATGCATATCTGATTTTAATGGTTGTAAAATAATAAAGTTATAAATATCCCAAATCCATCATAGTAATATATGTCTGCATGCACAGGCGCAGTCTCGCACAGTGATCCCATAAATCTTGAATGTGCAGTGGTGACTGTAGCATAGAATGATAAAGAAAATGCTAATGACGTTGTAACAAAGAGAAGGGCAAAACAGGAACATAAATACTAGAGCTTTATTAAAGGACAGAAAGTACAGGCTTGGTGTTCTATAGAATAGCACCTCGCCTTAAGCTAGCATCCATTTGCAGCTCAATGAAGCTGTAAATATCTGCATTCTTGATAAGATCTGCAATTTTGTACTGTCTTATTATTTGTACATGATAATTTATCTTTGGCTCCGTTGCATCTGTAGTAAGAGAAGCAATGGTATTCCTCAGACTGCACTCTTTGCTGCTTTGCAACCTCACTCAGGCTTTCATGTGTTGCTAATTGAAGTAGACAAGCCTCATGAATCATTGAACCTTAAGTCAGGTTTTAATTAAACTCAGCGGTGTAGCCAATGAAAGCTGAAGGGCTCAGCCTGGAGAGGGGAGGTTGGTGGCCTCTGCTGTGATAGTGCCAGCTCTCACCTTCAAAACAAGGTCTCTCAAGCTTGGTTAAGTCACTTCCCCAGTGTCAAGTGCTAATAACACTGCAAATTAAGCGAGGGTGTAACTCCTTTAGACTCTCCTGATGATCCTAATCTACTCGGCTACTTGAAGACTATAGCCTCAGAGAGCTACCAACAATAAAGCCAGGTGAGAACATGGAGGAGTTCACAGTCCCTGCTGTGCTGTGGAAAGATGTCAACAATTGAGGGCACCGGTCACATGGAAAATGGACACCCCTTGTATTTCTCTTCGAGAATGTGCTAGGAAAAAGGCCCAGCACCCCTTTGAGATCCTCCTATATATCTGTGGAAACCCCAAATGACCTTTCACGTCCTCACCATCTTCATAAGTTAATCGACCCAAGGAAGAATGCGTGAGTTCCTCAACCCAAGGAGAGCATCTGCACTGTTACACTGCCAGTCTAGGCAATTTATTTTGTGCACTGGAGGGATTGGTTGAGCTACTTACCAGGGGGCATGGCCCCGTGGGGTGCTGAAATCCAGAGAGGGATGACTTGTGTCTGCAGAGCTTGTAATCACAGCCAATGGTGCTGATGAGGGGAAGGTGTCAAAAAGAGCTGAGAGATGTGCCAAGCTTGCACAGCAGGTCAGGAGCAGAGCTGTGAGCAGAGCCCAGATGGGTTTCAGGGCTGGGTCAGGCTGCTCAGGTTCTTTTAGAGGTCATAAATTCAAACCACATTTGCATTAGCTTGGTGCAGGGTGGACAGCACAATGAGAGAGTTCAGAATGGAGGGCAAATCAAAGGCGTTGGAGCTCTGCAGGCTACGTAATGCAAACACAGTAAATCCTGGATATTTACATCCTCTGGAATCATAGGCATTTAGTTCTTGGTTGCATTTGACAGGGGGATGAGCTGCTACTTATAATCCAGTCTTGAAAAGAGCAAAACCAGAACACAGTGTCAGCATCTTGACCTGCTGTAAATTGTGGCGCAGTGAATGGCTCTGTGTAGGGGCAGGCAACTCTGCCATACAATTTGCCTGGGCAACACTGCTGGACATCCACCATAAGGGCCCTATTGGCCACTCCTGTCCTGTGGGACATTTCAGTTTAAAACAGATGGGATTCTTCCCCACCAACAAGCAGCCTCACAGAGAGATGTACCCTTCTCTTCCCTCCTCATGCCTCACTCTGCTTTAGCATCCCTTGAAGTGCCATGAGGACTTGTGGCTGGTGTCAGACGCTCAAATGTTATGAAGAATTTAGCAGGAATCAAGTGAGGAAACGACCAGGCTGGGCAAGACTCTGAGCACCTGATGGAGCTGTGGGTGTTCCTGTTCACTGCAGGGGAGTTGGACTAGATGGCCTTTAAGGGTCCTTTCCAACTCAAACAAGTATATGACTGATTCTAGGAAAGGTATAAATGCTTAAGCAGAATCACAGGGATCCAAGCAATTTGTTTTTTGTTTATAACCTCCTATAAAGGTCCAGCTGCTTGATTTACAGACCAACTGGAGTCCACGCTGTGTTGCATCTAGTTTGTCTCCTGGGTAGCTGGTAGGACTGTGGGTAAGCAGCACAGGGAAGGGTTGTGTATCAACCTTCGTTAAAGCACTTCAAACCACCTGAGGTGGCTCATTTCAATTATCCATTTAAAAATAGAATTGTTTTTCACTCCTTGCTCCGCTGATTCCTGCCTGCTTTATTTTAGAATCGCTTTGAGGCTCAGAGGAAGAAAGTATCTAAGGAGGATTTGGCTCAACAGATGCTTATCTGGCTGCTTCTCATCCACACTTGAAATGCTATAAGCTATCTTGCACAGGCTGAGCTTTTAAAAATGGGTCACCAGGTAATCAGTCAGTGGGGAAATCCACAAACATAGCGGAGAAATCCCCAAATAAAGGCACGCTGAAGAACAAAGCAACGCAAAGCCTCTGCCACAGTGAAGCTTTCTGGAAACATGGAGGACAATGTGGAAGAACGAGATTTAATATCTCCATGGGGTTTTTTTTCAGGCCATAGAGAATACACGGATCAGGCCATTGTGTCTGGCAGCAGTTCTGAGAGTTTCAGGGATTTCTGCTGCCGTGGGTTTTGTTCTTTTTAATTGGTTGTCTTTAGTTGGTTGTTTTGGTTTGGTTTGATTTTTAGGTGCTTTCAGGTAATTCGCACAGAGACATCTGCAAGAGAGGCATTTCAAGAGTGTAAATCCATATGTGAAAATGAACTGGGCTTAATGCGTTTCCCTGGCAGTCGATAAAATGAGAGAAAAGCACAGAGAAACTGTGATGTTGAAAAACCTCACAAGCCTGAAAAGCCCGGCCTGTAATTTTAAGTAGCAGGGAACGGATGAGGAGCTCATCACTTCTAATGAGTCCCATTCGGTTCTGTGATTGCTGGCTCATTCCCCACACCTGAAGGAGCACAGGGCACAGGGGCACACAGCTGAGCCCCAAAACCTCAGCAGAAAGCATCCCCAGCACAGCTTCAGTCCCACGGTCAGGGGGTGAAATAAAAGAGAGGAGAAGGGGTATGGGTAGTTCGGGGAGGAACAAGCATTGGGGAAAAAAAGAGGATGAAGAGATAAATGGGGTGGGTCATGTGCAATAAGCCTGGTCAAGCTTGCCTGGATCAGTGCAGGTTGTCCTGCCTCATCAAAATCCACTTCTGTCCGCTGTCCTGGGTGAGAGACTCCCTGCTCTGCAGGAATATTTGTCTACAGGCTCAGAGGATGGGAACTGGAGACACATACTCCATAGGTGTGAATGTGTTGTGTGTGTGTGCCAAACTGAACATCAAGCTAGGCTGGTATGAAGCTTAGGAGTCAGATATTGGGGTGACCATAGGTGTGGGCCCACAGTGGAGAGAGTAGAGGCTGACAAGTTGGCTGCTGTAGGGGTGAGAGTGTCCAAGACAGTTACTGCAAAGACCATGAGGTCTGGGGGCCTGCCAATGGACACTGCATGTGTGCATGTGTCTGTAGACCTTCTAGCTATCTTAAGCCAGCTACTGGAAGGAATTCCCTATGGAAAATAAGTATAGCTATAGGGCAGTTCTTGCTTCTGGTAATCTGTTTCGTGTGCTGGAGTTACCATTCCTTTCGTGGTTTTCTTTTCCAGCATTACATTCTCCAGTGCTCATTTCTTATGGCTTCCTTTTAAACAAACTCCATCATCATTCCCTAGAGCTATCTTACCAACTGATGCTTTGCCTTCTGCTGCCATTCCCCATCCTGTAGTTGCAGTCCATTCAGAAATAACACACCACTGATACCAGGTACCTCCACATTATTTCCCAGCAGCTGGATCATCTTTACCCTCTGCAAAGGGTTTGCCGCAGGTTGATTGATCCGAGGCAACTTGTGAAGGACAAACTTGAAATGACACCCTTAAGCCATCCATCTGAAAGTAAAATTACTGTTTCTGAACTCTGAATATCCATTTGACATTTTTAAGGGTTGTTTTGAGACTAGGAGGCAGGCACAATTTAAGAAGGAATTAGGCAGATATTTATCTGTCTGTCTCTGTCTAATTTCATTCCTGAAAGCTAATGCTCTCTGTTGTCTGGGTATGAGTCTTTTAAATAAGGAATTTAATGTTGCTGTGGATTGGTCTTTTTTTTTTTTTTTTTAAACAAAGTTTTCATTTCACAATGTATTACTGAGCTATTCTGACATATTCTTCAGTTTCTTACAATAAATTAACCTTAACTGACTGTGGCTAAACTCCCAATTCCATACAATAAGGCAGAATCTATTTCACTTTATACCAGTGTAGGCAGGTTCTTGAAGGTACAGTTTCAAGTCATTATGTCAGGCTCTGATTCAACAAAGTTTCTGAGCACTACTTTATGTGCTCTACGATATTAGAGTTATGGAAGTTATGCACCTTCTGTGTGGGAAATGCCACCTGGAAGATGGGAGAGCACTCTGAGTGTCAAAACTGACAGCTGGGTCATCTCAGGATCAGGGCAGCTTCTGCAGATGGCTTCTGTCTTCCTTTCTTATGAGTTCCTGTACGGAAAAGGGAAAGAACATGGAAGCACTTTCCAAGTGAAGCCATGGATGGTTAGACAGCTATCTTTTTTTATAGCGTATGCATCAGTGCTTGGAGACATTTGGTGAACAGTGAGCACCAGAAGTTCAACAAAAATATTCAGTGTGTGTGAACGGTTTCAGTTCTGAGATACAGGTTTTTCTACACTTGAGCACCCAATGTTTTTATTGCCTATTTCAAACAAGATGTTGATAAAATCCTGGCCTGGAAGCCAGGAGTATCAGACAGCTGCTGGGGAGAAAGGGAGCCAGCTGGAAACCACCACTGATCTGACCTGAAATGTGAAAATCTCTGTCCTTGGAGATATTCAGAACTCAGCCAGACAAAGTTCTGGGCAGCCTGGCCTAGCTTCCAAGTCCTGCTTTCAGTGTGGGGTCAGACTGGGGAGCTCCAGAGGTCCTCCCCAACCTAGGTCATTCAACAGGGATAGAGCCACAATATCAATCTGTCATTGTGAAGGGTAATCTCTCTAATCAAATGACAGCCAATAGCTGTGGGTGAAAAAAGATCTAGGTAAAAAAAGTCTCTTTAAGACATCTCTCTTGGGTACAGAGGTCTGCGTGTTGCTTTCTAATCCATGGTGCCCTCTTCAGGGGAGAAAAAATCAGAATACCCCGTTGGACTGAAGGCTGAATGTATTGATACTGCTGGAGCAAATGAAGCTTGGATGAAAATCACCAGCTGGCAGCAAGAGAGAACAAAGGTCTGAGACCTGCCACAGAAAAAAATAGGGCTTATGGATATGGTACTACAGAAGAGATGATGTGGATATCTGCTCCCCTCCAGAAGTCAAGGAGCAGGATTGCAAGTCATGACAGAAGTGTTTTGGAATGGGGAACATGTCTAATTCGAGTTACAGTATCTCCTCATTTTCTCTCCTCCATTCATAGAGTGCTATTTTCTCAAGCTATTAAATTAAACGGTTTAATAAACAAGGATCTGTCAATCACTGAACACCACCTTGGCAGTTCACATCGTTTTTCCCAGGTTACTCAATGGGAGCGTGGGTAGGTGTTTTACAATGATCCCTAGGCATTGCATTTGGCAAAAAGCTACATGTGTGAGAATGTAAATAAATACAAACCAAAATTAGCAACGCATTTCTTTAAAAAAAATGCTAGGACAGGATGTCTCCACAGCACTAGAGCACTCATCCTCTGTGTTTTCTCCTGCAGAACAAACCCAAGATTTTTGATAAATCAATCTCAGTTTTGATCTAACAGTATATTTGAATGGAACACTCATTGGTTTGGAACAGAGCTAACCTACTGACAGTGCCTTAAAAAGAGAGGTGGTCGCAGATCTTCCCTCCCTCTCTCATCAGAGGGGAGAGAGCAGAAGGAGCTGTGCCCACACTGCTGGACTTTGTGTTCTTTACCCCAGCTCTCTGTTAAACTGGGTTAAATGGGTTATCTGTAAAGACAGCCTGTTTTCTTCTCCCCTCCATATATATTTGAAATCAACTCTAGGTCAGCTATCTGCTAATCCTGCAGCGATCTTAGAGAGCTAGAACAAACAGAAGCTTTCCTGAAAGGCTCCTGTTGTTTCCTGCAGTTGTTTCCAATTCAGAGTCACAACAAATTAATTCAGCCTTGTGCTCAGCGAGAAGTTCAAGCTCAGCCCTAAAATGTACAAATGCACAGCACGTTGCTGCTGCTGTAAGCACTCTGTGTGCTGCTAAAATGCTTTCGTACCAGCCTGCAAAATCTCTAGGGATGGATGTAGGAAGCTCCAAAAGTAATGCTTCCTATTTATTTCTGTGGAAACTACGACAGATAGAAAGAGCACAACAGCAGTGTTTGGTAGAGCCAGTTCTCAGCTACTAAACATTATTTTTCAACGTGGTAAGTGGAGTCACTGTCCCTGGAGGTGCTGAAGAAAAATGGAGGCGTGGCACTGAGGGTCATGGTCAGTGGGCATGGGTTGATAGTTGGACTTGATCTTACAGATCTTTTCCAACCTTAATGTGCCTATGATTCTAAGAGCTGGCATGCTGTGCTCGTAAATATCTGTACAGCCATCCGTAATGTGTCTTGTCTTTCACAACACTGGAATACACTACCACCCCTCACTGTGCTCACATCCACTGGTCAGGCTCCATAAATGTTCAGCAGGCATTGGTGAATGTCAGTGGGTGCCATTTTTTCTGCCCAGAGGGACTCGGTGACACACCTGTGCTTCACACACACTTGCTCTTGAGACCATCACATCCCTTCAACCTTCTGGAGGATGAATGGATATGCAGAGAGGAATTCCAGACTCCAGGAAGCAAATCTTCACTGTAATGCACTTTTTATCCTCAGGTTTTGCTTTTAATGCTGTGGAAGAATCTGCTGCAGGTTCAGAGGTCTGAGAGGAATTTGTTTAAGACAGCAAGTGAGTCTTTAGGGGCTATGGGCCAGTCAGTTTTGAAGTGAGATGGTGGAACCGGTGAGGTCTGGTCTGGGCTCATGACAGAGGCAGAGCAGAACATTGTGAACACTGAATCGTTGTGTTGGTGATGCCTTTTGGAATAGAGGGGAGTTAAAAATAGACCAGGTGTCCCGGCCGGTAAACCACCACCTAACGTTTGAAGCCCAGCCAGGATGCAAAGGCAGAAAGCTAGAGCAGGCTTTTTATCCTTCTGTCACTGAAGTTCAGTGTTAAGTGCACTTTGTAGATGGCCTCATACAGTAATAAGCAGGAGACCCAAAAGATTCTGGCTTCGTATTTCTGTCCAGGAGACAGGGTCAGTAACTCAGAGGAGACACAAAGCTCCCAAGTCAGGAGCCAGCTGATAAATACTTGTTGAAATGCTTTCACAATGGCCTGAAGAGTTGGTGAGAATGCACTTTAATGACAAAGGTGCTTCATTTCCCTATTGTTCACCACAGAGTAAGCAATGATCTCACCTTGCACAACTGGCTTTTCAAGTGAGCAGCATCTCTCTGCCACACAGCATTACATGTCAGATTAGTTTGCAATGCTCCATAACCTCCTGTTCTCACATGGGCGAAAGCAGAAAAGTTTTATGCCCATGGGAGCCATCTTTGCTTAGAGAGAAAGTATTCCAGCCAGCAGTATTTATGTCACATCAATGCTATAATCTTCCAGCTGACATTTTCTTCACCAGCTTCTGTTTATTGCTCAACTCCAGGGAGTGCTTTGTGCCTCCTGGTCATTCCTGGAGTACCTACCAAAGGACAAGTATCTCTTCCATCCCTGCATCATACCAGGGCGTTCCATTCACAAGTTGTCTTGGCATTGTTCAGATGTCCTTTGAAATCACTGAATCACAGAATCATTCAGGTTGGAAAAGACCTCTGAGGCAACCAACCCACCATGCCCACTCACCACATCCTTCAGTGCTACATCCCCACGGTTCTGGAACACCTCCAGGGATGGTGACAGAAAACTTGCCCAAGCCAACAGCTAACAATCACCTTTTCTCACCTGTGGGTCCTAGAAAAGAAACATACTTTATCCATGATCAGAGAAGCTGCCCTTTCCCAGCTTTTGCTGATATGTATGGAACATGCTTTGCACAGAAATACCAATGTGGAAGACTGCAGAATGCAAGTAGTCTGTGTCAGGGAATTCTGTTTCCTATTCTTGAGTACAGGGTTGAAAATCGAATATTTGTTGGGTTGGAAAACCTGATTTGAATGGAGATTCTCTGTGGCTTTGTAGCAGCACAGCAGGAAAAAAAAAAAAGGGGGACTGAAAACAAAGCAACACAAAAACTATCAAGCGTCCGCGTGGCTTTCTTTGTGGAAATTTCAGAGAGGGTAATTACTGAGTAACTTAATTTATCAGCAAAAGGTATTTTGGGAATCTAATGGCATATTGCCTCCTTGTTCCTGGCAGGTGTCCTTGTCTTAAAAAGAAAATAAGCAATAAGAAGCAGAAAAGGACATAAATCCTGCGAAGTAGAACAGCGGGGACTGCAGCGAGGTAGATGTGATCGGCAGATGGAATCAGAATATCTTCAAACACATTAGGCTTCATTTTGATAGAATAAATACGGAGAGGAGGACAGACAAATCCATCAGGAGACTGAGAAGTATAGTAGGTGTCCTCTCATCTGAGACAGAAACCAATCCTGACACATGCAGACAGAGAAAGTTTCTTGTGGGAAGGTACAGTACAGATGGTGCAAGTACAAGGAAATTAAAAATAGTTGAAGTACACAACCACAGTTGGATATTCCTGCAAGAACAGGGTAGAATCTGGAGGTCTTGTTATGTTACCTCTCACACCTGCCATGACTTTCCACAAAGGTTATTTTCAATTGCAGAAATTGTGCAGAGATGACAACAGTACTGAGATGTTTCCTATACAAGGTCTGGTATTTTGATTAATCCAATGGAAATGGTTTTAATCCCTTAAACTCCAATTTAAAGCTTGAACGCAGCCTCTTATTGAAGGTTTATTCTTGTTGCTGTGCAGCACGTCCAACTCATCTTCACGACAAGTTTCTCAGACAACAGAGCTTTGTCAAACCATTTTTAAATGGGTTATTCTCCAGCTCCAGTGACCAAACAAAAGCTGTGCATGGAACGGGCATGCGGTGCTCAAACTTGGGGGTCTCCCATTGGCATTTTGTACCTGATGAAAACCAGCTGAAACAGATGATGCAGAACATCAAGCCACTGCAGAAGGATTGTTTCTGGAGCCCTGAATTACCATGTCTTCATTGAACTTGGGCCCCACTGACAGCATGGCAAGAATAGCCTAAGGTGAATGCAAAGGACAATAAAAGAACACTGAATTATTTAAAACCATTTCTACACATCTTTAATTTCAAAAAATATATGTATATAAGCAGAAAAACAGTATGTGAAAACAGGATTTTGGCCTTTTGATCCCATTTGACCAAGCTAAGAGCAATAAAAAAAAGAAGTTAATTTCTTGTTGGTGCATTTTCACTGTATGTGTCATGGAAAATGATGTCTAAAGCCACAGAGATAGCTGACAGTTTTAGGCAGTCCTGCCTGTAATTCTGCTCTAAAGACTGTACAATACTAACACCAAAAGCAGATCTATTTCTCCTTTTATACATATACATGAAGTCAGAAAATGGAAGAAAGTAAACTTTTAAACATGGAAGATATAGATCTTGTATGGGACATAGAAGGCCAGGCTGGACAGGGCTCTGAGCAACTGATAGAGCTGTGAGTGTCCCTGTTTGTTGCACCAGATGGCCTTTGAAAGTCCCTTCCAACTCTAAGCAGTGATTTGATGATTCTGTAATAAAAGTTGAAAACAAAATCTTCCTTACTGCACTGTATGCTCCAGGGTGGCATCTGTCATTTGTACTCATTAATGGTCAGCATCTCTGAGCTGCAACAAGATGTCCTGTCATTTCCAAGACCTGGCTGTGTGTCTGTGTCCAGCTCTTCTCCAGCAGAAGACTTCCTGAGCTTTCACTATTTCTGTCTTTCCTGGCTCCGCATAAGGAGAAGCGGAACTTTTTGGATGGAGCTCTTAACAGGGACTACAGTGGATGGAGTTTAAGTGTAGACAAATTCCCTTGTGTCTATTTGACTTATTTATTTTGTAAGGGAAGGCATTATTAGGCTATTACATCCCCTGAACAATCTGACGCAGGCATCTAAATGTACTGCGGATGCTGTAAAGTGTAGCAGAGCATGCCTGAGGTCTGCATCACAGCTGCTTCTTGATCAGGAACAAACTCTTCCGAAGTGCCCAGAACGAGGATCTTGACCCTTGGGTCACATTAAATGCAGCAAAGAGAGGCTTTCACAGGAGACGCAAAATAGAGAATGGCCACCAGATGTCTGAAGGTCAAGTAAGTAAACAGCCTGTGGCTGATTCAAGATATAGATCATAGAGTGATAGAATCAATGGCAGAATTGTAGAATCACAGAATCATAGAACGACTTGGGTTGGAAGGTTCCTTAAAGCCCATCCAGGCCCAAACTCTGCCATGGGGTGGCTGCTCCCCACCAGCTCATGCTGTCCTGGGTCTCATGCAACCTGGCACTGTGCATGTCCAGGGATGGGGCACCCACAGCTCTCTGGGCAGCAGTGTCAGTGCCTCACCTCCCTCAAAATGAAAAAAAATTCCAACTAACAACTAATCTAAATAAACCCTCTTTTACTTGAAAACTGTTCCCCCTTTTTCTATCCCTCCCAGACCATGTGAAAAGTCAGACTCCCTCTCAGTTGTAAGCTCCCTTTAAGTACTGAAAGCCCACAGTGGGGTCTCCCATGAACCTCCTCTTCTCCAAGCTAAACAACTCCAGATGTCTCAGTCTTTCTTCACAGCAGAGGCACTCCAGCCTTTTGGTCATCTTCATGGCCTCCTCTGGAGCTGCTCCAACAGCTCTGGGTCTTTCTGGGGGCTATAGGCCTGGGCTCAATACCCCAGGTGGGGCTTATAATAATAACTACAAAACTCCATGAAGGCAAAGACATATCCACCTATGTATGTGTTTCTGGAGATGTTGTGCTTTGAGAGAACCATTGACATTTGAGTGTCAACTGTGTCATACAACAGAGCAAACTCAGTGCTCAGAAGAAAGGTGGTAGAGATGGAGGGCTTGTCAGAGACATAAATTCAAAAGTATTCCTGCTCTGAGCAGCCAGTTCTGAGCCATCCAGAGGTCTCTTCCAACATAAATTCCTCATGATTCTAGAATTACAGTTTGACTTTTTCCAAAGACTTTAATAAAGTTTTTTTTTTAACTGTAACTATATGTTTTTTCCTAAAAATCCAATGATCTTCAATTCACAACGGGAAAAAAAAAAGCTTTGAGTATGTATTTGATCAGGATTTTCCAACTTTCCTTTAGCAGTTCATACCCCAACAATGTGCTATGGTGTGCTGTCCATTTAGATAGCGGTTACCTCTGTGCCTGTTATTGGACACAGAAGAACAAGGTTAAGCTGTTATCTTAGCCAGCAGTTTTCAGATATTTTCTATTAACATCCTGGATAAACCATGTGAATTCTGAAATTTGCTTGGGCACACTGGAAAATGCTATCATCTTCTATTCTTTCGTCTGTGCCTGCATGTGATAATCATTTTCCATGCTGTATGTGGAACTGGGAGAATAAATACACCTGTGTTTGCCTGTCAGGCAGCTCATGGCAATAGCTGGCCTTACAAGAGTGCTGATAATTTGAGTAAATCTGTTTGGTTTTGAGTAGAACATTACATTCCACCTGTGCCATAAATTCAGCCACGTGGAGACACCAGCATTTAAAAACATTAGTTCATTTCAGAAATGTACTACAAGTTTCTTTAAAGTCTACTCAGGAATCCTGCGCATGGGGTAGGGAAGGAATCTATTTACCTAAAGACATCACCTCTCAAAAGATGCAGAAATATCTTTGATATTGCACCAGGACTCATTAAAAAAACAACAACTTTGTCCTGGATAGGAGGACAGGCAAAGAAAGGCACATTATTTTATTATCAAAGCAGACAGAAAAAAATGGGTAGCTCCCTTCTTGAAAACACCAAATCTTTCCAGTACAAAATCCCATTAGCAGAAGTTTGTAAATCACACAGGGAGAAGTAGAGAAACATGATGATACTTGCTGGCATAGACTAGGGTAGATCTTTGAAATACTGATTTTCAGCAAAAAAAGTTTATAAGGACACGGCAGAAATTAAAAGCTCCACATGGACCCAGCCTGTCATCTTAAAAGTTCTGCTTCATTCTGACTACAACTCTCTGGTGGCATGCTGTTAGCATCACTGCTCAAGATGTGGTGGATGGGAGGTGGCAGAAAGAAGTGTTGTTTCACACAAAAATGGGAGGGCATAGTTCCAGCATAGATATAGGTTGCCAATGGAGGAGGCCCAGTGAGTGTCAGGACATTTGTGCTGCAGCTCTCAAGCAACTGTTACAACCAGCTTATCAAAGCTGCCCCTAACCAGTGCAGGACAGAGGGAGTTTTCATTACTCTGAGTGACTGGGGAGGTGATTTTCCCTTTGTAAGTGACGCTGCTGGGAATGCACTTCAAATACTGTGCTCAGTTTTGGGTCCCTCACTACAAGAAGGATGTCGAGTTGCTCAAGCATGCACAGAGAACAACAAAGCTGGTGAAGGGACCAGAAAGCAATGTTAAGAGGGAGGACTGAGGGAACTGAGGTTGGGTAATCTAGGGAAGTAGAGGCTGAAGGCAGACCTCATCAGTCTCTAAAACTACCTGAAAGGAAGTTGCACTGAGAAGGTCGCAGTTCTCTTTTCTCAGATGACAAGTGATAGATGAGGAAGGGTCTCAAGTTGTGCCAGAAGACGTTTAGTTTGGATGTTTGGAAGAATTTCTTCACAGAAAGGGTGGTTGGGTATCGGAACAAGCTGTCCAGGAAATTGGTGGAGTCCCCATTACTGGAGGTATTTAAGAGTCGTATTGAAATGACAACAAGGGACATGACTAAGTGATGGGATGCTGTAGGGCAGGTGGATGGTTGGATCTGATGGCTTTGAAGGTTTTTACCAGCCTAGATGACTCTATGATTCCATGATCAGAAAACCAGCAGATTCTGCTCACAGCAAAGTGACACTCGGGTCTCGAGGGAGAGAGGCCTCAACAAATATAAAATTGATCACCTTAAAGACTGTATGGAAATGTCAGCGTTCAGATGGAACTGTGGCAGCATTACAAAGAACTGATTGACATCAAGGTCATGGTCATCCAAGGAAGAAGAATGTCACTGCTGCTATTCAATCTGGCAAACAAGCCTAAATCTGCATGCTGAGTCAGATGGCAGCTGCAAATAGCAGAGTAAAACAAATTGCTTCAACACGTTTGTGGAAGGTCTGGTTCTTCTGCTCAGTGACTCAGCGGAATGAAGGAGTAGGAGCATCTGGATCGTAGAGTCATCTCATAAACTTACTAACCAGAAGAGGCAGACTGAACAGTGCTACAGGTGGCAGGCCTTGCTCAGTCCACAACTGTGAGGCCTGAGAACTACCACGACTTTCCTGGACTGAAAAATTTGGGATGTGGCTGACCAGAATAACTTAGGCAAAAATTCTCTTTGTTGCATTCTCTCTGCCAAAGCTCACATTTGGCAGAGAAATCAAACATGAAGGGAAGCTACCATTGCAGCTAAGATGCCAGCATTCAGAAGGTGGTTAAGGAATGCCTGTTTTTCACACATACAGCGGGTCAACATGCAGCACTACTGGAGGTGGAGTACTGGGTGATGAGACTTGCAGCACCACAGTCTGCCAGGTTTCCTTGATGGGGGAGTACAGAAAGACCTTGAGATGCTGTCACTGGCAGCACAGAAAGGGGAGGAGAGTTGATGCTAAGGGAAAGATGCAAGGATAAAGATAGGAGACTGTTCTCATCATTGACAGAGAAGATAACAAAAGACAACAAATGTAACTTGCAGCTCAGAAGGTTCAGGTTGGACACTGGCAGTGACATTTTCATTAACAAGAAAGGAAACATTAGATAGGTTGCTCAGAGAAGTTGTCATGTCTCCATCCTTGTCTCACCATCCAAGGTATGCCAAGGCAAAATCACATCTGAGTTAATCTATTCTTTCTGACAGTCCTGCTTCAAGCAGGAGGTCAGACTGGAGGTGTATTATTGCCCCCTTCCTGTCATGGTTCAAAGTCTGTTTAGGGTAAGAGAAATAATACTGAGAAAGCACCTATTCCTTCCTGTTATCACAGTGAATCAAGGCAAAAGCTCAACTGTGGCACTGTGGTTTGGTCTGGTGATTCCTACCCACTGCCACTTAATTGTGTGCCCAATGTCTTGTCCTGGGAAGGAAGAGGAGAAAGATTTATCACATCTACTATACACACTCTGCACTAAGAATTGATACCCAGGGATGGCTGGGAGGACAGTCCAAATGCTTTCATTATCAAGTTACCATTCCACGTTTGGTTTATATGTGCAGCTATACAGCTCAAAGCACTTCAGGGTATGAGCTGAGACTGCATGACGGTCTGTTTGAGCAAAATGGCACTGTACAGTACTCATAGGGCACATCTCATGAATGAAGGATGAGCGAAATGTCAGAATTTAGACGCATCTGCCAGTACAGGATCACTATTATTTATGGGCTAGCTGTAGAGCTTTTCAGGAATTCACAGTGGTTGGAGACTTCCTGCTATTTTCTGGGAAGAGATAAAGTGGTGTTTGACTATAAGGAAAGACAACAGAACCCAAGCTTGTTGTCCAAATGCTTGTAACAGAAGGTTATTTTCCTTTCAATCCCCAGGCTCGTGCTCTGTCACCAAATCCCAGGCTCTTTAGCAGTGAATCACAGCTCCGTTCATCCAAGGTGGGGACAAGGAGAGCACATTCAGCACGTGTCCTTCAGCAGTGCACAAAAGTGGATACCATGAACGTAGTTCAAACAAACCAGGACACTGCTGGCTAATTTAGGTTAGTAGTCGAGTGTATTTGGAGAGAGCATATTTGAAATGTGTAAACATTCTTTGGAGAAATGCAATTCTAGTATCACCATTCCCTACACAAGGGACCAAGATACAGAGAAACTACCCAAAACATCCCCAACTTCAAATCCCTGTGTTCAAACCTACAAAATAAATGGCTATAAAGAGAGAACAGACCAAGAATCACTCACAGATGTGATCCACCACATAAATCATTTCTCTGGACTGTTGCACAGAACAAACATGGAATACCAGGATAAACCAAAGTTTATTTGAAACCAGGACCAAATATTTGCTGAACATCTCTCGAATATTTGTAGTTTGAACGATTGAGAATATGAAGTATGTATACCTGTACTGCTTTGCTGTAGATATTTAAAGGTTCTTCAGATTAGCAAATGTCCCATGCTTTGGTATTGCCAAAGGTAATTGCTATTGGTATTGATTTACATTAGTCACATCCATAGCTTTATGTGGCCTGGAATAAAATTGTTCTAGGTATTCGTTTACTCATTGCTCCAACAGGAGATTGAAGGTTTTCCCAGCACGATGGGCTCAACTTTTCTCACACTTTCTCACTACTCTCACTGCAATTTGGACTTGCCAACTGTTGACACTGAGGCATCAAAATCCTACTGCTGTGGGCGGGTGTGGAATTTGAGCCAGCTGTCTCCCATATCCAGTTTTTAAAATGATGAACAGAGAGAAAAACAACTCTGATAGAGCTGGAGAATCTACAGATCCCCAAAGCCACTACTGCTCAGTGTGAGCTGGAGCTTGGGAGGCTGTGTGGGACCCATCCAGCTCTGCTGAACGGATCTGCAGGATGCTGGGATGTATTGGTAGAGGGGATTTGTCTCAAGTCTTCTTTTCAAACATCAGCACTGGATTACAGAAGGGAGTCCTTGAGCATTAGCAGGAATGCAGTAGTTTGACAAAAGAGTTCCCAGATTGAAGTACAAGGTCTTTCCTTTCAAACAGAACCCATAAACATAGCTCAATACCCCAGCATCACAACTCTCACCCCTCTGCACCTACAATATCCCCAACACCAGCATTTCAACAGGGCTCTGACATTTGGTCAAGAGAAGATCTGACTATAGGGGCAACAGTTTACTGTTCATTCCAGGAGCTTTAAGACTCCAATTCCAATCTATCTCCTGTCAGATTTAGGTCAGAGAATTGCCCTTATCCTCCTGTATCATAGATGGATGCTGGTGCCAAGTGTAAGATTTAACCTTTAATCAATCAGAACCATCCAAGAACATTTTAGAACAGTCATTCCTCACTCTCCAATCCATTCACTGTCCTCTAGATGCCATCTGCTTTAGATTTCTGCCTGTATTCTCCCACTTTGTGTTTAAATTAACTCAGTTACAACAATAAAACAACCAGCAGAAAAAAAATTGATGGGCTGTCTCATTGCCCAGGGCAGAGCACAGAGTGGGTATGTGCGGGTCCAAACAGGCTCACAGAGCTGCAGAAACGCCAGCTCTTCTCCCAGTCCTTCCTAGAAAGCCTCAATCCACAGAAAGCAGCATCCTGGTGTGTAAATGCATACATACAGTACCATATCTGAAAGCTCTCAGGGAGGAAGCAGATGCAGATTGCTGCAGGCAATTACACATGAGCTAGCTGCTGCTCATACCATGACCGTAGGGCCTTGTCAGTACCTGAAAAACCCTGCAGGGAATTTTTGTCAGGAGATGCACTGCAGTAATAACACTGAAATAATGCTCAGGTTTCATTACCAGTCACTTTGGTCTTTGCAAGACCCAAACAGTCAGATCTATAAATTGCATAGTGCTCCTGACTGCAAGGAAAATGACAGCAGGAGCTGCTGCTGCTAAGGTGAGTGCCAGGAGCATGCGTTTCCTTTCCACAAAAGTGAGCAGGAGGAGGGGCAGCAAAGCAGAACAAAATCCTGTGCCTGGTGTTGACAGCTTGCAGCCACTGGTGTTTCAAATCCCCTCACTGCATTTTTAAAGCCCACAGCCAACAAAACTCAGAGGAAAGGCTGTGGATGCCCTGATCCTGGAGGATCCTGTTTAAGGCCAGGTTGGATGGGACCCTGGGCCATCTAGTCATGTGCTTAATCTTGTGGCTGGCAGCCCTGACTATGGAAGAAGGGTTGCAACTGGTGATCCTCGAGGTCCCTTCCAACCCAAGCCATTCTGTGATTCTATGATATGATTCTGTGAAGCTCATGGGGTCCCCTGATAACTGCTGGGTGCCCTCTGGATGCTACAGCATCTGCTGTGGGCACCACATTAGTCCCAGCACTGTGCTGACATCCCTGTGCCCCTCTGTGATCGGTGCTGTAGTGGAGAGAGGAGCTGCCTATAGGTGCCTCTAACACAGTCCATAGTGGTGCCAGCAACTGCAAGAGGGAACAAAATAGTTCTCTTTAAAAGAATATTGCAAAACAATCCCAACAACAACAAGAAACCTGTAAATTTGTGATTGTGATTAGAGAAGCAAACACAGCTGACCTCACACAAGAGGTGGCTTGGAGGATGAAGCAGATGCTTGTTCTTCAATTAAGCCTAGTTCTTAGAAGCATAAAATGTTATTACCCAGAAGAGATTATTTACTGCTAATTGCTCCTTTCAGATTTGTAAACAAGGATAACTCATCTGAAGAGTTATTCTCTTCCAAGGAGGACACAAAAGCCTGCTGCAATCTTTCCACGCAGAATGATTCCTTGATGTCAGATGTTGTGTTCTGGCATATACTGCTTGTGATCAGGCATGGGTTATGTCCTGGAGTGTTTTGATAGGAATTTTGGGGTGGGAGGATAATAAAGGAGTAACAACTGTTGGGCAAGGGCAAATTACAAACAGAAATAGGAGAATAAATCACTCACTTAGGGTTATTTGTTAATTCTTGACGAATGTGTTTCGACTCACTTTGTGCTATCTTTCTCTGAACTGCCCTGATCAAGTTATGGCTGACCTTCTTTGTCTTTTTAAACAAGGCATTGACTTTGTTTCTATTTTTATTGGACTGTATAATCCCTTTCTGGACTGGTGACATTAATATCCTCAGGGGACTGTCTCAGCTCCAAGTCAGTGAGCTGTTCAGCTTTCCTTTTTCCATCTATACACAGCAAAGGGATTACTGCTGTCAATTAATTCAATAACCCACTGGATAGAGGAGCATCTTTCCAAGAATCCTGTATGAAGTGTCTTGTGAAAGTGTCAGGCTTGACTGGACTTCCAAACCGAGCTTTCTGAACTGACAGTGAGATTTGTGGATTAGCAAGTATAAACATACGTGCAGATTTGATCTGCCTTAATCGAGTTGAAGGATGGTCTTGAAAATGCAAAAGGAATGAGGAAGATGGGATCTTAATCCATAAAACTGGGAAGATTGTTTAGTTAAAATGATGAGGCTACTGGCACAGTGCATGGTGTAGTGAGAAAGACATGGATCCAGGGATGGGACAAATGTTGGGACACTGAGATTCTTCCAACTCCCTGTGTCGAATTGGGCACTAGTCACAATTCAGATTATGCATGCTCGTGGGCCTGGAGTGACAAACTGGCTGGTAGAAAACAATGAAAAGAGGAATACATCAGAAAGACTTTGTCTTCTTGATTCTAACACTTTGGTCTGTAGCTAATCACTGCCATAAAAATAGGGTTCCAAGCCCTGAGGGTCTCTAAGGGTAGATGTCTGAATACCTCACAAATGATTCAGAGAAATACTTTCTGAAACTTGCACGATCTGTTTCTGCTATTTACATTAAATATTGAAGCTGGGGAGTGTGGGGATCCACATTCAAGATTTGTCATGGTTTCCATCCCAAGCACTGCACAGACGTTAGGTTGTACAGCCCAAGCTGTGCCTGGGGCAGAGCTGCATGCCTGAATGTCCTAGTTGTTCTATGCTTTGCTTCAGTTCCTCAGAGTATTCATCAATTGCATTTGGTCTCTTTTCTCATGGATAGATGAAAACCACTTGGTGAAGCTAATGGAAGAGCTCTGACCTTCAGAGCCACATTCTCTCCCACTTGAGATTCACCTACGCTGAGAAATTAAAGCATGCCAGGAGCTGTTGCTGGAGTACAAGCATCTCTCCTGTCAACAGGGAGAGTGCTGCTGGTCACATCTCTGGCCTGAGCCAATAAGCATTTCCTGGACGGGACAGGAGTCAACACACACCAGCATCTGTTCCCAACAGATTTTTTGGATGAGGCCCCTTCTCTCAAAGGCCAAGTTTAATACAATGTAGAGTGTTCTCTGCTGGTTGTTGCCCAGGGCCAGGGAATGCGTTTAACTTATGGATATTGCTTGCTTGCTTGGACTCCGTTGTACTGATGCAATGCAGTTTTGAAACCATGACCACAAGTATCCCAAAACAAAAGGCACTACACGAGTGGCAGAGAGTTGCTCACTTACCCCCTGTGCAACACCCAAAAAGCCAACAGCCTTGTTTAGCACTCCCTGGAGGAGTGCTCTCACACCATCTCACACAATCTCTGTTTTAGACTGTGCTAACAAGTTAGAGAAATTGCTTTTGAGCAAGCACATGATTACAGGAATCATGCACATCCAGTCCTGTTTTCCCCAAACTTTCTATCCAAGTGATCTCCAGTTTCAATGACCTCATTTTCCAAACGTTGTATTTTGTGGTACTGTCTGTCAGAGTAGTGAAACATCCACATAAAAATCAACAGCAATGGTAAAATCCATCTTAGACACGAGCAAGGAAGGGCCAGATCATGATGCCTGGATCGGCTGTGGCACAGATTGCAGATCTGCAGCTTCCTTCTCTTAGCACAATTTATCTTGTGTTACTCTTGGGCAGAGGAGGACAAGCACAGAATCTTCAAAGCAGCCTTTCTAAAAATAAAAGACTAAAGCACTCACCACGAGGATTGTGCCGCTGCTGGGATTTCAGTGAAGAATTTAAAGTCTGACTGCACCTCCAGGGTCAAAAGCTTCATGTTAACACAATAGGGAAATGCAATGTTCATGAGTATCCTATGGCAGGGAAAGGCAGGCACTGTTCCCAGACACACGCTGCTATTTTTAAAGGAGCGTTGTCTTATGAAACAGATGAGCCTGTGTTGCAGTTTTAAGCAGGAAGCATACATGTGTGCAGAGTTAACTGGGTGAGCAGGAAGATAGTGTGAATTACTGTATTTCTGTACATTTGAATCGGAGAGGCAGCAGAGTGGACACAATCCAAGAAAGTAGAAAAGATTGTATTCTCCTCAAACTCCCATGGATGCTGTATTTCCATTACAAACCTGGAATACTTCATCAAATAAGCTACCTGACTCTCCCTGACTGGTATGCTGTAAGAAAGCCCTCAGTGCTTAGTGCTTTGTTACAGAAACTCTTTGGTTAAGCCTGAGCTGCCCATCAGTATGGAAAAGAACTCAATTTCATGCCTGTCCACAACTCAGTGCTGCCAGCTCACTGAGTGCTCTGCTACCTCACATATTGCTTCCGCAGGAACCCACAAGAAAGAAAAGAAAACCCACAGAGCTGTCCATGTATTTTTCTGCCACCGTTGGCTGGGAAGAGATTCCTGAGTAACTGATGCAAAGAAACTTTTAAATTTAGGGAAAAGCTTGTGAATGAACACCTGCTCCACCAACCCCCTCCAAATACGCTTCAGGTGGGGAGAACTTATTTCTATTGCAAGGGAGTTGGACCCTCAGAGATCCCTTGCAACTCTATGGATCCCACGATTCTATGATTGGCAATAGAAATTATAAAAATCATAGTTGATCTGTGCATTGACTAGAAAATGGCCCAAGCAGCAGATGAGGTGAGGGTGTGCTGAAGCACAGTGCTGCCTTACCTCGCTGCTAATAGCTCTTGGATATCTTTGCATCAGATCTGAGCAATTGCACTCAAGATTGACAAGCCTAAATAGTTAAGACCTGGCAGACTTTTGTTGTTGTTTAGAAAAAAAAAAAAGAAAAAAGACTTGCCAAGGCTCTTCAGCAATGAGAGCAAACCTTGATTTATGACTTGCAGTGGAAGGAAAAACAAAGGAAGCCAATAAAGGCATCCATCTTTCCTTTGGAGTTGATTCTTTACCTGCTGGGTATTCAGCAATCTTCCTTATGACCAATATTTCAGAAGTGGTAGCTATATCTCATCTACATCTAAGCAAAAGTCATGGCTCCATGTGGCATTTTCCACAGCACCACAGTTGGTTCATGCTCCTTCACTGTTCACTTCCATCTTCTTACCAGTTGCTTTGCACCCTCACCAAGCTGCAAACCAAGTCTTCAGGGCAATTGGGGTGAGGCAAAGAACCAAACAGAGGTAAATCCTGTTCCAAACCCTGTTGCTATTTCTTCTACTCTGTGTTTCAAGAATATCTTCTAAAAGCCACAACTCAAGTAATGAAAAATTGCTCACCTTCTACTAATAAAGGTTTGGGAGTCTTTGTGAAAAGTTGATCCTGTTCCATGGTGTAGTAGGCAGCTGTCATGCAACAGCATGAGCTATAAAATGCCTTTGTCAGGGAGCAGAGGAGGCAGCTGCTTCCTGAGGTGCAGAGAGCCAGGAACCAAGAGCTGTAACCCAGCAGGACGAGGGCCTCACAGGCCAAGATTGTGTCCCACAGCCCCCAGGATGAGGCAGATCCAGAGAAAGCAGCTATAGTCTGGTTTGGGAAAACTACTTTTTCACTTTGACATCAGGCTGCAGCTAAACAATATGAAGCATCCTTTCAGGGTCTTTATCAAGGACTCTTCTGCATCATCCATCCCCTTGTATATCAGTAAAGTACTCAGAATTACATCATGTGAGCTTTGCATGGGGGAGACATTTTCTATGTGATGAGTGCATTAAGTGGTGAGTGGGATGACATGCAGACTAAAAAGTGGAGCACTGCTGACTGCTGTGTGGTGAGAGCAAAGGGCTTTTTGTTGTATCTCCATCAATTAATACATCTGCAGCGATGTTTTCTTTCTTCCAAGACCTCCACTCCAGGATCATCTAAAGATAGATACCATTCTCCCTTCAATTTCTCGTGAGACCATTAGAAAAAGCAGTGCCATTAACCTGGCTAATGAGGCACTGAATCCAGTCTAATAATCACATACATTTCTTTCCTGCACAGAAACAACTACTCTTGCTTGTGTTACACTGAAATACCTTCAGTGCATTCAGTTTGGTCTTGCCTGAGAGGTAGGAGACAAGGTGAGACCTAATAAATGTGATGCTAGAACCAAAGAATTAAACAAAATCTCCCTGAAAAGCAGAACAGCCCTTTCTTGTCAAAGTGATACGAAGTTTTCCACCATACTTTGACTCCTTAGTCTTGGATTATAGAGTCATAGAATCATAGAATCACCAAGGTTGGAAAGTACCTACAAGATCACTTAATCCAAATGATCACCTATCACTAATTGTTCTCACTGAACCATGTTCCTCAACACAGTGTCTGAAAGTTCCATGAATACCTCCAGAGTCGGTGACTCCACCACCTCTCAGGACAGCCCATTCCAGTGCCTGACCATTCTTTCAGAGAAGGATTTCCAAACGTCCAGCCTGAATCTCCCCTGGAGCAGCTTGAAGCCATTCCCTTTAGTCCTATCACTGGTTAGACAAGAGAAGAGGCTGAGTGAATGATGGGATGGCCAAGAGGACGATCCAGACCTCCTGACTTTATTACTTCACTATTGCTGGGTATTGCCATGTCTTTCTCCTGATAGCTTCTGTAATCCATGCATTTACCACCTTTAGGCTACGCTGTGATGACTCACTCCTTGTTACCTGTACACCAGCAAGAATGAAACACGGATATTTATGTCCCAAAAGCTCCACCAATCCAGTGGCTCCCAAACCAAGGCATGTAAAAGCTGGGAAAAAACTCCTGTGCCCCACTGATATGTGGCTATGGGGCAATCTGATGAAGAAATTCAAGTGACTCTGTATTTTTGATTTCTTCAGGAAAGATTTCAACATCACAGTATTGGAGGACATCCTTCCCATTCTGAAATTCTCCCACAACTTCCCTCTCCACCACAAAACAAAACAGCTAAGCTAAGAAACATTGTAGTCTTAAATATATTCTGAATTTGGGAAGGTGGAATGCCAGAGAGTCTGCACTATTCTGACGGTGCTCTTGATTTTATATGGAGAGCAATTACATATTACTATGTCTGGCAGCATCTGTCATGAATGCAGATAGTTTGTGAATAAATCCCATGGGAAAAATCAATGTTCTGCAACATGCTGATATTCAGTCTAGTTCCAACCAATCTAATTCTGGACATGGAAACACTATAGTTGTGTAAGTAAGATGTTCCACTCAGATAAATTAGCCTTGCTAATTGACCCGTCGTAGCTCCATTCTGAGAGGCTTATGACCTCAGACAAAATGAGTTTCCATGACTGCCATCCACAGCTTCCCACAGAAAAGAGAGCACACGTAACTCCAGGAGACCACAATGGCAGATCCGGATATAAAAAACATCATCCCAGAAGAAGTAAAATATGCAAAATTTCAGAGAGATTAGTCCTTGCAAGAATCAACCTTAGGTCATGCTTATTTTTGTACTGGAGCCTTGATAGCAGGCCACACCTACTAAGATTACGGTGTTCATGACCTGAAGATTTCTGTGGAGTCAGCCATTTTCCCAAGGTCAGTTGGTATGTCTTTCTATTTTTCTTCAGTTTGACCATTCTATCCATGTATGTTCCAACATTTCGTATTTAATAATATGTTTTTCTGTATTTTCTACATTTTCCTTTTCCTTTCTGGAAGGTAATAACGATGGGGAAAATAGACAATGTTTTTTTCTAGTTCAAGGAGGAAAGAGAACCTTATTTGTCAATACTTACCCTTAGAATGTCCCTGGAGACACTCAAGTGGGAAAAGATTTGGAGGGATAAGGACCCTAAGGCAGTTTATGGAGGGAATACTGTCATCCCCATTTACTCTATTTTTCTTCAATTTTCATTTCCTTCTTTCTGTACCTATATTTCTCATGTAATTACATAGTACAGGTTTCTACTCAATTTAAGAGTTCTTGAATGGCTTTAACCATTCCACTCCTGATTAAGTATTTGGGAAACACGGAACTTCATTAAAACTGGAGAAGGAAATGGATTTTCATTTTCACTTGGAAGTCTGACAAGTGGAAAAAAAAATCAACTTGAAACGGATAATAGAAAAACAGATTTATCCATGAAATGAAATTAACAATAACATCAAATGCTGTTTGTTGGGGGGGGGGGGGAATCAGAATTTTTCATTATGATTTCTGCCCTTTGTTTCATGGGAAATAAAATAAAATAAAACTGGTTTTAGAATGGAAAGCAAAACCTGCTGCTCCTGAGAGACTAACTGAAGAGTATTTATATGGATGTTCTATTCCGATATTTCAATACAGTGCTTTATCAAACCTGACGTATTTCCATGATGTATTTTTCTTTTGACAGATTGACATTTCCCAGCGGGAAAACCTTCCCCAGGAATGTTTCTGATGGGTTGTCTCAGATGATCTGCAGCTCTTAAAGCCAAGGCGCAACTTGTGGGATGCTGAAAGGAGTTATAATAGTTCCACTGGGGGTTGGAGGAAGGGTTTGGATGCAGGCAGATCACTGCATTTTGCATTCTGCCTTAATGAACAGCACAGGCAAATGTGAGCTCTTCATGGAGCAGGTGATCTGTTGCATCTCTACCATGAGAACACAGCCCCTGTAGAAAATCCTTCATGTGAGACTTTATATCTTGACTTTTAATAAGCATTCCCCTACTAATCTGTTAAGTCTCAAGACTTAAATAGCTGCTCAGGAGCTCAGCAGACTGAATGTACTGCTAATGAAAAGCACGCTTAATGAAAGGCATTTATTTCTTGCAATCAAATGAGCTGGATTGGGCCTCAGCTTTTAAGCAGGGATCCCACGGAGAGTGGGGAGCACTACTGCCTTTTGAACATGCAGGTAGCAAGATCAGATTAGACCAGATTAGATCTATGAAGCCACAAGTCATCTTCAGAAATTAAACCTCTTACTAAGGAGCATGAATTCATTGGAATGAATGAATTTGGAATTCATTATGTGCTCAGTTCTGAGACTAGGAGAACTACTGATCTGACACCTCGAATGGTAAGAGAAGGACAGGAGATACTGTAAGCCAGCAGGCTACAGATGCACACAGCAAATTAAAGAAAAATAAAATAAATAAAATAAAATAAATTAACATAAAATAAAACAAAGTAACATAAAATAGGAAAGCAAAAAAACAAAAAACCATCAGTTATTTGTGATCAGTTCCTATCTTATCCTGTTTCCATCTTCCAGTGTTATTCTGTGAATTTACAAAGGTCTGTATTTCAAATTCTGCATTGTCTGAAAGATATGGTCAGGGGATCACTTTCTTTTCCTTTCAATACAAGAACTAAAACAAAACTACCACGGATCAGTTTCAGAACGAATGGCAGGGAATGATTTTTTGCACCTTGTAAACTATGATTTCCTTGACACAGCACGATGAGAAAGGCAATAGTTCACATGAGTGCAAAATAGTGGGCATATACAGAAATACATTTTAAAGAAAATGGAATAGAATGGAATACGGAATAGAAAAGAAAAACAGAAAAGCCATTAAAAAATGCTATTAATAATTTTAAATGGAAAGACATAGTGCATGACATAGGATACTATTAGGACAGAAATGGCCTGAGAATGGGTAAATACTCCAGGGATGTACTATCTGTTCCACTTCCACAGTAGTCAAGCAGTCCCAGCCTGTGAAACACAATGGGAGAGTCCTCTGCTTTAACCAGGCACAGCCATCCTTATGCAGTCCATCAGACCACGGTGCTTTAACGACATTGTTATTTCAAGGAGGCAGCTCCTCATTGAAACAACAGTGCTCACACATGTATGTACAGCAGTCAATGGCATCTGCACCTTCCATACACTGTGGTTCATTTTTCTTCAGGGTCACATATAGTCCCAGGTGAGGAGGAAGGAACGTCCGATCAGAGCTCATTCTGGAAAGAAGTGACGTTCAGCTGTGGACGCTTGTGAAAATGGGCTCAGTAGAGCAGATGTGCTTGAAGGATGAATTGCAGATACAACTGTTTGCTCGACACATTCATCCTTATCCATTTTCCATAGTTGTGTTTCTTCAAGCTCCTGGAAAGTTTATCAACGTGTCTGTCATTGAAGTTTCCACTTACTTTTAACACCGCTGCCTGTTGCTACATGAAATGAATCCAAAGACTGCAGACCCATTCACCTGACTGCAGACCTATTAACAGCATTCTTTGCATGCTTCAGTGATCACAGGCAAGCCGTACATCCAATAAGTGCTTTTGAGCTACTGTCAAGCTCCTTTTTAAACCTCATTAAGATTGGATTACTTGGTTATATTAATCCTGGTGGCCCTACGCCAGTGGTCCTGACTCATACTGGTTATTGTAACACACTGTCCGTAAGAATACAGGAAATGTCAAATCCACTTCTGAGGCAGAAAGAAAGGCAAAAGCAAGAAGCTTTCCCCAAGAACATTTCTTGGTTCATAGTACTGTCCATGGGACAAACGGGAACTAGCAACCTGTGATTTCAGAATGAAACGATGATGTCGTTGAGACAGACAGTTGTCTTCAGCTGACTTCCAATGAACACATCAGTGTGCCACTATGCAGCAGAGGAGAACTCTCTTCCTGCCACCCAGGCACAGAAATGCTTCATAGAATCATAGAATCACTAAGGCTGGAAAGGACCACTAAGATCTCGAAGTCCAACCCCTACACACCTTGCCCACTGACTACATCCCTCAGTGCCACATCTCCTCAGTTCTTGAGCACCTCCAGGGATGATGACCCCATCACCTCCCTGGGCAGCTGTGTCACTGCATCACCACTCTTTCAGAGCATTAATTTATCCTAATACACAACCTGATATCTTTTTTTGTTCGTTTGTTTGTTTTTGGTGCTGTAAACACCACATACTCCACATTTTATTGCAGACTGATGCTATGTTTTGTGGGAAACACAAAAACAATCTGTGTCTTTCAACCTTTACAGATAGGGAAAACAGAGATGCAAGGACTTGATTTGAAACACAATATGTCAGCAGTGGAACATGAGAGATTAGAATTCCTGGCTCTCAAGCTCTTGCTCAACCCAATAGACCAATGTTGTCTTCCTTCCCTTGTTACTGTTTTTTTTTGTCTGAATCCAAGAATTGGGATGTTGGATACTGGGGTGGTTTTCTATATTGCTGAGTGGACACATTTTCAAAAATGTGCCCTAAATCATAACAGAGGAGAGATACTGCTGAAATGGCCTACTTACACCATTCAGCACTCCAGTGGAAGGCGAAAAAGAGGCAGATAACAGGTGCGTTTAAGTTTGCTTTATATTATTCTTAGGCTTTACTTCCATAACCTCCAGTCTTATTCTGTAAAGTACTTCCCCCTTGGGGCTCACTAGAGTAAAGCCTGGTGCATTTGTTTTAATCCTGACTGTTGCTCTAAGTAGATGAATGTGATTACTCTGGATAGAGAGGTCAAGAGAAAGGCTGTTTGTTGTTTATTTTCCTTCAGCTGTGGAAGATATTTGAATTGCAAGTATGATCCCGTGCCAGAAAAGGGGACAAATCCTTTTAAGCAAGCACTCAGCTATGGGAAACTTCCTGTACAACAAGTGATTTTTCCTTTCCTTCAATAAAAGTATTTTTGTCTGTATTTTTCTTTGCTTTTTGGCCCTATGCATTATGTTTGTCTTCTCCAACATTTGACTCCCGAGTCAGATCAGGCTGCTAACTTACTCAGCTTTCTGCTGGTTCCTTTTGGTTGCTAACACACTCAGCAGGGAGATGCTTGGAAAGCAAGTCCAGGTTTCTGGGGTATCAGGATGTGAAGCGTGGCTGTGCAACATCTGACTCCTGGCATAAGTCACATAAGGAAAGCATAAACTGAAAACATTCATGATCTGTCGTTAAGTAATCTTCACCTTTTCCCCTTCAGGAGTTCTACAGAGACTCTTCTCAAAGGAAAATTAAATGGCAGTGAAATATAGAATGGTAGAAATACTTGAGTTGGAAGGCACCCCTGGAGATCTCTAGTCTAACAACTGCCCAAACTGGGCTGACTTCAAAATCAGTCTCAGAGATTTGCCCAGTGAGGCTCTGAAAATCCCCAAGCTTATTTTTTAAATAGGTAAGTTACCTGAAGCATTGATAGGATCTCCAAGTCACTTTTTAATAAGTAATGTTGAATGCAATGGAACTCTTTCTGACTTGTATCAGAAGAAATTCATTAGTGTGATATGAGATGATGGTTTCATTCATTTCTGCTGCTTGCTTTCTGCCTCCAAAAAGGTTAGCTTTTAGGTTTTTAATTCTTAGAAAACCTTTTGGTGTTCAGTATGGCACTCTATAGCTTAGAATTCTTGTGCAGCACTTGAACTCCTATCTTAACTTTAATTCAAACGTAATAAGAGCAGTGTGATTTTGCAGTCCAGCTGCGTTTTTATCATTGTACCTATCAATGATTTGCAGGCCAGAATGCAGAAATGCTGTTATCAGGACACATCAGCCTACATTCAGTTGTTTTTTTTTCATGTGGATTGAGAGAAAAGTCTTTGGGGTCTGTCTATTATTCAGCCAGTATTATTGACAGCTGTAGGTACTTGGGGGATATTATTTTGTCAATCCTGACATGCCTTGTCCAGCTGTTTCAAAGATTTCAAGTGAGAATGAATGAAGCCTTTGTTAAGTCAGCCAGTTGCCTTCTGTCTCTGTTCCTGGAGTCCAAGATGAGTTGAGCCATTTTATACATAAAATTTCAGTCTTTCACAGCCTAGAACTTGTTATTTTTTTTCTGGGAAGAAACTCAAGATTCAATCAATTGCACTCATCAGCTTATCTGGAGAAAGTGTCTCTCTTTCCCCTCATAAAAAGAAGATAAATACATTTGAAAAAAAAAAAAATCACACATCCTTAAGCAATCCAATTGCATATGCCTTAGTTCAGACTCTCTACTTCTGTTTTCATTGTAGTGTAAATTGCCTTAGTCCTAGCAGCAATCTTTGCCTTTCCTTTTCATATCTCAGTGTGTAATGCAGCATTTACACAGCCAATACCCTGGGAACTTGATTGCTGTGCAAAAAAATAAATTCTTGATTACCAGTTCTCTGGTAAATAAGCATGAAATGATATAAATCTTTTCTGTTATTGTGACTCATAAGTCATCCTTAAACTTTGGAGAATCCACTGCTAGCTTCATCTGACCCTTCAGGTGGGAGATTTCACTACAGGCAACTAGCCTGAAAAAGGCTGAACCATCCTAATTTAAAGTAGCATAAGTAAGCCATAATTTCTTGGTAACATAAGACATAATGAGTCCCCTAAAATGGTTTATTAATGAAAATGGAGACAGAGCTAAAGATGTCTAACACACACAAAAAACCCTCCATGGAAAGGAATTATGACTGCTCTTCAGAAGGGCTGCAGAAAATGAGGGCAAGCAGTATTGCCTGATCCACAGTAAGCCCTCCAGCATCTATTTTAATTAGATCCTGACCATGTGTGTGAAGCATTGCCCTGCAAGATTTCATACCCAAAGCCATCAAGTTTGGAACTGCTTTAGATGATTGCTGGAATAGTTAGGAGCAGATTCACTGAATGACTAAAAGGTCCTCCAGCTTTCCTTCCTGCGAGGGCTCTCATGGAAGATAAAGCACACATTTGATTCAGACTCTGAGAGACAGATGTTCAGCATAGGGAACTATTGTCAAAAATGCTGTGAACAAGACGGGCATCAAAAATCAAATGTGCTCTCATGTTCTTTAAGCCTCTAAGTAAGGATTTAAGCAAGTTGGGCCATATCTTCAGTCACTGTAAACTGTCATAATACAGTTGCAATGAGGAACAGCCAAGTGTGCGTCAAGAAATAGAAACTGCCATATAGGGTGGGATTTTTTTCTTTTTTTTTCTTTTTTTTTTTTTTTTCTGGAAAGGTTGGATGGGATTCATCACATCTAACTTGACGTCTGCAGTGTAGATATTCCCATCTGAACTCCTTGCTCTCAGCTCCTTTCATAGCCAAGGGAAGAAACAGAGCTGGGCTGTGAGTCAACAGACTGACTGTAGACATTGAGTTTAGAGTGATGTGAATGAAGCTGGCCTTTTCTGACTACACTGATTAGAAATCCAGTGACTACAAAGGAGCCTGAGGAGATCAGATCATCTGTAGGTACTCGGATAGTGATATTAGTAGACAATTTTATTCAGCCCTGTCCAACCTATGATGGCAGTTTGTTGATCCAGAAACTATCCTGGGAACCTACATCTCATTTCCTGTGTCCTGTTTTAGAAGTTAAATGTTCTATACTGGACATGTCGTGAAGTCTCATGCCGAGTCTGAAACACTGACAAGATCATCTGCTTAGTATGCAGCCTGTCCATTTCTGTTTATTGCTATTTGTCAGCATATTTTCCAGCCCTGTTGCTTGCCAAGTGGAGTATTGTGCTGCTAATGACACTAATAACTAACAACACTGAGATGATGGCAGAAAGACAAGTAAAAGGAAGAACATGCTATGTTCAAGTTTCTTGTTTTTCTTTCTTAACAAAATGCAAGTCATTTGCTTGACTTGCCTGTAGGTTTTTTGCAAGCAATTTGTATACAATGCAATTGTTGCCAAAGCAAACTCTACAGGCATAGTCAGTAACTTTAAGATAAGTTTTATATCTATACGGCCAGCTTGAGAGTCCTAACTTCAAGAAAAATGGAATTCTAACTTAGTTTGCATGGATACTTGTCTTGTCAAAGGGAAGCTGGTACTTATATACAAACACACGTGCTTACATGCCTAATATAGTTTCAAGTGGCTAACTTTAGGCACCCGGAATGGAAAAATGCAGCAAGCACAATCCAGAATAGAAAGCTGTTATTCTTGGGAAAAGTTGATGCTTTTCTTTGAGAATGACACAACACGATTGGGCTATGGAGATGAAGAGAGATAATTTATGTTGGCAGCTGAATTCTGGGCAAGGGGATGTGCAAATCCCCACCTCATGCATTCTTCCACTCTGTAAGCCCGCCTCTCTGCTGTGGAACTCCACTATTACTTTCCTGAAATCCTCATGGTATTATTGCTGTGACTGACAAGTGGATGTTTGTAGAACTGTCTCTAACTCATTTACCTGCCAACTGCTGAGTCAAATTTTAGAGGCTCCTCCACTACAGCTGACAGTGTCAGGCAACTACATGAAGAAATATCAAGAACATTTCTTGTTTGTTTGCTATGCTGCGAGCTCGCAGAGAGGTAAAGAATAGCTCTTGGGGGAAAAAGAAAACAAGAAGTGGTTTCCAAATGTGTCATTACAAAAGCTAAACAAGCACAGCTCAGTTGCTGGAATAACTGAGACCTCACAAATCAAGAGCAGCCTACTCAAGAGAAGGATTCTATCATAAGTTCATGTGGTGAAACTGCACTTCAGCATTGAAGCTCTCCAAGGCAAAGATGAAGGTTGCAAGCAATGACAGACTGAAATGTGCAAAAGTTAGTGAAAATCTTACTGAATTATCAAGTGCTGGCTGCAGTCACCTGGCATGAGCATGCACTCAACCCACAGCACCTCAACTTGCCAATGTCTCCCTGAGATTTGTGATGGGCTGGGAACATGTAAACTTGTGAAAATGTGTTTCAGCTGACACACGGTGCAGGATTCTGTACAGATATTAAAGCACACTGTGTTTAGATGTGTCCACACAACCTAGGTGCCTCTCTCCAGTTAATGGAGACCTACTCCATACAGCCAGTATGGAATGCAGAGGGTGAGCCCCGAAGAGATAACCTCTGTTGCATATCAACGTTGGATTCACCATTTTTCCACTGAGATGTGAGCTCAGTATTGAACTACAGTGATACCCACACCTATTCTTCTCAGTCTGTAAGGAGTCCTGTACAAAGTAACTTATTTAAACTTCAGGACTTCATACGTTGTCTGACCTTCAATTCAGAACAGAAGCTACTTCAGAGAGAAAGATGATGCTGGAGGATGACAATGAGCAAGCTATTTGAGTTGGGAATTAAACAAAACTCAAGGCATGAATTGAATGAGAAAGATCTCAGGAGAAAGGAGAAATGAGAAAGAGAGGAAGAAGAGTTAAATGGATCTCTTCACAAACCAATAAGTTTGTCTTCTGTATGCTGTAGGTTCCCAAAAGCATTGTAATAAAGTTCTCCCTACTGAGTTCTTAACAGTAATATATGAAATTATTTCAAATTAAAATGAATAGAAGTTGGCCTTCCAACTCTGTGATTCATTTTCATTTCAGATTGCTAGTAACAAAAATTCACCATTTACAGAACTAGTATTCTGTGCAGGCATTGCCTGAGAACTGGGAAAGGAAACATAAAATATAGGAAACAGTACTGAAAAATGCATCCTGCAGAATACACTATAATAATAACGATACAAAATAGATTCAGATTTAAGTGTAAGAAATAAATCAAAGTAGGACGTGGAAATCGTTGGTCTCTATCTCATCTGACTGCCTAGTGTCAAATCGCCTGCAGCATCAGTAAAATGCAAGCTAGCAGTACAAAGTAAATGCAATATGTGCAGAACGTGTTAATGAAGAAAGAGTGAGAGAGAGGCTGAAGCAGACATTCCTATTCCATTATGTGAAGATCCAAGCCCTGCTTCCAAGGAAGTAACATGAAAATTATTGGAACAAATGCTTTCCTGAACTGGGAGCAGGATGTATTTGTGTAAACAATAGTTTCTCCTCCTTCAGGATCCATACAAAACCAAATAGCAAATCCTGGTAGTGAGGCATAGGAATACTTTCTTGGACAAGCAAGGAAACCATGAGAGCAAGCTTCCATGAGACATTAAACACAAAGATGTCTCTATCAGTGTTCACACAGGCCACAGACCTCTGGATGATGGAAGAGCCACCACACATTTGCCCCATCCCTGCAATTATTTGCACTGAAGCAGATGCTGGTCTCAGTATTTTAATTAGAGTCTTTCTGATGAGTCCAACTACTCTCCCACCATGACTGATATGGAACAGCTGTGAGTTCACTGTCCTGTTCCTGTTCACCTAGAGAACGGTGGAAGTCAGCATGCCAAGAATGGTTGCATTAGATGTGTGCCATGCACTGATGGCGGGGTTTTCTTCTCCCCCTGGTCCCAGAGTGGAACATCTGATCCTAAAACTCTGCTGGGATGGCAGTGCCTGCAGGCACCAGAGCAATTTCCCCAGCCCATGCAGGCTTGGTGCTCGTTGAGGTTTGTGGAGGTCTAGAGAAGCCAAGAGCTGATTGCATCGCCTTGGCAGCAGCATGTACAAAACACCAAGCTGGGCGTGCTGTCCCAAGCAAAAGCCCTGCATTACTCCATGAGAATATGGTGTCCACACGAGTTCCACAGTAAAGAAAGTAAAAAAATCTATTTTATCACTAAGGGGTGATGCTTTCACCTAATTTTCCTCCTTAGTCCCCACTCCTAAGGTTTATATAACGCTCCAGAGACTTCACTATTAGGAACCATTTCAAGCAATGGAATTTTCTTTAAATATAACCGTTTTCTCCTCCATCCCACTTACATTCTTCACTCAAGTGTAACTGCAGGCACTGAGGAGGAAGAAACAATGTGCCTCTATACTGTCAGAGTGATTTCTATTATCCCAAGCTGTGCTCATTACCAACTCTGACCCATCATTATTTCAGGAAACCATTACATTTATTATTAATAAGATCCCTCCAGCAAGCTTTCCTCCCTAGCAGACATTACGCTAGCTTCAAATGTCATCATGTGCTCTTCTCTCTGTGGCATTCACTCACTCTGTAAGAAGCGGGGGACTCCTCCCATTCCCCTTCCTAGCCTCACTTTCCTCTGATCCAGCATACCTAGGACCAACTCACCTGACTCTTTGAAAATGATGCAGACAAAAAGAGACATGTCAACACAACACTTTCAGAGATGTGGAGATGCTACGAGCTATCACGGCATCTCTGAAAAGAGTTAAGTATTTTAGGAGATGAATAAAACCCCCCTGATACATACTACAAACTGTATCCACTCAGACTCGGCACAAGACATCTAAACCCTACTTGAGATCCCAACTGGGAACGCTATCAGTCTACCTTCCACAAAAGTTTGCAATGTTTGAATGCTGGAAATGGGAGCAAAACCTACATTTTGCCCTATGTAGAGAGGGCTTCTGCAGAGATTGAGGCTACAGTCAGAAGCCCAGGCTGTGTGGTTGTTTTTAACCTAGTGAAGGTCTACCATAAAGTGCAAACACCACTCTGAAACCAACCGTATGTCTGTGTTCATCACGTACTTATCTATTTCTGATCCCAGAACTTTTCAGTCCAGGTCCAACTTCAAGAGAAAGTACAGAATGTGATCTTTCAGAATACAGACGCAGCAACTGGAGCTCAGTTCCTATAGACTTCTCTTAGGACAACAGTTAAACACTCATGGCATCCCACTTTGCAGATGAGCAGTCCAGTAAAGTCATCCCTGACATAGCTCTGCTGGGAACACACCCACAGAAGAGAACTCTGGATGTCACCTGGAGTGAAATATTTGATATTTCTTACTGGTTCCCTTTACTTTTACCGAAAGATGCTTCATCCTTCTGAGAGGTGATTAAATATTTCAGCCCAACTTCACCCTTTGGATACTTACGAACTGTGTAATGTCTCTGTTATTATAACTGCCTACCAAACTACCTGGTTATATTGTGGAAACTCCTCAGAGTTCCAGATAGGGCAAGAACCTTATTGTCTTAGGTGTTACACCAAGAGCTGGCCATGTCCTTCCTCCAGCGAGAATGGATTCTGTATTGATTCCCCAGTGTATCCAGTAAGAATATTTGCAGGTTTAAGGTTTAACAACTGTTTAAATCCTTTCAGGACTCGAGCTTTGAAAAAAAAAAAAAAAAACTAACCAAACACACGACGACAAAGAAACAACACCAGAAAACTCAAACCCCCAAACACAAGGGAGTCACCCTTGTATGGTCATGGTTGAAAGCAATTTCTGAAAGTCACTTGAGAAAGAACTAAGCAATTGGATCCATGCCATGATGCAATATGGAGGCTCTCTCCATCCAGCCCATCAGAACTGTCATGTTCTCCTGCATTCCTACATCTCTGCTCGTTGGTCTCATGGGTCTTCATTTGCCCAACGAGCAAGGCTTGTGTCTCATATACCACATCTATCCATGCTGTGTGTCTATGTGTATCAATATACCTCTCCCTGTCTCCATTTTAACTCTTTCACCAATCTTACACATGAAGTCAAACAGTGTGATGAACATCCCCACAAGTTTTATAAAAGGAGATGACTGTGAGAGGTGCAGCCAGAAACGCTATGATTGAAGGAGAATCTTGCAACGTGAGATCACCCCTTTAAGAGTATAAGGAAATCTGAAGGAGTTTGCCCTTCTAAGCAAGCAACCCAGAAAGCTCTGGCTGGATTTCGCAGTCAGCCATAAGTGGAAAAGCCCTAGAAACACAACAGAAGGAATGATCAGTTTAATCCTTAGATAGTCATAGTTTGGGGTTGTTTTGTACTAATTCAATACAGCATGAACATTATGAGCCTCTGGTTCTGCGCAGTGTAATAAACAGAGATAAATCATAACAAAAAGCCACGGAGTAGTGTGATGGAAAACCTTTCTGGTTTCAGGGGAACTGACCTATGCCTATGCACACAGAGCTTCAGGCTTCCTTCACCAGTTCTCATGAATTCATGTAATCCCACTGCGTGTGAGTTTCCAGTCCTGGAGGTGGATGTTTAAATGCAATAAAAACTTCAGCTGGATTTATTCCTCCTTTTGCATTTTCATGAAAGCATTCATATTAATTGGAAGCACGCAACATTGAGTTACGGCTTTGTTTTCTTTTAATAATGAAAGGAAACAAATGGTGGTGCACAACTGACGGGAGGGAGAACTGGGAAAGCTTAAACATTTAAATGCATTCAGATTGCTGAATAACCAGAAGAAAAGAGAAAATAATGGCTTTTTTTTTTCCCTTTTCTATTCTTTTTTTTTTTTTCCAGGTCTCCTAGTCTATATAAGAGTCTGTCTATCTCCTTGCTGTGATATACACATTGTATTAAGTTTAACCTCTGCATGGGTTTAGGTACTTAAGCCTCCTCGTAGGTGTTCTGGAGAGGGTGAGAAGCTGTTGCTTTATATCTTTTGTGATCAAATCACAGAATCACATCCAATCCTCCTGCTGGAGCAATGGCAAAAGGCAAAATAATTCAACGCCCCAGAGAAAGATGTCCAGGCACTTCTCACCCCAAGTGAGCCTTGCTAAGCTCATGCAAATTTGTTGTGACAAAGGGACTCCTTCCTCTTTCCCACTGTGCTACCATGATATTTATGCGAATCAATTTTAACTGGGGAGAAAACAAAGAAAAAAAAAGGCAACAGCAACAACAAAGGAGAGTGGTAGAAAGACAGTGTCACGGGGAGGAGGAGGCACTGCCACCCCGAAAGAACATCAGGCGCCCAGGGTCAGCTTTGCTCATCAAGGGTGGCAGGCAAGGGTCTGGTATCCAAATTGCTGAAGCTTCAGTTCCCTTAAGACTAACAGCCATCCTAGGGCAAGACAGCAGAAGGCCAGATGGCTCTTGGGCAAGTATGCTATTGAATGTATGGCATGAGGATGAAGGGGTGGCCTTATTGTGCCTTTTTTTGCACAGGGGTCCAATCTGGCAAGTACCCTTCTAAGAGAAGAGCAAGAAGAGTGTCTCTTGTTTCACAAGAAACAGCCACTCAGGCTGCTTTTGGCTTCCCTGGTTTGGAGGATGTGCATTCCCAGCTGAGATATGCCCTCAAGGAGTCTCAGAAGGCTTGCTACTGGGGGATCTAGAGTTTCCCATGACAACTGGATAGAGCAAAAGGGATGCCTACAAGTTTGGAGATTTGGGGAAGGTGTTAGGTGAACTTGGTGAGTGATAGGCTGACACTCCTTTGTTCTGAGGCATGCAGGAATCCTGAGACTTGATCTTTGTTATCACAGAGGTGAAGGTCCTCAACGCACCCAGTAATGCTGTATCTAGGGCTGGTGGGTGCCCCTTTACTCGTGGTTGACATTGCCAATAGTGCCAAGGAGGATTCCCCATCACTTCCTGAGGCTTGTAGTGGGTCCTCTTTGCTACTGCAAGCTTTTGACCAACGCAGTTAGCTCCTGGATGGTTGTGAGGGTGTACGTGTCACACTTACAGTCACAGAATCGCTATGGTTGGAAAAGACCTCTAAGATCTTCTAGTCCAAGTGCTGACCTAACGCTCACCACGTCCCTCAGCGTCACATCTCCACGCTTCTGCAACACCTCCAGGGTTGGTGACCCCAACCACCTCCCTGGGCAGCTGTGCCACAGCATCACCACTCTTTACGAGAAGAAACGTTTCCTAATATCCAACCAGCAACTCTCCTAGCAGAATGTGAGGCCACCACCACTCGCCCTGTCGCTGCTACTCGGGAGAAAAAGCCAACTCCTCGCTACAACCTCTTCTCAGGGAGTTGTGTGTCTCAGTTTCCGACAGGGACACCGGTTGTGCCACTGGGGTTAGTGGGATCCCCAGCAGCCGGGAGCTTGGGAGAGACCCCTTGAAGGCAACCTCCCCGCACCTCGTGCTGGCGGTCAGGGCTCAACACCGCACTCAGCGCTCGGGGAAGGGCTGACCCCACCGCTTCAGCAGCACCGCTCTCTGCGAGCTCACTCCGGCCGAGGGGGTGACTCCTTTCACTGCAGAGGCAGACGGAGCTCCCCACTGCCCCTGGAAGCTGCAGGGGTCGCGTTCCCCGTCGCGGGGGTAGGGGCTCGACCTCCTCCATCCCCGCAGCTCCCAAGAGGAGGGCGGGCTCGGCTCCCCCCTCCCGGCTCCCTCCCTCTCTCCCTCCCTGCGGGGGTTTGCCCTGGGACGCGCCGGCGGCACCGGGGACGGCTCCGGGGCGTCGGGTGATGGGCGGCGGAGGGGGGGAGATGCCAACACATGGGCAGAGAGGCTGAACGGGCACAGCCGGCCCCGGGCAGCCCCCCATGGCGGGACGGGCTCCGCAGCGCAACCTCCCGGCGGCGGCCACCGCCGTTCTCCTGCTCCTGCCCGTAAGTGCCGAAGCCGGGGAGGGGGTGGGGAGACGCGGGGTGGGAGGGAGAGCCGGAGACGCCCCACGCTCCGGTCGGGAGCCCACTCGGTCCCCGTCCGCTCGGCTTTGCGGGGCTGTCCCGCACCGCTCCCGAGCGTCCGTTCGACGCAGGGACGCGGCGGTGTCCCCTGAAGTCCCCTCGGAGCTGTGCCGTGATCCTTTTTTGCTTTCCCTTTATCCGTGAAGGCGTTTCCAGGCGGCTCCGTGGGGATGCGGGTGCCCTCCACGGATCCCATCGCCTTTACGACGCGCTCGGTCCACGCGTCCGCCCAAAGCGTTTGCTCCGGGACATCAGAGGGAATTTTCCTTCAGCTCCTTCTCCACCATCCCTGGGATGAGGTGGCCATCGGGTGGGATCTGAACCCGGCATTGCCAACCCACGCTCCCCGGTCAGGCTGATTTCTCAGCGGATTGATTAAGGGATACTTCGAGGTGTGCTGGGTGATCCCCAGAAAGCAAACGCGAGACGCAGAGGGGGAGACACGCTGATCTTCCTCCTCATTTGTGCCGGCTGCTCCCCCAGCATTACAAAAGTGGCAGATTTCTGGGCTGCTTTTTATTCCCTAGCAGTGCTTTCCCATATTTCATTCCATCAGGCCGGAAAAATACTTCAGTTCCCATGTAGAGAGGGGGACTCCTTGCCAGTGGGCTTATCAGAAGTGCCCAGGTGCCCACTCTTGCCGGGCTCATTCTTTGTCAGTGAATAAAAAATGCCGTGTTTTTTCCCCTGTAGATGTAATCTATGGACAGGGCTGTTTTCTTCAGTTTCCTGTAGCTTTGTGTTTGGATTGTTTCTGTATGCTCGGGGTGGTTGGCTTGTTTCTCTGAAAATAAAACAGTTGCCCCAAAAGAAAGGAAGAAAAGTGCTGATTAGGAGTCACAGTGCCAAGTGTCTGTAAGATGTGTTTATCCAGAGAGAAGGCGTGCTTTGAGTGCACTCTGAGTGCACTCATCTGGAGGAGCTGGTTTGGATGGAGCCCACTTAGGTAATGGACACACGTGTGTCTGTGTGGTGCCTGTGCCACAACACAATCCCCATCCTTATCTGTCAAACAGCTCCTGGTGCAGCAGCTGTGGCCAAAGGAGAGCTTGGAGCAGATTCCTGCTGTGTTTTCATCCACAAATGTTAGCAGTTTGACCACACTGCTGCTTTACAGGTGGGCAAAACTTCCCATCGAGGAATTTAAAAGCTTCTGTTCAAACCCAACGCCCGTTTGTCCCTGTTTAGCTTGGAAACCTTTCAGAACTGACTGCAAGTCAGTGGCTCCACTCACTCTGGTGGATTCAAGAAAAGGCATGACTGCTCGTGGGAGCTGGAACCTTCACAGCAGCCGAGCATTGTATTTTATGGGGACTGCAGGTATGAAACAAGGCAGCTTTCTGGTACAGAATTAGATCTGCCGCGTGAAAATGCTGGTGCAAATGGGCTGTCAGATTTCACAGGGCCGGTCAGGGGGTGAGGGCTTGCTTAGCAGGCTCTGAGATTTATGTTCGCTTAAAGGGTTTCTGTACACGTTACACTGGAAAAGGTAAATACTTGAGTGTGGAAACAAGTAGACAAGCATACCTCAAAGCAAAAGGAAATGATTCTTTGGACATTTTGACGTAGAGCCCTTGCTGAGCTCGTGTAGTTTGGAGGAGGGAGCATCATTCATCAAAAACAAAAGCAAAGCTTGCTGTAATTCACATGCTCTCCCAAATGTTCAGTTGTTTGAATGTATCAGCCAGTGGTGACAAGTTAAATAACATTCCTCGTCTGAAACTGTCAAAATTCAGTCCTACTGTGAATTAGGGCAGCATAAACACCCTGTTATGAGAGGCCTTTGCTGCTGTGCTGATTCATCTGGGTTTGAACCTGCAGCCATTGCACGGCCATCCCTGTGCATTTGGTGGAGGTGGTTGTATGCGAGGAGGAATGGCTGAAGCTGACTTATGGTCATTTTGCCACGTTTCAGTGATTCCCATAGTTACCCTCAGCTCGAGAGAAAGCAGACTTCAGCTTTCATTTGTGTAAGACATCTGCTTGTATTACCGTGCTGCCACCAGGTCCCCTGACTCTGTGGTCTTCATTTTGCAAACCAGAGCTCAGCTGTGCCTGCCTGCTGAAGCTGATGAAGGAAGACAGGGCAGAGCAAGGACTGTCAGGTCCACACTTCTTGAGTTTCACTCACATAGGTTGTTACCTCTGCTCGTACATTAAGACTGCCAGGACAGCCATTCAATCTTCAGGCCAGATGCCCAAGCGTGGCTCGTGCCCGTACTGCAAAACTCCTTCAGCCTCTAAAATGGGGAAACTGTGCACAAACTGAGTTCTGAGATCAGTCCGGGGAGCAGCCTAACTCACAGATCATTCCCGGGAACTGTTTGAGATACTGCTAGATCGCCTGGGGCAAAAATGTGGCCGGGAACCATTCTAAAAATTTAACAGTGTAAATGATTAAGTGCTTAAAACAGACCTTTGCTCTGTTTGATTTATTAGCTCCGATGGAGCGTGCTTTACTCCCATTGCTCAGAGCTCTCGGTGAGTGCCCGAGGGAGGCATTTTCCTCTGAGTGAACTCTTCCTTGCTTTGAGCTCAGCGATCAGCTTGCTTTCTGCTGGAGATTGCTGCAGGATCCTGTTGGTGATGTGATGATCTGAGAGATTCACAGGGGAAGCAGCAGGGCAGTGGGTAACACCAGCTTGTAGAGTGTCTCGGCGTTTCCCTTTATTCTCATTTTGCCCATTACATTATCGAAAAAGATACTAAAGAAAAAACACGTTGCTAGTAGAAAAAAGTATATATTTTGCTCGTGTCACTTTCAGGTTTGCAGCATGTAAGATTTCAGGGAGGCTTTGGGGAAGGCTGCTTTGCTTCAGTGTAAAACTGCGTCCAGTAAACGACGCTTCGGTACTTTCCATTATCCTCTGTGCCTTCGATTTGAGATGAACAGATCAAATCTCCATCGTGTAAACTTCTTTCTCGTGTCCTGTGCCGCTTTCGATCTCGGATGCTGATGTTTTCCCACGTGAAGCTCAAGCATTAATTCTCAGATGTGAAGCTGGAGCTCTGCAGGGTGCCCATGGCATCTCCTTGCCCCCTCTCTAGATGTGCAGTGCTGCGTACCAAGGCCTTGCAGAAGCATCCTCTTTGCCTCCTCATCTTTCTATTCATAACAGCCAGCCTTGACATCTAAACACTCGCTGCTGCTTTGCTTTATCAACCTATTTCTTTGTGTGGAATTGTATATTTTTTTCCACCAGCTTATCCTTTTCTTTTTATCTGAATAGCTTTGAAAACAGCTATATTTGGTTTGAGCTGGCAGGCGTTCAGCGCAGAGCTTTGTGTGCTTTACTTTTTTTTCTCTCTGAAGAGTTTGATAAACTTCGCTGCAGCGCTCATTACGAGGGGAGGCAAGCAGGATCTAGTCATTCAGCGCTGCAATGCACCGTCCTTCAGATCAATGTGCTGCTTGGATTTCATCAGCCACATCCAAATGTGGGAGAATTGCACTCCTCGTTTGCAGTGCCATTGTGGGGATGAGCGTTAGGTGCTCGCTGCAGGGATGTGCAGCATGTTCTGCTTTTGGTAGCACTGTCTGATCCCCAGCGTAGGTCCCTGCCTTCACCATCCTGACAAAGGCCCTTTGGGAAGGGCTGTGTGACAGTGGCATTCTGAGAGAGCCACTTGGCAGAGGCAGGCTGTGACATCCTGTCCTGACCTCCAGCTCACGAATACCTCGTAGCTGGGCAAGGCAGCTGCTGGGAACGTGCTGCCCCTGTCCGTGCACACCTTGTTCTAACAAGGCTCATGCCAACAGCTCTATTGTGGATCTAAATGGGTGGAGAACTTGGAAGTCGTCCTTCTCTGGGTACAACCAAATAAATGGCGTGTGTTTGTATGGAAAGGTGGCTTGTTTTCTCTAAATAAGAAAGGAAATCCCTTCGGTATGTCAAAAGAGGAAAAGTGCTTTTTCAACGCAGCTGTAAGAAAGTGAAACTCATTGTAGTTCTACAAAGTTTTACATAACACTGGATGAATAACTATCCACTTTGGGATGAGTATGCTGGGAAAGTAAATAGTGAGCAATGCTGATGGAGATTAAAATACATTAGCTGTCCTTGCTACAATGCTAAACCCTTGCCCTGGTAATAGTAGCTGAAGTGCCAGAGGCCTGGAAGGGATCCACATGCCCATGAGGCTCTGGGATAATCTTTCTTGCTATTACCCAGGTCCCTGGGACACTGGAGGCTTTCTGGTGCTGACGTCTGGGTGCTGCCTTAGTTTTGGGGGTGCTGTCATCTAGCAGGGAAGGCTTTTCCAGTGGAAAGGAAGTTGTGGGAGGAAGGAGGGAAGAAGGTGAAAGTGAATTAAAGGAAGCGCGTTGATGAACTTGAGCAGGCTGTCTGCAGGGCTGGCAGCCAGGCTCTGCCAGCAGGCATCTCAGTATCAGTTCCCTTTGAGTGGCAGTAGCAGGCTCTCACAGCCCAGAGGGTTTCAGGCTTGGGTTTCAGGAGTCTCATGCCAGCAGGAGCAAAGAGATGGTGCATGAGCCAGCACTCCTGACAGAACTTTGTAGTGTGGACATCATAGGCACAACTGTTCAGCTTCCTCCATTGCAGGCCCTGGAGCTGCTCTGCTGCTTTTCTTGAGAGCAAGGACATCTGGGCACAAGGCTGCACCTTCTGTTGTCATCTGACTTTTTCAGATGAGGGAGGAGGGCCAGAATGATGGCTTGGAGCACACAAAGGACTTTGACTGGGAGATCTCCCAGTCAGATGGAGCGAGGATCTTTCCTCATGTCTTCTCTGCTGGGACATCAGCTATTTAGACCTTTAGATATTTAGGTCTTGAACTTGAGAGACCCTTTGTAGTGCAACAATTCCCCAGCAAGTGAATTCCACAAATACTCATGAATATTATTTTATGACATGAATATTTTCAAGTCTTAGCAAGCTTTCCGTATCTCTTTATCCCCAGCAACAACAAAAAAGAATATTAAAAAGAAAATTACATCCTTAAACCACACCATTGGAAGGGAATTCTGGAGGTCTCTTGTCCATTCTCTCACTCAGAGATCCAAAACCAGATCATGCTGTTTGGGCCTCAATGAGTTTGGTTTCAAAACTGTGTTTCATGAGATTTTGGAACCCCATCTGCAATGCTCAGCCAACTGTCACGGTGCTTGTTTTTTTCTTCATGTCCTGTCTGATTTTTTCCCTTGATGCAGCTTTAGACACGATATAGACTTCTGAGAAGAGCTTTGCTCCTCTGTAATTCCCCTCTGGGAGGTGAGATGCTGTTGTTAAACCTCCTGTTCCAGGTCTCTGCGATGTTTGCTTTTCAAATAGTAACGGTGGGCTCCAGCCCAAGAGCTAGCAGCTTAGGTAAAAAGCAATGGATAGGGAGAAAGAGATTTAAGAGTGAGCCAGAGAGGTGATGTTCCTCATTGGTAGCATATCATGAAGTCTTAGGTCAAAGGAACATTTTCTGGGGGATAGAGAGGTTCTATTGCTGACACTTTGCAGACTGTCACAGTCACTATCCAGATAGCTCTATCTGCTTAGGGCCTTGATCCAGTGTGGGAGATGGTAGAAAAGGTGGGAACATGCTGGCAGACCTAAACACAGACATGAGGAGTTCCCATTTGATGAGCTGGAATTGGGGCAGCCTGTGAGGGAAGGCCTTGAAGTATAAGTGGTGGCATGCTAGTGGCAGATGGGTGAGCACTCTTTGCAGATACTGTTCAAGAAGTTTAAAGTTTGCCTGGGAGAGAGAGCTGAGATGCTACCATTCATTTGAATCAATGTGAGTTTTAAATTTGAGCTACTTGGCCAGGGTTCCCTGTGTGGTATGTCCCCAGTGCGTAAGTGATCTCATCCTAAACCACATCTTTAAAGCGGAGGTCATGGGTTGTACCTTGATAGTGCTTTGGTCTTTCCACTAAGTATTAGGGAGCCCAAAGCAATGGTTTCTGAGGTCAGTGAGTGAGATGAGTCACATCTGAGGTGCTGAGAAGAATCATCATAATGTAAACTAGGTGGAAAGAGTGGGAAGAGATCAGCTGTGGTCCTAGTGTAAAGACTTTGGATAAGGGCTGATGTGAAGCCAGGGGAGCTGTGAAAGGTTTGCTGCCCTTCCAGATACTGAACAGGAGGACATTCACAGATACGGGCAGTGAAGAACAAAACTCTTCAAGTGTAAGAAATTGAAAAGTCTGTCCTTTATACAATTTTATTTGAAGATGTTATATTAATCTTTTCTAATGTCTCATGCCGTTCTGGGAGAGCGTGGAGATTTGGTTGGACAAATCCAGCTGATGGGTGGCTTTAAACAGTTTCCCTTTGCATGCTGTGACACAGTGATGAACACAGTACGTGCACTGCTCTCAGTGGATGAAGAATGTCTCCCCAGCACCCTCAATCAGCAGAGCACATAGGCAGATGCTTGATGAAGGTGTAACATCAAGTTTCAAAGACACCCGTGCTGTTTAGCTGTTGTCTCAGTGTAGCAGATGCTTGAGACTTTTTAATTTATTTCTGAATTTAATTTCATGCTCAGAACTTAACGTGTTTGGTCGCTGTGTTGAGCTGAGGTCACATTTCCCATTCTTTGCAGATGTACGTTCTGCATCTCTAGACCTCCTGGAAGAGTTGCAGAGTGCCTGATGGGCTCTAAGATCACAGAGCAGTATTTCCCAGCTCATGTGGGGCTCAGTAGCTGTCACCCAGCTCATTTGGGGATCAGTAGGTGGCAACACTGTTTTATCTAGCTGCTATGATTAACTTAGAGGCAAGTAGTGACAGGGAGCTGAAAGAGCTGAAGGATGACTCGAAAAGGAGGCTTTTCCTTGAACTGTGCTAGCAATCTGTCCTTTTACTGTAACCTTAGCTGGCTTGGGCTTCAGGTTGCAGATTCCTGTGAAAACTTCTATTTAGACCTTCTGTCACAAATGGAAATTATTTTTCTGGTGAAGCAGAGCCAAATGTCTGCATACAGCCAAATGCTGCTGCATTAAGCAAAGCTAAGCAACAAGAGTTGGGAAAGGCCAAAGATATCTTAAGCGTAGGACTGAAATGTTTTTGGTTCTTCAGCAAGCAAAATATTTCCACTATGGTGGCCTTCTAGCACTGTCCTGGTGTGACCATCTCTCTTGGGTACAAAGGAATGGCAGGACAGGAAAGGAACCATCCTCACCACAGGAAAGTGCCATCTCCTCCTTTCCCAGGCTGTCCTCTGTCCTCAAAGCATCTGTTTTCATAGGCAAACAATGGTGATGGCAGGAGCCCCTTGTGAATCTTTCCCAATGCCCACCTGCCTTGGAAGCTTCCTAGCTGTGTTTGAACAAGATATAGGTTTTGCTGAGGAAGAGTGGGATTAACTTTGAATTTGCTGCATTGAGCTCTTCCACTGATTATATTTTTGTGGCAAAGTTAGATGCATCTGATTCCATAATCTGAGCTTCTGTGGGTACAAAGTGATGTATACATATATATATTTGCATCTAATTGAGCTGCTGCTCTGAGATGCTCCTTCCCAATTCTGTTATGAAGCTCTAAAAAATTGTTGTGAATTATGTTTAGGTGAATGCTTGAGCTCACTGTAGAAATGGTGCATTTGGAGAGCTGAGGTTGCCTTCGAGCCAGAAGGATTTCTCAAATTAATTAGTGAGAATTGTCTAATGCCTAATCTGTCACCACGGATCTGTACATGGGATGGGTCTTTATGTGGGGCATAGATACCTGCTTTAGCCTGAAACTTTGTTTTTATGCTGCAATGGACGAGAGAGATCTTAATCTTGATAGCTGTGGACTGAGTGCGTGTTTTGTGGTTGGCAACTACAGAACACTTTGGTGTTGGAAGGCTGCTTCATCTTGCTTAGTGTGTTTCTATGATCGCGTCGGGCTCGTGTCTTCTCCAGCCACAGAGAGTGCTGTTACCTATCCTTTTGTACTTGGTGCCTGAAGAAAGTTTAGTAGGGATTAATTTTACTGAATTTATGAATCTAGCAGCTTTTTTCTAAAAAGTTGGCTGTCATTAGACAACTGAAATGTGGGAGTTATTATATGAGAATGGAAAAGCAGAGTGTATGTATCTGTCCATGTTTGGCAACATTCACTGCCTCCCAAGCATCCCTCCCTTATCTTGACAGTGAATGTTGTGCTGTCGTGTGTCATCCTTTCCCATTTCAGCTGTTTCCTGCAGTTTCCAGTCACGTTGACTTCATCTCCTCTGCTGCTTCTTATCATGATGCAGTTTAATTTCAAGATACTGTCCTTTGCATCTCTGTGGTGATCTCATGCCTGTACTGACAGTTGTGGATCCTATTCATACCCATTTGGACTCGTTTGTGTTGTTGTAACCATTTCTGTGTGTTTGAGAGAAGAAACCAACCCCTCCAGTTTGATCACATCACGGTATCAGTGTTAATTTGTTTTCTCTCTATATATACCTCTACATAGAAGAACACAGCAATCTTTCAATTCAGAGTCAATGCTGATTGCTTTTTAAGATAAGATACAAATCTACTCTAGTATGCACAAAGTAACCACAAGTCCTGGTAGGAGTCACAGTTCTGAGTCAGATAGCTGCCTGTGCTCAGAGTTCCTCGCATTGATCCCTTAAGGCATGGAGCACACATCATGTAATGCTGTATATGCATTTTTATGACTTCATGTTAGTAATTTATGAAAGCAGCTGTGCAACAAAAAACCAGAAGCTGCATAAAGAAACGTTTGATTTTGCAGGATCACAGAACTGTAGGGGTTGGAAGGGACCTCTAGAGATCATCCAGTCCAACCCCCAGTTCTGAGCCCTTTCATTTTCAGATGAAGAGCACACATTACCACTAGTGTCTTGCAACTTCTAATGTAATTAATGGAGCAATATGTTACTGTCTCTTAGATTCTCTTCCTTCTCAATTGCCCTTCCCATATCCAGGGGTGGTCTCATGGTGAGTTCATCTGATTGAGCCTCACGGTGACATGAGAGAAGGACCTTACATGGATTAATGAAGAGCAGTGATCATGGCTGAGGGAAAAGATCTAACAAAATAACTGCAGGAGAAATAGGACACTGATGAAAGGCTCCGTATGTTGTTCTGCAGTTGAGATAGGCCTGCAGACCATTAGTTGGTGCCCCTGCTAAGAAAGGAAGGGCCTCCTTTTCACCTTAATCTCTGGCTCAGTGCATTGTTTGTGTTTGTTCATAGATGTCCACAGTGGCTCATAGAAATGAAGGCAGACATTTCAGGTTAATATGCAAGACAACATCAGACTGACTTAGTGGGAAGAGGACTTGAAACAGTGGCTGTCTTAAGAGAAATGCTGCGTGAGTAAAGAAGTCTTCTAGTAGGGATCAAGAGGAGGCAACACCATTACTGAAAGCAGATAATATTTCAGAATATGTATGCAGTCAATTCTCTACCTGTTAAAGCTATCCTACAGAGGAAAATGGTTTGCTCTGGTTAGTGGAGAGAAAATGAAAGCAAAAGTAACATAAGATACAGAAGGTGCTTTTCCCTCAGCCAAGTGAACCCGAGCTGACCCTAAAGCAAATGTGACATTTAACCTTTTTCGTTCCTACACATGCTGTGCTAAACTTGACCTCTGCCTGTTCTTTCCCGTCATCTTAGGAAGCGGACAGCTGAACATGCAGTGTATTTACAGTGCATGGAGATGTCTCGAGTTTCTTCTTTGAAGTGAGCCAGTGCCTTGGCGGCGGAAGGGTGGGGAGATAGAAGGAAGGAATACATCTGCTAGGTCAGCTCACGTGCCTGTGTCTGACATGACCACTGCAGAGCCTGATTTTGGGCAGGCTTGCTTGGAGTGCTGTCCATGCAAGATGGCAGCCCTGGCCACAGAACAGGCCCACTGCCTTTCCCCATCTTCTTGTCTTGGTTGTGCACCAGCAGGCTTTGCTATGTGTGGCAGAGGTTCAAGTCTTCCTAGAGGAGATCATGATATTTATTCAATAACATTGGAGAAAGGATTTTTGTTTCCAAGACTTCCTATTTTGTAAAATATGAAATACGCAGAAACAGTACTTTACAAAGAAAAGTTCTTTAGAGAGCAACGTTGATGATGAATCCTAGCATCATGCTCATTCATTCTTATTGAGTGATGGGGAACTTGGTGATACAAAAAGGGCTCTGCAATCACTTAAAGCATCTTAAAGCACTGAAATATAGTGTCAGCATTCAAAGAGTACGATTGTTTCCCTGCATTGTTAGTAATTCTGCATAAGTAGAAAAGCAAAGGCATTTTGTCTGTTGCCAAGTTTTTATATCCCTTCAGAAGAAGTCAGGAAGATGAAGAAAATGGAGGTTTCTTTCACTGATGTGTGACTCCTGAATTTTCTCAGCACTTTTAGTGCTGCCTTTCTTCAAGGGCTTTTCAAGGGCTTCTCTTGCTCCCGGCTCAGCTGCGCTATGAGATGTATAATTCTGTTGGCTTTTGTCCTTTGTCTGCAGTGGGCACTTCAGTAATTTAAATTTTCAAGCATGAAAATGACAACGTATTTCTTGGTTTCATCTCTGAATATACATTTCCCAAAATCTATTTGATGCTATTATCCTATCTTGAATCTGCAGATTCCTTAAGTGCCCTTGTTGGCGATGCTACTCTTACTCTCAATAGCACTTGCCCTCAGTGCAGGGCTCAGAACTCACATCCTGAGGGTCAGAAAATTGTGTTTTACTGAACAAAAGAGCAATGGATCACATTGCAGGGATACCACCTTTTTTCATGCAGTCGGTGGAAGCATTTAGTTCAAGCTTTTTGAACTGTCTCTCTTGATTAAAGATTTTTAGCAGTCAGGTGGGGTTTTAACTGTAGTTGATAAAAATTTGGCCTGTAGACTTTAATGGGACTTGATTAATCTGCTCTACTGTAGATGTATATTCTTAGTTGAGATAAACTGTGTCCTCAGCTTTGGTAGGGCCATTGAGTAGCTGGAACAAGAAAAGATCCAGCGTAAGTGGTTCATATGTAGATGTCTACCTTTAGACAGATGAATGAAACCTGCTGTCACAAACCCAGGCAACTATCACCATAAATTTCTCTGTCATGAGTGAATATTTGTACCCGAACTGATTATGAATGGGAGTTGCTCTGAAATGATGGGGGGTTTCGTAGTCATGATTAAGAAATTCTGCCCTTTGCTGCTTCTTTACTACTTGTTTTGTATTGCTTCTGTCTGTTCATCCAGATAGTTCTCCACTGTGAATCTTCCGTGAACCTGCCCTTGTCTGTTCTGCTGGAAAAGTACTGTGAAGCTTTGTCAGCCCGCACCAATGTCACAGGTATTTATTTCTCTGTTTCTCAGTGGCTTCTTGTTACTGTAGGATCTGTTTTCAAAGTGTCCTTGCTCCAGGAACATCTTTCCCTGCTGAGATAAACATAGTGCTTCCAGCCTTGAAATTTCATTGGCAACAACTTACAGAGGTGTGATGTGGAAAGAAAACTTTCAATTTTGCACACCTGGAAAGAACTTTTAAGCGCAGTAATAATGACTGCCCTTTTTCATAATTTAGTCTGTAGAATCAACACCAAAAAGGTCATTGAAGAGCAGTACTTCCAGAACTCTACCTGGACTGGTCTGGACTCAGTGTCACAGGCTGTCTGCAGTTAGTTCCCCAGGTGCCACATGGAGTAGCCAGGCTGGGCAGGCAAAGGTGGCCATGGTAGCTAAATCCTGTCTGTGTACGGTGTTCACTGGGGAACCGGGTGCTCTGACCTGACTGACAGCTTATATAAGCTGGGGATGAAGCTTGGAGCACTCAGTCAGGCCAATGGATTATCTTCAGTGAAAGGCATCAGTTCTCCAAGTCAAAACATGTTTAGCCTTTTAACTCTACAATTTCTGTTTCCTGATCCCAGCCTCAAATCTCCGAAGCCTGACTCTTAACTTTTCAGGTTAGGAGATAAGTCTTTTCTGATAGAAGACTGAGATAGTACAGGGAAACTTAGGGACACTGGCAGTGGGATGAAGGGAGAATGGAATACCACAGATCCTCAAGAAGGGAAATGCATACAGGAGGAAGGATTGAGGAGGATATGAGGAGGATTTAAGGCTTTCCTTATACCAGTTTTTGAAAGCAGCGTGAGGCACTGATCCGTGTGTTTGATTCTTGACTGAAGTGCATCAGCACAGAAATGATTTGGTAAGAGATGTGAAACTGGATCTGACTTTGCTTCAGGAGGAGAAGAGGCACACTTATAGTCAGTCACTCTTCTGCAGTACCACTGAGGGTGCAGGCTGCAATGAGTGATTCTGCTGGGGGGTTGTTTTTTGCTGTTTTGCACCATGCTTTCCCCACAATAAATCCTCATGGGGGAACTTAAATAGTCTTTTAGGAATGTAGATGCTCTCATTCAGCCAGCTCTCCAGCCTGGAGAAATGACAAAGCAAACAAGATTCAAAGGAAGAAAATAATCTTTACATGTAGTGTATCAGATCAGTTGTGTGTGACTTAAGGACAACAAACTGATCTTAATATTCTGATCAGACTGAAGTCTGAAAGTTGTGTTGCCTTAACTGCCTCTTCATCTGCATATAAATGGGTGCATTGACCTGTATTGTGAATCTAGCTTGAGCTCTGTAACTCGTGCCATTGTATTCCAGGGAGCAACTGCCTTGTGGCATATTCCCTTGTATAACTTTTAATGACCAACTATTCCATTTTGTGGCTGGAAACAAAGGAAAGATAGATGAGGCTTTGTGAAAGCCTCCATAATTTTGCACCTTTCTTCCAGGTTTTCTTTGCCTTCTAAGTATCTTTGTAAATACTATTGCAGAACTCTCAATTAATTCATAGTGTATTCATTCTTTTCCAGAGCTTTTATTGCAAAGAACTAAATTTTAAAGCAGACTGTCTTAAAAGTTGGCAAACATTTTACTTCTCAGCTGTTGGCAAAAGAAATTAATTTTCTGGGTTATTTGCATCTATGAATGCAAGGCATCTTCTCAAACTGAGTGCTACTATTATAACAGGATTTTAAGATAAACAGGGTAGAGAGAATTCACAGAAGTCTCTTACATTGCTCTGTTGTTGTAAGGTATCACTGATCAAAAAGTAAAGCACTGTCCTAGATTTAGTGTGACTGGATTGTTATGTAGAGACAATCTTACATAGTTTTTTGAAGTAAGTTTATTGAATATGCCTTCTTGTGATGCTTGTGACCATAGCTGTTCCTGCAGTGTGCTTCAAAATCCTATGAGCCTGTAATCTTATTTGAGCATGGGCTTATACAAGTAGCAAAGCCCTAAGCTGCTTCATTTTCAGAGGGGTTGGACGTAGGCCTAGATTTAAGCACAACTTTGGGACATACGTGTGTATGTTCTTTGTATAAGTCAATGTGGTGGATCTTCTGCGTGTTGCTTCTAGCCACTACATGCTCCTCTTGTTTTCTGTGACAATTGCAGGGTCTTCACAGAGGTTTGTACTTCTCAGCTATGAGTTTTCTCATTAAAAATGGACGTCTACAGTGTAGAGATCTCCTCTTTATAATCAGTGAAGTTCTAGTCAAAATTGCAGAGCATGACTTTATCCTAAAGAAAGATCTAAAAGGAAGCAGAGATAGAATGCTTTTGAAATATATATTTTTTTCTATAAAGGAATAAAAGAATAAAAAAGGCCTATGAATAATTCTGTATCATTGATATCCAAAATTAGGTTACTGTGTGCATGCTGCATTTTGAACCCTGATAAAAGCGAGGGTATATCACTTTGAAACACTGGTGTTCTCTGCCCAGCACTACAGATGTACAGAATCAGACCAGAAACATTGTCTGTATGTCTGAGTCTTTTCTCTGGCTCACAGACTGACACAGTGCAGATACAGTTTTTTTACAGAGGAAAATAAATCCACCAAAAAAAAAAAAAACAACAAAAAAACCACACACCCCAAAAACCTGAATAATACAAGGAGTACCATATTGAACAATCTTTATTTATAGCTGATAGAACAGAAACATGAAAGTTTCATAATTGGATATATTCCTTGTCTCTTTTCCAGAAGGTGCTGTTAATTAGTCTAATATGTTAATTTCCTCCCCCTCCCAAACAGATGGGATAGGATGGTTTTAAGATTCTCATTTATGTGTAAGTGCAACAAATTGCTGAGTGAATGACATTGTAAATTCAGTCTGAAGTGATTTAAACCAAGCAATTGAAGAGGTGAAAGGCAATATAACTCACTCTCTCTTGTGGGTTTTGTTTCCTTGAAAAATTCCTGGATAATACCTTCATGATTGCTTGGGTGCAGCTTTTGAGCTTGATGGGATTGTATGTGTATTTGTGGACCTGAAGAGGAATTTTATTTTATTCTTACTTCTCTTTCATATGAAAGAGATACTAGTTGAAATGACAGAATTTTTCTACAGCGATTCAGCTGAAGATGTTCCCAGTGTTGTAATCTCTTCATATGCTTTGACTAGAATTACAGTAATATCCAAGATATTCAGTTGACTATAACTACACATCTTGTCTGGTACATACACTGAATTATAGCTTGAATTTTTATTCAGAGGAAGCAGGTCCTTTGTTCACAGTAGCGTGGGTTTTGTTACATCAATTTTTGGTGGTTTTTTTTGGTCTTTTTTTTCAGTGGGTTTTGTCACGCTTCCTTTCACATTTTCCCATCTTACATATTTCCACTAGAGACTACAAGTTCCATCTTCCGTCTCCTACTCACTTTTAATCTCTGTGATTCTTTTTTTATCCCACTTTTTGGTCCATCGACTTGTTAGGACACAATGTTTAAGACCCTGTCAAAAGTGGATTTGTCTGAAAACAGGACTTTCATTCCAACACTAAATGAGAAGGTGAATGGACAGTGCCACTGCACTTGCTGTGTTTATATAAGAGTTACAGCCTCTGTTTTTTTCACTCACTTTGAAGATTGTGATTTGCATTTATGATATTTAAAGCTGTAAATTGTGAGGTTAACAGAATGAATAATACTAAATGGCATTATAGCTGAGATACTTTATAGATGGTATAGTTGGACAGATTATTGTAATGGAAAATAGACAATCAAAAATAAAGGAAAGAAGGCTAATTTTGTCCTAGGCTCACAATAGGAAACTCCAAAAGAGCAATCTCCAAAAAGAGATCCTTCTCTAGTGCTGGTCAGCCCCTAAATGGAGTCTAGGAGAGGTGGAGTAAGACTCCATCCCTCCCAGTCACACAGGTTCATTGCCTTCATATGTGTTCCTGTGGCTGACTCAGTGCTTGTCGCAGGTGATCAACCAAGAGGTTTAGGCTGTGGTTCAACAGTTCCCATACAAAGGCCATTCAGACTAAATTGGATACAGTAGATTAGATGCATTAGATGTATTTCTTTTCACGAAGTTCTGGGATTCACTAGAATCAAAAATGATGTCTTCCTCTTGTATAACTGAATCCTCTTCAGGTTAGGCGTGGTTCCTCACCCTTATTCTGATCACTTCATACTGTGGTGAAAGACTGCTGTCCCACAGAGAGGTCATAAACATCTTAAGTGCTGTAGGATTCCATATGTACATACTCTATATTATACTTCTGTGATGTTGTCTTCTTCAGTCTCTGGAGAAGCTCTAATATAGGGACTTTCTCAGATTATAGAAAGGATATGTTGGATTCCAACACGTGACTCCTCAGTGTTGCTGGTCAAATATCAACTAATCTGACTCCATTTCAAGGTTTCCATCATTCATCCTATTGCTGGGACAGTGAGTCATACCTGGGGCTTTTCCAGTGCCTCAAATAAGGCAAGACAGAGAAAATCCTAAAAGCTGTGTTCTTCTCTTTCTCAAACATCTTAAAGGTTCCACAATGAATCTCATCCAACTTGTGTCATGAATAGCACTATTCCTCCAGCACAGTGTCCAGCACAAGGTTCATTTAGGAGAAGGATGTATGAAATCACGTGCCATTCTCAAGCTTAAATCAAACTTCTCCAGTGACTGTCATACTTAAGATATCTTTTCAGTCTGGCTTTTAGTGTTGAGCTACTATGACATCTTCTTGTCTGGAGGTCTAAAGCTATTAGCTCAACATCTGTGGCATATTTTGGTGTCAGTTTTCCAGGAAAAGTGTTCATGAGTATGTTAAGAGTAACAGCAACTTGGGAAAGGGAGAGAGAACATGGTTACTCATATGTCTTTGCAAGTTAGCTTTATAAGCATATATTGAAAGACAGCAGCTGATGATTGTGTGTTTGCTGCATGATCTTTGTAATTCTAAATGAATGAAACTGAGATGCAAAAGTAGAAGTGCTTCCACTGTGGCAAAACAAACGAACAAACAAACACATATACAGAAATGTTGTTTCTGACCTTTGAATACCATTTAAGTATCATGGATCTAGTTCCATCTCCAGTCAGTACTGGGGAGAGTACATGGGTGTGCATGTTTGTGTAGAGTGGTGACAAAACTGAATGAACTGGGAAACAGTAGCATCCTGAAATGTAACGTGAAAAATTGTCAAGTTTGTTTCCAGAAAATTATTTCCCATCCTTTTGGTCAGAAAAGGTATGAAGACTTGATAGTATGTATAGTGTTTCTCCCCCTCTGAAGCTGATGATTCATTAAAATACTTTTATTTCCTTTATTATGACCCTAGACAGATCTGCTTCAGTGAACTTGTCACAAGTGCAAACGTCTATAAACAAATTTCTGTAACTATTTGTGAGAAAAGGGACTCTGCAAACTTGGTGAACAGTTTCATTTTTAATTAATTTCTGCCTTCTTGGAGCTTTATTTGAACAAAAAATCCTCTACATTTTCTTTATGGAGGTTTTATCTGTGCTGCTGTAACTGGAAAGAGTTCTCCCATCTGTGGCTGGATGACTTTCTTTTTTATCCAGATTCTTTCCTTTCCAGCCTAGGAGCAACACAGGCATTGTCTTAGGACGAGCTCAAAGTCTGTTGGAAGGATAACCTGGTAGTTTGGGAGTGAAAGGTAATAAGTAAAAGTGCATGTGGTTAGGAGCCAGCATGCTCTCATCAGGTCTATCACGGGAAAGGTGCTCAGTTCACAGATTTGTTATCTGAATATTCATGTTTACATGTAAATTAAGTGTCTGATCTCCCATTATTGTCAGTGGGATTGGATTGAGTGTCCTGGCATTCTTTGAGATGCTTCAGAGCACCTAAGACCTGCAGGGCGGGTGGATATGACACAGAACCCACAAGAGGTTCTAGAGGACACAGGTTGTGTCCTCTAGAACAGCTGCTGCTGGCTGGAGGAATGCACCTCAGGGATCTGGTGGCACTAGGTGCCTATGTGTGGTCAGGAGCCCTTCCTTAGATCTCCACTGACTCTTACTGTACTGGATGAAGTAGATGAGTTGAACTAGAGGTTCCGCTCCATTTTGTCAGCCTTATGTAGGCATTTCCACATGGGAATTTTCATAGAGATCTGACATACTTCATGTGGCCTGCAAAATGGGAGTTAAATCCATATTTGTAGCTCAAAGCACATACGAAATATTCTCTAACAAGATGATGGCTACCAAAGAAAACTGTCATGAATGTGCATATGCTGCAGATTTTGCTCGGCTGACTATTGTTATTTTTAGAAGTCCGTTTTAATTGATCATTCTTTTAGTCAATGGAGGTTTTGTGACAGACAAACATATCCTGTAACTTGCTTTCTATCCAAAATGGTGTAGGTGAGACACTCGTTGCTCTAGGGGTCATTTATTTCTGTGCATTGCCCTACTCTGTTTCTTGGAAGCAGGAAGTTTGGCCTGATTACGTCTCTAAATATCCCTCCACAGTAGTGGCATGGCAGCAATTCTCACAGTTTCCCTTCTGATTTTCCCAGCAGGTTACATTAGTGAGCCCTTCTATTTATGATGATACTTGGATGAGCTGTTTATTTCAAAGTCTGCTTTGTGCTCTTGGTGCTTCAGCTCCTGCAGCTAGCTGCGCACTGGGCACTCAAGAATGTGCTTTCATCACATCCACACAACTCGGTTACTGCACACGGGCATAAAGTTAACCTTGAGCAATAGGATTTGCACGATCAGACCTTGAACTGGGGACACGAGCCATCTTTATAGCACTTCCTATTTTCAGATGTTGCAACGGCTCTATTTAAATAGAGGCGATGATGGCGGTTTACTTTCTCACTGCCTCAAGTGACATAGCGGGCATTTAGTCTAGAATGCTTGTTTGGACTTCCCAAAATAAAGCTGAGCGCAGTGCACGGTATTGCACAATTCACATTGTTGACACTGGTCCTTATAATTTAAAACATTGCTCAAATCTGGGCCAGTTCAAGGCTGAGGTTGTGCAGAAAGCGCGAACATCCCAGCAAGCTCTGTGTCCCACCAGCAAGGATTATTTGCTGTTCAAAATAATAAGAATAATAACAATTTAAGAAGCCTTGTTTTGGGCAAAATTTTTGTTGATGAGATGAGAAAACGTATGTGAGCGAAGTTTCCCACACTTGCCCTAGTTATAAAAAGGCTGACCGGTTCTTCCAAAATTCACTGAGGAGGAATCTCTGAGCTGTAGAAATGAGGCTGTGGAGCTCTCAGCCTTCACAGTGACAGCAACACAGAGAGACTGGGGTTTTGTTTTTCTGGTGTTCTTCTGTTTTTAAAAAGAGTAGCCGTAGTTCCATGGCCTGATTTTTGCTTTGTGAGAATGTGTTTTAATAAGAACTTGCTGCAGTGCCTTGACCCCATGTATGAGCACTTCTGCAAAACCTCAGTAAACAACTCAGTGAAACCTCAGTAAATGACTCAGGGAAATATCCTTGACTTAGAAGAAGGACCAGCTACACTAGAATTGGTTTATGATGAACTATCATCAACCTTAACGTCAGCAATCCCTTTCCTTGAACTTGGCAATATACAGGAAGGTGGCAACCCTTCAAACACCTTCATCAGCAAAGACTCTAAATGGCATAATTACTGAAGTGGATAAAAAAACATCTGTAGCACATCTGCGTGGAGTGACAGAGGTGTTGGGTGTGTGGGTCTGACTGTAGAATGGGGTTAGTGATGGCATGAAGTCAGGGCAGATCCTGTGATCCCATTAAAGAGTAGAAGCATTTACACCAATCTGATGGCACTGGTATGGTGGTTCCTTGCTGCCAGCCTGAAAAGCTGTGAAGGACAAGGAAATGGAAAAGGAACAGGGCAAAAATTCTGACGAATGCAAATGAGACAGGCATAGCCCATAACCAGAAACACGTTACTGTTGGGGCCATGCCACTATGCTGTATTATTTCTTATTTCAGAACTGAATCCTGGATCTGTCACTGCTGTGTGACATGTTCTGAGCAAATTCTTGGTAGCGATTTCTTCATCAAACAGACTTAAATCTTCAGATTTACACATCTGATACAATAACTACCGTTTGCCGAGTGTGGTTTCTAAATTAGATATTTTCTTACATTTGGCAGATAAAAATATACATTGCAGTGCTTCTCATTTCATTGAACAGATGTAGTGCTTTTTCTGTTCACGTTGAATCTGGTCTTAAATGAAAACACCTCCTGTCCGTTCTGTTCACATTTCTGAAAGCTTTGTGAATCGTTGAGCCCTCCAAGCAGGGAAATAATGCTGTGGCCGTTTCACAGAGCAAAGCCATGTAGCAACAGTGATACAACTGCACTATTTGGGAAGATGGGTGGATCAAGAGATTTCTAAAACATAAAGTATAGCAGGATAATTAATATTAGGAAGTGATAGAGGTGGTGTAGAATAGGAAATCAGTATTTTTTGGTTTCTGATTTCTGTAGAATGAGCAAGACCTTATGACCTAAAGACTGAATTGGCTCTGTAGTTTAGGAATGGGCTTCTTCTTCACAGTAAGGGTGATAGAGCACTGGCACAGGCTGCCCAGAGAGAGGTGGTGGAGTCTCCTTCTCTGGAGATGTTCAAGACCTGCTTGGAAGCCTACCTGTGCAGCCTGGGCTGGGAGCTGCTTTGGCAGTGGGGTTGGACTCAATGATCTCTGGATGTCTCTTCCAACCCCTTCAATTCTGTGATTTTGTGTGATTCTGAATGCGTTCTTGTTGACACCCAGTGGTTGTCTTGCCTTTTTCTCCCTGCCTTTGGCAAAATTGATGTTTCATACTGCTTGTGAAGAAGTGTTCCTGTGGCACAGTCGGGGTCTCTGTCACCATATATACAGATTGAGGTGAGACCGATCTCTATCCACTTCTCTATGAAGGTATAGTCGTAATTTCTATGTAGCTTAGGCTCACGTGTATGAACCCATTCCTGCTGGTACAGCTTCACTTCAGCAGTATCTAGCAAAAGCTAAAAAAGAAGGGGACTTTCTACTGTCTGCTATCAGTACATTGCAAGATGTGCTCAGATATGTTGTTTGAGAGTACGGTGGTTGGTGTAAGGAAGAGAAAGTGGTAGGATGCTTCATACCCACTGATGCTTTCATGGCCTACTGTGGACTAGAAAGTGAATGCAGAAAATTAATCAATTTTCTGTAGAATCAGCTGAGATTCAGCTTGCATTAATCCCCTGGTGTAAAGGTGCAGCTGACAGCTCACCCCTCCTTGTTAAGCTCTCTGTTGCATCAACTTGTTTGGCCTTTTCTGAATAAAATCTGTTATGCATGGAATTGATTTGCCTTGGCCTCCAACCGTGTAATGTGGACATCTTATTATGTTGTTCCACAGATGAAAAAATAGCTAAGAACTAAAGCTAGTCAAAATGCAAAGCTGACCTGTAAAGCTCCAGCTCTATATTGTTCAGTTTTCTTTCCATTACAAACTAAAAACTATGCAAGTCTTTTTTTTTTTTCTTTCCCTCCAAGGCATTCATCTTACTCATTAAGCTGTCAGTGTGTGCAAGCTGGCTCCATAAGAAAATGATAATGGAAAATGTTAACACAGTTTATGTAAGCCTCTAAGATGTGAAATGTTCAACCACTTTGCCCTGTTCATATCTTTACTCATGCGAGAAGAGTCAGTCTCTAGAGATGTGCCCTGCTGAGTAATATTACTCCTGTGCATAAATGTTAGACAAAAAGATGGTTTGTGGATTCAAATACTTCAAGAGCACGTACCCATGGCTAACAGAGGAAACAAATGAGAAACAGATTCCCAAAGGTGTAAATGCTGCGTGGTGTCTCATTTCCATTAATGTGCTGCAGGAATTGAATTCTGGCACTCTAAATAGTGCTGTAATGAAGTCGCTCACCTATCTGTGGATTTGTTTGTCCTTCCTAAAACCCTGTCACAAGCAGCATGGGGAATGCTTCCATTGCAGGGCTCTCTCTTTAAACTGTATTCTTCTGATGTCCCTTGTACATGGGACCAAATATTCAGAAGCCAATACCTTCCTAGCTAACACTGTGAAATGCACAGAGGTTTACTGTACCAGAGAAACCTTGTCTTGTTCAGAAAAAGCCCAGAGATGAATATGATGGCTGGGAGAGTGCTTGTGCACCTCCTTCCCTAAGCATCCACTTAGGGCTGCTGTTGGAGGTGGGATGCTGCAGCAGCTGGAACTTCAGTCAGGACCAGTAGGGCTGTGCTGGTCTTTTTAAACAAGCCTTGTCTCTTCATTGGTTCTTTAACCAGCCCAGGGCCCACTCAGCTACATATGTCTACTTTGCAGTATCTGGATTTACAGGAGATTAATCATACTCCTAAGAACCTTCTTTCTTTGAAAGCATCCCTGAGGTCATTTAGCAGCATGTGGAAGACTATTGCTTTCTGCCTTCTTCTATGTAAATAAAGGAGAAATAGTTAATAATTGGAAGGGAGATATATTTGTGGTTTCATCGTTAATCTGCTCAAGGAGACCTCTTGTGAATTCATCACTGCAAACAGGAGAATGAAATTGTTAATCCTCTGTGTGCAGGCACGCTCCAGTGGGTATCAAGTCTTTGAAATGTGAGTTAGCAAGCTAAAACCAGGACTCCTAGCAAAGATGGATGGCGTCTTATTCGACCAATTGGTTTTGATTTTACACATTTACAGCATCCAACATTTAATATCTATCTATCTATCTGGTCATTTTAAGAATGATAAATGTCTTGATGCCGACATTACCCTTCCTCCAGTAGCCATTGGGTGAACTGGGCAAGCTTTGGAAGACAGGCTTTTGGAGTGAGGGGTGGTATGTTTTATAATGTCACCAGAAAAAAAAATATATTCTGCTCTCTTGTTTGAGATAAAACTTTAGAACTTTGCATAAATCGTTTTCTTCGTGAATAAATAAAGTCAGCAATTTATACAAGATGCTTATGTGTGTATATATATATATATATATATTTGCATTTGAGAGGGTGGAAATGCTATTATAAATGCCACAGTGCATATCATACACCATATACGGTGCATGTTATTTTTCCTTAGGAGAGACTGCCTTATTTGCTCAGAAATGAGGCTGGTGTTCTCCCATGCTGTTTTGATTGATTGCTCTTCTTGTACTTAATTTCTTAGGAAGCTGTCTCAGAACCAAATGTAAAACTTGCATTAGCAGAAAAGATGTAGTTTTTTGGGCTGCTATAAAATATCCTGCTTTACTATTGAGGACACAGATCTCTAAGACAAATGATACAGAAGTAGCTTGGTATATGTGCTTTATAGGATAAGCAATGATTTTTTTTCATAGAATGACAATTAAAATGGGAATAGCTATATATGTTGTCAAACTTTTGGCGACTGTTTCCCCAACTTAAAGAGTTATATGAACACTTTCAGCAGGAAGGCAGAATGCTCAGAGGCATCAGCACACATATACTCAGTAGAAATGATTATGCCTTCTGTTTTTGTTTCATAACCACTAGAATTTCATCAACATCCATAAGAAAATGAAATAAATGCATCCCTTTTATTTGACAAAACAGAACCGAAAACAAAACAGAACTGAAAACAAAACATGTGCAGCATTATATGCTGTCTATAGCTTAGATTTTCTGCGGTCTAACAGATTGCAGATGAAACGAGCAAAGTGTACTAGAGTTTTGCTCTGCACTACAGATTTTGGAGCACTTTTTAACTCTTCATTTGGTTTCAGGAGGCCTGACTGTGTTACTTAGCTCAGCATTTTCAGCTACTTTTTGTTTTCAGTGCTGCAACGCGTAGCAATACTTTGTTCTAATTAGATTTCCCAAATGAAAAACTTAAAAAATAAATATGACGTCGAAAACACCTGTATGAAAATTTAGGAGTGGAGAGGGACCTGGGTGTCCTGGTGGATGACAGGCTGGCCATGAGCCTGCAGTGTGCCCCAGTGGCCAAGAAGGCCAATGGGATCTTGGGGTGCATTTAGAAGTGTGTGGCCAGCAGGTCAACGAAGGTGATCCTCCCCCTCTACTCTGCCCTGGTGAGGCCTCTGGAGCACTGTGTCCAGTTCTGGGCTCCCTGGTACAAAACAGGCAGGGATCTGCTGGAAGGAGTCCAGCAGAGGGCTACAAAGATGATAAAAGGCATGGAACACCTTCAATATGAGGAAAGGCTGAGAGAGCTGGGGCTGTTCAGCCTTGAGAAAAGAAGACTCAGAGGGGATCTGATCCACATCTATAAATATCTGAGGAGCGGGAGGCAAAGGGATGAGGCTGGACTCTTCTCAGCAGTGTGTGGTGATAGGACGAGGGGAAATGGCCACAAACTGAAGCATAGGAAGTTCTGCACAAATGTGTGTAGGAACTTCACAGTGCAGTGATGGAGCACTGGAGCTGCACAGAGAGGTGGTGGATCTCCTTCTCTGGATATGTTCAGGACCCTCCTGGACACCGAGCTGTGCAACCTGGGCTGGGAGCTGCTTTGGCAGGGTGTTGGACTCCATGATCTCTGGAGGTGCCTTCTAACCCCTGCAATTCTGTGATTCTGTAATCTCTTTTATGTATGGAGAAAAGTTGATAGATTTGCCAAGACTTCAAAGCCAAATTGCTGGAGGAATGTTAGAACTGGAAACGTTCTGTCACAGCAGCCTCCCTGTGGTATTTGGTTGGTACTAAGAGGACAGCAATTGAAAGTAAGCAACTGACATTTTTATGCTGCAAAAGTTTTAAATAATCCCCAGTAAACTTGCAAGCCCACATGAAACACAATGACAACATTCTAATTGACTGATGCGACTGCTCTTGCTTTTATTTGTATTATTTTTCTTCTCCAAAAATCTTGGAGGCACGAAGATGAAACTGACATGGGAAAATATGGGATTAAATTTGAATTTCTGTGGCCGGCGTGAAGTTCCAGGGAATGGAAATAATGATTTTGGGGTAAGAGGAGGGGAAGGAATTTTTACTGGGAGGAACTAACTTTAAAGGCAGACAGAAGGACAAGGGGAAATGATTTTAAACTGGAGGAGGATAGGTTTAGACTAGGTATTAGGAAGAAATTCTTTACTGTGAGGACGATGAGACACTGGAACAGGCTGCCCACTGAGGTTGCCCCCTACCTGGAAGCATTCCTGGCCAGGTTGGATGGGACTGTGAGCAACCTGGTGTAGAGGGAGGTGTCCCTGCCTACAGCAGGGGGTTGGAACTGGGTGATCTTAAAGGTCCCTTCCAACCCAAACCTTTCTATGGTTTGGTGTAGGACCAGGTTGCCCTTTATTATTTTCAAGGCTCACTTTAAAACATTTCTCGTTAAAAACTGTTATTTTCAATTTGCCCTTAGGTTTGGTAAAGCTGCCATTAGTGGATAATGCAACAGACAAGCAAGTGAGAAGTTTCTTCATCGTAAAGCTATCTATTTTGTATGTGTGATGGAAAAGGCGTTCCCTTTAGAACGTGGCCTTTTCCCACGATTACCTTCCATCTTGCAAATAACATTTCTGCTTTGTAATTACCACCCTTTGCCCTCTCCAACTGAGTTAACTGGGTAGATCCCACACTACCAAAGACTTTGCATGGGGAAGCAATATTATTTCCATCCCTGGTGGCACTATCTTGATGGATAATTTTGTATGTGTCACTTCACTTCTTTCTTCCCGTTGCACTTCTCTTTATTTATTTTTTGAAATCAGGAGTAGCTGGGAGACAGTGTGTCCTTGCAGAGAGAAGCCCCTAACCTCGCAGCTCTGCAGCTGCCACGTGTTGCTTAGCCATACTTCACAGCTCCAGATTATATGGTTGTGATTGCCTATGGGGAAATTAATTTGCTGTCCCTTGCAAAAGGTCTCACTGAGCTGATTCCTAATAGAGAGCATGGAGGGTAAAGGGTCAGTAGTAATTTCCACATGTTGCTGCCTTGGAAGGGCATGAGAAGACTTGGGAGAGAGAAGATAGCATTTCTCCCCTCTTGTCCAGTCCCTTGCACTCTTTTTTTCTGCTCATTTACAGATGACTGATAGAGGAAATCTCTCTCGCCTGATCTCCTTAGGACACACAGACCCTCCTCCACATCTCCCTTACTGCAATGTTCTAGAAGTCCCCACCATCCATCCTCCTAAGCCTGCCAAACTGTTAGAAAGATGGGGCCTTTGGAGATGAGGCAGAGAAGGATCTAGAGCTGGGCTTTGCTGGGACTGGTGTCCTGGAGATGTTAAGGTTTTCTTCTGCTGGCATTTCTGCACAGGATCATTGGCTTCAAGACTTAAGGGAGGAGAAATTACCCTGGGATACTACAGCCAAAGTTTTTAAAAGTGTTTTTAATAAAAACTTTTTTTTCTTCTCACTGGATGCTATGCTAAGGTCACAGTTTCAATCTGAAATATTTGGAAGATCTGAATAAGCCATATTTTCATTAATTGACTTTGTGGCAGAGTATTTTAAAACAGGTACTCTTAAAAAGTACCAAGAAGCACTTAAACACGATCTTATTAACTCATCAATTTTTAAATGTGACCTAGATTAAAAGTAATAAGGCACAGTTGCAGAAAAGCAACATGAAGTAAGTGCCAGCAGTGTGAGCATTCAGTGACTTCTCTTTCAGTTCCTCCAACGTACCAAGGGGTTCCCAAATACTGAATCAGAGAATCATATGATCCCACAAGATTCACATATACAGTATCACACAATTAGTGTCAGAGCGTTATCCATTCCTGTCTGTTTAAGAATTTCAGCATAAATTAAGTGATTAAGGCAGCAAAAAAGTTGCCCATAAGCAAATGCAAAACTAAGAAAGAAAAATAAATCTGCTCTGTTAATGCTTCTGATTGCTGCTAGGTATCTGAATGGGAATAAAACAAACTGAACTTTAGGAAGACTTTTTCTTTCTGTGACATTGAAAAGATTTTGGAAGCATCTTTCAGGTGTAGGAAAAACAAAACAGACCTTAATTGGCTCTTTTGTTTTTCTTAACAAACAAAATACACAGGAACATCAGCCTATAAGAAAAGCAGCAGGACATTTTTTAGGATACAGTCAGATGAGTACTTGTTGTTACAGATAGCTTTTAAACAAACCATTTCCCCTTTCCTCTTGCACACTGAAACTGATTTAGACAGAGATAATCTGCTCTTCTTTCAAGTTGATGGACTTACTGTTCAGTTCTCAGTAGAGGCAGAAACTTCTTGAACTATGCTAACCTTGTTGTGATTGACCACATCTCCTCTTGCAGTTGTCGACTCACCTGCTGACAACTGAGTCCAGTGAGAGTATAAAATGCATGGAGTGATGAGCACACTATGAAAGGACCGATAATAATCTGACGGGCTGCAAATCCAAGAAGCATCTAGATGAGGTGCTAAGGGATATGATTTAGTAGCTTAGTGGGTAGGGATGGTGATAGGAGGATGGTTGGGCTAGGTGATCTTGTAGGTCCTTTCCAACCTAGTGTTTCTGTGTTTCCATTGAGCATTGGTAGGTGGTGGAACTCCCTCTAGAACTCACCAATACCATTCTAGATGCATCCTAGAGATGAAGTCTGCTGACACCCAATAGCACTGAGAACAGGTGAACATTTTCCTTCGTGTTATCACCAAATGAGGTAGATATTGAGGTGTGTTTGCTTTTCAACGGTTACCAACACATGGGGAAAAAAATCTAGGTTTATATCAATCTAAATATTTCCTTTTGGAGAGCACCCTTGCTTTGAAAATTTCAGAAAATCCATTTATTAAAAGAATTACATTAGATCCAGAAATGAAACAAACCTCTTGCAAAGCAATTTCTTTGATGTATGCCTAGTCAGAAAACGAGTGGGACTTGTCTGAGTAAATTCAGACATTTCTACACTGTGAGGTACGTAGGATAAAACTCACCCTCCAGCGTGGATGCTCGAAATGAGGTGAGATGAATTCCAGCCCACTTGTTTATACGACCAGTCCTTTGCTATTAAGGTATCATAAATTGTTTCTTTCTTTAACCTTTGGACCACGTATGGCTGTGTTTCTTTCAGAAACTGACTAGTAATTATCCAAGGAAAATTCTGCTCTGTAAAAGCTGTAGTGACTAATTAGGGAAAGCAGTAAAAGCAGTTCTAAAAATGATATAACATTTTTTCTCCGTTGCTGTTGGCTTCTGTCCTCCTTCCACAGTTTGTGTACCACTGAAGATCAATTTCAGTGATTCACAATGAAGAGATCTACTTTAATCCTGAAAAGATACCTTTTTTTTTCACGTCCAGCACTGTAGGGTAGATTATGTAGTTCAGAGAGATTCATTTTCTCTTGAGGTCTCATGGGCAGTGCTATTCATACTTCTGGCTTCTGAGAATTGTAATGGTTGTGCAGATAAGCTTCTCTGGAAACATTACAAAATCCCTTTTTTATCAGTAGAGAAATGGACAGTTGTGAATCCTTACGAAACTGAGAACATCTGGTTATGTTGCTGCAGCTGGATTGAAAATCCTAATTTTCTATTCCTTGTTCTTTGCAAATCCAGATACACTCTGTGTACATAGATTCTACTGCTTTCCAGGCTAATTAAAGTCATGGAATGGATTAGGCTGGGAGGGACGTTAATGACCACCTGGTTCCAAGCCTGCTGCCATGGGCAGAGTAGTCAGCCACTAGATTAGTCTGCTCAGGATCCCATCCAACCTGGCCTTGATTGCCCCCAGAGATGGGACATCCACAACCTCTCTGGAACCCCACGTAGAAGTACAGGGACACAAGAGGCATGAGAAGCCTAAGCAACCATGAAGACCAAGACAAAGAACCCCTTTAGTACATCAGCCTTCCCTGTGTCCAAGGAGGCCAGCCTTCCCTTTCATTAACAGAGGGGATACACTCTCCTTTGCCTGTTTTTGCTTCAAGCTCTCAACTGCTCACAACATTTTCTCAGGAGCAGCTCTTTGCAGTCTGTCCACTGAACAGAGAGGGCAGCTCCCCCACCTCTCCTACCTCATTTATCCCTTCTGAAATACTCATAGCAGTACATCCCCTCTCCACAGCAGTCCTTCTCCTGTGTATGTGCTGTTTCGCCCCATCAGTGGAAGCTCATAGAAAACCTGTGAGCTCTCATTTTCTGGGGGCACTAATCTGAGAATGGAAGTTATAAATCATAGTGCTACTGTTATTATTTGTTATGATAGTATGTAGAAGCTAAATCAGGTCAACGCTGGGTAGATATAAATGTGTTCAGAAGGGAAATGTTTTTTATTCCTCAAACAGTGAGAGTTGAAGCCTCTCGTAGACTAGTATAAAGTATAGTAGCCTGCTTGCCTCCTTCATTCCCTTTAAATTCCTTTTAAACTGTGAAGCACAGCTTAAATGAGGTTTGCACCCCTTCCCCAGTGCTCTTGTAATTGCACCAATCCCAAACTGACGGGCTGCTGAAAGCTATCAAAATGTGCTTTCCACACAAATAGCATCAAGTCAGCAGAAAATCCCAGACCCAGCATTCTGCAGTGGCTGGATGTTTTTGAGTGCTTTTTATGGGAAATATTTCCTCAGCTTTACTTTTATTATCCCTACAGGTTGCATTCCTACCCAGCTTAAAACATTTATAGTGCAGACGTGTCCCAGCGAGCAGGTCAGCCCAGGTACCCTTTATAGTTAATGGTTAAGAGAGACTTTTAGAAGATTTGTCTGACCCAATTTAAGTATTTCCTTTATGGTGACAGAAATCATTCAGAAGAGTCCACTGACTGATCCCTCTTGGCTTTGGAGGAGCCTGGAGATTTCTCTGCCCCTGACAGCTACTCCACAAACTTTGAAACTGAAACAACTGCACTGTCTCTAACTCAGAGGAGAATTGGTGTGAACAGCATCCATCAATCAATCCTTTTATGAACTTGGTCCCTTATATTTTTTGCAGGTTTCGCCTCCAGCAAAGAGCTGTGTAGAACATAATTCATACTGCCTCGTGCAAATCTGCTGGAGAGGAGCAGTGCTTTCTTCTAAAAAGTACAAATCGCTTCTTTTTTCTCAGAAGTTTTATGTACAGAGGTTATTTGCTGTTAATGTGAAAGAGGGTGGAACAGTCTGGTCTTCCATCTCCATTGCATAAAAGTGTTTGTTTCAGGTGACACCCTGAAACAACATGGTGTTGTTCACACTGGCTTTTTGGTGGAGGAATGCTCTGCTATTCATTTCAGTGGGGACTGGAATTTTAGCCCTAGTTGGCCTAAATGGGAGGAATAACCTGTGCTCACACTCGGCGGTGGATGGAAGATATTCTTACCTATCTTTAGATATGTTTAGTGTAGACAACAGAATCCTCATACAGGCAATTAGCAGTGCATTTATACATCTGGTTTAATTGTGCACTTTGTAATGAGACAAACCATGCTCAGATGTTCTTTCATTGACTGTTACAGCTTGCAGGCAGAGTGCACAGATCCTCTTTGTCAGGGTGTTCTCATCCAGAGCTTGTAGCCTGTGTTAGCTCAGGATTCACTGCAGGGCCAAGCACAGGGAAATCATTAACAGAGATACATCCCTGATTTCATAATGGCATTTAGGTTTAGTTCATCCACCTCTTTGTCCAGGAAACTGCAGATTTCAGAAAAGCCTATGAAACTGATATCAACTCCTGTTCCTGATACTACATCTTTGTTCTCCTGTCTGCTTGGTCTGTCACCTGGCAAACTCCATCCCAACTCTAGCTGCTCTTGTGTTCAGAGAGTGAAGCAGAGCCACAGAGGCCAAGAACATTAGTTTTCTCAGTTAACAGGTAGTTTTCCTATCTGTATTAGAGTACCTTGATAAAACAGTCATAGTCAGAACTGTTTATTCAAAGCCATTTCTTCCGAGTGAAGGAAAATAGAATGTTTTCTACCACGTGTCAGGCTGAGTGGATTGTGTCTCACAGCTGAGTACATCCAACGCAAGTCAGAGAAGCAATGCCAGAAAAATGGCAAAATCCATATTCTTCCACAGATGTGTAGGAGGTAGATGAAAGGTTCCTGACCTCTCAGAACATGCATCAGAACTTACTCCTTCTGATTCTGGTCTTTTTTACCTGTGCTATGTGCAGAGTGTTTGGGTGAGTGGCTGCAGAGACCACAAGTAGTCCTGCAGCTAGGAAACAGAAAGGATTTATACGTATATAATATATATATAGCTACAAATATATAGTTACATTTTGTATTTACATATACATAAAGGAAGGGAGTGTCTTTCTGGAAGTACTCATCTTTGTGTGAAGCCTGTGAAAGCTGCTGTGCTCTCTGAGCATCGATAGGGATTCCTTTTGGTGGGGAGTGGAAAAGAGAAGAGGGATTTTAATCCATAGTATACATGAGAGTTTGGTTGAGCTGTGAGTTACAAAGGCGTGGGATAAAACTGAGTGAAGCAGGGCTATACAGCTGCTTTGCCCTCATCTCAAGGCAGTGTCCATCCCCAGTAATTATTCTGGGGTATACAAAGCTGCCTGTCTGTTATTTTGGCATTGGAAACACTTTCTTAACAAAAGATTTAACACACTGCTCTGTTTCCATGTGACCATGTTAGTTAGCTCTAACTAATGCAGTCCTTTTGATTAAAAAGAAAAAAGAAAAAGGAAAGGAGAAAAAAAAAAGCAACACTTTGTTAGAAATTCTCAATTGGCAGTAGGCTGCAGGTTCTCACAGCAGTGTGGATATGGTGTGCATCTCCTTGCAGGGGAATGAAAGCCTTTCACAATCTCTTTCCACAGGATGAGCGTTAATGTGAAAAGGATAAGATGAAGGATCCATCATTGTTTCCAACAGGAGACAAATTGGATCAGCTGGCGTGATGGGGCTCAAGGTGGGGAAATATATTGGAAATCAGATCAGGTCGGAAAGCACACTCAGTTGAGAAATGAATTGATTTGTGCAGTGATTTCAGAGTGAAAGGATGTGGCATGGAAAGGACTGGCTGTCCATCCTGAACCCATCATCACTTTCTTTGGTTGATAGTCCCATCTGTAAAATGAAATTTTCTGTCCAGCAAAATTCATCTCTACTATTGCAGTGACATTTTTGCTGCTGAAGAAGGGGAAGAAAGGCGTGCTTTGTCCACATGCAGATCTTTGTATGAACTGGTGAACTCTCTTGTTTTTGTTTTGTGTTTTTATATCCAGGTAACTATAAACAGGTTTTCCTTTTTAAGGTTATTAAACTTCAATCAAATGTGGTTCCTGCAGTAATGGAGAATTAGGAGAGCCCTCAAGTGGCCAAGCAAAAGAAATAAATGCTGCTACGGCAGTGAGCTAAACAGGGCTAGGAACCAGGGAGAGAAATATGTGCTACATATTCAAAAGGTAGTAACTTCCACTTTTGTTAGGGGTGACTTATTTCTTGCTTACATTGGTGCCTATGATCCAGAAGAATTCCATAGCACTTGACCAATGCTCTGCCTGTCCCTGAGTGCAACGGTATGTATTTACTCATTCATCATTCCTGTCTAGGAGGGCTTGTTTGCATAAAGGGGAAAATACTTCAGGGATAAACTAATAGGTTTTATATTTAATAACTTTCTACAGGAAATGAAAATGAAGAGAGCTCGGTCCTCACTGCAGTAATTCTTAGTACTGAGATTGCAATAGCTGCAGAAAAAAAAAAATCTCTTTGCAAAGAAAGAAAATCAAATAATAATTATTTCTTCACGAAATACACCCCAAAGGCAAAGTTGGGATGACTAGGTGCTTGTTGCATGTGATATTGCTGCAAATGATGATTTGAGCAATTTCAGCAGCTGGAAGAAAGCTCCTGAAAAAAAAAAATTATTTTCCAGATACCAGTCCACGTAGTTTGACATCTGCTTCTGATAATTGCCACTTAGCAACATCAGGAATGACTCTTGTGGTTGGAGGAAGGGGGTTCTGAAAGGTAAACAAAGGGATTCGATGAGTCTGTTAGAGAAGCAATACAAGTTACACTCTATTTGTAACCGAGTGTGGAAGCAGACGAATGACAAAATATTTAATCAGAATGTTCCGTGTTTGCTCCAAATCTATCTTTAATATTCACTGGGTTGAGGCACACAGTTTACCAAATACAAAACAAATTAATGCATCATGGGGAAAGAAACACAGTTGTGCTGCCACATAGATCAGAAATGTCACACTTCCCAGGATTCATTTTTTTCAGCACCTGTTATTAAGACAATCATCATGTTTTCAGTTATTTTATTTCACTTAATGACAGTTACTTCCATTTTACCTGCATTTTTCTATTCTAAAATGCGTCTATTTTAATGATAGCACTTCTTTCAGTCTTCAGCTGTTTCACATTGAATCCTTGGGGACTGATCCTTGGCTTTTATAGAAACCCAGTGCCAATGTAACTAGATATAGACTGAGCTCTCTCTGTCTAAATATTTAAGAAGAACAGAATAACATTATTTAAACTCTATTGCAAGGTTAATTCTTTCTGTGTAAGTTCTGACCCACAAAACAGACACGGTTTATGAATGGCTCCAAACTTATATTTTAGACTAAAAAGCTTCAATAAGCTTTATACAAGACAAGTAAAGTCTAAAGCAAAACATCATAGCCAAACACCTATATGTGTATTTCAATTAAAACAGCATTTAAGTCCTAGATCAACAAATTGCATCCATTTTATGAGGCACTGAAATGCCTCCTTAATTCCTGAAGTCAGTGACAGTTGTACGTGTGCATAAAGCCAAGCAATGTTTAGGCTCCAAAGAGCACGTCAATTAAATAGGCTTTGAACAGGGAATCAGCCTTTACTGAAGATGCCCCCTCATGATGGACATGTTTAGGGAATAAAATCCAAAAGCAGTGGTAAACATAGTACTTATTTTTTAGTATTTCAGAGTGTGCCACCATAATGTGAGCTGGGCATTTTTATTACACACAGTTTTAAGCTACGTGCCCTGAATGATCTTAAAGTATTCTTTTAGTTCCATGGTACGAAACAAGTGAGTGTGATCACACCAACTGCTTTCTATTTCCAAAGCTGTTGTGTGTGAGCATGAGTGTGTGTGCACGTGCAGTAGAGTTCTACATCACAATCTGGAGTACAGAGGGCTCAATGACTCAAGGAATTTACTGGAATTCCTCACTATGAAACCATCTCTGTGAGCAATAGTTAATATAATTTATCTTGTAAGGATAATGTATCCATTTTTGTTTTTGATGTACTCTGTACATGTGATTTGTCCTCTCCAAGTTACGCTCTACATACATCATACATCTACAGCTCCATTATCTGTATCGAGTACATGACATATTGGAATGGAAGAGCTCTGTATGAAATACAGATTTATCTAACCATTTCTTAGGCTAAATTACTGCCAAGTAGGAACATCTAAGAATTATGAATTTGAAGAAAGTATTTGTCTCAAAATCAAATGAAACATCATTCTCTGAAAGTAGCCAACTCCCTGCTGAGGAGCCAAGATACATTGCCTTGTCTAGACAACCAAATTTCAGATGGCTGAAACTAAGTGAGATGGATCCTTCTGCTGTCATGGACCTCTCAGACATCTAGCCCATACCTTTGCCAGGCCTGAGGTGGCACAGAAACAAAATTACTAGCTGTGTTCATATAAAGGTTAAAGGATGGCAAGTCCACACAGGCGGAAGACCTGAAGTGAAGTAGATGGATTTGTTATCCCGAAATGTATCTGTAATTATGTAGCTAGCAACAGTCACAGATTGTAGACACAGGCACAAACTAATGCCACAGACACAGAAAATGTTCTTTGATCCATTCTACTGTTTTGAGGCTGCAATCTCATACAGTAACTGTGCAGGAGTGCTTCTCAAATCACACACGAGGCAGCCATGAGGTTTCTTCTCCTCAGTTACCATGACCCTAAGCGCTATTACCATAATCCACTTTTCATGCCTCATCATCCCACCTTCTGTCTAGTGTGACTGGATCCTTCCTAGCTATCTGTAATAGAATGATGCTCCTGAGAACTACTGTCTCACTTTCTGGAGTGGACGTGACCACTCATAATTTTTTCTGCTTAATTCCCAGGCATTTTCTTTGCTGCTTGCTGTCTGCCCTCAGACTCTTAGAATCATCAGTTTGATAGAAATCTATTTTACAGTGTTCATTTTGTGTTCATTTCTTTTTACACATAACTATATTCAATATGAGACAACAGCATCTATAGCACATACATACACGTTTCTGTCTTTGTGACACTCCTATCACAGCAGGACACTTCTTCCTCATCTTTATTCATGATATATTTTGTTCAAATTGTTTTGACCTCCCATTAAATAAGAAGCCCAAACTGGTGCTGTGGGCACTGGGAATTGGCTTGGCAGCATTTTGGCCTGTGTTCTAGGCATTTGGAAGGGGACTCACTGGGCTAAATGTAGACATTTACATCAGCTCTACTTGCTGTATATTCCCTTTCAGGCAGTGAAAATCTCAGGGCATTGGATGGGTCTGAGGGCAAAATCAATCTCATCCTAAAGTAGATGGCTACAATAGATCAGGTGAATTTCATTACAGAAATTTCAATTTCTTTTCACTGGCTGCAAAGAAAACCCAGGCTAATTGTCTCCTCTGAAGATATCTGCACTGGACAAACCCAAAGGGAATGTGACATGAAACCATTCCAGCATTTTTTTTTTCTTCCTTTCTGCTGATTTTTGTGTCACTTTGGACAAACTACTGAACTGAGATGTTCTGTTTGATTTTCCTCCTTTCTTTTCTACATGTGTAGTGTTTGAGAGGGTGAAGAGTCTCTCTCCTCTCGTGTTCATGGAGAGACCACTGGAGGAAGGTTCTGATGTTTTTTAGGATATCAAAATAATAACAGGAGAATAACTGGGAATTTCTATGCAACACTGCCTCTGAAATACCATACGTTTAGCAGTTATAAAGTCTTCAAACACCAGTCAACCTTTGTGAAGCTGTGAAATACCACTAGCTCTGCACAGAAGACGGAAACACAATGAACTTCCAAGGCCGCCTGCAGATCACCCACTGCTTTTTTGCTTCCCAGCAGAATCAATTGAAAATTAGATTTAAGTTTCAGACTTCGGGGAAGACAAAAAGAGCCAATACAGGTTTCTGGTCAACTGGAAAGTCTCACTGGGGACTGTAAGATTCTTTCCACATGTGCAAGATCTATTAGTCAATATATGTAGAATGCTCTTAGCAACCCCAATAACCTAATCCAGGTTTTTGATTTCTTTATTCCTCAGGCACAGCCTTCTCCTTTCCACAGCCTGTTATTTTTAGTAGGTCAGATGAGACTCTTCTTGTGGCTTTCAGGCAATATCCTGCCTGGCAACTTAGTTTGTGTTTTATAGCCTGTTTTTAAACATGGCTTCCTTGAGAAGAGACATTTTTGGTTTGCTCTTCATTATTCTCCCCATGGACACACTGGCTAATTCCTATCAAAACTGATAGAGAGGCCAAGCTCCAGCTTCTGTGAGCTGTAAAGAGGACACTTTATCTCTGAGAGGATGCTGTAGGCTTGGCAGCTCAGTGAGGACAAGACATTGGCAGGAAAGCTTCATTTGCTCTCAAGGCTACTTCTGCTGCCCTTTGTTTGTTTGTGTTTTAAGACATTTCCCACATTTTGAAGGTTTAAAGGGAGGGAGCACAGGACCACACATTCTTTAGATATGTTAAAGCCTAAGTAATAACAGTGAGTCTCTCTGGGAATGTGTGGATGGTGGGCATCCTCCCTTTTGTGTAAGGTCTAATTTTTCTTCAGCCTCGTATCAAGTAACCAAAGTAGAGGTACATATCAGGAGACCTAAAAGTAAATTTGCTGTTGTTGTTCCTTGATGATTTGGACAGTGTTAAGTACTTCTGGGCACTGAGAGGAGCAGAGTGTTTCCAAGTAGGTTATCATGCATAGTGTCTGTATGTTTTCAGAGGGAATAGGGGATTGACTTCTAAGAATTCTATTACTCCCCACCTTTTCTTTCTGTTCTTCCTTTCAACTTGAGGCTTACAAGATGACTACTCAGACCTTCTTGGCATGCACTAAGAAACATCACAAAGAAACAGAGTGGGAGGCAGGGACAACAAAAGCTTAACTGGCACAGCTTGAATTATGCCACAAGATATCCTGCTGCCTAATGAAAGGAAAAGCGCAGGACAAGGCCCCTTATTCTGTACTTGCTTGGCAATGATCCCTTATACTTGACTGAAAGAAAGTGAGACTAATAAGACAAAACGTTGTCATCATTGGTACAGATACGACCTAGCCCTGTTTTTATTTTATTTTGCCTACTTAAACCATAAACACAGGACGAGGCCTTCACAAGGCTTAGATCTATAGACATATATAATACATACACATAAGCTTATGCTGCTCTGAAAGTAATGCCTCCTATTTATTTCCATAGAAACTACAACAAATATGAAGCAGTTGTGACCCACATTTTCACAGCTGCCGTGATGGCATCATTGCTGAAATGCACCACTCACTGCCTCACTGTGCTCACATCCATTGTTTGGTCTCCATAAATGTCCTGCAAGCATCAACGAGTGTCAGTGGGTGCCATTATTTCTGCATGGAGGAATTCAATTTCACCTCTTTACTTCATACACTGTTCCGTGTCAGACACCATTCAGTCAGACTGCCCCTCTGCTGCCATCTGTCTCACAGCAACAAAATGTTGTAACGGAGTATTGGTGGGAAGATTCAACCTCTACTGCCATCCCACCAACATCTACCCCCGATGTTGTGGGCCAAAAGAATAAAACAGGAGGCATTACTTTCGGAGCAGCACTTGGGTATAAAATGGGTTCTTTTTGTTCTCATCTGTGAAACACCGATCCGGAATTTGACCTTGCATAAAATCACAGCTATTCTGAAATGAGCGTTTCTGTGCTCTCGTGTGATGTATGGTGTTCTGCACATTCACCTGAAGCAGCTCACTTAAAAAAAATAACGCTGGGACTCATATGAGCATGTCAAGGTTGGATCTTCTGTGTGTTCTTATAATCTCCCTGCAATGTCTTGTCATTCATCTCGTAACATGATTCACTATTCACTTGTACAGGTTTTGAAGCTGTAGAGAATGACAAATGGATTAATGTGCTCAAAGAAATATATTAATGTGTAGCTAGAAGACATATATTATTTATGCTGTTAGAATCTTTTTACACCCACGGTAAATATTTTCCAACTTCTATGAAGCTGGAGAGTTTCATCACCACAAACCTGCATTTTTTAATTTTGTCCTTCTTTGCTACAATCATATTTCCAGCAAAAAAAAAGGAACGTCTCCTTTTTCTAACAAATGAGTCCATCAACTGAAATGAAGATTTTCATTTGTATGCCCGACCCTCCCCTCCGCATGCGATAACTTGCAGCTGTGCTCACTTTGTGTACATCTCAAGTGCACGTGGCGAGGACCGGATTTTGATTAGAAGTGCTGTACTCTATAGGAGAAGTGGCTCCTTAAAGAGTCTGTCCTCTTAACAGCGTACAGTTCATGGTGAGAAGCCACGAATTGGCTTATTCCCTTCCAGAGGCAGGCAAGTCATTCATATCTGGCATTCCTGGGGTCATACTCCAAGCATACTGCCTGTGAAGATCATAAAGCTGCTGTCCGCTTCTGCTGCTGCTTGAATGGCTTCACGTGATTTGTGACTGTCCCATTCCCACTCCAAAAATTGCCACTGCTGGTTTGCCTGAAGCAAGAACAGAAGCGTAATGCTTCACCAGGTTATGATCACGTTGTTGCTGCATTTGAAAGGGTGCTTGGATCCATCTGACAGTGCATGTTGAGGAGGTTGATGATCCAGAAGCCCCTCTGATAAAATAACATCTTCCTTAAAGTGTCTGGTCTTGTATTCCTTACCCAACTGAAAAGTCTCGCTAATTTTAAGATCAGATGCTCCGATGTCATTGATTAATAAGGATCACTGGGGTGTTTTTCAAACAGAAAAGGAAGAGGTGAGAAAAGACTTCTTGTGTCACTTGAAACCCTCCTGCATTATTTAAAAAAATGCGGAGAGGTGGATGAATGCAAAGGTAGGCACTAAACTCCCAATTAGAGCAGCCGAGTTGTGAGGAGTTAGTTGGTGATCCGGCATTTCTGCCATTAGCCGTAGTTCTGCCTCTCAGTTGCCTCTAGGGATTGAAACAGTTCATTTCCACAAACAAGAAATGTATTTCTTCCTCCTCCTCATTCTTCTCTTTCATCTTTCTCTCTGCCTGCTGTTTTTTGTTTTTTGGGTTTTTTTTCCATCAAAACCACAGTGGGGAAACATTGGAGAGTCTCCTGAGTCTTATCAGTGAGAGTGCGATAACCATCACAAAGTGTTCATGGCATTTCATGTGAAAGTCAATTGAACTAAGTCAGGAGGAGTGGTGCTGCAACGAAATGGCTTGATGGACAAGGTGAATTTCTTGTGCCAAGCTTTGTGCTGCACAGTGGAAGAGACTGTTGCTTTCGTAGATGGGAAAGAGCTCATCACATCAGTGGGTGATACAGCAGTCACTGTGTGAATTTCTGTGTCGTGCAGTTCCATAGCCTTGCCTGTTTGGATGTTCTTATGTAGCTTAGCTGTGCATACGTCTTGCACAGCCCCAAAAATAAACTGATGAACACCATCACAAAGGAATGAGTTTGCTTTTAGGGTGACCAAGTCTTTCTACCTGCCAAGTGCACTTAGCTTCACTTGGTTGCTCAGTACTTCTTACCACTGATCTCTGTTACCTACATGCTCTAGCAGCTTTTTATTCCTAATGCATCACAGAGCAGCACTGTGTCAGCAGAGAATCAGTGTCAGCAGTGACGACATTTCTGTCAATCTTTTGTTTGATTGGATTTACTGCTTCTGTAAAGAGGAACATTTTCACATTGAATGAGTCCAATGGACATGGTCAGGATTTGACTGGATCCAGCCAAAGGGAAACTGTGGCTCAGTACTTAATTCTATACGAGGAGAGTTTGCAAAAGGAGCTTTCCATGAAGATGCTATGGTAGAACTGCAAAGAGATCATTAAATGAAGGTGCTGATTTGTGGACCAAGGAACAACAGGTTATTTTCTCCATCCAGATTTACTCCAATACATTTTTTTTTCCATCACACCTATCTTTATTTTCAAGGGCTTTTGTTATCCTTCAGTATATGTAATACAGTAGCATTACCTGATGTACTGCTTCTGATTTTCGACAGGTAGCTGAACTGAAAAGGTGGAAGGGAGGATCATTCTGGATTCACTTTCTAGCTGTTTTCACTTAAAGAAAGAAGCCATTTTCTTCACCACAGAAAATATGTTTTGTTTAACTCAGCTTTTTAGGAGGGGTGTTAAGCGCTGTAAAGAATGGTTTTGAAATTAAAGCCAGCTCAGTCTTTGTCTTTGTAATATTGCAACCACTTGAAGAATCTTCAATTTTCTGCTGAAAAATGCAGGACAGCATTTAGAAAAGTGAAGCATTTGCCAAATGTAAGAGTGGTTCAGCTTTTGAAACTGATTCTTTCAGTAATTTTGAATTTAGTAATTCAGAAAAAGCTCATCAAACTCTACAGCCCAACTCTTTCAGCCAAGATATCAATGCCAATGTGGAAGGTGCTGTGCAAACTGTCAGAAAACAGGCAGTGCAGGCAGCGGGTGAGGGATAGAGGGTATTGCCCAGGCTCTGTGACTCTGCCCTGCACAGAGGCAGTAGGAAAAGGTCTTTGAGGGACAGATCCATGTGAGTTTCTTAGAAGTTTGGAGCATCTCTCACTCCAGAGTTCCAGAAATAGGGTTTTCTCCTAAAGCCCTGCTTTAAGACAACCAGTACGTTGGTGGTGGTCTTGATGTGTGAATGATACCGAATACATTATCTCTCCTGCTTTTTAGGACTAGAGGTGTGTGGGATGAGGAGACCTGGAAGCGTTGACAAAGGTCAGTGTGTCTAAAAGCAGATCTCTCAAAAAGGGCTGCAGTTTTAGGAACATTCTTTTGGTAAGGAGATCGTGGCTCTAGGCAGAGCTGCGTTCACTTGCCTCTGAGCATCGAGCTGCCTGGGTAGTTTGGGCATTTGTTGTTTTTGCATATTTAAAACGAAGATACTCATTCCAAAACCCTCTCCCCCTCTTGCATTGCCATCTATGAAAATGTTCAAAAATCTCCAGTTTCCCAGATGGCAAGATAGTTTTCTGGCTAGTTCTCTCATCAGTGCATGTTGGCAATCGATTTGCCTTTCTAGCCCAAGTGCACTTTTTTCCTTTCTTTGGATAACATTCCTCTTTCAGTCCTTAAAGAGTGAAGAGTGAAACCTTTCGATCTTAAGTTCAAATATGAGGAAAATCCAGGCCATTGCAGGGTGGGAAACAGATGTTACCAGAAGTTCTATAGCATTGCTTAGAAAGCAGTTGAAGCACTGTGTCTGATCTAAAGCTGTGAACACAGACTGTAAAGAGAAGTCCACTGCTGGATCCCTTTTTTTCTGTCAAAATTTCTTTGTTGTCCTCGACTTTGGTTTCTGCATTGGTTTCTGCTACTATGGCATGTAGTTGTTTTTCTCCATTAAAAGTCAGGTTTCTATTTGCTTCCTAAGGTTCTTCTGAATCCACGGTCCCAGATGATCCACCTCAGCAAATTCATGCCCTTTTTCTTAAAGATTTCCTCATATTCTAGTGTCACAAGCCAGAAAAGCCTGGCTGGATCTAAGCTGCTCCCTACCATGTCCCAGGCTGCTGAATATCACCCACTTTCCACTGAGGTCTCATTTCCCCCAAATGACCAACTTTCTGACCATCTCCATCCAAACCTCTGAGCTTCGTCTCACCCCTCACTTTCCCACACCTTCTCATCCCTCACCCCATTGCCCTCAGGTTCTCAAGCCCTTGGCATCACTCCCTCTCCACACCATGATTGCCTTGCATAAACCCCTTCCCCTGCTTCCTGGCTCAGTCTGAGCACTCATCCTTTGCAAACTGCTTGCTCCCTCCAACCACTGGAAACCAACGTTCTTTCTTTTCTTCCTTGACTCTTAATCAGAGGAACATAGAATCACAGAATCATCTTCTCCACCCCTCATGTCCAACTCCAATCACCCCACCATGCCCACTGACCACGTCCCTCAGTGCCACATCTCCATAGCTCTATAACACCTCCAGGAACAGTGACCCCACCACCTCCCTGGGCAGCTGTGCCACTGCATCACTACTCTTCCTGAGAAGAAATGTTTCCTAATATCCAGCCTGATTTTCCCCTGGCACAACTTAAGGCCATCATCTGTCATCCAGTTGCTGTTACCTGGGGGCAGAGGCTGACTCCCAGCTCACCAGAGCATCTTCTCAGGAGCTGTAGAGGGTGATGAGGTCTCCCCTGAGCCTCCTGTTCTCCAGACCGAACAACCCCAGCTCCCTCAGGTCCATTATTAAAGATCCATTCTTCATCCTAGAGCTCTGCCCCACTCCCAGCACGCTGTCACCCTCCAATGCCACCTGCCCTGCTTTTCCATACTGGGAGCTCTGGGTTGTTACTCCAGTTCCCTTTGTTCTGATTTCTCCCTTCAGTCAAACCACCCCGTTTTATTCTTCCTGCTCTTTGCTCCGGGCGTGCCCAGGATCCCATCTGCTGGACCGGGTCCCTTCTCCCCTTTCCCTGTCCAAGCATCTCTGCTCATCCTCAGTTCTGCAGACCGAGCATCTCTGCTCCTCCTCAGTTCTGCAAGCAAAAAGGCAGCAATATTGCCTTGCTTCCCCATAAAAAAAAAAAAGAAAAAAAAAAAAAAAAACCGCAGGAGTTTTATTGGTGAGATGGCTTTTCCTTCTCTCCCTGGCTCTGATTTGCAGCGAGTGTTTTCGCAGAAGCGTCCATCCCTGAAGCTCCCAATAAACCGGCGTGCGTGTGCGAGGAGGAGAGGAGGGAGGGAGCGGAGCATGACGGCAGCCCGGCAATGCGTAGCGGCACCGGGGAGCTGCGAGACCAGGGAATCCGACTGAGAAACGCAAACCCTTCAACTCCTGGCTCAGCGTCATCCCATTGGTTCCTGAGCTGCTGGTTTCAAGAGGAGAAAAGCCCGGAGCGCTGAGCAGCGCAGGCAGACGCAGACTCTGAGCCAAGTTGCCAGCACGCTGGGAGGGAGAGGGATCGCAGGGTGTCCGCAGCTTGGCGTGTCCGAAAAGGAAGAAAGGAGAGGGAACAGAAAAAAAAAACCAAACCCAAAAAACAATAAAGCAGAAAAAGGGGGGAAGGAGCCTGACCCAGCAGCCCCAGGGGGGGAATAATGGATGTGACCATCTCTCAGTTCATCTTAGAAGAATTTGATGTCAACTGCAGCCTCCTGGATTTACAAGAGACTGTTTTAGAGAGTTTCTCTATCTCTTTCCTGGGCTTTCATGGTAGGAAACATTACCTAGCGCAGGGAAAAGCTTGGACGAGCGCTAAGATTGGGTTTTGCTTTGTGATGCAAAGTGCGTGCTGCTTTTGTGTGCTTTCTCAGCTGCTCCTTTCTCCCTTTCTGTCTCTTTCTCACTCTGAAGGTCTGTACTGTAATGCCACCACGGATCAGATCGGGACCTGCTGGCCCAGAGCCTCGGCGGGGAAGCTGGTGGAGAGACCCTGCCCGGAGTTCTTCAATGGGATCAAATACAACACCACAAGTAAGTACAAACTCCTTCTCCCGCAGATCTGATGTCGAGAAAGCACCTGGGGAGATCAAAATTATTTCTCCCATTAAAAAAGAAAAAAAAAAAGAAAAAAAGAAAGGAGTGTTTCCCTGGGAAATAACATTTCCTCCACATTCCAGCTTGTATACTCAAAATTCCTGCCTGGAATGATGCAGGTTTCTCAGAAACACTGACTTTTGGACACTGATTCATTTTTTGTTGTTGTTGTTGTTAATCGTGTTTGGGCAGATTGGGCAAAAATGCCCAATCCATCAGTCTAAGGGTGCTGGCTGACCCTCAGTGTGCTTATAAGCAGATATGTATGGCTGTATGCGTGTTGTAATGTTGCAGTGCTTCAGCAGTTTGGATAATCAAAGACCCTCTGGCTTGCGAAGTGTTAAGACCAAGCACTTGAAAGGGCTTCCCCTCGGAGAGGCTGTTTCTGTGAATGGGGACAAACTGGGCTGGAAGGTGTATTTGATGAGCAGAATGCTCTGGGATCCGTTCAGTAACTTCACGTTCTCTTTGTAATACCAGGGTGGCTGCATCATTACTGCAAGAGAAAGGGGAGAGGGTATTAGGAGGCAGATGAAAGTCGGAGCAAGGGAATATGGGGGCTCCTTAGAAATCCCTTGGAACCGATGCTTTAGTCTTAGGGGTAAACAGTGGTGATGACTCACTGAGAATGTATTATTCAGGCTGTCGGACCCAGGCACTCATTTCCTTTTTCTTATCTGTCAATATTGTTTGGACCTTTCATTAAGAGGTTTTCATGTATTGCTCCCAAATACATCTATCCTACTTGTTTGTCACTTCTTTTTCCAGCTGCTCGGGGCACGTTTAGCTGGGAGCATTTCATTCTGGGCTCCACTCCTAGTTGTTGTTCAGGTGTTAATCTGATTTTCAGGTAGTGCTGCTTGCATGGCACTAGCAGTAAAAGCATGACCCTCTCACTTTAGTCCTTATTTTTTTTTAATTTGCTGGAAGTGAATTTCCTCTTTCCCCAGGTTAGACAGCTAGACAAAAGTTCTGTGCATGTGCTGTGCAAAAGAAAGCATCTTTCCAGGTTTGTTCTCAGGGACCAGCCTCTGTCATCCTTGCCTTTAAGCAAAGTATGAGTCAGTAAGACAGTCCGTTGGAGGACTGTCCCTAAATTCTTTGTTCTCTGACCTGTGTGCTTTGCAGTAAGATAGGTGGGAGTGGGCTGGCTTACACTGGCTGTGATTGTAGTAAATATCCCACTACCTTTACAGTCTCAGTTGAGACAAAAAAAACCACCAACACCATATTTTGAGAATTAAGGACATCTCAAACAAGAACAAGCGTATCAGAATGTACCCTGAAAGAACAACCAGAGAAAAGGTACACTGAAGAAGTAAGAGTATTTTCTTTTTGTTTCCATTTCTTTGGTGGAGGATATCGGTATTTCCACTGGATTATTTTTGTCCCTCCAAAAAGAAAGAATGAAAGGGAAAAAGAAAAAAAAATAGAAATACATTATGGATGATTCCTTATTTGTGTCATAAATACACTGGAGGGAATTTAAATGCTTTTCCTGTGCATGGAATAAAAACATCTTAAATACCCCAGTGTATTTTGATGAACTCTGTTAATGCTTTCAGTAGTTCCTCTCTGAGCTGATATAAAGTTCTTCTCTGATCTCTCCCTTTTAGTGATTCTCATGCTACAGTGGCATAAATCTTCAATTCATCGTTCTTAAGGCATGTTAGTTTAAATTAAGGTAACACTGGTGATTTTTGTTGTTGTTGTTGTTGGTTGTTTTAGGCTTTTCTTCTTTGAGATGACAGAAACAATATTTTGTTTAATAGCCTGGGAAAATGGGCAGTGCTCTCTTTCAGTGTAAAATGTGGGTATTCATGTTGAGAAAATGCATGTCTCCAGGTCGGGGTGGTAGTGCATGCTGTACTGGTGCCCAGGTGCAGCTGCGAGTGTAGCTTGCAATAGAGAACTAAACTACACTCAAGCTTGCGAGTGAGCTTACACTCCTCCGTTTGGGTAGCTCTTCCCAGGTTGTGTCACAGAAGGGGAACAGAAGGACTATCTCAAGTGTACAGTCAGTAGCTCACTGGGGAATAGTACTTGGTGGTTAAAGCTTGGCAGCGAGCTCAGATTTGAGCAGAGGGGTACAATCTCTTTTGTGGTTTGGAAGACTTCACAGTTAGTACATGCAGAATATGCCCATTATTTGGGGAGGCTGAGCATTCAAGAAGCGATTAGATGTGGTACTGAGGGACATAGTTTAGTGGTAACTATTGGTGATAGGTGCACGGTTGGACTGGATGGTTTTGGAGATCTTTTCTAACCTCGGTGATTCTGTGATTCTACGATCCAATTGCTGTTATTTGTGTGATTTCACCATAGTAGCTTGCAGGATGACTGTCTGCCCATTTGTAGAAGTACTCAGTGTGCTTAAAGCCTAAACTATGCATGATGTGCTTGTAATAAACACAGATAACTGTGTTTATTAAAACAAAAAAAGGGAAATGAAGCTTGCAGAACTTAGAGACGCATAACACGGCTGCGAAGTCAAGACTGGATCAGGAGATGGCTTGGAGTGATGTGAGATTTCTGCCTTGGACAAGTATTGCAGTTTTGCGCCATTTTGTCTCACATTTTGGTGGGACAGAGGGAAATCTGGTCGTGTGTAACACTGTACAGAGTTGTTTTTGAGAGACAATTCAGACAAGTATAGAAAAATCAATGTGAAATGCTTTTCTTCTTCTAAGGGCTTATCCAGTTCTGGTTTGTAATTCAGCTCCCTGTGGTACTGTCATGAATCCTGTATTTGAGAGCTGTTGCCTTTGAGGAGCTGTAACACAGCTGTAGTTGTGTTTATATATATTTTCAATTTAATGCCTATTCAACTTCTGGATCAATTTTGGTGACTTTTTTTCTACAAATTAAGATCACAAAGATTCAAAGTTGCTAGCGGTTTTTTACAAGCAGCTCATCAGCTAGAGCACATGGACTCAGTAGAGTTCCTTTTACCAAAAGATTTTGCACACTAGACACCAGAAAATCCAGATTTTAAGTGTCCAAACTGTATGGAAAGCTTGTAGCAGTCTCAGTCAGTCTCAGTGCTCCATGGCAAACTGTCCATCCTGAGTTCTGGAACTCACAGGTCTGTTTCTCTGCCTTATTGTAGTGTTTGTTCACATAACATAGGGAATTTGAGGCAGAATAGTAGGTCTCATCACCACAAATCAAAGGCTTTGGATGGACCCCTTGATATCCATGTTATCTACTCTTACACTTTGACATCGCCTTAACTCAGAAACTGGGAGACTCCAGATGTGGATGGAGTGCTCCAACACCCTGCAACACACCAGCACAATTTAACAAAAGGATGTTTGAGTAAATATATATATATATACAGTCGTAAGATGTAGTGCATTTTATATATATAGATAGATAGATAGATAGAGAGATAGATATCCTGCTTGGCTCATTTTCCATAAAATATTTCCATTCTAACTGCAAAAAATTCCCGTGGCGACTTGCCTGTGTGCCCGTGTTTTATGCGTCCCATGGGAGCTGCTGAGTGACTCAGATAAGTTTCAGTTGGATTCATAAAACAAGGTCTGTCAGTCTGTGAGTATTTTTCATCTCTAACACTTCATTACTTTTGGGTTTGTTGCTTCCCCCCCCCTCCCTTCTTTATTTGAGGAACATAGTCATGCTGACAAATCAAGGTCTGGTTTCTCTGTAGCACGGTGGGTGGATACAAGCAGAGTGTTCTTCGTCCGGCCACCAGAAAATGATACTGTCCTCTTAGAACTTTGCTTTCTTGGTAGAAAAGCTTTTGTGTTAAAGCTAGAGGGGAATAGTAAAAAAACCAAGGGGAAAATGTCGGTGTTGGTGCAGCGTGTGGCTGTGCACTTGTCTCTGCTCAGGATCTATATTTAGCTAACGATGACAGTATCGTTGCTGCCCTCTAGATGTGTTTATGCTTTGACAGCGTGAAGCTCTTATTCCTCTTTTAGAAAACAGAGTAATTCACTTATTAGGGTATCCTCAAGCTTGATTAATTCAGCAGATGGGCATAATGAGGCTTTTTTCACGGCTTGCAGAAGAGGTGGTTGTACATGAAAGTACTTGGAGCATGTCACAGGCTAAAGTATGTCGACTTCAGCTCTTTCCTTTCATTGCAAATTGTCTTTTGTAACGGGGAATTCCAGGATGAGTGCTTGTCAGATAGTAAGAGATGGCTCCAGTGGCCATGAACGCCTGGTTTCAGTTTGGCTACAGAAGCCAGTGCAGTGAAAGGGGCTTTGTGGTGAGACAGGTCCCCAGGCTGGTGATGACAAGCCAGAGGTGCAAGCATTGCATGCCTCTAGCCTGCAGACTGATTAGTGGAAATGCTAAGTTATGGTTTGAAACCATGAGTGAGCACCTGGTGGGAAGGCAGAGCCAGCCTAGGGGAGCTCAGGTGCATGCAACGTACCTGAGTGAACAGAAGGGGTAGAGCCAGGATCCATCCCTTCCCCGACCTCATTTAAGCGTTGGCAGTAGAGGCAAGGGCTTCTTTCTAGAGATGCACGTCCACCTGAGATCTTCTAAAGGTAAGTAGCTTCTTTCCTTTATGCTCCCAGCTGTTACATTTGAGTAAGTCCTCTCTTGCTGTAGCCTGGGACCTTGCTCTGCTGTCATTGCTGTGTTTTCCATTGTGTTGTAGGTACAAATCTACACATGTATAGGTAGGTATCCACATAAGTATCTTAGCTCTACAGGCTAGTGGAGCTCTCATCACTGAAGGAGATGAAGCCATGAGAATCACTCAGGTTAACTGAACTGATCACCCCAGGAGACCATGTAGGGTGTTAGTGCTGTGTGGTATGTCTGGGAGTATCTTGCCTGGTGTCTGCTCGTGGTTCAGAGGGCCTGGGTCTTTTGTAGGTTTCTGTTTCATCTTCCTGGCCATGTAGACATTACCTAAGAAAATTATTGATGTGGACAACTAGAGTCATCCCTGGGTGTCTGTTAAGCTGACATGAACCCAACCTAGGAACTGACCTTAAGAGGTCATGCTACTTTTGTGGTCAGCAGGGACAATGGGTCCCTGCAGCTCTATTTGTAAAGCCTATCTCCCTCTTGAAACAGGAAAGCTCTTTGGCTGAGATAGGCACTTCAGATGAGTGTTTTGGGTATTGCAAAAAGCATCCTCATTTTCTCCAGGTGCTCTGGTGCCAGAAATAGCCACGCAAACACCTAATGGGGTTCTGATCACTCACTGCCCGTTCCAGTGGTGTGTTCACCACCTTCTCCTTGCTGTCCCTACAGCTGGATGCCTTATGCAGAAGAATTCGGGGAGGGCTAGTCATTCAGCAGCTGGGCTGATGTTCATGAGGCCAGATGTAGGAGAGAGTGAGCCACTGGCAGGGGTATCACTGCTCTGTCTGTTGACATGATTTGCTTCATCCTGAAAGAAAAATTCCTGCAGCTCTTCATTGCCTCATCGCTTATAATCTTTTGAGTGATAAGGGAGAGGTGAAGAAGTGAATTAATAGCTCTCTTTCTTTTCCACACTCCTCTTTTAAAAGGGGTTAAAGAGATTATTTTTTAAAAGAGCAGAAGAGCACATTTTCAGAGGTTAAGCAGCCATTCTTTTAACACGATCTAACCAGTGCTGCTTTGCTTTCTGATTAATTATTGTTCAAAGTTCTTCTGGAGCAGTGGCTTTAACCTGTATCTAAACCACGAGCCTTGCTAGGAAATCATCAGCCTCAGAGTCTTGATCAAGCTGCATGGATAAGATCCATCCTGGTAATTACAGAAGAGTGCATTTCTATAAGTGGTTGACCTAGAGGCTCAATTAACACTTTCACTTGTGTTTTTGCCTTCTGTATTTTACCATCCTGAGCAATTCTGTTGATCACTTACAGCTTTTTTCCTGAGTGATTACTGGGGTTTGATTTCTGAAGGCTGCGTTCTCCAAAGTCCCTTTGTAATAGATAAAGGCTGTTTATGCTGTAGTGGGTTTTCATCTTGAGGAGGAGGAAATTAATTGCCTATGAATGCTGCCTTGTCAGTGTGAGTGGCAGTTCCTAGAGGTGCGGCCAGATGCTGGGGGGAAGGATGAGGTGAGAGGAAGTGTCCAAGTGTAAGCCAGCAGATGCTGAGTGGTGCTGGTGTGCTGCCATTTGGACTAAAGGGCTCTTTGCATATTTAAAACACTTAAATCATTGCCGAGAAGAGTTTCAAAGGTCACATACAAAACTTTCTTCATTTGCTAGGCAATGCATGAGTGTTTTCAGACTTCAAGTGTTGCTGAGCTGCTCTCACCCCTTTCCTGCTCTGCAACCTTGTTAGATGCCTGGAAGACTTTTATCCCACTGGACTACTTCAGCGACTGGGGATTTGGGTTAAGAAATGATGTTTTGTAGCCAGCGTTAATTATGGACTCACCACAGAAAGGTAATAAAAGAATGAAAGTCTGCAGCTCTGCAGCAGCCGTGCTGGGGTGGCCAACACAGTACTTGCCAGTTAGGGAGTCAAGAGATCATGGAAGTTAAAGGAAGGAGATGGATGAGACACAAAAAAAGCCACAGCAGAGGAAAACTAAAGCGGGAATTGGAATTCTGGAGGAGGGAATAAAACATATTTTCAAGCTCGTAAAACTTCTCTCTGAGGAGCCTGAGTCTGTGGCTGATGAGGTCAGCTTGACTCCAGCGGAGCTGTATCCAGATTAAAATTTCAACCATCTTTGTTCATTTTCTCTTGCTGGTTTAGGATGGGTTCTGCCACAAATAAAGCAGTGGGAAGCTCTTGATTTCAGTGCATGCACAGATGGGAGAGGCTTTACATTTTTTTCCTCAACTTTTTTTTTTTCCTTTCCATTGTGAAGCATAATTTGTGGTAAAAGATCTCTCTGCTTTTGTAGTTGGAAATAGGGTGTTGAAAACAAAGGAGAAATGAAAATAACTCATCTTTCCTGCTACTATCATCCTGTGAAATGCGTGATATTTACTGAGCACAGAACAGAAGTTAATTGCTTGTAGTAAAATAAGAAAATTGCTAATGCTGCTTCAGTGATTTGAGGGACCTTTTCTTCAGCTAATTAAACAATGATTAGTATTTCTGTTCTTAGCTAGTGAGCTATGAGCTGGCTTTGCTATGATCCTCTTTTGCCTGGTTGGGATGCTCTGAAGCTTAGGCTCGATCTTTGGGGTGGGTTTGACACGTTGCTCAGAGCCAGGATGTGCTGCTGCTGTTACAATCCCATGCCATGTGCAGTTGGAGCTGGCACAGTAGCTGGTGCCCCACACTCTTTCTTTGCCCTTCAGGGTGCTGACCTTGAGCTTGGGGTGGAGGGCTCATCTCCCAGGGTTGCTTGGAGCAGTGGCTTGCTGCAGTGGGATGGGACTCTGAGAGAGCCTGAGCCCCGTGGCTTCAGGAGGATCAGCAAACACTGGGTCTTTGGATGTTCATTCTGTAAGATGCCACCTCTTTCTTGCTTGCCTGGGCAAGCTGTTGTTTAAACAGCAACTTCCATCTGGCAAACAGATGAACTGAGGTTCTGTTTCTTCACACAAATTGGGAATCAGGTAACACTTGCACTATTGTGTGCTTCTGGGTCCTGGGGAGGTATGGAAGAGGGAACAGCTCATGAGGACACTGGAAAGGGGAGGAACCAAATGAATTACAGTGGGAGGCAAAGCTGGAATTTCTCATCTCAGGGTCAAAATGAGAAGAAAAATCCCACCCAGCTGGGTCAACGTGGGGATTCTCATATGGATATGGGATTTCTTTGGTTATTCTCCATCGTGCCCATCTTTCACCTAGCCATGCTGTTTGAGGATGAGGCAGCCTGCTGGGGAAGATGTAGCCAGGCTGTGACTGTGACTCCCTGGCTTCAGGGAGTGTCACTGGAGGAGTGGCACTGATGGAGTGGTCACTCGTAATTCTTCCTCTCAGCCACAGGGTGTCACTTAAAGTGCAGGTAAAGTGTCCACAGGCATCTGCACTGAGGCTCTTGGGGGTGAGATGATGGATGGGGTAACAAAAACTGGTGTGGCCAGTGGCCCTGGATATTGCCCTGCTGTAATCACTGTCAGTGCTGCCTTAGCAGCTTCTACATCCTGCTGGGTGGTGAAGAGGAGTCCCTGAAGGGAAGTGGTGACCAGAACACAGTGGAAGAGATAGAGGATGGTAAGAAGGAGCCTTGCTGTCCTTAGCCTTTAGGAGCACTTGCTTGCTGGCTGGAGGAAATGTCTGGTGCTGGTTTCACCATGATTGCTGAAGGAAGTGCTAAGCTCTGCCCCAAGCAGGTGTGTGTCATGTCAAAGAGCTGTGCAAAGTGTATTGCTGCCATTTGGAGTGGAGCACCTCCACAAAAGCAGCTAAAGTGGGCAACTCACATTTGGCTGACAGTGGAATTCTTCCAGGTTGCACACCCTATGCTTATTACCATGCTCCTTCTCATCGCATCCCTTTATCTCTCCTGCCTGAGAGGAACTGCTGGATTCCCCCTGAGAACCCTCAGGTATTTGACAGATGCTCTAGGTTCTCCCTCTTAACAAGAATAACAAACAGGTATAGGAGATGTGGTGCAATGGGTTTTCATTTGTGACTACTGAAGTTGCCTGTTGCCAATGGGAAGACTGTTCTGCAGCTTAGGAAGTCCAAATCCACCAACTAGATTTAGATGTTTGGGTTTTTTTTTCCTTCTTTTCTGTGGCATGGGATAGCTTTGTTTTTCATGCAGTGGTGAATTTTTGCAACTTCTGTGGTTTGGAAGAACAGTACTTTAAGGTGTGTCTGTGTCCCAGCAAAGTTCTCACTGCCAATGTCATGCAAGACTTTGCTTGCTGTCTGCTGCCCTGTGAGAGGGAAGCTCTTACTCAGTTTTGGACTGCAGCACTGCTTATTTCTTGACATCAGCTCATAGTAGTCATTCTTAGTAGCTTGTGAAAACAATGAGAAATATGGTATCTCAAGAAAATTGGAGGATTGGATATTTAGTAAAATATCTTCCTCTTTTTCAGTGCTATTTAATGCCTATCAGATGTTACTCGTAGAGTTTGTAACTGGTAATCTCTTGGGACAGATTCCTAAAACTGAATAAAACTCAGGCTGCATTGTGCTGACAAAGTTCTGCAGTGCTTGGAAACAAACTGGAGGCCCAGATGCTGTTCCATGAGAGGACTGTAAAATAAGAAGCAATCTATTGAAGCAAATAAGGACAGAAACTGTCTAATTAAAAATGAAAATCTCTACAGTCTTCATGAAGAACTTTTTCCTGAGAAATCACAGAATTGTTTGAATGGGAAGAGGCTTTAAGATATCCTAGTCCAACCTCCCTGCAATGAACAGGGACCACCACAGCTCCGTCAGGTGCTCAGAGCCCTGTTCAGCCTGACCTTGGGTGCCTCCAGGTCAGGTAAAAAAACAAAACAAAAACTTCTTTAATCCAGTTTTTATCTCCCCTCTTCTTGTTTGAAGCTGTTCTCCCCTATCCTGTCATAACAGATCCTGCCACAGAGTCTAGCCTGTTTCTTACAGCCCCTCTTTAGATACTGAGATGTTGCCCTCAGGTCTCCTCAGAGCCTTCTTTTCTCTTACCAAAGTCCACTGTTGAGGTTCAGTATGGCAGGTGGCTAAGCACCATGCAGTCATTCATTCACTACCTCCCCCTTCCCAGTGGGATGGGGGAGAGAACTGGAAAAAAACAAAAACAACCCAAGATAGAAGAGATGGAACTTGTGGATTGCTGTAAAATTATTCATGAAGATAGAGAAAAAGATAATAATTACAACAGATATATATGTAAATGTGTGTAACAAGTGATGCACAAGCAGTTGTTCACCACCCCCTGACTGATGCTCAGCTAGCCCCTGAGCAGTGAGAAAGAGATGAACTCCCACTGCCTTAAAGACTGCTTTTGTGTGATGTCATAGGGTATGGAATCTCTCTCTGGCCAATTTGAGTCAGGTGTCCCAATTCTGTTCCCTTCCATCTCCCTGGGCCCTTTGTTGAGAATGGCCTTGGCTCTGTACAGAGCTGCTTAGCAGCAGCTGTAAATATTGTTGTGTTATCAGGGTAGTTTTTCTCCTAGAATAAAAAACAGCATTATACCAGACACACTGAAGAAAACAATGTAGTCCTATGTGAAACTAAGACATCCATGTGTATAACATCAGTGGCTCTTCTCCTGTCCATTGATGCAGTTACCTACTGGTGTTTCTCAGGAGGGATTTGCCCCTGGTGAGACCATGCTGGTTGTCCTATATCACTGCCCTCTCTTCCATGTGCCTTAGCACAGCTTCCAGGACAGTCTGTTCCATGATCTTCCCTAGCACAGAGGTGATGCTGACAGGTTCCCTGGGTCATCCTTTCTTTAAAACAGGTGTGACATTGCCTTTTTTCCAATTACCAGGGTCATCACCTGACCACCATGACTTTTCAGGTATCATTAAAAGAAGCTTGGTGACTATGTCAGCAACTTTCCTTAGGGCTCTGGGATGTAACTCCATAGACTTATGGATGCTCAGGTGGCTGCAGACCTCATTTTTGCTTACAGTGAGGGGAACATTGCTCCCCCAGTCCACACCTTCCTACTCATCTGCTCTAGGGCTGTGTGAAGAGCAGTTGTTGGTGAAGACTGGGACAAAAAAAAAATTGTAGAATACATCAGTGTATGGGAGCTGTTGAATCACAGCCTGGTCCACTGATTGATCACCTGAGGCAAGCACTGAGTCAGCTGCAGGAACACAGGTGGAGGCAGTGCACCTGTGTGGCCAGGAGGAGTGGAATCTGACTCCACCTGGACCCCATTTAAGGACTGACCACCACTGTGGGAAGTTCTCTTTCTGGAGACTGCTCCTTTGGAGTTTTCCTAGGATACAGGTGAGCCTTTTTCCTTTATTTTTGATTGTCTCTTTTCCATCTCAGTCTAGCTATACCATTTATAACATATCTTGCCTATAATATCATCTGGTATTATTCATTGTGTTAACCTCACACCTTGCAATCAGCATTCTCCTTGTCTGTTATTACTAGCCTGCTTGCATTGCTCACTAAAGGGAGCATGCCTGCTTGGACTTTGCTTTTCTAGTCTTCTGCAGAAGACTATGGAATACAGAACAAGGAAGAATCTTTCCCTGTGTGCCTGCACTGTCCAAAGCTCTGTTTAACTGGAGAGTACTGACCATAGAGTGACACATAAATGAATGCAGTTCCTTATCCTCCTGAGTCAGCCGGGAAGCAGAGACTGAGATAGAAAACAGAAAACGTGCTATGGAAACAAGAAAGACAAAACAGGAAATTACTTTTTTAGTGCACTGTTATCATCTCGACTAAACTTAGATGTGAACTCTTATGGACTCTTTTTCTCAGTGCTGAGAGTTTTAATTATTAGTGAATTATGCCACTAGTACCTGAAACATCAGCGTTTGTGTATGACAGAGCACATGGTGATTAGCCATTCCTTCATCCAGAGTCTCTAGGCTTTCCACCTAGATGGCTGCTTTTCAACTACAGCAGCTGAGGTAGAGTTTGCAAGTGAAGGGTCTCTTCAAGTGCTCTGTTTTTTTGGTTTGTTTGTGCACTTGGCCAACTGTTCTGACCTCATGCACTTGTTTTCTGAGTGGTATGGCCTGCAGAGAGTTGGGTGACTGCTGCTGGCTCACAGGACCTCTGTAGGACTACAGCCTTTCATTGATCCTTACCAGTGCTTTGCACTATGGGAAGCCAGGATCCCGTAGATCCATATTTGGTTCATTTCAAACATCCAGTGTGATCTTCTGTAACTCCCACTTCAAGTAAACTTCATGTGTGAATAATTCATGTTTAGCACATCTGTCTTATGGTGGGCCTCCCTAAAAATGAGTATTTCCACCTGTCAGCTCAAACCTTCTTTGCAGCACTGAAGTGAGAAGTGTTATATTTAATGGGTTTATTTTGGCTTGAGAGCGGAGAGAAGAAAGATTTTAGGATCTGTATTCTGCTTCCGAGCCCTCTCAAAAAGGACCTGAATGCAACCAGGATGGTGCCCTGCATTTTCGAGCCTAGAGGGGAGAGGATGTAGACTCTGAATACAGATATATTCTGCAGGTCCCTCTTTTTCTTGTGAAAATCTAAAAGATAAACACAAATTATTTTTTTTATCGTTAGGTCATCCTGATCTCATTCTCAGCCTGGCTTTGCTTTTTCTAATCCTAATCTTTCTGTTACGCCTTCATCTATGCTTTCTCCTCTAAAATGAATTCTGACAACAGCAATAATAGCAATTTTATTCTCTCACAAGAACCATTCAGAGCTTTCATTTATGCATTCAGTGGATGCTGAGGGAGGAGAAGGATCTGTGAGCTGCACTAAAGAGGCAAGTCTGCAGAAGAGGGTAAGCATCGTAGTGTGTTTCAGTTTACATTGTTATAAGAGTACACAAAATACTCTCTTGTAACAAGAAATGTGATAAATAGCATTTTGATTTTTCAGCAAGTGTGTGTAAGGTTCTAGATATCTTTATTTTGCTGGCTCTGCCAGATTTCAGCTGTAGATCCACAGCTGGGTTGCTGTGATTACATCAGCGCTCTGTGGATGAGCAGCAGTAGAAAAACCAATTGCAAACACAGGGCCTCAAGAATTTGTGTCACTATTTTTCATCACTTTTTCAGCTGGTTAGGTAAGATGCACAATTCCTGCCTACCTCCCCTTGGTGGGCTACCAAAGCTCCATTCCTGGCTCCCCACTCCTGCAGCAACTTGACCAAGCACTGAATGTGCCCTTAATGGGCAGTCACATGAATAGGTAACTGATGCTCTGCATACTATATAGAGTGCATACTATATTGAGTGCATTTAGCTTCTGGTAAACCCAAGCTAAAACTCATTTTCTTAAAACTTGGGGGAATAAATTTGTTTGGTAAGCTGGTTGTCTGCCCAACTCTTTGTGTTCAGGAGTAACTTTGAGAACTTTGCTCTGACCAGTTTCTTCTGGACATGAAGTGTTTCTAGTGTTTTAGAGCTTGGTTCCATGTTGGGGTTCCATATATTTTACCTTTCAGTCTGTGTAATTGCTCTGCACCATCTTGTTTGCTTTAGTTCACACTTTGCTGCATTTCTGGGGAATCAAGTGAGATTCACAGGGCACTGACCTTTGTCTTGTTGCCGTGTTACCTTAATGAAAATCAACTGGAAAAGGCAGGGCTAATTACTTTGATTTAATCCTGTACTGTTGATGACTCATTGATGGCTCTTTCTGGAAAGCAAATACTCAAGGTAGAAGGACTGGATAAAAATAGCTTACTTGAAATGAAGTTAAATAGTTTAAGTGCTGGAAGTTTCAAGTGTCTAGTTTCTGAGTGTTGCAGGGTGCTTGCTGAAATCTTGAGCTCTGACTTTTGTATCCGCATCTTCTTCCATCCTGGGGTAAGAGGAATAAAACTGCTGCCCATGTTTCAGAGGAAAGCACCAGTGACTTGCTTCCAAATGTCCCTGTGATGAAATGGAGCTTGCATCCAAGTTCTGAGGTAAATTTTTGATGCAGAAGTCCCTTCCACATTGGTTCTCTATGTGGAAACATGCAGTTTGGATACCAGATTTTAAAGCTTTCTTGTCTTACTGGGACAGACTTACATCCAATGCTAACTTCTTTCCCTTAATATAAGGGGAAGGAATTGCAGACGACTACAGGAAGAGTGGACGTATGAATTAGGAAGGATAGCAGAGAAAAGGTTGGCCAGAGGAAGAGCAGGGCATCACCCTGGCAGGCTGGGAATGAAAAAGGAAGGCTTTCAGTTGAGATAAAAGTGTACAGAGATGGAAACCTTGTACCTGGGGAAGAACAGAAATTGAGAGTTGTGATGGGAACGGGTGAGGGGGCAGTTTCTGCAGAAGTTACCAGAAGGGTGAAGTGGTTTTAGATGCAGAAATGACTTTATGCAGGGGTTGGCAGTGCTGTGTGGCAGGTTGAGAAGAGGTGAGCAGCAGCAATCAGCTCCTAGATGGGTGTTGAGGGATGGATGGAAAGATGGCCTCAACTGCAGGCTGTGAAGTGCTCAGACTCAGTGCTGCCAAAAAATCAGTGTGTGAACACTGATGAAAGGATGGGACAAACATTAGGAGACACACAGGAGATATCTGTGGAGAACAACTTCAGTGTCATCCATGCCAGCTGTGAAACAGCAACCAAAATCTGAGCAGCCACCCCAAGAAGCAGAGAGCGAGAGAGGGTAATTGTTGGTCAAATACCAGATATGTAGACTGTACGCATGTGCTGTATGACATCCAAGGATGAAATACTGGTCACAGTTACCAATAGCAGTGCTACCTAGAGCCTCTGAGCAAGCAAAACTCAAGAAAAAGTGGGGAAAAAAAAGAGCCTATGTACCTGTTTTGCAAATGAAACCTTTTCTGGCTTGATATTTAGTAGTTTTGGCTTAAATGTTTTCCTCAATTTCCATGCTCCTATGGAAAATGTTGTTCATAGGCTGTTTCTCTTAATGACCTATTGCTGCCTCTCCTTTGGCTTTTCTGGCCATTGAGTTGTTGGGCAGGCAGGCAACAGGAGCAGAGCCTCACACTGGAACTGATTGGCTGTGACTTTTTTGCCTCAAAAGAGCAGCTTTCCCTGGGAATACAAAGATCCCGACCAGGGCACCGCTAATGTCTGGGGTTGTTCTGGTACATGGCTGCGGTCGATAGAGAGCATTTGTGGTTGTGCCAGTTTGAAAAGAATGGTAATAGGCTGATTTCACCTCTAACTCTCAGAACAGGCAGTAAATGAGACCTGTTTCATGCCCTGCAGCTGACCTCAAGCACAATGCTTCGGTCTCTTGTCCTTCGGTCTTGCCCTTTGTAAAGTACCTCCAATAAATCAGGAATCCTGAAGCCTTACAGCTCTTTTAAGGACCTCTTGTCATGATTTTTTGGTTTAGAGTGCAAGAAGTTCTCTGATAAAGTGTCACCTTTATTCCTCCGTGCCATTAATTTCTCTGCCTGAGAAGGACAGTTTTGAGGACAGAATCTGTTCTGCAGTTCTTTATAAGAGTTTTAATACCAAGGCTTTCAGGTGTGCGGGGTGCTAAGTAGGCTGTCAGAATTCAATATTGTAATATTATTATCTCTGGGGCTCTTTTTCAGTAATATAATCTTCTATTTTCAACAAGAAAACGTGAAGTGAATGGGAAGCATCCTTCCATGTGGTTATCTGGAAAACTGAACATTTGTGATTAACATACTTGGAGATACCAAAGGATCCCTGAGCTTAAATTTTTAATCTGTGTGTTAAACTGCAGTTGCCAATATATTTCTGTATTTGACCATCTACCTTTGGAGTTAATCTGTTGCTCTTTTGGTTTTGGTGCAGATCTGCTTGTCTCCAGCACCTGCAATTTTTCTGTGTGCCAAAGAAAATGCTTAGTTATCAAAATCGTATTTCTTCTGCTACTTGGTACTCTTCTCTGCATTGCAGAGTTGTTTCCTAGGCTACATTTGCTACTGTAATATATATTCTGTTGTCAAATATCCTACCCACTGGGTTTTGTCTCATTCCTTGATCCACTGAAGATAAATTATTGAACTGTCTTGCTTTATCAGTGGTGATTGTCTTCAATTTCTGTAAAATGAGCTCAGTTTTGCAAATAACTTTTTTTTTCCCCTGAAAATGCATTTCAGATACATTCTTCAACACTGCAGCACAAATGAAGAGAAATTCAAACTCTTAGACGATACTGTAGAATCAAAACAAAGACAGTACACTAAAAGCAAGCAACCTTTGATGAGGTTCTCTGCATTGCCTTTTCATGCTAAAACCAGAGTAGAGGGTATGTTGACTTTCTGGAGCCTTACTGCCTATTTATCATAGGAGACCCACAGATGCAGTTGAGTTTTCCAGCAGAGGAAGAACATAAAGAGAACAGGGAAGGGGGTGGGTTGTCCTTTTTCTATGCATTATGGGGCTTTGTTCTGTCACTGGGGTTATACCAATCGGACCAGTTGGTGTTACACCAATGGTTTCTGTCCATCCCAACACCTAGTTCATGGACACTGAGCTCACAAGTCATCTGCTGGTTTGCTGCAGTTACAGCAGGTGTTGCCTTTAACCTGGTATCTTTTGGGTTGCTCCTATTCAGTGGTCATCTCAGCCGTGTGTGCTCTGGGATGAGACACAACCTGAGCCTCTCAGTTTTGCTGCTGCAGTCTTTATTTATGAACAAATGTCATTAACTTTCCCAACTGTTCAACCTTCACAGCTATTTCCGTCAGCGGCAGTGATGGAGATCAGCTAATTACATAGGTTATGCAATTTGGTTGTGTATGATACATGCAATTTTGTAATGAAGGAGGAGTGCTATGTAGAAACCATTTGCATCAGCCAGCCTTTGACTATATGGGTCTGGCAGGAAGGTTTACAGGATAAACTTTGCATAAAATGGCCAAATAAGAGTCAGGTCATTGATAACAACAGACAGCTTGAGACAATTATGTCTGTTTGGAAGCTAGTGCTCTAGTGCTACTGTATTAGAAATCTTATTTGTGGATAAGTAGCTGTTAGCTGCAGTATTTAGCAGTGTCCTGACTGCTTAAACTGATCTTATGAATGTATGAAAATGTAATTGACCTTCTGCAGCTTCTGAGGAGCTGATGGCATTTTTTGCATGTGAGCAGTTTTCTTTGCTGTGCTGTGTGGTTTGTTGTCATGGTGTTGTCTGCAGTATTTTTTGTCATTTCCATCCTGTATGGATAAGGTTGATGATGATTACCTTCATTCTTCCTTCATTCTTCTCACTCTTCTGTACTGTCTTGGGGTTTGGTCTTTGGTTGGCTCTAGACAAATAGTGGAAAATGGCAATTAGGAGGCTCTAGAAAGGCCTTAGAAGGCCAGAAGATGTGGTATAAACACAGAACTCATTTTGACTCTTTTTCAAAGTTGTTGAAAGGTTGGAGATACAGTTTTGGGGGCAGATGGCTGCAGGGGCACAAGGCAGAGCACATCCTGCTGTGTGTCCTGAACATCCTTCCAGAACACTGTGCTGGGGCATTTCGACAGTAGTTGTAGACTGGAATCTCTTCACCCAAGCTAGCTCCCTTCTTACTGATATCCTTCCATGAGAGTGGAAAAAGGCATAGATGTCAACACCTGGATGTGGTCTCGCTGTCCATTTCAGTTGGTTGCATTCTCATTGCTTCTCATTAGATACTGCCAGCAGTCATGATTCTCATGCAGCTGTTTCGGTCGGCAGCATAAAAGCAATTGGAGATCTGTGCCTGAATGTTAAGTGAGTTGTAAGTGCTTTAAATTCAACACCTGGCCTGTCACTAAATGCATTGTTTTTCAGTCTCAGAAAACCATCAGGTTTCATTCAGTGCACTGCCTGAAATCCATTTTTGTCTGTTAGCAGCTTAGTGAAGTCCTGTGGAGAAATTCTCTTTGCCTGCGGCACAAATCCTTTCCTAAAATAGAGACAGCAGGCTGAGTTGCCTTGTTATTTTTACTTTAAGTTCCAGGTTGGTTGTCATAGTTCAAAGGATTTCAAAAGGGATCTTGGTTTCCATTCAAACAAACTCACTGATCTGAATTAATTATCTTCATTCACTGCAAGTATCTTTATATGTAATATATGTATATACTTTCCTGGTGTTTCTGAAGTCGTGTCCTATTTAACGTGGTCCTAAAAGCTGCATGGAAAAGCTGAATGTGTATTTCTGACTTCACCCCAAAGCTGAACCTCCCTCAGTGTTCCCCATCTGCTGCTCTCAGCTCGTGATGCAGCGATGGTGCCATGGCACCTCCAGGCTTTCCTTCACCAGCTTCTCTCCATTCAGCTTCATCTTTAAGAACTTCAGTTTCCATTGAAGCAGTGTTTGTCAGTCTGCTTCCCTCACAGTTACTGCAAGGCCATCGACCCCAAACACTCCCTTCTGTGATCTCAGTGTTTTAATTCTGGGGTCAGTGACTTCGGCTGATCCTGAGCAGTGGTATTTCAGGATGGGAAAGATGTTTCCATGGACAGCAATTAGTAAATAGAAGGATGATGGAAGGGTTGAAAGGAGGATGTGAGAACTGGCTGCTGTCACGTGTAATCACACAGTACTCTCTGCAGTTGGAAGCATCTTGTGAATGGCTTTTATAAATGGTTTTCAATGCTAAAGTAACAGAGGCACTTGAAGTAATTGGTATATGCACACTGCATTGTAAATGTGTTTAAACAGAGATAATGATCTATGCTTTTCTCTTAGACTGAACTAATTCCTGAGTAATCCCCTGAAGCTGAGTGCTTCTTCTTGTCATACTCTGGATGCACAATCATATAACAGCTAATTAGAGTGATTAGCTGAATTTCACATATCATGACCAGGAGAAACTGTCGCATGATGTGTATTGCATCTCCTTTATGGTTCAAAATTAATGACAGCAAATCATAGTTAACATTGTACTGTCATCAGAAAGTGTGTTCACCTTTTATCAATTTCATCCAAAGGGAAATTCTTGCACAGCAGAAAGAGACATTTTGTCTTAAACACTTCATGTGTAATTACAGGAATAATCTTTACATATTACGAAGTACAGGTTCTCATTCTGTTTTAAGAGGAACAGAATTGAAGAGTAGTGCATCAAATGACCTTATTGTATGTGATATATTAATGTACATGATGGATGTCCCATCCCTGGAGGCATTCAAGGCTAGGTTGGCTTTAAGGTCCTTTTCAACCCAGGCTATGCTATGATGATTCTGTGATTCCATTAGGACCAGACAGAGGGCAGAACAAAATTCTTGGTGGCAAATTCTTCTAAAGAAACCTTTAGTGGAAACTATCCCAGGACACTGTAATTGTGTAACTGACAGCAGGGCTGCCTTTTATTCACTTAAATTTCATCTGGGAAATGCTACGCAGCAAACCTCTCTTTGTGAATTACAGCAGGTGAAAGGAGGGTTCAGCTGAGAGATTTTCTTTGAGTGCAGGAGTGCTTCTGTAACAGCAGTTACTCCTTGGTGTGCTCCCTGAGGTCATCACCTGGAATTAAGTGGGTTCCATTGGGTGGATGTGGTGGAGGTTTGTCCTAGAATAGCTGTTTTCAACACCAAATCAGAACTTATTGCAATGGATCTTTATACAATATTATTATTTAAAAAAAATATATATATTCAGCATGTACTTTCATGTCTTTGTTCCTTTCCTTCTGCCTCATCTAGAGGCAAGATCTGACCCATGCATGGGAAGATATGCCTTCAGAGGAGGCGAGTGCTCAACTCAAGGAAATGCTTTGTGCCTTCCAGGTCTGTGGAAGGGAGAGGGCAGAGCAGTCACTATGAACAGGAGACAGATTGGGTGTCCCCACTGCAATTTTTAAAAATAAAATTCCTGGAGTAAGAATGGAAATAAATAACATTAGTCTTTAATAGAACAGCACTCACTTGGGCTCCTGAGGCACTGGGCCAAAATGAACGTTTCCAGAGGAAACTGTAAAAGTGAGCGCGTGTTTTTCAGACAGAAGAGGCTTCAGGATTTGGGTGCTCATTTTGATGCTTTGATATCATATTACAGATTTTTTCTTTCCTGTTCATATTTAGTTAGAAGTAGGTCTAAACTATCACAGCTAGCATGCTTTTCAACAGTACATAGCAGTTGGTATCCTGGTTGTAATGTGAGCATGAAGGCTGTGCTGCTCTGTAAAGGTAAACAAAATTCCATCCTAACTTAAATAAGTCAATTCACCTGTCTAAGGAAAAAAAGTCAGCATCACCTTTTCCATGTGAAATATATAAGGCAGCAGTAGCTCGCTGTTATTTCGGGAGTGAAGTCCAAGTTGTGATGCTCAGAAGAGCTTTAGAAAGTAAAGGTGCCTCTTCATGCACTTTGCGTTCTTTGAAATGCAGTGTCTGTCCATCACACATTTTGTTTGTTCTCTTCTACAGTGGTATTGTTTTTGGCAAGCTTGGGCATTAAGATTTTGTGGCTCAGTAGCAGAGTATGAGTTCAACAGTCCTGATTTGAACACCCAGTGTTTAAATGGTATGCACTCCATTTGCTCTCTGGGAGCAATTCCGTAGTTGAAGTGGAAAGGGCACTGGGAATAAATCTATCTTAGTGAAGGAAATTTAATTTGTGAGTACTCAGCAGTGTTGTACTTTTCAGAAGAGAATTTTCAGAAGAGAAAAATCTTTTACCAAGGAAAGTAGTAAGTGTTGAAATGGGAGAATGTGGAGTAAATGCTTCCATTTCATGGTGAGCGCTAAATATTTCTCCTAGATGGGTTAGCACTTTTGGACATACGTAGATCTTGTGTTCTTTGCAAGGAAGTGGTAAATCTTTTTAAAGTCCCTTTTTTTGTTGTTGTTATTTTGCTTTGTGTGTTCTAAAAATCCTCTTCTTGCATTCTTGCTGTGAGCAAGCAGTCTTCATGTCTGTCTCCCGTGTCAGTCTCCCATGTCAACATGACAGGAAATCTGCAGTTGATTAAACAGCAATCAAATCTGCTGCTGAATGATTGGAGCTTTCCGTGACTTCCTGCCTCATGGTCCCTTTGTGCAGTTATGTATTATGCTTCAAATCTGCTATAGGATCGTGCATCACCAACTCTTTTTTTTTTCTCCTCTGAAGATGCAGAGCATTTTCTCCAACACTATGTTCTTGGCTGATGTCCCTGTTGGATTTGTCGTGTGCATAAGGGTAGTGCTGTGGTGAGATGCCTGCCTTGCTCTCCTCACCTCTTCCTTTTTTTCCCCAGTGCTTCATTGGTACTTACGTTGCCTTTTGGGAAGGCAATGCATAAACTAGCAGCTGATAAGAAGGCAAACTTGTTTTAAAAGCCTCAATTCTATAGGTTAAGTTAAGGCTTACATAGCCAGCCTGGGGGGAAGGAAGGCATGGGTGTGATATGTGGAGAGAGATTTTCCTTTTCCTTGATGTAGTCACCTTTCCCTCTTGGTTGGAACAAGCTCCTGAGCAATTTTGGGAATGGAAGGGGAGCTTTAGCATTCTGGGACGTGGGTCTGATGGCTTAGAAACAGGCACAAACAAGCTTGGGCTGTTGCACACACTTGTAGTGTACACCCTTCTATCTGCAGGGTGTGGAATGTTTTGTCTGTGAGAAATGATTTGGTATTTCCATCCAATTCCTTGTAGGCAAAGAACTGTGGAATATCAGAAGGCAGAAGAGGCAATTAAAGTTATGGCCATTGTTGCATTAAATTGCTGCCCAGATGCTTTTGTGTTACCTTGACCCTTGTGCTGGGGGAGAAAAGAATCACAGAATCCTTTAAATGGTTTAGTTTAGAAGGGACCTCAAAGATCATCCAGCTCCAATACAAAGACTTCTCCATAGAAAGAATGACTCTTTGTGGGGTGGGCTGCCAACACAAGACACTTCTGAGGGCTGAGCATCACTGTAAGGATGGCTCAGGGCCTGATTTGAAACCCCAACTCTTTTCACTCCAGGGAAAGTGTTATGGTCGGCCGTTAGAATCATGTATATCTGGGTCTGGTGTGACCACACGGAAGCTGCCATGCCATGTTTACGAACTTGTGGTGAACCTACAGTGAGATGTGTTGAAGGCTGCCTACCAGTCACTCCTAGTCAGAATGAGCTCAGGCTCTTAAGACCCATCAGAAAGCATAGCCAAGAAATGAAGCTGGTGAAATGCTTTTCTTAGGCTGTCACAGCATGTGCTGACAGAACCCATTGTATGCTACAAAATTAGATTTTAAAATCTCCCTTCTCCCTCCTGTGCCATTTCAAACCCCCAAAGAGACAATAATTATCAGCTGATAAGAAAGCACCTTCCCACATAACAGCAGGTTTTCTAGATGATGGATGCATTGTGTTAATAAGGTTATGTCAGGGGAACAGCCTTTTTTCTTCCTTTCCCACCTGCCTGAGCTTGTTACAGATTAATCATGGCCTTCATGGCCCACATGTGGTTGCTCAGCAAATTGTGCACATGGGTATTTCATGTAAGCAGAAAGTTCATTAGGGTGGGAGCTAGGAGCTGCACCAATAGAGACCAGGAGCACTGCAGACAGTCCCACCTTGCACTCAGAATGCCAAATGCACATCCCTCTTTTCTGAGTCAGAAAGGGTTGTGTACATGAAAGCAAACCCCACAAAACTATGTGGCCTCTTGCAGTTCCCTCTTAAAACAAATCTCATGCTTCATCACTTGCAAATCAAGTGATTTTGTGATACCTATCCAATGTGAGTGTACATTAGATGAATCAGAAACCTAACAGGAATGATATTTCCACTTAAAGTTTTTATACATGCTGTCCTAGAGGACGGAATAGGAACATGATTCATTTTTCATGCTACACTTTAGAGAAAATATGCAAATGTGGCAGTGTTTACAGCAATGGAGGCGATGATATAAGGCTTAGGAGAGGGAGCCCTGGGTAGTTTAGAAGTTGGGCATTCAAATTCAGGACCTAAAAGTTAATTAGATGTGTTATCAGAATAGTGCATAGTGCATTTCTGAAGTCAGTTGGTGCCTGCCTCTCTTCTTACCAGGTAAAATATCTCTGGAGTCAGTGTTTCCTTAGCAGTGCTGTGCTTGGTTTGTGCTATTTATTCAATTAACCTTTTGGAACTAGATTCAGGGGTGATCAGAGAAAAGCTGGTACACAGAGACAAAACTGGAGCTCAAACTCAGTGCCTTTTAACACAATTCCCTTAACAAATGTTTTGTGTTCCGCTTTGAAAATGAAGAAAGATCTGAGGTGGGTGTTGCTTTTCTCCTACCAAGTGTTTTCATGCATTTGTTCTTAAACCTTCTTTATCCTGCTCCCAGTGGGAGAAGGAAGGTATTTATAGGGAGAAACAATCAGCAGAAAGCATAGTGCTATTATTAGGTGTAATAGGACTTAGAATTACTGTTGTATTTCCCTCTAACTGCAGGGGCTTTGCTTTCTTATTTCCAACAGACCTGATCTACACCAGCTTAAAGGAGCTATTTATATCCTGTCACATCAGCAGTCATCTCCATAATCAAAATTCAGGCCCTCAGTGTTGCTGAGTATTTAGTGCATCCTGCAGGACAGTAGGATTAGGGGGGGATTTTGTATTATTGAGAATCAAGTTGTCTTTGCAGAAACTGGGAGGATGTGCCCATTCTTATCCCCTTCTGAAGCTGTGTTTTTAGGAAGAGAACTGTGGCTTAGCAGAATGGGCTGGCACGCTTCTGCTGAGAAGCACCTGTAAGCTCCTGTATCATGTTTAGTTATGAAAGTTGGTAGGCATGACTTTGGCAAGTGACTGTCTGTACCATGCTAGCATAGAGGAGAAGGAGTGAGAGATTATGGATGGGCAGTGAAGCTCCATCCCACTGTTACACCACCCCACGGGAAGTGTAACAGGATCTATCTGAATCCATCTGGAAGACTGTAATTTTCTAGCAGGCAATAATTCCTACAAAGTGCTAGATCTATGATCCAGACAAGAGCTAGAAATGAATAAGCTGCCAACAATAAAAGATCCTTGCAAATCTGTACAACTGTTCAAGATAGACGTTTGTGGCAGGCAAAACCCTAATGCTGACTGCATAGTAGTTGGATGTTGCAGATCCTTCAGACCTTTTAGCAGCACTGGTTCCCTGTGTCACATGCGGCATCTCCCCCTCGTGTTCCTGAGAGGCTCTTATTTGTAAGTGGCCTACAATGGGTTGCACTGACAGGCACCCAGATGAGTCTTGAATATCTCCATAGAAGGAGATGCCACAGCCTCTCTGTGCATTCGCATCCAGTGCTCCACCACTGTTCTTCAAGTCAGTATGGAACTTCCTATGTTCAAGTTTTAGGCCACTACTCTTTGTCCTATTGTTGCATGCTGCCTGGTCTCACCTGGCCCACCTCCCTTTAGGTATTTATAAATTTTATTTATAAATGTTTGTCTGATCCCCTTTCAGTCTTCTTTTCCAGAGGCTGAACAGACCCAGGTTACTCAGCTTTTCCTCATCCATGATGTGCTCCAGGCTCTTCATCATCTTTGTGCCCCTCTGCTGAACATGATGATTTCATGATTACAGCTTAGATTCCGTTATGTCACCAAGTTCCTAAAGAAATTCCATGCAGTGAAGATCCTGAGAAGAACATAGGTCCCCACGTTCCCACTTAGTTCAGTGGGAGTTGCATACTGTACACTGGGCACTTATCTCAGCTGTTGGCACAAGTTGTCTCCTAGCTGAGGAGAAGTTCTCATTGAGGCTGCTTTCCCCTCTCTCCCCCTGCTGTGCTAATCAGATCGTGGTGCTTCTCAATTCTACTGTGCTTTACCTATGGGTAATAAAGTACAGTTACACCTCTCCTTGTTGTCACTGCCGTTTCTCAGTGTGTTCTGTAATTACGGCAAGTGACTAATTGAATTCTGAATTTCAACTAGGAGGCAATTACTATGAAGTTCAAATATTATTATCAGCTCTGGTAGCATCCCAGGAGAGGGTTAGGAAGGGAGCTTCATAGCTCCGTGCTCTTTGAGTCAGTCAAGCTGAGTAACAAGCTGGGTTTCAGCCCTGGTGATGATATCCCTCTTCCAAGCTTGTTGCTTTGCAATGACTCACATCCACTACAGAATGGGGGGAGAACTGATGGCCTGTTGGACTAACCTACAGTGAGAACTTTTTCTTGGATGAAGCCTTCTCACATTTGCTGTGTATCTCTGTACATGGGTTTTCCCACGTGTTTGTAATGATTTGCGTGTGACCCCGATGAATGCTACTTGGATGATAGCCTTTCTTAAAACAACTAAATCATCCAGTTTTCAAATGAGAGAAGTGTTTGGAAAAGGCATAGGAGAGGTTGTTCCATGTCAAACTTCAGGTCTCTCCAGGACAGCTCCACAATTGAACAGCCACTGGTCCACTGGGTCTTGACCTACACTGTGATGACTGCAGTCACTAGGGACCAGCTTGCTTGCTGAAATGTAAGATAAGTGTTCTATCTGTGATGCTCTTGATTGAGGGCAAGAAGTCCATAACGACCCTTGATGCCCCTTGGACACCGTGGAGCATCTCAGGTAGAACTCTATATCCATCTATCAGTGTGTGCATGATGACATCCCCTCACATATGGGCATCTGCATCGTAATGTCTGACTTTATAGGTCTTCTTCATGAGCCCAGTTTCATCTGCAGGGAGGAATACATGAATAGGATAAATGTGCCTAAAGATGCATGTGAGTCCTAGTTGGATCAATGGGTCCTGGGTGCAATCACATTTGTGTATGTTCTGTCACAGAATTAGCTGCAAAACGCCAATAGTCTGGGAAGGGCTACAGATTTGCCCTGCACCTTTACATCCAGTTCAACACAGTACAGGGAGTGCCCTGTTTGAACCTTCGTTTCCAGCTTTGTGAGCTGTTAGAGGATCTGATTTCAGGTCGGGCACTGAAGCACTTTCTAGCAGACACTGAAAAGGAAGAGGTTATTTTCCTTTCTGCTCCTCCTTAGTACTTTTGTCACACGTGGTGCAAATTTTGTCATGTCAATTGGTATGAGAAGAAACAGCAATGCACAGTTTGTGAAAGCAGGGTTATGGGAACGTTGATCAAACGCCAAGGAGCCTGCTCACTCTTTTCTGTCTTCTTTGTACTCCCTCTATCATTTTTGTAACAGTGTGGTCTCGGTATTTCAGAACAAGAGAATTCTTAATCGCAGTTCCCAAGGGAATTCATAGTACATGGGGGTAGTAATTGTTGAATTAAACAATAATCATTTTGCTGAGTGATTAATAGGTGTTGTAAGCAGCTTCCAGGATAGTTTCCTCACCATACTTCTAAGGAGTGATTGTTTTGGAAAAGGACCTAACTGTTTGGGGCTTCCTTGCCACCATTCACACCGCAGTCCTTAAGCAGTTCCAAATGAAGATGTAAAGAGACAGAATATGCACTATATAGGAGGTGTATTTTATCATATGGGTTTTGTTAACCTTGGGTGAGTCAAAGAAATGAAAAGTTCTGAAAGATGTGTTTATATTTCTGGGAAAAACTGTGTGGTATTGATTTGAAGGGAATTGGAAAGTCAAAAAGTATGCATACTTTATTTTGTGGGATCTTTCTTAGTGTGTTGAAAAAGGAATACTTGCAGCCCAGCCTAAGACAAGAGTGAGCAGAGCAGAGGTCCATCAGCATCTGAAACTCTGAACTGAGATGATAATCTTTAGACTATAATCTTGATCAGTATGTCTAATGGGCCTCAGGATAGAAGTCTGGAGGACTTCTAAACTCCTTAAAAGTTCCATTCCTGACTTTGCTTTTTGGCACATTGTATGACCTGGGTGAATCACTTGAGCTCTTGAGCAGATAGGAAATCAATACAGAAAGTGAGCATCATTAAACTGCTTGAGTTTCTTGTAAAGCATTTTAGAATTTCTGGTGAAGGAAAACGATAGAAAGCTGAGCAGCAGTTCTGATGTGCTTTCAAGCCTAGAGAAACATCGGATTGGTGGGCTAGACAAAGTTGAGGTCAGAAATATTTTTCTAGGGGAACATTCATTGCCTAAAGTACTATTTGTCTGCCTTCCAACCCTCTCTTGTAAGTGCATAATCATTCTACACGAATATCAAATAAAAACCCCAAACTGACAACGTGACATCTACAAAAACCCCTTTGCACAAAACCTCTTTGCACAAAGGCTGGCTCTCAGGATGGTGTTGGCTGTCGTACAGAACAATAAGCATTGGTTGGGTAACTCATCTTTCCTGTCCTTACTCTTGTCTGAATATCCTCCACACACAAATGAAGTACGCGGAGAGATGTTTTTCTTTTCAATCTCATGCACATCTGAGTGCTGTTACAATTATATCCAAGTGCTACCACTGTCACTTCTTGTTTCTGGAAATAGCAGGCAGCAAGCTGATGCACAGTGAAGCCTACCTGGCTCCAGCTTGTCGCTGCAACAATCAGAAGAAACCCATCACAGGTCTCAGGTGGGAAGGATGGCACATGAATAAATAATTCATCACTCGTGATTCAGTCCCTATCTTTGGAGGCTTGCTGTTTTTCTGGGACTTAGAAAAAAGGACTAAGAATAGCATACACATGTAGTGACATAGCCTTTATGCAACGCAGCTTTATTTTCTGTCTCATTGGATCCTACAAAATCTGAGCAGTCAACGTGAGGAATTTCTGTCTTGAAGATCCTTTTGTTTTAACTGGTTGTCACAGTGGATAAGCACCTGAGAGAAAAAAAAAACTGCATGATACAAAGTGAAACATCTTCTATTGAACAACACTGTTTTAAAGTAATAATTATTTAGAGATGGAAACTCTAACTAAAAGGGAAGTAGAACCTATGTTTTTTTTTTCCACCAAAGAGTAGTGGCTATCACTTTGGACACAAAATACAATTATTTAGTTTAAATACTGGAGGAAGCACTGAGAGGAGTTTGGGAATGGTCCTGAACTAAGGCAAGGGCGATTTAGGGTGGATGTTAGGAGGAAGTTTTTCACTCAGAGGGTGGTGATGAACTCGAACAGGTTGCTCAGGGAGGTTGTGGATGCCCCTGGAGGCATTCAAGGCAAGGCTGGATGTGGCTCTGGGCAGCCTGCTCTAGTGTTGGTGACCCTGCCTAAGGAAGGGGGGTTGAAACTTGATGATCTTTGAGATCCTTTTCAACCCAAGCCGTTCTCTGATTCTATGAGAAATGGGCAAATCCCAGTGATCAGGAGATTCTGAAAGGAACAAGTCCACTGAATTGGATTTATGTTCCTCCTGGAGGCCAGTGGTGGAAGGAACAGTGCTGGAGTTTACCGTGTTGTAATATGGGTACAATCACCAGGTTGAATGGGATTGGTCTTGAGGGGGTTGAAACTAGCTGATCTTAAAGGCCCCTTCTAACACAAACCATTTTATGATTCCATAATGTTTGAGGATTGAAAGTTATCGGATTTGGTTTTTCTTCTTGTTTTTGTTGTATTTTTTTTTTTTTTTTAGTAACCTTGGATAAAATGTACCAAGTGACACTGTTTGTCCAAAACTGTGCTTAAAAACAGTTTGTTCAGATGAGAATATGTCCTCTAGCTTCAGGATGGGCACTGAGACAGGCCTTCTTCACTGTCTCTTCTGACCTTACAGGCCAGCGTTTCACCCAAACCTATTTTCACATTGAATACTTAAGGAAGAACCTCCCTTATTTGTGCTTGCCTCGCTCTCAAAGGAAAGCAAATTATCCAGCTTGGTCAGAAGGCAATTCAAAGGCAAAAAGAGTTTAATAATTCTCTTAATAGACTTTTTCCCCCCTCCTTTTTAAGATAACAGTAAAAAAAAAATCCCAGTAGAGAGGTTTAACAGACTGAAATAGTTTTACGAAGCAATCACTAGAAATTCTTGGGGCTTATTCTTTTTAATCTGGACTGAACAAATTCTATCGGCAGGGAGATGGACACCATGACCCACTGTGCTCTTCCAGTCATTTGCTGCATCTGTGCTTTTCTGAGGATGCCACAGCTCTCCTCTGTGTTTTGCAGGGACTTTGTTCAGTGGGAATTCTGGTTGTCTGGTTGAAGACCTCCGTTTCAGCTTGGCTGTCAGCTAACAGGGGTCAGCAAACTGTATGCAGCTCAGAACTTAACAAACCATGCTTTATTCATTTCTCTCTTTATTCCTTTGCTCCAGTAGCAGATGAACTCGTCTCATTATTTTTGGGCCACTACTTGCACGTGGGTTCCAGAGCAAAAGGCATAAATAGTTGGAGAAGGGAGATATATCCAGTTGTAATGATTTCCAGTTAACGATGGCTGGAAATGTATACCATGTCAAAGTCATCTATGTGAGACACAGCAAGATGACACAAACCTTCTCAAAAATCAGCTCAGTTCCAGTCATCAAAGAGAAGTTCCGTTACAATGCACTGCTTGTATGAAGTGTCTCTTGTCTTTCACCTGCTAATGACTGGAAGGATGTGGGTAACTACCTGCTGAGGATTGTATCCGCTTATATTTCCCTTCTATTTTTCTCTTGTTTATTTCATGCTTTTAATAGAGCTTTACTCACTAAATACAAAACTGCCACCAGGCCAATCTATACAGATTGGGTTACTGATGCCCAAGAGGTTTTATTTTCTTCAACATAGGCGATAAAGAAGAGAAAAATAAATAACACCATGCATGTAATACTTCCTCTTTGCAAATTCCGTTTGGAAATGCCACATCATCTTCTTTTGGAAATGAAATTAAACTCTCAAGGTGATGTAAACCACTGATACTAAGCTGTGCTTTTAAGTTGCTCCAGAGCATAGTAGTGTCCTATTGATACGGCTTTCTCTGCTACTCTGTGTGCACTTACTTTTGTTGCCTGGTGGTAATGGTTATTGATATTTTAAGTAAAATGTTCGTGTGAAGGCTTGCAATTTTGAAACAGATACACTGAATACCATCATTTATCACCATCACCTAAATTCAGTGATTTCAAAGCAGCAGAATGAGCCTCTAATTTGAGATTCTAAGTCTGGAATGTAGGACATTATCAGACAGTTATGGAAATCACAGTTGGGTTAACAAATACTGGCTGTTGCTGATCCATTTCCTCGTTAAACAGAACACTGAGGAATCTTTTAGAGGAATCTCTGGTGGTTCTGTTAATCAAGTGTACTTTGTTGGGGACGAATTTATTTTGCATTAATTTAGGTAGCAACAAGTCACACTTTTTCAGACTCATCATGGTACAGATTGGCGGGGATAATGGAAGGGTGATAAACAAAGCTGAAAACACTTTTCATGTCTCTACCTCTTATCTAAGACCAACTACATTGAGTATGAGGAATCCTTCAAAATCAGAATCTGTGTTGGAAAAGACCTGTAAAGGCCATCTGGTCCAACACCCCTGCAGGGAACAGGGACACCTTCAGCTCCATCAGGTGCTCAAAGCCCCATCCAGCCTGACCAAGTTCTATTTGTGCTATGGAATAAACAGGTAAAATCTACAAGCTTCTACAAGGTCTCTCAAGATCTTCCTTGTCAGATCTGTATCATTATGGGTTGTTGACGTGATGATCTTGAGGGTCTATTCCAACCTGAGCAATTCTATGATTCTGTGATTAACCCTCATTGGCTTATGGGCTGTTTGCAGATACAATGATCTAATTCACACTGATCTGCTTCTGTTTGCTTAGATAGGCTGGGGTTTCTTAACAATCTTATTTCCTCCCCATACTGATGAAATAGAAATTGTCATGCTCTGTTCTCAGATAAATTCAGTGTCATTTTTTTCTTCCCCATTCAAGGAGCCTTTGGTTTCCATCTTGAAATTTCTCCCTTGCTCTTAAATGATTATTCTCCTCTAAAAGCCATTCAGGTTCTATATAGTAGTGTATGCATGTGTTTGTATGTTTGCAAGTATGTAAGTGAGACATTCCTGTAGTTATTTCATTTTTTTCTAACTTTATTCAGAATTGAATGGTAAAAAATAGACTGAACTGGGCAAGCTTCCCCTGAAACCTGAGGGAGATTTGGCACCATGCTGCTATCTGCAGTATCCTCACCACACTGCAGAGGCTTTTATTTCCTCTGTCTTTGTGTCTGCGGGTGAATAAAGGTTTCAAAACTAATTTTAGACAGCTGGAGCTGAAATATTGGTCCGTGTATAGACTCAAGGCCTGGCATCCTGCTGTCAAAGCAGCAGCCACCAAGCAGGAGCAGCAGTGGAAGATACAGCAGCACTGTCTGAAGGGCTGTAATTGCTGCAGTTGACTCTGGGAATAGTGCCATAGCTGTCATTGGCTTTATTGATAGAATGTGACCATGGTCTGTACGACTGAATCATCCCTAAGAATATGAAAATGAGTGTGTTATAGTGGCTGGGCTGGAGGGGGTGAAGTGTAATTTTTGGAAGCTAGCGACCTGAGTGATGGTCTGAGCACTACTGAGTATTTCTTACTATTCAGGGAATTCCCTTTTACCTTCTTTCCTTGGAGTAATTATTAAGCAGAAGCAATCAAATGCTAGAAATGTTGCCAATAATCTGCAATAAAAGGAAATCAACATTTTCAAAGTCAAAGAAGAGGCCCTAGATTAGGGCAGAGAAATTAATATCAGATCATGTGTTGGAAGTTATGTCTATAATGACAGTCTGTTCCCTATGTAATCATGAGTCATCTACTGCTCATTTTTTGCTTGCATGAAGATTAAATCTGCTGATCTCATTGTATTACATGTGTACATACAGGGCACAAATAGCCAAAAATTACAACCACCAAAAACCTTTATTAATTTTATGTGATCCTTAGAAAAAAAGTCAATGAGGAAAGAGAAATGAAAATATATTGGGTTCTTCATCATCCCTTTTTTCTAGGGAAATGAAAGTTGCCACCATTTCTTTTTCACTAGAAGAAATTGTGCTATAGCTCTCATTAGCTATTGTTGCTCTAGAAATATTGTGTATCTGTGCTCCTCCAGTGGAGTTCTCCATCATGAATCTTCCTTTTTCTCCTATGAGAACGATTAAGGACAAATTAACTTCACCCAGTCTCCTTCTGTACGCAGCGTTTGAAAGCAAAGTGCAATAATTGTTATAGCAAAAAGCACGTTAGAACCTGTTCTCACTGGAAAAACAGGTGTGAAGGAATACTCTTCTGTTTAGTAACCCAAAAGATCATAGAGTTCCCTTTGTAAATTCACTGCTGGTTTCTCTCTTTTCTTCCTTCACGTACTCCAGAGCTGAGGCACATGTACCTTCTGTTGCTGTCATTGGTTGTACGGAAGCATCTGTCACCTTTTTGGCGTCTCTCAGGTGCTTTGATCATTGCTACAACTGTTCGTGTCCTGGTGACTCAGCTTGTCACTGAGTCCAGTCTCTCTTATCTCAACTTTTGTGTTCCACTTTTGATAGCAAATAAGAGTCTATGAAACAACCTTTTGTTTCTATGGAAGGAATTGAGATGATTGTTCATGATGGAGGAATAAAGGGCTCATCTCTTTGGTGACAGCAATGGGGCCTGAGGGAACAGCAAGGAGCTGTGTCAGGGAAGGGAGAGGGAAAGACTCTGCTCCAGAGGGCAACGGGCATAGAACAGGCTGCCCAGGGCAGCAGGCACTGCCCCAAGTGCTGGAGCTCACAGAGCTTTGGGACAATGTTCACAGACATAGGGTTTGAATTTCAGGTGGTCCTGTGTAGAGCAAGGAGTTGGACTCAGTGATCTTGTGGGTCCCTTCCAGCTCAGGTTATACAATGGTTCTACGATTCTGTGATTCCTTTGATGCTTGCTGTTGTTTTACCCAAGGTCTTCTGTGCAGAGAAATACGAGCACACGCAGAAGTCAGATTTGACTTCAGGGTTCCCATCCATTTTATTAATGAGGTTTCACGTGAAAACAAAGCTTTGTGACCTTCAGTGGGGACCTTTTAGTGTTTACCATGTCAGCCCAGATGAAAAAGGGTAGGGCAAGACAGTTTTTGAATATCTGACAGTAAGAAAGAGAAGATGGAAAGAACCTTCAATGGATGCATAATGTCACAGTCAGCTAGCATGAACCTAGAGGAATAGCTGGATTTTTCCAGTGATTTATACAGGCCATGGGGGCCTTTTTTTTTTTTTTTTTTTTTTGATAGGATTATTTCTCATGTAGTGGGAGATATTGCTCTCCTCTAGGAGGATTTTCAGGTGGGCATCCTGTTCTGTGGAAAGTCATTTATCCTTCTGGAAAGAAGGTTATGATGAGCAGACGAGGTGCTGTGCAGGAGACCAAGGCACCATGGCCTAATAAAGTAGAAGGCATGCTTTGTAGTGGTTTGTAGCTCTGTTACAGTCCTGCCAGATCACTTTCAAGAAGTTGTGCATGTTTTACTTGTTTCCATACCACTAAAATGGAAATAGCAATGAGAAGTAGAAGAAGTTTGGGGGGATGGGGAAAGAAATCCCAACATTTACTATCAACCAAAAGAAATCTTTGTAGGGAACCACAAGTCTAATGGTTCTTCCCCTGGTTTTGACACTTCCCTCTCCTTTGCCCAGCTTCAAGCTATTCCTGTTTGCTGACGATTTCTCATCTGGAGGGAAACCAGAAGAAGAGTGGTTTTCCTTTTTGGATGGGTAAATAACATTGATTCAAATATGCCCTTCCTTTATAGGTTTCTTAGAGACAATATCCTGGAAGTAGGGTTCAGGATCAGACTAAGTGCCAAATCTTCCCACTGTCTATCTTGGAGAGTCAGGTACAGAGACTCTAAGTCCACAACTGTTTTGCGCAGAGAGCTTCAACACTGTCCAAAAGGAGCAGCCAGGACAAGGGACTTTCAGGGCTGCCCCTTGGAGCTTCTTGAATGCCACTGAGATCTGCTCTCAGAGAAGAGGGTAGAAGATGTCTTGAGGCATATTTATCCTGATATGTTGAATAATAATAAGCATCAGTGAGGAAAGAACTCTAATCACCTGCTTCTTCCTCAGGAGAAAATTGCATGTAAAACTGCTCAGAAAATTGCAGTCTGTACATGATTTTCTTGTAAAAAGGAGCAGGAACTGTGTGAATTTGCCAGTAATCACTGACAGAAATGGAAATGGAGGATTTTACCTTTAGCGCAAGTTTTCTTACTTGACCCAAATGTTAGCAGTCATTTTATGTGGCCATGTCACTCCAAGAAGAAACAGTGCAAGTAGAAAAGAACAGCGTGAAATTCAGTGGTCTGCATAGACATGGCATAACCTGGAGCATGTAGGTGAATGGTTGTTCCTTGGTGCTTTCCATGTGGACTTCCCTTCTCTATAGCAAAGAGCACCTTCTCAAATCTTCTCAATGACTTTTTGTTCAATGGCTGCTGCCAGCAGCACTTTTAGGAACATTCAATCTGATGCTTTAATGTGATGTCTTATTTTCCTGATGACTGAGCGTTGAATTTGTACTGATTGACCATGGCAAAGTCCCAACAAGAAATCGGGTAAAGGGCAGCAAGAACATCATGAAGAGTTCATTAGGAAGTTGTTTATATGTATCCTTTGGGGATCTGTCTGAATTTCCTGTTTTATTTGAACTTGTTTTTAAGACAGCTGAAAATAAGCATGGAAAAGTCTGTTTCTTGGGACTAGATGTGCTTCTGATGCCTGGGAGAAGGTATTTTATACTGCATAGCTACCTCTCTTAATTTCTAGGAGTTCTTACCAGCTGTTGAACCCTCTTCCCCACTTCCAATGCAGACAGTTCCCAGAGCTCCTCAGGGTGACATTGCAACTGGTCACAAAATCTTTTCCATACCTTTGCTGTCTTCCAAACCTATTTTCTTATGGAAACTATTATCAATAAATATCTTAAATAAACTGATGGTCTCTAGATATATTTACATCCTTTATTTTTCCTTTTCCCTCCGTGGCATGCTGTCCTAGTCTTCAGTCCCCACAGAGGTTGGGGTATTCTGATTTGCATTGCAAGTAATCTGTACTTTTTTTAACCTCTTCTCAGTTACATGAATCTGTAACACTGAACTCCAGCACAGTGTTCATTTCTCTTTTTTTTTTCGTCCCTACCAGGAAATGCCTACAGAGAATGCCTGGGCAATGGGACATGGGCTTCCAAGATAAACTACTCTCAGTGTGAGCCTATTCTGGATGACAAGGTCTGTATTTTTCCTTTCCTTCGTTCTTCTCAGTGTCATTTCTCAGCATATATGAATGCAAAGCCAGGCTTAAGGTTAACACACTAATTTGGGATTTCTGAGCTGGATTCCACTTCTGCCTCTGCAATGAATCCGCCCTGTGAATTCAATCAGATTATTAATCCACTCTCCACATTTTCTACGCAGATTTTTGTTAAAAAACAAAGGATGCTTTGCTAGACTGTCTCTGATGATGTATGTTTATGCAGATCCTTCCTAGCTTTGTTAAGAGCCTACAGCTGCTACAGTAAATGTTATTAATAAGAGCCATAATACCAAAAGCTTCATTGGGAGTGAAATGGAAGCTTTCATCAGCTGATTCCACTCTCTGTATGCCAGCTCTGAAGTCTCATTAACAACTGGCCTTTCCAGATCTCAATGCCATTTTCCCTAAGGCAAATGTGTAAAGGAGAGGCAGAAGAAAAATACATACAGACCAAACTCAAGTCCCAGCTGTCTTTAAAAGACTGAAGCAGCCCTACATTACATAGGAGTTTGCAGAATGAAAGTAGCATACAGGGGTAAGCTTCTTCAGAAAAGCTGCAAGCAAATATGCAAAGTCCTTTTTTTTTTTTTTGTTGTCAGATGTCACCTTTTTTTTTGGATGCATCACAGACATTCACACAGTTTAAACCTTTTATCTTTCTGTGCCATGTTCTGTTTGCCTTCCTCCTCCTTTGAGTGCTGTGGTGGCTCACACAGGCACACTTAGGCTTTGTTCTTTCTCTTACCCATGGGTGGCCAAACCCAGCAGCTCAGACCTGTTTATGTTTTGGGATGCTTTGTACTCTTTCTGTGACTGGAGTTGTGCCACGCTAGGGTCAAACAGAGAGGAGGAAGACAAGGTCTGGCCTACTGCAGGCTGCTTGCAGAACTAATCCAACTTTCAGTCTAAGGACTATTTGCAGCCAGAGCAGCCATGATGCCCCATCCTTGGAGGCATTCAAAACCAGGCTGGATGTGGTTCTGGGCAGCCTGGTCTAGTGGCTGGTGACCCTGCACATAGCAGTGGGGTTGAAACTTGTTGATAATTGTGGTCCTTTTCAACCCAGGCCATTCTATGATTCTGTGATATGATTCTATGATGTGGTTGACACCTGCCCAGTAAGATCTCTGATGCTGAATGTGGGCTTTGACAAATGAATGAGAAAGCAGGTAGCTACACACCAAGTGCTCATGAGTGCCCACTCCTGAATGCTATGTTATTCGTTGGAATCCACCCCCCAAAAAAGCTAGAGGCTTCAAGAAAGTAAGAAGAATGCGGTAGAAGATTACTATCCTCCTTCAGGACTGATAAGCATTCAAGGTTGTCCAGCATAGTGCAGAGGGCACCGTGGCATCTCAAGCTGATCTAATTTGGGACCGCTGCAGTTCAGCCCATCCGTATAGTTACCTTCCACTGAAATGGAAGAGCTTTACTTGCTTTGCACTTTTCCAGCTGGCTCGTTTCCCTGAGCCATCTTATTGCAGTACTGCAGGAATTCTGGGGACAAGGCACGCAAGGAGAGGGAAGAGATGGCTGGGGTGGAAGGGGATAGCAGCCCACAGTAGCTCTGACTGAGGTGGATTTGCACTGCTGTAAAATGAGTCTCTTAAAAAAGAGCAACATTTGGAGGTGGAGTGACATATGCAGCGCTGAGTTAGAGAATGGGGTAAAGAGCTGGGCAAAAGCTAAGCATGTTTTTGGTGGTTAGCTCGTACGGGAAACCTGAGCTGACATTAGCAGTCTGCTGTACCAGCTCAGGAAGATGCTGCTGGATTTTAATGAAATTCTTTGTGTTTTTCTGCGTGACGTTTGCTTATCTCAGCACAGGCAAATACAGACAAGTTATTAGAGGAGGCTGAAGAAGTGTTGTGGTTAGAATACGGGATTATCTCCTCTGCCCTGTTTTTGCTTCTAAGAACTTGGCAGCTATGGCGATAGCTTTAAGGTTCTTAAGTAGCATCTTCCTTAAACAGAGGAAAGTGCAGATGTTCCCCCCTATCCTTGTTTGCAAAAGCTTAAAAATTCATTTATGAGATCTTTAAAGATTTGTGACAAGCTCCACGAGTTTTAATATTTGTGAATATTTTCTAAATCTCTACATAATGCTCAGTGTTGCAGATGAATACTTGAGTTGCTCTGTGATCTCAAAGCAAAACAGACCAAAACAGAAGAAATCCATGTGGATTTCCGTGATTCTCAGTTTTGGTTTAAAGGTGAGATTTGGGCACAAATGTGAGTCTGTTGTTTGTTGTCTGATCCCAGCAGATGCCCCATACCCTCAGGATCATACCAGTGTCAGGTGCTACATGTTTTATGGAATTATGGAGTGGTACCTCGGAAAACTGCAGATCTTTTCAGCTGTGGGTCAGTTTCAGGGGGCCTGAAAAGATCCTGAAGCACACGTTCACTGATGCATTGCATTCATACGTGAGTGCTGAACTTGTGGTCATGACCTGTGGCTGATCAAACCATGCTCTGGGGCTGTTTTGCTCCTAGATAGACATCTGGGCTGGATTTAGCTTCCCCTGTGTAGTTAGGCAGTTTAAGATGCCCCAGCAGGCCTCCATACATCTGGCAGCTGTGACACAGGTCTTCTGGATAACTGTGTCCTTCAGCAGGAGGAATTGTAGGTCAGTTGATCACTAGGACTGTCCAGGAAGCATCCAGGAAGCACAAACCATGCACTTAAAGGAATACCTGCATGCGTGCTGCAGATCTTTCCAGCCCTTCCTTCAGTTATTGGTTCAGATTTGGACAGATATCCAACTGTAAATGTCTTGATATCAAGCTGAATTCCACCCATGGAATGATCAATTAGCATCTTTTCCAGGCACCCAAATTGGGTACAGAAGCTGGCTGTTTGGCATAGTGTGTAATAAATGGAAAGTTTCTACTCAGCCTGCAATCTCCTGTGTCAGAGATCCTTGCTGCATCTAGCACAAATCTGCGCTCTCGTCAGAAGACAAATGAGAGTCTCAAGCAGCAAAAAGTCTGCCTCAGCCTTCATAAGGAGCTATAAATCAAGAGCTATGGGTTTGTTTATGTGGCCTTTGGCAGCTGGCTATGAAATTGGCTCTGCTGCTCTTTTGAGGAGGCTTGAAGAAGTGTAGCTGAGTCAGCACCGTTCTGGGCCTAAGTTAAAGTATCCTGCTGAGGACCACAGTCATGCTAGGCACAGCCACCCAGCTTCCAGCTGGCCCAAAGCTGGAAAACAGTGAGCTCAGTGGCAGCTGCCTCTTCCCTCAGTCTGACAGCAGTGAAAGTTTGCCTGGCTTTCTACTCACTTGTTTGGTGTTATGATTCATCTCAGCTGATCTTTAATTGTCCAGAAGTTACACATTCAGTCCTACTAATCGTCTAGCTCTCCTGTATGTCCAAGAGAGCAATAAGGAGGCCTCCTCGAGGAGTGAGTCATTTCTGTTCCAACTGTTTTGCAGAAAGAATTGAACTATCCTTGCAGTGCACTTTCCCTGACTGCCGGGAGCCCCAGGCAGTCTGCTTTGCTCAGCCACTGAACTTTCCAGCAGTGGGTTGGATGAGATGGCTCCTTTATTTTGGGCATCAAGGAAGATAGGAGGCAGAAGGAAAGCTGTATTAGGAGAAAGAAGAAGTAGTGGAAGCCCAAGAATGCCAGTTTGTGTTAGAGCAGCAATCTCGTGTAACAAAGACACACCTAGTTTGGCCATGGTCCCAGGCAATCTGGTCTAGGTGGCTCTGGGCAACCTGCTTGGGCAGCTTGGATCACACAGCCTCTAGAAGTCCTCTCCAACCTCAGTCATTCTACGACTTTGTTTCCAAAAGTCTTGAAAGAGGAGATACGGTATCTTCAAACCGGTCAGACTCACCACTGGACTGGAAATGAGATCATCCTGACACCAGAAAGGAATCTGAAGTGACTGAGGTGGAATGGACTTGTATGATTGTGAACCAAACCCCTAGCAAAGGTAAAAGTCCTGAAGAGAGAACGACTCGTTCACTCTGGGAAGCTCAGTGTGCCTTAGACTTGAGAAGCTGGTACAAGGTAAAAGAACGAAGCTGCTCTTTTTCACTTTACCTGGCAGATAGCACTCTCTGACACAGCGTGACTGTCACACACAGGGTATGGTGTGGAAGAGGGCTCCAGTGATGTGCCCAGAGCCAGCAGTGTCCTTGCCATCCCCTTTTCTATTTCCTTTCTAATGAAACAGCCCTCCTTCTAAACCATCAACAATTCTGCATTTTAGCGTAGTGAAATATCTTCCTGGAAGCAGAGGGACATTGTGTAGCAGTAGTTTCTTAGCATTTTAAATGCGTCAGCCTTCAAGACAGAACAGTTATGCAAGTATTTACATTAACTCATCTTTGGCCAACACGACTCATTCTGTGCACGTGTTTTTTCAGCCCTGGAGGTGTTGTCTCCACTTCTACCAGAGATGCAGATTGCACGTAGGGTGGTGGGAAGTGATCTTGCAACCCTGTCAACTTCTTTTTTCATAGGCACCAAGGCACTTCTTGTTTCTATGATATTCAAATTTGCCTTCAGGAAACCTTGGTTGTGTCAGCAAAGGGAAAATAAATAAATTCAGGCATGCTTTTCCTTTAGCATGCATGTATTAAAGAGTAACTTGATTGAAAAGGAAAGGTATATAATTAATTTTGTGTGTGTGTATGTATGCGTTTTGAACCATACCTTCTTAAAACTCAAGTGAAGTAGAGATAGAGGTTAGGAGCCAAAGGAGCAACTGGAAGGCTCAGTATCAAGGAGTAGGATGCTTGGCCTGGGAGAATCACTGCCATCTTCTAGAAAACTTCTAACACTGCACAAGCAGTGTTTAGTCAGGAAAAAATTAAGCAAGCCACTGTGCCAGAGCATGAACTGGTTAGCATGGAATTGCTTTTCAGGCAGACACATCAGCTGAAGTGTGTTGTCCTCCCTTAGGTGACCTGGCGACTTAAAGATAAGTAAAGCTTAGTGTGGAATTCAGGTCCTGGGTTGTTGTTTTCTTTCTTTTTTTTTTTTTACATTCCTCCTCTAGGCTGTTCAGAAAATGGGCCTGTGCGTGGGGAAGTTTATTTTAGGACATTTTATAATAGACTTAAAAATACTTTACGTGGTTGAGTTCAGTCCAGAAACAGCACATTACTCCATGTGCTGAAGATACAGGCAGGTTTCATCATGGAAATGGTTCCAAGAGGGCTCACTCCCTGGCAAAATGCTGGAAGATGCTATCTCCACGGAACAATGGTGCAGATTAACTACAGCTGCTGGCTGTAGTTTCATCCAAGCTTCCATTCACTGACAAATTCCTCTGACTGGAATAAAATGTGAAGGGAAATTGCTAGAAAAACGAAACAAAGTGTGCTCAACCTAAATTAGAAAATGGATGCTATTTGCAGGATTATAGTTTAGTATCTCCATCAAAAGGGAGGAAGTTTCGATTCTAGGTCTTTCTCTTCTGAGGAAGAACATTCCAAATGGGGGAAAAATGTGCTTAACCTGAAAAGAAACAAGTGTTGTTGGTTTTTTTTCTTTTTAAATAATAATTAAGAAAAAAATGATTTTCAGAGGTGCTTGTTCTTTAAGTAGTAAACTTCTGTCAGTTTTTAAGCAGTTTCAGTGTTTATTAGAACAGTGCTTTTCTACTCCTTCCTCTCCATCAGGCAGAGAGAGGAGACACTTCTTTTTCTTCGAAGCCAGCAGCAGCCCACCAGTAAAAGATGTTCCATTTACTTCAAGGTCAAATTTTGGCCATACTGCTAAATTCACTGATTTAGGTGGAAGCGCTTCTGTACTTATTTTTCCATCTACAGGATCAAGAACCTACCAAGAATGCCCTCACCATCCTAAGGAATAGACTCTATTACAGTAATTTCATCAAATACTTGGGCACTGCTAAAAGCAAGACCTCTGTTTCATCAAGTTCTCACACCTGAGAGGACCCCACCACCTCTGTATCAGTCTGTATCAGTCATTCTGCCCTCAGAGAGAAAGATAAGGCTCTTAGCTTGCAGGAAGGTACCTCAGAGAAAAATCAGCTCATGTGGGAAGGACTTCTTGTTTACTCACACAACTGATTCATTTCTATATGAAAATCGAACCTGCTTTGTTATGGCTGTGTAGATTCCTAACGCATGAATCTTCTACAATGTGTTGATGTATTGCAGCTGTGAGAAGATTGTTGCCTGTGTCTGGTAGCTTTGTTACCCCAAAAATACAAAGCTTTACATAATGATGAAAATAAAAAATCTCAAGGAAATTGAAGAAAAAGAGAGAAAAGTAACTTTTCTGCTGAGATTTATAAGAAACTCTGGATAAATCCCAAGCTGAAATGAAACCAAGTGTGTACTTTGTGCCTGGGCAGCATGTTTGGCTGCTATGCAAGCATCAGCCCTGGGGCTGTTATATCATTTTAAAGTCGAGAAAAGTAATTACTGTTTCCTGAACTGATTAACTGTTCCTTAATGTCAGTGCTCAGAGGGTCATGCTGATTTAATCATGTTATCTCTTTACCTCCAGAGGAAGTATGCGCTCCATTACAAGATTGCCCTCATCATAAACTACCTGGGGCACTGTATATCAGTAGGGGCCCTTATAGTTGCCTTTATGCTTTTCTTGTGCTTGAGGTGAGTAATCTGTTTGCATGCTTCTAACTTGGTTGGGTGTTATCGGTTTACTCAAGCCCTCTAATTACACAGTCCAGTTTATGTATGATCTTGAAAGATTGTGGCTTTCTGCTCCTGAGCTTGTTCATGTTTTCATTGATTGTTGCACTGGATGAGCTGTAATGATGGCTGCCATGCTTAAGACCTAAAGCTTATTGGTATTCAGGAAGAGGGCTCTACATGATTTATTGATGCGGCAAAAAATTCAGTGAGCATGGAGTGCTTCGTTAAGGGAAGCTGGGATTTGAGAGTGATGACTTGCTATTTGGGGGGGCGAGTTTTCCAAGTCACTGCATGATGACATGAGGCATTTTGTGTTTCCTGGCAGGGAAAGCCAAGATCTAGACCCAGGGAGATGATATTAAATCTTTCAATTTTGATTTGGGTTAATTTCAGTCTTTCTGTCATTAAAGAACTTAGAATTTTGTTTAAATTACAAGAGAAGCATCCTTACAGGACCTTTATCTCCACAAGTGCTCATGAAACAAGAAATGAAGTCACTGAAAACCACGTAGAGATGTTTCCCTTCTCCTGGTCAAGTAGGAGAGGTCTGGTTGAAGGATAAGTCCATGTTATCAGTGTGGTCTTGTCTAGGAATGTGCAATCTGAACTTGGTCTCCATCCAGGACTGCAATATGCTGACCTAAGTGAAAACTTTGCTGCTTTCCTAGGCTGGAGTATCCCTACAAAGACTTACACTTAGACCTTCCCTTAAACAGTGCTAAGAGGAGGGTCTGTCTTGTTAATAGCAGGAATCTTCTTTCACCCCAGTGCGTATAAGCAGAATAATCTGTGCTCATGGGAAGACAAAGAAGAAAAAGAAAAAGGCTTTAAACATTAACTGGGAACATTTCTGGTGCATCAGTTTAAACTTCCAATTCAACCTTTTCACTTAGCAGATAGTGCTAATTCCCATCGTGCTTGGAGCCCTGAATCAATTCACACTGCATAAAGAAAGCAAATTATTAATTGCAACTACGTTTTCTGCTTTGTTGCTGAATCTTTTATGAATGCTTCAGTAAATAATGCAGAAACAATTAGATAATTTGGGATAAACATACCCAGCTTGTACCCAAAGCAGCCTAGCTGATCTTCTGTAAACTGCACTTCTGGTATTTAAAGTTTGATTTTATGATTTAAATTTTGCAGCATGAAAAATGACTGCAGCAATTAAGCAGCTCCCTGTACATGCTGTGAATTAAGATATTCCATCTCTCTACATTTCCACTGCACTGTTGTGAAAAAAAGAAGATCGATCGCTCTGATGTAACTTTCCAGCCTGTGTTAGCCAGTGTGAGCTATCTCAATCTCTGCAGAGATGAGACAGAATTGTTTTCAAAAGTTGTAAAGATACTCCAGTAAAGGCAGCCCAGAGTGCAGTACTTTTTTCCCCTGCATGTTTTCTAGGCTGTATATGTCTTTATCACTTTTCCCTCTGAAAAGTGTCACAGGAGCAAGTCCGTTCTGATAATTGAGACTAGATATCTGGGGCTTTTTTTTTCTTCTTTAATTGGGCCAGAAGAAGGTTGCCCACTAATTGGGTGGCATGAGAGAATGTAGATAATTCCTGCCTTAAAGAAAAAGAGTACAATAGAAGACCTTCAGGGCACGGTCTGATAATTTCATACCTTGGCCCATAGTGGAAATCTATCATTTCCTTATTCCTGCCCACTCCACCCACCTACCTTACTTCATGGTGCTTGCTGAGGGTGAAGAGTACACCTCCAGGAAGGCTTGACTTCTACTACTGCTTAGTTTTAGGCTGACTTTTAGGCTCACTCATCATCTGCTTGATTTGCCCTTTGCTTTGTTAATGCACACAGAGACCCAAAGACAATCCTGTCTCAAGGAACAGACTGGAGCACACCTGCTGTGTTGGGAAACAGCTGCTGGGAGGGCTGAGGGATCTCACACTGGACGTTTTGGGAGCAGATTTAGTATCTGGCTGGAGTGCAAAGAACATTGTGAGAGGGTTCTGTGCTTCTGGAGTTGAGTCGCTCCATCACTGTTGTTGCTCCAGCCCAACCTGCTGCCCTGCAGGAGATGTAGTCTCATTTCTGCTGAAGTGGGAAGGGGAAAGAGCTGGATGTAGTCCTTCTTCCAAATGTGTCTTGGCTCATCTCTTCCCCAGCTCTATCTTCAGATCCTTATGCTGTCCTCTGTCACAACCTCTCGTCACAGTGCAGAAACTTTCTTCTGCACTGAAAGATGCTTTGAAGGGCAGAAAGCTCAGATGTAGCAGCAAGCAATGAAATCAACTGCCATCTGTTTTGTGTTATCAGGAGCCCCTAAAGCAGCTGAGAAGGGAGGAGGGCTCAGCCAAGGACTCACTTCCACTGGGAAGACCTATTCTAACTTTTTTTTTCTACAGCTCTGTCACAAGCCCTCTTGCTGGGTACCGTAATAAAAAATAAGCTACTAAACCTTTCATTCAGTGCCTAAATACTAAAAAGTGAAGCCCAGCTCATGGGAGAGAAGATGATTATCACTGGCAGACTGACTGAGTAAAATGATTCACTGAAATTTCTTCTAATGATCTAGGTCACAGATAGTTCCTCAGGGTCTAAATGTAGGTGCTCTTAAAAGTCTTAACAGCCACGCTGTTTTTACAAGGCAAAACGAAACCTGCAAGCACACGAGCAAGAAGAAATATGCTGAGAAGGGAAAATGAAGCATTTGTGCATAAAGGCAGGTGTGCTGCAGAGCTGTGTTGATCTCCAGTGCAGGATCTGGAGAGATTTGCTCAGAGCACTTCATAGGGCATTGATAAATGTATCTGCACTGCTATGAGTCTCCTAGGTTGTGTGTTCTCCTCATTAATAGTAAAGGTTTAATACATCCCGCAGGTGCACAGGCATTTCTTGCTGGCATGGGGCTCACCTTCCCTCATAATCACATTCTCATGCTACTAGAGCTGAAATTTTCCATAGGAGGAACCCTGCTAGAGTTAATTCTAACCAAGCTGAAGAGGAAGAAAGAAGTGTTGAAACACTTCTTTTCAGTAATAGCTTATTTGCTGTTGCTGAGAATGCAGAAACCCAAATTGCTTTTCCTTATTAGTGTGCTATTTTGTCTGCCTTTGAGGTGGAGTATGAGTTCCTTGTAAAACTCATCTCTTGTTATCAAACAAGCAGTTGGCAATTGCCAGCAGTGACCTGGCTGGATTTGATTTCCAGATGTTTTATTTGTGCAGCAGTCACCAAAGCAGAAGTACCGACTACAGGAAGATGTGTATTTGTTCTGGGAAATGTCTAAGTCACTGCTGCATTTTGAATCCAATAAAGAAGGATGGCACTTAAAGGAAGATTGAAAATGACAGGTCCTCCTGCACAGGTTGCAGGATAAAGGCAACTCTATAAAAATAAAAGCCACGAACATCGGCACAGCATCTTTTTCTGCTAGCATGGCAGTAATGAAAGTAAATTGAAGGGATGAGGGAAACTTTGCTTTCCTGTTCGTCCTAATTTAATGCTTTACATTTCCACTTCAAAACATCTGAATTTTTATTTTGCGAGGCGATGTGCCCTTTCTTTCTGGAATAACAGCTAGGTTATCGAAACCTCACATTTTTTTCTCCTGAGAGATTGATTTTTTTTTTTTTTTTTGCCTTTCAGCAACATATTCACTTTTCTAATTCTAATCAGCTCCTAGGGTTTAGGAGTAGATGTATTGTATTCTATGTTCTCTTGTTCCAAGTTTCTTTGAACTGCCTCTTGACCTTCACTGTTGCACGCAGTTGGTGCTGCCACAGGTCCTAGAGAATGTCCAAAGAAGGGCAATGAAGCTAGTGAAGGGTCTGAAGAGCAAGTCTTATGGTTAGCAGCTGAGGGAACTGGGATTGTTCAGTCTGCAGGAGGCCCAAAAGAGATCTTGTCACTCTCTACAGTTCCCTGAGTGGATGGGAGATGGGAGTTGGTCTCTTCTCTCACATCACTTGTGGGAGGGTGAGAGGGAATGGCATTGAGTCATGCCAAGGAAGCTCAGGTTGGATATTAGGAAGAAAATATTCACAGGGAGAGCTGTGAGGCATTGGCACAGGCTGCCCAGGGAGGTGCTAGAGTCACTGTCCCTGATGGTGTTCAAGAACGGTGGAGATGCAGCACTGAGGGATGTGGTCAGTGGGCAATACTGGTGGTAGGTGAGTAATTGGACAGGATGATCTTAGAGGTCTTTTCCAACCTTAATGATTCTACGTGATCTCATGGAGCAGAGTGATCTGATGGCTATCAGAGCCTAGATGATGTATCAGCTGGGTAGGTGGTCTCTGCAATTCCTACTTTCAAGACATGAGGTATCCGATGTGATAAAAGCAGAGCAGAGGTCTAAGGTCCAGTCTTTCTGTAGGTACCTTTCTGTCATGGACCAAAGGAAAAATAGCAAGTGCCAGGGTAAGGCATCAACTAAAGTTTATAAATTTGCATTAGTGCTCTGTTCTGCCTTTCGGTTTCAGGCTTTCCACCTACTCTTGTTCAGTCTACTTTGTCTGCCACTTAGAATATCAAAGGTTTAAATGATGACTCAGGCATTTTTTAATAAATACCAGTATTTGTTAAGTACTGTGTTTGGTGGATAGTTGTGGCTATGGATTTGAAGACAGCACTGTGTCTAGCCTTGTATTGTTGAAGTGTGAAAGCTCTCAAAGCAAGACAGGAATGAAAATGATGGAGCTGTAAATCAGCACATATGCATTCAGATGATCTTCTCTGAGTACAAAACATCTGAAGTGCCTGTACTGCTCGAAACCATCTGTGGCAGAGGGTTGGAACCTGATGATCCTTGAGGTCCCTTTCAACCCAAGCCATTCTGTAATTCTGATCTGAAGTATCTTGTCTCAGGGACTCAGATAAAAGATAGAAGTGCATTTCCTATTGATTAGCCCTAGGCCAATGTCTTTGCTTCTCACTGCTCTTAATCACTCCCCACTCATCTTGTATCTGTATCACTTCTTCCTTAGATACTTTGTATAGAGCTGACATAAACAACAAAGGAGCAGAGCCCTCCTGAAGTCCTAGAATAATATAAGTAATTAAAAGTGTCCCTGGAGAGCTATATTCTTAAGACATGGGAGGTTCCAGAAGCTGTACCTGAAATAAAATACTATATACTAACAGCGTGAAGTCTGGCAAATAATATGATTGCTGATTACAAATACATGACTGCTGGATAAATATTAGAAAGAGGAGAGCTACTTACAGTCACATACAAGACTGGTGCAAGAGGACATAAGCGTAGATACTCTATGGATAGACTTATGAGTGGATATGATTAGATGATTTCCAACCTAGAGAGCAAAGAGGTTCAGGAGCAAAGTGATGGAGGAAAAAAAAACAAACTTGGAGTTAAACTAAAGTTTCAGGAATTTGTGAAGGACTTTAACTCAGTGGTTGCCTGGAGTTTGGAGCTCCTGAGCTTCCAGTGTGCTTCTAGAGGTGCATTTCTAATGTTGCCAAGGTTTTAGCCACAAGACAATGCCCTTGGAGATGGGCACAGACCTGCTCAAATCCTGGTCGTATAAGTGCTCTAAGCAAGACTAGGTCTGTATTGAAAGACTACCTAAAACTTGTCTGTGCTTTGTTCTCCAATTAATGATGATGGGATGGATTTTGGAACCGTGGGGCAAATCTTGCAATTTTTCCAAGGTTTCAGAGGAAAAAGGAAAGCAAAATTTGGTCTTTGCTGGTTTGTTTTTTTTTCCTTTCTTTCTTTGTTAGATATTAATAATACTCAAGAGTGCCATTTATTTCCAAAAGGAACATGGCCTGTATCATTTCAGGGCAAGAGAATCTGAATGTATTAAAGCTGTTCAGAGCTACCCATCAAAAATGCACCTGCAGGTATTTAACCACTAAAAGGTTTGATTTCTGATTTCACCCAAGGAAGAAGTGCACATCTGTATCCCACACAGTTTCCACTGCAGTTGTTTGGCACCTACTCACTTTCTCATCTGTCTAATCAAAAATCTTCCGCATGGCATTATTTTGTCAATAGAATTGCCACCCCTAAATGGGGCACGGATGCTCCTTCTAATTTGTAGGCTATGGAAGCAACAGCCTCATGTGAAGGTGCCCAGGCTGAACAATGAAGAAACATTTCCACATCCTTCGGGGACCCACCCAACTCAGGATATTCAGTGATTCCGCAGGCAGTGAGCACATGAGGCCAACAAACATAGGCCAGCCACAGGAGTGAGTATTTGGAAACAGCAAGTTATGAATGATCTTACGTTGTCTTCCCTAAATTCCTTGCCAGATACTCTAAAATAATGATAGAATCATGGAGTCATTAGGGTTGGAAATGATTTCTTAGATCTTCTAGTCCAACCGTTGACCTCACACCACCATGTCTGCTGACCATGTCCCTCAGTGCCACATCTCCACAGTTCTGGAACACCTCCAGGGATGGTGACCGCCCTGGGTAATATTGAAGCATTCTATACCACGTTTTGAAGGAAATGAGGCCAGGTAGATTGTGAACAGCAGCATCAGCACCTTTGCTCTGTTAGTGCATCTACAGAGGTGTCATCCTCAGAGATCTGGGGCTAATTGATGAGCATCTGATAATCTTAAGATAGTGCGCGGTAGGAGACAAAAGTCTTGGGCTGCAAGGAAGCTTCTGCACAGGCTGAGGTAGTGCCCTGTAGTTACGCATCCTGTTCATTCACACCGTGCTCATGGGCACTTTGGCTGCAGCCTTCCAGCACCAGTGCTTTCCCATTTTGACTTACAAGCAAGCAGAATCCCCTGTGTGCTGTGTTTAAATATTACAGGCAGGAGAAACAGGCTTTGGAAAAGGCTGAGTGGAGTGCAGATAATTCCATAATGGGTTCGTTTTAAGTGTCTGTGCCCATCCTAAGCACCGGTGGAAGCTGCTGCTTCTCCTCTGCATCTGAGCAACTCACCTCTGCCCTCAAAATAAAGCTTTGTGACTTTCATCTTTTCCTTGCAACTGCCCCTCATGTTTCATGTGGGAATATTTATATTACCCTAGGCAACTGCCACCAAGAAACTCGTTTTCCCTGCCAGCCTTTCCAGCTGCCTTTCCCATCTGTAAGCAGCAGGAATACCAGAATATATACATGAACACACAGGGGAAACCATGAGGACCTCAGGGGAGGGCTCCATGTGGATGAAAACAAATAGGCTGTGACAGACACCCAGCCTGGGAAATAGCTTTGCAGTTAGGTATTCCTCCAGCTCCGTCCATTTATGGGTTGCCTACAAGCTTTGCCTGCCCTCTAAAAGACTGAAGGGGAAAAATGTGTTTTTTTTTTTTAAGTATTGCCCATGGTTTTCCTTCCTGCTTGTTCTGCACTCATGGAGTGGGAAGCACTCCAGCTTTGTGCTCACAGATTTCTCATGCCAACTGTTTTCAGACAGACTTTGGGATAACATTTAATTGAACATCATTATTAATGGAATACTATGTGAATTAGTAGAAGGAGTCCAAGCTTCTTTAATAAAGTTATCATTTGCATTATTTCTGTGCAGATGATTCTACTAATTCAGCCAGCTTTCAACCATGCCGGCACATTAAGATGATTGCTAACGCTAATTATTTGTGTCATGCTTTGAATCAGAAAATAGTAGCTCTGAACATCCCAAAGGAAAACAATAGCACTGTGTGGATAGAGTGAGAAGAAAAAGCATGAATCAACAGAAAGGCTGCATTGAGTTTTATCAGTGCTGTCCTAGAAACCATTTGGTAGACCTCCATTTCTGAAGCAAGGAGGTCACCTGCATGGGAACAATTGCTAAGTTTCCTGCCTCTTCAGCTCTCAGCATTTCTCAAGTCCAAAGAATGAATTTTCTAATTATTTGCTCTCTACACCACATCGTGCAATTAAGATCATTTTACAGAAGTAAGTAGCAGAGTGTGCTTTTCTCTACTAACAATCAGAAAGTCTTTCTGCCCACCTCTGACACAGGTTGCAGCCAACTGCGGGAGAATTCTCCTTTCTTTTCATCTGCAGCTTGTTCCTGGTATGGAACCCCAGTCATGGTATGCTGCACAGCAGGAAATTCAGGATGCCGGGGGTCAGAAAATGACATTTGAGCTTGAAACACAGTCTGTTCTCAGATCAAATAAAGAGATCATTACCTGTAATTTCCCACCACACACCTGGCTTTTGATTACTAGTTAGGAGGGCCAATGAGAAGCATGTTTCACCTTAATTGCTTCTTTGTGTCTAACTTTCTGCTGTAGGGTTAAAGTTCGTGCTTTTATGTGGCTCTGTGTGTGCAGTGGTTGATGTGTGCTCCCAGATCATCTTGTCTGGCTCTGTCCAGTGTAGAGATCTGCACAGCACTAGTTGTTGAGAAATAAAGGGGTGCCAACAAACCCTTTCATTCTCAGAGACAAGATGCTTATAGTAGCCATGTATAAGGGAAGTGTTATTCTCCTTTCAAGTTGGAAAAGTCATCATCCTTCTCTCCTTTCCAAGGAAGCCCTGTTCCTTCTGCCTGCTCATTTGCTCAGTGTAACCTATACAGCTTTTCTGGCACTGATTGCTTGCTGTATTTCAGTGGGGTATGTCATGCTCAAAGTCTGCTTTCAGGCACAGCCTGAAACTGCTGTGTGAACTGTGCTAGCTCAGGAGCACTGCATTTTACCGATGGTCTCAGCCTCCATGGCTCATTGGTCTGACTGAATATGGAAGTTCCAAAATCTTTATGTTTTGGCCTTAGTCCTTGAGTCTGTTCTGACTGAATTGCTCCAATGCCTCTCCTCTTTCCTTCTACCCTGGGACCCATGCAACAGGGAAGAGCCCAGCCAAGGTCCCAGACAACACATTTTGTCTGAAAAGGATCAGGAAAATACAGGAGAAGGACTTCTAGTGAAAATCCATAGCCTCAGTGCCTGGTGTCTCTCCTGGGATGACATTGCCCAGAGAAGCTGTGAGTTCCCTATTCCTTGAGGTGCTCAAGACCAGGTTGGATGGGGCCCTGAGCAACCTGAGCAGGTGGGGAACAACTAGCCCACCACAGTGGGATGGAACTGGGTGATCTTTAAAGTCCCTTCCAACCCAAACCATTCCATGGTTCTGTGCTCACTGGGATGGCATCTTGTGTTTCTGGTCTCTGGGACTGCCTGTGAAGGCAGTTATCAGTTCCTGGAGCATAGATTTGCTTGCTTTCTCATTCCACAAAGTGAAGCCAGTAATTAATCATGAAGAAAGAAGCTGTGGAACCCATTGCCACAGAAAACTGTTGCGACTTTCCCTTTTTAAAAACAGGACTTATGGATAACAGTAGTATTTTCAAATAAATTAAGGTGTGTTAAGTTCAAGCTTGCTTCTGACTACCAAAGGCCAAGAAAATACCTGGGGAGGACCAATGACTCTGAGAATTATGAGTTTCTTCATCTGGCTCTGAGATAAATATGAGCAGGCTGGCTTTGTCCCTCCACCAAACAGCAGATGCACTGCAGGTCTCCTATTTCTTTGTAGTTTTGTTCCATATCCTTCATCCTCTGTCCGCCTCCTCCAGACAAAATTTACGCACAGGATAGGCTCTGGGGACCCTCATCTCAGCCAGTATCCCTCACGATGCTTTATCCGTAGTAAATAACCATGGTGATATTCACCAGCAGTGCCTGTACGTGAGAGAAACTTGCTCAGGTGTCTGGCAGGAGCTTTTTCCTTTGTACACCAGTTGACTTAGCTACAGTTCTCACTGCTGTATCAGTGTATATCTGTCTGTATATCTGTATATCTGTCTCAGCCTGAGAGTACTGTTGTACATTCAAATCCCACCTATTTAACCTGGCAGAGCAGTGGCAAAAGCAATTCCTGCCTCTCACCTGTGCCAAGGTGGGGAAGTGGCTTGGGATGTGACTGGGGAGGATCAGCAGCAAGAACAGTAAAAAGCTTTCTATGCAACTTGTTCAACCTTAGCTCCAAGACATGAGACTTTTTAGCAGCTCAAAGCATCTCCTTACCAGCTGTGCCACACACAGAGTGTCAGAAGGGAATGAGACTGTGCTACAGTGCTGCTGATACCTAAATTATGTCATTTGCTGAAGGCAGTGGGGTGTGGGAGCTAACTGTTGTTTCATGTCCAAAGCATTATTTGACATAATTTGAAGTCTGATATTGATAAATTCCATTGATTGTATTTATACTTTACTTAATTTTACACCAAGACCATATCTTCCCTCATGACACCAAGGTTCCTAACACATACCCTACACTCTTGCTCTTGGTGCTGAGCAGACATCACTAGAAGTGAGTCTCAGTTGTAAGCATCTACAGTCCTAACAAAGGCCAATACTGAGTGCAGAGAAGACAACATTGTGAACCAAGAGGCAGTACTGATGGCAAAGACTGAGGTTTGTCTTCGTATTCCAAGTCACAGAAAAGAAGGCGGTTTTGATGACTAGGATCCTGCTGGGAGGAAAGCTCTTTCTAAGAATTTAACTGAAAGGTCTAAAATTTACCTGAATCCTGTTTTCTTCTCTGGTCCAATGTTGTTCTATATGCCTAGTGGGAATTAGGCCTCTTACTGCCAGATTTAGTGATGCCCTAACATATGGGATGACTAAACTAAATCTCAAGAGAGGCATTCAGCAAGGATTATTTGTTTCCATTCATCTCTCTTCTTGTCAAGAAATACATGCAGGTGGCAAAGCATGCTGTTTGTAGATAGGGTTCTCAAAAGCAATTAGTTTAATGAGAGCACCTCTATCTTTTGACCTGAACTTCCTCAATTTTAGTCCCCTATGCCCAGAATCAGTATTTCAGGCTCCTCCCTTCATCTGCTAATCCTTGACCTGACAGAAGTGAATGAAAAGTTTAGAAGAATAGAAGCTGCAGGACATTTGTGTGCAGAATGCTCAACAAAGAACGGACCTTAATGGCATGTTTCTAAGTCAGTCTAGAGCCAGTTGGGTCCTTGGGGTTCAACATGAAATCCAGTGGATGTTGGTTGCCTGGTTGCTTTGAAAACCTAACCACGAACCCTGGCCTTTGGCTAGAAGTGGTTTTCAAAGATCCAAGACATCTCTGACAGGTCCCCTGCTAGTGCGGGTTAGCTGAGAGCAATACTTTCTGCTTTTGTACCCTACATTAAAGTGAATGGATGTCAGTAGCTGGAGATTTATATATTTTTTTGTTCCAAATTGACTCCAGTCATGAGTCATTGAAGCTCTGAAAACAAAATACCGAATTTATACCTGGAGCCTGAGATATTAAACTCAGAAGCTGTTTTGACATTGAGTTTGTAGGGTTATACCTCAGAGCATTGCTGTGTACTTTGCTGTATGTTGTATGTGGGAGGTTTTCCATTTGTTTTTTGCTGGTTTGCTGTGAAATCTTTAAGAGGGTCGTGAGGCTGATGAACCCAATCAGAATTGCTCCTGTCCCTCAGGTTGACTAGTCAGATCCTAGGAAAAATGCAGTAGGGTTTTATGACAGCAAAATATTTGTTACGAAGAAAGTTGGCTTGCTTGTCATACAAAAGACCTGAGGCAATAGCTACATGCACTACTTCGTAGTGCCTTCTCATTTGAAGGAATCTTTGTGTCAGTGAGATGAGCAGTTGCTAGTTAGTTAACCAGGTTTGAAAACACCACTTTCTGCATGTGTCCTGTGTTATCTGACAGCTTCTGTTACAATCAGGGAGACTGAAATGTCAAGCAGAGAATCCTAACCTGCTGACTATCTGACTGGCTATCTGAACCCCTATGAAAGTGGTTCTGGTAGCTGGAGAGCTTTTTGTTTAGCTAAGAGAAGATCAGTTAATTGAGCATTTTGCAACTACAAAACTGCCCCTTGGCACTCACCTCCCTTTATGATTTCACAAAGGATTAGAAGACAAACAGTCTTGTTTCAGATGACTGAATCTGTCTGCAGTAACTTTGCGTTGCTGCAGCGATGCTTCCAGTTGCTGGCATGAAGCTTTCACACTGCCTGCCTCCCAGAGCCATTGCTGCTGTGGCACTAATCGGTTTGAAAGCTTTCAACTTCACACAGTTTGTTTGAGCCTTTAGAGGGAACCATCCTATGTAAATGACTCCAGTTTTGCCAATCAGAGAGTATGTTTGTTTCCAATATCTTTGGTGAACAATGCAACAGACTTCAGCACAGACTTCTCGTTTTGGGTCTTAAAAATTCTAGTCATCATTGTAATGGAGCTGGTAAGGCCAGAGAGGACAAAAGTAATAACCAAGGATGAAATGACCATTTGGATGTTTGGGTCTTTCGAGTTTCACTCGCTTGAGTTGAATCTGTCGAAGGGAACTCCTCATGTTATCAAAACAAACTTTTGTACGTATCTTTGCATGGTTTCTGGAAGAAAGACATATAGCAAGCTCCACATATTTTACCATCCATCTGCTCCTGTTTTGTATTTACACCATCTATTTGCATTGTGACTACACTGCAAAGTCCGATTTTTGGCTTTGGCAATGGCTGTGCCATTTACCCGGAGATGCAGAGGACTGGGCCTGGCCCAGTAATGCTTGTTGGTGCTACAGTCATCCTCACAGTCCATCATTGCTGAGCACGGAGCAGAAGAGCCTCTTTACTCATAGGGTAAAACAGATTATGGATTGGGATAGGCGAACTAGGGAAGTGAACAGAGTTAGCTTTTTTATTTTAAATACATGTGAGTGTGTATGTGTATATATTTGTTATATATAATGACTTACATCTGTTTCCCTGTTTAGGAGCATCAGATGCCTTCGGAATATTATCCACTGGAATTTGATCACCACGTTCATCCTAAGAAATGTGATGTGGTTTCTGCTCCAAATGATAGATCACAACATACATGAAAGCAATGAAGTAAGTGCTTGGAGTGTCCTACAGTTTGGGGGCTGAGCTGAGATGCTGAATTCATTCTACTGATAGAAATATACCAAAGGGCTCAGAGCATTTTTCATGTAATTTCAAAAAAAAAAAAAAAAAAAAGAAAAAGAAAAAAAAGAAAAAAAAGAAAAAAACTAGATTTTCTAAACTTCCATTTCTTTGCTCATTACTGAAAATCAACATTTTTGTAGTCATAATCTGCCCCCCAAAACCTTCTCTCTTATCTTCATTGTCCATTGAGATTTTCTAAATACTTCTACTTTGAGACACAGTATAGTGGCTTTCAAATATTTTTGTCACTGCACCTTGCAGTGATTGCATTTCTGTGCAAAAAAAACCCCATTCATTTCAGAGGACAACACCTCCACAAACAGGGAACAGAAATAATTGCCTTGGCTGCTCAGGCTTTCAGTCAGCTACTTTGTCTGATGGCAGCAGGCACCTTGCTGTCTGGAGCCTGAGGGACTCTGCAGGAAAAAAAGAAAAAGAAATAGGTCCTGAAACAGAACAATTTTGCTCCTTTATGTCTTTGTGGTTCCATTTTCCTGCTAATCCCATCTTCTCTATTTGGTTGTGTGAGAAGGGCTGCATCCAGGGACACATTCCTCCAGGGATGCAAACTCTTCACTCCAGCTTCTGCTGCTTTCTTGGCTCCAGCTCCTTTTCTTGATCCCTTGGGGAGGACTGAACCCCTGGAGACAAACTCACTTAACTAGTGGGAAACTAGCACAGCCAATAAAATAGCAAAGAGCTTGCTGCTTCCTAAGTCAGCTTTCTTATGGATGGTTGATGGTAACAGCCACTCCAAGGGACAGGGCAGATCTACACAGTTAAAAATGGGAAGGTTGAAGTGGGACAAGAAGTGGGGCATCTTCTGTGCAAGGCACCGAGATCTCTTGATAAAAACAAGACATCAGCATGCTTCTGTTTCTCTTACTCTCCATGTTATTTCTTGTTCACTCCCATAACTGCCAGCTGATGCTTCTGGTCTGAGTGAGGACACTGAAGCAGTCCCTTTGTTAGTACTGTAATACCTTGCCCCAGCCGGAAGCCCCAATAACATGAGGATTTTGGGATGGATTAAATGCATTTGTTCTCAGTTTTCTTGGGGAATAATTCTACATTTCCCCGGGGAATCATTCTTTTTGATAGTCCCTCTTTTACAGAGCTTTTTACTGCTCTCAGTAATGTTCTTATAGTGGAATATTCTCCTTTTCGGACTGTTTCCTAGTGGCTACCTCCACAACAAACAACTTATTTTGCTGCACACACACACATGAACACACCCTTCATAGTCTTGTTATGGAAAGCAAGTGTCCTGAAGTGTCCACAGGGTATGAGCTGGATCCCTTGCTGAGAGCAGGCAGTGTGTGCTTGTGGTGGAGCTGGTACTGCAGACATTGAAAACTACTCCAGGAGCCCAGATATCCTTTCGTTTAAAGTCATCGTTAGTTAACTTTTCAAGTGTCAGATTTGGCATCTGCACTTTAATCCCGTATTCTGGAAGAACGAACAGCAAAGTCATCAGTACCAAGATAAATGCCAAGAAAGTACCAATAAAGCCCAAGATTCTAAGGGGTTTTTTTTACATATCTATGCGTAATTCTGTGTTATTGTTCAAGTAGATACTCCTTTAAGAAAGCGGAGCTTCTATTAGTCCCCTTCTTTGCTTTGTGTTTCTGCCATTTTCAGGCTACAGAAGATGGTGTTATATGAGCTTTAACATTGATGGTTCTGTGCTGAGTGGTTTGCTCTCATGACAATACTGCAAATATTAATGCAGATTTTTACAGTTACTTTGGAATTATGTATCAGAGATTCAAATGTGTTTTAAAATGGCACCACAAATACTCAGAAAAAATATGAACCCGCAAAGACAAAGGCAAATCCTCACATGACTCAGGTTGCCATTACTCACCTGCAAAATATTGCAGACTTTCTTTTGGGAAAGCACTTGATACAAACTTAGTGATCGTGCTGTTATTGTGATGGGAGTCAGCAATGAAATGACGCCTCCACAATCAATGGAACAGCATAATTTATGGCAGCTAATCACGTTACCTCTTCAGGGCTAATCAGAGGAGACTTAATAATACAGTTACAGAAATGTAAAGGACGCGGCATGAAAACATTTTGCATGAAGTCGTCGTGCTGATGTTAATGAATCAAGAAGGGGAAATGCTGGAATGGTGGATCCGTGAGAGGACCGGGTGTCCTCAGGCAATAAATGAAATGGCGTAAATTAATGAGTTCTGCTAATTGGGTTTATTATTCGATAATAACAAATCCACAATTCCGAAAGGAATTGTGTGGAGTCGTTAAAATTCATTTTGTTCTGGTTTCCTATGGAAACAGTGCAGAGGGAGATCTGACAGCCTTCATGTGTGTGGGTCTGTATGTGTCCCAGCACATCCACAACCCACGGAGCAATACCACACAGTTGTGACAGAGGAGCAACAGGCTTAAGTACAATAAATTGTACAATTCTTTTGAAAAGAAGAAAGGCTGTGTAAGTGTTACAGCTGAGAGAAAGAGCAGAACATGAGTGTCGATGTCCTGTCAGAGCATTTACATGAGATTGAGGCCACAGGAAAAGATTTAATTCATGCTTATAACTTCTCAGACAACAGAGGCAAATATGGGACTCAGCACCTTAGGAAAAGTGGCCTTGCCAGTTTGGTAATCCATCAGGAATTGAACCAAAGTGTTTGGTACTAGACAAAAATAGAGGGGAGGGGGTTCATTTTCATTCCACTTCGTTAAGGCCAAACGGAGAGAAAATGAGAATTCTAATTTGCTTACATGAAACTTCATCTTCTTCAGGTTCATCTTCTGCTGAGCTGTTTTGTTTTGAAGTCCTGCCTAAAGGATCAGGGCAAACTACATTTCAAATCTTGATGAAATCACACAGACGTGGAAGCCATAACATATCCAGAAGGGTTTTTTCTTTCTCTCTGTTTATTGCAGCTCAGTAAACAGAAGTGATCGGCACTTGTGAACGCACTATCATTTTGTATCCGTGTTTCTTGCCTAATAAATTCTTAGCTCCCAGAATTCTGCTGGGTTTGAAAGTGCATCTGCTGCTCTGTTGGGTGCCTAGAGATCATCAGTACCCCACGCAGACGAAGTCCAAAATGAAATTAACCGAGGGTCAAAAGTTTCGAGCACTTCAGTAGAGTTAATTAAAAGGATGGAGAATGCTGAGGCCAAAAATGACATCCCCAGTACCAGCTAACACAGGTACTTAATGTCGTGCTTCAGGGAATGCACTGAATGCCTGCTTGGCCAGGAAGGAATTTTCCCAGACTTCTGTGTGTAGCGCTATGGAAATGGCCATCAGTAGTTACTTATGATTTATTGATGGGATGTTACCATCTGCCTCTCTGTGGCTAATTGCCTGTTGCACAGCTGTGCTCTCGCTGCACACAGCCACAGAAGCTGCCTTACTGATACACTGGGCCTGACCAAAATTTTCTCTTGATGTTATGACAAAATTCAGGGCTGATGTGTGCAGTACTGTGGCTTACAGACTGAAGCACAAATAGCAGGAGCAGAAGGGATGAAACAAATAGTTGATAAAGACATAGCTTTAAAGTAAAATATCCTTTTCTTAATGTCAGTACTGCTCCTTCCCTTCAGTGAACAATACTACAACATTAACTTTTATCTTAAATTTTCTTCAAATTGCTCAGTGGGTAAGTAGTACTGCCTAAAAGATGCTCAGACTCACGCATCATCGTTAGAAATGTCCCCATGCTATGGCTGTACCTCTGTGGTAGATCCCCTGTAGTCAGGTGGCTTCCTCCTCTTGTCACAATTCCATGTCCCAAGTACAGATGTACATCCTTTGAATTCAATAAAATCAATCTGTCAAGGAAGTAGCTATAAACAGAGTTTTTGAAATGGTCTTAGCATTATTTGAAGATGTTATCTTCTATTTCCTTTCCAGCCCTGGTGTCGGTGTATTACCACTGTCTACAATTATTTTGTGGTGACCAACTTCTTCTGGATGTTCGTGGAAGGCTGCTACTTACATACTGCTATAGTGATGACCTACTCCACAGATAAGCTACGGAAATGGGTTTTTCTCTTCATAGGATGGTGTAAGTGCCTTTTGTATTTAAAATGGTGCTGTATAGTGCTGAGCATTAAGGTGATGGGAACAAGAGCAGCTACACAGGTTAAAGGGAAAGGGAGAAATGGAGGTGGGAACTTCCCAAGCACTTCTTCAATTAAATATATATACAGTCAAGAGTAGCTGAGTCCTTTACAAAAGAGCTAAAAAGAATGAACTCCAGCATAGTAGGGAAAAAAAGGTTCTCCTCAACCTGTTTCACAAGTTCAGGACTCAACTCAAATTTGTTGAAGATGTTGAAATTGAGTTTTACCCCAAACAAGACCCACCTCCAATACTCTCTATAAAGTTCTGCCATATAAAGTGGAGGAAAATGAAAAGGGACCAGAATTGCCTATAAACAAACCAGAAAGTTCTGGTAATGTCTACAGAAAAATAATATGTATTTATGTTGTTAATAATTTTGTTAACTTTTCTTACTAGTACTGAATTTCTTTTATTCTTGATATCATTTTTAATACATAAACAAACCACAGCAATTGCAGTGTCTTACATATACCAATATAGGACCACTTGTATTTAGTCTTCCAGTTCATTAAGCAAGACTCTCCTATCTCATTACAAATCTCTGTCTAATCTTTATCATCATTCCAGAAATGGGCTGCGATTAAACAATGAATTTGTTGTGTTGTTGCAGGTATTCCTTGCCCAATCATCATTGCGTGGGCCATTGGCAAACTGTATTATGAAAATGAGCAGTAAGTGATGTTAACATTTGTATTTATGTGGCTGTCTAAATAAATTAGGAAATTCCTACGGGCTAAACTAAGAATTTAGAAATTAGACTGTTTGGAAAGAGAAAAGGTCAAATCCCCTTCGTCTAAACCCAGACATTCTCAAATTTCAGACCACTGTTTGAGCCTGCTCCTAGAAGTATCAATACTTTCCTAAGTCTCCTTTGCCAAACCCTAATGTTCTCATTTGTTAGCTTTGTATGTGACTACAGTCTCGTTAATCTCCTTCAGTGAGAGCTCTGCTGTTGTAAAATGGTGAAAACTATGGTTGAGTGCTAAAGGGTGTGCAGAATTCAGTTGTCAGCCTGACAACAATAGTCTTGTGGTTAAAATTTTTGCATTTCTGGTTCTCTCTCTCCCATCTGAAAGTAGAAAGTGCATGAAATTGCAAAATATGTGATAGAAACAGGTGTCTGTGTTGGGATTTTTTCCCCAAACTATAATACTGTTCAGCTTGTACTTTGCAACTGGTGTTTGGATCAACATCTACTGGCTGTTACAGCTCACTTCTCTTAGATGTAAAAATAATCCATTCCTTTGTGAATCTGCTGTTCATATGACAACACTGTTTGTTTATCTGTAGTGCATCTTATTAACTGTAAGCACGTACCTTGTAGGTGTCTGCATCTGCACTAATCTGTGCTATGTTATGATCAGTGGTGTTCAGTCCAAACAGTAAAAGCTGGCTGGGGTGCATTTCATCTCATCTGGAAGGAGATGTCCAAAGTAGGTTGGAGGAATGCGATGTACGCACATTCTCTCCTAGAGAGAAAGGAGACTAAAAGGGAGACAGATAGGATGACTGGCTGAGCTATGGGCATCCACACTATGGGAAGAACTCTGTTCTGCACTACTAAATTCCTCTTCTCTGCTCCCCACAAACTCCCTAACCCCTGACCAATCTCTCCTTTATAGCTTTAGTGGTGACTTTGAAGGTTAAAATCCAATTCCCAGGGGTTGCACATACTGACAGTCATACTGCACCTTTCCACTGAGAAAAATGTTTTGTGTGATACCATCCCTGACTGCAGTAATCATGTGAGAGGATCTGCGATGTAGCTGCAAAATGGGAAGAAAATCTTCAATTGGAATGTGTTCCTTGGGCATCCAAGTCAAGCAGCCTCAGATGACCAGACTTCCCCAATTTCCATGCTCACAGGCCTTCTGTTTTTTTCTGTGTGGGTGAAGACTGACACATTCTGGGTCTCACAGTCAGGTTCCTGGTAGGTGTTGCCTTGGACAGGGCAGCTTGGATCTGTCTTACTGCAATCACACTGCACAATAGGCGGATGGATAGAGAAACCACTGCATCATCAGTACCACTACCTCCTTTCACCATCGTCCCTATGCCTGCAATGTGAATGTTAAAAGAATCTCTCTTTCATGTACCTTAGATCAGAAGAAAGATGTGACAGGTTTGTATTGGCATGTATACCACCTTTCAGCAGTGAAATGTATCTTGCCCAGATTCAGAACAACATGGCATTACAAAAGAAGGGAGGAGGCATAATACTGACAGCAGGTCAAGAAAGACAAAGTGATGCTGCTCTCTGTACTGAATGCTGTTTGGTATCTGGGCTGCTGTTGAGCCTGTAGGCTCAACCACTCTGCCTTGGGTTGATTATGAAATAGATCTCAAGCTTATAAATTCATATGGCAAATCCATATGCTATAACTCATATACATCATTTGTCACACATGGTTTCTGATCAGGGAGGTTCCGGGTTTTCTTGGTCCACCCAGACAACTAAACCTAATGTCTTGGGATGTTTTCACCTTTAAGCTGATGTCTGGTTTGTAATGCAACATTAACACATGACCTCATTGCACATCCCAGCTGCTCCAAATCTGTTGTGCACTGAGGAAGTCCTTTTGGCTTCTGCCCACTGTAGTGTGAGGTGCAATGTCCTGGAGCCTTAGTGTTATTCTTGCTTAGTGTCAGTGGAGGGGCCAGGACTCACATTCTTCATCACTCTGCTTGAGAAAGCAAGACTGGATGCTTGATGCTTCCATAGCATTCCTTTGATCTGACACATACCATGCACAAGCAGAACTCTTCTAAATGAAAAGCTGTTGAGGGCATTAAGCTATAAGGAAAAAGCTATTAAGCAGAACCTACTTTTCACGTTTGTAGTCATTTCACATAGAGGAGAGACTCAGCACAGTGAATGAAGTGGAGCAAAAGAAGAAATGAATCTGTTGCTGAGAGCCTGTCAGTTGTTATAAATATTCAGTCATCTCAGGTGTTAAAGCACATGAAATTTCATTTAAACTGTAACGTGACTTGTTTGGGTTCTGAACTGGAGTTCACGTTATGTAGCTTGAAGGACTAAAATAATGCACAAGAAGAATGTTAAGGAAATGCTCAAATGAGAATCTTATTTTTTTCCCCATTTTTAATACTTATTGGAGGCCATGTTCTGCATTGCAGGACAGTGTAGTTGGTAACGTGGCAAATATCATGTCTGGGGTTTAGCAGTTCTTCAACAAAATCTGACAGTGCCTCAGGACCAAAAAAAAAGTACATACAAATAATGAAGAGATATTGGTGTAGCAATTTCATGATGGATAGTTGGTAAGGAGAAGGACGTTAGTAAGGTCTAATTAACAGTAATGATAAAAACAATGTTTTTCTTGCTATATGAAGAGTGATCTCAGAGCTGTGAAGAATATTAGTACTGATGCCATTCAGTAGAAGTGTTTATGTATCTGAGTTTAATAAAAACTCTCTTCATAAATTGTCCTCTTCGATATTTAGGGAGTGTTCATTTATCCTTGCCAAGATAAAAAAGAAAATAGTTTTCATATGTAATTACACACAGCTGGAATTAAAATTCTGATGCACCGTGTAATTGCCAGTGCTTCAGATTTCTCTTCTTGGTTTTAAAGAAATGCGTAGTGCAGGTCTTACTGTAAGAATAAGGACTTATGTTGGATTTGGAGCAAGAGTTAAGATGACAAGCAGAAAGCCTGCAACTCACCAGCTAGGGTCTCAGTCTGGTAAGTTAGGCTGAAGGTATGAAATGTGGCAAAATAAAAGTAGATATATGTAATGTCAGTGGCACTTACCTACCCTCTGTCCTTACTCCTCTACTGATTTAAGCAGATCAGAAACATACAAGCTAACAGTATATCCTAGAAAACCTTTTTGTATCTTTTATTCTCTACTGACTAGAAAAGGAATCTGCATAGTCAAAACTAATGTGGAGATACCTGTGTTGTAGAAGTCTACATTCAGCAACAACCTGATTCCCTTAAATTTTGTGGGTGTGCATACATACATGTTATTTTAATCCATACAGTTTTGGTCTGATATTGACAGTAAATTTTAGTATTCTGCTCTTCAGTATGATCTTACAGTTAAGTAATATTTGAATTCCAGAGACCGATGAGCAGCCTTTGCCCTGTTACCTCATTTGTGCTCTACCAGCTCCCTTCCAGATTGTCTTTGGATTTGTTCTAGCCCACAGAGTTCTCCTGCATGTCTCAGACTCTTATTGGTCCCATTTGAATTCTTCTGCTAGAACAGCCAGCTTCCTAGAAACTCCTTATTAGCTTTTGGTCCTTTAACTTTCAGGCAGTCTATAATAGTTGCCCCAAAATGCCCTTTAAAAACATCTCTCAGATCCAGGCCTCGAATATTCTGAAGAGTTGCATTTCCTTCCTTGGCAAATCTTAGATTTCAGTTTTTTCATATCTTTCCATCTCTCTAATCCAAAAAAAAAAGAAAAAAGAAAGAAAAAAAGTTTCATTCTATTAAAGCAGCCTTGGGGATTCTTCTTGGAAGACAAATTGGCTGCAGAAAGTACCTTATTCCAAGTCTTGCTCTCACTGCCAAGTTTTGGGAGATTAGTTGCAAAATTATCAATTTACACTAATTTGCAGTCAGTGAACCAGGGAATAAGAGATGTGTTTTACACCTATAAAATATTCAAAGCCAATCATTCATTTGAACCTTAAAATATTATGGAAAAGCAAACAGATTTGTGCTACTGAATTGTGCTCCTAGAAACCTACTGCATATCTCAACATCTCTGTAGGTTCACATTGATAGGAGCATTTTGCAACGAGCAAACAGTTCCTTCTGTTTTAGCAAGCAAAGCCTTGTAAAGAAAGATAGGCTTTGGGGTGGGCACTGTGTGACTCGAATTAATTCCATCTGAGCTACCCCTTTCCTTATTTTATCTACTTGTGAGGTTCTGTATTATAGATTGCAGCCTTTCTGAAGTAGCAAGTAATACATCTTTCATGTTTGTAAAAAGTGCAGATCTGCACCAGTATTCATGGCCCTCTTGGCTCAGTAATTGCCCTTGTTTTCATGCCTCTAGCAGTGCTAGCCTTATTTTAAGTGACAAGACTGATGCAAAGAAGGCATCATTTTTGCTGCGTAGATTTGCATAGCATTCACAAAGGGAAAATGCCCTCATACCCTTGAACTCAATAGTATTCTACCTATGGGACAGGAGCTGCAATGACATAAGCCTTAAGGCATTATAGCATCTTGACAGCAAAGTTCTCTCTGCTTAGTGGAACCAGTATCCAGACCTTGTGGCTGTGTCTGTAATACTAAATTAGATAAGCCTGGAATCACTACTGGGACCACAGTTCAAATAGCATGGACTGAGCAGTCTGTGGACTATTGGGAAGGTTCTCCAAATCATACTAACTGCAGATTTGCTCCCCATGAGTTGTCTGGGAGTTGTCTGTTGTTTGGACTGCAACAAAACTACACCAAGGATGATGTAATGGTGTAACATTGAGTCTGTGCCTGAACTTTGTTTCTTTGGTTCACTTGTGGTTTCATTTAACCTAAGTTAGTTCCCTTTAAATGTTAGATCAAGTATTTGCTAGCTTTAATGTTTTTAAAGTGCTGGATTTCGTGGTCACCAGCTTGGTTCAAAGCCAACTGGATGAACTCCTTATTCATCCAATATCTGATATGGACATAATTCCTCATAATTTGAGGCACATTTTATGTAATAGCCCTTACTTGAAGGGTGTATAGGCACTGCAATAAGTAATAGACTTTTTCCTTAAAAATAATACCTCTTTCATCCCTTTCAGACACAGAAGGTTAATCTTTTGTATCCTCCTTCATATAAGCAACGATCAAAAACATACTTGGAACATTAATTTTCTGATGGGCTGGGAAAGAGCAGCTCAAAACTGTGTCCAAAAAAAAAAAAAAAAGGCTTTGTAGCAGAAAACTATCACTTGATGATTGTGTACATAATTAAAGAAGTTAGAGTGCAACATATCTCCATGGTGTCCTTGATATTACAGTCTACCTTGATTCCCTTTATAAACGATTTTCTCATTTGTTTTGTTTCTTACAGATGCTGGTTTGGAAAAGAGCCAGGGAAATATATCGACTACATATATCAAGGGCCAGTGATTCTTGTTCTTCTGGTAAGGATTTATGTGGGTGGAAGTACACTGCCATCTTCCATTGAGGGATATTTCATAACCCCCTGTGATGTTCCACTTGTACTTTCCTATGAAATAAGACACAAACAAGGTGAAGTGCCTTCACCTTTGTAGCTAACACTGCGGGTCAAAAATTGCTGTGATCTGTTTTTGGTTGTTTCCTTGACCTTAGGGGCTCTTCACTCCTTCCTTTATTATGCTGTTTGCCTTTGTAGAATCTTTTGAGATGTAACAAGGAAGTACATTCAAAAACAGAAAGCACGTTATAACATCTGCTTCTCCACTTGAGGCTCTTGAGAACTAGATCACTTCCATCCTGCACACTGATTAAAAAAATTAGTAATTGTTGTAAGGAATTGTATTTCCTTGCCTAGTCATCTGCATCTCCTCTCTACCCATTATTGCAGTGCATTTATCTGTAGGCCTTCATGCTTTAATTTTCCTTCTCAGAGCTGCACACAGTCAACAAGCTGTTTATCTGTTTAACCAGCGCTCTATCCCCTGTGACAACCAGCAGCAGGCAGAGAAAGTAGGAAGTTTATTCATACACCGTTTTGAACCTTCAACATAAAGACAGCGATGCCTTCCCAGAACATACTGAGTGTGGATGGGTGAGATAACATATTAGAAAGGACAGTACCAAGAAAAAACAATCATCTTCACAAATGTGTGTAAGAATTTCTTCACATTGAGGGTGACAGAGCACTGGAACAGACTGCCCAGAGAAGTTGTGGAGTATCCTTCTTTGGAGACACTGAAGAACCACTTGGATCCCTACCTGTGCTAGGGAGCTGCTTTGTCAGGGAGGTTGGGCTTGATGATCTCTGGAGGTCCCTTCCAACCCCTACAATTGTGTGATTCTGTGATTCTTCTACCACTATGCAATAAGAGCCAGCTGGGAAGATGACAGTTGTCCTGACGAAGAGTTTCCAGTCTCAGTGGAGTCCCTTTCACTTAGGGCACCAAGAGGGGGATGTCTGTCCCTTATGCTACTCCAGCCTCCATGGAGAAGGTATAAATGCCTCAAAGCTTTTTCAAAGCTTAGAAGCCTTGAGTTCTCACCTTGTCAGGTCTGTACTTTTCATGTGATTCTGCGTGAAAACAACTTCTCAGTTGCCTAGGAAGCCAGTTACTAATCTAAATGTTTCCTAACCTGAATGTAAGAGAGTTAATTGCTGAATTAATTGTTACAATGAAGCAAAAAGATCACATTGCATGTAGCTGAAAAGGGAAAAAAAGGTCTGATTTTGTGTAGAAATTATTCACATTTTACAGTGAGAAATATATTTGGGCTGGCACACCATATAATTGTAAATGAACTCACTGATACAGAGACCAACTCACATACAAATCCTATTTAAAAATGCAAGTTAGCAATCCTGCAGTACTCAAAACATTCTGTTTTTACATCATGGCCTAGAAGTCTGAACTGTGAATCTACCATAGATCCTTTGGGTCTCTCTAGAAATCCATGAGATCTGTAAAATCCTTGCATGTCACTGCTGGTGGATACCATAGGTTGATCAGAATCATAAGAGTAACTTTTTCTTCCTCAAAAAGCCCTTTCTACGAAATGACAACAGAGAGGAATGATAAATGGAGGAACAGTTGGAAGATTTGTCTATACGGGACATTTTCTCCGCCTGTAATTTAGGGTAGTCCTTAAAACCCTTTAAACCAAACCAATTCCTGAGCATATCCTGTAGCTAGCGAGCTGGTGACCAACTGACCTGACCTATTAAACCCTTCCACATTGGCTTGCACTTTAGTTCTAATTACAGCACTCATGAGCCAGCAAGACTAATCAGACATGGGGTTGGGGAGCAGCTGATAGATTTTATACTAGTCACATAAGGTAAAAGCCTTTTCTTTGCTTTCCTCCTGCTTCTTCCCATCAGAAAGTGCTGCAGAGTGAGGAAAGGAGCTCTCTGAAAATGTATTCTGAAAGGTGAATCTGAAAACTCATGTTACAGTACATCCCTGATTACCAAAATGTGTCGTGGTTTTTGGTTTTTCTTTAAATAACTGTTAAGCCTTGTGTTTGTAATTAAGGATGCGTGGCTTTACAATGTGTGAAAGCAAGCTGACAGGCTCATTTTGTGATCGTTATGCAAGTTAAATCATACATAATGATTCACGCATCACTTAGAATCACAGAATCTTTTGAGCTGGAAGGATCCTTTAAAGGTCATCTAGTTCAACTCCTCTGCCATGAACAGGGACACCCAAAGCTCCATCAGGTGCTCAGAGCCCTGTCCAGCCTGACCTTCCTTGGGTGTCTCCAGGGACAGGGCACCCACCACCTCTCTGGGCAGCCTGTGCAGTGCCTCACCACCCTCACTGTAATAAACATTTTTCTTTTGTGTAATCTAAATCTCCGCTCTTTTAGTTTGAAAGCATTTCCCTTTGTCCTATTACAACAGATCCTGGTGAAGAGTCTGTCCATTTTCTCACAGCCCCTATTTCAGGCCGCTCTCAGGTCTCCCTGGAGCCTTCCCTTCTCCATGCTGCACAGCCTCAGCTCTCTCAGCCTGTCCTTGCAGGGGAAGTTTTCCATCCCTGGGATCATTTTTGTGTCTCTCCTCTGGATGAACTCCAACAGGTCCACATCTCTCCCTTACTGGGCACTCTGCATCTGGACTCAGTGCTCCAGGTGAGCTCAGAACAGAGCAGAAGAGCAGGGTCATTTCCCTGGCCCTGCTGGTCACGCTGCTTTGGGTGCAGCCTGCTTACTGTTACTGGAGTTACTGACCCTTTCAAGGATGCTGTGAGAAGTGCTGAAATGAAAGCACTGAAATGTAGTGTCTGCCACGTACTGTGATGACACAGTCAAACATTTTGCCTCTTCCTTTGCCTTATCATAGGTGGCAACAAAGTACTGCATCCAGCTGCCTGCTTTTCTCTTTCCATAACTGGAAAGTGGTCATTAGAAATGGAGGGCAGAAAGGTTTTAAAAACCCTGACCTTGTTTAGTTACAGCTTCGAGTTGAATTTGAACTAACGAAGAATTAAAAATCTTGGGTAAGCTGAGCTTCATGTTTTACCAAATGGCATCCACGATTGATCTTGGGAGAGAACCATCCTAGTGCACAGCTGGGAAGATAAAGGAATATGAATGCTACTAGAATAAATTGATGTTATTTCCAAATGAGGGTTCGGTCTTAAAATTCCATTAAATTATCAGTCCATATGCAAGCACTCAGCCTGTGGCCATTAAAATTGGCTTCACCCACAGAGAAGTAAGCTTTAAGTAATGAAAAAATTGTATTTTTCAGTTTGTTGAGAGCCAAATGCCCAGTATACAACTCAGCTGAGTTCTGGTCACTTGTTAGACAAAACCAGCATCTCTTTCTTCAAGAGGAGTCATTATACCAGCCTGTGGTAATATAGAATCATAGGATCACCAAGGTTGGAAAAGACCTCCAAGATCACCCAGTCCAACCGTCCACCTGCCACCAATATTTCCTACTAAACCACATCGCTCAGAACAGTATGATTAGAGTGCTCTTGCTGGTAAATATTCTCAGTTCCAGAGGGATGAAAAGTACTTTTGAAGATCCTGAGCCTCTTTAAAAGATGTGATTTCATATGTCAAATGTTATCTTCACTGGTTTTGATTTCTCATTTCCTTGCCTCTGTGCACTGGACTGCTGTGGTCCAAGAAAGTGTAACACTGAGGAACAGAACTTGTGGTTCTCATGGTCACTGGAGAAAATGCAGGTTTCTACAGGCTGAGAATAAAGCCTTTTTGATCATAGCCGTCCTCAGGTTCATTGTTAAACATATTACATTGTTATGTCTCCGGGTATGAGTACTTCGAACAAAGCAAAGGCATTTGTTTGATTGATTTCTGTAGAAGAAACTCAAACATTGAAAATGGGCAAACAGTTTTAGAGACAAAGGAAGCTGGGTATGAATTCTGGTCCTAGAAACCCGTGTCAAGGATTGTGAAGGAGAAAATGTACTTAGTCATTCTTTGTTGTTTATTCCTGAATGCACCTTGGCTTGAACACATCCCAGGAGAGACTGAGCCATTCAATGCACCGAATACTCTGAGATTCAATTTCTGATAAAACCAGAAAATGACATTCTGATCATTATTTTCTGTTCAAATTAGTGGAATTTTTTTTAATTGTTATTTTTTTAGTGTTATTACTGTGGTATCTTTTCTCAGAATGGCATAACCAAGTTTTAATCACACATGCCCATCTGAAGGTAAAGAAGGAGTAAAGGGCTGGAAATGAGTGCCAGGGAACTGAATTTCAGCCTGAATTTATTAAGAAAAAGTCATTACTTACATGTAATTTTAAGTGTAATCCCTGTCAAAGAGCTGGTGAGCCATGAAAACATGGCAAGACTGGAGGAAGAACCTCATCAAACAGGCTCCAGAGATGGTGAACTGAGCTGTGTTTTTTCTCAGTAATTGCTGTTATGACCCCAAATGCAAACAACACTGTGATGTTTCTTGGAGCTAAGACTATTAAATTTTCAGTATTTTTAACAGGCAGATCAAATATTTAGGCTTTTTTCAAACATCTATTTGCTGTTGAACAACTTGTATTTGCTGCTCTAGGTCTCAGATTCTCCAGCTATAAAGCAAACTTAATGACATTTCTCCTCCTTCTTAAAGTGCTTTGAGATCCCTGGATGCTGCAGAAGAGTGAAGTGTCCTTTGAGAAAATGTGCTCACCCTTAGAATGATCTTGACCAGAAAACAGCTGACATGTGGTCTTTGTGATGTGCTAATTAGCAATGATGTAGCATTTAGTGCTGAGAAAGCTGGAGTTGTTGGACCTGGAGAAGGGAAGGCTCTGCAGATACCTCATAGCAGCCTTGCAGTATTTAGAGGACCTGGCAGGAAAACGAGCTTTGTCAGGGAGTGTAGTGATAGGACAAGGAGGAATGGTTTAAAATGAACAGAAAGTAGATTTAGATTAGGCATTAGGAAGACATTTGCTCCTTTGAAGTTGGTGAGGCACTGGGATTGGTGCCCAGAAAACTGTGGATCCTCATCCCTGGAGGTGCCCAGGGCAAGGCTGCATGGGCTGTGGGCAGCTTCTTCTGATGGGGAGCAACCAGCCCAAGGCAGGGGATGGGACTGGGTGGACTTTAGGGTCCTCTCCAACCCAAGCTATTCTGTGATTTTTGGGGACATGATCAAATCTTGCCACAGTACTCAACCATGCCAATGGGTTTTTGTAGCAGCACCATCTTCTCTGTTTTATTTTCATTCTTTCTTCCTAATTCCAAACAATTTTTTGTTTCTTTTCCTGAGTGCTACAGGGAACTGAGATGAGATTTTCAGGGAGTTAGCTCATTTCTTTCTTTAATTAAAATACCCAGAGCTCATAATTCTTCATGTAATGTTAAGATTGCTTTACTTCCCCATTGCATTTAACTTTGTCATATGATTTCTTGTGTCACGGTTCACTTAGTATTGCGAGTCCCTCTCCAGCTCTTTGCAATCAGCTTTTATTTTTGCTATCCTGAGTAGCTTAATATCTGGCCCGCTCCTTATTCCCTTTTGTAGGTCTGCATTGAATAGCACAAATCCACTGCTAGCCTCTCTCCATTGAGAAAACTGATTATACACTCCTGCATTTTCTTTTTTTGTGTATTTTTATGTGATGCTATTCCCTAAACTTAGCTAGATTTCTACAGGAGCCTTTGGAGAAATTTTGAATTCCTTTCAGAACCCGACTAGCAGTAGGATCTCCCTTGTCCCCACGCTCACTCTTTTAGAAAACTTCACAAACCAGGTCATTTCTCCCCTTTACATCTTATTTCTACAGGAGGAAATACACAAGAGGAAGAAGATTCTTATTTCTCTTCCTTACAGTTTTCACAGCCCGAGCTGTAAGAGCTTCAGCTCAGGCTGGAAGTTGGTGCAACAGAGCCTTTCTGCAGCTCCATCTCAATTTCATGTTATGCAACCAGGTTATGAGCCAATCACTGGCTGATGTTCTAGAAAACTATGCCACAGGGACGGTTTCAATAAATATCTGTTGCCTTAGCTTTCCAAAACACAGCTTGAAAAGATATGTTGTTCTTTTATTTTATTTTATTTTTGTTTGTTTGGTTGAAATGATTATGAATTACCATTAATTTACCTAAGCTAGAATAACCAAATTCATGACATTCATGACCTGTCTTCCTATAGAAGTAAAGGAATAGTAACAATTGAAACAATGTACTTGAGAGGATATTTCCCACTGGTGCAAAGGATGTTTCAAAACAGCAGTTTATAACAGCTGTTTGATTTGACTCAATAATTTTCCCATCCTGTGTCCTACTTGATCGATGTAATTGTAGCAGCACTGCACCTATGTATGCATCTATATGCATTTCACGTTTTCTTTCACTGAAAAGCTCCTCCTAGTTCTTTGCAAACATCTTTATTACTAACATAATTGCTCCTCTGAATATTTTATTAGTTTCCATTGACTTTTCTCACTTCTGCTTGCAATTGATGTTCTGGGACTGAAATTTTTTCTTCTATTTTTATTATTACTGATCTGTCTTTCATTTTCCCTTCTTACTGACTACTGTATGATTTTTCTCAGCCTCAGGATAGCTGATTAGTTTTCCTATTGAGATTTCTCATTTTTCCACTGCTGATTGTAGTTTCTGCCTTACAAACCTGCAAAATATTTGAGTTTCTCTTACAAGACATTTATCATCTTTTTTACTGGTTTGCAAGCATGCTCTCATAGCGACATACTCTTAGGATGGAGATAATATGCTAATTTGATTGGAGGCCATCAAGAACTTATCACCAATCTTGTCTTTACTGCTACTTCTCTTTTCCTAAACTTTAAGCTCTGCAGTTCTATAGTCAGTAGTGTCCTCAGGACCAAAAAAGCAACACATGCAATTCCACATCCATTCTCACAGTGTCTCTCTCTATAATTTCCAGTTCTGTTTGTGAGACATATTCCACATCTGATAAACTCATATGACCAGAAGCAGCTGCCCAGAAAAATCTATCTGAAATTCATCCTGTCAGGTCTCTCCCCGTATTCAGCATCCTTTCAAATTGGGAAATCACATTTCATTATCTCTGTTGGATGGTTACCCTTTGAAGAAAGACTCTCTCTTGAGTTTGTTCAGATAACACCTTGAACCTGTGCAGCCAGAGTAAGTGCCAGGTGAATAATTCACAGCAATATGCCAGTGTTTTAGGCTGTCGTGTCATTTTGGTCATCTCTACTGTGATAGGGGGTGATTTGGCTTTAAGGGGTTATCATTCCATCCAGGTCAGGGTGGAATTACCATTTAATATACAGAAACACTGCATCTATTTATGCATCTGTGTGCATTTCATTTTTGCTTTCTCTAGAAAACTGATTAATTTAGTTTTCCTATTGATGTTTTGTTTGTGTGCCATTGTTGTTTTATTGTGATATTTATTTCCTGGTGTTACAACATTCAGTGTGCTCCTGACTTGCCAGATGAAACAGCTGGAGAGAAGCTTTGTTGAATTACATGACTAGAGACCCTGTGGTGGGTGATTTGACTTGGAAGAGTCCCACAGAGTGTTTCTTTAACAAAGCATTTGAAAAAGAATGTGAGATATTTCAGGAGAGATGAATTTCCTGGAAGTGTAGTGTGGGGGTCACAGATGGGGGTTATAAGATTGGTCATCTCAACTGCAACTAGAGTTGGATTTGATGTTTAGGTCAAAGCATGGACAAAGAGAGGGGTCTGTGTGCTCATGTGTCACACAGACATAAGGCAAGGAATTAGCCACTCATCTGCCACTTTCTCCTTTCCCCACCAAAACTCTGTTCTATCCTATACAATCTTCAGGATGCATACAGTCCTGCTGTGCTTGCCCAAAGCGTTGGTCTTTCACTGCTGTCCTAGGGAGACTCATCCATTCCTGTCATCCACTGTATTATGTCTTGCTCCTCTTAATCACATCTCATTATTCCTGATCAGAATGCATTTTGCATCACTTTGCTGCATGCCAAAAGGTGACATGATAGTGCCTGTGACCTTCAGTAGGGAAACTCCAGTAATGAGACACCTCTGAAAATCATGTCAGGACCATATGATAGAACAATTAAAAAGAGGCATTAACTGGCAGACTATTCATTTGAGGTCAGGATGGCAGCTCCAGCTAAGACAACTGCTTTGATGCCAATTTGGGTTATTTAATCCTGGGGGGGACTTTACCACATTGCATAAAAATGGAAAGGCTAAGTAGATTAATATTTACGTTTCCTGGGAGTGAGAAGGAGGAGGAGCAAGCATTCTGGGAAGCAAAGAAATAGAAGCTTTCTGCGAACCATAAAATAAGAAGCCCAGCAGAAATGAGGAAAATAAATGCTAGTTTCCCATTAAACTCTCAAAAGAGAAGAAGAGCATAACGACTTTGCATTTAAGTTCTTGATTTTAATGAAAACTGCAAAGAAGCCTTTGTACTCTTTCGTGCTTCTTGGAATATTTTGGCTATTTCATCTCTCTGAGGGAGATGAATTTCCACTCAAATGGAATTTGTTTTTCTTTTTTTTGTTTTTGTAAATTTTTAATGACCAAAATCTTTCACTGGGAAGTTTATTTAGGTTCAAAAGGTCTTCCAGGTTTAAAAATTCAGATTAAAATTGATCTCTGCCAAAACAGGTGGTCCAAGTGCTTTCTGGATCACTGACTTACAGAACTAATTCTTGAGCTCTAAATTTTCATCCCAGTTTGGAAAAGGAAACAAGAAACCTCCAAAGTCCTGGCAAGTAATGAAAGCTACTTCTTTCCCAGCTGTAACTGGAGAGGGTCTTATTCCAGCAATAAGGATATTCTTAGCACACCACAAATAACAGTGAGAGAATACAAAAGAAGTTCTTTTATGCAATATTCAAGATCTTTCCTTTGGACTGATTTTATCTGCCAGCGCATATCAGGGGAAAAATCCCTAATTCTCTTTTTCGTTATGAAGCAGAAAATGTGTTATATAAACAGAACTGAATAAAAATATCAAATCTGATTAAAGATAAATAAAAAGGATGGGCTGGCTGTCATCGTTGCTTCTCTTAAATATCCATTCATCAGCCTTCATTAACGGAACTGATGTGTGGGTTTTGTTAGAGCTGCCTGGCTCTGCGAGAAACTAATGTGTTGACACAGAACTCCAACAAAAACAGAAAGAGTCCTTAACAGATAATTGTGTACTTTGCTGGATACAGTACAGAGGTTCTTCTCCAGGAAAGCTCACTTTGCAGTGGAAAGCTCTTTTCTCCTTTGAGATGCTACTGTGTATATACATAAATATATACAGAATAAACACTAGAGGCTTGATGTTCCGTGCTTCTAAATCAGACTCATTCTGGTAGTCACTAGAAATGTGTGGTTCTACTCCAGCTGTGAAAATAACTCCATTTTCCTTTCAAAGGCTTCCACTTTAAGCTATGTGCAGCAGTCTGTTCCCTGTTTGATTCCCTGATTGTCTTCTCCCCAGAATGATCTCAAACTACGCATTAACTTCATCCCTGAGAGCTGTGATATCAGAACCACCACAGACAAATGGATCCTAAAATCCATCTGATTATGTGTTGAAAATTTAGCTTCAGATTAGATTTTTGAGTGCTACTAATAGGTGCAAATGAGCCACATATCTTTCTGTAATGGTCTTCTAAAAGAAATGATTAAAACTGAGCAAAATCAAGTATGCTTCTGGTAGGCAAAACCTGGAAAAAAAGAAGTATTTCAATGTTATCTGCTTGCATCTTTTGTCCAGCAATTTTCTGCTTGCTGAACTGTGCTGTTGAGATGTTGTCCTGTTCCAGCTCTTAAAGACCTCCAAATGAAACTAAAATGGAGACAAAAAGGAAGCCTTGGCGTTGGTGCCTCTGAATGTTTTAGAAGCTTTCATACAGCATATTGTCACAGACCCTCAGGAGGTACAGCCACGTTCATTCCATTGAAACTCAGGTGGGATGCCCCTAAATGGTGTGAAATAACACTTTGGATGGATGACTTTGTGTGGGTGACTCTTTCAAGCCCAAGCTCTATTTTTTTCCCCAAACCTGTTTGGGCCTCACTGTTCCTCTCTTCCCATAAATGTTAAAAAGGCAGACCTAGCAGACCTTCCTCTGACACCTGGGCAACATTTTACAGTGAGCACTGATGTATCTGCATTCCTCTTGCTGTTGAAGACATATTAGGTCTCTTAGCTGCTCTCTGTCACAAGTACTAGTGCCATCCGTAGCCCTCACCTATGCAAGAGCACCTTGGACAGTGTCATCATCTATGCCTGGGTAGCTGAGTTCTTTCCCTGATGTGGCCTCCACTGGGAGTCAGCATTAATGCTGCCAACCAGATGAGCAAGCCAGCTGTCACCAGGGATCAGGGCAAACACACACGAAAATCTAGGTGAGAAGTATTAATACATTTTTTCTGTATGTCAGCATTGGTTTCTTTCAACAGCCCTTGAACGGGGAGCTCAGGGAAAAGAGTGAGGGAATGAAAAATTGATTTATATAGAAAAAGAGAATCCCTGAAGAAATAACTCCCTAAAAACTTCAGCTCACAGTTTTCCTTCTGGACTGACAAATCGCACAACACAATTTAATTTCAAAGAAGATCAAAAATCCTAATCTTTCTGATGCAGCCTATGGCAATTTGGATTTCTGCTCCCTGCTGTCACTCAAGCTAGAACTCTTGAAACTTGAAATGCTTTCTCCAGTCCAGTTCATCATGTTAATCCCATGTAATTATTCCTCGTTACATTTGAAACATACCCTTGGCTACATCTATAATTTCATCTGGCACCTTCCATTATGTATGACTGCAGAAGTGGCAAGTTTTTGCTCAATGCCTGTTCTTCCTCCCCGATAGAAGTCACCCAAACTTGACTCTGAGCTGATGGAGAACCACAGGGTTTGGTAGTTTAATTCCAGAGGCAAAGGCATTCTTTCTGTGGGTGAAGGAGACCCCCACCCCCTGCCCCCTCAGTAGAGCCTGAACGCTTCTGCCACTGAAGGGTGATGCAGACATGAATGTGAAGAGTTTAAGATTCACATCGAACCAGTGATGCGAGGCAGTTGTCTCTGATGGCTGAAGTGAGAAACAGTTGACTTCAAGTTCTGAAATACAACGAAGACAATTCTCGTAAGAACGTGTATACAAACTGCGCTGCTTTATTTATTTCTTAGACTCCCCATGGCCCTGCTCTGCTAAGGAAAGCATTTTTTAAAATGTCACATAACTCTTAGAGCAGCATTTTGCTCTTAGAGCAACATTTTGCTATCGCACAGAAGAAGCATTTAATGTACAAGATTCCCAACGCTGCCAGTCTCCCATTGAGGGCTTATTGCACCATTTGTTATAAATAATACTGCAGTAACCACAGGGAACGCTCTGATGGATGCCAAGATATTGTAATCACTGAAATATATCACATTTCATTGGGGAAAATGAAGAGCATATTTTGAGAACACCTTTATATTAGCAGCTCTGCTACAGTGTTCATAGTTGGAAGTCAGTCACAATGGTTCCTCTAGCAGACTGCAGAATGCCAGGAGCCCTCACACTCTGGAAATTGGAGATAAACATGCTGATAAATATCTTTTCTCACAAGCTTAGGTTGTGACCTCAGCAATCCAGAGATAACCGTTCTGCAGTTCTGACAGAATACACTGTCAACAAATTTGAGACAGATCAGTCTGTTGCAGGCTTCCTTACTTTGTGCTGAAAGCAACACAAAACTTGCTTCTAGGTGCCAAATTCAGATCACAGTCTGCAGTTCAGAATTTTCTTTTCAGTCGTTTTTCCTATTTACACTGGAAGGAAATTTATATAAGAAACTCACTGGCATATGCTAAAACAGCAATTAGAGCAAATCTCAATTCTCAGCAGTGATAATGTAATGGAAATAATCATTACTGAGCTCAGCGGATTAAAAAGGGAAATGATAAATCCATTGTCTCACCTTCAAAGACAGTGCAAAAAAAAAAAAAAACCCGTCTATTTGCAAGTAGGATTCATCTGCTCTGTTTTAAATGTCTCTTGCAGAGTGAGGTGAGTAGACTTCATTGAATCTAAAGGGAATCTGGTGTGACTAACTTATATTTGGATTTCTGCTCTGCAGTCTTCTACTTTGGGTCTGGGGAGCCCTACCTAGCCATTACAGCCTGCCATGTCAGCACACTGCAGAGCTGCCAAATACTCCATCCAGGGAGTTTGGGTGAGCTAAGCCAGAGTCAGGTGCAAAGAGCCAGATAAAGCCCACCCTTAGCTCCATGTGGCACCCAGAGAAGGAGTAAAGGGGTATAAAAATAAAGCTACTTGCTGGGACCATCCGTTTTGTTCTACATGTTCATTTCTGTTTTGAAAGGATTAATAGCTGTTGGGTATTTGCTGCATTACCTGGTATTTCTGGTAACTGCTGCAATCAGTGATAAAGCCAGGAGGCTGCATTTGATCAGATTTCAACAGCAGAATGTGCCTTCTAAGGTGTATATTATCCTTTAAGCCTCTGTTTGATTCACTGGTTTTACTTTTTCCTCTCTCTTCCTTCTTTTCCAGATCAATTTTGTATTTCTATTTAACATAGTTAGAATTTTAATGACAAAGCTGAGAGCTTCAACCACTTCAGAAACAATACAGTACAGGTAAGTCAGCTGGTGCTTCTTACTCTTGGTGGTGGTAGCAAAGAACTGCCTTGCCCATCCTGTCCACACCCCATCTCTGTCTTTCCTGATGCCAATGTAATCTTAGAGGATGTCCTTCTTGCCCCTTAAGCTCATAACTAGATCCACAGTATTCATTTTTACAGGCCAACTGCAAAATGACACCTAAGTTCTTTCTGCCCACTCCATTTCAATGTCCAAAAAATGAAAACCTTTGAGGTTTAGAGGTGCTGAGACAGTGGTGTGCTGCCCAAGCCTCCTTTCTTTCATGGCTCCATGCACACGTGAATTTCCCCCCTTCCAATGAAATCGGAATTGTCAATTAGAACTTTATGAACATTTTTATGTACTCAAGCATATGTATTATATTATAAAAATAGGTCATAACAGTGAGGGCTAGACCGTTCATCCAGCTGATCTGGTGGATCAGTGGGAAAGTGTTCAGTCCCTTCTAGATCTCTTCTCTGTCCTGGTCTCCAGCTTTGTAGATGCAGAACAATGCAATATCAAGACTTCCCAATAAATCACGTGTGCGTGCATGTTATATTTACGTTCATAAGTAAGATTCTAACAGAGCCAGGAGTTAAAAAAAGAGGAACAGAGCCTGGGCCAAAGCATTTGTATCATATCTGTAATCAGTAGCAATGTTACTGCTGATTACTGTACACATGCTGTGGAGATTAATGGTTTTTTTAGTGCAGAGTGTGGGACAAAAGGCTGTTTGTGCCTTTTTTCACCAGCATTAACGAAACCACTCAGTATTGACTCATAACTACATGTTTATGGGGTTCCTCCTCAGGAAGAGCATTTCCCTGGGCTGACCATGCAACCTCCCAAACACAAGTGCTGCAGAAAAGAGAAAGACAGGGATGTGCAGCCCAGAGCAGCAGAAGGAAGGAGGCCTGGCCTCTCTGACAGTACAGGGAACTTAGAGCAGACCCAAACAGTCCCAGAGGAAAATTCTTAGAAATCAAGAGATACTGAGTGCCTTTTCTCTATTACCATTTACAGTGCCTTGCCAAATGGGCCTGTGTTTTGGAGCATTTATGGGCAGTCAGGTCCTCACTCTGAGAAATAGCACCGTTTTTGTGGGGTAATATTGTCCATAATGCTCTAAGTCATTTCTAGATAAAATCTCAGTGTATCAAGCTGAGGCTTGAAGCCTGATGTCCTCAAATCAGCCTGCTCTTGACTTCAGAGGCAGTTCTCCTGCAGTAATGGAATTTTGTTTTTCTCCCTGGTTTCCTTCCTCTCTTCCCATTTGGGGTCTGGGGACAAATGTGACATTAATGCAGTGGTCTGATTCCCTTGCTCAGATTCTGCTTTGTGCATTTCACAAGAAATAAAAGGCAAAAAAATATCCTTTTCTCATGCTCCAAGCTGATGCTGTGAAACTAAAGTTAGCATAAAAAAAAATAATACACCAAAAAGAAATACCCAGCACCAATTCAAATCTCATTATATTGTGCTCCCTGCTGCAGTTGGCAGGGATTAGAGATATTAGATTTGGAGGCAATCTAAAGTAACTGCCTTTGTCCTTGAACAGATGATGGTGATCTTATCCTCACTATAAGCTCTGTAGGTGAATCTTCTATTTCACAGCCGAAATAGAAACCCTTTGGATTCCTGGAACCTGGGGCAAGCCTTGATGCTCTTAATACTCCAAACATTTGTTAAGCAAGTATCAAATAGTGTGGCAGGTAGTTTGTTAAGACCATTGCTATCTCCTGAGACTGGTAGCATTTTGTGCTCCTCTGCTTGCTTAACTGTCTCTATCCATCTCTTACTGTGGAGAGCTGTAGAGATTTTGGAAGTCCTGCTCTGGTTCAGGATTTACCACGTTATCCTTTTGAGGTATAATGGGTCACTCACTGGGACTGCAAAGGGTCTCAATTTTTCAGCCTAAAGCAAGCCTTGGAGATGGGACAGAAACTGTCTGGAGGAAGTAAAGAAAGAAGGATGTAAAAAAAGTTTCAGTTTGTTCGGATTGTGGGTACAAAGAGGACTGCATGGCAAAGGCTTTCTCAGAACATTTTTCTTCAAGTTGTCGAGCACTGATGAGGAACAGTTCACAAACTCACCCATGGTTTCAATGTGAAGGCTGATGTTTTTTCCCTTCTCCCTGCTAAACTCAATCCAGATTTTTGGCCATGAAGTCAGGCTCCCTTTTTGGCAGGAGGGTTGGACTCGATGAGCTCTGGAGGTCCCTTCCAACCCCTACAATTCTGTGGTTCTATGATTTTACTTTCCTTTCCTTAGCCCTAAGAAACTTCTGTTACCCTTTGCCTGAGGACCCCAGGAGTCTTCACCTTGGGTTCCACAATAAGCTGGTCATGAACCTCAGACCTGAAGGGAGGATGAGATGTGTCCCAAGCCTGGATGTCCTAGGCAAATGCTGAGGTTCTTTGGCCATTATTGCAAATAGAGACCTCAACTGTTGCCCTTAGGAAATGCTCTAGCAACGTGCCCTGAGAATCATGGTTTAGAATCATGGTTTAGTGAGAACTATTGGTGATAGGTGGGTGGTTGGACTGGATGATCTTGGAGGTCTTTTCCAACCTTGGTGATTCTATGATTCTATGATCACTAACAGCACCAAGTCCAACCCCAACCCACCCACACCATGCCCGCTGAACATGTTCCTCATCGCCACATCTTCACGGTTCTGGACTACCTCCAGTGTCAGTGACTCCACCACCTCCCTGGGCAGCCTGTGCCACTGCCTTACCACTCTTTCTGGCAGAAAATAGAGCTGCCTATTGGGAGTACTTGTATTCCATAACTCTAAGCACCTGTGTTAGATACTCGGAAGAATTTTACATGTGAATTTATATCTGAAAATAGTTATCTACTGACTATACATATTAAGTATTTCCTTCTGAATTGCTCTGAGACATGCTTCTCCCCAGTAGAGGACTGATTTTTTTGTTCTGTCTCATTGTAGAGTATTTCAGATAACAAGCATTGTTCTCTCCTGCGTTCACTGGTGGTTTCTGTTTTCTCCCAACAGGAAGGCAGTCAAGGCAACTTTAGTTCTTCTGCCTCTGCTGGGCATCACATATATGCTTTTCTTCGTTAACCCTGGTGAAGATGACATTTCCCAAATTGTCTTCATCTATTTCAATTCATTTCTGCAGTCTTTTCAGGTAGGAGGTCAATTTTCTATATGAGTATTGGCAGCTGCTAAAAAGATCCTTCATGCTTTTCAAACATGAATCTTATGACAACGAATTCCACGACACACCAGTATAGTTGAAAAGAGACCAACTTATTTATTTATGATTACTTTATAGATATTTACATCATATCTCACAAAGTGGAGATCTTTCAGGTGTGTTCCAGAGGGATTCACCTCCCTTATCAGCACTATGTTCACTCTGTAGCTGCAGCCCCATCTAAAATCAGCAGAGAGATAATGTTTCATCCCATCATAAATTGCCTGAGAGAGGATGATGAATCACACTTCCAAACTGCCTGTTTCTTCACAGACTGAGCTGAGATTTAAACTAGATGTTCCCAAACAAAGGAAAACAGCTCCTGCCTGTTGGGCATACTCGATTAAGACATTAATATTACCCAACTTCCCACTTCAGCTCTCCTGCAGTTGTGTGTATACTCAGCATTAGACTAACCAAGTCTACAAGTAGTTGTACTCTATCTCCTCCTTCTGCTGAATTTTATAAGATTTCTGCCAGTAATTGTCCCAGCTTTCTGAATCTGGCAAAAAAAAAAATACCATAAAAAAAGCAAAGCGACTGAGATCATTGAGTTATGTTTGGCCATTTACCTCTGCTTAGGTGTGTTCTATAATCTTGCTTCTACTTGAAGATCATCTTGGGCTGGAGTGGAATTATGTTTGATATTAATATTTTACTAAAGATAACTAGAGGAACAGACACCTTGATGTCCAGGATATAAATTCAAATATACAGCATACTGACTGCCAAGCCAGTCTGGATTCTAAGACTCTGGAATCCAAATGCTTTGACCTTTGGATTACTGTATTTACTAATTGTGTGTTTAGCTTTGAGGCACAGAGCATCCTACCAGAAATGGAAAATCAGTCCATTGCTGAAAGCAGAATAAATGAGACTCTGCTCATGGGTTTAAAAATGAAAGTGTCGTCATGGTGTCATCTAGGCTTATATTACAGTTATTACAATCTTTGCAGTCATTAGAGAGGCATAGTAGATGCAGTCAATAGATTCCTCAGCGCACTGCAGCTCACTTGATTGTAAGCAACCTGATGATGCATTTGCCCCCACAAGAGCATCTGAGGCCATTTGACACCCTCTGTGGTATGTAGGACATCTGCATTGAGCTGGCTGGCATGGCCCAGGACCTGAGAATGGCTCTGCCATTTTGGGGAGTCAGCTGGGAGCTGCAGATAGACTTTAGCACAACTCTATTGGTAATTTGCTCTATCAGTGTCTGGGTTGTATCTCTCATGTTTTAGCAGTTTGCTGCAAGGCACCTGGAATCTTCTTGTGAAATCATAGGGTAAAGATTTTGTCTGGCTACGAGAGTATGATATCAGCCAGGTTGTGTTTGTGCTCAGGGTGATACCAGAATAAAACACAGTCCCCAGTTCTGCATGTTAAAATAGCTAATAATTGACTGTTTTCTGTTCTTTCCAGGGTTTCTTTGTGTCAGTATTTTACTGCTTCTTGAATGGTGAGGTAAGTAGTGTCCTCTTATGTCAGTGCCATTAGTTCTCTGGAGGTGGAATCTACTTCAATGCTTGCTTATACAACGAGATGTTTTTACGTGGGGCTGTAGTCCCATCAGTCTGTTCTTCTTGGAGAAGTTTCTGTTAAGGTGTATCTGAATTTCCTAACTCTCGTGAGTATCCTTTCTTCAGAAAGCTTTATCCCACTCAGCTCCAACTGGGAGGGCAGAGGAAAAGAAATATTCTCAGATTATATGTTTTCCTCATTTTAAGACTTATTTGAATTTTCCCAGTAATTCCAGCTATGGTTTCTGGGTGTAAATAAACATTATTTCTCATCTGGGCTCTTGTTAAGGGTGTGCTACAGGTGACCCATTATTATAAAGGGAATGCCATGCTGAGCTGGGTGAGTTTTTCTGTGAGGCTCTCTCTGAATGAACAATGCCTGTTGTATTCAAAGAAGAGTGTTGAGAACAGGGTCACTGTGCTACTTTGGATTAGTTTTGGGGACTTACACTCGAGAAAGAACTCTGTTCACTAACACCTCTTAATGTTTGACTTAAACCTCAGAGTGTGAGAGAATTACATTTTTTCCCTGCTTGCATTGCCTGTGTCTAATTTATCTGCATTAACACAACTCCTTTGTCTAGTTATAGTTTGGGTCTTTGCAGAAGTTAATTTCATTTCTTAGTTACTCCTGCTGTGATGGTATATATTATACGTGTGCTGGTTTTTGGTTTCATTGTGGGCTCCCTGTGTGGCAGTATGGGAAAGAATGGCCATGTCTTCCCACACAGCTGCTTTCAACATTTTCTGTTTCTCAGCCATAGGAGCACCAATACTTTGGGTTGGTTTTGTTTGGCCTGGTATTTTTTTTTTATCTACAACTAGGACCAGTAGGAAATTCATACCAGGATTTCACTCTTTTTGGCTGTTCTTGGATTCTTTCTTCTGTCCTGAAATGGGAGCTCCTTCACTGCAGCATTCTGAAGTTCTCTGTCTAAGACCATGAGCCCACTTTCCATCTCTTATAACTTTAGGAAGTTCAGACATAATTGGACATGTTGAAAGGCAGGATCAATTACTTACGTTCATCCTCTATGCCTTGATAGCAACCTATTAGCAGATCTGAAAGGACTTCTGTACCAATGATTATATCACACTGCCATTGCAATTTAAATTCTTCATTTCTTTGGTATGCAGTTCAAGGTTAAGACACCCAACTCGAGTGATCTGAGGCTTAATTCATTTCCCCAGATATGGGTATCTAGTGCCACTTGAGAAGCTGTCAGGTATTCGGGGCATCTACATAGCTCTACCGTCTGTGATACATGACTTGTAAGAAATCCACACTTTCTGGGTGGGCAGTGGCAAACCAAAGCGGGTACAGTGGAGTTTCTATGCAACTACTTCAAACTGGACAGTCCACGCCCTTTCTCGTCACCATAGTCTACAACAGATTTCCTCACTTAAGCAATTCTAGACTTTGCTGACAGTATGAACTAGCTCTCTACTCTAATGCTTGCCTAGATATTTGGTTCACGTGTAGGCACCCACAAAGAGCTGAATTTGTGAGCTAAAACTTCCCTGTATCCATATGCTTACATCTATTGTTCAAATTCCAGTTGACTGGATATACCACTATGTCTTCCTTTTTGAGATGTTACTTAAGCCTATGTTCCCTAAACATTTCAGCATTTTCTCTTTCAAAAGAGTAAAAGGAATTTGGACTCATCTTATTGTACTATGGGTATGATTTTAAAGCATCATAAGGATTTGAAAGGGTGAAGTTATTTGCTCTGTTCTAGCTTCAGATCTGCAAAACTTAGAAAGAAGTAGAAAATTCAGTGACATTTGTGACTTTTGAGTTTCCAGTGCCTCTGCCCAGAAAAAGATTGTATCTTATAGCACACTGCTATAAAACCTCTCCCTTGTGATAATGCCTATCCTCCCCAGATCTCCACATACTAATAAAATGTTCTAAAAACAGATTATGTTTCCCACCTCACATTCTGAAGGCCACATCACATCCCATTGCAAAACTTTGCCACAGTACTGTGTCTTACCTCCTTCTGAAGGGAAAGGCCTTCACATAGCCAACAAAGGCACATATGAGGGCCTTGGTTGTTATTGTAGCAAAAATGCATTTCCTTACTGTTAACTTCCATATCTCAGCGGTCATATTGATTTATTGCTCGTTTTGATTTGCAGTGCTTTAAGTGTTCCTCACATATCTGCTATTAAAAGATCTGTATTTCTCAGTGCATGTGTACAGTATCACATTGGAAAAGAAGTAAAAAAATACCATTTGCATTCTTCTGACTTCAGTTGCCCTAAGACAGTCATCCCCAGTATAAGTGGTGATGAAGGGAATGCCACTCCATCCCCCAGCACTATGAGTAAAATCCACAGCAGATTTTGCTTACTGAATAGTTAATTGCATGATCTGATGAGTGCCCTGCTACAAAGTCTTTTGTTGAAGAAGTAAATCTGTATAAATATCCACATGGAATTGTGACTGCAGAACTTTCATCGTGAAATCTTTATAAATATCACTGAAGCCTCGATGAATTATCATCTCTTCAATCAGCCTGGTATTCCTGTCTGTGTGATAGATGGGCTGATGATTTGCTATCTCAGAAGTTTATAAATACTTCAAGTTCCTCAGTTATGACAGACTTGGGTGCTTTAAATGCCTTTAACAGGTTATTCAGCCCACACAATGCCTGTCTTTTTCTTAATTATGACACGAGCAAAAGGATACAAAATACATTAATTTAAAGCTTTAATTACGCTGTGATCTTAACTGCATCTCTTCCATTTTGTATTTGACACTGATGCCAGTAACTGTCTATAGTAGAGCTAATAACCATCGGCAGTAGAACTCACACAATATGGATCAGAGATGACACCAAAGTTTCTGTCTTTTTTTGAGTCAATATTCTACCTGTTAAATTTGGCAAAATTAAAAGCAGAAAGGAGTTTTTGCTGTGCAACACCATGTAGCCTCCCCAGGTTTAAACCAGTGTTTTCTTACGACTTAGCACAGAAATTTGTTTCTCTCCCTATGTGCTCTTTTGCATCAAATCAGAGGAATGACACAGATGCATTACTTGAATAATCATAATTTCCTCATGGAGAAGGCACCTCCAGCATTCCAACTGAAGATGGTACATTTGTAATACAAGATTTCACCATGGAAGATCTTGGTCTTGATTTTGCGATGCTTTGGTCTGACAGTTCTGAATCTGATCACTGAAGAGGAAAAAACAAAAACAAAACAAAACAAAAAAACAACCTATGAAACTGAGCTCCATGCAAAAAATTTCAAATGGGGCAAGTTTATTTCTTTGTGCTCTGAGGTGGGCATTCGATCTGGGAATACAAACATCTCTCTTTCTTTCAATTCCACAAGTTTCAGACCAGATCTGGAGGGAGTGTGTATTCATTCAAGCCCCCTAATGAGAGCTAAGACTTCAGACTGAGATAGATATTTTTGAAATTGGCAGATGTTATGAGAAATTATGTCACGAGAAAGGATGAATGCATTTACAATACATATCACAAAAAGTATGAATGTTGTGGGCTCTTCTTTTCAACGACTTCAAAAATCAAAATGTTCCTCAAAAATGTCCCCATCAGTTCACAGATCTCAATACTGAATTCAGTTTTACACGTTATGGTGTTGTTGGCATGAAGCTATGCTGAACAAAATACACTTTTGCAGAACAATGGAAACTTTTTTTTACAGTTCACTGAAAAGTATTTAGGATTTTTGAGTTGGTGAAATTCATTCTATCTAGATCATTTTGCTTGCAACTATATAATAGTGTGCAAGCAGTGTTACACTTTCATGTTACTTCATCTTCATGTAAGTAGGGATAAGAGTATAGATTTATAAAAATTAGTACATCATCTCTTCAGCCTCTGCAGTGGAAGATAGTGATTTCATCCAGTAACTGATAGCGGGTGCTTAATTAAAGTCTTTCAAAAGGATGTGTAGCATGGGAAGACTCTCACATGGCGCATCTGATTTCCTGAATATAATCTTCAGAAATGAAGGTCGAAATAAAATCATCACTATCTATCAAGGACGCAGCCGGATCTGAAATTGGAAAAGGATCAGTGAAGGTTCTAGACATACGAGGAGGTTCCTTAGAGTTGCTTACTTTTCATGATATGAAATCCAGGAAAAATATTTGTTATATCTTTATAGATAAGAAGCTCCGTTAGGAAGCCTAACAACTGGTCAATGAGGACAGTTTAATTGGGCTTCGTACCCCTTGGGTTTTCCATAGGAGAGCACTGGGGAAGCCACAGTGATGCTCTGTAGCAATTTAATCACTGTTCATCTCCAGGCTCACTGCTCATCTGGGGTTTCTTTGTACTTTCGTCTCCAGGATTTAAGTTCTTTAGTACACAGCTTCCGCTTACAGGCAGAATTTCCATTATCTTATTAATTGATTCCAGATAAAATATCTTTAAAGGAAATGGGTCTTCCCTCCAGCTTTCTTTCCAGTGTGGTACTCAGACCTCCTTGTTAGCAATGATCTTCGCCTGAGAGAGAAAAGGGAAGTAAAAGAGTTCAATTTTTGTGTTGTATTCCAAATACATCTGTCTGTAGGGGTTGGGTTAGCCTTGGTCTTACAGCTGCTGCTGGTTGCAATCTGAACAGAAGATCAGATCTCAGATGTTTCACCTTTCCCCAAAAAGGAAATAAATTATTTCTGGTCAGACACTGGTAGTCCTTCAGAGCAATGAGAACTTCACAATAGCCCTGTTACCTCAGCAAAGCCATGGTGGAAACAAGAGGATTAAAGGGGAAGGACTCTTGCCTCCAGAGAATACCTGATTGTTGCTGGATGCTCTACGTAATTTCCAATAACCATCAGAGTTGACTCCTAAGAAAGTTCTGTGATCCTTGGAAAACCTAGCAACCATAGTAGGAAATTATAACACTCTACTGTAACAAGATGCTTAGGAATGGAAGTGGTCATGTGTGAAAATGACCCACATTTATAAAGTGATAGTGCTTAATGAATGAATAGATGTAGAAGTCCGTACTATCAAACAGGATGAAGGAAATAAGAGATATCCTGGTTAAACATTGTGGGAAAAACAGTCTTCCTGAGGATGTGTAAGCACTTGAAGAGAGGTCAAGAGGTATTTTGAGATGTTTATCTTTGGATATATTTGAAATGACTGGATAAGGCCTTGACAACATTTTAAAACTGGATTTAAATTCTGTGCTGGTCTTGCTTTGATCATAGGTGTTAAACCTTCTGAGGTCCCTTCTAAACTTAATTTATAATTCATGAATCCTGTATCTGTAATAAGGCAGTTGTCCTTTATCTCCAGCCATTCCTGGTAGGGTGCAGAACTAGCAAGGGCTGTGTCAGAAATTATCCTGCAAAGAGTGAATTCTCAGCTCAAGCAGATTCTAGTATTATTGGGTCAAAATCGTCAGTTATAAATTAACATTTAAGAAAGAAAGCAATTATTCCTAGAGAGGAATAGAAGTTACTTCATTAGATGGCACTGTAAATTATTCTCACAACTAGATGCAAGGCAAGGATAAATATGTTTATTTATTTTTTTAATATATTGACCCTTTACCCAGGCACCATCTGTTTCTCAAAATCTATTAAGCTCAAAGTGGTTTACTTTGATCTGATCATCTTGGGAGGCTATTCATTATAATAGCCAGCTATGAATCATGACCTAAACGGTTAGTCATCCACCTGCCCATCAATCTAAGCAGACTTCACATTAATCATTCCCAACCCAAAGGACATGCATTAAGCATTCCTTTAAATCGCTGAATAAATATGGGGGTGGACTAGAGGGCTAAAATTTAATTTCATCTTCCACAATTATTGCTTTTTCAGCAAAGAGCCCAACAATATGGATGTGAGTACTACTGCTAAATGTCCCTGAGGGTGACTGGTCAATATAAAGTCAAGTGAAGGAATAAAGCCTTCCCTGTGGGACCACGAGGCCACAGTTCACTACAGGACTATAGTCTCTTCCCTGTATCATCTTCCCACCCAGGTGTGTTCTGGTAGAAATTTACCTTCACAGAAAATCACCTTTGACTCTGGTAGGTCTCCTTGTACTGGTGTCTTACAAGACAGAGAAGAATGAGTAGTAGCCAAGGCATGGGGAAGGATAGGAACTCATCTAACGATCCTCACACACCCTATTTTCCTTTATCTGCTGCCATGACAGTGACACCTGAGTACTCCACAACAAAAGCACACATGTGTGGCTTGGGTTCATAGAATCACAGAATTGTAGGTGTTGGAAGGGACCTCTAGAGATCTTCGAGTCCAACCCCCCTGCCAAAGCAGGTTCCCTATACCAGGTAATAGGTAGTTGATAGCATTAATGGCAAGGGCTGATAGCATTAATGGCCAAGGTTGATAGCATTAATGGCCTTCCCCTCAAGTGTCTGCTTTTTAGCAGTCCCTTTGTGGCCCAGAAAAAGGTAGCAGCATTTACCTCTTGCACTAAATGTGCAATAAATCTTTTCAATTAGACAGAACTTTGGTATCTTCTTGAACTGTTACATACGTTAGAAAGAAATCACACTGTTGTGATCTTTAGAAATGAACTTCAATGTCCCAGTCTGGCAGGTGCTATAGAAGTATAACCCCGTTACTAGAATGTGCAGAATTGCTGCTAAAGATTCTTGGAAAAAAGAAAAATAGACGTGCAAACCACTTAAACTGAGTAATTTTGAGGAAGAATGAGAAACTTCGGTACATAAAATAGCAGTGTGATTCTGGCTATTTGAGAGAAAAAAAAGGGTCCATCTTTTTGTGGAAAATAACAGGATTTATTGCCATGTTTCCTTTGAGTTTTGCAGACTGTTTTGACTACATCTCCTCCACACCCTAAGAGGATTATTATGCTGGTAAGGGATTCATTATTGAGCTGTTTGGTTCCTTTGTATTTTGTTTGTTTGTAAAACGGCCATCTTTTGCCAAAGCTTTTGGCTCTACTGGGGGCCTTGAAAAGCCATACCAATAGGGTAGGAGATTACTGCACAACATAGGTATAGTTGCTCACCCTATCACAACTGTATGAAAACTGACTCCAGTTTCTCTGAGAGCATGAGCATTCCACATCAGCAGATCCCCAAGTCTGTCAGTCCAGTGGGGTCTACACTTAGGCCATTCTGTTTCTTTGCATCCATTCAGGGTTGCACTTAATCTTTACAGGGATCTCAACAAGCTTGACCTGTAGGCTTTTTCATAGCATTTGCTGTTAAGGCTTTTTAGCTTACATGCCCTTCTCCCCTGAGGAACACCCTAGCCCTCTGGAAAACGTTCAAGATTTCATGTCAGGCATCACCTTACTATGTGTTCTGACATGTAATGGATGAATTTATTAACCTAATATTGCACATCTATTGCATACACATTTGCAGGTAAGCTGATCATCCTCAACTCCCTTTGCAGGCAATAATTCACCCAGATGAGGTTAGAATTCATCTGACCCATTTTGTTTGTCTCTTTTAATGATCTGTTGCCAATATCTCTGATTGTGTCTCTGCTGGATACTGGCAGAAAGGCTGTGGCTTTGGGAGCTCCCTGTAAGTGGATTCCACAAGGGGATCAGACACAACGAGACAGACCGGTGCCCTGAAATATAAAATCTGCATAGCCATTTCCTTTTTCATAGACTTGTAGAATGGCTTGAGTTGGAAAAGACCTCAGACACCACCTAGTTCCAACTCCCTGCCATGGGCAGGGCTGCCACCTACTAGATCAGGCACTTTTGTTCATGTGGACATTGCTTGAAAGTGACCATTCCTCATCCATCACTTACAATAGTATCGAATAAATCTTTATCAGCTTTTCCACCATTTGCAACCAAAGATAACAAGTCCAGGGTTATTCTCCCTTTACCTCCAACTGAAGAATAAGGATCTGAAGCATGGCACAAAGCTGCTCAAGTACAAACTCACCACTGAAGCCCATTTTCAAGGTGCAAAAATTTGCTTGTTTCAAAGATACTGAGGGCTCTATGAACTGCTTTCCTTTATTCTGTTTGCCTTAGGATCGGGCTTTCTGGGAGCAAAAAGGCTGCATATGAACAAAACATGAGCATGATTGAGGTTATATAGCCACAGAGTACTCAGCAGCACCATTTCAGTATTCTGTGCCTGTTGTCCCTCTGCCCTGACCTGCTCACATCCATGTGCAAGGTATGTCCTCTGGAGACAGAGTGTGGAGGTGTCCCAGTAGCCTTTCTTCCAGCTTCATTATTACAGCAGTTCCTTTAATCCTATTCTCATTATCAGAGCCTTTTAACCTATGTTACTACTCCTCTACCTCAGTATTGTGTCAAGAAGCCCCATGTGAATAGGCTTCTTTGGTCTGAGCAGTGTGTAAATGGTTCAAGTTGTCAAGTCTTGTTAGAGAGGAAGATACTTCCTCCAAAAACTGATTTTTAAGGTCATTTAATGATCCTTCCTCAACTCACCTGTAAGTGATGGCTTCAGGAAATTAGCCAGCAGCTAGTATATATCACATAAAATAGCAATGCTAAGTTGATGTCAATTTTATCAAAAGCAAAGATTCTTTTCATCCTTAGAACGAGAAGGAGAAGCGTTCTCATTAATTCTTTTTCTTCTTCTTCTAATGAGAGGCTCCTAATTTTCTTCAGACCAGATGTGAATTTTAGTGATTTTCTTATGTGATCTCAAAGTTTGATTACTCCTCAGTTTGGTGATCCATCCTCTGTCATCTGCCTCTCCATCACATGAGTTCTTTCTCATTACTGTCCAAAACCAAGCCCATGGAGAACAGTGCCCACACTCCACAGGCGCAAAAATGATGGTAAATCTGGTTTGACTGCATATTCGGGAACTGTGATTGTTCATAGCAGGAAAAATGCAGAGAGATTTAAAGTAGTTACAAGGGAATAACTATTTGATGAACAAAGACAGAGAATCAAGCAGAAATGAGCTGTTTGCTGAGCAGCATGGAGAAACTTTGCCATGTCAAGCAACTAAAGGTGCACAGGGATGAAGCTTATGATTTTATTTATGAGGCTGCTCAATAGGTTTAAACACTAATAATCTACATACTTCTTCTGACTACTACTGGCTAACGCTGTTAATTTTGGGTCATGGAGGAGCTAGTGCTGACTCTGGGATTTGATACTGACTTTACCAATGCTTAATGAACTGGAGTAGTGCCTCTCACAGTTAACTGGCTTTGAAGATGCTACTTTGCTTTATCTTTTTATACTCTTCTTCTCTCCCTGTGTAATAGCTTCTTTCTTTTTTTTTAATGTGTTATTACAGCAGTCACAGCCATTTTCCTTTTTTCTTTTCTGACTTAAGTTAAGCAATCATTTTGTCTCTGAGTTCAGCTCTGAGAGATAAATTTGAGCTTAACCATTTCTGCTTCTGCTTTGTTCACATCCTAATTGCAGTGAATTATTATCTCATTAAAAAATAGCTTTCACTCAGCCCTGTAAGTGCAGAGTGTATTTTCCTTTGCCCAGACCATTAGGAATGACTCCAGCTGTACAAGACAGCACTTCTGTTACTACTTCTTGTCATTTCTCAAAGCTCATAAACAAACCGTATCATAAACAGCATTCAGACAACTGCTTGTTTAGACTCACATCTTTATCTCCAGGTGTCTCTTTATGACTTGATTGGTTTGAAGCTCAAATGATAAATCTAATCTGGCTTCACTGGCTGAGTAAGTACCTGTTCACACAAGTTGCTCAGAAACACAAAAGCCCATGAAGTTCCTCCTCCTTTCCTTGGCCCCATTAAATGCCCCAGGAGGAGCATTTCCACGAAGGACTTAAGTGGGTCCCAGGCTCTCTGTACAAGGGTGAATTTCACTCCTACAGAACAGGAAGAAACTTTTTCTAACAAAATCTCAGTATTTATATCATCTAGGGAGAAATGAGAATTCAACAGCCAACATCCCTCTGCAGACATTGTTCACAGGACATTTTCAAGACATTAGTTACTCCATGACTCTTTACATATTACTTATAGCACTTGTCTTAGGTCCCCAGCATCTAGCTAAGCTAGTTTGGCACGCAGTGGAGCAAGCTGGACTAATTGAATTCCCCATATCTAAGACACCTCCTTTGGGGAACATCTGTCTTTCTGCATTGACTACACTGAAGGCATAAAAAATTAGCTGAGACTAAGTATAAAGCTTCCAGATGATATACATTCACCTGGCATTTTCATGGCAATGGTATTTGTCCTTCGGTATATATTATACACTGCCTTAAATCCAAAAGCAGAAAGTACCCCATTGCCACTCCAGGTAGAACAGAGTAAGCAGCACATCTCACACAGAATCAAGAAAGTAACCAAAGAAAGAGATCCTCAGGTCCTTGTTGACCAGTCTGCACCTTCTAGAAGGACTCTGGTAGAAAATCCGTATTTCCAGTTTCAGGATTCCCCTGACAAGGCACCTGAGGGTGCAATTGCAAAACTCTTTTCCAGATTGATACTTGCCATCCAAAAAATGGGGTGTTTATTATCCTTATGGGTCCCTCCTAGCTGGAGATATTCTATGATTCCATGATACACAGACAAAGTTGGGGATGAGGGGTCAGAGATTCTAAGTGCTACAGGCAGTGTGTAGGTACAAGTCTCTGAAGGCCCACCAGGAAATGGGAGGATTGAGATCAGCTGAGAAATGGAATGCAGATCCTCCCTTCCTATTCCATGCTTATAGACTGTATGTTTTAACCATCAGGTCATCCACCATTCCTGTTCTAGGACACCTCACACTCGCAGTGTGGGGTTTGGTTGGGAAATGCACTTCTACTTGAGTTCATCAGCTCATTTGAGCACCAATTACAGACAATGCGTTGCAGCTGGTCTGAGGTGGGTCCTCATATTTCAAATAGACTTCACACAGCACCTGAGGACAGGATACAAGCTTTAAATGAAACAAAGAAATCACAGAATCATAGAATCATCAAGGTTGGAAAAGACCTCCAAGATCATCCCGTCCAGCCATCCTTCTATCACCAATAGTTCCCCACTGAACCACGTCCCTCAGTACAACATTTAATGTTTCTTGAACATGAAACAAATGTCTGTTTAGCTTCAATACCATGTTTCAATACCTGCAGTCCCAGTGATTGTGGGTTCACCCAGGATGGCTTTGATCTACCTCAGTGAGGTGTGCAGTGCTGAGAAGTGTCACTATGGGTTTTTCACAGGCTGTGCAAGCTCACCTCAGGCCTTGTATGGTTTCCATGGTAGCAGAACCACGTTGATGTCTACTCTATGAAAACATCACTGCTATTAATACCCAAGCTTTAGCCTGCCAGTGGTAAAAAGGGGATAAAAGCACTCCTTAAATTTTGAGGGTCATGGTAGAGATAAGTACTTTAAAGATGGGAAAACATTCAAAATAAGATATCAATATTGTCTAAATTTTGCTAAATTCATAATCCAGACATCTAAAGCAGAGCTAGTTCTCTAGACTCACTTTATAACTAATGAAAAGAACTATGTATTTTTCATCTAATCACAGTATCTGCCTTGCTTGGGATATTTGCTTTAGGAGAGAATGAATCATGATTTTTGACCATACTGAGTGGTTCTCTCAGGAAGAGAACTGGGAGTTGGTAGCTGAGGCATAATGCCTACATTATATTATCAATAATTCTGTCTTCTCAACAATGCCTCTTTGGCTAAGGAGGACCTGGCTTGATATAGACCTTGAATTTATACTAAAAATATTCTTCCTTCGAAGCTGACTGGATTTCAGGTTGGCAGCAGAATGTCGACGCCCCTTCCCAGTGTTATAACTATAACTACCAGTCCAATAAACTGAGCCCAGATTCATCTCACCTTATTGATAAGACTTACCTGGCTGCTTAGGTTAGGGATCTGAATTGCCCTCAAGACTCTGCAGTAATGGGAGATGGACAGGAGTATCCAGAAACTGGTCTAACTACTTTATTTCAGGTTCTAACTTTGAGTCTTGTTTGCCAGTGCTTTGGCAGAAAAAAGGTTACATTTGGTGTTAGGAGCATTTCCAGCCTTTCTTCCTGTTGTGTTTTAGGCAAGGATTCCTGTTACTTGTCTCTTGCTTGTATACATACGTATTCCAGCTAGAGGCCCTGGGCTCCCTCTATGGTCTATACAAAAAATATGCACTTAGGATTCATCCAGCCTGTTGGAAGTATCTGCTTGAGGATGATGCTTCCATTAACTGCAGAGTATTTATCTACTGAACAGGGAGCCCACAGGCTCAGGTATGTCTGCGCTATAGATGCCAGTGTTCAATTAGATGACCTGAGCTTCATCATCACATGCAAGGAAAGACAACTGCCTGTGACAGATCTCTCTAAAATAACCGTTCAGGACCGTCCATTTTGAGGGCTTGATGTAAGTGTCTAAGCTCAGACATTTATTGCCATTTGAAATGCTCTGAAGTGTTTGAGACATCAGATATGTGAGGTGAGGTTTGAGAAACCCACTTTCCTAAGAACACAGTACTCAGGAGAGTATTGACTGAACTAGACGCACATGTGTAGGAATCTTAATCAAGCCCTGTGTTTCGATTGCTCAACAGCCATCACCATTTCTCTCAGTGCTGTGTAGTGTCCCTTAATTGAGGACACCTGATTATTCCAAGTGTTTATGTCCTCATGTCGTTTCCTTTTTTTTTTTTATCACCAGGTCCGTTCTGCTGCCAGGAAAAGATGGCACCGCTGGCAGGACCATCACTCGCTCCGAGTGCGTGTGGCACGTGCCATGTCCATCCCCACGTCCCCAACACGGATCAGCTTCCATAGCATCAAACAGACTGCAGCTGTGTGATATGCCCTGCACGTCTGTGCACCACCTGGTGGCCTTCAGGGTTCTTTCTTCAGTCTCCCCAAACCCCTTTCTTCAAAACTTTCTTCCTTTACTCCACACTGCGCTTTTTCGCAATGAGGTGCCCATCGTATTTTTGTGGACTCTCATCTCCCATGTTCACGACGCTGCTTTAAGACAGCCAGGCAAAAGCCTCTTGGAGAGAGGGGTGGCAAAGCAGATTCAAAGAAGAGAATTTACACCAACCGCACCTTGTGGAAGTCCACAGCACAGTCTAAAACAGCACAGTGGCAGGAACAATAATTTTTTTCTCTACTTTTTTTGTCTTTGTTTTTTCCTCCCATAGTGTGGTGAACAAAACTGTTTTTGACACACTGCCCCTCTGACCCTGTACATCGGTTCCCAATGATTTCAACAGATCTCGTGTGTAGATAGCCCATCTCATTGTTGGTCCTTTGTAAAAGTTTCTTCTCTGCAAGAAAAAAGAGTATCTGAGAAATGCTGTGAAGAACCCAAGTTTATCTACCTTCCCCATTTCTCCCTTTGATAGACTGGGACTTGGCCTGGGCATCACTGGACTGTTATACATGGGGTGTTCTGCCTTGCAAGAACCATGCCCTGTTCGTGCAGAAGATGTTGAAAAGGACAACAGTATCTCTAGATAGTATCTCTATAAAGTATCCCTAACCCTCTCACCCACATGTTTTCCACACGATGTAAGTAGCCTTTGGGAAGTGTTTGGTTTTAGCTAAGACAATTGGGCTGGGGAAGGACAGCTGGACATGATTTCTGGGTTTAAGAAATATAAAAGGGAAGCACTGTAAAAAAAAAACAACAATCAACCATGAGAAGAGGATGTTTGCATTATGAAGATAGTGCTATATGCTGCACAAAGATTATCTATTCAGCATTTTGAACTAGAGCAGTTGTATCTACTAGGCTTTTTATGTGATGTTCAAAAATACTGTATATTTTCAATAATAAACACTACTCTGGGTTGGTTTCAATAAAACCAGACATCATTTTCTTTACTCTGGGAAGAAAAAGGAGCCCTGACTACTCGTAGACTTGAGATTGTTTTTGTATCCAAGATCAAAAAAGAAATCCTGTTTGATAATAAGTCAGTGAGAAGAATAACTTCAGGATAGTATCTGAGGGGTTGAGGGACTAGACCAGGAACCGAAGAACTGCCAGATCTGAACCTAGATGCTGTTAGTCATGCCTCTTTCTAGTTACGTGGTGTGGCTAAAGAAGCAATTCTTATCCAAACTCTGTGAGCTGAACAACTCAAGCTTTAGCAGGAGTGCAGTAATCAATATAGCTGACCTCAGATCCGTATTGTCCAGACCAAACCCAGAAGTCTGGCACCTGAAGAAGTGAACTAATGTCTCTGTCAATAGACACTCAGCTTTCACAAGGTCCTTCAGAGCTTAGTCATTAACCTCACAGTAAACCACTGGAACATGTCAGTGCTAAATTACTTAGGGCACCAACCGTGTACCAGTCTTCTCAGGACTGTTTCTAGGATGCCTTATTTTCACTCACAATAAATACTCACCGAGCAGTTATCAGCACGTAGATGAAGACACCTTCAAAGCTGGGTGGTGGCCCAGTGTGGGTACTCCATCCCCATTTCTAACCATTTTCAACTCCCAGCTGGATAAAGCTCTCAGCAGTCAGGTCTGCAGCCATGAGTCTACTGTGAACAGGGTATTGGACTAAAGACTTCATGAAATCCCTCGGTACCTGAGTTACTCTCATCCTAGCTGTACTGTTGTTAAATGCTACAAAGGAATGAACATGAGCATGTTTTAGCTGCTGTCTTTCTTTCAGGTGCACCTCAGGGGAGCTTGGAAGTATGCTCTGTCTTCAAAAGAAGCTTCTTCCATTGCTTTCTCCTGGTAAGGGTGCAAAGATGAGTCAAGTCCCATCTGCTTTGGGCAAGACTTTCTCCCTGATACTGTGATCCCTTTCAGTGCCCTTTCTCCTTTCAACAGAATGATCATTCAGCACATGGATTTGGGATGATTCAGATGTGCCTTCTGGATCAGTAGGAGAATTCTCAGTTCTGCTGGGAATATGGCTGTGGATATGAGGAGTGACAAACTCTGTATGTTTGTACACCACCATATGCGTCAGTACCTGCACATCTGTTTGGTGAATGTATGTCTGTGGATATGAACAAAAGGGGAAAATTTACATCAGATTTACAACTCGGTTTCTTGGAGGTTTCTTGGTTTCAGTGAGTTATTACGGAAATGAGCATCCGTGAATGCTGGAGGACTTGAAACAGAACTCATAAGAGCTCTTCCAGGAAAAGCCTTGCAGTGCTGAGTGTTGCAGATAGCACACATGCCAAATGTCGTGTGAGAGCAAGTGTAAGCTTACTTTGGATCTGGACTAATTGCTTCTTTCTGATGCTGTTTAAGCCTTTTCACCCCCCTTTGCAGCTCACAGTGGAGAGGACATACTGTGTCCTCCTGACTTTGGCCTCTGGGAGTCAGCAATGCTGCACTGCAGTCTCATGTTTGTGAGTGTTGGCTTCGGGATTGTGTTTGATACTGAGGAATCACTGTGGAGATTCATGCCAGGTGGCGAACTCCATTTGAAGTGCACAGCACATGGCAGTCTTCTCTGATGTCTTTTACTTCCAGACTGATCTCCAGCCCCCAGAATGTACCAGAAAAAAACCCTCTGCATCTGGCATAGATGGTCATTAAGCATCGGTATCAGCTGTTCCAGGGGAGCACATATGGACCTGGCTGGCCACTAGATCACAGCAGAGAGGTTTTCAAATGTCAAAGTGTCAAAAAAGAAGAAAATGAAAACCTGCTGTTCTGAACAGACACATGGCAAGCCTGGGAGCACTCTGTTGGATGATGAGGGAGAGGCATGAGACTATTCTGTGAGACCATGGCTGTACAGTGGGAGATGGAAGGATGTGCTTCCAGGGCACCAAGGTCAGTATGGCTTAAGAATCACAGGGAGAAAGAAGGAGCCACTGCTTTCTGCAGAGTGTCTCTGTGGTCAGATGAAACAGGCAGTATCCCCTGGAGAAGGTCTCAAGGATAAACACAGCAAAGAGGCAGCGACCTCAAGAGAAGTCCTCTTAGAATGGGGAAAGGGCTCTGAGCAGCAACCATGCGAAGGCTCCTCTACAGCATATGGATAAATTAACCTTCAGCACTCCTAGCATCCTGACAGTAGCAGGTATGAGAAGAGGAGCTTTGGGGCAGCCTCGCATGTTATGTGCTGTAAACAGAAGTTCACTTCTTCAGACAATCACCATAGGCTTTCCTTTTAGTTCATGGAGAGAAGCAAGTACTTTGGAGATCACGGTACAGAGCTCCTCACCCAGCAAGTGGTATTTACCCATGCAAAAAGAATGTTGTAGGCTTCCGAGTATGAAGGCTTCACAGAAATCCTTCAGATTTTCGTAGAGTAATTCATTTTATTCCTTTTCTCGTTTAATGCAGAACAGCTGGAAGATAGCTGGGGCATCTCTGGAGAAACTTCTGGAAAAGAAAGCACGCCTACAAATTGTGGACAGATAGCAAAACATGGTTAAAACAAAACAAAACAAAACATGCACAGTGGAATCATGATTGTGTTGAAGTGTACATCAGTTTCTTATATTTCTCCAAGTGCTCATTAATGGAGCAGGAGGAAAACGCTTCCTATTAGTACAACTGCTGCAGAGCACTGCCGTAGTGACCTTCAACTACGAAAAGGCAGAGCTTTAAAAAAGAACTCATAAAACTTTAATGAGTTCCCCAGATGCTAACGAGCAGGCCAGCTTCCATTAAAGGTATCTGCTCCCAGCTGCCTCCCAGGGCTGTGAAATGAACCTCTGACCCTTCTGACACATCTTGCCTTAATGCTCCCAGGCTGTGCGGGGCCATGTCAGAGGCTGAACCCATTAATTGCACTCTGGATATCGCCGTGTGCCAAATGAGTGATTTCGTCTTCTGGGGGAGAAAGCTGACAAATTAAAAGCTGCTGGCAAGGTCATATGAAATAGCATCAACACTCTGCAGGGATGCTTTCCTCAGAATCCACTAGTGTTTTCTTGGCATGGCTGTTAATGAGCTGCCTGATCCAGGCTGAGCAGGGAGCAGAGCTAACCTGGCTCATCCCGGTGCTGACCAGCCACATCCAGCCCAAGAGCACGTTGAGATGCTAGAAACTTCTGAACGTCCTTCAGCTCTCTTGCCTGTGATTTAGGAGCTGACTCAGTTTGACCTTGGCCATGCTCATTGACTGTTGGCTTACAGCTCAGTGGTTCACTGACTGGTCAGCTAAGGGATTCACTGCTCCACATCCCTGCTCATCCATGGGTCCTGAATCATTAGCTGATCCTCTCTGGGGTCTGAAGCAGCATTTGTTTCTCCCTAGTACAAGGCTGAGGCAGCACCTTAACCGACTCAGCAGCATGCAACCAAGGCAGTAAGGAGCCCTGGGTCACTCTGAATGCTGCCTGGCTCCAGTTCTGTTTATGAGATCTGCTGATTGCTGTGATTTCATACCTCAAGGGCATCGTTTTGGGAGACGGAAAAAAACCAAACAAGCCACATCTCCACCAGCTAGTCATCCTGTACTGTGCTGCCACAGTAGCAACACTCAAGGGAAAGTTAGAGTTCACTTTGAATAGCTAATGATGCCTTTTCTTGGCCCTCGCTTTGTTTGCATGTATATATAGAAGCACACTTTTTTTATAATCCCGTTGCTTACTTAAGAAGATGTCTTGTGGCTAGAGGATGACTCACAGACCAAGAAACTCTCAGAAAGCAAACAAGTGCTAAATTGGGAATAGGACCCCCTGTGCGCTCTCTCCACCAATTCTGTAGACTTTTGGTGTCACTCCAAGGAAGTTTCTTTCCTTTTTTTTTTTTTTAATTTAACAGCTTCTTCCTGCATTTGTCTAGCTGAGCACTTAGAAGTTCTCTGGGGCACAGACCTCTCTTGGTGGATGCCCATGAAACATCCAGCACCTAATGTGGCGTGGGCTCTGTTTCCAATGTGCAATACTGAAATGCAAAATATATATATAATACTCTGAGAGGTGTATAGTTCAATGCACATCTGAAACCTGGCACACAACTCTGGGTCGGAGCTGACTTATCACAGGCAGCAGGGGTGTGAGTGGTATACATTGTGCTAACGACAAGCCCTGCTAGAGGTGGCTGATGAACATTCTGTTGCCAGTAAATAATGGGAAAGGCACTTTTCCAAGCTGGTTGGGGTCTAAGGGTGCAAACAGACATCTAATGGGATTTTCAGACACCTCTGTGTGGACTGAGTACTGATTCATAGATTCATAGAATTCTATTGACTCTATTGACTGAATGCTCATCGATTCCTGGTGGAGCTGAGCACCTATCAGATTTAATTTCCTTTGGGATTAGCAGTATGGCTGTGTCCTTCGGTGCACTGGTGTCTTTCTGCAACAAGTAGAAATGTCCCATGAACTGGATGGCAAGGCTCTTCTGGAGCCTTCCACACCACAGAAAGCCCCAGAGCTCCATTGCATGGACGTGAATAACGTATGGCAACCACAAATTTATCACTGTTCTGTTTTGAACAGAGCAGGGACAGGGCCAGCACAGTTCTTTTTCCCAAAGTCATTTTAGATTTCTTTGATGATGGTATATATGAAAATACAAAAAAAAAAAAGTTCTCTGTTATTTTTCACTTGATTTTTTATTTCTGTGGGTGGGCTTTTATTTTCTCTCTTCAGATTTTTCAGTAGGCAGTGTTTTTGTTTTGCGAGAGCTGTTATGTGGAGGTGGTACCGCTCATGGATGTTGATCCATCCCCAGATCAGTTTGCATGGCTGAACCACAACAACATGACATTTTCCCAATAGTTGGCATATTTGTGTCTCATTCCCAAAAGAGAATTTCATAGGAGCTGAGGCTATTTGCAGTACTGGGTTAAATCAAGCAATGATCTCGGCTGAAGGAGAACAGGTTGCTCAAAATGCAATTTCTGATGACTGAGCACTCCATTTCACAGGTCAGTGTGAAATATTGGCTTTTCGTTTACAAAAATAAATAAATAAATAGACAGAAAAAAAAAATTATATTAAATTTGACCAAAATTTAGAGAGAGAGAGAAAAAGGACTGTAAAATCAACAGGAAAATTCATCACCTGGTGCTTCCTTCTGTTTTTCCCAATCTCTCCAGCATTTGTGGGTTAGCAGAGAGGGCTGAGATTACTTTTGCAAATGTTTACTGACTCGGTCCTTGTGTAAATACCTTGCAAAATGGACTTCTGGAAATGGGAAATTCTTACTGGTCTTTCCTTTCTGCCTTAGACATCAGAGATGAACAGTGTTCAGCATGTTGCTGGGTCAGTCTGACTGCCATGCACTGCCTGTTCCCAACAGGACGCTTTGTGGTGGCTTTCCTTTCAGGAGGAGTCATCTTCCACTGCATTGGCCATGACTCTTATGTCTCCTCCCCAACCTGCCCAAGCAGCATGTGACAAAATGTTTTTTCAGGAAGAGGGTAGATGTGACACTGAGGGATATGATTAGTGGGCATGGTGGGGATGGGTTGGGGCTGGAATAGAGGTCATAGGTGTCTTTTCTAACCTTTATGATTCTGTGGACTTATTACAGAACCCAAAAGCTGCAACAGGTTTGACATAGAGGTTTGGATTGGGACAGATGCCTGGCTTATACATTTCACTCATAGGACACTGTCTTTTGTTAGAACCATTGGCACCACTAGAAAATGTCAGTAAGCTTTGGGCACATAATTCCTTCTTCATCATGTACAATATAGTGTGGTTTTATTTGTCTTACATTCAAATTTCACTAGAGAAAATTGTCATTTAGGCTTTTACAGAATCCTTCTCCTCCTCCCTCCTACCAGACAGCACCTAGCACACTTTCTCCTTAATACCATCCAAGATTTTTTCTCCTGGGTTTTGATATTTGTTGTCATCAGAAGAACAACTGATATAATGTTTCCCCACAGGAACTGAGGAGCTAGATAAAAACATGTCCTGCCTGAGCTGCTAATTGAAACTTAGAAAGCAAAAAGCTCCACCAAAGAGAAGAGAACACACAGAGAGCTGGAGGAACTGGCTTGAAATGGCTGGTATCCAGTTAGCAGCTGTCCATTCCATTCTGCTGGATAAATCCTCTTCTGTCCAGAAGCAGAGCTTAATTGAAATACCAGAACAGATGCTATGATCTGAATGACAAACACAAGGATGGGTTGTGGTCTGCCTAGCAAAACAGACTAAAAGCACAACAGAGGCTGTTCATCTGAACCTTGAGCTGTGCCTCAAGGAACAGGTGGCTCAGAGTGCAGGATGAGGCCAAGAGCCTCTGCGTGATGCTGTCCTCAGTCAGGAGATGGAGACAGGTATTCAAAGGATAACAGTCACCTGTATGACTTCTCAAAGGCACTCACAGCCCTAATTTTTTGAGATTATTCTCTTTGCTTGTTTTCCATACTCAGTGGTAAAAACCCATGACTAGCAATGTCTCCACAAGTATGCTTCACCTTGTTAACAGCAGCTTGCTTGCTCACCCTCATTCATTTCCACCTCTCTGTGTATAAAAGTTTTCAAAGCGTTTTTGCTTCTGTCAGCACTGACAAATATTGGGAAGTTGCTTGCAAAGCAATAAAGACAAAACGCTGCATAAAGCATTTTGTCAAAGGTACCAACTTCAAAAATCTTCTAGGAAGGTTGTAGTTCCCCTCTTCCTGAACCCACATGGGCAGACGTGAAATGAAAGAGATTCAATCTGCCACCCCCTCTGCTGTACTCCAAAGGACTGAAAGGAAAGCCTCCAGCTTGTGCAGACCTCAACCTCATCAAGCGACTCCTTCAATAAATCAGCCCTTCCCACACATTCTGAAATTATATTAGCTCCTAGCCACAAGACATTTATGATTCATAGAGGACAGGCTCCTTGGGAAATGATTACAAGCAGTCCCATCTGCAGCATAACACCGAGAGTCTGTGCAGTCAAAGGCAATTAAAAAACAGATACATCAGAGCTCCCAAAACATGTTTCAGCAAGAAAGGATCTCATGTTTTTCCTTTGTCACTGACTCATCAGCACCATTTTGAGTGGTGTTATTTATTGGTTATTCCCATGTGAAATAACAACCCAAACAATCAAACTGTCTTAACTTACTGTTTACAGAAAATTTGTTTGAAAGACAGTGCCTGTGTAACCCTTGAGAATCCCATATATCCCACCTGTGCCATGCTGAAAGAAGCATAACTTTTTCTTGGTCCAGATCAACATCTGTCTCCGGAACCATGTAAAAGACTTGCACTGTCCACGTGAAGGTGTTGGCCACTGGGTGATGATATTCCTGCTGGCCATAAGAGGAGTCTGAAGGCTGACATGAACAAAGATACATCTCCCAAGCTACATCTCAGAAACTGGTTGATTTGCCTACACATAGCTGCCAAGGGCACCTGAGGTGGCCTATGGCATCTGAAACATCTACAGGGTGGGAAAGCAGAGGCTGAGTCTCCAAAGGCAGTAGACACTAGTAGGTGAATTGCTTGTTTAGGGCTTTTCTGTATCATAAGTACTATGAGACACTATCACTTCGTGTCAAGCCAAAGAAAACCACTTTGTATTCATTTAAGCTCCCTTGTACCTTCTGCTCTTCATTTGCAGTTGAAATGCTTTGATTACCCTGTTTAGTCACCCAATTTTCTTCCTTTGTCATATCCTACATGAAGACTTTTATTCATTTTGTTATTTTATCACAGCTTTGCTTGGCACTGGGGAAAGGAGCAGGGATGTTCACAGGGTTATATCTCATCATGCTGTGACAATTAAACCAGGACTGAGCAGGACTCAGATGTGGGCTCGATGCTGGCTTGGGCTTCATCTCATGAGACAGCAGAATCAGGGGAGAGGACGGGGCATAGTGGAATAATGTCAAGGTAATGAAGGAATGGGCAATGTGGTATTTGCTGTCTTGTTTTCTGTAATACAGCCAGGTGTCACATGCTGGGATCTCACCCCTAAGAAGGAACTGCAGTGCTAACAGAAAATCGCACTCTCTGGAGTCCACCATCACCAAATTAACTACCACCAAGTTACTTACGAGGAATGAAAAATAACGTAAGTGTAACTTTAGTAGACATTTAGAAGGCAGTGTCATACATGATGGTCAAGATGGAGACAAGCTAATGCCTCATCTCCAGCAGTCACAATCATGGGCTCAGCAGCTGTGGATGGGACCTGGCTCCCATCTGCCTGGTCTGGGGAGCGAGGAGCCTGCATACAACTCCCACTGAGGTTGTCAGCAAGGATATGGTGGATGTTTCCACTTGGGTGACACTGTACCAGATCTCATAGGTCTCTCTGCCACGTGTACTCCCAGTTATGTCCCCCACAATGCCCCCATTTCTCCTGCACCCACCTATTGCCCGTTGTTCCCACTCACTGTGTTTCCCCTGCTAGGAGCCTGAAGCCCATTCTCTAACACATAGGACAGTCTGTGTTTGTGTTTGTTCCCCTTCTGTGCTTGTTCCCCAGGAGCCAGCAAAGAATATTTCAGTTATAGTGTCATTACTGTCCCTCATTCAAAGTTCAGACTGAAGAACAAATTGAGCATCAAAGCACTTCCACTGGGAAGCAACAACCCTCACACCTGACCTCCTGTCACGTTCATTATCTCTCATTCTCTATATTTAAATTCCAGACCAAGCAGCATGTACACTGGACATAATACTTTATTTACTTTCATAGAGGTGTCACACAAATAGTACTCTTTCTGCATTACATCTCATGCGTTATTGGTGAATACCTGATTACTGATACTTGAAGAACACATACACATCATTGTTCTTGGATAATTTCACCACAGTCTCGCTGATGAAAACATAAAATTGCTTACAACTCAGCTAAACTACAGAAACCTCTATCCTAGCAATCCTTCTCTCCAGGTTGACTAGTGATGCACCTGACTGTAGATGCCCTCACACTAAAGGCTGTATTAGAGTGAGTCAGACCAGGCTCTGGTCTGTAGGGTTAGTAGAGGCTGCAAGAATGAATGACCAATAAGTTCTGCTTGTGTAGAAAAGTTTAAAATTCAGGTCTCATCTGAGAATAAGTAAAGATTGACTCCATTCAAATATTCATGACTAAGCTGTACTGTGTTTGGGTGTAATGCTGTATCCTAAGGACTCTCTGACCTTCTGAATCCAATGAACTGTACATGAATCTCTCATCCCCAGCTCTCTGCCTCCCCCTCTCTTATGATCTCAAACAATGCCCATGACAATCTCCATCTGAGCTTGGTTTTCAGTGAACTTCTGTGCATTTATCATGTGCAAGAAGGTAAGCAAAGCAGGGCTTCACAATATGCCCAAAGCAGGATTTGGCTGCAGTCTTCTCTGTTGGGTTTATTAACTAATCCAAACACAGCTTGGATCAAGAGTCATTATAGGCTCATGTTTTGCCAGCACACATTCACTGTAAGTAAAGAATAATTAGTTGGTCCAATTAGTGCTCAGCAGAAAATTGAAAGAATCTTGAAATTCAAGTTTTTATATGAATTAGTAAATACAGAGGCAGCAGTGTTTGATAGTCAGACACGTGGAAGTTAAAAAAAAAACCCTTTTCTTTCTCATCCGTGAATATTTTTCTCTTGGCTTTGTTGTCACCTTGTCTAATTTTATGCAGCTGGGACCCTTCAGGGAGCACCCAGATATCAACCAGAAAAGACCCAGGATCCTCTTGTCCCCATGATACAATTCTTACAATCACAGCATCATTGAGGTTGGAAAAGACCTCTGAGATCCCCAGCCCACCACAGTGCCCACTGACCATGTCCTTCAGTGCCACATCTCCACGGTTCTGGAACATCTCTTGGTGGCCTATGCCATGTACCATCACAAAACTTCCTCTTTGAATTTTTCTCTAGGTCATGATCAGATGTTCTTTTATCATCTCCCTCTGGTTAAGACAAGCAGGCTCAACATCCAGGCTGGCATTCCTCTGAGGACCTGTGGTTGTCTCTTTTACAGAGACAGAATCCACTGAACTTGTTTATGCCTTACTCTCCTTTCTCCACAGTGGTCATGTAGACCTCTCACGTGTGGATATCCACACTGACAGCCAGGGATATTCCAGCTTTTTAGCTTTGCATAGTTCTCCCATCATATATTATAGAATCATAGAATAGAATCATAGAATGGCTTCGGTTGGAAAGAACCTTAAAGATCATTGGGCTCCAACCCCTTCCATGGGTTGGTTACCCCCACCAGCTCAGGCTGCCCAGGGCCCCATCCAGTTCAGACTTGAGCACCTCCAGGGATGGGGCACCCACAACCTCTCTGGGCAGCAGTGCCAGTCGCTCACCATTCTCTGCTCTTCAGAGTCCACGTGCAAAACAATACAGAGCATCTCTAGTGTTTAAGCAACTGAATCAAGCACTGGGCACAATGTGACCCCTTCAGAGATTATTTGATCAGACACACATTCCTGTAGTCCTGTCTCACCTTCTCCAAAATCTAGCTCAGGTGCAGTGGCAGGTTTTTATGTGAACTTCATTTGTTGTAACTTCTTCAGATCATTTTGCATAGGAAAACAGCACTGCCTTCACAGTGTAAGCTGTGTCATGAGCCAATGGCAAATAGGAAATAGCTCTTAGGAAAGTATTTACTGCTTTGAATCACCAAGTCCTGAGCTCCACCCTTTTTCCTAACCATGGACTTGTCTTGAAGCAAAGCAAATCAAGCCATGGCAAATCTAATACTTGGTTTAAGAGAAAGCTGGCAAGGATCATGCCCTCAGTAGACATCCAATCCTCTCTGAGACTGAAGAGCCAAAGGGATTGAGTTTCCCTTCATACTTTTCTGAGCTCTACAGTTAACTCAATGAAAACCTGGCCTGAGAGAAATGTTTTTTTTTTCTTCTAACATGAAGGTGGCATTGGCTATTTTCTGTCTATGGGAACCATAAGCTTTCACCAGGCTGATGCCAGCACCATTTGTGCACTTTTGTTTCCAATCACAACAGTGTTTGGGGGGATTTTCTTCTTCTGGGAGTCTTTTGGTTGGCTGGTTGATTGGTTTTCAGTGGGAAGATCTGTTACAGGACTTGTGCCTTTATGTGAGTATCCATCCAAGGAAGAACTTGTCTGTATTTCTAACTCAGCTAAAGCATAGGCTGCATAGAAAGTTTGTATTTTTGAAACCTCCCTCCAGCAACTGCAGCTGTCTCACTTGGCAGGCAGAAAATATCTTCAGTTTTATTAGGATGAGCAGTGTGCAAGAGAAGAATAAATCATGGTAGCATCTTCTCAAAGCCCAGGAGGGCAGGGAGAAACCTTGACCTAATGCCGTGGATATTTCAGTCTTCATGCAAAAAGTCCTGGTGTCCCCAAGGGCCCCTTGATCTCCTCTTTGACTTTGGCCCTCATGGGTATTATAAACTTAAACCAGTAACTTCCAATCAATTTTGTGTTGTTTTAGGATGGATCCATGCCCTATGGAAGACAGACTCAGCAGTTATCACAGGTATGATGAAGACACCTGTCCTGCGTATGTCAGATTTGTCAGATTGAAAGATTCATCTCACATCACATGGGATGTCCATGATGTGAAAATCTACCTTTGGGCTGCTCACTCAATGTAGGGGAAAGGAGTGGGCACTCTGTGGCCTCAACTCAACTCATCCTCTTACACATCCTGCTTCAGATACCTATGGCTCCATGAACTACGCCATTGACTTCTCTGTTTACTACGAAGAGGTTCTCAGTGAACAGTCAAATAATTCATCCTTTATTCCTCCACACAGAAACAGCCCATTTTCTGAACCTGTTTAAGCCCACTAGGATCATTTAATTGATGTATCATTTCATTTTTACATTAGTACGATGTAATGATGAGTCACGTCTTCTGTTTTCCACGGAGCTCCATTTGATCAAGAGTGGCAGAAGTGGGAGTAGAAACTGACTGATGAGATCATCATCCCTCTTGAGAAAACCATTCCCTCAATCAGTCTGTCGCTACAAATTTATTTTGTGAAGTGGAATGCTGAAATATTTATGTTATGCTATCAGCTGTATTCTTGAATGAGCATTTATTTGCACACACAAAAGCACACAGCAAAAATAAAGTAAAATAATAAATCTGTTCTCAAGGAGTAGGGACAAAATAACTTGCAAAAGGAAATCCCAGATACTAAAGAAATACAACCACACATTATTTACTGCCCCTTCTCCATTCCATTTTTACAAAAGCTGACAGCAGGAGTGCTGTTCTTTCTGTAAACGTAGTTTCTTCTTCCTCACAAATTTTTTGCCCCTTCAGTGTGGAGATAGCACCATGGGCACAGCATTTCCATTTCCCATCGCGGGGACTGAGGTAAAAATAGAGAATCATCTTGGTGGGGAATTTCAAACAGGAATACCCTATGAAAAAGGAGACTTTCATTATGCCTCTATTTTTATGTTTAGCATTAGTACTAGACAATAAGTAGGTTATGGGGTTGAGTGAAAATCAGAAGTGCAGCATCAATAGATGGTGATTTGACCAATACAGCCAGGATTGTTGTTGGATGTTCTTCTCATCCTCTGAAGTTGTACACTGTCACACTAGCTCATGGCACTTCCTCGGGTGGAAGCATCTCTTTTGATTTAATTTCCCTGTGTGTGGGCAATCAGGAGTTTAGAGCATGTGTTACTTCTTAACACAGGCATCTGAAATCAATTTTTAGGTATCTACCATGTCTGTTCCTCCCTGCTGGCAGTGAAAGGAGTTGAGAAGGACTGGCCCCGCTCTACACATCTGTGAGGATGTCCAATAAATCATGCTGGTCTGGCTTTGGATGTGGTTGCACACAACCCACATGATACCTGCTCCACACAGCTGAGGATTCAAGTCTAAACATTTTCAGTTGAACAGAGCAGTCATGAAACCAGTCCTGAAAACCCTTTTTTTTTTCCTGGAGCAGAAACATACTGCAGTCTGAAGAAAAATAGAAAGGGCTCTCAGCAAAAATCCCAACCTTTTTAGGTATGTGCAATTTAAAATCCATTACCAACTGATAACACATGAGCTGTGTTCCACCACTTTTTCCAGTGAAAACCTTGTCTCAAAGGCTGGCAGCTGTCACAATGCTTTGATCCGTCTTCAAATTGCCACTCTGGATTTAATATGAAATTTTTAGCTGAGCCAAAGCAAGAGAGGTTTCCCTAATGCCAGACTTTGACAGGCTTCCTATCTGCATCCATCTATGGATGGAGGAGCTGGGGAATTGTCATTCTGGAGTCTATTCTTGGATCTATGCTAGAGGGAAGATACCAGCCTAATCTTTGTGTTTCATAGAGAGAAGCAAACCCACACAGTGAGCCTATCTCATTCTCCAGCACTGCACCCAGACATGTCATGTCTGAAATAATAATAACATCTAGCATGAGGAGGCCTATGAGTCAGTGCTAATATTGGGTTAGTGGGTTTGGTGGGGATGGGCTAATGGTTGGATTAGGTGATCTAAGTGGTCTTTTCCCACCTTAGTGATTCTATGATTGCAACTTCTGACACCAGCAGCAGCACAATAGTCAAGATTTGCAGATGTTTTCCATGCGGAAGAGGAATCAGAAGCCCAGAATTTAGTGTTACATGAGACTTCATAAAGTTAACAGTTTGGATATTAAGAGAAATTGGTTCTCAGAAATAATGGTGATGCTCTGGCACAGACTGCCCAGGGAGGTGGTGGAGTCACTGTCACTTGAGGTGTTCCAAAACTGTGGGGATGTGGCACTGAGGGTCAGTGGGCATGGTGGGGTTGGACCAGAGTTGGACCAGATGATCTTAGAGGTCCAACCTTAATGACTCTATAATTCTGTGATTCTGCTCTCAAAATGTAACATAACGCATTTATGCATGCACACAAGTCCTGATATCAAATAATCCTATTGTTTGTAGGACGATCCCAACAGTTCTGTGGTTCCCCAGAAATGCTCAGAAGCCAAGCCCCAGAGAAGCACATTCAAGCCAGGGGAGCAAGAAAGCAACATGTCAAAGCTCAGGGTGTAGTTCTGTTTGATGTGTCACCACCAAGGGACAACAGGGGTTGCAGAGGGACAGACTCACCGTCTCCTCTCTGTTTTACACCGCTGACAAATGGACCCTTCCCCCACTTAGATGTCTGCTGTGAGAACTGAAACATTGGGATGGGATATAAATCAGTCTGGCAAGCCTCTAAAAGGAATCAAGGTTAAAGGACACAAATGAATGCATTAAATTCACTAAACTGCTGAGCACCAAAAACTGCAAATTGCTCAGCACAGATTACAGATACGTACAGAAACCAGCCATTCCTCTGTGTGCTTCAGAAATGTCTCTGTGGCAGCAGAGCATTCTCCATAAAAATCCTTTCCTGAGCTTCATCTGTCACAGTCTTGACCCCTTGCTTTCCAGGAGCCACTTATTGCTCCTGTAAAGGACACAGAGCAAAGCAAGGCAAGCCTGGATTCCAAGATAAGTCTGGTTCCATCCCCAAATGATGAAGTTTTATCTCCTGATCCTCCTCTTATATCTCCTAGGAGTCCATAGCCTGCTATAGGAAGATGACAAAGCTGAGTCCTACCTAGGGAAGGTTCACACCACCAATGCTTTGAGAAGCCCCTCATGCTCTCTCCATCACTGAGCCTGTAGTCTTTGTAGGTGTTGCAGAGCTGTGTGCTGTGAGGTCTGCATCGGACTGATGGAGATGGGGGTCCATTTCCTTGTCAGCATGGAAATTGAAGATCTGCAGTCTAGTTCCAGCAGGCTTCAGCCTTCCTGTTCCTCACATCTTCCCTTGTAGCGTCTACAAAAAGGCAGTGGTGAGGCCTCTGTCAGGATGGTCATAGTTGGTATCGCCTCAAAATGCTTCTAAGAGTTCTTGAAGGGATGCAAGGGTTAAATCCTGGGGCAGTTCTCTTCACACCAAGTAGCACCATGAGTGGCCTGCTGCCCTTCTGAGGGACTATTAACCACACACCAGTGCTAGGAAACTCACTGTGCTGTTTGCAAACTGCTCCTGCTGGTCATAGGGAGAGGCAGCCCATTGCACCCCAGCCCCGTGTCCATGAACTATTCCAGCATGGCTGCAGTGTCTCTGCTGAGTGCCTCTACTGCAGGACCCCTGAATCCTGGCATCTCCCTCTGTGTTTCCTTTTATAACCTAAGACCCTCAGCAGCTCGAGCTGGCTCCATCTTTTCCCCTTTGTAGTGAATAATTTCCTTCTGTCATGTCCTCTAAGGCCTCCTGAGGAGCTCTCCAAGGAGTCTGTGATGTCAAAACATGCTGTAAATCATTTATCCGCAGCTTTCCCAAGGAGGAGCCCACAAGCACCACCATGTCCCTCCGGGTCAATTCCCACCATTCTGTCGGTGCTGCTCAGTGGGTTCTCAGCCTCCAAAAATTCCTTCAGTTCTTTCTCACTGCATTACAGAATGCACGAGTGGGTGCCAAAAACTGAGCCCTGCACTCCCCGCATCCTGACTCAAAACAGATATCAATGGAGAATTATACAGGCTGTGCAATGCATTATCCCTGCAGAAGCTTTGCCATGCCTCGTCCTATTAGAAGCCAGTTTTCCCCCTAAAAATGAAAAACCATCTCAGAAAAGATTGCATAAAAGTATCTCATCTCTTCACAGACTGTCATGCTGTTTGTAACTCTCTCCAATTTTTTTTTTTTTTTACATCAACATATTGGCAGCTTCTATTCTAAAACGGAATGATTGCTTGAGTAGTCAGCTGTGAGGAAGAAGCATTTCTACGCTCCTCAGTGTGCTGCCTCACTCCCACACATCTCAGTTCAGCTGATAATCTCCTGCTTGGCTATTACTTTCTCACCCATTGCACAGTTCCAGCAGCAGTACTGGGGGTGGGAGAATTCTATCTGTCCTCTGTTGGGAGTTTTATCACCATCCCTGGAGGTTTTGAAGAAAAGGGTACAAGTGGCACTCAGGGATGTGCTCAGTGGGCATGGTGGAGGCGTGTTCATGTTGGACTTGATGAACTTAGAGGTCTTTTCCAACACTAACAATTCTGTATTCTATGACTTTTCCATATAGAATTCCTCTAGCAAAGAAATGGCATTAGGGAGAGGAAGGAAGGCTGATGAAAAGGTCACATCTGACATTGCAACTGTGCTGAGTCCTCTGTGTCATGCAAGGAAGCCAACTGACACTGGAGAAGACAAGGAGGCAGGGAAGGAAGAAGATAGGCCTTACCTCCCTCCAAGGATGCCAGCACATTTCAGACTCACTGACAAAACTGGTTCTTATTCAAGATGTTCCCTGGTGTCACATTTTTGCAAGACCTAGAGGGCACATCCTTACACTGACAGTGCTTGTCTGAGGAAGCGTGAGATCCATGCTGACTCCACAGGCAGTACTAAAATGTTCTGAAGAAGTGGCTTGGAGTTGCTCTGGTAACAGAGGAACCCATATCTTTTGGGGCATTTTTGTTTGTTTGTTTGTTGTTATAGAATGGCTTGGGTTGGAAGGGACCTCAAAGATTGCCATGGGCAGGGTTGCCAACCACTAGAGCAACTTGCCCAAGAGCAAACCCAGTCTGTAGAAATGGGCCAATCCTTGACATAATAGGGAATAAACCAAATCAATTCCCACCTGCTTTTGCTCCCACTTGGCTCTGCTTTTTTCCTCCTGCATCCCCTGTGTTACACAAACCTGATCCAGCAGCAGGTTGAGAGCTGGTTCTCAGGATCAATACACCAAGATGTTCCTAAGCAAAATCACATGAAGCCAGGCCAACCATCAGCTCACTCTGCCCCTTCTCTTCTCCCTCAATGCAAAACCAGGAACCGTTGGTGCTCTCCAGTCACTAAGAAACAGATTTCCATCATCAAAAGATCTTTTAAGCTTGTGCTGTGCTAAGAAATGCAAGTCACATTGCCTGGATAGCATTAAGGCTCCCCAAAGCCCTCAACTGGCCCTAATATGATGCATACCTGAACCTCATTTAGCTCAGCCATAGACAAACACTCATATTAGCACCGTGAACCACAGAAGGACTGTCATGGTTAAAGTTCATAGCAAGAGAAGGGTGGTGAGTGGAAACAATACCTTTTGTTAATCTAATTGGTGCATCTCAAGAAGGCAGACAAGTCATTGGGCACACAAGCTGTTTCTCTCTGCAGCAAATGCCTTCAGCCTGCTATTTGGCCTTCACAATAATGTGATTTTGAGCAGCTGTGTAGAACATAATCAGTGGCTAAATCTGGCAGAAAAGCAGGGTTTTCTTGTTTTCCCAAGTCCATAATAAATGCAAGAAGCTTGCCAGGGAGGGGCGTGCATATGTATATGAGTGTGATTTGCTGGAGGGAGAGGGCAAAATATTTCATGGGGTTAGTGGTGACTCAGAAAGAATTCTAAAGGGACTTAGACCAGCAAACAAACATAATTTGAGGTGGTGGACTGGATTTGGTGTCTGCAAGTGTTGAGGGAACCTGGCATTCCTGTTAATCTCATCAGTTCCATGTAGAGTTTGGTGCCCTTGGCTCCTCATCTCTGAGCCAGCATGGGGCTGGGAAACTCACTGCTCCGAGCTCCTAAGGACTGAAGGGAGGACCTTTCCTTACACTAGGGGAGGTTCACTGCACGCTGGGTGAAATAGCTCAGTCAAAACAGACCAACATTTTTAGACTGAACTTTGTGTCACTGGAAAGTCTCCCAGAAGCTGTTAGATTGAGCAGCTACCTTAGAGGATCTTCCGTTAATGTTGAGGTCAGTGAAGGAGAAAAGACAAAGAAAATGCATGCCTATAGGGCCTCTAAGGCAGCGTCTGTACAGCTCTGTGCAAACAGTTGGACTTTGTGACCTCAAGGTTTTTCCTAATCCTAATGATTCTGTGGTTTGAGTGGGCACAGTGGGGGTGGGTTGGCAGTTGCTCTGGTGAAATTAGTGGTCTTTTCCAACCTTAATGATTCTATAATTCTGTACCTGAGCTTCTCCTGGGACTTCAGTTTGCTTAATCAGACTCAGCTGGTCTCTCCCTTTCCTCCCCTGGAGCTATCAAATTTTCAGGTCTGTTCCTCCACCTTCCAAATCACATCGGATTTCCTCTCCCAAGAGGCCCCAAAGAAGAAAGAATCTGTGTTCACCTGCCCATACATCTCCTTGGTAGGCAACCAGAAGTCCAAGGGTAACATTTAATCCCTAATGCAATTCTTAAATTAATCACTACATCTGCAATTAGGCTAAAACAAGCTTATCAACTACCTGGGTCAGACCTCTCACTCCTGTTTCCATCCACCAGTCATCATCTTAATCAGATAGAGGCAGTGATAGTGCTTATACTCCAATGAAGGGAATTCGTTTCTATACGGTAATCAGAGGTATCAGCATTGAAAATGCAGTTGTACTTCCTCTCACAAGCTTTATTGTTTTGAGTGACTCAATTCAAGTGTATTCATCACAACCTAATGTGTTCATTAGTTTTCATGCTGTGACCGTGCATGAAACTATTCCATCTATGGAGTGTCCCATCTGCCCACTTACTCTGTGTTTATCTGTGATGTGAAAGCATGTGAAAAGAATGCACATGGCATTGGGAGTTGGACTAGATGACCTCTGAAGATCGCTTCCACCTCAAATGATTCTGTGATTCTATGATGACTGCAGGATTGAAGAGAGTTGTGAAGGGTACCATGGTTTTGTGTATTCATATTGGACCTTCAAAGGATGTTGGGGTCGGACTTGTGCTGTGCTAAGCATCACAGAGGAAAGCAGCTGTTACACAGAGGAGTTCACCTGGTACACACTTCTCCATACTGGGAGGACGTGCTCTGAAAGAGAAGGGAGGAGGTCAGGGATGCACCTCACACAGTCTGCTCTCACATCAGCATAAGGCATCGAACTCTGGTACCAATGGGCAGATGATTCAGAGAGGCCAGCAGATCCTGTGTGTGATCATAGGATATCTCATCCAAGGCGAGAGTGTGATGAAGTGTTCACTGTTACTAGTGGATATGGGTTGGCCAGTGAAGGTTTGGCTCTCTAGTTCTCATATTCCTACAAATGCATCCAGATAGTCCATTACACATTTCTGAATGTAGAGCACTATATATTTTGGACATTTGTATTACATGTAGTCAGCACACTCAAATGTCAGCACAGCTCTAACACGAGAGCCCATGGGTACCACAATTGGCACTGACAGAGATGGTGAGCACCTTGTCGTCAGTATTACTTTCCAGCTTTGTGCCACGGACTTCCCTGAGTCATGTACTATTAATGATGAGTCTCTTGCTCTCTGAAATCTCTTTCATAGTGTGTCCACGTTGGAAGCAGAAGTGAGGTTAACACTGTCACTATTCAGGAGCAACCTGGTCCAGCTGTGTCTGTCCCTATTCATTGCAGGGGAGTAGGACCATAAGGCTTTTAAAGGTCCCTTCCAAATCAAACAATTCTATGATTCTATGACCCAAATTTCCCAGTTTTGATGAGAAGACAAGATGTGCCAGCTCTGTGATTGCTCTCCTGCTGTCACGATTAAACTTGTGTGGAAAGACATTGCTAAGATAATAACAGACTGATGGAAACTATTGAGAGTGTGCTAGTAAAGATGAAATTATCGCAATAGAAATATTCCCTGTAAAAATGGCCAAGAACATTAGGGTAATTTTCGGTCATACCTGCTGTGAACCTTTGTAAGAAGCAACACCAGCAAAAAATGTACCAGAGGAAGGAAACCAGGAAAAAATATTCTGGAAATCTTCATGTTACACTTCCCCAAAGTTTGCAATGAGCTCGGGTAGCATAACTATATACATAACTATATTTGGAATAACAATATGTGAGTGCCACAGAGGATAGCAGGACGTCCCTTTCTATTTCCAGTAGTGCTGAACCATGAATAAGAATCATAGAATGGATTGGGTTGGAAGGGACCTTTAAGATTATCTGGTTTGTAACAGCTCCCACTAGATCAGGTTGCTCAAAGCTCCATCCAGCCTGGCCTTGAACACCTCAGTTCAAACTGTGTATTTTCTTGCAAGTTCCTAACTACTTCAGCAGACAGAAATAGTGCTTGAGAAAGCAAATCTCTGGATAGGCAGAGCTGGGCTGGGCTGCGTCCCAACAGAAATAAAAATATTCTGTCAACCCCATGCCTGAGGACAGGCTGTATTGAGATAAGAAGACTCAGCTCTGGTTAAGGACATCGTTGTAGAAAAAGTCTTAGATTCCAAGCTGCACGGTATTTTGCTCTGATTCCAGCAATGAGCTTGAGCTTTGTGCTCAAACGTAAATGGAGGCACCAACTGCAAGTGATCCCTGGTCACCTCATCAGAGAAATGAGGTCTACCAGCCAGTGCTTGACTGGGCATCCTAACAGAGGCTGTGTGCGAGGGTGATACAGTCCTTCTAGGATTCCTCAGTTTAAGATCTGGAGAAGAGAAATCCTTTCTGTGAACTTACCAGGAAAATGATGAAGCCTTTAAGTAAAGCACTCTGATTTAGTCCTGAATGCAGAAAAGGGAGTGCAAAATTTCTTCTCTAGGGAGTTTTACTCTGGTGCAATAGGTATTGAATCTGACACATCCATCTCCTGCACAGAGATGTGGAAGATCTTTCTTTCAGGAGAAAATGAAGTTAGGAACTTGATTTTCTTCTCTTTTTTTTTTTTTTTTTCCCATTGAGATGTATCTTTTAAACACAAAGTATTTAATCATTAAATGATGCCTACACTGATGTAGAACAATAGACCTCTTCTATCAGTCAGAATTTTACACAGGAAGACTTATTGTTTGAGAAGGAAAATAAAGATTCTCTGCCATGCCACCCTTAAAAATGTTCATTTAGGCTTTCATTGAGTGAAATTATTCTAAAAAAAAAAAAAAAACAACTCTTGTTAAACGTAATCATGATAACTGGTTCATTTTAACTACTGTTAAGATTGAAGATTGAAGAGCTTGCCTCCTTCTTTCTTCATTTCTTCCCGTGCATTTATACTTCTGTCAAGGTCAAAGCAATTAAGCTTTCCTCTTCTGACATGGCCAGCTGCCTGGAATCCCAGGGGAGCTGGGAAGACAGAGTGTGATGTTAAAGGCAGGATGCTCAGGGAGGGAGGGAGGGAAAAATAGAAGCACTCGGGTGCCATTTCCTCAGACAAAATGATGTGCAAGGGAACATTTTGTCCATGTCACTGTAGAAATGTGCACATACCCACACTGCTTCTGCCTCAAACAAGAGTCAACTGCCAGCACTGGCTCAAGATAATGGAAAAATGGGCCTCATTTGAAAGATGCTTTGGAAATGAATGATGTTATCTCAAGTGCTTTGGAGATGACTGAATTGGGCTGAAAATGCATGCAGCCCATGACCGTACCAAGCTTTGTCACCTCTCCTGCAACTCTGCGCACTACGTGCAGGCATCTGCTGAAGTTCTTTTCAGAAAGCACTTCACTGATGCAAAGTCCATGGATTTGGAAAGTGTTTGGGCATTCAGTGACTCTGAACCCCCTGCTATAAAGTAGAAGTGTAAAAGCCCCATCAGGCAGGGGCTGGAGCTCCCATCCTGGCTCTTACTGCTCTCAGCATTACACTGCTGAGCCCTTCTCTGTTGATTTGCTTCCCTCCTTTCCATGCTGAGCTGTTCTTCCCCTGACATGACTGACTGTCTCTTGCTGAGGTCTCCAGAAACTAAATGTTGTAGCACTACAAGTAATAAAAACATGCTAGGAAGGCTCGGAAATTTAATGCACCATCTAAGCTCCCAGATTCCTTAAAAAACAATGCAGAAACCCTCTGCAAGCAATTCCAGTTCATGCCCTCATCATCACTTCTTAATATCTCTATTTTTTATTAAAGTCTTCCCTTTGCCTGAAACCACAGTCACACGTGTGGATTAATTCTATACCAATGAATCTCATTTGTATGCAACAATATGTCAAACGATGCACCACTGTTTTCCGAAGAGGCTTTTTCTGGTTTTATAATAACATTTTTTTTCCCCTCCCTCTGTTAGGCTGTTATTATTGTCACAGATTAATGAAAGAATAAAACATACAGAGAAAGGGAAGAAAGACCATGAAACAGAAGCTTGCCAAAACCAAATCCTTTACATTTTGCCTTCCTCCCAAACTATTGCAAACCCAATCATTTCTCATATAGCCATCACTTATAAAGGGTTTGGTGAACCCAACTGCTCATTTCCCTGGTGTAGGAGAGCAGCTGGGCAGCACAGGAACTGGCTTTTTCATTGTCTGGCACCAATAAGAAGTTGTCTCACCTAACTATGGGCATCTGTGGTATGTGTCTGAGCATTACATGACATGCCTGCTCTCCCCTTTACAGTACCACTGAGATAAGAGGACGTTTGTGGAGAGAGTGTCTTTATCTTGAGGTCTACTTTCAGGCCAGATGAATTGTGCCTTAGAAACATTTGGAGGGAGTCGCTATAAAGGGATTTACATGTACTCTGTTTAAAGGTTTCATTCTTATCCTGATATCTCATCTAAAATTATTGAATCAAGAATCATTAAAGTTGGAAAAGACCACTAAGATCATCTAGATATATTCCCGAAGTGTCACCATCCCTACCTAACAAATTTTGGCCCAGCAAGGTGAGTTTGGCACACACTCAGGTCCTTCTCCATTCAGCAGAGAGCTCACTGCCAGCAGAGTGTTCCAGAGACATGAATCCATTGGGAACCCCATGGATCCACAGTAAGTGACCACTCACCAAGGGCTCACAGGCACATCGTGTCTGAAACCCTGCTCTCTTCCACTAAATTAAGCACCTAAGTCACACTGAAATGTCTTCAGCCATCCACCCCTTGAAATGTGAATGATGTCGTAAGGCAAAGCATGAGAACTGTCCCTAAAACCAACTGGTTTAAGTTTTGCCATCTTCCTACGTGAACTACCTTAACTTTCCCTTTAAACAGACAGTTCTAAAATGACACTTAATAAGTCTTTTTTTCCTGAACCTCATTGTTTCTCGTAAGAAATGGACACCTAGCAAAGCTCCATGATATGTAATGTCTTCTAAACTTAATTATAAATTAGGTTGTTTGCTGGACAGAACAGTACATAGGCTTTTCACTGCAGATTCTTACAACATGCATGCAACAGCAAATATCCCAGTAATTCCCATGAATTCACCCTTTCAGCTTTTTCTGTATCTGTGAAATCTGATCGCTCAAGACTGAGCCCATACAGGCCAATGGATGGCTCGAAAAAAGGATGGCTAATAATGTGTTCCTGGGTGTCTGGGGGAGAGAGGTTGCAGGCCATGTCTTTCTCTGCTTTGTTCAACTCCAACCACAAGGCAGACAGGATGCCTGCAATTTCTAGAAAGGATGGGTATGTAACTTGATAAAATCCTGATTAGAAGCATTTCTCAGTTAATGACCATCAATTAATGCTAATCGCCAGTGTGTGACAAAGAAAATAATGGATTCCTGCTGCCTACACTGAGCTGTCCACACAGATCAGACAATATCCCTTCCTGCATTGATGAATAAGGAGTGAAGAGCATCAGCACATAAAACAGACTGTCGCTGCTGAATGTGGAGCATCCTGTCGTGTCTGCCATGAAATACTTGGTGAGGATTTGGTCTCAACATGTGCTCATCCGCTGATAATCACATAAAGGCTTGGGTTGGAAGGGACCTCAAAGATGATCCACTTCCAACCCCCCTGCCACGGGCTGGTTGCCAACCTCCGCATCAGGCACCAGATCAGCCTGCCCAGGGGTACATCCAACCTGACCTTGCATTCCTATCCCAAGGATGGGAACTAACACATCACTGGGAGTTCACACATCAGTCTTCCCAAATCACTGGTGACCGTGAAAAAATATCTTGGTGATACCTTCATCCTCGCAGCATGGAACATATTGCTGGCTATGATGTTCCCATCTCCAAGGACTGTAGATGTTAGATTTGCCCTTGACCAAAGATACTCAGATGCCAGGGCACTCACAGGTCCATGATATCCAAACATATCCCACTGTGTGACTCTGGGCCAGTACAGCAGTTCTCTACTAGACCAACAACCAGGTTTACACCCATTTCACAGCCCTTTTTCCACTCTGACTGACAAAGCTTCAGGTAAAGGAATGCTCTCTGCCCCTGTGGCAGGCAATGGCATGGAAGGAAACCACAGCACCACTACCTTTCTGACATCAGTTCAGTAGAGCTGGCACTGCTGAAGCAGCTGGCTTCAGAGGTGGCTCCAGATGGTCCTAGAGGTCCCTAAAGCAGGACACTGGCAGGGGACTTGATAACTAACATTCATTGTCCTAAAGCCAGTGCAAGGGCAAAACCTGAATCCTCCAGGAGCGTCCCTCCCTCTCTTTTGCAGTTATTATGGGCAAATGTTACTGTATGTGGGCCTTTCCTCTGTCACTGCCTAGACTTTACAAAGGGAGGAGACAAGAGTTTGGCGTGTTTTCCCTCCAGTCACCTTCTCTGCAGAAATGATGTCACCAGCTATTCGAAATTTCCTCAGAGGCTTCCAGGGGAATCTCTGGAGCTTTTGGCTATTGTCTCAGGGAAGATGTAAATTATAACGTCTGCTCCATCAGCACAGACAGCCCAGGTTCTGCTCACCAGGGTAGAGTACCATGCAGCATTAATCTGCTCCAGGTAACCCAGCTGTGTTGCTTTTTCAGGAGCCAGCTTTCTCCAGGATCAGTCATCAGTTGTCTTGTAATGCACCATCCCAGTTAGCATTACAGGAAACACAAGTGTATGGACTATCTGACTCTAATTGTGAAGCAATTATTCCTAATGACAAATTTTATGTTGGTCATGCCAGCAGTATTCATCACCTTTTGGGGGCTTCGGTCTCTGTAAGTTTAGCAGCCAGAGTTAACAGACAAAAAGGAGAATGGGGAAAAAGCTTTCCTTGGTCCTTACCAAGCAGGCTCAGATGACTGGAATAGCTCCCCTGAGAAGACTAGCACTGTGCATCCCCATGTATTTTCAACCTACTAATTACCCCTTTTCTCCCTGACAGCTCATAAAAGTATTCACTACCATTGGAGGTGGCTTTTGTTGCATGGTGTTTGTACATGAATGCAGTCCAAGACAATGCAGGAAGAGCAGAGCTGGCAGGATCATGCTCTCCTCCCACAGTCCTGCAATTACTATGGATTAAATCAAGAAACGGAAGCAGTTGTTTCATAGTTAAATGTGAGTTGCAAACAAAGAAGCAGAGATGTGTGCCAAATGTCAGGTGCACAAAGGCTGAAGAAGATGGAGGGAAGAATATTTAGTTAAAAGTAAGCATCTGGGAAGTAGCTGTCTCCATCTGAGCTAGTCACCTTCAGATCTGAAGTCAATAGGGATCGAGTCTATTTAGTCAATGGGATGTGAGGCACAGTTCAGGTGTGTTCTTTGGCATAAGCTAAAATAAGTCAGATGAATCATGCTGTGGAAGTGACTATTTTCTCCTTTGATGGAAGAGTCCAGGCTGATTAGCTCAGCTGTAGACATTCATAGGTTGGACAGCATCTTCCCATATACTGGCATTGGTTCCTTTTGTGTCTGGATTATTCTCACTGTCTCAATCACTTGATATCTCTACACAGTGTGACCAAATGATTGCGATGTTCCTGAGAACTTTAGTTATTATTTCACTCCCTGCAACGCTGCCTGAAGTCACATTATTGTGGGGAATCTCACATTACTTTGAAACAAAAGAAAAAATCATGGAAAAAAAAATCAAAAAGAAATCTTTTTATCAGGTTTCATAATCTTAGGAAGAAGAGGTTTAATTCGAGCTTTGTATTTTCAACAACCATTTCTAAGGAGTAACTGAAACATCTTCGTCAGCACAATTGTATAGAGAAATTCTAAATCCTAACAAGCTCCTTCATTCCTCACAGGTGTTATTTTTGTTTGTTTGTTTATGCTTTCAATAAGAGGTCAAAGTCTACAAGTTACCCAAACATCAGCTCGTTGAACTGTTTCCCAAACCAATGCCTTCACAAGGGGTTCATATCCATCAAAGGCATTGTGCTAGTGTTGAAAGTCCTTGCATTCAGTTCTGTAGCACAAGCTGCACATTCAGCCCAAGTCCAGAGCAGTTGGATTAACACTAATTGGGACTCATTAATCAGATAACCATATAATCACATTATAATCATATTAATGCACAATTAATATCGGTTAAGAAGATGTAGGAGTCCTCTGTGGCATCAGAATAGCATGGCCTTAAGAGCGTGCATTCTCATCATGGCTTAAGAACAGCAAATCTCAGATGTTTTTAAAGCCGAGACAACTCTTGAGTAGAGCAACTTCTATATGTGTAGATATGCTGCTTATAAACCTAGAAATTGGAGATCATAGAATCATAGAATGGTTTGGTTTGGAAGGGACATTTAAGATCATCCAGTTCCAACCCCCTGCAATAGGCAGGAACACCTCCCCTTAGACCAGGTTGCTCACAGCCCCATCCAGTCTGACCTTGAGTGCTTCCAGGGATCTACATCCTCACCGGGTAACCTGTTCAGTGTCCCACCACCCTCACAGTAAAGAATTTCTTCCTAATATCTAGTAAAAATCTACCATCCACCCTATTCAAAGCTTTCTGAATACAGTCCAACTGGTTTGCTCAAGTAGGGGAGTTGGATGAGATGACTCCTGAGGTCCTTTCCAACCTCAACCCTTCCACGACTCTGTCAAATACCTTTAGGTACAGGAATGAACTGCCTGTTGAACCCCAGTTGAGACAGGATGCCTTTCTAGAAAACAGGCTATTCATCAGAGCTTCACTTTCAGATACGTTTCCATATATTCAGTTTTCACGGTGAGAGTTCGATAGCACAGTGGACAGTCCCGGGTTTTACATGCACAGACACAAAGTAAATCTGCATTTCCCCACCATTGGAGACATCCTCATTTTGGAGACACCCAAGGTCAGGCTGTTCGGGGCTCAGAGCACCTGATGGAGCTGTGGCTGTCCCTCTTTATTGAAGGAGGGTTGGAGCAGATGGCCTTTAAGGATCCCTTCCAACTCAAACATTTATATGATTCTGTGATTATAAAAACAAATCTTGCTTTGTATTCTCATCTCACCTCAATCACATCAGATTTCCAGAGAAACAAGATACAGCCAAATATCAACCATGTGCTCAGATGGAACACTGCTATAGAACATGACTTCTTTGCAGTGAGGAGGAAGAAATATCCTTCTATTTACTGTCTCAGAGAGACAGGTCGCTTACCCTGAAACAATGCCAGCAAATGAGCTAAGTCTGGGAGCTTCAAATTAATTGCAGAGAGAAAGAAATCCCATGTTCAAAGTGCAATCCTACTCAGATTGTTTTCACATCCATTATGGGCTCACAAAGAATCAGGGTTGGATGTTATTATTTTGTCAGTTTTGAGAACCAGTGCTTGCTCAAGTTTTTGCTTCAAATAAAGGATATTTCAAAGAAAATAGAAGAAGAAACATGAGAGAGTGTGTTTCCAGCTTTGTTTTCTGACCTTTAATGCATCCTCTCCTTTGGAAGCATGTAAAGTACAAGAAATCAATGGCACTCATTTTCTCCACCTCCAAAAGAAGAGTAAGAAAGCAAGACAATAAAGAATGAAATGTCAAAAATCTTTTCTCCCTTGAGTCAGCACCCAACAAATCCTTGCAACACCGTGAGCCCAGACTGGAAGCTCCTGCACTCTGGCAGTGAGAACATTTTATCATGAAACCTGGGCAGGATGAAAACTATCTGTAATTAAATGTCAAGAAGTTTTGTTGATGGGTCTCTCTCCATAGGCAGCCAGTGGGGCCTGAAGCTCTGGGGACTCAGGAGAGCAAATAATGCCCCAGGTGCCTGAATCACTAGGAACATATGTACATTAGAATCACTTAGATTGGAAAAGACCTTCAGGATCATCAAGTCCAACCATCAACCTGACCTACCACATCCCATTCCTTAGTGTCATCTCTGCACATCTCTAAAATACCCCCCGGGTTGGAGGTCCTACATGTCTTTGAGCAAAAGGACTCCCGTTTTTCTTTGCTCACTGGCCTTCCTCTGTATCCTACTTTATGTTCATAAAGACCCAATTTCTTCCTCTCTAGGTTTTTAAGGCTGTTTTTTGGGACAGCATGGCTTGAATCCAAAGGGTTTTCTGACTGCTAGTATGGACATGAACGATAGAATCAGAGAATGGCTCAGGTTGGAAGAGACCTCAAAGATCATCTAGTTCCACCCCCTCTGCTGTGGTCAGGGTCGCCAACCACCATGAGGTGGTACAGGGAAGGTCTGCAAGTGGCCACACCAGAGCTCCTTGCAGACTGCTACTGAAGGCTAGCACTGCTGAGCTTCCAAAACACGGGGATGGGTCAACATGAAGCTGACTAATGAGGCGCTTGAGCAAGAGCAAAGAAGTTTCACTTAAGAAACAAGGAGACCATATTTTGCATAACTTACGGGATGCCAAATAAACAGCCCCACAGCCCAGGGCAGGTTTGTGTAGCCAGGCTGTACAGAGGACAGACAGAATAAAGGATGCAAAGCAAAGGATAGGAAACAGCTCCATGCAGCTTCCAGGCAACCAATGCCAAATTGATGGTAAAGCATCACTAAAATTCAAATCACTAAAGTCTGAGATGCTTCTCTGCTCTTCTTCTGGTGTGTGGTTAGACTTGGGGCCCCATAATCCTGCTTGAATATTCATTTTACAGCAGACATGTCATTTTGGGAAAGAGACATTGCAGCCAGGGTGAAGGGAGTGTGATTCAGGGGACTGAGGGTGGCCAGGTGCCAGGGTCCTTGTAACATCCCAGCTCCCTGATCCACACATTGGACATCTGGAGCTGCTGGATCCCTCCCACCGTGCCCACATGTAAGAAGTCCACCCGTGCACACACATCCATGCTGGTGCCACCATGCTGAGAGATGCTAGGCAGCCGGACCAAGTCACACTGAGAGCCCACTACCAGCCCCAAACATGCTTGTACCGAGATAACAGACATGGACAGGTAATGGTGACCTGGACAGGTTGAAATCAGTGCTGGCACTATTTCTGCTCAAGTCAGTCTTTCATTTCAAGCCCTTATCAGCTGAGTGTGGCAGATATGGAAGCAGACACTGACTCTGTAATGATTCTCATGGCATCAGGATGGGAAGAGGTGGGCCCGGGCTGCACAATGAAGCTGTAAGAGCACCTGAATGAAGCTGCAGAAAACAAAAGAGCTTTTCCTCCTAATTCAGATGCTCAAAATCAATCAGAGGAGGTAGGGTGGGGGAAAAATGTTATCCTCCTTTATCAAGTTTGCCTTGCCGTGAGAGTTGTTTCCTAAATTAATAACAACAATCCATGGCGTACTGAGCCTCAGTTAGCACTGAATGTGTTTGCAATCTCATGAACAGTCGCGGTCTGAACAAATAATGGATGGAGCTCCCACCTCCCTTATCTCCCCTCGCCGCATTGTCCAGCTCTCCTGCTCTGTGTGTACCCAGCACAGCAACCTCGCTCCTTTCATCCTCCTGATGTGATTAACTGTGGCATCTTTAATAAAACCTGCAGCAATATTTCCATTGTAAAGCGGGGCGAAGATTTCATTTTTTCTTCCCCTTCTCCTTTACTTTGCCAACTTCCAGTTTTATTTCACTGTATAATTAATCAGCCACTGGAGCATGTGACAGCTCAGCTTATATTTAGTTCTCACTTCTCATGTGCAGCCTCATTGGATATAGCTGACCGGTCAAACGCACCATTGGATTTGTCTGAAAAAACAACACATGAATTACCAAGCTGGGTTGGACCTTTCCTCCACCCAGTCTAACATTTTGTTTCCAGCAGCAACTAGTATTCTGGTATTATAGCATCTTCCAGTCATACATTCATCCATCCAGCTTCACTCATCCATCAAACTACACAAGCACAGGACAGGGCTTGGACACACCATGCCAGCACCTGTATGTATAAAGGGTCAATGTGGAACTGAGGGACATTGGCTCATGGGCATGGTGGTGATGGGTCAACAGATGATCTCAGTGGTCTTTTCCAGTCTTAGTGATTCTGTGATTCAGTGCTTCTTGGATCCATGTCAGGACATCGGCCATGATGAGGAGTTGGCAGGTGAAGAGTCTGAGGAGTTGGGGGGTTGATATGGAGTTGAGGAAAGGAGCATGAGGGTGAAATCCTTGTCTGTGGAGACACTGAGAAGGAGTTCCTATCTAAATAGTAGCTACATATATATATATACATTTAATAAAAAGAGAGTGAAAAAGAGAGAAGATACACAAAAGACACATATATATTTTACGTGTGTTACCCAAATTCCCAAACGCAAGGAGGCCTTATTAAATCAAAAGTGAAAGGTTAGCTTTTGGGAAACACAATAGAACAAATCAAATTGTCAGAAGTGTGAGATCCCCCTAGGCAGGAGCAGGCTGGGAAGTGCTTCCACTGGCATCTAGTGGCAAGTTGCAGAGGCAGTCACTGCAGCCAATGGTGCAGCTTCACCTCCAAAATGGGTCACTGTGGGGTAGCAGAGATTTCATGCAGACTAGGAGGTCACTATTTCCAAATTGGGCATAGGAAGAGGCATTTTTGGACCCAAAACATGCCCCAGAGACGTCAGCCATGAAGTCCTTTGAGGAATGAGTATGAAGGTCTCAGAGTCCATTTTTTGACAGCATGAGCTAAGGCATGCCAACGTGAGGTTGGTTTATGGGCTGGCACCATCCAAAGAGTGTGGTCCCATTGAAAGGCAAGGCTAGGGGGAATGTGTTCTGGTAATGGGAAGAATGGGAAAGGGGGAATGTTGCCTAAGCAGTCCTGCATGCCAGGGGTCTTGCTGCAACAAACCTGCAGCCTTCTGTCCTGCCTAGAACCTGCTATGGTACAACCTCATGAATCAAAACAGAAGACCCGAGTAAGGCAAACTTGATGGTGGTGTCTTGTGCTGTGGTAGAAAACACGTGGTCATACTCTAACCTAAATCAAAGAGCAGCCTTGTGCCACCCTCAAGACAGAGCCTCCTGCTGAGCCTCAAAACCCCACTGCCAGGCAGATCCAGGAAGGGATGAGTGATTTGATTTAGTAGCTTGGTGGGTAGGGATGGTGGTGTGAGGATGGTTGGACTAGATGATCTTGTAGGTCCTTTTCAACCTAATGAATCTATAAATCTATGAATCTATTTCTCTGAGCTCTTGCTGAGCCTCAGCCTCTCCCGAGTGGTGCTCATCACTGCTAAACTATTTTAGTCAGGAAGATCCCCAAGTCCAACTGTCAGTTTGTGAGACAGGAGAAGCAACTGCCAGCTCCCAACTGCTCTTGATATAATATCCATTTGAAATGCGCAGATCTAAGATGAGCATCATTACTTTGTAATAATTATTGCTTTAATTAAAAATATTTTTTGTGCAACTCAGTGTTACGTTAAAATCTGTCCTGATAAAGATTCCTTCTTTGATATTATTACATTTTGTTTCATTGCTTTGTTAAATCACCCCTAAGCTTCACGAAGATTCCTCAGGTTAAGTATTATAGAATCACGGAGTCATAGAGGACGGAAAACACCTTTAAGACCTTCTAGTACAACCCATCACTATCACTATTGTATGCTTACTTCTAAAAGTTAAGAGTATCTTGCTCTCAGGAGCCCATCTGGTGACATCGCAGTGATTTCTGTGCCGCTGCCACCACACTTCTCCTGCACAACTTCTTTGTGCTTTCACTGAGGGCTGCTATGATGCTCTCAAGGCACGAGCCATGCTACATCCATCCCGCGGGGCTGCGAGCTGCTGCGGACAGAGAACCACTCCAACAAATACATCCTCCCTCACACAAAGCAAACGCTTTCACTCCAAAGCAGCCGCATCCTGACTTGCAAAAGGGCAAGAACTACAATCCCCAGCAGGCAGCGCGGAGCACCAGCCCTCTGCTCCCCGCTGCAGCTCCCCTCCTTCTCCCCCCAGTGCTGCAGCCAGCAGCAGGGCTCACGAGTGGGAATCCCACCCGTGGGAATCCCACCCGTTGGCATCTCATCCTTTTGCTCTCCGCCTTTGTTCCATTCACCCTTCCTCCGGTAGCTCTCTCTGCGCTGCCCGCACACTTCCTTTCGGATGCTGTGCCCTGGTTGCCCTAAGGGAGAGGGATGATGTCAGCCCCGGCCTGCCGGCTCGCCCAGGTAAGGTGCTTTTCGGACAGCTCATCTCCATGTGTCCGGGTAGGATCAATGGGCAAATGGGCTCTCGCTGGGATGTTTGATTGCTGAGCTGGAAGGAAAGGCGGGATTTGGATCGGTGGGATCTGGATGCCTGGAAATAAAGGAAGAAAGCAGACAGGGATTTCTTCTTTAACGCCTATTGGGATGTGCTGCTTTTTTTTTTTTTTTTTTTTTTTTGCCAAAATCCAGAGGTAACAAGACCCAGCAAAGCACTGCTGCGGGTTTCCCGATGGATGGTGGCCAGAGGCTGACTCTGCTGCCTGCCCAGGGGCCGAATGTTTTTTCTGGGTAACAATGTGCTTTGAAACTTTTTGGAGCCCTCTTTGCAGCCTGGCCAATGCTGAGGCTTTCCCTGATTGACTAAAGCCTTTTGTAGGGTCAGATATCAACTCCCCACCCCCAGGAGCTTCCACCCCCACTGGCAAGCTCTAGATCCATGTCCTGTTCCAAGTGTGTATGTTTTGTCTCTCCTCAGCCTAGAAAAGATTGTAGGTAGTTGCTTTCTTAGTATATTTTACTTTTTCCATTGGTTCTTCAGTCCCATTATAGCAGCTTGGACAGGAGCACCACTGTGCTTCAGTGGTGGATCTCCAGACATCAGTGGGGATCCAAGTTGGTTTTCCAAAGGGGACTAAATCTGAAAGAACTTTTCTCATTCTAACTGCTCTCTGAAGTAGCTGTCTCTCTTCATTTACCACGCTGAGTGTTTCCTCTGAGGAGCATTCAGCTACAATCTCCTCACCACTGTTGTGTTGGGATGTCCATTTACCCAAACTCCCATTAAAGTTCTTGATCCACGTTACATCCCTGAATCCCTGTGCTTTGGTGGCCAGCTCTCCAGTGACCCATTATCCAGCCAGAGCTCCAGGGGAGGTCTCACTGGCAACTCATGTCCTTGCTGGCAGTCATCCTATTACTGCTGGGTTTGGCAGCTGCACATCCAGTATAATTCTGGCCAGCCGTGTGGCTTTGTTGACAGTGACAGTCACCTCCAGCAACAATATTCCTCCCCTTCTTGATCTTTTCCCAGCTGAAATTCACAGTCTTGAGAGGAGATGCTGCTCACATCCGCTAGCCCTTCCTTTTTTCTAATGGAAACACATAGGACCCAGACCCCACAGCTTGCTGACCCCTCTCTGAAGGGGACAAAGTCACTTTAGTTTTCTGCATCCCACTTCTCCAGATGGATACTGAAGGCATCACTGACCCAATTTCCCCTGCGCATGGAGGTCTGTCAGCCCAAAGCAGCCCAGCTTGTTTTGCAGGCAGTGCCGAGTTTGTTTTGTTCAGGGGTTTGGGGGAGAAAATGCAACAGTGCAATAGTGCAAACTGCATTACATTCCTAAGGTATTTCCTTGTAAGTCTTGGTGAAAGGATGGAGAACTATTCTGAGAGTAAGTCACTAGGGCAGCAATAGAGCTGAAATCTCAGCAGCACTCTGGCAACGAGTGCATGAATCCTAGCATTGCCAGGGGAAATCAGCTTGTTCCTGATCTCTCTGTTGGAGTCCTATGGCTTCAAAAGTCCTGAGTTCGGTCTCCCACGGAGCAGCTGAGGTGCCACCTGTTGTGTTTCTGTATTGAAAAAACTGGTGGGGAAGAAATAATGCCTTAATTTTCCCTTTATTTTTTCAGTCCGGCAACCTCCAAGAATGCCAAGAAGCTTTTGCATGAGATCAGAGAAGGCTGGAGATGGAGTCACAGACTTCTACAGCTGAGTGAAAGGAGGCTGAGGAATGAGGAAGACCACACACACCTTGCTATCCTTTCCGTTATGGGGAATAAAGCACGTCCATCATAGTACACCTCAATGTGTGTGTCCTGATGGTTTCTGTATCCTCCCTGACACTCTATCCCTATAACATCGTGGCCCTTTGGTCGCCCCATCACGCTGCCATGAAGGCCGTGGTGAAGCGCGTGGTGCTGAAGGCACACGTGTGCCAGGAGTGTGGCAAGTCCTTCAGCAAGAAGGGCAACCTGAAGAGGCACCAACGCATCCACACAGCAGAGGAACTCTTCGCATGTGGGGAGTGCGGGCACCATTTCACCACCCGGGGCCACCTCAGCACCCACCAGAGCATCCACACCGGGGAGAGGCCCTTCAGCTGCGGGCAGTGCGGGCGTTCCTTCTGCCTGGAGATATGCCTGGCAGCCCACCAGAAGACACACACCAAGGGTGGGCCCTACGTCTGCGCCCGCTGCGGCAAGAGGCTGAGCACAAAGATCTACTTCAACATCCACCTGCGGACGCACACGGAGAAGAGGCCGTTCGCCTGCAGCGAGTGCGGGAAGAGCTTTGTGAAGAAGGGGATGCTCACAGCCCACAAGGAGGTCCATAAGAGGGAGAAGCCCTTCAAGTGCCCCGAGTGCAGCAGGTGCTTTGGGCAGAGTGCCACGCTGTTGGCCCACCAGAAGATCCACCTTCGTGGAGGGCCTTTCATATGCACCGAGTGTGGGAAGAGCTTGAGCACCAAGCGGTATTTAAATGTCCACCAGAGGAACCACACTAAGCAAAAGCCACTCAAGGGGCACATCGAAGATGAGTCGTCCCAGGTCATACAGATTAAAGAGAAAATTGCCTTTAAGTCAGAAGACAATGTGTTGGAGTGTGTGTTTAACGAAGGAGATGCAGTCCTACCTAAAAACCCATACGATCCAAAAAGCCCTCATTGGAAAATCCAAGTGAAAGAGGAACCAGGATCACCCACCTATGACACAGAAAACATTACTGCAATAGCCTGCCAGAAACTTCACATCAAGGAAGAACCACAAGAAAACCTGGAGTATGGAAAACTCTTTGAACCAGAGCTCTCACTGTTGGTTTTACAGGGAAGACAGATTAAAAAAGAAGGAGATTCCGATGGGCAACATGACCAAAAAACTCCCGTAGCAGGTAACAGGGTGCTCCATTTGAAGGAAGAGCCACAGGAATGCACTCAGTGTGAGATCCACTGTGGTCAGAAGCCAAACCTGAGTGCCACCCGAAGGATCCAGATTAAAGAGGAAGTCAGTGTGAAGAGTGACCAGCAGAAAAGTCAGAGCCCAAGGAGGAAGAAGAAATGCAGTCAACCCAACAAAAAGGAGAGACTGGAGGACAAGGAAAAATCTCCATCTAAGAAAGATCTCTCGACAAAACGAGCTCCCAAAGGTGAACGGATATTCCCCTGTCCCGAGTGTGGGAAGAGTTTCAATCAGAAGTCAAACCTGACCAGACACCAGAAGATCCACACGAGTGAGGGGCCCTACAAGTGCAGCGAGTGCGGGGAGAGCTTCCGCATGAACCGCAAGCTGCTCCGGCACCAGCGAGCCCACGTGAGCGAGCCTTTCAAATGCACCGAGTGTGGGAAGAGCTTCACCCAGCGCTCCAACCTGGTTCGGCATCAGAGGATTCACACCAAGGAGGAGCCCTACCAGTGCCCAGAGTGCGAGAAGACCTTCAACCAGAAGGCCAATCTCTACCGGCACCAAACGATCCACGTCCGCATGGGGCCTTGCAAGTGCACCAAGTGTGGGAAATGCTTCCCCCAGAAGCGTCACCTCATTAAACACCAGCTGCTCCACTCCCGAGGTGGGGCCTTCAAGTGTGGGGTCTGTGGGAAGCGCTACCGGCTGAAGAAGTATCTGAGGAGGCACCAGAAAATCCATGCGCGGGAAGGAACTGTCCCCAACGCAAAATGTGGGGAGGACACAAGGTCTGATGGTGGGCCTCACCCTACCAAGCAGAGAGCACTGGACCCCGTGATGAGTGGAGAGGAGAGCTGAGAGGATCTGGTTCCTGTTCCTGAAGGAAAATTCTTTGGGAAATGGAGATGGAAACAAACTGATGTGTGTGGGTTGGGTGAGGTTTGAGGGGGCAAAGCACTGATGGAAACTGGTCTGATTCTACTGCTTTCTGGGACAACCCTCAGTGTATCCTTTGCTCACAGCTGTGGGATGAGGCTGGAGAACCCAACTCTTCAGAGCACTTAGAGGTGAAGAGATGAGCCCTTGGCACCCTCGGTAATGGGATTCTCGTGCCTCTTAAGCCAGCCAAGATGGCGGAGGCCAAAAGTGTTTTGTGGGGGCAATGTGTGGCCAGGATTACTGGGAGGGATTCATTTGTACTATATCCTGGTACTCCTGAGAAAGTTGCTTCTCAGCTGCCTGCTTCTCTGCCTGCCACTGTAAAGCTCATGGTAGGATATTGAGTTTACTGGGCAGTATTTCAGGAATTCAAGTCAAGCAGCAGGAGTAGTTGAATAGGTCTTCAGACTTTATGGGCTAGAAAACTGAAAAATATTTCCCTGTTGGGATGCTTTCCCTTCCTTTCCCTGGTGTAATGCAGATTGTGCAGCTACTCCAAAGTCTGGTTAGTTTAAGAGTTTTTATTGTTCACTGCCAATGATTTTGTTTGAGGTGGTGAGCACCCTGACCTAGCTGTGGGTGTCCCTGTTCATTGCAGGGAAGTTGAACTGGATGACCTTTAAGGGTCCCTTCCAATTCAAATAATTCTGATTCCCTCACCATAGTGTTCTTTGCATCTAGAAAGTCCACAATAAAGTGGAAAAGTAGAGTGAGCCCACAAATCTTACGAGCCACTCCCCAACATGTCTTTGTAGCCCTCCAACCTGGCCACATGGGCACTGACAAACTGAAAACACTTACTAGGGTGTCATGTTGCTGTAATATGTAGAGTACAAAGGAACAGAGAAATATTCCATGGTGAGGTAGTATCTCTACCTCTGGTTTTATGCAGGTAGAGAAGCCCCTTACCCATTCCTGAGGCACATACTTCCTCCTTCTCACAGGGTGTGCTGAAGATGGCATCCCCTTGAAAGCACTGAAAATCATGAACACGACTTGGGAAACTACCTGCTGTGACACTTCAGAACCAAACTGTTGGTTGTCTGCTCTGGAACAACTGCTTCCAGAAAGGAAAATGGAGGCATGAAGTTGGAAAGGAAACAGGACAAATGGTGCTTGAACTTTGCCTTTCCCAACTGCTTGGACACCACTGTGTTGAGGTGCTCTGTTGTGGTGACTCAAGGCCAACACTGAGTACAGCTGCCAAATCCCAAAAGCACAGAGTAACTTTCATGTTTGGAGTGTTCAGTCATGCAGAGGACGTGATTTCAAAAAAACAAAACTAGCTCTGAGTTAAGCCTGCTTCTGTCTCTGTCTATATAAATGGTCAACCGTAGCCAAGTTTCCCCTCAACTACCTCTGGCCTGGTGAAGATTTATTTCTGGTCAGAAAAGACAGATATACCGGGGAAAACAACAATTTCAGAAGTTTTTAGGGGGTTTATGGTCACCCTTGTTATGACAATGGATCTGGGCCTCATGGTGGGTAGGTGCACCCACTAGTGAAGTGCTGGAAAACTATACTCCTTAGGAAGAACATGGCTAAGCCAGCTAGCAAAGCAAAACATCTATTGGGCCTGCTGAGGTGCAGAGGTAGAGCAGAGCTCTTCAGTGAGGAGAAAGTGATCACCAGATAAATTAATTGATTTTCTTCTTATTAGTCTAGCATAACGCTGGAAAGATTTTGCCAATGAGAGGAAGTGGTATGGGGGGGCTTGCCAGTCGTACTGTTGAGACCTTTGATAAAGACAAAGAAGTGAGTCAGTGTCAGTAGCCTTCCTGGACATTCCTGGATCTTGCACCATTCCAGGTATTCTAATTTCTGGGGAAAATCAGGCCTGGTAGTTTGTATTATCTTCTCAATAAATGAAGGAAGTAAAGAACAAAGGCAAACCTGTTTTCTGTTTGTGGTTTTCATTTCATCAGCTATCACCAAGAGAACTGTCACTACCCACAATGCAAAAGGTAAAAATGCCAGAGCAAGACATGGAAAAGTGATAACCAGATGGACATGGTTGATGAAAAGCCCTCTGGGCTATGCTGACCATACTTACCAGCCCTCCACCATTTAGCTGGGAGCTCAGACCCCCATGTACAGACCTGGGGATACAGACAGCGATCCACACATAGGGATTGTGTAAAATGCTCTAAGGCATCTGCGCATTTATGCCCTAAGTATAGTTGTTTTCATTTGTGAACCAAACTCCATCCTTAGTGCCCCAATATGGGATCGCAATGCTGGAAGCAGAGACTTCCTTGGGTGCCACCAGGATCTCCCCATTGTAGGAACATGACAGTATAGATTCCTCAAACACATGCCTTGCAGACAGTCTGGATTGCCAGGCCTAGTGTCTACTGCTGACTGTCATGTTGGGTGCTTGGATCAAGTCCATGGAATAATTAAAGCTCTCTGAGGGAAAACAGATTTATTCTTGGACAATGCCAAATCCTTACCCATCCGGGTAGCAAAATCACCTTCATCCTCTTCTCCCTGAACTCATTAAAAGAGCTCCTGGATAATAATGAACTGCTTAAAATCCAAATCATTGCCTCATTCTCCACTCCATTTTATGCAGAAAACCACATTTGTGAATGCTTATTCACTGAGCAATCTCAATCACCACGTGAAAAGGATACTCACAAGCTGTGATTTTGCCACTGTGGCCAGGCTGAAGCCAGAAGAGTGAGATCACAGATGTGTTAATTGACAAGAGATCCAAGCTCCGATAAAAAGAACTTTTCCAGTGTTGCGAAGTGGGACAGGAAATCTTGTCTTGAGATACTCGCTACAATTTTTCTATCCATGTACATTGTTAATGTGTTTTTTTAGGAGGAATTTAGCATCGAGAACTTTCTGAACTTTACAGTGACTATCTGTGTGTATCATCTCAGCATCTCCTTGACTCCAGCCTGCCTGGAAGAGAGATGGAGACAGGCTGAGATGGAGGGCACTTCCATTAACGTGTGTATTTTGTGCTCTGATGGGATGCATAGAGTTGATTGGTGCTCAGCATGTTATGATGTGATGGGAATGAGAGGGTCTTTGGGGACAGAGCAAACAACTGCATGGACATAAGCACCCTGGGATGTTTACTTGTCTTTTGAGGACATGACAGTTCCCATGAGAACTTCCTCAAGAATCTCAGGCTGCAGGAAGCCTGGTGTCCTTGCTAATGGGGATTGAGGAGAGGAAAAGGACCAGAGTGAAAACTGAGTGAGCAACAGGACATTCAGCGTTACAAATTTCCACAAATCCCTTCTCTGCTCACAAAGCAAACAGCCTCCATGAGGGCATGGTCATTGGGCACGGTGGTGGTGGGTTGATGGTTGGACTAGATGATCTTAGTGGTCTTTTCCAACCTTAATGATTCTATGATTCTGTAATATTTACTTCCTGTCGGCACCTTGGCCACCTCTCATCCCATCCAGGCACAGAGTGAGGCAGCCAGGTGCTGCCATATGGGACTGTGTTATCAAACTGAACTGTCCACAGCCAAGGCCCATCTGGAGCCACCACCTCCACTCCCTGACCAAAAGCACAACTCCTGCCTCAAAACAGGTTTCTTGTGCTGGAACAAGGAGACATTGAGAGGTCTGTATTAAAGCACCAAAGCAGGTATGGAGACGACGAGAAGTCCCCACCCACAGACTTTCAGAAGCGGGTCATGAAAGAATCCGTGATCTCCTTTAGGGTCAGCGTTTGTCTGAAAACAAAAGCAGATCTAGGATGGGATGGATGGGAATAGTCACAGACCAGCCTCCCATTGCTCACTCTGTAGGCAGCTGCACCTCAAGGACACAAGTAAGGCTAAGCTGACCTCTATGAGGCCTTCCTCCTGTCCATAAAACAATGTATGCTTGAAATACCCAAGACCGTATACCTGTTCTTACTGCTTGATGGTCTTATCCTACCCTTCCCTGGGATTCATCCCCATCCCCAGCTCTGCTCAGGTGAAGAGTTCCAGGTAAAGATGTGAGAGTAGAGAAAACGGTGCTCAGGTGCCCAAGAACATCACCATCTGCTTTGAAGACATGGCTTTGGTTTTCCATCACCCTGAATTAGAGCACATTCAACAGCCACCAAAAGCTCCAGGAACTGCAGTGTGACCCAGACTGGCAGAAAACAGTTTCCACTGTGAGTTCTGCACCACCATACTGCTGGTCCTACCCATAGCCTAATCCACAGGCATGATAACTGCAGGAGCTGGGGGCTGGCAGTAAGACTCACAGCCGTCCTTTCCTCTGTGCTTTTGGCTGCTTGGATTTAGCACGTGCCCCATACTCCATCCCCAACGCAGCCCCTGCTACTCTGTGTCCTACCCAACAAAATCAGCATCCTGCCCTTAACATGGCAAAGTACTCTGACACCACAAAGCGATGGCACAAGCCATTTTAACTCCTTTAATCCTGCCTTTCTGATGCACCGGTGGTAAACTTATTATCCCTAAATAAGAGGACAGAGAACAGACCATGATCACAGCACACTAAATAAGCACATGAAAGGCAGGGAATTAAATCGTTCACTGGGAAACAGACCACGGTGGAAGACTTCTTTCCTAAAAGCTTTCTATATCCTTTTAAGCTTGGTTTTCTGTTTTGTTGGTGGTGGTGGTTTGTTTTTGTGCAAGATGTTCTTGTTTCAGTAATTTTTGCACAGTTCTGCCCTATTTCTGCAAGCTGTACGACAGGGAATTGGCGGCTGTGCTCAGCCCCAGAGCCTGGCTGTATCACTATCCCTTATTCGGGGATTTTCTCTCTAGAATGAAGTAAGAGAAGAAAAGAGTTGCCTTCCTCCTAACTCACATGGTGTCTTGCTAACAATCCCATTGCATATAAACAAATTGGAGACAGATGATGATCTGCAAGAGGCTATGTACATCACAGGGCCCTGATTAGGTGAGCACTTTTCCAACGGAGGCTTTACAAGCAATGAGTAATAGACCGTGTCACTACAGCACAGTGGTTGAGCTGTGGCTCCTGGAGAAGTCATAGAATCATAGAATCAAGAAGGCTGGAAGAGACCTCTGAGATCACTAGGTCCTACCCCAACCCACCCCCACCGTACCCACTGACCACATCCCTCAGTGCCACATCCCCACAGCTCTGGAATACCTCCAGTGACAGTGACCCCACCACCTCCCTGGGCAGCTGTGCCACTGCATCACCACTTTTTCTGAGAAGAAATTGTTCCTAATATGCAACCTAATACTCAAGTCTGACTGCTGTGAGTGCAGATGAATTCCTAATCTCACCTGCAGATGTTCCCAGTATCAAGTAAGAACAGGGAGCTGTATCTATTTTGATCTATCTACATTATCTATTACCCCAGTGCTTGTAGGTGCTCCACAGGCTGCTGGGGCTGCCTGTATACCCCCTGAATTCAGGTGTCTATAGCATAGATGTAAACATCTGAGGTGGATGACCCAGTTTGTGTAAAGCAGGTGGTTATGTGAATAAAATCAAAGGACAGAAGAGGAATTATCTGCCCTACTTACACGTCCAGTCTAGGGTGAGACTTTGTTATTAAGTACTGGTAGGTAGAAGGTGACAGAACTAGAAGTAGCTGTGGCCACTCACAGAAATACTACGTATGACCTAATGTTATTTACTCCTCTTCACTGGGCTCCTTTTTAAAAAGCAAAATAATTACATTTTGCAACTGTCCTTCCTTTTAAAACCACATACCAGCTCAATTTTGCTGAGTAGGATCCTCCAGCTATGAGTCACCTAATTCTCCTTGACTTTTGCTGTATTTTCTCTGTATTTGCAGATTATCAGCTTCTATCATTGTAATAAAAACCTGGGTTAAACAAAGCCATGGCTCAGAGCTCTTTAACTCCATCCCAAATGGGATGACCACATGCAGTGACCCAGTGAGATGACTAATTGGAAAGAACAAATTGGATAACCCAGTAGGATGACTCAATGGGATGAATAAATGAGAAGGACAAATGTGATGACCCAATGGGATGAACAAAAGGGATGAACAAACGGGACTACCCAATGGCATGGACAAATGGAATGACCAATGGGATGAACAAATGGGACTATCCAATGGTACAGGCAAAAGGGATGACCCAATGGGATGAACAAATGGGACGACCCAATGGGGTGACCCAAAAAGATGAATAAATAAGTGTGAGCCTGAGGCAGGAGCACCCTGTGGGGAGCAGGACACCAACATCCTCATCCCACAGTAGGTCTGAGACCGAGGTTTCTGCACACGAAATGGTAACTGAGTATTGCCAGACCATTCAGCTATCAGCACCATCAATCCCCATTTCTCTTTCCTCCAAAACTCAGTCAAGTCGAGCTCTTTCCCTCCTACAGAGGGACATTTGTTATTCAGAACAAAATATTATGTTGCCGTGTTATTTAATCATGTCAAAATTCATAGGCAGCATCTGTGCAGAAGATAAAATGTTTCGGGACAATTTAGTCCTTTTCTTATCTGAGTGATTACGGTTATGTAAAGACTTTTCTTTCAAACACGGAGATGGAATTTCATAAGCGAGAGACCAAAATAGTGCCAAGTAGCCAACCATCTCCCCTTGATCGTGCTGGATTAGTACAATTAATCTGTAGGCATTAGTGGCTAGCAGGATTTTGCCTGAAAGATATCATATATATTTATTATTTCATATCTGATTTCCTACAAGAGGCAGAAAAATCGATTGTGGGCTTTCCTTTTCACCACTGTATTTCTGCAGATGGGGTTGTGGGATTTGGAAAATTACTGAGGGGCTCCTGATGGCAGTGGGGACAGATGGTAAACGGGGGGAACGCAACTCGTGCTCATCTGTACATCTCCTGAGGAGGTGGGGTCACCATCCCTGGAGATGCTCAAGGAATGAGGAGATGTGGCACTTGGGGACATGGTCAGTGGGCACAGTGGGGGTGGGTTGAGGTTGGACTTGGTGATCTTAGAGGTCTTTTCCAACTGTAATCATTCTGTGAAATTACAGCTTAGAGAGGACCGACCGGCTTTGTCAGAGCTCTTCATTTCCTACAGCTTCATGAAATGAATGAGCGGTGTTCTCCCACCCTCTCAGAGGAGAGAGCTGCAGATTACAGCAGAAAGCAGAGCGTTACCTGATCAGCTCAGATAGGAACATGGAAATGAGGGCAGCAGAGCGATGCGGAGTTAGATTGAGATTCAGCAGTGCCCGCTTATAAATACTTAACTCTGCCTATCTGGTGCAGGGGGTGAACCACAGGTCACAGCCAAGATAGGAATCAGAAAGGTTTAAGCTGAATTTCCAAAGTACACCTGTAGGATCTGTCTCTGCCAGGACGAGCCCTTCCCCTTCAGCACGTTTGACCAAAGGGGTTTTTGCAAGGTGTGGGCTGCACTGCCCTCCCCAATGTCCCATCCACCAGAAGAGCAAAACGGGCACACAAAACGGGCTCCCACTTCACAATTCCTGCCTAAAACTAAGCCACATCGTGCCTGAGAGCCCGCTGATCTCAGGGGCTGCCCATGTTACAGCAATCCCTGGTGTGAATTAATTGCCTTTAATCAGGCAGATCCCCCTCTGCTCCATGAGCTGATTAGGACAGGGGTGGTGCCATCTTCACTGCCATGTGCTCCCCTAAAGATAAACCACAACATACCCTATTTCCAGGGCTTTCTTCTCGCATCAATACCTGGGCCTAGGCAGCTTTTTCAACTGCTGAATGAACAGAGAGCACCAGAGCAGTGCTGTGCTGGAGGAGCAGGGCTGCAGCACAACGGAAGGAGTTAACAAACAACTCCACAGTTCCAGCTGCTCAACACCTTCCTGGCACTTGCCATTTTCTGCCTGACAGCACCCTCTTCTGGGAGGTGGGTGTTGCTGGCTGAAGGCTGCACCCTTGCTCAGCTGCCTTCTGAGTTTGCTGTTCCTCCTTCCAAGCAGTTACATGGCATCTGCAGCCAGGAAGCAGCACAAAAAGCCTGGAAGTGGCTGATGTGCATAGCTGGAGGTAATAGTTCAGACCCCACAATTAGTTTTGGGTTTCGCCTCCAAAACAGCCCTCTCTCATCCTTTGCCTGCTGAAGTCTCAGGGCCTTCTGAAATGGGGCCACCCCAAAGCACTGCAGTTATGCTGCTCAGATTCTTCCCACTGCAACACCAAATCTGCTTTGCTCCAGTATAATTTTTAGGATCCTCTCAAGTGCCACCTTCTTTTTCTTCTCTTTCCCCCACCTGCCATGTTTAGGGCTTAAGACAGGCAGTCTGTATGGCAGAATGCTGTTTTCTTTAAAGCCATGCAAGATTTTCCCCAAAGTGGCAGGCCTTGGTGACAGAAGCAGACAACCAGGCAGTTCAGGGTCATTTGTCCTGCTCCATCAGACCCAACTACTTTGTCAATAACCCCAAGAGTGAAGCCTGGAGCAGGACGCATCCCTACTCTTTGGTTTCCAGCCCAAGGATGGAAATCCCTGCTACAGCAGGATGAGAGCTCTCTCCAAGGGCTGGAGAACACATAAAATAAGCTAAGAAATGATGTAGAGAGACAAGACTTTGCCCCTCTTAGAGTGATCACACACCGAAACACAAGTAGGTGTTGGCATCTCTTAACTGGTGAGGGTCACAGAGGGCTTAGTGCTACCCAAACACAGAGCTGCCATCTCCACCTCCAGCTACAGGAAGGCACACGGGTTGGAAGTCCTCTACTGCTCACAGATATCAGGAGGTACCAGTCTCTCACCTCACATGCTCGGGGCAGTCCTTGGTTTCACCCTTTATTTTGTCAGAAGACATTTAATGGAAAAGGGATCCTGCTAGCACTCTTGCTCTCCGCATTCACAGAACTACAGAAGCCTTTGTCACGCGTGCCCATCAGCTTGTCCCTTGGACAAAGGATTTCACAACCTTGTCAGGACTAGCTTGGACATGTTTGGACATGTTCATCAGCAAACTTTGAGGCAATGGTATAATAATAGACTCTTACAGCCTTAGAGATGGAAAGGCATCTTTCAAGGTCATCTAATCCAACTCCTCTGCAAACAGAGATGTTCTCAGCTCAATCAGGTTGCTCAAAGCTCAGTCCAACATGGCCTTGAATGTCTGCAAGGGTAGACCTTCCACCACATCTCGGGTCAACCTGTTCCAGCACCCCACCACCCTCACTGCAGACAACTTCTATCCTCATCTACAACCCCTCTTTTTTAGTCTGAAAGCACTTCCCTGTGTCCTATCACCACAAACCCTGCTGAAGTCTGTCCCCTTCTTTCTTGTTTTCCCTCTTTACATACTGAAAGGCTACTATCAGGTCACCTTGGGGCTTTCTCTTGTCCAGGCTGAACATCCCCAGCTGTCTCAGCCTACAGATCATTCCCTCAGCCAAGCAAACCCAAGCCCAAGAACAAGAACTGGATTTCCCACCCCTGTGGCTCACCTGCAGGCAAATGCTCCTAATCCTGCAGAATATCACTGAACACCTGCAACAGAAAGAAAGCACTGAGCCTCAACTCTTATGGCAGCTGCAAGAAGCACCCAAAGGTGGTGAGGACTGATACCTTGATCTTATGAGTGAGGCCAGACAGCATGCAGCATCTTGCACGGGCATCCAAGGCGATGTGAACCAACAATGGGGTGGTGCGGTCTTGAGGAACTGTCACAATCCTGTAACACCCACAGCCACAATCAGCATAAGGAAAAAAAAAAAATGAACCAACCACAAGAGATCTCTGAAGAAAGCACAAGGCTGCACCAACACGGAGAAGCAGGCATATACAACGGCGTTTTTATTTGTAACACCTTTTACTCCAACTGCAGTTACTACTGAAGTTAAATTCAGGCAGCGATTGGGGGGGGGGGGGGGAGGGAAACAAAACCAAACCCAAACAAATAGTCCCTGTGTGCACAAACAATGCAGCTCTGAATAATACACGATAAGTTTATTTCATATTAACATGAACAGTAAAAAGTGGACATGTGACGGGGTTTTATCTCAGTTCCTTTATTCCTCTATCGTGTCCTTTTTGCCAGTCTCTTGTCCCTCAAATTGTGGATACTTGGCCTCCACGTCAGCCCAAGTTAGATAACCGTTCGCCAGGTCACGGATTATGGCAGGAAGTTCAGAGACCTGTAGACAAATCACAAACACGTATGGAACATGAACCTATCAGATCTATTTGTTCTGCTGGATACCCGGGGAATGTGGGTAATTTAAGAAGAAAAAAATAGCTAATAGGATGACTTAAATCACAGCCTGTGTCATCTCAGCAGATTGCTCAGTTACTCAGGGTAACACACGAGGAAAATGAAACTGTCACTGTTGTGGGCCACAGAAGGATTAATCCTTAGTGATACTCAGAGCTCAGCCTGGCAGCTCAGCACTGCCTCCCACTGCTATAGGAGCCAAACTGCACTCCTGGTGGGAGCCAGGGTGAGAAGGGCACAGCAGAGGTTTGGCTCACAGGCAGTGAGACTGCTGTAAGAGATCTGTTATTGCAGCCTCTGCATTACAACCACCCTAGCAGAGCGTGCTTAGGGCAGGCATGGCTTGAAAGCAACATTTCACCAGCCTGACTGCTGCTGAAGAAGCAAAACCAGCAGGAAGCAAGCTTTGAGGGACTGCGCTTGCACTCAGTGTAACCAGGCTGAAGCACAGCTTTCTAAGAACACCAACTCTGCATCCCAGGAAAACAAAAGCCTCTCCTGACTTCAGAAGCAGGGCTCCTGTCTGACTGTCTTCCCTGGGGGATTTCTTACAACAGCTACATTGGTTAAAAGAGTTGGAGACAGCACCCACGTAGACAAAGAGTTATTGGTGGATCAGAAACAGTAGCTCCTTTACCCCCTTAAGAAATTGATTTGGCTCAGCCAGCAGCAAACCCCACCTGCCTGCCCCTTACCTCAGCTCGGATCTGGCGCATCGAGTCCCGGTCTCTCAGCGTGGCACTGTGGGGCGTTCGGTTTACGGTGTCAAAGTCAATGGTGATCCCAAAGGCCACGCCAACCTCATCAGTCCTGGCATAGCGTCGGCCGATGGATCCCGAGGAATCATCCACCTTGTGAGAAATGCCATTCCTGGTGAGTGCCTCAGCTGCAATAAGCACAGAAGGTGGAAATCACTGGGACTGCTTACACGCTCAGCAGGCAATGTTTGTAGCAGAGGCTTCAACATGGAGTAAGGCACTGCGTGTCCCCTGGTCTAAAGCATTATCACAGGTCCTCATTTTGATTTGGGCAGGAGAACTCAAGTTCCAGTCCTTGCCCACTCCACAAGTGCACTGCTACACACACAGTATCACCCAACCCTCATCCAAAGGGCAATTCAGACAGGAAGGTCACTGCCTCCAACTGTCATTACAGTCCCACAGCTTTGCTCTAACACAAGAATGAGTCAGCCTAACACGTGTGCAAGGGCAGGCCTGGCATGGGGAGGCAAGGTCCAGAGCAAAGTCCGATACAGACAGCAAAAAACCACACTATCTGATAGGTAGCCTATGTTTCTGTCCTTCATGTATTTACTTTTAGATGGTACAAAGTGGAAATTTGGATAGAACACTCGGAGGTTCAGCAGATTTGGGATTGATTCAGAAATCAGCTGGCCAACATGAACCGAGTAAAAAACTCGATCTGAAAACAATTAATACACAAAACATCACTTCTGAAAGGTTTTCCAAGACCAAAGATTTCTTTTTGACACAAAAGAAATCAACGGAATTGGCTTCTATGCTGTAAACCAACACAGGGGGAGCCAAGGAGATGATTATTTTTGAGGCTAGTCTGAAAATCTCATAGATATCCAAAGCTAACACAAAGCTATCAATGGCTCTCCCTCTGCATATGTGAGAGCCACATGATCCCAGTGCTATCTTCTCCCCTCCAGCACTGGGGAATAAACCCCTGTCCTCAGTGCACATCCCCACTGGGCCCACAGTGTTGTTCATCACTTACATAATTCCTTGACAAAAGGCATGAATTCCTGATTCTGGCTTAGAGGAAGGACGGAGCACTTGAATGGTGCTACAACAGCTGGGAAGCTGAAGAACTAAGGGAAAAAAAGGAAAAAGCACAAATAAATACAAGTTCAACAGTTAAAGCAGATTCTTAAGAGGCAGAATAAGCTGACTGAGGTTAAAGGAAGAGTGACTGGGAGTAGCTGTCCTCCTGTAAGCTATTAGCATCCAGGGTTGCAGCACTAACACCTCACAGCACTAGAGAATGACTGATTTCCTCCAGCTGTCCTCCACTCCTCCTTCCCTCCTGACAGCTGAACGTTACTTCCCCCCACAAAGAGAAATCTTCTAGAGTCCTCTCTGGAGGAAGTGATTCTCATCTGAGTTACAGAAAAATGAAGGGCAGAGGAGTCTTTCCAGGAGATTTAATCTTCACTGCAGTCTAGTGCAAAGAGTCCTCACAACCATCTCACTCTGCGGTTAATTCCCACAGAAGTGTAGCACGCACAGGGAATATAAGCAGCTTAAAGGTTTTCATAACCATCCCAACACAGCCTCAGAAACAAAGCACCAGAAGGACCAAAAAGTCTTTTCTGGCTTTCCTTTCAGTCAGCAGGATCTTAAAGGGTTCAGGAGGAATGCAAACACAACAGGGTAACACAGAGCAGCTCAGGCTCTTCAGAAAGTAAATGGATACTAGAAGGGAAAGAAGTTACAGTCCAATATCCTGTATGTCATGAGCAGATTCTGACTGAAACTCAGCTGCGTCCTAATTCTGAGCTCCTGAATCTTGTTTCTGCACTCACATCAGAGATACAAAGGAATGAAGTCACTCTGGGGTGCCCAAAATTACAGGAGGCTGCGTATCTCAGGGAGGACTGAGGAAATATCCAGTCTACTGTCCATGCTGCTGCACAGAAGTACGATTCCAGGAAAAGCAGCAAAGACAGAGGAAATAAAATCCCAAAAGAGGTGCTTTCTGTAAGTGATGGGACACTGCCAGACAAGTGTGAATCAAGGAAGAAGAATTTCCCACCCTCCTGCCAGCAATATATGAAGAGCCTCACACACACACAGCCCCAGATGTTCCCACAGTACACGTGTATAAATGACACGTACACTGGCAAAAACAGCAATTCAACAGAGTGCCTGGGTTTTCCTCATCTCTATCGTGTACTAAAGCAGCCTTATTTTAGCCCTTTCCCTGGATGGAAGGGAAAGGTGAATGCCTGCATTTGTTTTTAAGCTGAAGCCCAGACACAGAAAGCTCACCGTTCTCTGCTCGTCTCCTTCCCGAATGCGGAATGTGTGCTCAAATACCGTGTACATGATTCTCCCAATACCAAAGGAGGGCTCAATTACATTTGGGACAATTTCTTCCACTGAAACAAAAACAAACAAAGCACATCATCGTTAAAGAATTTATACCATTGAAGAATTCATACCAAAAAAAAAAAAAAAAAAGCATTTATCGAAGCTGCCTTTCTGCTCAGAGGTTTTGATTACGTGTAGTGGAGCACATGAAGAAGAAAGGTTAAAGATTTCTGCTCTAAAAACACACACCTGAAGAAAAAAATCTGGACTTGATCTGTGTGTAGAGTGTATTCGGGCTGTAAGTAACAAGCTTGCTTCCCTTCCCTGGCCCTAAAAATGAAGAGCACGGCACAATGTACATCCATGCAGATGGAAGCTCTCCCACTCCACAAGAGCAAAGCCTTCTCCAAATGGAGAGGCCACCACCTACCAACACCACTTCAGTGCTCAGCAGCTGAGCAGAGAAGCATGGACCTCCAGATCCAACTCAAATCCCAATAGACACTTTTTCTGCATTCCTGAGTTTCTCAGCTGCCTGCTTCACTGTTGCTCTGCTCCCTATTCTCCATTGTATCCAGACAGGGGAGAAAGAATGAAGATCAACACTATTTAGTGCTTGCAAAAATTCTCAGAAATCATGATGTGCTTCTTCATGACACGTTTGTCACTCTCTCCAGCCCTCACCACACATCACTCAGGCTTCTTCCTCCTTCTCCTTTCTGAGTAAGAAAGGAGCTCAGCAGGCAGCTGCACAGCTCAGACAGTGCAGCTATACAGACAGCAACAGGAGGAGAAACAACGGGCATCACAGGCATCGGCTGCTTTTGAAAATTAAGTATGGAATCCAATCTCCCAGCACTGCATTCTGACTTGCCTCCTGCTCCGTGCACCTCAGAGAGCCAACCCTCAATTAAGCACCAAACTCAGGGAAGGGCTTCACCTTCCAAAACGCAGTCCCATTTTATTTGTGCACCGACTAACGAGTTTTCAAACATCAGTTCAAAAAAAAGTAAGATGACAGCTGAAAAATGGAGAACAAAGTAGCAAAACAGCCCTGGCACAGCAACAGGCCCACCCCACATTTGCCACTTGTACTGCAAGGTCTGCTCCGCTTCATTTGACACCTCTAAGTTAAGAGTCATAGACCTGCCAATGCAAACAGATACAAAGAGATAAGAGGAAAAACAAAAGCTTTGCCTCCTACTGCAGACAAACTGCCAAAACATTGCAATTTCAAGTAAAACCAATCACTGCAGTCTTTTTTGCTGGTCCCCAGCAATACCAAGCACTAATGCAACTCTTTGAAGTTACAAGAGGCAAGGCTTGGCACAGTATCAGCATTTGCAGACTGAAAGACACCTGGACACTTCAACAGCTCAGCAGCTGTAAGAACAAATAGCCTGTAGATGCTATGAGTTGCTCTGCTCTTTCCTAGGAGCTCCCAGCCAAGGGTAAGATGATCCATTACTTACGGTACAAGCTGGGGAAACATCTCCCTCAGCCTGCAGCTCTGTCAAAGACTTCCAACTAACCTTAGGTGAGGCACTTACAGAGCTGGCTAGAAAGACAAGACTTCTTTGAGGAGCTAAATCCACATATATTTTGTTAGTTCACCTTCTAGTCCCATTTCCCACATCAAAGCTCTGTGGAGATCCAGTCTCTGATCAAAACAGATATGATTTTCAACTGTCCCAGGACATGACCAAGCTTATCAACTGATGGAGCCTGGCGAGCTGGCAGGTGCCAGAAACGTGGTTGCAGGCAAAGGAGTGAAAACAGGAGCTCTAAGCAGAGAGCTCTGCCCACAACCCCACCACCAGACTGCCATAACCCATCTGTTACACTGAAACAGATTTGGAGATCGCGGCTCTCAAAGTTGGTGCACCCTCCCTGGCTCCTCCATCACAGCAGCAGGTTCTAACACCCCCTTACAAACCCTAACATAAGCAAATAAAGCAGCAGGAATACAATACACAGCCTGAAATCTATGAAACAGGTTACTGAGCAGGACAAGGCAAAAGTTCTGGCTAAGTCCACATTCACGGCATATCCTGATCTGCCTCTTACATCTGATGATCAAACTACAAGAGAAACATTTACCATGTAATGTTTTCTGAAATCTCTTCACAGTAACCATGTCCTTTGTTAACGTGAAAGTTTTCCCTTCAGTTTCAACAGTGAACTCCCTGCAAAGGAAAAAAGTAATTTAAAAGCTACAGCAAGGAATAAACAGGTTCTGTTTCCTTAATTGCATCACTTGGTTTACTTTGAGAGGAAGACCACAGAAGCCAGAGCAAATCCCAGAGAGATCCAAGAAATGTGTGGTATATCCATTCAAATAAATTCATGCTAGTAATAAAAATGGCTCCGTATGTATAAATTAAAAGCAATCGTTCTTACAATCACAGGGAAGTCAGCTGTGGTTAAGAGCCTGAAGCAAACTCAATTAGGAAAGGGAAGAATCTCAGAACAGGCACTCACTTCAGACTGTACATCTTGTGGAATGCATGCTTATCAAAAAAGGAGTTATGTCAGTTATGCCTTTTTTCTTATTCAACCATGAGACATACACAGCTGCTGGACTGCCTGAGTCCATTTGACAACTGTCAAGATCTCTTACATTTTCAGTTCTTGCTGGCGTGAGGAATGCAGGTAGACAGGTTGAGGAAAGATATACAAATTGGTGCCTCAATGCACATAAGACCATAACAAGGGCAAAGGCGTGTCACTAAACACTGGGGAACACTCACACCAGCTCTGTTTCTCCTTTAGCTACATCTTTAGCTCCATTACTCACAAAACTATCCAGTTTTAGAACTATCTGCCAGCCCTGCTCAATTCTGAGATCAGAGTAGGGAAGACAGTGAACACATCCATTTCACTGAGCTGTGTCTCTTTACAGGTTAATTCCACTCCCAGGCAAATAAATAGATGCTCGAATAGCAGGAATACACAGCTGCATGCATGCCTTGGACACACGCTGATGGACGACTCGCAGTGACCTGGTGGAAGGAACAGCACTAAAGCATTTCAGGTGACCCAGCCAACCTATTCTCATGAGAAAGCTGGCTTCAGGAGGTTCAACCAACAGCACTTTGGGACCACAGATCAGAAGAGCCAGAGAGGGATACCACACACACACACACACACACACACACACACACACACACACACACACACACACACACAGCTCACCCTTTGTCGTTCAGCAGCTGCTCCATCTCAGTGACGTAGCACTCATCACACATGGAGAGGTACTCCATCACCACCTTTGCATCCTTCTTGTAAGCTTTGCCAATGGCTCCCTTGTTTGCCTCAAACTGAACAACGTTGACTGTTTTGTACGATGCAGTTAAGGAGTCTCAGATCACAGGCTAACAGCAGAACCATGGAACGTGACGCAATACCTTCACGTTCATAATTAAGCCACATTTCACCATCAAAGCAGAGCCCAGCATTAAGCAAGAACAAAGGCAAGCAGGAGAGTAAACCCTCTCTGCCCACAGGTGACATCAACCACACGCTCAGTTCTCTGCAGGTTATTTCCCAAAGCTATGCTGATCCGTAACTGTTAGATCTGTTCCCTGATAAATTTACAGCTCTAACTGTCAAACTGCTTTACAAGAGAATCCGGTTTAATCTGAAAGGATATAGGTTCTTTGAGAAGCTTCTCAGCTACAAGAGGAACTTTGGTGGCACGAGCATGGCAGGAGAGGTCATAGCAGGAACGATCAGCACAGCCTACGATCTCAATCCAACCCTGAAAAAACAAGAGTGGGAGCTTTCACTAACACTTTTTTTTGTCCACTTAACCGTCAAATTTATGTTTGTTTTCCCTTAAGCCCTCCCTTCTTCCCCTGCTGTCATTTTCTACACAGTTAGCTCTATTACAACAAGCAGCCATCGCTCACTAGTTGCTCCTCCGTTCGAACGATTCCGTTTGTTTCCAGAGGAGATGATCAGTTATCTAACCAGTGTCTGTGTCCAAGGGCAGGTTTTCCACATGACTTGGCATAGCACAGCACTGTGCTAACAGCTCGAGGCTGGGGCCAGAGCATACAGTCCTCTCACTCACACACTACAGGGACACAAAGACACGACCCCAGTTTGGCTGTTCTGACAGAGGCTGAGCGTGGGGTCCACTCACATAATGGTCACTGCAATGACACAGATTAACCCCACAGACCTGAGCACAACCCTTTCAGCCTTTTGGTTCTTGACTAGAATTAAAGCACATAGTTCTCTAGGTACTTCCACAAATCTGCACATACTCTACACAATCTGGAAAGGCAAACTGTGACAAACATACGCTTCACCATATATGAAGAATAAAATACTGAGATCAGTTCTTCTCTTCCTAAATCAGAAAAATAGATTATGTACTCTTGAAGAGAGGAATGATTTCACTGTTCACAATAGATACTGTCTAATTACTGCGTCTTCTAAGGCATTTCTGCTGAAACTACCATTTCAAGTGATACACTTTGGCTCACACTTACTGAAAGAGCTGAAAGCTCTCCAAAAGAATTTACAATGAATTTAAGTCTGCTCCCTAACTTCTCACTGCTGGTTCACCTGAAACAACAATATGCCATTCTTCAAAACCCAGTCAACAAAAGAAAAGAAAAACAAAGGCCTCAAAGAGGCCTGAGCTGAAGCTTGGTGACTCAGCTGGAAGGTAAGTGCTCTTTGGAAACCTTTCACTGAGCACCAGCTGCTTGAGCTGGCAGGAATAAACTAATTCCTCACCCCTTGGAAGTGGGAAAGGAAGAGAAAGATTTCTAGCAGGAAGAAATCTGCCCTGGAATAATGCCTCCATGGAAACAAATCCCTGCCCACCACTCTTATAGGGGGTTACATATTTTTGGAAAGCACCAGGACTTGGTTTCATTTCCTTTGCGATTCAGATTATTTATACCGTGGTACCTGAGTTCATAACACGGGGCTGGACAGACTCACCAGCCCTAGTTTTAAAACATAAAGAAGTGCAACGGAGCCCTTTCCTACACTGGCAACAGAACTAACAGGGAGTACGATTTGCTGTTCCAACTTTCCACTTACATACGATGTTTTGGACTCTGCATCCCAGCAGTCACAGGCGTAATGAGCCATCTCATTCTCCATATGCTGTCGGAAGCGCAGCTTGTCGGGGGACACGCCGACCTTTGTCAGGAAGAGGTAGATTCTACCGATGAAGTAACCAAGGACAGAGTTATTGATCACGCCCTGAAAGAACCAAAAGCAGGCAGAAAAATCACACAGATGTTCATTCCCAGGGAAGTAAAGCCATGATTTATCATAACGCAGTAATACAGACACAAGTTCTTGTAGCTGCCCGTGACCAAGTACTATGTGCTCTCTGAAAACTCATTATTACATCTTTTCAAATTCAGCTAGTGCCACTGCCAGAAGCTCCACCTGAAGAAAACAATAAGCTGTTTTCTCTCTAGGACTCATTCCCAGTTCCCGATGAAGATCACCTACTTGAAGAGACCTCACTGCAGGCACAGGTATTACAACACCGCACGTGAATTCCAGTTAAGGCTCAGGACCCTACAGCAGCTCTTCTCTGCTGTTTACAGTCTCAATACAGAAGAGCTTTCCATAGTCTGGGGTTTTTCTTTTGTAAGCCTACTGTGTGCATGCATGGAGAATGACACAGAGATGCCCCAACAAACTGATGGGGGTCAGCAACTGAGTATTAGATTCCCAGATCATTCTGATCTTTTGGCAAATCTTAGTACTCCTTACTGTTCTACTCCAAACAGGTAAGTGATAGATACCACTACCTTAGCACAACCTGCAGCCTTTTATCACTGTTAACCCACCCCAGAGTTGTTCTAGGCAGGCTTGGATGGAAGTTTTGAGCAGCCTGATCCAGTGGAAGGTGCCCCTGCCCACAGTGAGGCGTTGGAACACGATGGTCTCTAAGGTCCTCTGCAACCCAAGCTGTTCAATAACCCTCTGACAACGAAGGGTCATGATCAGATTTCAGTTACTCTGAGACACCTGAGAGAACTGAGTCTTAAATTTGAGAGCAAACCCCAAATGGCATCAGCACCACAGTTTGTAATTCAGCCTTCAGAGCACCACTCACAAGAACAGGCTCTACATGCTCACAAGAGGAACGTTACCTGTTGAACAGCATCTCCCAGCCTCATTAAGTGGGCAGACTGCCCGCTGACCTGGGCCTTGGAAGAATACAGGAGGATGTTGAGATCTGCCACGCTCTGAAACTTGGGATGATTTTTTTCACTGGGATCCACAAAGTGCTCTATTTCGGCCATGGTGAATTCCCTAATGGAGACATCAACAACCATTTCTATTAAGTATCTGGTACACCTGCCACAACCCTTCTAATAAATGGCAGTGCTTTTGCCTCTCACAAGAACATCAGAGGCTTAAAAAATATAAATAAATCCACAGTCAAGGCAACTGGCTTTACTTTCATCTCCAAACTCCCAATAAAACTTCCCACGGTGTCATTTAGAAATATCTAGGCTGCGTTCATCACCACTGTGATTCAACCCAAAGAACAACACCTTTGGAAATCCTTTCCAAAACTGTTGGCAGTATTTCCAAACTACTGTGTAGGGTCAATGAAGAGTAATCCACTGTCTCGTTCAGCAGCCTTAACTCGTAGCAGGAGTGCCTAGAAGAGTCAGGTTAAGTGATCATGTCTTAAAAATAATGATACTGTCACATTCAGCAACAGTGTACATCCCATCCTGTCTGAGGAAATTGTATTTAAAATGTCCAACTCACACACTGACTCTTAGCCTTCCTGACCGAAATCACTTCACACTGAATTAATTTGTTACCAAAAACCTTAAAACAAAAAAACCTCTGTGTAATCATTAACTTTAAATGACAAGCATCAGAGTGTGATCTGCCACAACCATGCTATAAATATGCCACAAGCACATAATTTATATGGGACTGAAAATGTATTTCCATGACTAAAGTTGCTCATTTCCAGATGTGCAGGAGAGAACAGGAGATCTGAGAATATTCTCAAGCATTCCTTTAGTGCTAATGATGCCACTGCCATGGCATCATTATCAACTGATTTATATGGATCATATCAATCAGTTACTGAGTTTACAACACACACTGCCTGTGTGCACAGCAGAATCACACTAACAGTACATCAGAGTTCTCATTCCAAATCAGATAGGAGACATCTGCTCAGAACCATTCAGTTAAGATACAGTGATTACCCTTAAAGAAGTGCAGTAATCACTTCCACCCTGAGATAGAAAGCTTCAGAAATAATTCTCAGTAATAATCCTGAGCTCTCCCTGCTGGACTGAGGTTGGGACACAAAGACAGGTCTTGAGTCAGGCTATCTCCTCACTTCCTCTCTGTAATAAGCTTCAGAATTGCAGCATCTGCAGAACTGAGACAAGCAAATACTGCTGCAAGGCCAATCACATTTTGATTCCAGATTGCAGTCTAAAAGTAAACAGCACAAACACAATTAAACAAAGCTGTACAACCCATAAAGAACGCAACTACTCCTAATATATTTTTGTGCTCACGGTGAACACTAAATTTTCATGATAAAACTGAGTTTAATCTAGGTGTTTCTAACGGAACAGCTATTTCACAGATCCCAGACAGAACTCTACAGTTAAAACCTTAAGCAAACGGGTTCTTTCAGACTCATACAGCACATTATCAGGAACCTTCTGAAGTGAAACAGTACAAACAATGGAACAAAAGGAAGGTGCCACCCACTCCAAAGCACCCTGCTGCTGAAGGAGGAAATCTGCAGTACCTCACTCTGATAAGGCCGGATCGGGGCGAGATCTCATTCCTGAAGGAATTTCCAATCTGAGCAGCAGCAAATGGAAGCTTGCCCTGGTTGAACTCAAGAAGACGTTTGAAGTTGAGGAATATTCCCTGCGCAGTTTCTGGCCGCAGATAGCTGAAAGGAGAAGGAAGGCAGAGGGGGATGCAGACATCAGGGTGACAAACGTGGGGAGAAAGTAGTGAGAAAAAAACTATCATCAGTTAATACAAAACTTGAAGGTACTTTTTTGTTTTGTTTTGTAGTCTTAACTATGGACATAAAACACTGAAGCAACCAGCTGTGGGGAAACCAAGCGGCCAGTACCACAGGTCAGAGAGACTGTGCTTCCTGCCTGCCTTATGTGGGCCAAAGCTGAGCCAAACTGCTTACAAATGTGGATTTGGCAGGCAAACGATGACTGCACCTCTGCTATTTCTCAAACTGAAGAGGTTTTAGTTTAAGGCCCTTCAAACCCCAACAGCGATTTGAGACTCTCCCACAGGGAACATCATTTACACAGATTACTTCACGTAGTCGTGGAAAGCACGGCACCTATCTCGGATCCCATTGCAGTCCCACTGTGACCCTAATGTTAATTCCAGATAATCTATGACGAAGGGTGAGCAGAATGAGATTAGTACCAACCCAGGCATGTTCCCTCCGGGCCCAATGGAGGTCTTGAACATCAGATTGAAAGAAACAGGAGGGGAAAGGTCATTCCCTGTGATAGGTGACTTCACGTTGTAGTTCACAAAGAGATCTGCAAGCTCCTGCTGGCCATAGTTGTCCAACTAATATCAAAACATAAGAGCATTATTTTAATTAGTAAACAAGATAACATAATTATATGTATAATAGATAATTATATCCCCTTTCCTGCTACTGAGCATGATCCATAGCCCTGAAACACAAGCTGAAGTCTGAACCAATGAAAGAAGGATACCCTGGACATCTGCAAACCCATTTTAGCAACGTCAGTTCACAACTCAGCTACACAGAAATGGAAGTATTAAGCATGAGTGGGTGCAAACCAGAAGAAAAAAATCACTGGGACTGCATTACCACCCACCAGTAGCTGAAACTATTCAGATGAAGCTAGAACACTGGGAACAGCATGTTGGGAAGGAAAAAATACAGCAGTGAGGGAGATGAAAGCTAAAATTTCTGCAGTGCTTCCTCTGTATTCACTTCCCTACTTCTCTTCCTTCTTCACTACATTCAAGGCGCACATTTGATACTCAATTTCCTCAAATAGAGAAGATCTGCAGCACAGGGCTTCTTGGTAAAAACAACCTAACTGCACAAAAGCAGCAATTTCTGTCATTATTTCTGAGCAGTTAAGTTCTAGTGTTTTATATGTGCACATTTTAATTAAATTGGCCATTTTTATAATCTAAGAACCACAAAGAACCTACACTGTACAGTACAAGAATGATTTCATGCTCGAATTTATAACCAAATGACCTGTGTCTAGCTCTGTCAGGATCCTTCACATATCAGAGAAGCCTCAAAACAGGATATAAAAAGTGTTAAGTTTATTAACAGAGGGATTCCCCCAATGGATGGTAGAGGTTCAAAGCTGCAGTGTGAAAGCTAATGATTGCAGTTCAGTGATGCAATGCACAAGAGTTGCTCCTTCTTGAAGGAAACATCTGCTCTCAAAGCATTTACCCTACAGTCCACAGAACAAACATCCAAAACAAAACATTGCAGCACAGTGGGAGAAACAAATGTGAGGTGCTTCAAAGTCAAAGCAACTTGAAAACATATCAATTCAGTGCTAAGTGGTTCAGCACCCTGTCAAATCTCATCTGTCTCAGCTCCTTTGCATCATAATCCTGCAGTGAGGTTTTGACAAAGGCAAAGGGGGTCTCAGAATAAACAGGCCTTTTACAGCACGTGGAATGCAGCAGAGCAGACCACCTTCAAGGACAGAGCTTCAGCCCTACCAATACAGCATTCAGGAGACAGATACAACAGCAGTAACTCTCCAAATAAGCAGAAAGGAGACGTCACTAGCCAGTAAGTTTCCAGTATTTAGGAACACGTACAGACCTACTTGCATCTCTGAAGTGCAGAGTTCTAAGCATCCTTGGAGAAACACTACAGAAAATCCTACACACTGCACTTCCCTTATGACCCACGCACCCCTGCAGCATTCACCTCCTCACGCAGGCACCTACCTGTGTTAGAACATTTTCCATTTCTGCCTTTTTCTCTGCTGTGCACTTCTTGTCAGACATAAGCTTTTGCAGATGAGCTGTGAGTGAGAAAAGCCCATACTGAGTTCATATTGCAACCCTGTAACTGACCCCAAACTAAAGGCAGGCAAATCAAGAGGATCCTCCAGCATAAGTATGCATCCAACAGCACCTAACTTGCTCAGGTTAATTCCACTCCTGTCACTGGGGCAATGCTAATCTACAGATGAGGAGCTGCACTAGTATGCTGTATCAGTGTACAAAAACAGGGCCTTCTCTTGCTTCCTTCTGATACTCCTTCCTACAAACCCAAGCAATGACTTTGTGGTCCCTTTCTATTTATTCTACGAACACCTGAAATTGAAAGCAGCACCAAATCCCAAGGCAGCAAGGCTAATTTTATCCGAGGCACTAAGAGGCACACACTGACTTGGTACAGTAGGGTTAGACCACATTCCTCTTTAAAAGCAAAACATCCTCCCAGAAACACAAAAGCAGACGCTGAGGTCAAGAATTCCTACTCTCATTTGAGAAAAGTATTCTGGCTTTTTAATGGTTGTTCCAGCATGTGTCTGCACTGTGCTTTTTTCTTTAAGCAAGCAAGTTTTAATCAATAACCAGTAAAAAATAAAAAAAAAATGAGAGGACTACAAACTTAAGAAATGCCTAAAGTCTATTACAGATTCCCAAGAGCCAACTGAGAACCAGGGCACACAAAGGTCAGCAGCTGCCTTGTAAGTGAACCTCTCAAAATGAAAACGTGCTCTTCCCCTCATATCTTCCCTAAATTATTTCTCAGTTCTGAACAAAAAGCAACTAAACACAAGAGAAGTTAATTCCAGAACATGGGAGAGAATAGCAGCCTTGTCATACAGGGAATCCTCAGCTTAGACAACACAGAAATTTGTTATGTTCTGAAGACACAGGGTTCTATGTTTGTGATGGAGATCCTATGTCTCCTTTAAAACACTAACACTAATTCAGGTGAGACTGAGAACTTTGGTAAGGATAAGGAGGTAATGACTGATCTGTGAACACAACTACAAAAGACCAGATAGACCAACTGGCTTCCCCTGAGAAAGATATTTTCCCATGTTGGTACCACTACAAGAAATCCCCAAAGCCTTATAAGAAAAACGAACCTTTCAAGAGATGATCAGCACGAAAACATTCCCCATTCTTCACATCCTTCACCATAAAGTCAGCAAACTTGTCTACGTGGCCAGAAGTCCTAGAACAGAGAATACAGAAAAGCTGCTACTGCCCAGCCCTGGGTACGGTGTGATGTTTGTGCTGTGACCCACAGAAAGCAATGCTCTTTACTCAGCCCAAACTCATTCCAAAAGCACCTGACATATTTAGCAAACGTGCTGGCAGTCATGGAGATGAAGCGGTCTAGATCCTCACTCTTGAGGATCATCCCTACACCCAGGTGTGGCCAAAAAAAGAGGGCTTCCAATTCCTGGGCTACAGAAGCTCTGTCTGCATTCAGAGCAGGTCATTTAAATCCTTTTTCTTGTCTTCTTGACCTGCTAAAAGAAGGGATAATGGCAATTTTGTACCTAACTGGACAGTCAGTAAACATTAAGACATAACATTCTCTGTTGGGTCCCACTGCTCTCCCACATTTATGCAACAACAGCTTCTCACCCTGATCTGTGCACCAGTATGTAATTATTCTGCATTGCAAAAGGATGTGGAATTGGGTGACCCAACCCCAAGATCCCTGCGGGTGACTTTACAGAAGACTGTAAAAAGCAGCCATGACCAGAAATGACATGCTGTAGAAAGAAAGATTCCTATTTACTTCAAAACTGGCTCTGGTGTGAGCATGGTACAGTCAATCTCCAGGATTTGCTCCTCCTGTATAAAGTGCTGTCTCCATGCCTGGATGATGTTGTTCTTCAGAGCACATCCAACAGGCCCAAAGTCATACAGACCACTGACACCTGCAAAGAAGAACAGGAGAGGAACGTGTTAGGAGCAAGATGGTATCAACCTGCAATATCTGGGGGGAAAAGCCCTCCCTTCTCAGTGTTCCCAACAGCAGGTTTAAACCTGAGGTCATTTACTGAGCACAAACTGCTCTGTGCTAGCAGAATTAGAAACATGGCTCACTGCAGAGCACTTTTACATGAAGAACCATGATGGAAGAAAACTGGAGAGCACCTGGGGATAATACTTTATGCTATTTAGCACAGTTCAGCTGCAGAGTGCACTGGGGCATCAGATAATGACAGAAGAAACAGTTGTTGATAGGAGCAATCAAAAACCACAAGAGCCATACTCTCCTCACCAATAGATTGTTCCCACAAAATATTATCCATCTGAAGGAGTCTGAATACAAAAGAGAGGAATCAAGCATGTTCCAGGGCAGCACATTATTTCAGTAACATACTTCTGTTAATCACCAGGTTAAACACAGAAATAAAACCAGTTAGAGAAGAAACAATATTTATTTTACATTCTTAGGTGAGAGAGCATTAACCATACAGACACTGTGCTGATCCTGAGCTGCCTCAGATCCATCACATGAAGGGGTTGAGCAGCCACATTTATTCACCTGTCTAATAAAGTTCATCACAGTAACACATTCTAAAGTTCAAGTTCGTTTTAAGCATTATATTGCCAAATAAATAAAAAAGATCAGATAAATGGTTATGAGGAAACAATCTGATCACCCCCTGAAATGGCAAAACACTCTACCCCTCGTCAAGGCGACTGCCTTCTGCTGTGTACTGCTTAAAACTTCCAGCCTAAAATCCTCCCATCAGCATTTAGGGAGAGGGAAACTTTTGGGAAAGCTAACAGACTAAAGCAGGAGAAAGTTTAAAACCAATGTGGGAAAAAAAAACCCAACAAAAGTAATGCTGCTTTAAGTAAACATCCCAAGAGTCCAGCATTGCACACAGCTCCAGAGAGCAGGACATTAGCCTGAAGAAACTATTATTAAAGAAATTTAAATTTCTTTAAATCTGTACCTCCATAAATAGAAAAGGCTTGATCATAGAAAAACCTCCTCTTCAGAGTGTCTTCCATTTTAACTCTGTCCACGATGTCATCTTTGGGCTGTAAGGCCAGCTCCTGTAATTCAAGCAAAAGAGAAACAGTTAACATCTCTCATTTCTGGCAGAAGGACAAATCCTCTTCTTTTACCATCACGATAAGTGGGATGGTCATGCTGAGATTCAAGCACTCAGTGACCAACATGAGCATCTGAAAAGAGCATTTTAGATACCTGAGGTGGAGCCATCCAGCCTAACTTTCAGGCAGCTAAGCCTGAGCCAGCCACCTTCAGCTTTCTTTACAACCAGTGGAGAAACAACTGTTTATGATCCTGAATCAACAGCTCAGCAACTGATCTGGATGAAAGAAGGTGAAAGACCCCACACGGAAGCAAAATCATCTACAGACATGGTTTGAGGACCCAAAGCCAGGCAATCTAAAACACACAACTACTCTGCTCTTTTTAATCTTTCAAATTCAGATTCTGCTGTCTTTAAGTAGGAATCGCAGAGCTTGTAACCTGTACCAGCAGCTGCTAAAGCAAACAAGCATTCACACTGCTGACTACTGCAAAAGTTGTAAGCAACTGTGATGCACTGCTGGAAACACTTGTCAAGAGAAAACACCTATATTTGAGTGCTGCATCCCCAAGGGCAGACACAGTGTTTGCAAGGTCATTCTTGCACTGACGGGGATACAGCCCACACAAATTGTGTAACTGCTGAGCACACCTCTACACTGCATCCCACAGGCATTCCTCCACTGAAAGGTGGGGCTCAAAGAGCCACTGAGATTCGGATCCTAATTCACTATTCTCTTTGTCAAGTTCCTAATGGCTGAGAGACAGAATTGGGAAAACCTTCACCAACTATTTATTCCAAAAGGCCTACCCATGCACACAGGCTTCACACAATGGTTGCAAACCACAGCTCTGTGCTGAACACTCAGTAAAAATGACATCACCTTGCTTGGGTGAAGCGTATGCCAAAACACAGCCACGCTGCCAGATCAGACAGACAGCAAACTGCTCACCCCACACGACAGGAGTACAGACGGGGTCAAGAGGTTTCAGTTCAGACACTGGAGTTCTCACAGTGCCAAACATTTGAGTATTCATACATCCATTCATTTCAGAGTGTTCCCGAAGCACAATTACAATCATTTTTCAATTAAATACAAATTAACAAGAACCTAGCAGTTGCCTAGGTGAACCTGCAGACCTGACAGCTGTTACTTTTTCAGTCTGGGAGTGCAGGATAAGGAAACGTGCTTCTGCATGTTTACTGATCTACAGACTTAATGAACTTGAAGTTCTATCGTTTCATTTGCAGAAAGACTTCCCAGGGCAGGGGGCACAATTTCATGGCATCCTGCTCTCAAAGGCTGAAGAAAACTGTAGGATCTGTGACATCTTAAGAAACATTGTTTAAGCTATAGCAAAGGATAGGATTTCTAAGCAGCCACGTGTAACAGCAATTTGGGAATTCAAATGCCACCCAAAGAACGTGAAAATGAAACTCAGTGAGCAGTGTTCCCCCTCACTGTGCATGGGAAAGTTCTAAATAGCAAATGAGGGCTGGTGACACATACACCAAGCGTCAGCTTTGACTATTAATAACAAACTCCTATTAATTCACTCACACACTGAGATTTAACGCTCACAGACAATGAACGAACTTGGCACTGGTCAGAACAATCACCCACGTAAACTGTTTCAGAAGTGATCATTGAGATTTCAGGGCTTTTCTGACAAAACTGCAGAACTGAAGTTTAACTTCCAGGCTCACCTTCGCTTCCAGAACTCTCTTCCGAGCTTTGAGCTCTGCTACAGCTCTGTCTATATCCACCTGGGGAGCTTTCTCTTCCTTCAGCTTCCTTACCAGTTCTCCCTAGAAGGTGACAAAAGAGAAGTCTGTGAGTCTTTCTTCAAACACCACTGACAAGAGCTCCAGTTCTTTCAGCTCTCCTGGCATCCCAAAGGGAAGGTTTGTGCTGCCTCTCCTTGCTCTTCACTTCAATCTCAGGAGGTTAGCTTCAGTTGGTTCAAGTAAGAAACACTGGAGAGTTTGAAAAACTGGACATCGTTAGTGAAATTAACACTGCCTCTCCCACCCCACCACAACATTAAATCCCAGACCTAACAACATTAAATCTCACTGTGCAAATGCACTCCTCCACGTACCACTGTACAAATACTTCCACAAATCCTTGTCTTCTGTCCTTGAGGATGTACTAAACAGATGGACATCTCCATCACAATAAAAAATTGAAGAAAAAGAGGGGTCAAAAATGACATTTCCACAATACCTGCTTTCTTCATTAATGAATATTACAGGCACCGACCACCCCAAGAGAAGAAAATGTGCAGCTGTCATTCAGAAATCAGGTTGAAGAAAGACCAGCAAGATTAAAGACTAATGTTATCAACAGAAGGAGGAGCACTGCAAAGAAGGCATTAAGCACATATACGACAGACAAATAAGAACACCCCTTAGCCCCACCAGCTGAAAGAACAAAACAAGGCTCCCAGTTAACTAGCTCTACCAAAACATGAAAGTTTCGCTCAGGGGCTGAGGACTCTTAACTGCCATTCCTGGGAAACGTGGCAGAGGGAGGGATCTGATCCTTCTTTTTTTTTTTTTTTTCCCTTTAAAGTAATGAGTTCAAACTGCTTTTGCTGAGCTAAGGGATCGGCAGTGGTAAAAACATCAAGGCAGCAGCAAAGCAGCCACTGCTGACTCAACAGAGAGATCACCCTGCTCACTGCAGAGCATCTAGAAGCAGCATAGAGCAACTCTTTGTCCTGTCGTCTGAGTCGAGGAGTATTCAGACACAACGCAAGGAGAAAGGAAGAAGAAGAAAAAAAAAAACCGAAACAACCAGCACAACTGAAACAAGCAATTATGTTTACTGACAGGACTCCATCTAATTAAAGCTACGAGCCTCAGCCCAGCCCAGAGGAGGAGTGCACAGCAGCACACGATGTGGCAAATTTTTCTGCAGCTTTGTCCCATAGACCAATCGAGCAGAGAGGGATCCACCCCTGGATCACGGCAGCTTATTGCATCAGGCACTGCTGCAGGAAGATACGCTGCTCGCTTCCCTCTCCATAGGTTCCGAGTCCCCGAGGCTTCATTAAGCCGCTCCTCCAAGGGCTGACAGACAGGGTCTGCTGCACCGCAGTGTTCCAGCTACCCCAATCCTTCTTCCCCTGTGTGCAGTGAATGACTACCATAAGCCATAGCTACGATATTCCCGGTCCCGTTTGGCCATATTTAGCCCCACATCTCTCCTCAGCACCCCAAGGCTCTCTGCTCCAACCCTACAAGCAGACAACAGGGGGACACTGATGCTCAGCAGGCCAACATCCATACACTGCAGGGCACCGAGGGTCGTTTTAATGACAAGGAGTTCCCTACCAAGGCGTATCGCCGCATAGCGATTCACAACAAGAACTCACTGAAGTGCCGGTACAATCAGGCGTCCGTAAATCCATTTAATGGGGGGGGGGGGGGGAAACACACGTGCAGAGATCTCCCAGCACATGGGACACACATAAGCGTGAAGACGACGGATTCGCATCGGTACTGCGATCAGTACATGGCAAGGCCATGCGTGCGGGCACCGCTGCCGCTCACACACACCCAGCAAGGGCACCTTATGAAATAAAGAGGCGTTGGGGGGGGAGGGGGAGGAGGGTGATGAAGATAACGAAGGCGACCGGCTCTGCCACTGCGGCCAACCCCACGGCCCCGACAGACAACCCACGCACCGCTGTCCCCCGTGAGCCCCGGCACCTGCAGCCCAAAGGGGACAGGTGGCAGTGCCGCCCCTCCCCCCCCCCCCACAACGGGCTCTCCCCTCGCAGCCCCTCCCCCACACGGTTACCTGATGCCGCACCGCCTGCCGCAGCGGCGCGAGCAGCGCCTCGGCTTGCGGGCCGTCCATGAGGGTCGCGGCCGGGAGCGGAGCAGAAGGCGAAGGCGGAGCGGGAGGGCGGAGGAGAGGGCCGGCGAGGCGGCTGAGGGAGCGGAGCAAGGCGGGCAGAGCGTTACGGGGCGGCGGCATGGAGAGGCGCGCAGAGCCGCCCTGCCCCCCCCCCCCCCGCCCCGCATGATGAAATCCCGCGCGGCGTAAAGCCGGCCCCCGCCCCGCCGACGCACTTTCCGCACGGGCCGCGGCAGATTCGGCACGGCGACGCGCCGGCCGCCAGGGGGCGCCCTAACACGAAGGGTGGTGTGGGGGGGGGGTGGCGCGCAGAGCGCGCATGCGCACACGAGGCTGCAACAGAGCTGCTGCGGGGGGGGGGGTGTTATGAGTGCGTTGTGATGGCGGAACGGCAGCGGGGGGGGGGGGGGGGAACCGTGGAGACCGCACAGATCGCGGGGTTCGCGGCCACACGGAGGGAAGCGGGATCGCTTTGGGTCGGTGCCGAGCTTGGGAAGCCGACAGCATCCTGGGCTGCATCAATAGGGGGAAAAAGGGGGACACCCCCCCCCCCCCTCGAAAAGGACCCCTCGAGGTCCTTTTCGAGCCGAAGCCGCTGTGCGATTGTGCGTGGAACACGCGGGCGTCGAAGAAAACGAAACCTCAGCGCTGGGGCTGCCCGCGGACGCTAGATGGCAGCGGCCGCTCGCTGCCCGCCGCCCCGCCCGCCCCCGGCCCGGGCCCCGCGCTCCGGCATTCCTGCGGGGCGGGGCGGGCCGCAGCCCGGGGCTCCGGGCCCCCGTGGTTTCGCAACGCTCGGGGCCGGGGCTGTGCTCCGAGACAGAGCCGTCCCCGCCTTCCCCTCCCACCTCCGCTCCTGTGTTCTGGTTTCCTTTAGTGGTTCCCCCCCCCCCCCCCCCCGCCCTTTCTTTTTTTCCCTTCTTTTTTTTTTTTCCTCTCCCCCCTTCCTCCCTTTCTCTCCCCCCCTTTTCCTTCCTCCTTTCCTTTCTCTCCCCCCCTTTTCCTTCCTCCCTTTCTCTCCCCCCCTTTTCCTTCCTCCCTTTCTCTCCCCCCCTTTTCCTTCCTCCCTTTCTCTCCCCCCCTTTTCCTTCCTCCTTTCTCTCCCCCCCTTTTCCTTCCTCCTTTCTCCCCCCCCCCCCTTTTCCTTCCTCCTTTCTCCCCCCCCCCCTTTTCCTTCCTCCTTTCTCTCCCCCCCTTTTCCTTCCTCCTTTCTCCCCCCCCCCCTTTTCCTTCCTCCTTTCTCCCCCCCCCCCTTTTCCTTCCTCCTTTCCCTTTGTTTTTCCTTCCTCCTCTTTTTTTTTCCCCCTCTCTCGTATTTTCCTTTTTTCTTCTGTCCCCTCTTTTTTCACTGAATCATAGAATCAGTCACCAAGGTTGGAAAAGACCTGCAGGATCACCCAGTCCAACCATCCACCCATCACCAGTAGTTCTCACTAAACCATGTCCCTCAACACAGCGTTCCATCTTTCCTTGAATACCTCCACGTGTGTGCTCCTCTCTTCACCCCTTTTTTCTTTTCCCTATTTTCTTTTTTTTTTTTCCCCTGCTCAGTCCCAGTGATGCTTGCCTTTGCTTAGCTCATTTCAATCCTTGAGGCAGCAAAATCAGCCAGATGCATCCCAAACACAAGCCAAGCCGCAGCAACATGCATGTGAGGTTCACAATCACTTCCCAGCACTGGGGGATTTTTAGGCTTCCAGCAAACCATGCAGGGCCTGAGGCAAGCGTGTACTTGACCTGGCTTTTAAAGTGTATATATATATTTTTTGCTTCCAAAACAAGGTGGCTGCATCCAGCCTGCTTCTAGGGTTCAGAGCCCCCTGCTACTGCTTCCTTCCAAACCATGTTTGTAGAGAGAAATAGCTGTCTCCGTCTGAACCCACAGTTCAGAGCATACAAATAATCACAGGATGAGTCCATGCCCAGGTCTTGCTTTCATTTCTGAGTGTAAATCTGCTCTGCCCCTCTTCATGGTCTGTCCTGTGAACTGTTGGAGGGTGATGCTGCTCTGCCCCAGGGCTGTGCCCGTCCCATTGAGGTCCCTGAGTGCTGTCTGCAGGGAGGGATGCAGCGTAGGGAAACCTGCTTTACTTTCATCACCTCCATCCTGGAAGTAATGGATTGGGTCTGCGACACTGGGTGTTGCTGAAACTCACCCCCTCCTGGGATGTGGGTTTTTTTTTAGACTGAAATAGGAAGCACAGACCTCACCCTGAGCTTCCTCTAGGGTTTGGTTCTTCCTAGAGGTTGTTCCTTGCCAGAAATTTATGCACTGCTGGCCCTGATCCAGCCAGTGCTTAACAGTGTGCTTAGTTTCAAACCATCTAGACCACTGCACTCCCCTCATTGCTTTCATCCCTCCATGTCTTAAGCCTCATCCTCTGGGCTCTCCTTGCTGGGGTATACTCATGTTATGTTTAAATTACCAGTAGTGCCACTGAATACGTGATGCTGGCCGAGGTTCCCAAGCAAAAAGCTGTTTGCCACCTCCATCAGACCCCCCATGTCAATGCTGTGCCCATTCTCCAGGGAATGAGACCAGCAGTTCACATTGGCACAGATCACCAAAGAACTATCATCCATATGGTCACATCTGCCCGACAGCTGGCACCTAGGTCTGCCAGGTTTGCCTGTGCAAGAGCTCAGACAGCAATGCTGGTTGGTTCCCAACTCTTCTGCTGTCATGAATTTAAATTCTAGTTCAGGGAATTCAAATGCATATTGATTAAGGACTTTTTATGGATGCCTTGCAGAGCACATTAAAAATAATTTAAAACTTGCATTCCTGTATTAATGACTCTTGTCTCCAGCACTTTGCAGTGATTCAGGCTTGACTTTTAATTGAAACGCTTTCGTTAAGAGGAATGCCTTCAGCCAAAGAGGACAAAGTGTTCTTCCAGGTGCCTGCCTGCAAGAGCAGTGCCCCAGGGCAGTAGCAAACACAGGGACTGGAGCAGTGAAGCCGAGGGACACACAGACCGCATGCCATGTTTTGTCCTCTCTGAGTTAGTTACCTTCCAGCTGTTTGCAGCCTTTGGATCTCCAGGTTTCCAAATTGCACAGCAGCCTTTCGAGTCTGGAGAGGAGCCTCTGTTCTCCAAGATTCTCCTCCATGAAGTCTATTCTTTGAACTTCCCGCCATGCAGTGCACAGAAAACAGTGGAACTTCAGCACTGGTCATGCTCTTATGTGCTATTCCTGACAACCCCAATGGATGTATGGAAGCCAAACAAGCCTGAGGCAATGATTGTTGTCCCTGAGTTAAGCACCTCATGCCTCAATAGTTGTGTTTGCTTCTGCCCCTATGCACGTTGCCAGGTAGCTTGTTCCAAGCCTTGAAGCTTGGGTCTAGAAGTGCTCCTTATCTTGAAAGCATCATCCAGTGAGAGCATCCTTCTTCGTTTTGGAGAAGCAGCAGCAGGAGATGGCAGTCTGAGGCTGACACAAACAGGAAACAGGGGTCTGCATGGAGGTTTCATGTAGAAATAGATCTTGTGGGTTATGGAGTCTTATTTCAGTATTATCCTCTTGATCCATGATGGGAGCCTCCAAGATGGCACTTTTCTTTGCACTGCTGCACTCTGTGCTGGTGTGGCCTCACCTTGAGTACTGCAAGCAGTTTGGTTCACCACAATATAAGACTGAGGACATAAAACTAGTGGGGAGGCTCCAAAGGAGAGCTGCAAAGATGGAAAAAAATGGTCTGGAGAGCCAAGTGTGTGAGATCCCTTGGTTTGTTCAGCACAGAGGAGACTGCGCATTCAAGGAGCATTTGAACAACGCTCTCAGGTTTGGATTTTGGGAAGCAAGGAGTTGGACTCGATGATCCTTGTGGGTCCTTTCCAACTTGGGATATTTGTGGTTCTATGATTCTGTGACTCCTTTGTCTCCAAGAAATGACAAGCCCACCACAAGCATGAGGTCCCAGGTGTGCACTGCAGTGTCTGTTTGATGCTCATGCCACCAGGATCAGTGTACACGTGGAAAGCTCGAGTCCTGGCAGTTCTCACCCTCCCTGTTTTACACGGACAGCTGCATCTGAGAGTCCACTCCCCCTCTTGAGCATTTAAAGGAAATCTATATTTTCCATCCGGACTCTGGTGGGACAGGCCATCGACTGCCATTCAGTGCTTTTACCCTGTATCTAGGACCAAAGCTGGAGGGGACCTAGCGGCCACCAGGATTTCCAAGTTCCCCAAAGGGCTACAGTGTCCCTGCACGAGGTTGGAAAGTCCCCATGAGACTGTCAGAGCTAACATCCAGTTGCTGGATACTGCCTGCTACAGTTCTGGTGTAAAAACTGCCTTACTCCATCTGCTGATTGCATACTAAATGGCCTTTTAAATTTTACAGCTGCATATAAAATGTGAACCAACCAGCATGCAAAATGCTTCTCCCCACCCCAAGTGGCTTTCCTATGGGTTTCATCAATGCCACAGGAGTTGCTTGACACTTCCCTGAGGACTGAGTTGGTCACCCAGTCCATAATGTGTGCTGTGCATCAGCACTTGGTATGTACACTCTGAGAGGAGTCACAGGCACCAGTGCAATTCAGGTGTTGAATAACCACTGCCCTTGCTCAGTTCCAGTGCACTTTAAGCCAAATCTGCAGCTTCTAGGAACAAGTTCTTGTTTAATGTCACACCCAGAAAGGTTTCCTGGGAGGAAAATCTTTTTTTCTCCCAAGTGGTAAAAATACTGCTCCATGCTGTTACTGCCATAGTGGCGTTTTACAGAGCAGTTGAGTTGGGCTGCGTTTATAAGGCTTTTGTTGTTGATTTTACCTTGTGAGTCACACAGTAATGGGCTTCATTCCTCAGGTCAACTGTTTGTCTGCCAGCTGTGGCCTTCATCTGACAGCAAAGCAAGCATTCACCAGTGAAACATCCAGGAGTTCAAAATGATGAGCTAAAGCTCAAAAACCCAAGCTAAGGAATCCTCCAGATCCCAAATCAATATATTTAATTCTCACGGCTTTGTAGCCAACAATGAGAGCTGTAAAATCGGAGGGCAGGCAAAGGTTTGCTTGCATCTTGACTATGTCAAGGAGCACGTGGAGTACTGGAGTTTGGGTGCATGAAGAACAGCTCAGCGGTGACTGCCCATACTTTCTCAACTCAGATGTAGGCACAAGTTTTGCTAAAGGATCTTACCTTTGTAATTGTGCACATGAAGCACTCAATCAGACGCTCCTCACCACGCAGGGCAATTCAGGAGACAGAAGTGAGTGTTGTAGCTTGGACTCATCTTTAATTATCTGGTGTTTGTTCACACTCAAATCAAACAATCAGGGTGAAATGTCCTACCAGCATAGTCCATAATTCATGACTGTGTTGATTTCTCTCCTAGGCTACAGTGACATCAGTAAATAATGGAAGACTGGATCCTGTCAGAGGAATGAAGGAGGAGATATCTGATGTGGTGGGCAAATGCTTTCCGAGGGACATGATAGCTATGGCAGCCTGCAAGAAAAATAGAGTGAAAGCACATGAGATTTAACTCATCAGAAATGTGAGTTTAGTGCAGATTTGTGTTTGTATGTTTTAGCATCTGGAGCTTCCAATGTGTGTGACCACATCCTCCTCAAATTCAGCAAGCTTTTAAAAATGAACCACAAAGGAAACACAGGACTGACTTATTTAGGGAGAAAGAAAAGCTTTTGTTTTCTGTTATTTTACATGGACGCATCCCCAGTTCTTCTGGGACTTTTGCTATGCAAGCAGATCCTCATTGTCCCAGAGGATGTATCACAGTCCTTCAGACAGTACCCAGTCTCCTCTCTTTAAGTGGCAATAATAGCATTTTCGTGACCCACAGAAATAGAGGGGACAAACTGTACTGGTAGAACATATGAACAGCCTGGCAGAGCAAGAGAGCCAGACCTCACCTCTACTTTTCTCTCCAAGACAGTAAGAGACCACATCAAGGCATCTCTTTTGATTTTCCATCTCTCAGCCTCAGACTGCACCTGTGAGCTGCTCATCTGACAGAGAGAAACCCCATGTGGTGTTTATTTCAGGAAACAGACCACACACGCTCACATCAATGAGGAGTCCAGGTCCCACAGGAAACCATCAGGTTTTGATTCCTATCTCAGACTATAGGCAGGTACATCACTGAGACCAAACTTGAGCTTTAAGCAGATGGATGTTTCTGAGCCTCTGCCCCAGCAAAAGCCTCAGGAAATGAGAAAAAAAAATCATTGCCAGGATGCGAGTGCATTGCCAGTGCACAGTTTCCACATCTCCACTTCCCAGGTGCCATCCTCAACAGTGTAGTAGAAGAATAGTGACAGAAGTCACCAGGAGACAGGGTGATGGAGACAAACACGGATTCTTTGGGCTGGGGATGGCTATGCTGAACAGCAGATGGTGCAAGAGGAAGCATAGCCATCAGGATAGGCCAGCGTTTTTCCTAGATGGTGGTGAGTCAAAGCCAACAAGCTGCTGGCTCCTGCCTTAAGTGGTGTCCAGTCCAGGAGAACAAGAGGACTGGTGGCAAAGGGTTGGGCTGAGAATGTGGGAAGGTCAGTGGAGGAGGGAGAGCCTTGAGGCAGGAAAGCGATGCTCAGGAAGACGTGCTGAACTCACTCTAGACTGGGTGGGGCAGAAGACCAAAACATGAATCAGCTACTGAGGCTGAAAGGAAGCTAGTCGTGGTCATTGGGAGCTGGCTGCCACTGACTCGCCTCATTGCCAGCCAGTGCAATGCAAGCTGGACAGGATATGCTTGGCAAAAATCCTGCAGAAGTTGATTAAATCATCATGCTTTTGCTGCCTAAAACCCTTCCCACACCTTTTTTTCTGCAGTGGCTTGTGCAACAATTCACTAACACCCTTCAGCATCTCCCAAGCACCTTCTGATTCTTGCTGGCCAGCTGTCGGACCGCAGGGGAATGAGTGCTTGGCTAGTGTAAGTGAAGATGGAGCACTGTGCTAACCATTGCTTCTACGCCTGAGATCTTTTCTGTTTTGCAGTGCAGGGTGTAAGAACAAGGAGGACTACATGAGTGAACCACAGTGGAGGAGAACCAAAGTCACTGAGGGCTGCTGGGGCTCTTCTGCTTCTGCTTGAGAGGGACAGCTGGCTGAATCCACGCCAACCAGGTAGCCCTGCCTGGCACCTAATGGATCCTGGCAAACACCAACGAACGAGGTTGCCCTTCATGCCCTGTCCTATTGCTCCCCAGGGCCTCACACTCAGACTTACTTGATTTACCTCATTGTTCTCTGTAGGTGAGATGAGTTGCTCAATGGTGTGGGATGTTCTTCCAGTGATTTTCACAGGACAGAGCACAGGCGAGGGCGGTACCATCATGAATCTGAGCAAAGAGCTCAGTTGTGGCCGATGGTTACAAAAAGTAGGGGAAAGTGGCAGTAGGTTAGGAAAGGTTGGCTGAGTATCCAGCAGAACAGGGCAAACCCAAGTCAGCTTGTGGGGAATTACAGAGATATATAGATGTTTGGAGTATAGAGAACAGAATGAGAACTGGAGAGCTTGGGGGAGCCGGGAGGTTAGTGGAGCAGCAGAGAGCGTATGCTAGAATATCTTTCCAACAGTTGTGATCCTTCAGAGTCACTTTATTCCAGGTTGCAGATCTGGTTCTCATATCCCTAGTTTTAAGATCTCACCCTAAAACTGAAGTTATTGCAGTGTGTGATGTTGGTGGACTTGAGTGCTTTGGAGATCTCATGTATATATTTAACTGCATAATTAAATTTTCCCAGCTGATTGGTGTTAGAGATTCAGCACCTGAGTCTATTTCCTACTTTCCTCCTCTCCATCCTTGACAGTCTATTTCCCTCAGATTTGAGGATCAAAAACATACGAGTTCATCGCAGTTGAACTAAACTTCTACCAAATATTATCATTGATATTGGTGATTTCTTCTCCTCAAAGCATACTGGGCATCTAAAAGATATGATGAAAGACAAGCTGTTTTCTTCATTTATAGAGCAGGAGTCTTCTGGGACAACAGAAGTAGACCCTCAATCCCTCCTCCAGCCCTTTCTTGGCAGTCATTATGCCCTGGTTCAGCGTGTAGGGCCAGGAAAAGTGAAACCCAATCACAGATTATCCCATGACTTCTGCTTCCTCAACTCCAAATGATAAAATGGGAAATATTATCAAATCCCGACTACAGGGAAGGCAGACAAAATGAGTGAGAAGACGGCATCATAAATGACTAAACCAACCTCATTTTTTCCCTAGGATCCCGTGTGATGATAGTATCTCTCTCCTGATTTTTGTGAGCCAGCTACCACCCCCTTCATAGGGGAGTTCATTTCCCAGCGAGGCTCTTTAGACTATGATAGAGTGACTGAAGGAGTCTGGGACCGCATGTGGAGTTATAGAGTCACAGAGTCGTTAAGCTTGGAAGAGAGCTCTTAGATCCCCAAGTCCAACTCCAGCCCACCCCCACCGTGCCCACTGACCACGTCCCTCAGTGCCACATCTCCACGGTTCTGGAACACCTCCAGGAACAGTGACCCCACCGCCTCTGTGGGCAGCTGTGCCAGTGTGTTACCACTCCTTCTGAGAGCAAACTGATACCCAACCTGAACCTCTCCTGGGGTGAGGTGACATAGCAAATAATTTGGCAGATAACAGAGGGACTGGGATAGGGGATGATGATGTGAAACTGTCCACCACACAGAGACTCGGGAAGGAGTCTGAGGGTCTCTGCAGAAAACTGCCAGTGGCAGAGGGACCGTCTTTACTGTCTGGAGGTTTACCTGGCCTCCGGGTGGGGGACCAGCCAGCAGTGAAGCTATGAGAAAGATGGGGCTGCTCCATGCTCCTGCACTGCAGCCAGCTCCGTGCAGTTCATCTCTCCAGATTTCCTGGTATTTGTTCTCTTGTTCTGGGAAGAGAGGAGAGCTGCAAGAGGCCCATCTCACAGGGACGTTTAGAGAAAGGAAAGTCCATTGTGTGGAAGAATTTGGTATTTCAGGGTTTGTTTTCCTTTTGACACAGAACGAAACACCACCATGTCAAAACCCTCCATAAGTCAAAACAGAACAACAGCGAAGAGGAAAACAAAAATAACAGTGGTGTTCAGTTTGGACACGATCAGTGGAAGTGTTTCTCTTTGCTTTTTGTCTTTTCTATCTCCGAATTCTATCTACAACTACTTCAGGAAAGTGGGAAGAAAAAAAAGGGAAACAAAATCACAGAATTGTTTGAGTTGGAAGGGAACCTAAAAGGTCATCTATCAAACTCCCCTGCAATGAAAAAAAATCCGCATTGGAGCTGAGAGAGCCTTTCCCAGCACCAAGGTGGGCTCTGGGCACTGCCACAGCCTTCCTGCCCACCTCCATGGGTTCACCGTGTGATGGCACTGAGACCCAACCATCTCCCCTCCTCCTGGACTCAGTGCAAGCCACAAGCAGCAGCGACCCTGCGGTACATCAGCAGTGAGCTCTGCATGGTTTTGCACCATTTCTCCTTGAGCAGAAGGACTTCTGCGCAACACAGGTGAGAAATTAGAAAGGTTGGGTGTGAGGCTGCCCTACCAGCAGTGGGAAATCGTGGGGCAGACCTTCCGTGTAAAGAGATCCTGGCCCAGACCCCCAGTACCCCGAGTGGGTTCACGCCTCTTGTGCTTTCAGCCCCCAGAAGGATGCTGTTTTGTGGCCACTGGTGCTCGGATGAGTTCCCCCCCTTCGTGGGGTAAATCTCAGTGCCGGTCCCTCCAGCTCGCAGCTCTCTGCCACTTCTCCTCGCCAGCTTTTGCAGAGCGCTTGGCGTGGTGCCCGGCAGCCTTTCACTGCTGCCTTTTCATTCCCCTTAATTCACTGCCTTTCCTTGCGAGGAACAGAGGGAGAGCTTGTTCCAGCAGACGGGCCCCATCCGCTCCTCCCGTCCCAGGGTTGGGAAGGAGGGATGGAGGCGAAGGGAACTCTCCCACCCCTCCGGGGCCCCGCGGGCGCGCTGCTTCCCAGAAAATACGGTAAAAAGCCTTCAGCCTAAAAATGTAAGTCTGATCTCATGACACAGGGTGGCCCTGCATTCCTCACCTCTGACATAACCCGCTGGGAGTGTGCTCGCGGAAAAACACAAACAAGATGTACTGGGGCGGCTGGCGGCGGGGGCCAGGCGGCTGGCAGATGTGTGGGGTGGGAGAGGAGCCCCTGCTGCCCTACAGACCATGAGCACAGAGCGTTCCTTGGCAGTGCGTGAGCCCACGACCTTGTTCACCCCTCCAACCCGCCATGCCCAGCCCTGCGCTGGGGTGGTAATGGGGTTGGGAAGCACACAAGGAGGCAGCTGAGCTCCCCCAAGGGTTTTTGCTGGTGGAAGGCCGAGGGTGTTTTTAGGGACTTGTGGTGCTTGTGCAGTGGGTTGGTGGTTGTGATCTGTTGTTTTGGTTTGGGGATTTTGGGCTTCTTTATATAGGACTGCGGTGAGGAGGAGCCAGTGCGAAGAGGCTGCTGGGGTGCCCTGGTTGGAGTTTCCAGGGGGTCCCTTGGGGTACAACCAATGATTGTGACACAGAAACCCCCACACAGTGAAACCCGTGGACCTGCAGCCTTCTGCCCGCTCCAGCAAACCACTCGGCACCGTCCCATAACCTCCTTCTCCTATCAGCAGCGATGCCAGAGAATGCATTTGCTATGGGTGCACTGTGCCTGCTACCCCAAAGCGCACCTGTGGGTGTCACGGAGCAGTGTCTGATGGGGCACTGCAATGGAAGGTTTTGCCAGGGATCACAACCGAGCTGTCCTCCCATCTCACCCACTTGTTTACTTTCTTCTTCAAATGCCCTAAACCTTGACAACGACCTATTTTCCCTTCTGTTGTGCAAAGCTCCTTTCCTAGAAAGCGGCTTTGCAACACTCAGTCCAACCAGCCGAGCTCTCCTCGGTGTGTGCATGGGGAAGGCAGCTCCAAATGGCTGGCAGGTTTAGCCGAGCTCCAGCACAGCCCAAACCCACACTCAGAAGAGCTGGGAGATGTGGTCAGATGCTGTCTGAAGCTGTCCTGTGAGACTGCGTGCTCCGAGGGAGCAGATGAGCGGCAGTTGAACTTCGGACCCACTCCTCACAACTCGCTTTTCCTTATTTCTGATTCATCCGTTTGCTTCTGTTCCAACAGTCAACAAAGCGAGGAGAAAGCTTTTCTTTCCTGCAGGCATTTCTCCCCTCTTTCTGCCCTCACTGTTCCCAAGCAATGAAAACAACTGATTTTATTTTATTTTTTCCCTTTTAATTTCACATTTTGAGAAAAGGGATTATTTCCTAAATAATTCTCCCCACAATAATTCCTATTTTTCAGAACGACTGTTCCTTTGACAGAGGAAAAAACAAGAAAGAAGGGGAACAGTGGTAACAAGAAACAGTGACAATAAGAGAAACTATGGTTTTGCTTCTGCAGAGCACAGTTTGTCCCCATCCTCTTAGCTGCCCCTTTTCCTGAGGGCTCCTATCCTTGCTGCTTCCCAGTGTCCGAGTCATGCCTGGGTTGATGACAGCATGGAGGATGCCTCCTTCCCTGCTCGCTTAAGCCTCCCACAATTTATTTTCTTCTCCATCTCTAACCTACCACCCAGGTTTTTATTACGTTAACTCAAACTCAGTGCTGATTTATTTTAAGGTGCCAGGCTGTAACCTGAAGCCAGAGACATAAAATTAGCCTTGCATGCTCCTGTTGGCCAGCTGGGAGGACAGGTTAGGAATTCACAGCAGCGATGATTTAGGTTAAAGATTGCTGCTTGCTCCCTCGTGCAGCTTGGCTTTGTATCCAACCCTACTCTTGACCAGATGGATGAACTGCTCTATGTGAAAGCAAAAGACACAGTGTGAAGCCTGATGTACCAGGGACAGGGTCTGTTAATCAAGCAACTAATGAGCCCTCCAACACCTACACATGAGCATACATGCCTTGTCAAAACCACTGAAGTCACTAAACTTCTAATCTCTGTCGGGGTCTCCCAACATTGTGGTTATTTCATCCACACTGAAACATGGCTGCTATATGCATCTGACCTGCAGAGGTGCTGGCAGAGACCCAGATAACCCAAATGCCACTGAAATGGCACAATGTTAGTGCATCAGCACCTGGAAACTGCTGAGGTCGGTCAGCACCTTCCTTGGCTGGAGATAGCAAGATCCATGATGTGAAGTGTGTGGAGCTGAGAAGAGAAGGCAAAGGGGTGTAGACACCTATTGGAAGCCCCCAAAATAGTGTTATCAGCCTGCTATCATGTAGCGAATGAGCCACTGGGGCCACTAATTGATCTCCTTGCAACTTGGGAAGCCACAGGTCTGGTGCTTAGAAGAACAATTGATTCTCACGATTGTCCTGACCTTCCCTAGATGTACAACCAGCAGCCCCTGGATGGGTTCTCTTGTGTCCATCATCACAGAATGGCTTGGGTTGGAAGAAACCATAAAGACCATCCAGTTCCAGCTCCCTGCCATGGGCAAGGCACATGCTCCCAACACATGAAGTTGCCTGAGACCCCATCCAACCTTGAGCCCAGGGCCTTGTGCACCTCTTAGGATGGGAAACTATTTCCTGTGAAATAACATGATTCCTGTGATGATTACACAAGCCCTGCCTGGAAAACCCAAGGCGTCCTTGTGTGGAGCTTTTATTTGAATTGCAGTAGCCCTGCAAATAATTCTCCCAGGTTTGCAGAGAAGTTCTGAATGTGGCATTAGTCTGAGTTGATATGAAATAAAGTGGTCTCCAGGAGAGTGTTATCCAGTCATAGTATTTTTTTTTTTAAATGAACATTGAAATGCAAACAAGTATGGGACTAGCTAATGGGCAGACACTTGTCCTTACTTATACAGAGGTTATTGGGCACCTGGGGACGTTGCTGATGAGAAACTGATAATGTATATGTAATAAATAGCCTTTATTTAGAAGAGTATTGTGGTTGTACCTATGGACTTAGACTTAAGGTCAGATTACCCAATTTAATAACTGGAGGTGCACCAGCTGACACATGCAACTATCCAAGTTCCTGCAGGAGTTACACCATGTCTTTGAAGCTTCTGCTTCAGTTTCCAAAATTGTCATCCCTTAAGCAGTCATTTTTCAACCTGAATGCCTGGAGACATCTGGAGTAGCCTAAAAGTCATCATATATCCACACTGATGCAGGTCTGATGCCTCGCAGATGGGAAGGACCATCAGGTTGACAATGGAAGTACATATATTGTATATTTGCTACCTGGATTACCTGGATTTTATGACATGGAGGAAATCAAAACTGCAAAGAAATGATGATGTTCCTTTTGCCTGGACCTGAGCCCAGGGCCTGGGACCAGACCTGTCGCATACCCACACCTTAGAAGACAGCATCGTGTTCATGTTTTCTTTTCTCAGGCTCTGTTTCCTGGACCTGCTGAATGCTTTCTTCTCCTGTAATCTGTCCTGACCGTCAGGGTTCCAAGAGACGTGCCAGACCCTAGGCCAGAATAGGGGTACAGACATGCCCAGAAAGGAGAGCTGGCACAAGGTAGTGTATAAAGTGAGATATGTGAAGCCACGGGCAAATAGTTTGATAATCACGTGGATCAGTTAGGCTTGGCATGGGACAGAACCTGTGTGCTCATCAAGGAAGGCAGAGACAAAACTTTATTATAGAATCATAGAATAATTGAATCATTGGATGGTTTGGGTTGGAAGGGACTTTAAAGCCCACCTTACTCCAACCCTGGTGTTATTGGCACAATTCCCCCCCCCGCTAGATCAGGTTGCCCAGTGCCCCATCCAACCTGCTCTTGAGAAGAGTTGGGAAACTTCTTAATGAGAACTTCAAGGAATTAAACAAAAAGTTACTCCTGAAGGACTGAGGTAAAGGACACAGTGATGTCCCAGTGGGTCCACAAACACAGTTCAACATAGGTTTTTGAAGAAAGGGGTGTTTCCCATTCCCCAGATAGCTCAATCCCAGCAATGATTCTCATTTCACATTAAGGTTCATTGTTGGAGGGAGGAGCATGAACCTTGCTCAGTATTGGTGCAGAGGATGCTCCATGTGTCTCCTCGCCGAGAAAGCAAAACCTCAAAGAATGGAAGAGCACAATTCACTCCTCACAGATGGGAAAATGATGCAATGAATCAGCAAGACAGATCACAGATGCTGTCCAAAAGCATTGCACCAAAAGCTTGAGCAAGGTGGGGATATGTTCCCCCAAAATGAAAGTCCCTGTTGGTTGTTACCAGCACTCACAGCCATCCAGTCCCTTGCTGAACATTTCTGACCAAAATCCTTCCAAGCTGATCTATTTTCAGCCCAACCCACTCGATACCTTGATTGCTACGCAGCTCTTTTAGCTGCTCTTAGGTAAACACACTGTCATTCCTTGGCATTTTGCCTCGCTAAGACCAAAAATACAAGTGGCACAGTAAATAAGAAAAGCTGTTCTCCTCCGCCAGGAAAAATGATGCTATTTCTGAAAGAAACTGTTTTTAATACACTTCACCAGCCATGCACATATACACATAATATAAATATACTTGACCTGGAGGTCCAGTTCCAGTGTCGACATCACATATGCCTATATGGTGGCAGAACAGAGAAGGAATTATGTATGTATAAACCTGGACACAGCTTCACTCCAGTCCACATCTAAATGCAGAATCTTGGATAAGATAAAATCTTGAGGTCAGATTCCCATTAAAACAGGTTCACAGGGACTGTTTCAAGCTATGGCAGGGGGTTGTGGGCTGTCATGGAGAGCAGTTTCTACCATGGGGACCCATGCTCCCCATAATTTGCACCCCACAGCATCCCCAGGTTGAACCAGAGCAGGCTGGAGCAGATCAGTGTCAGAGCTCTATCCGCAGCAGGCCTTGTTTTTGAGGAATGACAGTGATGTTGGCCAGACCTCAAAGTCACTTTTTTTCAGATTTCACTTTAGCAAGTAAACACATAGAAGTCAACAACAGATGGAGCATCACATGGAGTTACGCGGGTCAGCAAAGGCTTTGGAGACCCCGCGAGTTTGAGAAGGCAATAAATTGGCAGGGGATGTGGATGGGAAATTATTCTGAGAGACTGAGAAAAAAAATAATAATGGATTGATCTGTCTCCTCTGTGACATGCAGCTGAAAGCTCAGATTTTGTGGAGGAAGACAAAAATGGGCAGATAACAAAAGCTCCTGGGTAGGAAGGTTTTTGAGTTTCTCTTTGGCTGCAGATTGTATAATACCACCAGAAAGATAACAAAATGGGCAGGAGTAAAGCAAAGCAAGTGGAAAACAAAACCAGATTTTGTGTGACAGGAGCAGATTGAATCGATGTGACAAAGAAGAAGGAGAGCTTTTTCAGTAGCTTATATAGTGCTGCGGGGAGCTGGGAGTGACAAATGGGGAATTTGCACAAGTGGAGAGCTGCAGCGTAGGGCTATGTGTTGAGGAAGAAAGAAAGGAGAAAAGGGAGCAAAAGACACCTATTAATAATAAAAAAACCCCACAACACATTCCATTTAAGATTTATTGGTAGCTCAGGGCCAGAGAATCTTTCATGCCTTCGCATCTCTGAGCTAACATTACCCAAGAATGGTGGGGATCCACTACGAGCCATTGAATTCAAGTGGAAAAGAGCTCCGGTCGTTCACATGCAGAAATTAAAACACTTCAGCTGACAGAGCTTTCAGTCTGGGAAACCTGCACTGTAGTAGCTGAATAGCATTAGTGCTCCTGAAAACACAGCTGGTAATTTCCAAGCACAAAATACGATGCATTGAAAATGAAATTGTTCCATTTAGGAGGTCAGTGTGGTGGGTATGGATGAATTCAACGCTGGATGAAAAATTAATGGTTGCCTTTGGACAGGTGTTGACTAGCTGGTGTCCTTTCCAAGAAAGGACAGTCCCATCTGGTCCTGGTGATGGTGTGAAAAAATAGAGTGATCACCATGCACAAAGAGCAGCCCATGAATTCATGTGGAAGAAGAGTTTTTGTCTTGTAGGTGGAGGGCTCAGTTGGTGAGAGAAGTAGGGCTACTTCCACACAGGGTGTGAGTGAAGAAATTCGAGGTAAAACAAGGCTGGATGGTTGGGGATGAGGAGTTGTGAAGATAACTGGGAGCTGGAGCTGATTAATCAGAGGGAGAAGAACACCAGATAACAGTAGGTGTGGACTTGGTTACAGCACAGAATTGCCTCTGAGGGGAGGGGATGAAGGGCTGCCTGATCTAAGGGAGAAATTTATGATAGTGGGTTTTGAAAGATGAGGCTTGGGCAAATCTAAATGACAAAAAAAGCACCTGTTAACAGAGGTGGTGACTAATGATTCGAACACACTTGAAGGGCAGCAGCATGTCTTACCCCACACCAAACCCTGTATGCCACCTTGGCAGTCCATGGAGGTACCTTGAGGTGACCCATCTGATCCATTCTGCTGGAGGAGGGGACAAGCAGGTCCCAGCCTCTGTCAGCTGCTGCATCAGGTTTGCACTTTAGGTAGATAAATCTGTGTGCTTACAAAGCAAGGCTGCCCGCGTGCCAAGCTCAGCTCTAAATCAGAAGATGAGCTCCCTGGAGGGGTAATCGGTACCTTTCATAAACTGCCATTGGTCAGAGGAGTTGGGGATTTTCCTGGCTCCATCCCACGCACCTCTGCCCATGCTGTGTGAGACGTGCAGGGCAATTTACCTATCGACAGCTCTCGGTGTTGGGCAAATATTTGTCTTATCATGGTTTTAACAGTGATAGCTAAAGGGCAGCGGCAAAACAAAGCCCAGGAAAGACCCAGCTCTGATCCAGTGCAGCTGGGGAAGCTGGAGGCTTTCCAGTCTGTGGGTGCTCAGCGTGTCCCTGCCCGGAAGGGGCTGCGGGGGGGGCTGAGGCTCAGTGCTGCGGTGACATTTGGAGAGAGCAGGAGGTCACAGAGCTGGAAGAAAACACAGGCAGTGACTGTCCTGCAGTGCACAGCCAGAGAGCTGCCTCTGCAGAGAGAAAACACAAGCAGCATGTCTGAAACCTGTGCTTTGCTTCACTACACTTGCCTCCTGTAAAGTCTTTTAAAAAGTACTTGTAAATCTTATTCCTAAATCCTGTTTCCTTCCCTTCCCTTCCCTTCCCTTCCCTTCCCTTCCCTTCCCTTCCCTTCCCTTCCCTTCCCTTCCCTTCCCCTTCCCCTTCCCCTTCCCCTTTTCCTTCCCCTTCCCCTTCCCCTTCCCCTTCCCCTTCCTTTCCTTTTATTCTCTTCCCCTTCCCCTCCCTCTTCCCTAGAAGAGAAGAAAGGAGAACCCATGGAGACAAGCAAGATGTCCCCACAGTGATGCTCTGTCTGTAACCCAGTGCTGTGAGGAGGACTGAGACCTGCTGCATTACAAGCCTGAAGAAAGATACCCACCTGGGTCTTCTTCCTGGAGTCCTGACCCCAATTGCTCCTTCAGCCCTGGAAGAACTTCTCAACTTCTCCTTTGGTTTGTTGGCAGTTTGTGGGGGTCTGCTTTTGGTTTAGGTGAAGCAGAAGAAAAGTGAGGTCTCTGCTTCAGCACAGAGAGTGCATCACTTCTTCTAGAGGCTGTGTTTAGCAGCAAGGCATTGCCCTAGCACCAGCAGCACTCTGAATTCAGCTCCACACTCCACGTTTTCCTTCGCTAAGTCTAACAAGGGCTGCAGGCTGCTAGGGAAGAAGCAGGCACACAGCAATAAAGAGTGAAAACAGAGCCCAGGACCTCCAGCTGCAAACTGTGCAACCCAGGACCTGATGGCTTGGCTTGTGTGAGGATGCTCTTCCCAATATCTGATTCACTCTCGTACTGTATGTAGCTTCATGGTTTGTAGTGATATTCCATATCATAACATCATGCCATACATTCTCCGTACCGTGATATGGAACACAGATGGACAATGCTGGACATGCTCCAATGCCTCAGTAAGCACAGGGGGACTTAGGATGAAAGCCTACCCAAGGATCACAGACAAGGGCAGCCACAATAACTAGAGGGTACCAGGAGAAGCAGCACCTTCGGGTATATCAGCTGTGTGTCACCTCCAGCAGCATCATACAAGAAATGCTTGGCCTGACCCAAAGCCCACTGGAGTAAATAAGAACCATTGCTTCCAGGAACAACGTGGATGTGGTGCAATCAGGGAGAAAGGCAAGAAAAGCTATGCAGGCATCTTCCTCACATTCTTCTGGGGGATAATAATTGCCAAACAGCACTTGTTCCCTCCCTTTCCCCCACTCTGTCCTTCAGGAAAGGGAAGAACTGTATAATTGTGGGTTGGGTCCTCTGGATGGAGACTGAATATGACTCCAAGGCAGCCAGCTCTCCCCGTGTACAGTGCCTGTGCTGGGGATGCAGCTTGTGAGTGGTTCAATTAAAAGGTTTTGCAGCAATGACACCAGCAGAGGCACAAGAAGCAGACGACCTATTCACAGACCAATTAGTCTCATAAATAGATGTGTGCAGGACAAACAGTGAGCCTGTCAACCGAGCGAGACACGCCGGAGTGCTGAGCAGCACTGGGAAATATTTTACTGGGAAGTGAACTTTTAAATGCCAGCCTCCATGCATGGATGGATGGGGGACTGTGTGGCTTTCCATCAGCCCAAGCCTGCCCCTGCTGATCCTTCACTTTACACTATCTTCTCCCCACTATGCCATTCGCATGGGGTTGGCAGGGACAAATGCTTCCCATGAATGTTCTATCCAGCTCCATCCTGTCATCCTTCCCTTCATGGCCAGAATGGAGCTGTACTCCCATTTCTTCCCATCAGATTGGGTTGCCTTGCAAAGAACCCAGCCCCTCTCTCCCTGTTTGAGGACATGGGGGTTCAGCAGGGCCAGCACCACTGGGCCCCAACCTCCTGCAGCCCAAACATAAACCAGGTGGGTGTCAGAGCAGCTCCAATCCCAGTAGGCATTTAGTGTCATTTATACCAGGGCTAATTACATCTTAACATTTTCCCTCTGTATTTTGGTATTTATTTTGGAAAAGCTCCTCCCTGGAGTCACTTTCTTCCCTAGCTCTAAAACAACAACAATAACAGCAGCACACTGCCTTTTCCCTTGGCTCCTTCCCTCATTATTATAGCTCTGCCATGCTGTTCCAGTACAGTCAGCAGAGGAATTCAATCAGGCTGATGAGTAAAAGTGCATAATTTTATGGCTGCATATCAACTGCTTGTTATTAAACTAATCAATCAGCTTCAGTGCAGCTACCGGTACGACATGGGAGAGGGCAAAGTGAAAGAATTGCTATGCTGTTATTTTTCCAAAAGGACAAAAAGACAATTCCAATCTGGCCAACCGAGTTCTCAGGCTCGTGCTTCTCTGCTGGAAGAAGTGCTTTGTGTGAGTTATGGATCAGGTGACCTGCAGCACAGTAATGATGGAGCTGCTGCTGCCCTTGTGCTCACCTCCAGCACTAAGCCCTAACACCCAGCGTGGGCAACCCGCTGGAGGGAACCAGCTCCAGCAGGAGGTTGGCATAGATGGTCTCTAGAGGTCCCTTCCAACCTCCACCATTCTGTCATTCTGTGATTTGCCATGCCCCAAAGCCCAGGAAAGTCATGGGGTACTCTCACCATATCTCGTTGTCTCAGAAAGAGTGGTGATACATTCGATTAGGCTCCAGGGAAGTGGTGGAGTCATCATGGGAAGGGAAGGGAAGGGAAGGGAAGGGAAGGGAAGGGAAGGGAAGGGAAGGGAAGGGAAGGGAAGGGAAGGGAAGGGAAGGGAAGGGAAGGGAAGGGAAGGGAAGGGAAGGGAAGGGAAGGGAAGGGAAGGGAAGGGAAGGGAAGGGAAGGGAAGGGAAGGGAAGGGAAGGGAAGGGAAGGGAAGGGAAGGGAAGGGAAGGGAAGGGAAGGGAAGGGAAGGGAAGGGAAGGGAAGGGAAGGGAAGGGAAGGGAAGGGAAGGGAAGGGAAGGGAAGGGAAGGGAAGGGAAGGGAAGGGAAGGGAAGGGAAGGGAAGGGAAGGGAAGGGAAGGGAAGGGAAGGGAAGGGAAGGGAAGGGGGACCAAGCTGGCACACCTTCTGCTTCCCTCTCTACCAAATTGCCTCCATATCCTACAGATGAATTGAAAAAGCCAAAGGGAGCGAAAGGGAGCCAGCGATGTTGTGCTGTGTCCGCTGTGTGCTGCAAGGCTTCAGTGTGGGCATGTATCCCCAGATCCACTGAGGGAAGGAAGGCTGCGTTCTGCCAGCTCAAGCATCCTTCCCCACTCACACAGATTAAATTGCACTGGCTCCTTCTTGCCTTATTATTTATCATCTGTTTTACTGTCGCATCCACAGGTGCAGACTGCTCTGCACCGGACGCTGTGCAGGCATACAAATAACCACAGTCCCTGCACCAGCAGATCCAACAGCTCTGCACAGATCCTGCCCCAGGGGCTCATCCTGGGCAGGGAGCACAACCTCGAGCTCCAACACCATCCTGAGCTGACAGCTGCCCTCCACCCCCCCACCAGCCAAGCCATTCACGGAACGATTCTCCAACTGATTTTTCTGGAAAACCAATTAAAGGAGGAGTTACATCACACAGCAGCCAGCCCAACCGGCGCTGACGAACCCTGCCTGAATTCTGGGCTCTGCACCACATGCTTGCAGCTGCTGCTGCTGCAGTGCTGGAATTTGCAGCTTGCTATCTAAATATACTGCAACAAAAAAAAACAAAAAACCTGATCAAAGCAGCTAAATATTATTGTCTGCTTTCACATGGGCGGCGCGGAGCGTGGTCCCCCAGAAAGCCTCCAGTTGCTTCGTTCTTTCCCCAGTGCAAAACCACAGACAAACAAAATTGGGAGGGGGTGGGGTGTGGAAAGAAGCAGAGAAGGAGACCTTCAGTGGGTGTGAAGTCAGCAAAGCCCAGGGCTTGGAAGTCAGGAAATTCCAGTCCCTGCAGCCTGTGGCTCAGGGCACTTGGCAGAGGACAGGACATGGGGGGAACTTATGGGCTTGTGTTCCCCTCCAGGTGCCATCACATACTACCCTCATACCTTTAGGTCATCACAAAATGATAGAATAATAGAATGGCTTAGATTGGAAGGGACTTTAGAAATCATTGAGCTCTGACCCTCTGCTGGGGGCTGGTTGCCACCCACCAGGTCCAGTTGCCCAGGGCCCCATCCAGCCTGGCCTTGAGCACCTCCAGGGATAGGGCATCCACAATTTCTGTGGGCAACCATCATCCATCATCACCCCTCAGTATTCAGGCTGTGCTTCTCTAGGAAGCACAGAGACTCCCAGACCATTCTCCTGTGTAAGACAGCAAGAAATAAAACAAGCCAGGTTGAGTTCAGTCCCCATGGCAGGAGCAGGGACCCCCACCAGGATGGGGGTTGAGGAAGGTGCCCATGGACCACATTGGCCGCCATCATTGTGCAGGCAGAATTCTCAACCCTCGGTTCCCTCCCATAAATCTTGCAGGTGAGCTCATCAGCACTGCCATACAGAACAAGCTCTGCTGCAAATGAGCAGTCATGAATAATCACTCTAGCTGCTTTGAAAAGCTTCTTATCCTTTGCATAAGAGACTCAAAGAAGAGATGGTATTAAACTGAGGACTACTGCTTGGTTTGGTCTGCAATCATGAGATGTTTGATGGCACCTCACCCTGGTTACAGTCCCCTGCTTTGGGGCCTCAGGGACAAAAGAAGATGGTGCAGCAGCTCCAGCACCAGCTCCCAACCACACATCCTCAAATGCATTCAGCTGTCCATGGGATGTTGGGTGAGCTGCCTGATCTACCTCTCCAACTTCAATACAGGAATAAGAGCCATTGGCATAGGTGTTATGATTTTACATCCATTACAAGGTGATGAGTTTCTCCAGTACCACTGGGAAGAATCTGCGTGTGGCTGAAACTCAGGAATACAGATGACTTTCTCATGAAGAAAACCCTAAACCCCAGCCTCTACTTGTGCATTTAACAAGGCACTGATGTGCAGCTACTATTTTCCTGTGTCAAGATGTGTACACCATACCTTATATTAATAGAGACGATTTCTTATCCTCTTTTCCTCATTTCACCTTTTCACAGCCCAGTACATCCCAACCAGTAATTAAAGTTACAAATGCAAATCCTCCCTGTGTCCTTTAATTTCCCCCAGCTCTTCATCCTGCCTTTGGGTCCAGCCAGTGGGAAAACCAACAACAGGTCTGCAAACTGGGAAAAGGAGAAAACAGGAAAAAGCAAATGGAGAAAGTGCTTGCAGTGCTATAGTTAAGCTTGTAGCAAAATATTTCCTTTGCTACCTATTTATTCGTGTTCTTGTACACCGAGGAAAAGGTTATAAAAACAGTCACTGGACCATGGGAATATTTCTTTTTGCTGAGAATAAGGGATTTTTTGCAGAGCTGCCTCCAGTGGCTTTATGCACTTCTTCCATTTTGAGGAATATTTTCTTGTTCTCGTTTTCAGTGCAGGATGATTGTTGCACTGGGCCACACAGTGCATTTCTGGTCTGTGCATGGCATGTTCTCGATGTCATTCTCCTTCATTTCACCTGCCCTCAGACCCAAACCTCTGCCTTTGGGTCCAGTAATTCACGGTCAGCGAGTCACCCTTGGAAAATAGAAAACCCATCTGGTGTTAGAGAAAGGAGTACTAGCATGGGTGGTGAAATGTAAGCTGAGAGGAAGTGGGAGGAAGAAAAATGTGAAGAACAAATAGCTGGAGAAGGATCCAGTAACCTCAAAGCAATGTGAATGGCAAGAGAATGAAGAGCTGGTAAAATGTACAGATGGTATGAAAACAAGATTGATGCTACATCTCAGTGGATGCAGGCTGGTGGGGCAGCCAGGTGCTGTTGGCCAAAGAGGGAATGTCTGAGGAACTGGATTCAGTGCAGCTACGGGAAAAGACAGAAGCTTTAGAGGGGGGAATGTGGGTCACACCTAGGAGATGGGGGCACACGTCCTGGAAAGCAGTAGCTCAGAGCAGATTGAACGCTGCTGGTAAGCAATCACTGATATGAAGTCCCAGCAGTGCCCTAGCCAAAAAGGTTGGAGTAATCCTTGGCTGCACTGCCGGCAAATATGAGGAGGGAGTGCTTTAGTGATAGTATCTCTGTAAACAACATTAGTGAGACCGTTTCTGAAAAGTTATGCCTTGTTCTGATGTTCGCATTTCCAAAAAAAGGCCTTAAGAAAACAGGAAAGATTTGGAGAAGTCTTGCCAGAATGATTTCAGGCACTGAAAACCTACTTTAGAGTAAGAAAGCATATCCAAGAAAAAATGAAGTGACTTTACTCCAGTTTACCAACATTTGCCCAGGTATCAGTGCTGGAGACTACAGTGAGAAAAGGTGTAATGGAGATGCAGCCTGAGAAATTCAGGTGCTGAGATCAGGTTTCCTCTTGTCAAGCCCAGATGACCACCCTACATCCAAGACCCAAGTTTTTAGTACCAACTGCTCGTCACAGTGGTGAGTACCACATCTGATTGCATTTGGCTCAGTAGTTTGCTGACCCTGTCATTAAAGGAATAAATGGAACTGGCTGTGGGAAGGCCTGATAGTGAGCTTTCAGTATCTAAAGAAGGTAGGCTGTGAGAAAGAAAAGGAAAGACTCTTCAGCCAGATCTGTTGAGATAGGATGAGGAGAAATGCTTTCAAACTGAAAAAAGAGAGATTTGGACTAGATATAAAAACAAAGTTTGTTATGATAACTGGAACAGATTTCCCAGAGAGATGCTGTCCCCATCCCTGGAGTCACTCAAGGTCAGGCTGGACAGGGCTCTGAGCACCTGCTTGAGCTGTAGGTGTCCCTGTTCATTGCAGGGGAGTTGGACCAGATGGCCTTTCAGGGTCCTTTCCAACTCAAATGATTCTATGAAAAGCCTGAGGCTGTGCTATTGGTACCATCCAGAGATGTGGATGGACCTGCTGCCTGTGCTGGAATCGTTGCTCTTGGGAGGTGTGGTGATACTGGGTAAACCACAGCACGCAGAGTCGCTTTATGTGTTGAACAGAAGGCTGACAGAGAGGGACTTTTCTTAAATTATTCAGCCAAAAAGGTAGCAACCAACGTAATTGGGCACAAAAGCTCTTTTTTTTTTTTTTTTGCTAACTGTTAAAAAACATGGAGTAAAACAGATGGATCGAAAGCTTGTTGACATTGATGGGGATCTTTCCAAGTGACTGAAGTGGGGTTTTGGCTCAGGTACACATGCTCTTGGATACTGGTAGACAGCAAATAAAATGGCCCCTGGATGTCACTGCTGTGCAACAGTAGAGCAGCAGAAGAGACTTCTTCTATGGGATGTAAAGAAAATGGAGTTAAGACCCAGAGAGAAGGCCTGTGTAACTTGAAGCATTGGCTCAGGCCTTTGGTTTTGCCTCCAGCAGAGATTGCAAATGACTGCAAGTTATCATCTGACAGATGCTCCGTAATGGCTCTAGTCCATGTCCTACTGCACAAGTGTATGCATTACAGCCCGTGCTGTCATCAAGCCTGCGTGGCCAAACCAGCCTTGGCTGCTGTTTTATTTGCATTTTCTCCTTCATTTTTCAAGCTCCAGGGAAAAAGAAAAAAAATACACAATCACCATAAATATAACTGATTTTAGTAGAAACTCTGAGCCTTATGTTTCCATAGATGTAGGAAACCATTTTGCTGATGTCTCCTTCAGTTTGCAAGTTTTAGTGTGAGCAGTGCTGCTCAGCTTAGGTTGATAACAACGAAACCTAATGATAGCATTTAAACATATTATTTCCATCAACACTTTGCCTGGGGTTCAGCTTGATGGAAAATGCTCAGATGAGTTGCTTGCTCCTAGGAAGGAGTCAACCAGTCTTGATTATTTGGGGTGGAGAAGAGATAAGAACCTGAATTCTTCACATTACTCCTGCAGTAATTCTCATTAAGGAAATCTATGGAGTCAGCACAAGAACCTGTGGGACGTGGATGCTGTCAGGGTGGGATACAACTGTCTGAATTTAATCTCAGAGTAAACGAGACGAGGGAGAGTGGGTTGATTGCAACACTCATTTTCCCATTGGCTGCACTAAAAACCTTTAATTTAGCCCTGAAATTTCTGCTGAATTCTTGTGCACTGCACTAAATCAAGAATCTTGCCTCAAAATTGACTTCAACTTTGTAGAGATGTCTGCAGGAATTTCTTCCTAGCCGACCTTTGTCATTTATTTGAGCAGCTCAGAACATAATTAAGAAGCCCTGGAGCCTGGGACAACCTTTTATCTTGAAAAGTGACTCTTCCAGGTATGAAACCGAGACAAAGCAGTGGGAGATGTGGGATTTCTCTCACCTGATTTCGTATTTCCACAACGCAGACATTTCCAGCAGAGCCGGTCACCCTGGGCTCCCTTTGTAGTCAGCAGAAACAGGCACTTTTAGGGCATGATTCATCTGCCCTATTTTCAACATCTGTGTTGGGATAAAGGGAATTACTCCTGGACTCCACAGTCTGCACAATTAAAGACCTTATCCAATCTTCCCAAATATGCTGTGCTTGGAGGCGTCCTGAGTACCCCTTCCTCCACCTTCTGCTTTCCTGTCCCCAGCTTCCCCCATTGTCCCTGTTTAGGGCGACATCTACACGTCCCCAGGAAGTCTGAGAGGGAATGAGATACCTGCAGGCCTGCATGGCTTCTCCTTTGGGTCATACTGAGGTTGTGATCCCTAAAATCTCTGAGATTTACCACCCAATAGTGGTTATGAGTTCTTCAAGGAGGTCATGGTTCAGCTCTGGTTTGGGGGTGTTTGTCTGCCTGTCCCCACTGTGTCTTAAACCTCCTTAGGCCAAGGGGAAACTGATGCTAAAATGCGTTGGTGCTTTATCTTGTATTAGGTCAAGTTCAGGAATATCCTCGCTGCTTTTCATTCAGACCTGATCATGTGGTAGAAGGACTGGACTGAATGGTTGGACTGGATGATCTTGGAGGTCTTTTCCAGCCTTGGTGGTGCTCTGATTCTAAGGACAGCGATGTGCCTCACTTTATGAAAGAGGACATATCTGTAATGTGATCATTTGAGTCTAAATGGTCCACGGAGACAGAATCAGCCAGACAAAGTTCTGTAGGAATTAATAACTACAGATCTGTTCTATAGATATTACTAGCTCATTAAGTACCATACTTCTCCAGACTCAGATACCTACTCTCCAATGAACTTGGAGCATGCTTTGCCCATTTCTGATGGGTTTTTGTCATCCATTCGTGTATATTCCTGCCTCTGTTTTTTTGACTCAGACAAAAATAAGTGAAACCCATGACTCAGATTTCTCCTCCATCAGTGAGTTCTTGAGTTCTACCCATGTCCTGTTCCACCACCGTGGATTCTTTATATACCTCAGACACTTCTGAAACCCCCATGATGCATCCTATACACTGAGGTGAGTTTGTCCATCAGTTTGCTGATGCTGACCTTTCATTGTCGGCGCAGAGAGAAGGGTAATTAGCAATAGAATGAGAGGGAATTACTTCAGGTTGCACCAGGGGAGGTTCAGGATGGATATTAGGAAAAAGTTATTCCCAGAAAGAGTGGTAATGCAGTGGCACAGGCTGCCCAGGGAGGTGGTGCAGTCACCATCCCTGGAGGTGTTCAGGAACCATGGAGATGTAACACTGAGGGATGTGGTTAGAGGGCAGTATTGGTGATACATGAATGGTTGGATCGGATGATCTTAGAGAGCTTTTCCAACCTTAACAGTTCTATGATTCTTTGATTCTGTGCACGTCCTCTTCCAGCACTGCTTTAACCACTGCAATTATTTCCGTGACACAGACACAGGCTGAGCTGGCACCAAACCATGACCAAGAGCTGAGCATCTCCAGAGCCATCAGCAACATCTGGGGCCATGTAACCTCACTGCTGGCTGCCCTTCACAATTCTGTAAATAATTTGCTAACAGGATGACAAGGATTACGTCAGTTTAATGATGCTCTCATCATTACCAAGATCCAATTAACAGCAAAGACTAAAGAATACTCAAATGTAAGCTTGCTAATTTCAATACAGGGTACCAGTTGTGCGCTTAAGCAAAGACTAATAGTCAGACTAGATGATCTTAGTGGTCTTTTCCAACCTTAATGATTCTATGACTCTGTAATTCTATGATTTCAAGGGTCTTTGTGTTGATAGCATGTACAAAGTCTGATCAATTCTCATGAACTGCGAAGGTTTGGACCTTCAGGGTGCATGTGAGAAATTCAACACAAATTTGTCTGCAGCAGAAAGACCTCCAATAAAACTGCCGTTAAAGAACAGACAGATTCTCAAATCATTTAACAGATTACCATGCAAGAGGAAGGAAAACAAAACCAACGGAGACAGGGAGACCCAGGCACAGCTTTAAAATTTATTATCTTTTGTATGGCATTTCTTTTTTCCTCTTACACATGTGACTGGGCTATTTCACCAACCAATTCCAGCATCTTGAAAGTGCTCCATGTCACAAGGCAGTGGGTCCCGGAGCCCAGGCTGTCAGCTGAACTGTGGAAGTTAATGGGCTTGCGTTGGCGGAAAACATTCCTGGAGAAAACATCTCGATAAAAGGAAAAAAAAATGTCCAGAGAGTGACAAATGGCCATGTGAGGCCCGAGGAAGAGGGAGAAAAGGGGCAAGAACAATGCAGTGGAAAGGAAATAGAACTGAGAGGAAAAAGAAAGGCGTATAAAGTATATATGTATTTTATATATACATATATATGTCTAATAGAAATCAGGCAATAAAAACAGGCACCCAGGCATGAGGGATGCAGAAGCAGCTGTGGTTTTAGACAGATTTATCGCAGAATGGAGTTGGGCAGCTTGAAACTTGCAGGAGAAAAAAAGAGAATAACTTGATTTGATGAAATAATTATGAGCAGGAGAATGTGATGGAGAAGGGAAGAGAAAGCACTTCAGCTGGCAGGCAAATGAAAAGGCTGAGCAGATCCTCTGGAAACTGGTGGATTTGTTAGCTCTTCATACGTCTTCATGGCCCAAGTGCTGCAAGGGGCCTTGCCCCACATCTCTTATGCTGAGATGGGCACACATCTTCCACTAAGTGCTCCTGGCCTTATCAGCTGTATCAGACAGTGCATGGCTATCAAAGATGAAGCCCTTTGCTCTCTATGCTCGGCCCATGTGCTTTCCAATGCTGCCCTGGATGGCACACACTCACTCCTCTCTCAGTGGCCCTCTTACAGAATAATAGAATTATTTGAGTTGGAAAGGACCCTGAAAAGCCATCTGGCCAAACTTTCTGCAATGAACAGGGACACCCACAGCTCCATCAGATGCTCAGAGCCCCATCCAGCGTGACCTGGAGTGTCTCCATGGATGGGGTATCACCACCTGTCTGGCAAACCTATGCCAGTGTTGCTTCACTGAGGCTGAGGGTAGTGAGGAGCTTCCACGTCCCTCCTGGAGGCCACAGGAGTGTGAGACTGCAGCTTTTGAACTGTGGGATGAGAGCATTTGGGATGAAACACCATTGTATGTAAGAGATGGTCATCATTTGGTTCATGGAGCACTATCAGAGCCACTGTTGAGCTCTGAGGCACATGACAGGGAATGGTGCCTAATTAGTCACATCAAAACGAGGTTGACCTTGATGTAGAGTGTGATTTGGTGCCTGAACAAAACCTGCCAACACTTTTGGAAAGCCCCAGATTGTTTAAGACAGGGGAACTGGCAGCTCTGGCATAGGAGGCCCAGCTGGAGGCCAGATGGGAGATCTGGGACACTTCAGTGGGTACCTGGGACTGGGTTATGCATGACCCTACCTCACACACCAGTATATCTATTGTAAGCACCTACAGCTAAATGACATGTCAACCAGATGAATCCCCACATCTCCTGACCCCAAGAGCTCAAAAATTAACTTTCTTCAGCCTTGAACAGTCGAAAACCAAGGGCCAGTCCTCAGTCCCACTCCACCTCCTGCAAAAAACAGAGGCTGGGATATTAAATAATTGTGATTTCTTGCACCTATGCCTGCATACCTCGAAGTCACATTTATAGCTGGAAATGTAAAGCTATGATTCTCATGTTCCCATAGGAGTCCTATAGCTGTCAGTATATGAAAATCTATGAGAAATAAAAGTGGCTTTCATGCATGTCAAAGATAAAATCCTCATCAACTGCCAGGGGACAACCACTGGCTTCTCATCACCAGGCAAAATCATGGACAATGGTTGGGCAAAGCTGTAGAATCTTACTCCACCTTGCCCCAGTGCTGAACTAAAGATGCTCTCTCTTTAAAAACCTTGGAGATAAAGAAAAATCTTTTCCTCCTTCCAGAGAAAGTCACCCTCGTTTCATTTTCATTGACTTCAGTTGGTACTTTGCCTGGTCCTTTGTCAACTCAGGAGTCTCCTGGTTGTGTTTATCCTGTGCATAGGTCTCTAAGAAGCGTTTTCAGGCTTTTGTAGCATCAGCTGAGTTCTCCCCAGAAGTGAAGGTCTCTCATTTTCTCCAGAGATGCATGGATTTTTGCCCATTTGGAAAGCTTTTTGTTGGTCGGAGCAGCAGTAAATAAGGTTTTACTGACAACACCAGCCCTGTAAGCAATGATGGATCGTCACCATGAGAATGTAACTTATCAGAGAAAAAAGCTGCTATTTCACCATGAAATGCTTCAAAGAGTGACCATCTGCAGCCAATCCCATTATGGACAAAGGCTGGCTAAATAATAGAGCTGAACAACGTATTAATTGTCAGTATTCTTCTAGGTACCAGGTATTTAAAACATTTTCTATTCTTGCTAATACTGAACTTGGTGCTTTTGAATAGCTGTAGAGTCTTATTGGTCTGAAAGCAGAAAGCTGACGCTGAAATTTAGTATCCCGGCATGTGATTTATTGGTGGAGGTGCTCAAATATGGAAACCAGGACTTTGATCTTTTCATGAGAAATAGTTTTCCCATCTGCAATCCAGGGGCATTTCTATCAGCTACTTTATAACTATGTAATAGCAGTAAAATATGAAATGAGTCTGAATAAGTATTAAGGAGGTGGGATTTTCCTCTAATCAATTAAGTTTTGAAAGCCCTCATCCTCCAGCAGCTATTTTAGCACTAGTGCACAAATGGGAATGCTCATGCGAAAAAAAAAGACACTTTTTTTCCAAGAGCCTTGATGTCGTAATGGATGATCTTTTCCAATTAATTTTAAAAACATACATTTATGTGTATGTTCTCAGCATCACCAGGACTGAGGATATTCCATCACTTTTTTTTTTCCCTCTCCTGAGCTGTGTTTAACAGCGTCAAAGCAAATCTGCTCTTAGGGCAAATCTCTTGACATGAGTGAAATCAAAGCCTTTGATCCCTGAGCATCCCCAACAGAATGGCTTCCCCCAGCTTAGTCCCAGAGTGGGAGCTGTGATGGGATGCAGCTGCCTTCCCCACATTCATCTGAGGGATAAACACGAAAGGTCAAGCAGTTGCCTTCCCTTCATCCACCATTGCTGTCACTGTATCACAGAGCACCAGAGCAGGGGCAAGGATGTATTCTTGCCAGCACTTTGTGTTGACACTTAGGCCTTACCTTTCCCTGCACCCAGCACTGGACTTGGCCATTGAGTGATGGAAGAGTGAGGAAATCTCAGAAGATTCCAAGAGATAGTGCCAAAGAGATTAGAAAGGACGGCACAAGTCATTGAGGACCTTAACATTCCCAAGTGGGGCTTTGCACGGTGCTAGGGGAGATGGATGGGTGGAGGGATGGATGGATGGATGGATGGATGGATGGATGGATGGATGGATGGATGGATGGATGGATGGATGGATGGGTGGATGGATGGGTGGGTGGGTGGGTGGGTGGGTGGACGGACGGACAGGTAGGTGGATAGATGGAGGAAGAGAGGGAGGGAAAGATAGTTGAATGGAGGGGTGAATGGCAGGGATTTTTATCACAAAACAGCTCAAAAGAGCTCAGGTGAAGCACCACAGGATAGACTCCTCTTGGCACCTTGGATTTCTACCCTCCCAGCAGCCTCATGACTTCTTCCCCAGTCCCACATTTCCCCTCTGTTCAGGCCCTCATGTCAGCAGCATCTCCTCAAAGCTAAATATGCATGTCAAAACGATCAGAGATGCTGTTTGAAGAGTCGGCAGGGTTTTTCATTGCAGATTCCCAGCTGCATTTTCCTGCTAGCCTTGCATTCCTGTGAATGCAAAGTGAGACAGGAACGTATGTACAGAGAACGTGTTACCCATAGCATCAGCTACTCCCACAGCCAGGAAAATATTTCCTGTGAGTTTCCCTCTTTGCAAAAGCCAAAAATCAGACCAGTTTTTCCCCTTGAATTTTCCAAATGCTTTCTGGATTGTTCCTGACTGTGTAGAAAGCTCTCATTTCATCCCACACCTCACAAAGAGCCTGGTGTGGAAATAGACTGTGATAACGCTGCCATCATCATCTCCACTGCAGTCACCACTGCTTAACTCTTATTCAGTCCTCACAGACCTCAACTCAGACAGGAGCTGCTGGCAGTAACAGATACATGGAGCAGTGGTTAATGGCAGAATTAATTAGAAGTCCCTGGAAGAGGTCTCTCCACTCTTTTTGGGGGAAAGAACCAGTCTCTTTCTCTAAGTTCTTGCAGTGCCCGACAGAAGCTGCACAACAGTGTTTTTCCAGCTTTTGTTTCAAGGTTCTCCAACCTCTACTGGAGGAAGCACAGGAGAAATACATGTGGGGGCATGACAAGAGTTGGGCAAAGGGAGCCAGTCCCAGGCAGTGGGACAGGAGAATCTACAGCCCTTGAAGATAAACACTTTGGATGCCCTGTCCTGCTCCTAAGCCTTATTCGTTAGCATGTCTGTAATCACAGTTGTGCCACTACTGTCACTACCTCTCAAATTACAGCTCTTTGTTAATTATTTTTCATTAGCAACAATATTATCGTGACTATTATAGGATGAACATGTATGATTAATTCTTCACTTTCTTAATTAAATACTTAATGATACTAATGAATTAAAGTGGGCCATTAATTCACAAGCACTTATGGAATCACAGGATGGTAGAATCATTTGAGTTGAAAGGAACCCTTAAAGGCCATCTGGTCCAACTCCCCTGCAATGAACAGATACACCCACAGCTCCATCAGGTGCTTAGAGCCCTGTCCAGATGGACCTTGAGTGCCTCCAGTTATGGGGCATCCACCACATCTCTGGGCAGTCTGTGCCAGTGCCTCACCACCCTTGCTGGCTCACGTCCATCTTGCCATCCACAAGTACCCCTATCCACCAGGGATCTGCAGTATCCCTGTTCATGAGATGTAGGAGCTGCAAGAGATCTCCAGAAACCTGGAGCTGGGGCTGGGGGGTCAGGAGAGACATGAGAAGACATCTGAACAGTAAGACCTGTGTGTGTTTGTGTGCATAATGTTCAAATCTGGAGCTGAAACTTGACATCTTGAAGATACCAAAGAGGCTGGAAGAGAATGGGAGTGAGTCCAGCCATATTGTCATCACCCTTTCCTGCCCTCTCGTTGCACATTGCCCAGGAATTTGGGTGACAATGGCTTAATGAGCATGGTGGTGATGGATCAGTGGTTGGACTTGATGATCTTAGTGGTCTTTGTGAACCTTAATGAGTCTATGAATCTATGAATCTGTTTCATTTAGGCTGAACAGTACTCATCCAGCACCTGCTGAAAAGTGAGAGCCGACTCCACAACTCACCACTGCACCTCTTCAACACCAGATTTCCAAGCTGCCAGCACCAATCTGGGAATGATGCCATACATACCTGAGTGCTTGGGCTGCCCCCTGAGCTGTTCTTACATTGATTTCTGTGTAGTGTTGTACAAAATGCCATGCTGAGCCACGCTGGCTGAAAACAGCAGGCTTTTTTTTTTTTTACAGTGGTATGAAAGGGAGTGACCTGCTTGCCCCCAGTGCTGATGGATTTAACTCTGCAGCCTGTATGATAAGGTAGCTGTTGACAACTGACCTCAGCACTGGGCTCAGGCTCACACATCTGTACGTGCAACGAAAGCCCAAAGCTCAACAGCTTTGCATCTGCAACATGCACTGCCTCTGTCAGACGATGGTGCTTTTTTAACACACAGCGAATGCAAAAAGTTAAGGCGACTTGGAAATAATGCTCCTGGTAAAGAATTTCCTCAAGGGTTACTAGATGCAGAAGCATCACTTCTGGCAATCTGTGAGACAGATGAGACCCGGGGCTGGCACTCAAGGCAATGCTATTGTGTGCACTCTTATGCTCTTCTCCAGACACTTGATCCCTTGATGTCAATCCCTTGTCTCTTTTTCTCTTGCTGGAAGAAGGACCCAGGATTAGCCATGTCTGTGGATCTTCTTCACTTCCCACTGGCTTGAATAGGTGTCATTTTGTGAAGCACCACAGCTTGCACCAACCCATCCAAGTCCTTTGAAGTCAGTGTGACTCCAGGCTGCAAGGAGCCACTCTGGAGCATGGCTGATCTCCTCTTTCATGTGCTATGCAGTGCACAAACTGCAGTGTGCTGCAGACTGGGAAGTGCACCAAGACAAAAAGCACCATTGTATATGAGTTGGTGTCAATTAACTCTAGGAACGTTTTGAATAAATTAAATTATGCTGCAATATGAAGCTAAACTGATCCTTAATTAAAAGATAAGATATATTTTTAATCCTCAGATGATTTAAAGAAAAGAATAATGAAGTGTGGGAATCAGAGTCACCCTCCTCAATGGCTGAGCAGTTTCACAGCCCTGAGCAATGCAGTGTGACTTCAAAGCTGTCCCCTGCTATAGCTCTGCCTTGAGCAGAGGGTTAGACAAGGTGACCTCTAGGGACATCTTCCAACCCAAATCATTGCATGATTCTCAGCTATGCTGCTCTCAGCTTTTGGATGCTGACATATCGGGATTTGGTTTGGAGATTGTGTGGTGAGCAAGTGTAACAATCAAGGACCATGGAATCGTAGAATCACCTAAGCTGGAAGGCACCATTAAGGGCTATCTGGTGCAATGAACAGGGACAACTACGGCTCCATCAGGTGCTGAAGAATGGTGCATTAGGAAGAAGTTGTCTACAATAAGGGTGGTGAGGCATTGGCACAGGTTGCCCAGAGAGGCAGTGGATGCCTCACCCAGGAATCATTTAATATCAGACTGGACAGGGCTCTGAGAACCAGATGGAGCTGTGGGCATCCCTGTTCACTGAGGGGGGTTGGACTAGGTGGCCTTTAAGGATCCTTTCCAACTCCATTGACTCTATAATTCTATGATTTGTCTCACTGTAGACCAGGGGATGCGCCCTGCCTGGAATTCCTATAGCACAAAGGGATAACTTATGGCTAAGTAACACACTGTAAGTGAGAATAAATCACTACAAAAAGCCTGGAAGGAAAGGCTTACATAGGCACAATCTAGCCCATGGGAAGCAGCGGTTTTTGAGGCTGGGAGGAATGAAATATCAAGTCTGATACTTTCTTATAATGATTTAGTAGCTCTATAACCTCATTCACTTCACCTGAGCAACTCCCTCTTGATGTCAGTTATAAGAGAGAAGAATAAGGCTGAACAGAGTCCTTTTCCCTTGGCAGCCCCCATGCAGCCTGTCTTGTTGACTCCAACTCCAATCTTTTTTTCCCCATTATTAAAACGATTCTTTCCATCCAATACCTTTCACAGGATCTTCTGCTACAGTGCCATAAAGAACGTATTTTAAAACACTGCCACAAATCCTAGAGCTCTGCCACACTCTGCAGCTGGGTCTGATCCTTTGCTCTGAGCACAGAGTGGAGGAAGCCTCAGCATCCCGGTTGTCAGCAGAACTGCTCCAAATTTACACCAGTGCAAGCGGGCAGGCGGACAGGTCTACCCCTTTACAGCCCAGAGGAGTGCTGGAGGGGCTGTATATTTTGTTGCCTCAACACGGCCCTAAAAATACCTGTCTCCACAAACACATGGTTACAAACTGCTCTGTCGTCTTCCACATATTCCTCTTTGAATCAACAGCGTGCTGCGAGGCTGTGGCAATCCACACCCTATGCTGCTCCAGCCAAAAACCTGGGGACAGTCACCCTAAGGCCATCACTCTTCCCATCAGTAAATCATGATGTAGTTGGTGGATGTCCTATTATGTCCGAAGAGCACAATTATTTTCTACATTTATTGCTCTCAGGTCTCAAAGCTGTTGCAATGAGTCAAGTTCAACCATTCAAGAGGTTGTGTTTTCGCCTTTGCTACACAATATTTTTCTGCATTTTTATTTAAATATATATATTCCCCAGTCAGTAAGGCTTTTATGGGCACACTCATAGAAGGGACCAGGACAGACATTCAAAGATAAACCTGTATTAACCCAAACGTGGAAGTTTCCATTTTTCAGACTTCTACTCTGAATATTGAAACTCATGCTGTCTTCTCGCAGATATGGTGACAAATTTCCCTTTCCTTTGGTGTCTCAGAATTTCCAAAAGGAAAATCACAAAGCCAGCCCAAGAATTCATGAGGAACGTATTATATACAGCTCTCTTCCTGAGAATGCTGTAGATTTAGGATAATTGCTTGTTTCTGTAGTTCTGTGGGTAAAAGAAATAATAAAGAAAACTACTGCAGTAGTCTGTGCGCGTTTGATTTTAACTGGAGACTGGCCCGAGAAAAGGCTGAAGGATTGCAGTTTTAACATCACTTAATTTCTTTAGATTATTTTGACATGAGACTTTGTGGTTTGCAGCTGTGTGTTTGGTTTCGTGGTCGAAGCCTAGGGCTGGGAGCGGGAGTGCGGAGCCCAAACCCTGTTCTTGTATTGCCACTTATTTCCTGGGTGGTCCTGGAGAAAACCACCTGGAATTCCTTGCTGGATGCCTGGGTAATGGGATGAACTGAAGGATGAGGTAAAAGCACACACTAAAGAGATGGCGGAGTGGCTGTTGGTCATGGATCTCTTGGAGAGCCAGACCTGCACGGTGGGCTGGAGGTATATATTCAGGCTGCTCCAAAAGCAGTGCCTCCTATTTCCATGTAAATGACTGCAGATACAAAGAGTACAATAACACAGTTTCGTGGAGCAAATTCTCAGCTAGAAACACCATTTTTTCCACACAGTCACCACCATTAGCCAATCCACATGGATGAGCTGGTTGATATGCTCTTTGTTTAGTGGTGTGACAGCTGTGCATGGCTGTGCTGAATGTGGCTGGTCATTCACATTACTGCTGGCACTGCTGAAGTGCACCACTCAACACCTCATTGTGCTCACATGCACTGTTTGGTCTCCATAAACTTCACAAGTATAAATGAATGTCGGTGGGTGCCATTTTTTCTGCATGGAAGAATTCAATTCCAAACCTTTGTTTCATACGCACGTCCACGTGAGAGGCCATTTTGTCAGACTGCTTCTATGCTGCCGTCTGTCTCATGGCAACAAAATTTAATGGGATATTGGTGGGAGGGTTCAGCCTCTACTGCCATCTGACCTACATCCACCTCTGACATCGTGGGCCAACACACTAAAATAGAAGGATTGCTTTTTGAGCAGCCCTCACAGATTGGAACCTCATAGTGCATCTTCACTGGCAAAGACTTCAGCATGACCCTGGCAGGATTCATTTCACCTAATTTAATCTGTCTAAAAACATCTCAGCACGCCACTTAGGACACACCTCTTTGAGTACTGTATATGCTTATGGCCATTTACTCTGCTTTTTTTTTTTTTTTTTTTTTGGATCTGCAGTTAAAAATAATGATACAACGCTTGTCCTTACACCCAGTCCAGTGGATATGCATAATTGCCTCACTGGGGACATTCCTTGCTGACTCCTGAGCCATGCCCAGGATCTTCTTGGGAAACAGCAGTGACACAGATCAGAGCCCCATCAGGAATGGGATCTAGCTCCCAGCAGCACTCCTGTCACCACGTAATGACAGCATCTCAGAGGACACCTTATTGCTCTCTACAACTGCCTGAGAGGAGGTTGTGGCGAGGTGGGGGTTGGTCTCTGCTCCCACGTAACAGCAATCGGATGACAGATGATGGCCTTAAGTTGTGCTAGAAGAGGTTCAGATTGGATATTAGGAACAATTTCCTCTCAGAAAGAGTGGTGATGCAATGGCACAGGGTGCCCAGGGTGATGGTGGAGTCACTGTCCCTGGAGGTGTTCCATATCCATGGAGATGTGGCACTGAGGAATGTGATCAGTGGGCACGGTGGGGGTTGGCCTATGATTGGACTATGGTGACCCTAAAACACATCCCATACCAAGCTGTGGCTGCTGCAGCCACTCTCACTCTGAGCACAGCAATAGGTTTAGGAGGGGCATGAGGCAAAGCAGCACCACAGAGCACAAGGACATAAGGCTTTTCCATCCTCTGCAGGAGGAAGGATGGAAACCTTTGTGTGAGCTCAGTGCATCCTTGGGCAGTAGGTAGCCTGAAAACAAGAGGAACATCTGGTAGGGAGGGGGAAAATGTGCTGCTCACCACTAGGCAGTCAGTACTGCCCATGCTCCAGGGACCCAGACAGGCTGAGCCACACAGTTGGGTCACCACTTGCAGACCAGGAAGGACCACATCTGTGTGAACATTTGCTGAAGGTCTTAGAAGCAGGTGCTGCCATCCAGAAGGGCACCAAGCACTGATTTATGCCCTGCGAGTGATGGCAATCCATTCAAGAGCTGTGATTACCTGTTCCACACTTTCCTGCCACTCAGGGCTCTGTTTTTCTGCTGGATTTATGGCACTCCAAACAAGCAGTGCTTCATCAAACCTGGGTTTAGGTCAATGCTGCTTTCCCTTCTATTTTGCACTCCTGTCTCAGGTTCAAGGGTGCAGGTATCAGAATGTGAAGAGCTACTGAGGGCTAGAGAGCCATGGTTGCTGTTTCTGTTAATGCAGCATGTTCCTCACAAACACAATGTAATATATATATATATTTTTCTTTTCATTACAGCTACAGTTGCCCATGCTTAATATATTTGATAAAGATGAGAGGGAATGACTTCAAGTTGCACCAGGACAGGTTCAGGTTGGATATTAGGAAAAGCATCTTCTCAGAAAGATTGGTCAGGCACTGGAAAAGGCTGACCAGGGAGAAGGTGGAGTCAGTGCCCAAGAAATGTGGAGATGTGGCACTGGGGTACATGATTTAGTGGGTAATATCGGTGGTAGGTGAACAGCTGGACTAGATGGCTTTGGAGGTCTTTTCCAAACTTAATGATTCTACAGTTCTGCAATTCTAAATCCATCTAAACCAGAGCATGAAGACCAAGGTTGAGGGTCATATGAAAGGTGATCCCTCCACCTAAGCTAGCAATCTGTTGAAAGAAGTCAGTAAAAATAAAAGTTGCAATGATGACATTGAAACATCATCAATCTAAAAACCTGGGCTAAAACCAGGATCACCGAAGTGCCCTATAAGTCAGCAATTTGGAAAAAAAAAAAAAAAGATATTCATTCTCCTAAACGGGTTTTCATTGCATGAAATTTCAGGTTCAGCTGATGCGTATGCATCTCCCATAGATACTGCATCAGGTCAGGCCATGGCTGAGTCGCTGTTGGCTTTTGTGACCATGCTCTCATAAATATGAGATGAGCAACAATTGCAGGACATGCTGTGGTTGCCTCTGACAACAACTTGGGGTTTTACCACAAGGTGGTTATTGATCCCAGTACTTAAAAACCTGATGAATATCCTTTAGAAACCGGTAGTATCTCCCACAGTCAATTAGGCTGTAAATTACTGGTAATTATTTCCATAATTTTGGAGCTGGACCTATTTTATTGTCTTTTTTTTTTTTTTTTTAAGGAGAGATATTGTCATGGCTTATTTTCATTAAAAAAAGCTGTAGTCCTATTGATGGGAGTGGATGTTGCAGCTCGTTTAAATGAAATGTTCTCAAAGTCTTTGCTGAATCAAAGCTTAGAGCTCTCCCAACGTATCTTTATTGCTTTTTTTTTTTTTTTTTCATTCATATTCTAGTTACAAGATCCTCAGGGTTGAGATTGCTTGATAAGAGTTTCGGCTGTGAGGTTGGGGCTGCTGTGCTGCCAACAGGATATAGCCTTGTGATAAGGCACAGCTCTGTGTGCTGCAATACATGCTACCGGTGCTTGATGCATTTGATCCTGAACCATGCAAAACAAGAACACTGCATTCCTTTACCTTCCATTCACTCATTTCACCACAAGGGCTATTACGTGGCCATTTGAATGTGGGTGTGAAAGATTAACATCTGTGATGGCAGAGCCAAACCCTGACTGGAGATAATTATGTAGAAGGTATCTCATCCTCCCTGGGGTCACCGTTCTACCAAGTGCTTTTACTCAGCCTGCCAGTTTTAGGGGGAGATAAGCTTGCTTGAACATGCCCCCAGCACTACAGAGCTGTTAATACTGAGTAGGTCTGGCTGCTCATTTCCTCTTCTATCTACTATCTTCTGTGCTCTTGACAATGAGCAGACATACATGCCTCCTACTTCGAAAACTGGAGTGTGGATGTTCCTGTTGACTCATAAACTCCAGGAAAAGCTCAGCCATTAAAGCACAATTTGGAAAGTGATATGTCAAATCAAGTCTCTCTCATCTCCAGCAGTTGTTGGTTGAGTAGGAGATGGAGACAATAATGATTAAGCCTAATGGAATATTCTTTGGTCTTGTTCCCTTTACAAAGTCCATAGAGAGAGGTAAAAGATGTATTCAGATCTCTGCAATAAAAGGGTGAGACTCATCTCGCCTAATCTTTACACAATAGATACCCACAGCTGCACCCCAGGCTCTCTTTAGAACCACTGGTAATAAGATGGTAGACTTACCCGACCTACTTCAAAAATCAAATCATGCTTCAGTAGTTTCTACTGCTCTTCACTTTAGTAAGCAGAGTCCTGAGAACTTCCCAGAGGTAGAAGCCCACCACCAAAGCCTGCTTTGGCTCTTTCATTCCCCTCTCTCAGGGAGATGTAGCCTGTGTTCACTTGTCAGCTTCTGGCATCTGAGCTGCAATAGGTGATAGGATTCAGCTTTGTGAAGGTGAGGATATTTGATTTTTTTTCCTCAGTTAATGAAGAACAAGGAAAAATATCTCCCAGCTAAGACCATCTGTTCCTTGAGGATTTGGGCTTTTTCTTCTTACTGCTTTGTTTATTCATTGATCAAATACAACAGCAGAAGAGGCATTGGGTTGGGTGGCTCTAGTATCCCAACTGGACAGACCAAGAGAAAATAACAAGTTCTACACCTGCAGAGGACCCACAGAGACAGCCTGAAGTCACACGAACTGACAGTTTGATCTTAAGATGATAGGGGACATTGTTCTGATGCCTTTTATGGAGGAAAGAAGCTTTCCTCCAGGGTCTAGATTGAAACACATCTGCATTTTCTATAACTGGGAGGAGATGAAGGGGGGAAAAGTACAGATGAAGAACGTATCACCCAACTTTCAGGAAACTCCCCCAAACCTTGACACATTCCAGTCACCAGAGGTACAAATAGGAATGTAGAATCTGTGGTGTGAAATTGTAGGTCCTTGTTAATTCTGCACTTCCTGTCTGAAAAGTGTCTTGGTGTATATGTGAAGTGCCGACTTGGCATCGCATCCTAGGAGAACACATCTCAACTGCTGCAGTTTGGTTTATAAAAATGAGTTTCACTCATTTTTATGCCTTTCTAATGCAGATGCAGCTGAACTATACTACTGATTCATGTATACACCTCTTTTCCATATAGATGATGACTGCATCAAAAAAGCCAGCACTCTGAAATAGCACACAGTGAAATACCACAGCGATTCTCATTTGAAGTCTACAGTGGGAAAGAAATTTCCAAAAATGAAGGGCAAGGTTCCTAATCCATAGCAGCTTTTTGCCAGAAAGATGTGGGAGAGAAGAAACAGGATGCATCCTGCATGAATCATCGCTGTAACCACCCTGAATTTATTAACTGAAATTATGAGGAGCACCAAAAATGATTAAAACCTCAAAATGTCTGGTGGAAGACATCTTCTCAAGGGCTGTCTCTCGTGAGCTATTGCCATAGTCTTCCTGTTGATATTAAAGCAGTCAGGACTACAAGGACCAAGCCAAGACAAATAATTTATTATTAAAAAAAAAGAAAGTGGATTGTTTGTCATCAATGTCTATCACAGAAAGAGACAAATACATCCCCAGCACCTTTCCAAAAAACATTGCTTGAGATGATGGTAACTGGGAACTAAAGGCTGAAAGGATGAGGAGCCCATGAATCTCTGGAGTGATTTAGTAGGAAGGAGCATGACTTCCCTTGCTCTTTTTGCCATATCATAACCAGCTTCTTCACTCTGTATTTTACAAGTTCATTGTTAAGGTTGAATCAGTAGATTCCGTTGAATTGCAGCTCGTGGCTACCATGGATCTGAAGTAAAAACATTTGTTTTACCAAAGGCTAGTCCTGGATCTGCAATGCTGTCCTTGGCAGCTGGTTCCTGGAGGGAAGCCATCACCCCAGGTGCTGATTTCCTTTGCTAATTCTCTGTGAATACCAGATGAAGACCCTTCATCTCTCTGCTCAGGCCCTCCCTGTTCCTGCCCTTGACGTCTTCATTCTCCATGGTCCCCAGTGATTCCTCCTGCAGTGATTCAACCCCATGAGCTTCTTCTGGGATCACAGCTCACAGTCATTGTGTTGCCCTCCATTTGCCATTTTCTGGACTTGGTTTCTGCCCCTGTTCAGCTCAAGTTTGGGCTGAGAGATTTGGGTTCTCAGTGGAGCAGGATACCTAAGGATTACCCTTAGGTAATAAATCCAGCAGAGTGAGAGTCCAGAGTATCTCTTCAGTGCAGGAACATCCCCTGGAAGAAACTGGGCGAAAAGCTTCACTCAACATCAGTTCAACAATTCAACATAAGAAGTAAGGCATAAAAACAGTATATAGATCTCACTTCTGCAAAGTCTGGAAATGATGGGGACGAATTTACAAGAGTGAATAGAACAAGGTGAGAAGGTCCTCGACATCCAGACTGGAAGGAACACTGGGAGATCAGTGGTCTCTTTGCCATCTGTGTGGTTTATCCTTCTGCTCTGCTCCATTTCAGGCTCCCCCTGTAATCATCAATATTCAGCTGGGGAGGCTGGATACCTCGCTATTTTTAAAGCTAAACGTTAATGTGATTAATTGCCAGTACTCCAGGAGTAGTGCCAGGGCTAAAAAGTATCTACTAAGGAGCTACCAAGAAATACCGTTAAATAGGATCTAGGAAAAAAGCCAGACACAAAAATTTATGATGCTTATCTCTGCAATAATAATTTCATGGTGGTTAACCAAAGAGCAGAACAAAGGTCATCAGTTTCATATCAGCTGGAGTTTGTGCAATCCTTTGTTTTCTTTTATGTGAGCTTGCCCTGAAAGTTTGATGCAGAAGACCCTACAAATGAATGGGAAAAGCCTGGCAGTCCAGAGTGCTTCATTTGTACCTCATTCATTGCTTAAGACCAAAGAAGGGTGGATTTTCAAACTAGACCCATCACTGGTCAGAGTCCAACCCAGATCCTAACGCAGGGTTAGCATTTCATTAAATGAGTGATCCATAGGACAGGTAGGATGAGTACCCCTGTTACTGAAACCCCATGGATTAACATTTACAGTCACGGGAGGCTACCTAAGAATTTTGCTTTTGTGCAAATAAATGTGAGGCCCAACCTCGTCTTGGGTTTTCCTGCCTTCCAGCAGGAAGAGGGACAAACAAGAGACCCGTGGAGACCTCTGAACATAAATAAAAGGAGAAGAGGCTCTTTCTTATTGATGTTTTCTGTTCTTGTGGTAGAAATAATTCTAGAGAAAATATACACTTTGCTTCTTGACACAGCTGCCAAGATTCTTAGTTTTACAGAGAGGATTGGGTTTCAGAATCTTTCCAAACCAGCCCCCACAAAATTAATTGACCATCCAGGAATCTTGGCATTGTATGTTATTTATTTTGAAGGTAAAGTTCTGATCCCAGCAACTGTAGAGAAAACCTTGCAAATGCAATCTTTCTGACTCAGAGGGTGGGATTCAGCTGCCCACGCGTGGAGTCTGGTGCCATCCACGATGCCCTTGCACATCTGAGGCATCCCACGGGGTTGGCAAAGCAACACAGCCGAGGGGAGATGAGTGCACCTCAGAAGCAAAGAGCTGGAGTCTGAGAGCCTCCAGCATCCAGCCTGGCTCAAGAAAATTGTATTTGGACAGCCAAATCAAGCCCTAACACACACGTCTAACACACATATCGGCAAATCAATCAGTCACTCAATCAATCACAGGAGATATTCCCAAATCTTCAGATTTCACATCAGTTCTGGAGGCAATTTAAGCACTATTTTTCAATGCTCGGGACTGTGTTAGAAACACTCTATTTGCTTCACCGACACTTCCGAACATACTGAAACATTCATCTGGCCCAGGCTCCCTGGTCCCCACCCTGACTCTAACATCCTCTTCTCCATCCTATGTCCTTCTGGGGCTCCAGCACAGCCATGGGATTTGTAGTTCGCTGTCTGATCTCTGGGATGCAAGATATATATATATGTATATGTATATATACGTATATGTATATATACACACATATATTTTATTATTTTTTCAAAAGAGAGATGTGCAAAATGCAGGAAGCAAAGACAAGGCCAAGGGGAAAGAGCCATGACATGGTTTATGGAACCCAGAGGGCCAACAGAAGGGGCTGGCATGTGAACCATGCAGCTCTGGGGCAGCATTACCTCAGAAAGTCGGAGCTTTCACAGAAAAAGCAGGATATTTTTAGGTTACTGAGTGTATTTAAATCATCTTGGAGTACATTAAAATTATAGTAATTATCCCACCTTCTCATGTGGGATTCTGGGAGGTGATAGATTAGTGGATTGTGCTGGTGGAGTCATCCTCGGCGAGGTCCTTCTGCAAAACAGAATGATGGTTTTTTTCCATATTTTACAACTGCAGCATTCCTGGCCCATTAATACTTGACAGTTGAATGCTGGGGTCTGCTCACATCCCATCCTCCCACTGCAGAGCTGCTTCTTGCAGCACCCCAGAGCAGAAATAACTGCTGTGACACAGACTCCTGCAAAACAAAAATGCATGTATGCACACCCAGACCTATGAGCTTGCACATGCTGGTGAGGCTGATGGTCTCTTCACAGCTATGTTTAACTTCTGAATCATTTCTTCTTGCTCCCGTATGGCAGTGCAGGTGAACAAGACATCTTGCTGGAAAAAAAAATAAAAAGAGAGAAAGAACAAAACAAAGAGTTGAATGCTACAATTTTTCTTGATGAATAAATCATTGCCCTTGTAAACAGTCATTAACAAATTCTGAGTTATCTGTGGTTTAATCCTCATGTTAGAAAGCTGGTGCTTCTGATCTCAGGGTGAGATCTCTGTCCCACTTCCCATTTCTTTCCATCAAAATGAGGATTTTGTCACATCTGTAGGAAGTGTTCCTGGCTCTAGTTGATGGATCAAAGTCAGGGAGAAGTCCCCATCTCTTCTTTTGGTGAAGTAACTCTTGTTTCTGCCAAGCCTTGAATTGTTTTTGAGACTTGGAGATCTTAAACAGCCCAGTGTCACCTTGGAAGTAGCTCCAGACCACTGTCATCATAGAATCATGGTATCTCCAAGGTTGGAGAAGGCCTCCAAGACCATCCAGTCCAACCATCCACCACCAATATTTCCCCACTAAATGGTGTCCCTTAGTACAACATTTCTTGAGCACCTCCAGGGTCTGTGTCTCAGTCACCTCCCTGGGCAGCCCATTCCAGCACGACTACTGTTTTGGATACATTTTTCTTAATATCCAACCTGAATCTCCTCTGGTGCAATTTGAGACCATTTTTGAGGCTGAACCCCTACCTCACCACAGTTTCCTTTCAGGTAGCTGTAGAGGTCTTCCCTGAGCCTCCTCTTCTCCAGACTGAGCAATACCAGGTAGATCTCCAGCCCAGTGTCAGCTTGGAGGTCCCAAACATCCCAGCATCACCTTGGAGAAGCTCCAACCCAGCATCACCTTGGAGGTTCTACAGAGCCATGACAACAGGAGTTTGTGGAGTGTGATACCTCCACAGAAAACCCAGACAAGACACTACCAAGAAGAAACTAATAGAAATCCTTCAGTGAAGGCAAGAAATTCCCATCACAGCAAACCCAGAGGAGGGGATCTGAGCTACCAGCTCGCCCCAGGACAGGATCCCCATGTACACAGGCTGCAGTCCACTGCCCCTCCTCTCTTCCATCTCAGACTCAGAAGCCCCCATCACTCTCCTCAGACTGTGCCAGCATCTGGACATCCCCCTCCCTCACACCCCTGTTCTCTGGCCCATTCCCAGCTTTTCCAGCAGCATGTTCTTGATTATTTACTCTCTTCAAATGCTGCAGAAAAAATGCTGCTCTTCTTGAATGCTAACTAACAAAGAAAAAAATTCCCTCCTAGCCTGTGTGTTTTCCTCTGGTTGAAGTTCTCTGTTACCGCTGAAAGGCTCTGTGACCCTTGGAGATATTTGATCCCAGTGACCTCTGGTGCTTGGGACACTGATATGATCCCACTCTGAGTTTATTCTTGAACAGAGCTCATATATCTATCCATCATCCTATCGTATAATGATTGTCCCCTTTATCTCTCTCATTCCAGTGCTATCTGATCAATTTTTGCCTTTCCTTACACTTCTTTGATCAAATTAATATCTTTCCCCTGAGGGAAATCTCCCGGATTTTCTCTTTTTACACCCTGTCATGTCCCTCTCCAAATTCCCTTCTCCAGACCCATTCCCCTTCTCTCCTCGCTGCCAATTCACAGTTGCGTTACGTATTCAGCATAACATATATATTTAAATGGGATGACTTCCAGTAATGTAAACAGTCTGGCCCATTAATTTCAATGGTGGAGCTGACAGCTCGGGGCTGGTGTTTCATTGCCTGGTGACACATGAGTACAGCTGCTTGAACTCGATGGGTAACTGTTTCCAGCGCTGAGCTGCACATCTGCAGGAGGAAGGAAATACTTTCTGTAACACTGGAAAAAATAAAGCCGCCTAGATCTCCCTCCCCCATCACCCCTAGATGATGATGTTCATCATTCAGATGTTTCAGCTGAGTGGGTGTTTAATTCAAAGTTGGATGGGGGGACATTTATGGTGTGCTGCTCACACTGTTGTTGATCCTTTGTTCAAGGCATTGCCTGTACTGAGGGCTCCTCTGAAATCCCACCTTTCTATGCCCAACAACATGGGTAGCCCAATGGAGCAGTTGCTAAATTAAAGGATTGGTTTATCTTCAAGGAGGCTGCAACGTGAAGTTAGGCTGTTGTTTCTTGCACTGTTAGTGAAAGGAAGCTGCGGTGAAGTGCAGTCAGCCACTTCTTCCAGGGAACAGCAATAGGACAAGAGGTGATGGCATTAAGTTGCACTAGGGGAGATTCAGGTTGGATATTAGGAAAAATTTATAATCCAAAAGAGTGGTAATGCAGTGGCACAGCTGCCCAGGGAGATGGTGGATTCACCGTCCCTGGGGGAGTTCCAGAACTGTGGAGATGTGGCACTGAGGGATGTGGTCAGTGGGTACAGTTTGGGAGGGTGGGACTTGAGGGATCTTAGTGGTCTTTTCCAACCATAATGACTCTGTGATTCAGTGACTGACAAATGATAGCAAATTAAAACAAACAGCAGGATTTCTCAGACAGGACCAACTCATCAGGCAACCACTAACGTGCCAAGCATGGGCTGGGTCACAAACAGAGACACCAGACTTGCTGATAGGATCCAGAAGACAAAGTTAGCAAAGCATCAAGATTGACTCAGACTTTTCAGTTGCTCGAGGAAAATGTGTGATTAACACCAGGAACCCCTCCAGCTTTTTTTCCTCAAAGTAACTCAATATTGTACCCACAACAATCTCTTTCTCTGGAGACATTCAAGCTCCTCCTGGACACTTTCCTGCTCAACTTACTGTAAGGAATCTGCTTTTAGCAGGTGGTTGGACTCAGACTGGATCTCTAGAAGTCCCTTCCAACCTCTATGACAATATGGTTCTGTGAGCTGCCCAGACAGACAGAGGTACCCATAGGACACCATTTGTGCTGCTGTCTGTTGGCAGGCTGTGCCCCCATGTGTCACCCCACATGGGATCTCCTTTTGGAAAGAGGAAACTGGCCATGAGTGCCACTCATCTCTGTGACATCTGTGTGGAGATAATCTCAAGCTCCAATTGGAGTGGATGTGGAAGCACAGGGGGACAGGAAGAGAAAGCAAGTCTGGACTACATGCCAAAGTGTAAGCAACAATTTTCAGTCCCCATTGTCATATTTTTCTTAATCTTTCTGAGCAAAATTCAGATGCTGAGGAGATCAACCTACCACTGCTTAAATAATTCTTGCTGAAGGATGCCTAGCTATATCTGGAAATTGAGAATGTATAGGGATCTAAACGTGCCCCAACAAAGTGTTGGCAGAACGTGTTCTCCGGCCTCCATGACATCCTCCCAGCAGCCTTGTCCTTTGAGTGCTGTTCTTTGAAGATCCTTTGAGATATGTTCTTTGAAAACTTGTTTTAGTTTTCTTCTAATGTTCTGGGCAGTCTGATGCTCTTCTGTCTCATTAGTCCACTATTCTACCAGCCTGTCATCCCTTCTTGAAGGACCTGAGGAAGGTGGGAATCCATACTAAGTTGATTCGGGAAGGCCACAGACGCTATGTGCTTTTCCTAATAAGATGCAGATAGAAAAACAACAACCTTCCTTTTGTAGAGTTTTGAAAAGGCAACAGCAAGCAACGCTGTCCTGTAATTGATTAACCAAACTCAAAGAACCATTCAGCTGATCCAGAGTACATACTTGCACTCAATAGTATGGTTGGTTATTGCACCGTGTGACCTACTGAAACATGGACAAAAAATTTCCCTTCCCTGTAGCTCAGTTGGAGTTCCTTTTCAACACAGTAATTGTTGTCTCCAGGCTCAAAAGTTTCTTTCTGAGGAGTTCAGATTTTCCAGAAGAAACTCCTAGTGCTTTCATGGTGTTCATTTTATATCTTTTCTAGTGTAGCAAATTTCCCAGTTCAGCTGGTAAATCCAAGCTGGGAGGGAACCGGCTTTGTTTTCCCTAACAAAGGTGAGAAAAGCTGAACTCTCATGGATATCAGTGTTCCCAGACTGCTGAGATGCCCTGGGAATGGGCCTGAAAATTTTACACCAAAGTCAATGCTGAACCAAACTCTGCATTAACAGCTTAATGGATCCATGTCCAACTTCCTTCTGGTGTTGTTTCAGGGTGGAAAATTAGATGGTTATTGTGTATGATGTCTCACAATTGGCTTGGGGCTGAAATGATGCAACACGAGCTTGTAATAGAGATTAACTTGGGCCTCCATTGACTGTAAGGAGATCCCAGACTTAGGTGGAGATCACAGCCATTAAGCATCACCTAGGTGGGCTGAAGCTTGCTGCCCTTTTATTTTTCAAGTTCCAAGGTGTCCACTTCTGTAGTTCTGGAACCATTTGGTAAGAACCAGAATCCTGTCCTCACATCTGAACCTCTAAGTTTGAGCCCTCAAGTGTGAAGACCCTAACAGGGCCTCTCCCTACTTCAGTGCCTCTCCCAGATGGACTCAGTGTCTACAACAGTTTAGACAAGATCAGATGACTCATACTCCCTTCCTCCCCATTAAAGGAGCTTGCCATGATCAGTCCCTTTGGAGAATTTTGCTTTGGGCATCTAAAGGCTGGTGAACCACAAACCAGGAAACAAAGAGAGACTGCATAACTGTCAGACCTAGGAGATGAGAATGGCTGCATACTTCCTCACCCTAACTTTCTACTACCTTTCACTTTTTTCTTCCTTTGCAGAGCAATAAAATAAATGCATATCTGTTCCTTTTCTCGTCTCTGACTTTGAACAGGACTCTGAAAGACAGTGGGAAAGGATTTGGGCTGCCTTAAAGCTTGGACTACATGGAAAATTGTCTATTTGCCTGTTTATATCCTGTAATAAAAAATACACAAACAAAACCTCCTTCCCCTCTTAAATCCTTCAATTTATGTGCATAGCTAGTTTATATAGTCCTCATCTCGGTACATTCGGAGCATACATGTTGTCTGAACAACCTGCAAGCACTGTAAGAGCACAGATCAGTGCTGGTGCCCCATTATTGCAGAGAGGAAACTGAGGCATCCATGGACCCAGCAGGATTTCAGGTCCAGAGGAGCAACTCTGGGAAGATCTTTGGCAGATTTTAATTCCAGAATGCCAAACTGGAGGGGTTGAGTCTATTGGCATGTTGCTTGTTCCTCTATCTTGTGTACTCTCCCTTTGTCTGGAAAGACAGTTTCTTGGGTCAGGGAACTCTCTTCTTACAAATTTGCACCCAACACTGGACCATGGGCTCTTTCTCTTGAGTACTAGTCATCTTTTTAACACCCTGAAGGCTATTCTAAGAGGAAGAAAGGATACCCATGGATTTCTTGCACTTTGGGACTCATTGTGAACACTCCTGGAATACAACCAATGAGTGATGTGGAGGGGAAGTTCAACTCCTCCAGGTCAGAGAATGCATTGGAAATGGGAACTGTCCATTCATATTCCAGGACAGAACACTTTCCAGATGCATACAGCTTGTAGACAGCATCTTGATGTAGAAGAGCAGGCTGGAAACTTCACTAGTCATCCTCACCCTGCTGACCAGTTAGCAGATGTATCTGGGCATCAGATGCATTTGCACTGCAAAGAAATGTTAATCACTCAGTGTGAGCTCTCAGGAGGGAGGGCTGGAAACAGCTTTCCAAGCTGCAGGGAAGATAAGGAACAGTTTTGGTGAGTGACCACATAAAAATGCAGGTCAAAGAGGGTGCTCAGACATGGATTTTCTTTCCCATAGGCCAGCCATCTCTGCAGTGCTACTGAATGGTGGGGAGCAGGCCTCTAATTTAGACAGTAATGAACCAGAATAACCAATGTAATGATGATTTAAATCCCACCAACCTCCACGAAAACTAGGTGTTTGCAAGGATAAAATGGGTGCATCTAAGTCCTCAGTGATCCCCACTTCTTCGTTATCACAGGAATCTGAAATATATATGAAAGAAAGAAAGAAAGAAAGAAAGAAAGAAAGAAAGAAAGAAAGAAAGAAAGAAAGAAAGAAAGAAAGAAAGAAAGAAAGAAAGAAAGAAAGAAAGAAAGAAAGAAAGAAAGAAAGAAAGAAAGAAAGAAAGAAAGAAAGAAAGAAAGAAAGAAAGAAAGAGAGAAAGAAAGACACAAAAGGATCTGTTAATTGCTGAACTCCAGGGAAAGAGAAGAACAGCAATGAGCCCAGTGGCTCTACCAATGACTGCTTTCCTTTCTTTTTCATCAATAGTACCTAAAATAACACATCAACCGGACACACAATTCCTGGTGAAATTCAAGAGAGAATTGTCCCTAAGGTTGAATGATCCGACCTTTGACAATTCTGTTTCATGGCATTTTCATCCTGAACTGAAAGAACTTTCTGATGATTCTCAGCAATGCATTTCATCTACTTACCACTTTGTTCTCATACTCAAGCTGTTGTGTTTGGCTTTGGACACTGCAGATACTAGAAAATGATTACTGCCTTGATTTATCCATAACAATGCTTTACTGCACAGTATTTCCAAGCAAATTTCTGGAGAGACAGGGAAGGATTCATAGGACTCATAGAATTCTCAAGCTTGTTGTTAAACTGACTGGGGGCAAAGGACTCCAGTCTTCCACCATGACCATCCCTGGTGTAAGCAACCTGTTTCATTGAATACCTGTTAAGTTCAATCTCAGTATTCACCACAAGGAAAATCCAAGCTGAAAATTACACAAAAAGATTCGCTGCAGCCACTTGTCTCCTTCACGCAACAAAAAAGGTGGAGCTGATCTTTACGTCCGTTTGAGCTCTTTGCTGCCCAGAACAATTAGGTTCTGCTCTTAGACACTGTGCCTTCAAAATTATGTTAGAACTGAAAGTCAAGGGAGTGCTGAATCTTTGCTAAGTGACAAGAACCAGCATAACAACTAATGCAAAACACCATCATCAGGCTGAGAAGAGCAGTCAAGAGAGGAGCTTGGTGGCTTTGCTGATGTCTACAGTAGCCATGTCCTGAGCTGGCATTCAGTCTGAGATCTCACAGTGTCACACAGGAGCAGCTTCATTGCCTAAATACAGATGCCATCTGAAATGTACCAGACTATCTGGGCCATTTATGTATACCTGGCAGGCAGCAGATCCAAATGACACTGAGTTTACAGGTGACCTGTTTGCTTCTGGTGCAGTAGCAAGAGGCCAACTCTGACATCTTAGGACAGCAAAAAGGCCACAGTCTTTTGTGTTAGGCAACTGAATCTCATTTTTTAATGGCTGGTCATATGCATCACACCTAACCACTGTGAACTATTCAAGCATCGCCATTGACTGTCACTATTTTTTTTAAACAATTCAGTTCCCTGTTAACAGAGTTGGGCAATTAAGGTCCTCCACACAACGCATCCGAGAGTATGTATCCAAAACAAAGCAGGCAAATCACACTTTACACCTGCCTGCTTCTGTGCATTGGCTGAAAGGGGAACTGTGACCAGGACTCGCACTGAGTGCCATGCAAAGCAAGGAGAGCTGGATACCACCACTGATTCAGAGTCATTAAGGTTGGGGAAGACTGCTGAGATCACCAAGTACCCCAACTCACCCCCAGCATGCCCACTGACCATGTTCTTCAGTGACACAACTTCACAGCTCTGGAACACCTCCGGGAACTGTGACTCCACCACCTCCCTTGGCAGCTGTGCCAATGCTTCACCACTCTTTCTGAGAAGAAATTGTCCCTAATATCCATCCTGAAAGATGAAAGATGGAGATGAAAAGACTCGTTTAAAAACATCTTGACCAGTGGCCTGCCTACATTTCAGAGCAGCTCTAACCCAGCCTTCCTTGCCCCATGTTCCCCCATGGGATGGAGCTGCAGAAAAGCAAGCAGCCGTGCTTGGTCCCATGCCCATTGCACATTGCTAGAGCTGCACAGGCTGCCAGGGATCGGCCATGCCCAGCACACAGCTCTGCAAGGTGCTCAGCAGCCAAGCAGTCTGTCCAAACCCACTGAAAACCTTCCACCCTTGATGCAATACGACAGAATGCTTTTCTTCTGCTGCTCTCTGGTGCTTATCGATCAGAATATTAATAAATTCTTGTTCCAAGCTCCCTCTGCTTCCGAGATTACTTGGGAACAATCCAGCCCTACATCCCCAGCCATGCTTGTAATGTGGGGACTGGAGGATCAAAAACATTTTTGAATGGCCCTGCAAATCAATCATCGACAATTGGGTAAATTAAGCCCTGCAGTCTTTCCTTTTGTAAGCGAGGGATCTGCTGGACATATCTTTAATGAGCAGATTCTTATCCCTTTAATATTCCTTAATACCTTTCTAGAGGAAATGAACTGTGGGCAGACTTTGTTGGTGGAATGAGAGGAATGCAGATAACTGCTGGTTGCTGCTTTCTCACATGCCGGGCTGCGTGCTGTACCAAAGCCCTGGCTGAGCAAGGCATGCCAGGTCTCAGTTTCCTTCCAAAGATCCTGGTAGCACCGGCTCTCCACTGGTCAACATCATGGCCAAAGTGTGGCTCTTCTTTGTCATTGCAAAGCTAAGCCCTGTCTCTGCTCACCCCCAGCAGACCACATCCCTCAGGGGTGAAGGCCCATCCTTCAAAACCCTTCAGGAAGATGCATGCAGCTCCTGAGGTACTGGCCCAAGAGATTCCTGTCAATTTTTAACGTGCAAGAAGCAATGCAAACATCACAGGAAGGCAAAGAGGCTCCGACCATCCTGGACCAACTAGAGAATATTGCCTTTTGTTACCTTTCTCCATGATATAGAAAAATAAAATCATTAAGGCTGGAAAAGACTTCAGCTCATCGACCCATTCCACCTTGCCCACTGACCACGTCCTTCAGTGCCACATCCCCACAGTTCTGGAACACCTCCAGGGATGGTGACTCCACCACCTCCCTGCACAGCTGTGCCAATGCATGACGAGCTTTTTCAATTAAAAAGAAAATATTTACATTTTTCTATTTTACTGTGGCACATTGTACTTCTCCTTTGTATATTGTACTCTGCCTTTGTGTTATAGAACCCAAGTGTGCTAAGAGGTCTTGAGTTTCGTGGCCTGTAGTAAGTCTTGGCTATGACACCAGAATGTACAGGAATTTCTGTACCCAGAAGCATCTGAAACACCATTGTCTCCTGCACTGAAAGTAAAAACAGGACAGCAGCATTTCTCAGCAGGCTCCAAAATAAGATGGATGTCCAGGCATGGACACAGTAGTAGTCTACGTATGATGCCAAGGTGCAAAGGGACAGAGCATGTAGGAAACATACACTGCAGCTCTGCTAGGTACTGCTGGTTTCAAAAGTGAAGAATTTGTATGCTTTGGACCCAGACTAGGAGATCTCCATATTTAATGAAGGAAAACTCTTATTCCTACACATTAGGATTACACCAGTGAGAGTAGACTCAGACCCAGTGATCCATTATGGAAATGCCCAGCCTGATGGTGCACGCAGTTTAGGCAGAGCATTTAATTTCTCCAGAGGGAGCCCAACTTGACATCATTTTACCTCCTAAGTGCAACGACACTGCAATTAGCACAGTGAGCACTGAGCACCCTGGGAACAGGGCAGGAGGAGCACAGCCCAAGCATGGACTTCACCCACACCGCTTCTCTTCCTCGAATCCCCCATCACATATGTTCTTCCTGCAAAGACACCTGCAATAAAAGGGAATTTATGAGATTTTGTCCACAGGCAGCAAAAGCCGCTATCGATTACTGCAAGGCTCTTAAATGAGAGTAATTCACAACCCTCTCCAGTTTTGAAGGCAAGCTCTAATTTAATATCATTATGTCTTCATGCCCCCACACATTCCACTGTCTCATTCACTGAGCTTTTATTGGGCTCTGGATAATTTATGGCTAGATATGCTGCCTTTTATCTGACCTATTTTTAGCTATTCTTGCATTTTACATATTTTTTTCTCTGCCATCACAACTGGCAATTAAAGTAAAAAGGTTTAAAAGAAAAAGAAAAAAAAAACAACAAAAAACAGCTACACGATAAAGTTCCACACAGTTTTAACCTTTATTTCTTCTTCTTTATGTGCTGGAGGACACGTGTTACTGCCACAGCTTTCTGAGGACAGGAGTTTGTGATAAGAGCACTTCCCAAGATTTTACTTCTTCCCTTTCTCCTTCATTTCTCCAAAGCTCAGTGTGTATGACTTAGACCCAAAATCTCCACCGATGACCCTGCTTGGTCTGCACAGCTGCTGAGTACTCCCATCTTCCCTCAGTTTCCCTTTGTAAACGAGGTCTAGAGGCCCTTTGTGGTCTTTTCCAGCGGGGATTTGTGTCCTATGTCTTCAGCATTTTCAAAGGAGGATATTCTTAGGCTTTGCTCACATTTGGTCCCCAACATTTTCAGAGGTCTTCGGTGCAGAGAAAATCAAGGCTACCTTTTACCTGAGGGTAACATTTCTCTATCTTCTTGTTTCAATAAAGGCTTTGTTTGTTTTGTTTGTTTGTTTGTTTTGAAATGAATTTAATTCCATTCAAATCAGTCCTATTGACATCCAAGCGATATCCCAAACTTTTCACACCGCTCTGTTTTGTCCATGAAGTCTCTTGCTGGAGAAGGGTTTTGTCCTTTGATCCCAGACCTCTGAGCTCATGGCATCCCTGTGAGTTCACCCCTTCTTCCCAGGTTCACCAGGCAGGGGTGGTAAATGGAGAAGGTACAGTGGGATTCCTGTGGCACTGGCATGGGTGAGGAAGAGCATCACCCAAGGATGGGTGTTCAGAGAAGAGTACTGTCTCAACTAATGAATGCCGTCTCAAAACACAAAATTTGTCACAGGAAAGTGAGATCCAGGTAATCTATAAGGACTTGGCAACTTTAGCAGAACTCACCCAATCCCCTCTAGATGCCTCCCTCTAGATCAGGTTGCTCACAGCCCCACTCAGCCTGGCCTTGAATGCTTCCAGGCAGGGGGCATCCACAACCATTCTGGGCAAGGTGATATTGACATAAATGCCATAGATGAAAATGAGAGCATTAATTAGACGCATTTTGACACTCGCAAATATCAGGGTACATCATTTGACTGTCCCCAAAGTTCTGATAAGGAAAAGCTTGAGTCTATCAGAGATGTCTCACTTCTCCATGTCTCAATGCACTTGCATTTGCCAGAACCATAGAATGGTTTGGTTTGGAAGAGACTTTACAAACCACCTCCTTCCAACCCATTGTCCTGGACAAGGTCACCTCCCACTTGACCAGGTTGGCCAAAGCCCCATCCAACACAATATTGAACAGTTCCAGTGATGGGCATCCACAATTACTCTGGGCAGTTCATTGCAAACTCTCACCATCCTCACTATGAAAAGTCCTGCAGGCAAAGGCAACGCTATACTGATAGTTTGTGTGCATGTCTCCATCCCACCTGAGCTGGGACCTTGGTGTTTCCAGCCCTACAACACAGTTATTTTCCCAGACAGACCCAAGCTCCTGGCCCAGCCTGATAAAACACACTCAAAATTACAGCTTCATCTTGAGGGATTTCCAAGCTGTCCAAGGCGGAATCTCGGGAGAGGGAAATGAGCTGTGCAGCTTCACCCGCTGCATTCCCACACATAACAACCATGACAGCAATGCTAACGAGAACCAAAAATCACGAGGCAGATTTCCCTTCTCCTCAGCCAACATGAGAAATCATGAGACTGGATCTGGAAAAACCACAGAGTTTTAGAACGTTGCGTGTTAGTTGTTTTCACAGATGAGTTTCATACCAGCAGCTCCCTCCAGTCACAAGGAAGAGAAGCTTTTTTTTTTGTCACTAAAGAAAAGTTCTTAAATTGATGAATAATCACAAGGCTCCAGGAACTGGGACCAGTGAGTAGACACTGCAAGAGGACATAGGTAGATGGTAAGCTATGGAGGACATGTTATGAGATTAAGGAGCACTGTGGATCCCAGTTCACACTATGAACAGAAGATAACAGCAAAAAAAAAAAAAAAATCCATCACAAACACTTTAATCCCATAGCACTAAAATATCGAGAGAGAAATAAGTGGCAAGAATTTGGTCTTATGCCCATCTGCTTATTGTGTCTGCTGGTAGAAGGCTATTGTGTGGAGCCTGTGCATGCTCGACCCTCAGGCAAAATCTCGCCTTGCTAAAATACGCAGCAAAACCACCATAAATAAATAACGTGCTTAAAAAATAATCACAATAATAATAAAAACGACCTTAAGCCATCTGATACCATCTGATTAGAACAGCCAAATTTTGTATTTAAAGAAAAAGAAGCAGAAAATAAATAACAGCGCTGGAGGCAAGGAGGATTTGCTTGGGAAGTCTTGTTAGGAGAGAGGAACCCCCCAGCAGCAGCAGTGATGGCTTCTGCATGGGTTTTTCAGAACACTTGTAGATAGGCAACAGGGATTGAGGCAGTGTTCTACAGCTTGAGTCATCAGAGGGTCTATTTTAGGGTATATGGAGCTTGTCTACTAGTCTCTATTGGCTCTTGAAGGATGTGTTTTTTGGAACAAGTTGCCTGGGGAGGTGGTGGGGTCATCATCCCTGGAGGTGTTCCAGAGCCACAGAGATGTGGCACTGAGGGACGTGGTCGGTGGGCATGCTGGTGTGGATTGGGGTTGGTCTTGCTGACCCCAGAGGTCTTTCCCAACCTTAATGATTTTATGATAAGGTTCTGGCCCACTAGGTTGTACAGGCTTTTTTAGGCTATATGGTGTTGCCCAGTAGACTATTTGGAGTTGCAGGGATGAGTGGAGATCTTGCACTTAGCATTGCCTGGAGGGAGGTGTTGGTCTCTATTAAACCATGCGTACCAGGTCCAGGCCACCACCCTGCCCCAGGAGCACATTTTTGGGTGGCAACAGGTGATGGGTGACAAGCAAGGAGCTGTTTGGGTTCATGTTACGTGGGAGACGCAGTCACAACCAGGCTGGAGATCTGAGAGCAGCCAGCCCTTCTGCTCCACCAGGCTCTCACAGTTTGGCTTGCTGCTGCCCATAAATTAACTGGATATCTTATCACTTTTTAATTAAATATGCGCTTGTATATTATGTATTTGGACACCTAAGAAACAGCATAAATAATAAAGGCAAACAGTGGCAATTTATCTGTACAGTGGGGTTTAGCTGGATCAGTATTGATTCCTCTTTATGACTACATATTCTTACAGGGAAAGATAATATATTTCCTACTCACACAGTAGTTAATTACTGCTTAAAATAAATCGATACTAACTGGCCAAGCAATATAAGCCATTAGTTGTGCTTAAAATAAATTAGCCAATGTGATTTTCTCAGAACTCATTTTGGGGGGTTATTTACATTTCTAGGTGTTAGTAATTTGCGTCAAAGAAATCTTTGGCGCTGATAACAAGCACTTCATTAGCTAATTAAGCTCATAAAGCAGCTCAGTGACTTGCTCAGTTCACTGGAAGTTCAGATTTAAGCCGAGCAGAAATGTGATTATTTTAAAATTTGAAGTAAATCAATCAATTAAAGAGGAAGGATCTTTGCTGAAGAAAGCATTTGTTTCTGCTGGGAACAAAGCCATTTTTTATTATTATTTTTTATTAACTTTGAGAGATATGAAACGCTTGCAAAAGGTGAAATGGAGGCAACATTAAAAACAGTTAATAGATTGTAAACTAATTATTTTTTCTGTTTTTTTTTTTTTTTTTTTTCCTTAATCACAAGAGGAAAACTGCAGTCTTTTTTGAATGTAATTCCTACAGGCTCTTGCTTTTTCTTCTCCTTCTTTTTATTTTTATTTTTTTTCCTTTTATTGTTGGCGGTTCAACAAAAGCTGACACAAATCTGCAGGGCATTTCTGGAGAGCTGAATTCCCTCTTTTTTTTATTTTTCTCTTTTTCTTTTTTTTTTTTTTTTTTTACTAAAAAAGGTTAAGCTAGGGAAAAGGAAAAAAAATAAAAAAAAAAATAAAAAGCACTGTGATTTAGACCTATTGAATAAGAGAGAGGAGAACCTCCTGTTCCTTCCTTCTAACGTCACCCTGTGCTGATGACATTATAAGGACAATATTGTCCTATGGGAAAAATCCAAAACGAAGCTCAGGGTCTCACTGAGACTCTTTACTCTCTTCAAAGCAACTATTAAGCTCAGAACTGAGCTTTGGAATTGAGAAGGAGGAGAGGATGAAACCCATCTTGCCACAGATCAGCAGCAGAGCCAAGTGCTGCTGACACATGAAGGGTGCAGCTTATCTAACATCAGGTATGACATATTCACACCGGGACTCCTTTATGATGAGTGTATGGAGGAAAAAGAGGCACTTTTAGGATGAGATCTGTCTGCCCTAATTTGGGAGATTTATTTAAAAGGAGAAAAAATTTACCCCGGGCTTGCTGACCAAGGATACAGCCCTGGATGACCAGCAGTGATGGAGACACCAATATCTTGAGGTGGAAGGAAAGTCTCCATTGAAAAACTGTAAAGCATGTCCAACTCTTCCACAGATATTTGGCACTTTCACATCAGGTGACATACAGAGCTCCAGGCAGGAGAGGAGGAAAGAATGGCTCTTCAGCATCTCCTGTTGTAGAATCATAGAGCCATGGAATCATTTCAGGTGAAAAGAACCGTTAAAGGTCATCTAGTCCAACTGCCCTGAAGTGAACAGAGGATGTCAGCACCAGGAAAGAGTTTAGAGATGGAAGAGGAACCCAAATCAAAGCAGAGCTACACAGAGCTCTAAAGAGATGAAATGTGGGGATGAATACAGAGGTTTGGCCAAGACTTTGGATCAGTAACACCTTTCTGGCAGATGGTTGTGTTATGGCCATGAGCCCAAAGATCCAAGCATCTCGAAGCACAGTGCTGTTTGGAAACATCCAATTGGACAGAGCTGCTCTTCACAGCCCCTGTCTTCTGCTCACTCACCTAACCCAGACTTTTTATCTGGGAACACCATCAGCAAGCTCCTAACCTCAGGATGAGTTACAATCTATCAGACAGAAAAACATCCAGCCATGATGTAAAGTCTTCACTCTTGGGATGTAAGGAGGCAATTCCACTGGTGAATCACTTGAGCTGTTAAAATTGTGCCTTATTTCTGTCCTGAGTTTTCTGGCATTAGCTCTCATTCCCTGGTCACTGCTCCAGCAAGACTGCAAAGCTACCTGCTTTCACAAATCTGTTCCTTTCATAGGTATTGGCAGATGTCAAATATTAAGATATTAAATGCCTTATCATTTTCTGTAGGTTAAGCCAACTCAACCAAACAATTCTTCATTTCTGTTAATGGAGCAGCTGGCTGCTCACAAGCAGCCTCAGAAGCCGAGGTTTGGTCCCATCCTGTGGGCTAGGAGGCATGTTTCATTCTTGCAGGCTGCCAAATGGCTGGAGACTTTGGATCTTCCATATCAATGAAAATGATTAACCTTCCTGTAGGATGAATACCATATGCCCTTGTTTTCATGGCCAACCAGAAACTTGAGGTTCCTCGTTTGTAAGATCAGCGGAAACATAAGATTTCAGGTTCAGAGCCCTTTTCCAGCTTGTCCAATTTAACTGGAAGAACCCAGGTGCAGCACACTTTGAGAAGCACTACAAGTTACGTCCTTTTCCAGTTTCTCCATGCAACTTCAGGACTGGACTACACAGAAACCTCTTTTGTAGCATCATGACAACCTGCTATTCCAGCACTGCCTTGGTGGTGCTCCTTAGGAGCCTCCAAAATTTGAGACAGCCTTTTTCCATGGGGTTGTGGAGGTGAAATTCAAGATGGGTGCTTTGTAACCACAAGCAATGTTCATGACGTGGTATTAATGCAAGAAGTGACTTGTAAAAGGAGACACAGAGTGAAACAGCTCAAAATCCCCGGCTCATCCTAACTCAGTGTGGAGGTGGCCACGTGCCACACTTCACTGAACTCTGTAGCAGATGGTCGAGAAGATGTTGTCTGGCTGCCCTTGGTTTGAGCACCCTCCCAGAGTGCTTTTTGATGTAATTCCCCAGACAGCAGCACAGTCAGCACTGCGCTAACAGGTGGTGGACTCATAAACAGAGCACTTGGACATTGCCTAGCAGTGCCCCCATGCATGATCCAGAATCCTGTACTTTGCACAACCACTTTGTTTTGCTCAAGTTTCCACAAAGGGAAATGGCTCTGCTTCTGTTCTGTGACAGTGGCTGAAGGAATACACAGGCCTGGGGCTGGGTTCGTGGTTTTGTACTGCTGCACAGACCCTGGTAGCATATAGGCAAACAATTGCAGGGCTCTCATATATTAAATCTTGAGGTATGTGAGATTACAAGTGAATGAATCCAGAGATGATAGAGTCATAGACTCATTAAGGTTGGAAAAGACCTCTGAGGCCACTGAGTCCAACCCCAACCCATCCCACCGTGCCCACTGACCATGTCATCAGTGCCTCCAGGGACAGCGTCTCCACCACTTCCCTGTGCAGCATGTGCCAATGCAATACCACTCTTCTGGAGTCTAAACCTTTCCTAATGTGCAGCACTTGGGAATCACATTGTGTTGTCCTCCAGGAGCACCCAAGGATGATGTGGGAGCCCAGGTGCAAGAGATTCTTCTCCACGTGCTGGAGGATGGAAAGTGGAGGACAGGGATAGCACCAAAGCAACACAGAGGCTCCACTTGAGCGTCTTCTCCTGTGAGATAGTCCCAGAGGCTGGTGCAAATCAGCCTTGCTGCATTGTGGAAGCATCACCTCTAACCTGATCCAAAAAGGAACAAACAAATGAATGAATAAGAATCTAGCCCAAACTGCATGCTCTGGAACTGACACTCATCACTCCCCAAACTGGGGTGAAGACCAAAACACAGGTTCTGGTTTGAGCTGCTCTCAAGCAGAGACGTCAGGCACGCTGTCTGAAGGTTTTCATTTTTTACTGCAATGTCACCGCCTGCCAAATTGGCTGAGCTGGGAAAACAATCTATAATTGACTACAGAGGCATGAGGTTATAACGATTTACCCTTTTTCTGAAGCATGCACATAACCTCTGCCAATTAGACAAAAGTTAGAAAGACTCTTTAATGACAGTATGTCCAGCAGAAGGAGGAAGGGGCACTGGCAGGGGAAGGTTGTGACTGCAAATTGCCATGGTCCAAGTTACAAGCCATAGGAACTGATGTCTGAAAACACAAGGAGAAGGGACTGTGAAGAGCTCTGCTTGCAGATGAGCCTTAAGCAGCTGGCTTCCTAGGTGTAAAAGGGAGGCAGGTTGGCAATGACAGGAGCTGCTGGGCTGTAGGGAGAATTAGAGTGGATATAAGGGAGAGGTTTTTTTTACCATAAGAGTGGTGAGGCACTGGCAGAGGTTGCCCAGAGATGTGGTGGGTGATGTGTCCTTGGAGACATTCAGAGTCAGGTTGGCCAGGGCTCTGATCAAGCTGTAGGTGCCCCTGTTCATTGCAGATGAGATGGACAAGATGACTTTCAAGGGTCCCTTCCAGCTCAATTCAGGAGTCCTCTCATGTAGGACAGCAAAGGGCTGATGGACAAGGGTTGTCCCAGCAGGGCAGCTGGCTGGCCCCAGGGGCTTGAGAAGGTGGTGGTGGCCAACAAGAGCTTCTCCTGCAGGGGACAAGCAGATGTCTGATTAACCTGATGTGCACACCCTAAAGAGGAGGAGTAGCCTGGAGTGAGTACACCCACAATGAATATAGCTACAATTGCCAGGAAATTACTTGCTAGCTCTCACCCACACATAGCCTCCAGGACCCAGGGAAGAGAGTCACCATCATGTGAAGGTCCTCGTCTTGTGCCCACCTCTTGGCGCAGTTTTCAGGCAGGAAGGAAAGGAAACATGTCAGGCTTGATGAATTCAGTTTGTCAGAGTCTGGCTAATACTTCTTCCATGTCTGCTGTTCCTAAAGAAAACTAAAAAAAAAAAAAAAAAAAGAAAAAAAAACCAAACCCACAACTGCTTTGGGACCTTTCATTATACAGATTTGAACAGTCACTTCACATCATAAGCATCAGAGAAACTCCTCTATCCTAATGCCACTATGCTGACCATAGCTTACATCAATGGTATGGCCTGGTATTGAATTGGCCCAGTGGGTGTGATTCTGACCCTAAGCTGCTTGCATCTTGACGCAGCAACTTGACAGGCACAGTTCACAGACTGAGGGCTGGCTATGGCCAGACAGGTCTGACCCTGGGTGCTGCTGAAGTGGAAACACAAATCCCAGTTTTCAATCTCAGACTGCATCCAGATACATGCAGTAAGTAAAATGTATAGCAAATATTATGACAGATTCAGACTGGACAAGGAAGAGGAAAACATCTGATGGCTTGCTCTGCTCCTGAAGTCAGTCCAAGCTTGAAAAGAAGGAGCCAAGCCAGCATCTCCTCTCAGACAGAGAGCCCCTCTTCCAACTCTCCTGGCTCAGCATGTTTCTTACTCCACCTCTTGTGTTTACTACCATGTTGGGCACAAACATGTTTGTTGCTAGGAGGAGCAAGGCAAGATTAGCTATCTCAAGAGCCCAAGCAGAGCAGGCTCCATGCAGTGACTGCTTCAGCTGGAAAGCTAGCACTGGCAGGAGGAAGGACTCAGCCCCAGGTCTACATGGAGGCAGCAGGCTCTGAGCAACAGCACCAAAAGTGCAGTAACAGTAAAGTGCAACCCATGGTGAAACACCGTCCCCCGATACTGAGTCTTGCAGAGAGCGTGTAGAGAGCAAGGAGCTTTCCATGGCAGGTATGGGGAACAGCCCCAGAATGGCCCTAGGAGACTTCCCTAAGCCAGAGTACAGCACAGAACTGTCTAGTCTGCATTGCTGTGAGGATGGCATCAGCAGCAGAAGAGCACACTCAGAAACACTTGGTTCTCCGAGCTGACTTCTCACTGCTGGTGCTGCCCTCTGAGCTCAGGGATCCGCGTATGGCACAATGCAGTCAGTCCCACACTGTCAGGCACATCTGGCAGAGGCAGCCTGCTGGGGAATTAGGGCTGCACAGCACAAGCTGTCCTATGAGCACACGGGCTGTGAATGATCTGCTTTGCACCAGCCTAGATGTGCCCTCTTTGCCCCTTGGGAGGATGCCCTAGGGATGAATTTCTGGGCTGATGATGTCCAAACCCTATCCCTGCTGATACGGGAAGGATTTGGGGCTTGGCACCAATCTCTGTTCCAACCCCTTTGTTTTCTTTGAGTCCCTCTCCTCAGCTAATTAGCCACTGTGTTTATTAGAAATAGGAGATGCATTCCTGATGGAAGTGGAAGCACTGTGCTTAATGGAGCCCGTCAAAGAGGGGACATTTCTTGAACAAACACATCTTGTGCTGCACCATCATCCTCAGGCTGAGCCCAGCCATGGGCTGCTGCTCATGATGGGGGCAGTGACGTGCCATTTGCATAAGACCTCCACTAAATAATCACTGTGAGGCCAGTGAATATAAAAGAAGCTCGGCTCTCATTGGGTTTGATCTCAGAAACGCACACGGGAAAAAAAAAAACAACAACCACTCAGCATCTACATGAGCACAACTCTTTGTCTTCTTCAGTTCAATTGCTACTTTCATTTGTCTTTAATAATATGGTATTTGCTCACTCTTAGACAGCAAATGCAAGGCTGTTCGTATCCAAGGCTAATTTGCTCAGACACTTGGCTCTCCCGAACAGATCACTAAAACTCCTGGTACACAGAGTACTTTTCTCGAATGTTAAAGCATTTAAAGCTTTATTCCTCCCTGTCCGTACCATGCCTACTCAGAGACAGCATGAAAACAAGCTAGTATTTCAGCTAGGGATGATTTGTACCTCGTTATGCAGGTGGAAGCAGCACAAGGGTAGAGAAGGGACAGGCAGTTTCTAGCAGCTCATTTTCGGGTTCCGGTCAGCTCCTAATTTTGGCCAGCCCTGCCCAGCAGAGGTATGTGCAAGCACATCACTGCTCCTTGCCTATTTCTGGGGGCTGGGTTTGCATCATGCAAAGCTTGCTGTTATTTTTGATCTGGTTTTGGCCTCAGAGCAGAGGGAAGGGCTTTCCGTGCAAGGCCCCCAGAGGGGGAAATGAGAGCACCAGTCCCACCAGAGAAACACTTCTGAGGTGGGCCAGCTTTACCCACGGCCTAGAGCTGCCCATGATATGACCAGGGCTCACCCAGTATTCACCACCTTTCAGCACCCAGGAGTGAAAAACAGCCCACATGAGGCTGCTGTGCAGGTAAACCTGTGCTTTGGGTCATGCCTGCCCAGCAGTGGGCTTCTTTCTTCCAGCCTTGCTGTGAGCAATGAGAAAGCCTCAAGCTGGGAGAGATCATGGCATTATGTTGTTCAAGCCCCAGGACACAGCAGACCACATCTGTCTGAGGTCGAAAGCCTGAGAAATGATGGCGTTGTCAGAAAACACCGTGCCTGGATCCAAGGAGATGGAGCAGGGTCCCCTCCCTGAGCAGCATGTCACCTTCACTGCCATGGGGAAAGCACAAAGCCTTTTTCCTGGCTGGAGCTCGTCTGTCTTTGCCCTCCAGCACTGGCTCCTGTTATGCCTTGCTCTGATAGATTAAAGACCCCTTTAATATCTTGTGTTGTTTTTTTTTTTCCTCAAGAGAATGTACTTACGTGCTTTAATGTTCACTCAATCTTCCTTCCGATAAGCTAAACAGAGCAAGCTCCGAGTCTGTTGCAAGCCATTTCTTCCGGCTCTCCTATCATTTTTGCAGCTGTTTTTGGCACCTTCCTCAATTTTTCAACTTCCTCCTGGAAACGTGGGCATCGTGCAGCACTCGGTGTTCCCACACAGCTCTGCTCCATCAGCAGGAGCATGGCAGCGTGCTCTGCCTGAACTGCTGTGAGACCCAAAGCCAGCCCAAAGCACAGCCCGTCTGCATAGGGACTGCTGACTGAACCAGCAATGGATAGCAATGCCCAGCTCCTCAGCAGCTCTATTTTCGAGGATAGTTCAGCTCTTTGCTGGTAACAAACCTGAGCTCTAACCCATGGGGCAATCCGTGTACTATGTGGACAGTTGGGCAAAATCTCTGGACCTAAGACTTCCACGCTCCTGTACAGAAAAGCAGGCTACATGTTCATCGTGGAATCACAGAACTGTTTGAGTTGGAAGGACCCCTAAAGTCAATGTGGTTCAACTCCCAAGCGGTGAACAGGGACACCTACAGCTCCATCAGGTGCTCAGAGCTCCGTCCAGCCTGACCTTGGGTGTCTCCAGGGCAATCGTATCAGGAAAAGCTTCTCCAAAAGAGCAGTCAGACACTGGCACAGGCTGCCCTAGAAGACTTCTCCAACCATAATGGTTCTATAATTCTGTGATTCTAAGACAAGTCATCCAGAGAGACCACCAAAGAGGTCTGCCCTACACCAGCACCACACAGACAGGGCTGCACAGCTTTGCAAAGCCCCAGCAAAGCAAGGCAAAGCGATGTCCTCTTACAAGAGCCACGCTTTCTCAGTGCTCTCATAGAATAAAAAAATGCCTTGAAATTTAGCTTAATGAGCACCACCCTATTCATTATGAAGGATCAATTTCTATTGCCCAACATCAGACAGTCACTTTTCCTCACGGAGTTGTTTTTTCCACAGTGATCTGATCATTTCAATGCAGAAAGAAGGCCTAGAACAGCGTGTTTCTGAATAAATTATCTTTCCACTTGTGTGAATGTAAACTGGAAGTCGGTCCCCCTGGGCAGCTTTACTCTTCAGTCTGCGTTTCCAGTGCAGGAATCAAACCAGGGTGGGACTCTCGGCCCCAGGACTGTAGGAAATGAAAGCTATTGCTGACACCTGTCAGGATAGTCACACACTTCAGCGAGTGATAGTCATGGAACAAACAAGTGAATGGTTAATATCCAGCCAGCTACCAGCCTGGTCACCAGAGGAAACATTGTAGAAATAGACCAGAAAATGGAAAATCCTTGGAAATGAATCCAGATTTTAGTGCAAGTTTGATATGCCTAGTTGTGAAGGAAGGCTCTACCCACTGGAGCAATGTGAGATATTTTTTTTCTCCTCCCGTTTTCTCCAACTTCTGTGAGAGAAAAGTGCTCCTGAGTGTCAGTACCCACAGGTGCTTTTGGAACAATGGCAACCTGGGCTGAATTCAAGACAGTGCGCAGAAAATCATTACTCATCGCTGCTAGACGTTTTTATGGACCTGCTCAATGCATCCCTTGAGTGCCCTACAGATATTAACATACGAATCCTCCTTCTTCCTTCCTCTAAAAGGCTATTGTTGCCCAGACTTTAAAAGTACGGAGGCTAAGGCCAAGAGGTGAATAGACTGGCTAAGATCTTATAGGAAACCTGTGATCTCTGTGCTCTGAGCACTCTTGACCAACCCAACCATTGCCCACACCAGATAAGAGGGCAGAAAGGCTCGAGTCATGGTTTATAGGGGACTTTATTGGAGGAAAGCTTTAGGGCAGTGTGGGGATGGCATGTCTCCACCATTACAGGAGACCCCATGGGCATGTGGTGGGATGAGACCTCTCCCTAAGCAGAAGTCCCTGCATTCCACATCCCAAAGCAGTTACGTAGGAGCCTGGTGGAGACCTCTGCACTTTGATTTGTACTGAGACTATTAAAAAGTCAGGTGCCATTGTCCCTTCCTATCCATCTGAACAAAATGCAAAGGCAACTTGAAAAAACCCTCTTGCATACTTCATGATGGCTTTGCTTTGTTTAAAACTGGCACGGGTGTGGAGTTTGCTATCTCGGACTCTGCTCTGGCTGCTTCCCCAAGATGACAGTGGAAATGAGTTGCTGGCTGGAACCTAGGCTTGCACTGCATGATTTTCATTAGCACAAATGAGTGTCAAGAAGCTGACGTCCTGCTTTGGAAAATGACTGTATCTCTGAGTATTCAGCCCAAAACGACACACACACAGAGCAACGGGCTCTTCAGCCCCGGCTCTCTCAGCTGCACAAAGGGATTTAATTGTCTTGGTCTTTTCCTGCTTTTGGTCTGTTTTGATGATGGTGACATTTGATAACAGCCTCGCGTGTTATTCAGAGCTTGCTTTCCCAGCTCCCTCGGCCACATCAGAAATCATTTTTTTTTTTTGTTATTTAAATAAACCCGTGGCTCCTGAAGCTCGAAACTGCAGCTGGAGGTACTGAGGAAACAAATGGGGCAAGTGCGGAGAAAGGGAGGAGGCTCATTTTCCTTTGTGGCCCCACTCTGATTACCACACTGTCCATGAGGTCCCACCACTTGCTGCATGCACGCGGTTGTCCCAGAAATTTATTGATTGAGCTAATTTGAGGGAATTCATTACTGCACATCACTGGTAATGAAGGAACTGCTTCACAGATAGAGACATGAACTCTCACCATGGCAGATATCCCCTCTGGTGCTGCAGTCCACCCGCCGTCCCCACCAGCCTCAGGGGAAGGGCTGATTCATAGTTTTAGCCTCACCCCATCACCACCAAATCCAGCAAAACCCCGCTGAGCTCCTCAGGTCTAGCAGGGCTTACGTTCCAGTTCATTGTCACCAGCAGCCAGAGCCTGGAGGGACTGCAGCGATGAGTGTGGAAATGGTTTTGTTCCCTCCATTGCCAGTGAGAAAGAGGCAATAAATTTCCATCCAGGGGAAGGCAGACGTTATATGTAACAGGGGAGCCCAGACAGTGGTAAGTAGAAGGACTGATGCTGCAGGGAGACCAGAGAGATGAATAATAAGATATAATCTCAGCTAAATGGCAGCTGTGAGAGGCAGAGCTTGAAACCATACGTTTTTCAGGAGCGTGTCCTAAGACAAAGAATATTTAGTGACAGGCCATGGGGACAGCAGTCAAGAAACTGATGGTTTTTTTTTCAACTGTCTTAGTGAGAAAAATAAAGCCCATGTAGATAGACTGGAAGTGGCAAGTGCCAAGTAAGGAAATGCCTGAAGAGTCTGAATACAGAGAGAGCAGCCAGGATGGAAACAGTCAGTTTGCTTTTGCAGTGAGCGGCAGGGATGGGTTATCACAGTGCTTTAATCATTTGTGTTAAAGCACTGCCAAAGAAACAAAGACCATAACTCAGAGCTCCATATATCCCCAAAGGTCTTTCCTACATGAAGAATTGGTGGTGTAAGAGACTGAAAGAAGGGCAAGGGATGGGGAGAGGCAGGAACCAGGTCGTGTGAGGGGGGACTAGATCTCACAGAATCATAAAATCATAGAACTATTGAGGTTGGAAAAGACTTCTAAGGTCACCAAGTCCACCCATCAACTCTTCCTCACCATGCTCCAACTCTTCCTCACCATGCCCACTGATCTAGTTTCACTGTCCACCATGTCTCTTGCACTGCTGCCAAATTACAGAAGGCAAAATAGATTCTCTTGTACAGATTTCCTGACAGGGAGAGGGAGCAAAGAAGGTATTCACGGGGAGATGTGAGAAGGAATGACCAACATATCCAACACAAGGGCATAACGGTGCCCTCTCCAGTGAATGACATGGGGCAAGCTGTGCCCATCCAGGCTGGTGGAGTTGGAGATCCATCCCCTCCTCTGGATCCCTTCTTCCAAGTTCAGGAGTTTCTGGAGAGCCTTGAGCAGGCTGGGAGGAGACCAAGGACACTAATCTGGTTCAGGAGCAGGTTGTGTTGTCCCTTTGTGTTATGAACTATGGGAGAACAGGACACAATCCTGCTAGGATATTTCCAGAACCATCTTCTAACTCTGCCACTGGCAGCCCCCCATGGAGGAACAGTAACACTATTTGACAGCACTCAAGTTGGTGCTGCCATTTTGATGAATGCTCTAAGAGAATAGTTTCATCCTTAGATAAATATCTGCGTCCTGAGCTTAGTTTTTACTAGAGGATGTGGACCAAAGAGCCAAGGTGAAAGGATCTCAATTTCCAGTTGTGCTTCTCCATCTTGGTTTCCCTATGTATAATGCAGGGCAAGGATGCTGCCTCCTTCAACACTGCAGAAACAGGGTCTGTGCTGTGCAAAACATGGGAGATATGGGGCAGGGCAAGGAAAAATCCCTGGGTTCCATACACAATGAGAGCTCACTTGGAAAAGGCAAAATCATGAAGCAGAAAGTATGGAAAAGAGATAAATTATTTTAAGACAAGTGTTGGACTTCCAGAAGCCAGCAGAGATTGTTTAACAACAGGTCGAACATGTCCTCTGTTCCATGCTGATTGAAAAACCTAAAAAAAGCAGTAATTGAGCACTCGTGAGCACTTTTTCCTACATTAAAAATGGAATTTAATTAAAAATTGAGACACAGAGGTTCGTCTAGCTCAGTGGGATATTGACCATTGCCTAGCAGAGCGTTTGAGGACATGGTGAAGTCCCAGCTGTTGGCTCTGGAATATCAGGTCTTCGAGGTCCCTTCCAACTCAAGCTATTCTATCGTGCTATAGCAAAACTGAAGATGTTGGAATATCAGATTCCTGGTGGCTCTGGGACCCAGCAGGAGAAAACCAGCCTGAATTTAATGCGTCTGAAAATCAGACTGCCTCTCCCATGCATTCTCCTAATTCTTTTGCCCCCAAGACCTGGGCTGTTGCTTCTCCAGCCTGAAGCTCAGACTCCAAACCCATCACCTCTGTGCTCTCCTAAAGGGACCCTGGCACGGGGAATGTCATAATTAACACTGCCTGCATGCTGCTGAAATGTTAATGTTTCTATTAACACACTTTATTGACTTGCTTTTAACACCACAGGTGGCTTTTCAGGAGTTCAGGCTTGATTTAAATCACATCCCCTGCTTTATTGCTTATTGCTTTAATTATGGAGATGGACAGAGCAAGGGAGCACGCTTCTGGAGCCCAGATCTCACAGCAAGCAGAAGGGAGGTGTATGCTGCTATTTATGGTAGGTATTTTTGGTGCTGCCTATGTTGTGGCTATAAATTTGTGTCGTCCTGGCTGAGCTGACACCCTGACAGAAAAGTTTGTTGTGGGATGAACTGAGTTATCCCAGTGTTGGTCTGTGGGGTGGGTGGTGGAACGTGGGAGGGGTTTTCAGAGGTTGTGTTTATCCTGCTAACTCTGGATGGAAGGTATCTGTGTGGTCTCAGGTTCATTTCCATGGTCACTGTCACATGAAGGGGATGCTTGGCTCAAGAAAATATCACCCTCCGAGCACAAATGTGGAAGAAGGAGGGGATGAGTTACCATGGGTATCTCCGCAGGTACAGCCTGGTTCTTTCCAGCAAGTCACGACTTATAAATCATTTTGACAAAATAATTAAAGCATATGTGAGCTATAATTTATAATACTGCCTCTTGCCTCAAACACCCTAGACCATAGTGCCTCTGGTATAAAAATAAGGGAAAACTAGTCCAAGATACAGCTGAGAATCTGAATGCTTGCCCCTTGCTCTCCATCCAGAAGGAGGCCAGAGTAAAGTGCTGCTCTGCATCAATACTGCTTTCATTTGATTGTTGCAGATGAGGTCTGCTGAGATCAGTCTCTATCACTATTGTCCATGAGTGGGGCTTGGTTTTACAGCTTGGTTTTAGAGTGGAGAGGCGATGGCACAGGTTGCCCAGGGTGGTGGTGGGGTCACTATTGCTGGAGGTGTTCAAGAAAAGGGTGGATGTCACACTGACTGACATGGTCTATAGTTGTCACAGGCGTGGGGTGATGGTTGGACTAGATGGTCTTAGTGCTCTTTCCAACCTGAATGATTGTATGACTGAACTCACCACGCTACCTGACCAGGAGCCATGGGGACTGCAGCATACAAATGGAAAGACCTCCTTAAAAACATGCTCAAGAGAAATCTTGCAAAGACAATTACACAAGCGCATGTGTGGATGGAGAGCTTAGCCTGACCTACATCTTTCACTGACACCATTAAAGTTCATCAAACCAAACCCCATGCATCAGAAATATGTTTGCTTCTTGACGTTGGCATTGCTTCGTGCAGTCATAAAAAAGAGAAACGGAGTCACCATGCATCAGGCTAATCCTTTGTGTGGAAGAAGAGCTTTTGTCCTGAGGGTTTGGCAAGAAGGTAATGAGCAAAGTCTGGACAGGAGGCAGTGGCCCCTTGACAGTGTGTAGGGGTGAAACACTTTGAAGATTTTGAAAGGTTTTCTTTTTCTAAGCAAGCATTGTGGAGCCCTGTGAGGGCTAGTCTAAAAAAATCTAGTAGACCAAAATGATCATAGCATGTTCTACCACACGAGAAGAGTTATGCAATTCAGGCATATTGTCATGGCTTCTTAGAGAAGACAAAAAAGGAGAGAGAGAAAAAAGAAAAGAAACAGAATTGTGACTCCTCAAGATCTTCACATAGAGTTCTCTTTGAGGGTGCACCAGGTGCACCTTGGGGATCCTGGTCCTCTGAGCAGCCGGGAAGGACAGCTCAATACAAAGCTCAATATATGGAGGAAAACAAGATGATTTGGCTCTAAATGGTTAGTCTGACTGAAATAATAGTTAGGTTGGGGGATACTTTTAAGATTTTTCTCTTCTTTTTTTATTTTATATTTTTATCTAGACAGTGATCAGCTCTGCAATATGCAGACTCATTTCCCTCCCCCACTCCAAATCATCCACCGGCGTGTGACATTTCAGTGGAGTGGCATCCTACTGGTGTACAAATGAAGCTTTTATGGATTCTTGGAAGAGATATTCATCTTTTCATAGTCTTGGAATTCAACTCAAAGATGCAAAAAAATCTTTTCTTTAAATCTGCAAAAGGTTTTTTTTTTTTCCTCAACAGATGCTCTATGCAAATGTTGAAATAAGTGTATTAATATCAAACTCAGCCATCTGTTCAAGTAATTTCTCAGGGGAAAAAAAAATGCAACAAGAGTAGCAGGAAGAGAGAAAGCTGAGCAGCAGGTTTCCACGAGGTACATCCCATCAGATTGCACAGACTAATGAGCAAGGCAGTCGCTGCATGGAGCAGCAGAACTGGTGCTGTAAAAGTGAGAGCTCCATGTTCTGCACCTCGCCATGCCATTGCTGTGAGATCACCCCCTATCAATCACGTTAGCTTTAATTTCTGCAAGGCTACTCAGTTTTCCAGCGGATAAAGGCCCTGATCCAGCATCCAAAGATAACAAGCACAGTTTTACACCTCAGGACTCCACTGAAGCTGATGGAGAGATACAGGTACTCTTAGGATGTGAGTCACCTGCTGTGCTTTAGCCTTGGGATGGACTGAATCATGCTCTGGGACCTTGGGGCAGGCACGTAGGAACACTACAGGGCAAGGCAGAATGACCTTGATGCTGCCTGGGAACACTGTGCAAATGGCCAGACGTCAAACCCTCTCCAAAATCAAGCTGGAGGGAGTATTGCTTTCCTTCTTACCATCCTGCATTCCTGCAGGTGTCCTGTACGTCTCTGACCCCAAGCAGGGCACTGCATTGGTCTTTCCATCACCTGAGTATTTGCTCCTTGACCTTCCTGTGAGTCCCACATCTCCCCAGAGGTGCAAACGTGAAGAGCCAGCAAAACTGCTTGGTAGGAGGGGTCCACAGCACTGCCCACGCAATCAGCACAAAGTAAAGCTCCAGCAAGACAGAGGCTCATTAAAAATAATCAGCATCCCTTTCAAGTTCCAGGAAGCAGCACTACTGAATGGAGATGCTCTGAATGCGTGCAGATTAGCGGAGCAGCTGTGCAGAGCCAGTGAGCCCATGGGGATGGATGTCCCAAAGCTGCACTTTGTGCAGCCTGATCCCATCCTTGATCTTCCACCAGCTGTGCCCCAACCTCCATATCCCTCTCTATGAGGTAGAGGTGGCCATCAGCACGTGCTGGTAACTTCCACTGGGAGCAGATGAGAAGAAATGGTTGTTAATGGGGTATTGCATGCACTGAGAATCTCTGTAGGTGGTGTCCATCAGAAGGCCAAAGATGGATGGCCTCAACCAGACTGAGAAGGCATGAAGAAATAGTGAGTGGGGTATGCCATCACACATTCATCATCCTTACCAACCCCATGCTCCCATGGTAGCCACAGCAAGCCATGAATCCCATGGGGGACACCTCATGCTTTCCCAGCCATCCATGCCCTTGTCTTGGCCAAGGGACAGCCATGCTCTGCTCCTCACTTTCATCTAACTGTATCAACCCAACCTGGGTATAATCAGCCTATTCCAGATCTCGTTTGATTTTCTTTTCAGCTGTCAGAAAATATCCTCATTCAAGAGGTGCATGAGTTCGGCAATATGAGACCAGCATGAGAAAGTAGAAACCAGATTAAAGGCGTGGGGAAGTGCTGAGGAGACAGCCCCAGAGGGATATCTGCAAGGGAGATATTAATAAAGAAAGGTAGCTTAATTAGTTGGGCAAATTGATCAGCTCCCCATAGCTCCTTCCTTTTTTGCTGTATCCTTGCTGTATTTACAGCAGTGCTGGTGCATCTTGAAGTCAGTTCAGGCAAGACACTGATCTCCTTTTGCCCAGACTCACAAAAGGGTATTGTTCCTGACTTAGGATGTGGGTAGTGGCGACAGGTCCCAGTGCTGCCAGGAACTTCACGGATGGATCCAGTGTAGGGAAGCAGACGTTCAGGAAGGTAATGAGGCGTTGAGGAACTCTGCTGGGCTTGGCTCCTGAGTTGTTTTTCGCACTTACTTTTGCCTTGGCTTGTAGTTCCCAAAACATCCATCTACCTTCGCAGCTCAGGCAGGTCTGCAGGGGAATGATGCCCTTGGCTCATCTTGGGAGGGCATTACTTTCCAAGCTCCACACTCTCTAGCACCAAAGAGCGCAGTGGGGAAACCCATGGATCTTATCAAGGCTAGAAGTGGATTTGGACTTGCTCAGTCTAACTTCCAAGCAGCCACCATGCAGGGACTGCCAACAGTGCCCACGACTTGCTTGAGGAACAACAGCCTTTTCTAGAAGGATAATCCACCTTAACCAAAAGACCAGAAAAACTGTCCAGTTTTTACCTTGTTTCCTCATAAATGGTCAACAAGGTTAAAACTGGAAGGTCCTAATGACCCATTTGGGAAAGACACATTTGAAGATGCCTGTAGTGGTAGATAAACACAGAGTTCTGGTTTGCAAGGGTGGGAATCTGTTCCTTTTCAAGAACTGCCATTAATCCACATGGTAATTTCCCCCATTTGGAAAGCTGAAACATCTACTTCATTCTTTGAACCATTGCCCCACAGCACTGACATCACAAAAGCCTTTCCAAGGAAATAAGTAAATGACACTTAATTCTGGGGGAAACAATATTAATGGGATCCCATATCATGTCCAGAGCAATACGTCAGGAGAAATGGAGCTTATAGCTGAGGAACTCAGCTGACAGTGCAGTCCCTGTGCCATTTTTCCCCATGCTGTTGGAAGAAACTGGCCAGCAGTTATTTATACCTTATATCATTGCTCTAGATGCCTGTCACAGAATCAGATTCATAGAATATCTTGAGTTGGAAGGGTCACGCAAGGATCACCAAGTCCAACCCCTGACTCTACACAGCACCACCCAAAATCCAAACCCAGTGTCTGAGCGCGTTGTCCAAACGATCCTGAATTCCACTTTTAAACACTTTCAAACTAAAAGAGAGGAAATTTTGGTTAGATGTTAGGAAGAAATGCTTTACTCAGAGTGCAGTGAGGCCCTGGCAAAGGCTGCCCTGAGGTGTTGTGGATGCCCCATCTCTGGAGGTGCTCAAGGCCAGGTTGGATGGAGCCCTGGGCAGTATGACCTGGTGCCCGTGGCAGGGGGGTTGGAACTGGATGATCCTTATGACCCCTTCCAATCCAAGCCATTCTATGATTCTGTGATTCAACAATTTCACCAAAACCACATCACAAGTGGTTTAAAATACAATAATAATAATTGAAAGAAAAGATAAAGGTGCATTTTTCACCGCCTGCACGCACAAGAATAGCAAACACAGCACTGAACAGAAGCTGCATTGTGCTTGGAGCAGTTTCCCCTGTCCAGGTGGGATGCAATGCTCCTTTCCAAGTCTCGGAGTGCTTTAGTGTTGAGTCCATCCTCACTGCGGATGCTGAGGATGGCCACTGCCAGAAACCCAACAGCTCTGCTCACAGCCAAGCACAGACCTGTGCAAACCTCGTGTTGCACAAAGCACAAGCTCCTTTTGCTTTTGCAGGCTCAGGGTTCAGCAGGATTGAGGCTGCTTTTGTCTCCTACTTTGCAAAATGGTGTATTTTTTTTGCAGAAGAATGGGAGAGGTGAGCCTGTCCAGAACAAAAGCAGCAACTACAGCACCTGGTACATTGGCATTTTGGGTCTGGAACTGCTCAGGCTCCTTTGGAGGAAGATGTTTGGAGAGAGCAAGGTTTTGCCATCCATCTCCCTCAGGCAATGAGACCTGAGTTGCCCTACAGTGGGACCTCGCTTGCCCTACAAACTCTCCTTTAGCCTTTCTTGAGAGAAATCATTTTGACCCAAACTTCCAAAGTCTGTAGAGATTAAAACAAGTGGTTCTGTGATCCCAATAAACACTAGATAGCAGCAGGCAAGTTTTGTTTCAGCTCCTCACAAGTGGTTGCCAATTGGAGACCAGAACCAGGGTAAGGCATTTAGAATCTGAGCTTCACAATCCCTAAAGTCCATGTCCCTGCAGGGTGTAACAAGCTATTTGAGTCTAACTATGGACACCTACCCTTGACCACATTGCACTGAGTTCTCAGTGGTCAAAACAGGGACTTCTGCAGGGGTGATTCATCTGACCTAATTTGGATGCCTCCCTTTCAGCTTTTGTTTTACCTGCAAAGGGAGATGACACAATGAAATCTAGAGCTGTTGCAAGGGGACGCATGCAGAGCTCTGGACCTCTGAGCACAAGAAGTATTAGGATGTTCCCTAACATTGGGGTGCATAAATATTAAATAAGCTGCAGCAAAAAGGAGAGCAGTGTCTGTGCTCTCGGCACCCTGGGGCAGGGAGCAGGAACCAGGACATTGTGTGCATCTCAACACAGCCTTGTGCTGGGCACAAAATGATTTGCAGGCTTGGACAGGCTGCACCAAGCACTCCTTGGGGCTTCTCCTTTCACACAGCAGCTCTTTGACTGAGGCTGGCCCTGAGGTTTCATGCTTGTAGTCTGGACCAAGACACTTAGCAAATCCCATGTAGCTAATTATACTCCAGCTCGATGTCTCATAGCCTCTGGTGTTGTTTCTCATGCTAATTAACAGAACCCAGCAGGGTAGTATGCATCCCTGCAGTTTCTTGTTCCCCCTCACCATGGGTGAGAGATGAAGACAACTGATGGGAACTCTTCTCTGCACTGGGAGATGGGGCTGAGTTCCATCACACAGCCAGGTTGGCATCAAGAGGCAAAATACGTATCTTATCATGACCTGGCAATGAGCAGGAGCACACACTGGGTGGGTTATGGTGTGAGCAGTTCGGCCTCTTTCTTCTGGGGTCCTGTCTTTTGGCAGCATTTAAATGTGCATAGTTGGGTGGGCATGGTGGGGTTGCATTGGGTTGGGCTAGATGAACATAGAAGTCTTTTCAAACCTTTACGATTCTGTGATTCTACAATTACCACTCATCCTTCTTCTGGACTGAGTAGTTCATTCTGATAATTAGTGTGCATTAATTAGGTCTGGATCAATCTTCTCCTGGTCCAGAAAGTGCTACTTCAGCTGGTAGCATCTGGAGCTCGTTGGCAGCATATGAAATCCAAACAGTGTTGATAACAGGAATAGATGGGGGACAAGCAGCCACTGGGTTTGCTGCAAAACCATTGTATCCTGCTTTGGGAGGAGCAGAATGGTGGATGATATCCAGCTGGCATAATCCTAAGATCTCCCTGGCATGGAGCATGCAGTCTGTGGCATGGGGCACAGGGAGAGCCAACGTTCAGCCACAGCCCTAAATTGAGATGTCCAAAACACTGATGGGCTGAAGAACTAGTGGGGAATGCATGGATCCCAGGTCTCACATGCTTCAAACCCATCTGCAGGGATGTTTCCAGCATGGCCAGATGCACTTGAGCAACATACCCCTTCTATCCACCAGGAGATCATAGAATCATTTGTTGGAAGAGATGCTTAAAGGTCTTCTGGTCCAACACAGACCCACCTTACCTGGCTGCTGATCCTTCAGGCAGGATCTGCAAGGAATTGGCCGTTTTCACCAGCTAAAATCCTGCCTAATACCCTGAGATCCTGTGTGGTGAGAAATCCTGCAGCCACAGCCTGCAGCTTCTTAAAGCCCACCAAGATCCTTGGGCACCCCTAGCACAGGGAGGCCCATGGAAGCATTCTGCCTCACTGTCTGGTTCAGAATGCTGCAATACAAGAGATTTTTCTTTCCTCCCTGGGTGAAACAAACCCCGTGGTGTTTCCAGCACAACTAATTCCATAATGATGGTGATCTCCCATGACTCCCATGCAGCCCAGGAAGGTGCCAAGCATCATTAGCGTGCTGATATACACTGCTATTGCATAATCAGCTGGATCTTCCCAGGGAAAATGAGCTGAATTAGGCAGTCTCCTTCACTGGAATAGCAGAGAACAGTGGGGATTTCCAAAAGAGAGATTGTTATAAAAGGAAAATCCATATGACACCAATAGGAACAGCCTTAAAAGGCTGCTGTAATCTGAAAAATGTGCTGGTACACCTAAAAAGGGTCTGAACATCTTCCTCACACACATTTATGCAGCTGTGAAAGTGAAGAGGATCTGTCCTTCAGACCTCCTATGCTTCTTATGCCACTACTCTCGCTCACTGAATGATTTTGTTCACCTCTGCACTCCAGGACTGAATATACACCATGAGGGTTTAAGCAGCAATGTTTGCATTGAATTAAGAATATTAGGATATTATAAAAAGATTATTCTCAGAAAGAGTGGTGATGCAGTAGCACAGCTGCCCAGGGAGATGGTGGGGTCTCCATCCCTGGAGGTGTCCCAGAACTGTGGAGATGTGGCATTGAGCTTCATGGTCAGTGGGCAATATGGGGTGGGTTGGGATTGGGTTTGGGGACCTCAGTGGTCTTTCCTAACCTTAATGATTCTGTGATTCTATGAATTGAAATGTTCTCATGACCTGTGTCTCACTTTGGCCTCAAAAAGCCTGGACAGTCCTGGTAACATGCCTGGAGAGACTGAACACAGCCCCCAGAGTCCTGGTAAGATTGGGGTGTAATGCTCTGCCCCTTGGACATCCCATGTATGCAGGGAATGGTGGTGTTGGGAAGTGATATGGTGCTTGGAACTGGGGCTGTCAGAACCTAGCCTATGTCCTGTTATTCCAGAGTAATGTTAAAGAAGGACTTAGATTAAAATAATAATAATTAAAAAATAAATAAAACCTGAATTGACTGTTCTGTTTTACAGGATAAGGTGGATTTTATAGGGCCACTTAATGTTGATGTCATGAGTGATGAGACTTCTGGGGTCTGCTGGTGCAGACCATGAGTGGCCTTAAACATCTGACCTCTGGGGAAATAGGAGGCTGCTCTGGCAGTGTCCCAAGGCAGATGAAATATATAACGTCACGTTGCTGATGCACTGCCACTGAAACGTGTATTGAGGGGGGAAATCTCACCTCCAAGACCTCTAATGTAATTCCTTTCCTCGTGCCTGAAATCAAAAGCCAATGACTGGAAATGCAGCTGAGAAAGGCTTTAACTTCCAGCCATTAAGTGCTGAAAACTGACACACCTGATGATTGATAGTACCACGTGGAACACCTCTTTCATTTCTTACAGTCGCCAGTGATAACAGCCTCTGTTGGCTCTCATTTCTGAGCTGGATCTCCTGAATCAGGAGCACATGATTCATCCATCTCTTCCTGTGATCCCCTGGGTACAGTTGCATACTGATGTTCCCATATACCCTTGCGGACCCTCTTTGCCCATCTGCTCAGTTTCCTTACCTTGGGAACATCAGCCCCGTATGTGGGATGTATGAATGCTCCCAATGACACTGTCTATTATTGATAAGCTTCTATAAGTGTGTGAGAGTCCCTGCAGCTCCCTGCAAAATGAGCCTCCAGAGCAGACTTTGCATTGCTTCCCTTGGATGGATTTCCCCTCCCTGAAGAGCACAATGGAAATGGGTTTCCAGGGGCATATAGAGGCTGATGAGAGAAGAGGGATCAGATCACTCTTTGGCATCTTCCTCTGCCTGTGGCCAGAGGTGTTTTCGAAGCAATGACTGATCAGTTAACTTGAAGTGTTACACAAACAATTCCTGCCCACCATAACCATCATTCTATTGCTTGGAGAACGATGTCTGCTCACATCACATTCATTAGAGAGATGGATGTTTCTTAGGACATCGCCCAAATAAATGCACAACTCACGTTTAATATGAGCACTTGGTGTTTGTCAAATGCTTTTTGAAGAACTTTGGTTTAGTGAGCAACATTGGTGGTAGATGGATGGTTGGACTGGATGATCTTACGGGTCTTTTCCAACCTTAATGATTCTGTGATTTATAACTGTCTCCACTTTACAGTGAGGAGACTGGGAAAAGCAAACCACAGGCAGAATCAGCTCATAGCTGGGATTAGCACTGGAATCGTGATTCCTGCACACTGCCTTTTATGTGGTTCATGTGGGAAACAGAGGGACATAGAGGTGTTTGGGGGGAATCTTTTTCCTGGGGAAACAACAGCCTTCCCAAGGTACCACTGAGAATTTTCTTGTTTTCCAATTTTCATCTCTCCCAGGCTGGGTTAATTACCCCCTGTGCAAGCAGCAGAGCTGACTCCGAAGCTGTGCTTTCAGATTGCTTTGAACAATGGCACAGCCATTGCCTTTGGCTTTCTGTTGGAGCAACTGAATAGAGAGCTGTTAGCTTCTCCTCTTGTAAAGACGTTCCCACATACTTCATTGCACACACATCCAGAAAGCCACTGCAAAGGCCGGGCTGTACACATAAGATCTGTACTACATTCCCAATGTCCACTTCCACAGCTCCAGTTTATGAGCAATGTGAAATCCCTGTTGGGTGCTGAATGGCCCTGGGCATGTTTTACACTTGTACGTGTTGAAAGAAGTGGGGATAATCTCAAAAGCAGTGGTTGGTTGGACGATATATCCAGTGGTTTGCACACGCAGATCCCTCTTTCTGCCTGGCCACTCTTTTGGAGAAGAAATGTTCCCTAATAGTGATCCTAAACCTCCCCTGGCACAGCTTGAGATCATTCCCTCTCATCCCATTCGTTCAAAGATTGGTGTAACAGATTGATGTTTGTTCCCAATATTTGTCACCCCAGAGCACAGTCAATAAATAGTATAATGCCTTGTTGTCTCTTTGAAGAGATGCAGCAGAGCTGTAGGCAATTAGACAGATTAATTGCTGATTACAGAGTAGAATAAAAGCCAGTGATTTCTGAAATTTAACAGTCAGCTGTTTCAGGCTGTAAAAAAAAATCCTACTCATACAATTTCTGAGAGCCATCTAAAATAGCAGAAAGATTTGGTCCTCTCTCCTGGGAGTGGTTCTCCATTCCTCTGACTTTTCCTCCAGATCACTTCTGTATGATCCTCTGGGTTACAAGACACTTCCTTGGACTCCAGCTCTCCAGTTGTCAGCCACTGGATCAGGCTGCCCATCCAAACTTACCTTGAGCACCTCCAGGGATGGGGCAACTGGTTGATATAGAATTCCTTGGAATGATTCAAGTGAGAAATTCTTTTAATGTAATCTTTAGATGAACATCAAGCTGGACTCAGTGTTTTAAATCATGGGAGAGTTGCTGTCACTGGACGTATTTGTTTGGTGTATCAAAGGGAGAAAAAAGAGACAAAAATGCATTGGGTTTCTGGGGCTGAGGAAGTGGCTTGGTCAAACCACCACATTGTAGTGGTGTCACTGCGTATAAGTGTGCTGGTTTACTCTGATCCATGGAACCATAAAATATCCCAAGCTGGAAGGGACTCACAAGGATCACTGAGTCCAACCCCTGGCTCTGCACAGTACCACCCCAAATCCAAACCCTGCATCTGAGATGCCATGAGGCACTCACTTTGGATGTCTCAGTCACTGGGATACTTTCCCATCACTTTATTCCTGTACGTGGCAGAGCTGAGCTGTTCTGAGAGCTTGTGTTATTTTTAGACAGCCGCACAGCCAGAGATGCCCTTTCAGTAGCCAAAGTAAGAGGACACCAAATGGTCCTGACCTTTCTCTCCAAGGCCCCATGTCGGGCCCATGCATTGAGCAGAGCAGAGTGTGGAAGGAGGGAAGGAAGGAATTTGTGTGTATTTGCTTGGCAGGCTGCCCTTGCCTGGGGATTGAGTTTATATAAAGAAGGTGAGGGCACTGCATGAGGATGAAGGTTTCTTGGCCACCACAGGGTTCGTGAGATCAACTGTCAAGGTCACAGGCTTGAAAACACTTTCAGAAACCTCCCCAGGAAGGCTTCTGGAAATGTTTCTCCTCATCTCACCCAGTTGTTAACCTGAACGTGCCCAGCAGTGCTATCTGTAGACAGTGCTACCCATAGTCTGTACTTTTATTTCCATCATCTTTACAATAGCCAGTGCCCAAGCTGTGACATGGTTCTGCATACATGCGAGCCATTATTGTAAAATACAAAGTAGTAAGGTGTTGACTCCTTCTTGCAGACAGGAGTCCTGAAAGGCAAATGAAGTGGGTCCCACAGTTGTTCTGCCTCATTCAGATCTTCAGCTGCCTTTCTTCTCCAAACCCAGTCTCACTGCTTTGACATGCAATGTATCTTTCCTCAATACTCAGCACTCCTTGTGAATCTCAGTCATCACAGCTGGGTGCTGATGTGACCCACTCCTGCTGGATAACATCTGGACTGCAGTCTGCAGGGCAGTGTTCAGTGGCCAGGTAGCTCTGCCCTGCTGTGTCATGGTGTCACAGAGTCATAGAATGGCTCGAGTTTGAGGAAATGGCCATGGGCAGGAACACCTTCCACCAACCCAGGTTGCCCAAAGCCTGTCCAGCCTGGCCTTGAGCACCTTCAGGGATGATGCATCCACAGCTTCTCTATGTGGCCTGTGCCAGCTACTGTACACCTCCAGGTAAGGAATTGACCCCTTCCTCTCCTATCCCCCTAGAGGCAATTGTACCTAATTGAGTACAATGAGTGTGTCAGGCTTGAGCTGCCTGGGACCGTAGCTGCCTTTCCAATGAAACAGAGAAACAAATCACTGCCGTCCTCCCTGTGCATCCCGCAATCCTGATAATGAATACCAGCGGGCTCCCTGTCGGCTCCAGCTCTCGCTGGGATGCTAAAGTTGCATGAGGAGAGGGCTCACCATGCCTGGAGCTGTTCAGACAATGAGGCCAGATTCCCACCACGGCAGTGGGAGGAGAGGAGGAGGTGCCACCGCCATCCGCCAGCTCTCCAGAGCATAAGGACGCCTTTGTTTGCTTTGCCTTCAGCCTCCCGTTACCCAGAGGGGGAGAGCCAGGAGATGGCAGAAAACTGGGATTTTCAAACAGTTTCTGAGTCAGACACAGTGGGAGAGGGGAGGGAAGATTTCCAGCACCCAGAGAGGCTGAAACAGACAGCAATGGGAGTATGCAGTGCTAGCCTTGACCGACGGCAGGAATCTCGCTGATAAACACACATGCCAAGCAAAGACTTGAGGAATTTGAGGTCTGCTTGGATATTTTACCCCAAATCCAGCCCAAGCAGTGCTTTGCATGTGCCCCAGCCCAGAAGTAGCATTGCCACAGCACTGCGTTTGGTGGAGCAGCACGCGTACCCACAGGGATGTGCAAACCCACTGCATTACCTTCCATAGGGACCCACACGCCTCATCGATTTTGATGCACTGATGTTCTATTTCCTCATTAATTTGGACAGAGGTTTTAAGTTACATCAAGCACCTCCTCCCTCCCTCCTGTTCCACCCACACAGTTGCTGTGTGGGACTGGAATTACCTGAATGTTGAGATTTTGCCCCGGTGTCAAGAGGAAGGAGGTGGAAAGGCAGTTGATAACCTCCAGGTTTTAATTGGTTCTGTTTGTCAGGTATAAAGGAGCAGCTGGAAGCCACATGGATATGTGGGAAAATACATTCAAAAGAGCTGCTATCAGTTAATAGATTAAGTGATAAGGATTTTTAATATAAGGTGATGCTGATGTGATCAGGGGAGCTTGAGGGCTCTTTTTCCATGCCCAAGCTGAGGACAAGAGCTCTGACTTTGTGCTCCATTATGCCCAGCAGTGCAATGTCTGCTCTTGCAGCCAGCTTGAAGGCAGCAAAAGCTGCTCCACACCTGAAGGAAGGGATTGTGTGCCCGCAATCTTGCTTGATTTTTTCCAACTGTATCATCCAGCCTAATAAAAGAGAGAACTCCTCCTCCAAACCTTGCCTTGCTCATAGCCTGAAAACACCCAAGCTCCAACAATGCTTCTCTGACAAAGGGAATGAGTCATTCATCAGAGCAAGCGTTTGTGCTCCAGACCTTCAGGAAAAAAAATACATCTGCATATCCATTTATTCTTGTGTTTCACTAAAAAGATCTGTTGTACATGTACCAAGCAATAGGAAAGAATTTCATGCTTTCCTGGAACCCAAAATCTGGGTGCAAAGGGCTGGAATTTGGGCACGAGTTAACAGTTTTACAGCCATAAGCAGAACAGGGGGAACAAAGCGCTCACTGAAGGATTACAGCTAGAGCAAGTCCCAGGGAAAGCACGGTGACTGAGAGGTGGGAGGAGAGGCACCAAACGTCAGAAAAGAGCACCCGAAAAGGGACAGCATCCAGATTTCCTGAGCACAGTGGGAAATGAGGAAGCTGCTGTAATTTCACACTGGAAATAATGAGCATATAAAAAGAGGAGGCCACGCAGCTTGAGATACGGCATATGGCACTGAGGGACGCGGTTGGTGGGCATGGTGGTGATGGGCTGATGGTTCAGATGATCTCAATCGTCTTTTCCAACCTAAATGATTTTATGATTCTATGACACCTTTTGAGAGCACAAGGTAGGCACATTGTCCATGGCAGGAGATTATCAGCACCCCAAAAACCCTTCTGAAATAATGTGCGAACACCTGTGTCCTCTTGTCTTGAGCACGTGGATGCTGTGGCTTCAAACGCACTTCCCTGGATCTTTATGAGGCTTTTTCAGGTAGGATCCACGCTGCTTTGCACAGAATCATAGAACGGTTTGGGTTGGAAGGGACCTCCAAGCCCACCCATTTCCAATCCCTGCAGTAGGCAGGGACACCAGATCAGGCCACCCAGGGACCCATCCAACCCAGCCTTGAGCACTTTAGGGATGGGCACCCACAGCTCTCTGGGCAGCCTGTTCCAGTGCCTCACCACCCTCCCAGATAAAAAAAGCATCTCCTAGTACTGGGGTATGCTTCCAGGACCAGAATAAGGGGAACTGCACCAGCACTCTCCTAAGCAAGGTGTCTTTCTGAGTGCACCTGGAGAAGCATCAGTTTTTGGTAGCTTCTGTGAGCCTTAATTGCATCCATCCCAAAGCGGTGACCTCAGCTCTGCAAACCATAAAACACCGCTCGCTTCTGGGGCTTAATGGTGTGTGTCCTGCCAAGGAATCCTTTATCCTTCTCTTAAGAGACAATGTGGGGGAATTTATTGGCTTTTTAAAGCTGTCCAGTCTTTCAGTGAAGGAAACTAATGGAATATCAATGACACCAGGTATTTGTCACGAGTATCATCGGCACAGGAAATATGGGGCTGGCTCAGGGAAGCTCTGGGCATGAGGATCACTGCATGCAGGTCCGGCAGCAGCTGCACTCAGACCGAGCTCCTTCACGGCTCCGGGCTCATCAGTCTCAACCAAATGCATAAAAGCAAAAAGCATTCGTAATTGAGTTAACTAATTCGATTTAAAGCCCCAGTGAGGATGAGGCAACTTGAATTTTCACGTGAGGTTGAATTTAGGACGGCACCTTCGCAGCTGGGGAGAAGAAACTTTAATGTGAAGTGCCTTTTCAGAGCAGCAGGTCAGAAAAGCCACCTAAAAACATTCACGTCGAAGTGTGTATGAAGCAAAGGGGTGGAATTATATTCCTCCACACAGAAAAACGGCACTCCTGACATTCGCCAGTGTTTGCTGAATGTTTATAGAGATTGAGCAGTGGATGTGAGCACAGTGAGGGGTGCGTGGTGTGTTTCGGTGGGTCACCTTTGCTGGTGCACATTTGTATGAGCAGGGCACACAGGCTCTTGTTCACTGCTGTCAAAAATGCAGAGCGAGTGGTGGTGCCCATGTTGAAAAATAATGCTTTGTACCTGAGAATTTGCTCTGTCAAATAGTGTTGTTGTGCTCCTTCTATCTGTTGTTGTTTCCTTGGAAATAAATAAGAGGCATTACTTTCAGAGCGAAGTACTGAGCAGAATGAAGCTATATAAACACACTATGTGCATTCTGGGTCACTTATCCCACTTGAGATCACCTGTCCCCTGTGGTATCACCCATCCCATATACAGGACTCCTTAGTCTCACATCTTGGGGCATAACCAGGGGCCTGCTCAGGTCTCTAAGGCTGAGATGTGCAAACACCCAACACAGGATCTCTGGGATTTGGGGACGGATCCGTTTCAGCTTTTCTCAACGATGTAAAATCCACCTTGGGTTTTCAAGAGCTTCCTAAGGGCTAAAAATGGTGGAAAAACTACTCATAAAAACATGAAATGTGCCAGAAAGAAACAAGCAGCACTGCTCATTCCTCAGATGTTTTTGAGCGGTGGTTGAGGAACAGAGGGAACGGAGGCAAAGGGAAATAAGGCCACTTTCATGCTGAAAGACTGCAGAAATGTTTGAGTACCTGAAGCTTCACATTAAATTAGCACAAAGCACGGTGATCTGCTGCAGGGTTTGGATCTCAGCTACTGCAAACCTGTGGAGAGAGGCGAAAGGGAAAGCGTGGGCCTTTATTTGGACCTGAATCTGAAAACAGAGCATAAACTGAGAGCAGGATGCCCCTGTGGGAAGCCAGTGAGCATCTCTGCAGAGCTTTGACAGTGCAATTAGCAGCGGGTCCTGGGAGATGGGGAAGGAGAGCAGCAGAGAAGGCAGCTGGAAGGCACTGCCTGTTTGCCTGTGTGCTCTGAGCCACAGAAACCCCAGTGCTTACATTTGTTTAGGCTGAACAGACTGCAGCCCATCCCCTGCCTTCAGCCTTGTTACGGTACATCGTTGCACGTGCCACCAAACCTTCCCCAGCCCATAGGGACGTTCATTTTGTTTTGAGCCCTGAGCACTCACATTGTTTTGTGGGAGGATATGGCTGTGCTGGGAGCAGGGATGGCCCAGCACCACCGTTTCCATCGATCCTAGTGTTTCTTCAAAGGTGCCCCAGAATGAAGACCCAAATGATACAGGATGAGAGTTCAAAACAGGACATTGCTCTTGGGTCAGGTTGTGTGGTTGTGATCTATATAGTAAATAAGGCGTGGCAGTGCTCCAGGTTCACCATCAAGCTCTCCCCAGGTATATCCAGAGTAAGTGCTGGCAGTTCCCTTCAGAAGAAGGAGAGAGAGAGGAAAGGATTAAGGCTTGCTGCAGGTGCTTGTATGCTGGAATATCACATGAACATGTTTAACATTTTTCCAGTATTATCAGGGGAAAATATCATCCAGGAGGCATAATTATATCTTAGGTTCTCCTTTTTTTTTTTTTTTTATTTTCAAGGGGCTTTTCAAGCAGCTGTTTTATTTCATTCTTCTCCTTTTTCTATTTTTGAATGACAGCGTTTGCAGAAACTGGAGGAGGATGGCAGCTAACATGAGGCAGAAGTTGTGGGTGCTTGAAGGAGGGAGAGAGAGGAAAGATGCTGCCAATTCCTCTCCATTTGGGCAGAAACCAGCATGGCTCCATCTGTGCAGCTCCACGTGCCTTTCATGTTCCTCCAGACCCTCTATTTCAAGCCTAGGGCCCAAGACCTGAGATGTGGTTACAGGCACCAGGAGATGGATCTGTTTGACAGCTGAATTCTACTTTTGTAGACTGCGATGGGCACTCAGACACCCGGTGCACACACAGATTTCTACTATCTATCAAAACAGATGGATTTACATCTCAGACTACAATCTGACTCCTACCCATGGCAAAGGGTTTCTTGCTCAATGATGCAACAGAGAACAAGACCTCGGGAAGAGAGGAACACCCATGGTGTGGGCTCCCACCATCCCAACATGGTTGGGCTATCTCAAATGCATAGAACATCCCAAGTTGGAAGGGACCCATAAGGACCATCAAGTCCAGCATAAAAGTTCCTCTTTCCCTGGGGAGCTCCACAACAAGCTGCTTAACTCAACTCATACGAATGGGGTGCTTTCCACACCTCCACCCAGACAGGTGGGATGTCCAACCACAGTCCTCATCCATCAGTCTGGCCCCAGGGACACTCTCCCTCATCACTGTCACTGCTTGTAACCACCCTGTGTTGTTCCATACTGCAGCTGGAAGATGGGAGCCAGCACCAAATTGCAGGGATTGTGTGTCTTAAGGCACCCAGTGCTGCATGCCCAGGTGAGGCTCTCGTCCCTCCCAGGGTCCTCCCCAAAATAAGATGAGCAATTGAGATGATGAGGAGCTTGCTTGTTGTCCTGTAATTTGGAGCTTCTCAACACACAAGACTGTTAGGGATCATCAAGCAGTAATAGGGCATGCTTCAGAGGGAGGTTTTACACTTTGCACCTCATCATTGGTTACCTGTGGTCATCATCTGTGGATGGCAGAGGACAGATTCCTCCCCCATTCCAGGATGCTTTCTGTCCTGAAGCATGAGATCTGATTAGAGCGCAGAACCATGAATGCTATTACGGGCCATAAAGCCACTGAGGTATAAAAACCTTTATTTACTGTTTGCAATCCCAGCTCCAGTCAGTGCTTTCTGTGGCACACAGACACCCTCCAAGGAGGATTTTGCCTCTGTTTATTCTTGAGGCACAGAGCGGGGAGGATGTTTTCAGCAGTGTTTTTATTCCTCATTCCTTTTACGCTCTACAACGGCGTTAAACTCTTCAGTGAGGATATGTGCTCCTCTGCCACTTTTACAGGGATGTCATTGACCAAAATTAGCTTGGTGTATGTCAAACCACAGTTGTGCTAAATGCCTTACTGTCTGCAAAGCGACAGACCCTATGAAAACAGTGGCATGACCCAGAGGCCTCAAAGCAGAGTGGGCAAACCCCTGACCCTCTTCAGCTCCTCAGGATTTGCATCAATTCAGATACGTGCCACAATGATTTCCATTTTCCTTACATTTTTTAGCTTCTTTTTTTTATATTATTGTTTTGTTTTGTTTTTAATAGGATACTCCTTTCTCATTCTGTCTGTTTTCTGAGAATTTCAGAGCTGTGGCTGGATCGTGCTTTCAAAATCTCTTCTACATTTACAAGAACTGGAAACCTTCTGTTTCACAGAATCACAGAATTACAGGGCTTGGAAGGGACCCCTAGAGATCGTCGAGTCCAACCCCCATTTGTTTGTTTGCACGTGAGTGTACTTCATGACATTTCAAAAGCAGTGCTGAGGTTGGTGGTAGGGAGAAGACAAGGACCAGATTCAGATCTCATGGTAAATTCAGGTGAGACAGCAGCTGAAATAAAAGGGATGTAAGGACAGGGACGTGCCACTTTGTTCAGAAAGCCATGAATCAGCATAAGACCTGCTAAACTGCTGGAAAATGCCAGCCCAGATGCCCAGGAAAGAAATAGTGTTTTCTTCTATAATATCAGCTGCCCTTGAAGTGGCACCAGTGGGATATGTCACCACTGAAAATACATCTGTCTGATTTGTGATGAACTACAACTGTTGGAAATATATGGATTTGAAAGGTGGACTATTCAGTGGATAAAGAATTGGTTGGGTGGTCACAGCCAGAGGATTGTTGGCAATGGCTCTGTGCCCAGGTGGAAGCTGGTGACAAGTGGTGTCCCCCAGGAGTCCATCTTGGGACGGGTGCACTTTTATCACAGACATAGATGATTGGGATCAAGTGCACCCCAAGCAGTTTGTTGAGTGGTGCAATTGACACAATAGAAGGAAGGGATGCCATCCAGGGGAACCTGCTCAAAAAGTGGGTTTATGTGAACCTAATGAGGTTGAACAAGGCCAAGGACAACGTGCTGCACTTGGATTGGGGCAATCCCAGCTGTGAGTACAGACTGGCAGAAGAACTCAGTGAGAGCAGCCCTGCAGAGAAGCACTTGGGGTCCCAATGGACAAAACATAGCACATGAGCCAGCAGTGTGTGCCTGCAGCATCCTGGACTGCATCAACAGAGGGGAGGCAGCGGGGAGAGGGAGGAGACTGTTCCCCTCTGCTCTGGGGAGACTTCACTGTGGCCTTCCAGTACTGGAAGGGAGATTATAAATAAGATAGGGAGCAAATTTTTACATGAGCAGATAATGATAAGGAGTAATGATTTTAAACTAAAAAGAGGGGAGATTTAGATTAGGATAATTTTTACTCAAAGAGTGGTGAGGTCCTGGCACTGCTGTCCAGAGAAGCTGTGGGTGCCCTATCCCTGGAGCTGCTCAAGGCCAGGCTGCGTGGGACTCTGAGCAGCCTGAGCTGGTGGGGGCAGCCAGCCCACAACAGGGGCTGGGACTGGATGATCCTCAAGGTCCATTCCAACCCAAGCTGTTCAACGATTCTATGAAATTCCCACTGCCCTCCTGTTTTCTCTACAAATATCCCATGAGGATTTAAGCAGCAGTCAGAGTCAAGAATGCTAAGGCAATTACGCAGTGGAATTTAAACAAACCATTAATTACCGAGATGCTCTGGCAGATGATGGCTCCAACAATACCTATTACAAGAACCTCCATCAAATTATCTGCTTTTTCTTGTTAGCTGGGCGCTCCTCTTCTCTTAACTGAGATGAGAAAAGTAATTAAAAACCATACAACAAGATGTTTTATTAATGACATCTATGTCTCCATCTCTCTAAGAAAATTGGGCAGTCTGTTCCTGTGCCACAACCCTCCATCAAGAGTTTGTATTTACCATCACTTTAACCATGACTTGTTATGGTGCTTTACCGATTTTTTGGTTTGGCTTGAAGGAGGAGTGGACAAAGGAACCATTTATTAAAGGTGATTACCTTGGAGCACTCCTGTGGCACAGAACAGAATAAGAGAGGAACAGAAAGCAAATAAACCGACGTGTCTAGATACAAAGTCCTCTTGCTGGCTGACCAGACCCCCAAGAAGACAAGCCTCTCCACGCTCCCCCATCAGTATGCCTCAGTCCTGCCTCCAAGCACTGCATCCAGCAGCATCTGCTCTCCCATCCGCTCAGGACTGAACCACCAAGGAGTTGACTCACTGCGGCGCTGAGCACCTTCTCTGTTCCCACTGCACTCTAATTTCCTTCATCACCACAGATTAAAGCATTTCTAATTAAGGACAGAAGTTATATCTGATGGGGACACAGTTCTTGTCCTGTTCACACGCTATCTGGCTGGGAAAGTCACTCTGAAGTCTCTCACCCTAAATGTTTTCTTTCTGGACCAGGTACTTAGATGAGTTTCAGCTGTACATGGGAGTGAGCTGAGGAAGCAACAAAACTTTGTCATGGCTAATATGGAAGGAAGCCCACTTGGCACATGCTCACTACCCAGCATGGAAACTGGGAGGACCTGTCTTTGTAAGAGCTGCTGTACCATGCTACCCTGATCTTCACTGAAGGCATCGCCTTAGGTGATATGACACTGAAGTCAGTCCCATCTCTTCTACATTTCTCTGCAGAGCCTTTGGTGAGTCACTACATCAGATGCACACTGTGCAGGCAGGGAGGTACACATGCTTCCTTTCTGTGGAAAGGATGTGGACTGTGAGGTCTTTGTGATGGCACCCTATTAGGAATGGATATATTCTGACATACATTAGGAATATTTGTTTTCTATAAGGCGCTTTTCATGAGCAGAACTTGAAGTGCTTTCTGGAAGGCATATATAAATTCATTATTCTTTGTATGTAGAGCCTTAACCACAGCAGAAGCATCCAGAGACCAGAAGAGATCCCAGCATCTTTCATCTGCTGTTGTCTCTGAAATACCGTAAGTAATCCAATTGCCCTGTAGGATCATCCAGGCCACCAGTGGTTCACCACTATCATTCATCCAAGTGCTCTCACAGCCATGTGTCCCTGACCCCCAGGAGTGCCAAATGCCACTCAGTTTACAAACAAGCTTCAGAGGGCGTCTGCTGGGCTGGCACACAAGAAGCTCAGGTTTCTCTTCCCATAACATTGGAGCACTTGTTTATCTAGATGATGCTGGGAAGTTATTTAACCACACCAAGGTTTTACTATGAGAAAATATAACATAGTTGATGTACAGTATGACTGTTATAGTGGGGGATTTAAGTGTAAAAAAATCTGTCAAGGGAAATGCTGAGACCAGTCAGGGGATGTGTAGGACTGAGGTGCACCATGGTGAGCATGGCAGCCACCATCATGTGCCCAACACAGCCTCAACAACCCACAGAGGGTCTCTAGTAGTAGGTCACAGTATGGAGGTGATGAGGGCTTCCCAAAGGTCTTGCAGCTCCTTTCCAGTGTGGGTTGAGTTTGTAGAGCATTCAGCAGTGTCAGCTTTCTAGTTAGAGGACTGAGACCACTGCACTGTCAGGCTGGGCATAAAATCAGGGAATCATAGAAGCATAGGATTATTTGTATTGGAAGGGACTCTTAAAAGTCATCCAGTCCAAATCTCCTGCAATGAACAGGGACACCTACAGCTCAATCGTGCTGCTCAGATGGGCAAGACTTATGCTGTGAGCACCATCTGTCCTGAAACCACAATGAAGCCAAGGGAGCCGTCTATTGGCCAGGAAGAATGGCCAAAATCAGGGACAACTGCCCAGGATGAAGCAAGAAAACTCTCTCCTAGCAGACTCCATGGGCTCCCATGTACCCGATAGTTTGAGGACTTGCACAGAGGTGGCCACCACAGCAGCAGGGACATGTGGAGGTCCTCAATCCCCACCAGTGTTCCCCTGCTACAAGAAGGCCATGGCTTTGTGGGTGCTTCATGGGGATGCCAGGCAGTGCTGAAACCACATCCTTTCAGAGCTGAGAAGGAGACAGCAGGGAGTACACATCTGCATGTGACCTGGGTGACACAAGCCTGCAGGCACAAATTGCATACTTTACAAGTGACATTTGCTGTCATAGGGGGAGGTTTGAGCGAGGCTGTTTAAAATACAACTAAATTCTGCCTGGAAAAAGGGTGGCACGTGGTCTTCTTTTTGCTTCCATTCCCTGGGGTAGCACTGTGATGTTTCCAGCAAGGAAATCCCACTCTCACTCCTGGGCTTGGCTGTGAATTTTGCTCCAGGGATAAGGATTCACGTGTTGCAGTTCTTCTGGCTGTTGTGCAAACTCCAGGCTGACCTCCCTCGTCAGTCAGCAGCATGGGAGCTGATTTACAACATCACGGGGGCTGAGTTCGATCAGAAGAGCTATACAGCTCAAAAAAATACTCAGTAATTTGTCCTACACGCTTCACTTATTCTCCCCATCGCTTCTTCTATACGATGCCCAGCTTCCAAGGGAAGAGAAAGAAGACATTATGTCCTGTTCCAAGACCTGGGACAAAGGAGATCATTCTGAAGAAAGTGGTCAGAACACTGCAAGAAAGGTATCTGTTGTGGGTTATGTTGAAGCAGTGATCAAAATTCAGGGTTGCTTCCAGAAGGAGAAGTCACTGTAAGATTAAGATAACCCAACAGTGCAGTCCTGTTCATTGCAAAAGTCCTTTGTTTTTAAATCTCTAGAAATGGTGGAAAAGAACTGAAGACGTTTTCTGAGTGTACAGCTCTGATCTATTTTCTGGATAGCTATATTACATAACACTACAACTGCATTATCCCTCTCTTGCCTATTTTCTCAGGAGATGCTGGCAGTGTTCCTGTGACTACATGCAACTGGATATTCTCTTTCCAGTTTTCTGATTTTTTTGAGTCTCTTCCATGGATGTGCACACTTTGATATGCAGATAAACTCTCCCACGCATATGTGACTTACACGTGGCTTTGCTTGGATTTGTCATAGATGGTTGTATTGTGATGATGCTGTTAAGTTAGTTATCTCATAACAGACAATTACTTAATAACTTGCTCTGTTTGTCCTCTATGGCAGAAAAAAAAATGTTTTCAACCACATTATGTCAGTTCCTACAAATTTTCTGCAGTCTTACAAGGCCTTGAGCAGCTCCAGCTGTTTATTTTATCAATGGGGTGATCATAATCTATGGCTCATTGCAGGACTAAAGGGTTCTTCAATCTACTGGGGAGAAAAAGGTTGTACACCAAATCCAGAAGCTCAAAACAGAAAAATTCAGATGAGAATATTAGCAGTCACAGAGAAAATCTATCAAGGCTATTGGTGCAGTGCCTGTCTCCTGAAAACGCAATTATTTTCATTAAATGGCAGTGGATGACACTGAGATGAGTGGTGTGCTCAACACAGTGGAGGAGTGAGATGCCATCTAGAAGGAGTTGGACAGGCTTGAGAAGTGGGCCCATGTGAACATCACGGAGTTCAACAAGGCCAACAGCAAGGTCCTGCACTTGGGATGGAGCAATCCCAAACACAAATGCAGGCTGGGCAGTGAGTGCATTGAGAGCAGCCCTGAAGAGAAGGACTTGAGGGTTCTGGTTGATGAAGCTCAGCAGGATCCAGCAATGTGCCCTCACAGACCAGAAGGGCAACCGCACCTTGGGCTGCACTGAAAGAAACGTGGCCAGCAGGATGAAGGATTTGATCATCCACCTCTACTTTGCTCTTGTGAGCCCGCACCTGCTGTGCCATGTTCAGCTCTGGGGCCCCTGCACAAGGACGTGAAGGTGAGCTCCACCCTTCATATCACTGCCCAAAGCTTGGCTCTGTTGGCTACACATATGTCACATATCTTGATGGCCATAGAGGTGCTCTGCCCCACTGCCAGCAGCTGCTCCATGAGCCCAGCAGTCTTCAGGTCTGTGTCATTTCCTTTCAGACCTGCAAGGACGTGTCATATTCCCAAAGAATCTTGAAAAAAAAAAAACCCATATACCTCCATTTAGGCAAATGAACAGTGCCCTGTATGATTTCCAGGAACAGACACATTACTCAAGAATGCATTACTGGACACAATGCACAAATACGTGGGTGAATTTTTATGGCTTGTATATACAAGTACTCAGACTCAAAGATCAACTGTTTTTTTTTCTGTCCGTGAAGTTTCAAAATGCTCTTTATCTTACAGGATGTTTGCTTTGCTCAGTTCATTAGTGTGGGCACGACGCTTCTACCATGCTTTATCACAGGATCTCAACGTGTAAATGATTTATACAAATAGTGACGTTTATTCTATCGATGAGAGCGCTAAATGAAGTTAAAATACAGTCTAACAAGAGGCACCAGAACAGAATATCACGTGCAGCATTTCATGCATGTCTGTAAACAAGCTGAGCTTGTCAGAAAAACTGGTCTAAATGTGTAGGAGGACCAAACAAGATGAGTCCACAGCCAATGTGACTGCTGGACTGCTTTCAGGAGAGCAAGCAGCAATCCATGTTGGCATGTGTGAAGCAGGGAATAGACAGCACTTGCAGAGAAAGAAAATAAAGAAGAAAACCTTGAAAAAAATGTGTTTTTATTAGCGTTTCCAGCATTTAATCATTGGTATACAGGGCAGTGGCCTGTTGGCCATTCCCAAGCATCTTCCCATGCCCTGGTCAGGTCACTGCGTGGACCACTGTGTGGTTGTCTTCAGCCTCATCCATAAAGGCTGCTTTTGTGAAGTTCAGCTCCCCACTCCCAGCCAAGAGGTGAAATCCTGGCTGTTTGGAAACCAATGGCAGAGTAAACGGAAGAAGACGTCAGTATATTCAGCATCCAATCCTTACTGGTGCAGACTGGAAGCAAATCTTGGCCTCACTCTCCAGCACTGATTTCATTTCAAAAATATATAAACGAGTTCCTCTAATTGTCGCTGGCAGCTATTAGACAGTCAGCTTCTCCATGGGCAAGCCAGCAAGCAGCCCCTGTGCTGCAACCACAGCAAACAGAGTCCGGAGAACCAAACTCGAGATGACAGGTAGAACATCAAATAAAATAAAATTAAATTAAAAAAAAAAAAAGAAGGAATTAACAATTAAATTAATGTAAATAAAATCACAGTGGGCATGTAATCAAGTGAACCAAAACGCTTCTTGATGCTCCCAACACACAGGTGGTAATTTTTCTGAGAGGCAAAGGAAGGAAAACCATTGAGGAGCTGGAATACAGGAGCTAAAATGAGTTGCCGTGAGCAGGACTTGAATTTGGGGTGAAATGATGACGTGAGAATGATGGGGATAACCTGCTGATTCCTGCAGTCTGCTTATCCAGGGCCTGTAGCCACCTGGGCCAGCACTAGAGGGTAACAGTGAGTCAGGCTCTTTGAGACTCATGGCTGGGCCAGGCCTTGCTGAAGGTGGAGTGTTTGGAAGTGTGAATCCAGAGATATAAGGGTAAGGAAAGAGCAAATAAAGGGGCTGGCTGTGGTCCCCACGACAGCCTGGGTATGGGGGACTTGTGCAGTGTAATGAGAGGTTGTCCCCATGTGTTGGTGGGATAAGAACGTGGTGGCATTGGAAATGGGTTATCAAGCTTTGCATGGGACTGGAGGGAAGGGGGTGAGGAACCTGGTGGAAGATGCATTCTGCTCTACACATGGCAAGGAGCTACCTTTGTGAATGCAGAGCGAGAGGCACATCTGATAAACTCCATATGCTATTCACAGAATCATAGAATCATTAAGGTTGGAAGGGACCACAAAGGTCATCTAGTTTGACCATCAACCCATCCACACCATACCGTGAATCATGTGAGTGCAGCATTTATCCTTGGGCACCTCCGGAGATGGTGACTCCACCACCTCCCTGGGCAGCCTCTGCTAATGCATTACCACTATTATGGAGAATAATTTTTTTCCAAATAGCCAACCTGAACCTCTCCTGGCACAACTTAAGGCCATCATCTCTCATCACTGTTAATGGGAGCAGAGGTTGACCCTCACCTCACCACAACCTCCTCTTGGGCAGTTGTAGAGAGCAGTGAGGTCTCCCCTGAGCCTCTTCTCCAGAGTGAACAAGCCCAGTTCCCCCAGCCACCCCTTATCACACTGTGCTCCAGGACCCCTCACAGCTCTGTTGCCCTTTTCTGGATATGCTCCAGAGCCTAAGTGTCTTCTTGCAGTGAAGGGCCCAACACCAAACACAGTACTCAAGGTGCAGCCTCACCAGTGCCAGTACAGAGGGACAGATGATCACTTTGCTGCTCCTGGTGCCTGCACTATCATCTCTGACACAAGCCAGGACATCGCTGGCCCTCTGATCCACTTGAGCACGCTGCTGGTTTATGCTCATCCAGCTGCTGACCAACACTCCCAGATCCTTTTCCTCCACATAACTTTTCTGTCACCCAAGCCTGCAGCAATGCATGAGGTTGCCCTGAAGTGCAGGACTCAGCACTTTGTCTTGCTGAGCCTCCTACTGTTGGACTCAGCCCAGAGATCAGCCTGCCCAGATCCTTCTGCAGCGCCTTCCTACTTGAACACTTGAACATTTGAACACTTCCCCCCAGCTTGGTGCTGTCTGCAAACGCTCTGAGCGTGCAGTCAGTTCCCTCATCCAGATCATCAATGCAGATATTAAACACGAGACCCGTGCGAGGCATAAATGCAGATTGCTGCTTCTTCTACTCGGGGCCTCATCTTCTGGTGACTCACAGATATGCAAAGCCATGCCAGAGCCCCGAGCTGCTGGCTCCAAGGAGCCAGACCTGCCGCCCATGTCCCTTGGCGTCAAGCCTAGGACCTCATGTGTATGCAGAGCGTACCGCAGATCTGCTCTCCTTCAACAATGCTCCTATCCCCAGAGGGCCCGTGCCTGGTCATGCACTGCTTGGTAAAGTTGGAGTGAATTATTTTCTCCCTTAAAGCTCCAATACTGTTTGAATCTTTAATCAAAATTGCAAAGCCTAAGGGTGGGTTGTCTGGCAATTGATGTTAGGTATCTGGTGGATAGAAAAGACCAGCAGTCAGGACTCCTGGGTCCCATTTTCACATCTCCCATTGACTCTTTGAGTGACCTTGAAGAAGTCAATTAATTTCTGTGTCATTTTCCAGACAGGTAAAAATGAGGAGATAATTCTTCCCCAGCTCGCTAGGGGATAGTGAGACTTAATTGTCTGCAGGGCACTTTGCAGTGCTCAGACAAGAGATAGGAGGACTGAAACCATCCAACAGCCCGAGAAAGGCTGCTCTGTGGGGCAGACCACAGAATCCTTCTGGATCTTCTTTTTGCTGGAAAATCACATGTTTTCACACAGAGGATGCAGAGACCCTTTCGCTGGGGTGCTCTCTTGATGTCAGTGGGGCACGTTCAGGCCAGGTCAGCCTGCCCTGGCGTGTACATGACCGCCGTAGGAACAGATTTCTGAGCTTAAAGATATGTATGCTTTCCTTTGCAGCTCATCGCTGCCCACTCCACAGAGCTGTTCCCTTCCCAGCTTTCCCTGGGCAGAAGAGAGGAAGAGGAGCTGCCACCAGGGAACCCCTTCCAGGTTAACCTACTTACCGGGCGCATCTCCTGCCTGCGCTGTTTGTTTGCTCGAGGCCATTTCCATGCGCGGAGTAACTGGAGCTGAGCAAAATTCCGAATTTCTGCTCCCACGGGAAATTTCAGCGTTTCAGAGGTCGGTTTGCATCCCAAATCAGGCCAGTTCAACGCAGCAAAATTCTGCTTGAACTCACTTGAAACACTTGGATTCTCCCCAGTGAAAAACTGGAATCTGGGGAAAGAAGGAGGGGGAGCAAGGGGGAACATTTGGCTTTTGCTCACAGGAAATTTCCCTTTTAGAGAAACTGTATTTTTCACTCGTTCCAGTCCCAAACTGCTCCAGAGCTAATGCCAGGAATTCCATCATCTATTTATACTCCGTTCTGCTGTCTGGGTCTTTATTGTACCTGGTATTTGCTGTGCTCTGTGAGCAGCTTGCAAGTAGTAACGGGAACATTCGCCGCATGGAAGTATGGCAGAGGGAAGGCTTCCAGGAGCCCTTTGCTAACCTTCTGTCACCAACCTGCAGGGCTGTTCCTCGTCCCTCCCATCCTGCCAGCAAGGGCCCGGAGCCCCGTGGCTTTTTGAACGCTGCAGCAGAAACAGTGTGGGTGGATTCTGGGGGGCTAAGTGCTCTTTCTGGTGAAAAAAAAAAGGCAGAAACGCTGCGAATTTCTGTCGTTTTTGCCAAACGAATTCAGTTAGGACTATAAAAAATAAGTGGCTTGAGGAGGATTTTGCTGTGAGATGTCTTTCTGCTCAGAGATTTCCTTCCACTCTGTCTTTCTTTTTAACATAAAGACAAACTGAAGTGTTTGCTGTGGGGTTGAGTGAAACTTTTCACTAGATCGGGAACTACAGAGACGTACGTAGTTATCTTTCGGAGTTGCCAGCAAGCCAAAACACCTCTTGCACACCTCGTTGTAGCTGAAAGCATCGTGGGACACCCTGTTAAGATAGCAGCAGTTTGCAATTGGCTCCAATCCAAGCAAATAATTCTTCACAGTAAGGCTTGTTGTTACAAAAGGAGCCACGAAAACATTGCTGTAATGACTGTCAGAGCGTACGCTGGGGGACACAACTGCCAAATGGTGGTTCTGAATCTCATCTCATCAGCACTGCTGCAATTACGGTATAAAATCAGGTCCGTGGACTGTAGCTTTCTTGATATGAAGCTGATGTCAGTGTGAGGCAGACCGGACCTAGGCTGAGATGCAGCGGATGAGGTGCAAATGTATGTGGTCATGTTTGCAACTCCACACTCCCTTTGCAGGCACGGAAGTGTCTGTGACAGTCCGTGGTGTTTGGGGATCAGCTCACCCTCTCCTAAGGTTGGACAAGGGGAAATGGTTTCAAACTAAAAGAGAAGAGATTTAGGTGTGATGTTAGGAAGAAATTATTTGCTCAGAGAGGCACTGGCACTGCTGCCAGAGATGTTGTGGGTGCCCCATCTCTGGAGGTGCTCAAGGCCAGGCTGGATGGGGCTCTGGGCAGCCTGGTCTGGTGGGAGGTGTCCCTGCCAATGTCTCTGATAGCACTGCCATCTGACATAGCACTTGGTGCCTCACTTCATTCCCTGAAGCTGCAAGAGATGCAAGGTCTGGCAAAGCACAATTTCCAGGCGCTCCTGGTGGCCCTGTGTTTCCAAAGATGCAGCACAGCAGTCCTGCCCAGATTTTCGGGATGTTTCCCAGCACAGTGAGTCAGTCTCATCACCTTACATAAGACACACGGTGAGAGGAGGGATGGCAGTGCGGATTGTGTGGTGCTTTCTGAGCTCTCTGCCTTAGCTTTCAACCTTTTGCCACCTTCCTTATAATCACTCCCATGACTGTTTTGCTGACAAGTCACACCTCTTGCTTTGGGTAGCAGCACCAAGCCAAACTGCCTCTTCACAACAGCAGAGCTTGCTTGCAGCACACAAGGAAGCAGGAGATTTACACCAGCCAGATGACATAACCGCCCCAGATAAGAGGAATGCAACATGTCAGCAGTGTCCATGGCTTTATCTCTACAGGAAAGATATTCAGGAGCAGAAAGATCTTTGAGGGGTTGATAGGGAAAATTATCCTCACCCCCCTAGTTTGCCTGGCCATGAGTGGTGCTGAGTGGCTAGCATCGTTTGAGAACAGCCTTGGTGTGTTTTATCTGGTATTAGACCACAGCTGGCACCGCTTTAAATCACACGTTTCCCTGTTATTTCTCATCAATAGAGATGAGTTATGTTTATACAGCTCCCTTCATCCTAAGGGTCCCACGGTGTGCTGCATGGCATGACCCAGGCACAGCAGGTAGGCAGGCTCATGAGGACATCGTGATGGATTTGTCCAGGGGGAGCCAGTCCGTGCCAACTTACCAATTATTTCCCAAAAAAGCAATGGAAAGAAACACATCCGTCCCATTTGTTTACCCTGTTACAAAACCCTTCCCAGAGGATGGGTTGAAAGAGTGGTGTGGCCCAAGGCAAGAAACTTGTGAAAGCATAGTTTCTGTGGAAGGCCATATGTGCAGATGTTTTAGTGAACAAATTCAAACTGTATCTTGAGAAGAGGGTGACTCCATCTCCAGAGATGTCTGAGTGATGTGAAAATAGGACTGAGCAGAGGCTTGAATTTAAAATCTTCGGTTTCAGTGGAAACTAGACTGAAAACCCGAGCTCACTAAATCTGGATACCTCGTGCATAAATATCACTCTCTGCTATTTGCTGAACTCCATTAGGCTCTGTGAAGACAAATGAACTCCATTAGGCTCTGTGAAGACAAACGGAGTCTTCTAGGGCATATCTCAACGGGATGCCAATGCCTACTTTAGAGGAAGGTATATTGTTGGGCTTTCAAAGGGGACCAGGACAACTCCTCAGAAGTAAATGTTCACACTGCAGATGCGTGAAGCAACTGATGATGAATCTCACTTGTAGTAGTACCTGTAATTTCATGACATGGCAACAGTACAAATGACAGCAGTCCTGTTTTCATCTTCACCTTCAGCTCTGTGTTCTCTGTAACACTCGTTGCAGAGGGATGGAGGAGATCTGGCAGTCAAAACTGGGATCCTTCCTGTTCTGGATCCATAGGACAAGCCAGTAGAACAGGCCTGGTCAGACAATCCCTGTGAAAGGAGTCAGGAGGTTGCTCAGTTGTATTCCCAAGGCCAGAAGATGGTATAGATATCAGCAATACAGAACCAATGGTTGAGACGTGCCCAGAAATATTGACATTTCATCCACTGACATACAAGGAGTGGGCTGGAGGTGGGGTGAGAAACAGTAACCTTTAAAACATGACTTTGCAGATTGAAATGGGAATTGTGAAATTACAGGCTGGATGCAGGTTTCCTATTTAGCAAATTACAGAGAGGTTTCCAGGCTCTCCGAAATGACCCAGCCAGCTTCAAAACAGAACAGACCAAAACCAAACATCACCCAGGCTAATCACAATCCTAGTCTGAAGAATAGGGCTAAGAACACATCCTGTGAGCATCAGAACCCCTGCATTTTGGACACACACAGAGCTTTTTCCCCCTAGACACAGATGATCTTAGAGCCGTGCCCCCAGCAGCTATAAAGGCACTCGCTCAGCCTTGTTTGCCTGTCTGCATTCCAAAGCTAATGCACATTCCAGGCCGTGTAAAGGGACTCTGCCTCACCTTGGATGCACAAGGTCACCTCACCTTTGATCCCCTGGTTACTGCAAGGCTACCGTAGGAAGGCTGAGGAATGACTCAGCAGCTCTGCCTGCTGCCTTCCTCTCTTTAAATGGGGATTTTTTGCTCTGGTGAAGCTGTCCTCGGAATGGCTGAAGATCACATGCCTGATCTTGAAGGGAGAGCACAATTATTTAGCAGGTGTAAAGCCAGCTAACGCCAGAACAGTGCAGCTCAGGCATGCAGCAGGCAGGATGATGTGTCAAATGATGGCTGTTGTTGCCACGGGAATAACAACACAGAAGAAATCATGCAGCCTCATGGCAAATTGTGACTTGTTAGCATGGCATCCACCTGCACCTTCAGAAAGGGAGTGGGATTTTGGGGCACCGTGCACAGGATGCATCTGGGAGAGGTTTCCAGAGGACTCCACGAGTCCTATTTGCTGATGAACTCCAGCAGTGACCAATATTCCTGAGCTCACCAGCCATGTACCAAAATCCTGGTATGGCTTTTGGCCATGCGACAAGTGACAAAAGGAAAGACAAATTGAGGGGAGGGCTTAAGTGGCACACAAACCAGATACGTCAATTGCTTCTTGCTTCCCACAGTCCCTTATGGAAAGGGATCTGGCCAGCCTGAATGTCCTTTCCATCTCTTCACTTTCCTCAGATGAGAGTCTTAAGTCACACCAGCAAAGCTCTCCACATAACCTAGACCAGGAGAGGAGATGCACGTGACCCACATGCAACTCAATAGCTCTACAAGGCTCACACTAGAGGCTTCAGTAAAAAAATGTCAAGTCTTGCTTGGTTTTCCTTCCCTCCATATCACTGGCACACCTACAATCCCTACTACTCATAAAGTCACCCTGACCACCAGCCAGCACTGCCACATCACACGGCTTCCTTTGCACACCTTTAGGACATGACTCTGAAGCCACCACAGCACCCCCAACATTCTCCCCCCATTAGTTCTCCCTTAATTGCTGCTATCATTAATCTCCACTAATTAGTACTGTTGGGAACTCTTGAGAAAGGCATTGACAAACACTGAGTAATTATTTTATGCCAAGAAGCCTAAAATATCTTGGCTTTGCCTAGTTTGTAATGTATTGTAGTATTCAACTTACAGCACAGGACATAAAAATAGCTCCCAACAATATTATCACTTTGTTGTAATGGGATAAATTCAGCCCTGAGGGGCTGTAGAAATTAATGGAGTTTGGCCCAACATGTGGTTAATGAGGATAGTCTATTTCAAGCCCATAAGATACCACACTTCTGCCACTACAGATTGGCTGGGAATAATTCACCTCTTCAGAGACGCTGTATTCACTTCCAGCCCTGGCTATGTCTGCTCTAAATAGAGACAGCAAAAAATAGACATCAAAAACAAAAACATTTCTTTCAAACTCCAAACGCCTCTGGCTCCGATTTTGATCTCGCATGCAGTAGAAACTGCAGTGAGTGGAGAGGTTTCTTTCTCATTTGTGCCAGTACAAATGAACTCGGCCCATTGCTTAAGAATGCAGAAAATGTTAACGTCAGTTAAACAAGGCTAACCTTTACTTCTTCAGATCTCTTCCTACAGACAGTCTCTTGGCTTCCTTTCATTTCTGTAACTGCCCAGTTTCTAACAACCTCCCTCCCATACACCCCCCCCCCCCCTCCCCTCAGAGCCCTTTCTCAGGAACTTCAGAATCAAAATCCCGTGGCATCAGATGTCTAGTTCTGCATGACCCTACTCTAATCTCTCAGAAGCACATAAGCCCATGTTAACCTATTCAGAGCAATAAGTCAGTGGTTACTTGCAGAAAGGGTGCGTTCCTGGAGCTTTCTCTGTAGCTCACTCTGTTTGCGTCTCACTCCTAGCCCCAGGATCCTGCAGGATGCCTGTCTGAACTCTGGCCTTTGTGTCTTTGCTGCTGTTTGTTTTGAAACAGCACAGCCACAGAGGCTCAAAATATAGCCCAGGTTCTCCATTTTGCCCTCCTTTTCCACACTGAAAACCTCCTACAAAGAAGAATGCTCCAGAAATCACTAAATTGCAGTTCAAATAATGTAAGTTCTTCCAGACAGGCTTATCATTTTTAACTGCATTGAAGATCTCACGTATTCCTTCTCCCTCTTACAGTTTACCGCAGCTGTTCTCAGTTGAAGAAGTCACAGAGGAAAGATCTCCCCTGAATACAGCCCAACATGTTTCAGCCACAACTCTTCTAGTGGATTAAATCATATCAGGGAGCACGTTATGGTCCAGAGGCCAACTAGCACAGTCTGGCAGTGTCCGTGATATCCTTCAGCCTCCAGAAGAAGGTGACCTCATCCAAACTATCTACAGGGAGTGGTCCCTTATCCATGCAAACTTTCAGACTGCAATTGGAGACTGTTTGGGACAGCACTAGGTGCCCTGGGCCAAAAATTGCACCAGTGATCATTCTATTAACTGAGCAAAAGTGAATGCAAATCCCAGGGACCCAACGTTGTTTGTTTAACTAGAGTAGATGCATACTTCCAAGCCTTCCTACCACCACAAACAAAACACTTGGATCAATTTTTCTCCAGACAATGGGTTTATGGGCAAATCTTTTTTTTTCCCAGGGAGAAAGAGAAATGATCACTATTTATGAGAGCTCCGACGAAGTGCAGCACATCCACATTTCTTTCCCTAAAGAAAAGCTTATGGTTTTATTCACATGACTGACAACGTTGCTCCCCAGACTTACTGACTTTTAGCCCAATTGCCAAAGGTGGGACTTGGGACTGTGGGTACGGATTGATGGAGACTGCAGCTATGCAGATTAGGACTTTTCAAGGAAGCTGCCTTCAGACCCAACAGCTCTACCTGGTCCATGCAGATGTATCCCATACCACCCAGGAGTACCCCTTTATGTTCCAGAAGAGATGAAGGGGACAACAGATAAAGTACTATGTTTGATCTTTTACCTCTGCCTCCAAACATACTCCATTATTTACTTGGATTGCAATGAAATAAAAAGCTGAGACGAAATTCTCATCTAAGTAGTCATTTGTTAGCTTAAAAAAAAACACAACTGAGCTTTGCTGTCTTATCTTCCTTTGACAAACAATGTGGCCAAGGCCAGCAGCTGAACCTCATCTTTCACACTCCTCACTTGATTCAATCAGTCACATATTGTAGTTGATCATTACATATTCTAGGTAACTACTTGTCCTTTATTCAATGGTGCAAAATGTTCAGTGCACTAACCATTCCTTAATGGGAAGGAAAAGAGCAAAAGCTTCACCAATACCGTTTATTTCTTTTCAGTTTCAGGGGTGTAAAGCTAGCAGCAACATAGCAAGGTGTCTGGTCCAAAATTAGCAGGAATAAATATTGTCTCTGGAATGAAACCATAATCTTTGTCCTTTGTACATGGCCATTATACCTCATTCCGATGAACCAGAGTAATATAAAAGTTTTCCAGTGAACCAGCTTCTCCATCTTGCTTTTTATCATTTTGACTTCTGAATCCCCATAAGAGGAACCTAGGCACTCTTCAGAAAGCTCTGACCCCACCTACTCAATCACACAATTCAGGTAGAAGGGCTGCCCCTTACTCATGGATCCTCTGCACTCTTTGGGTTCTACCCCTCAAACAGGACTGCTGTCAGCTTTGGTCTTCTTGCTTTGCTATCTGTTCATATCCATCATAATTGTCATTTGGAAGACACTGAGACTTTCCTTGCAATGAGCTCATACCTCCAGCCTACAGTCTTAAACCCACTGGAAGAATTCCTAATTACTCACCAAATCCAAGGAGAAGTGCAAGCTTTGAAAACTTTGAAAATCAACTTCACTACCAGTTCTAAAAAAACACAAATTTAGGCTGGTGCTTTTGTTGTGCATGGAGTTCTGTATTTATTTGGTAGCAGCGATAAAATTGAGATCTTGCATAATCCTGGAAGCAGATATAGTTAGTCCCTACAGCTATTTTCTCTGGTTGAGGGCATAGCTCGAGATTTACATGCATGTAACAGGTTATGACCTTTCTCACACCCACCCAAATGCTTTGGCACCACGTGTATTTACAGCACCGTGTGTACAGTAAGCAGTCACACTGTAAAATAGTAAAGCAACACCCAAGCAAGCCATTTCCAATAGCAAAGAACTGGTTAGCCAGAAGAGTGGTGAATGATCTGAAATACTGAGTGGTTAACGATGCTCCAAGTGGCTGTCGAGAGAATGCTACTGCTTACTCTGAGATCTATTATTCGCTCATAATTTTCTCTGTTTAATTTCCTTGTAGTCTATTTCCTCTATTACATATTTATAATTATCCTCTCATAAGTTCTCCTCCATAATTATTCTCTATCTTCACCACTACCCTTTTGTGCCGTATACATGGTGAATATTAGTTTCTGTTTTTAATTAAAGCAATGTTCGTTGGAAATAAATACAAAAAGCATCGATTAGATTTATCAAATAAGGAAAAGTCATTAAAAAAGTATGTCAGTCAGGATGCTGAGCTGAAATTCAGATGGCAGTGCTCACGCTTCTGTAGTTCCAAGAAGTTGATTTAATCGTTACAAAGTCCACTGTTTTTTGGTAAGGAATCATTCTCGCACTTCACCTTTTATTTCTCTGGAAGATGCCGTTACCATCTCTGCACATGGGGCAATCTCTGCTACTCTGGAAAAAGGTGCACAGAAGATGTACTCCACACGATCTACTTCTTAAAAATCAGCAGAGATTAAAAATCAGAGACATCCCAGACTTTGCACAGCAACTCTGCTCCTTCGCATGAACACGGTAGGGACAGCAAACCAAAGCATTTGGAATATGGCACTAAAAATGGAGGCTCAGATTCTCTGGGGACTCAGAACTATTTACTTATACAGGAGACAATCTCCTCGATGGGCTGCTCCTTTTTCTATCAGGATCTTCCAAAAAAAGATGCATGAGCATTTTAAGGTCTGCAAGTAGATGAGAGAGAAGGATGTGGTTACAAAGATATTAGAACTAGGTTAAAAAAGAAGCAATCTGGAGGGATGGACAGAGGCAGTATTTGAGATTTTTACTTCAAAGGAAAAGTGTAAGAAACTTGCAGCTCTGGAACTGGATATCACCCAAGTATTTCCTTCAGGCTGCTTAGGATTGAGCAGTTACTAAGGATTGCTATATACTGTAGTTAACACTTAACAACAAAAAAAAGCGTTTTAATGTGCATCTTGCCAATTGTGTCTTAAATATCTATTTGGCCCTTAGCAAGAACAAGAAATAGTAACTTCCGCTGTAGAAAAGACTCTCGTTCCAAATGCTGGATTGTGTCCTAGAGCTATCCCATAGATCTGCCTTCCAGAACCACAACTGTATGCACAAAACTCACATTAAAGTAATTGATTGCTCCGTTAGCTTAATACTTCACTATCCCAGGATCTATACATTACAGTACAATACGCTATATCATAATATATAGTAAATACCACTGAAGTCAATTGGCACTGTCTAAGTAAGGACCAAGCAGAGCATAGATACGAGAGTCCAGAAAGAGGCACAAGGGATACGGCAGAAGCCAGTAGCCAGCTGTGCAGAGTTTAACCTGTCTGTGATATTTCTGTGAGGGCTGCGAGCAGAAAATCCCAGCCCATTATCTCCAGAGAGGGAAGAAGGATCATGAAGAGAGAAGGGTGAATTATTAAAGGATAGGCCAAGTACGACTGAGAGCTTATTAAAAAGGGAGGAGGATGGGCAAGCGAAGAAAGAGCTTGCTAGGCTGGTTTTATTAAAATCTAAGGCTAGATCCTCTGCAAATTAGCACAGTTCCATTGACTTGGGTTGACTGGTTGACTTTTCTGGCTTCATGGCAGTTTACCAGCTGACATTTTTGCCCATTAACTTGAAGCATTGCATGTTTTCCTGCGAGCTTCTTCTTTGTTTCTTCTGCTCCCCCCACTCTTTTTCTGCCAGAACTGACAAAATTCTTCAGCTGAAACATCTGAGGAATGACATCTCATCAAAGATGGACGTTTCCATGGAAATATCTGTTTCAGATGAAATTTTTTGAGTCTTTCACAGATAAAATATAAATAACTGGTTGGACAAATTTTCAATAAATCAAAATAGAAACTTTGCTGGAGAAGCTGAAATGTTGTTTGGGTTGCATTTTTCCTCTTGTCTCTAATGAACACACAATGTCTGAAGAAATGAAATGGCCAAAATGAAAACGTGCTGGAATCTTCCAAAAAGGGTTTGAGACCACATTTCAGACTGTTCTCCAACAGAGGCCCTCATTTATAGGCTAAGGGCAGGGTGAGGTGATGAAGAGTGAATGCGAGGTAGAGAAGGGAAAATAAGAGGTAAACATCCTGGTTTCCCTCTAGATTGGGGCCTTTTCTTTTCTCTCCATCTCTTTTCCTTGCTCCTCCCTTCCCACTCAGTGCAGCTACTGCCTCAAACCATAATCTGCTGAAAAAAAAACAGCACATGCTGTGCCTCCCCTGCACCAGCCGTTGCTGATCAAGAGATCCTCCAACACAGATCTAGAGGGTTTTTTCTCCCTCTTTTTGAGCACGGATTTAATCACACAAATCGACTGACATTTATCATATGGGGAAGCACATTCCAGGGGAGAAATTACTGTGAGTGTTTCCCACAGTACGATCCCAAGGAAGAATTGGCTAAGGAAGATGATGCGTTGGAAATGATTTCAGAAATGAATACATACAATAAAATGCAGAGTTCTGCTTAAACACATAATAGAGTCTGACCACGGTGGAAGCTGGGTACCTACATCCCAGAGAGTCCTGGTGGGAGTCTCACCCAAGGAATCACAGAATCACAGAATCACAGAATTATAGGGGTTGGAAGGGACCTCTAAGATCATCAAGTCCAACCCCTCTGCCAAAACATGCTGGAGAGTAGGAATACATTCAGGACTCTGGTCATATCCTACCAGCCCCACATATGCTAAATAATCACATGCCCCAGAACAGTGCTGGGGAAGCACTCTTAGAGGTCCTCCCTAATACATGCAGTGCCAAGGCTGGGCTTTACGATACAAATATAGCACTGCATACAGAAGGTGAAGTTAAGAATTTCCAGGGTTTTACCTTACCAATTCTACCCAGAAAGCTCTCTGTAGATGAACTGTGCCAACAGAATCAATCTCTGCTTCTGGAAATGCAGTACCAGCTTCCTTGGCACAGTTCAGAATAGCAAAAATGTAAGAAGCCTCCTACGACTGGGGAGAGCTAGAGCTACCAGCTGCTCTGAACATTTGTAGGGGAATGCTTGGGGAATGGGCTGCAAATACACCAGTATATTCCACTTTCCAGGAGCCTTAAGTATGTTTGGCAATATACTGGGAAGAACTGCTGATGGTGTGAAACCTCAGTTGGGAGGTTGACTAGAACAGTGCATAATCCTACACATGGATGAATACGGTCATGATATTTTATTGCCGTGCATAAGGTTCCATAAAGAATGTGTCACTTTGAGTTACTTTTCCCACATAAAGAATAAAAGATGCGTTTAAATCAGTGCTTAGCTTTAGGCAGCACTTAGCTGCTGACCGGTGTGGATATCCCAACGGATGGAGCTGAGGGAAAGGCGTGCAGATTTGTCATCGCTGCCAAAGTGGTTTTGCACAGGAAGTGCTAATGCAGAACAAGACAAGAACTGCTTATTCTGGGGGAGGCAAACTCCAGCTTTTTCTGTGAGCTTGTTAGGTGAGGTCAGCCAGATTAAAAAAAAAAAAGGAGAAAGAAGAAGGAAAAAAAAAAGTTTTTTAAACTACAAATGTGAGGAAAACCAAAGAGGTTGCATTAGAGAAGGTGTTATTCGGTGTATATGTGTGTGATGGGGTGCCAGAATCTGGCTCTGAATAGTTTTGATTAACAAACTCGAGTTTGAATTGTTAGAGAACTGTTCATTTCGTTAAGGCATTATTCATGGCCTGTGACTGGTCATAAGTAATGTTCTGCATCTTGATGAGAGGATTGAAGCTTACACTGGAATGATGAATGCCTGACAGCAGATAATGAATAGTGTACTTCCCTCACAATTCACAAATGCTCTAGGGTTTCTAAATTGTAAGCTACCAGGCCAACTCACTGAACGAGTACATTGAAATAACATTCCCAAGAGCAGCGAGATTTCAGCCCTTTCTCTGTGGGGCAGAGCTTTATTTCTCTAAATCAAAGCAGCATAGGTCAAGCAGGTGTCCTCGAGCTGTTTGTTGGTTTTGTCTCAGGCCCAAGCAGCCAGTAAATACAACACAACCTCTCAGCCTCCAACTCCTCCTTAGGGAGAGAGCTGAAGAGATCCTGGGGAGGTCAAAACCCAGCTCTCTGCAGAAGTACTTTCACCCCCTGACCCAGGAACTTCCACATGTAGTTGGAGCTGCGTGAATACTTGTAAATAGTAACTTCACAGTCACATAAATATCGGTCAGTGGAAGCCAAGTAATTCATTTATCAATACACTGGCCAATAGACTGTCTTGGTTATTTAACTATTCTGGTAAAAGCTAATGCATAAAGAAGTTAAATGGTACACAGATCTTGCACAGAGCCTTCAGCCAAGGGGAAATTTCACACAGAACACGAGGCAGTTAGTTCAAAGTCTTCTCTTCATGCAAATAGAGCAGAGGATGCTTCTGGTGCACAGAGCTGCAGGGATGACCAGCCAGGGGCAAAGCATTGCTAATGATGCTTGGTCCAACACATTGCAGTATTGCTTTCCATTTTTATCATAGCCTCTAAATACCAGTTTGGCTTGTAACCAGACATATAGATAGATATATATATATCCCCTATTGAATGCAATGCCAGCATGCAAAGAAAATGCTTTAGTTGCTGACCCAAGGGAATATGGAAGAGCTGTCATGTGGAGCTTGGAGAAAAGCACCTCAGAGCATCAAGACGAACGTTTGTTATCACATGCAGAGCATTTCACCCATGATAGACAAGAAAAAATTGTTTGGCAGGGGATATTGGTACGTCATAGGCTCATCTTCCAACCAAGCTGAGGAACCAATTAATTGAATTAACGTGGCATATCGATCTCCTAAGCAGCCAACACTCTGCAACTGTGTGAAGTCTGTTGCTGTGGCAGTCCTGCCTACGCATCTTCAGTTCATAACACCACAATCTATTTGCTTGCATTAACAACCACGGCTCTGCTAGCTGCAAACGACAGCAATGGCACTCATTATGCTGGTGGCTTAGGACAGGCTTCAAGTGGAGAATGGCTTATGTGAGAACCTCAGTTCAGCAGTATCCTGCTGGGGCGGTGGTGGCTACAAAAATAAACCAGCAGAGGCTTCCCACTGACCCACTGACACAGCATCAGTTACGTTTTTACACTTGGCACCCTTTTAACAAACGATTGCACTGCGGTTGCATGAGGCAATAGCACACGCTCCATGAGTCCTTTGTGTCTGCTCACAGCGCTGAGCTCTTGCAGCCCAGGGGGGCAATCAGTACTTCTGTTTCTGATGGGTGGGTGATAGGACCAGGAATTATGGACTTTGTCTATCATCTGGGAGCAATACATCACTTGCCACAAAGTATTTCTTCTTGTGTCATTGCTGGGTGAATCTTCAAAATCTGACAGGGCAGCTTCATCTCTGACTGGAGAGTAAGCAGATTGGGTAGTCCTAATGCTGACAGAAATTGCCTGTGCAATCTCAGCTTAATTACTTTTCCTGAGCTTCATTTTTTCACATGAAATTATATTTTCTTTCCCCTTCACATAATCTAGCTTCTCCACTTCAACTCATTTGCTAGTTCCTCTATCAGTTTTACTGTTCTACTCCGCACACACTCAAGCACCCCAATGGCCTTCTTGTAGTGAGGGACCCACGAATGAACACCATACTCGAAGTGAGGACTCACCAGTGTTTAGTACAGGGGGACGGACAATCCCTTTCCTAATTCTCAAGTCACACTATTCCAGAGGTGGGTCAGGACACCATTGGCCTTCTTGGCTCCCTAGGCACACTGCTGGCTCCTGTTCAGCCAGCTGCTGGCAAACATCCCCCAGTCCATTTCTGATGGGCAACTTCCTACCACTCTTCCTCATAATTATATTGCTGCATTGGGTTGTTGTGCTTCAAGCGCAGGACCCAGCATTTATTCTTGGTGAATGTCATGGGACTGGGCTCACTCAACCCACTGATCCAGCCTAATCAGATCCCTCTGCAAAGCCTTCCTACCCCCAGGCAGATTGAGTGTCCTGCCCCATGTGGCATTGCCTGTGAGCTTACTGAGGGTGTACTCAATCCTCTCATCTAGAGCAGTGATAAAAATGTGAAACAAAACTGGCCCCAAGAGGAAGCCCTAGGGGACACCACAAGTGATCAGCCACTTGATTGGACTGAACTCCATTCACTAGGATTGTTTGATCCCAGCTCTCCAGGTGGCACTTTGTCCAGTAGACACGTCCAAGCCATGCCAGCCACCAAGCCACCAGGCCATCCAAGACACTGTACTCTTTTACATTAGCTCTGAATTTCCAGCATCTAAAGCTCCTTTCCCCAGCAAATGCCACCGATGCTCTCCAGCAACAAGGTACCGAAGATCATCTCCATTTTCAAATTGGCCCTACCAGGAAATGGTCCATAGGAAAGGCAGTAGGATCGAAGTGCTGAAGGTTGTTGGGAGCTTTTGTTCAAGGATTTCCTATTTCATACCATTTCTGCAGCTCATTTTCTTGCTCTGTACCTTACAACTTCCTCCATGTAAACCATCTCCTACACGTGTTAACTCTCATTTCTCTACTTCCAGTCACTGCTCCATCAGATCAGAAATGCTTTTACACATTCTTGACACTCTGATGTTCCACAACCACCTGTGTGAAGAGAATTTCAACCATGCAAATGCTCACAGGATGGCAAGTAAGAATAGCTCCAAAGACTTCAAAGAGAAGTTGTGGTTTTCAGGCTTGCATTTTCTGTGGTAGTCATTCACTGCTACTTAGGTCTAGTATCAGCCTTCACCAATCAAACCACTTCACTTTCAAAAGCCGGCCCGTAATTAAAAAAAGAAGCCCAATATATTCCCAGTGATGATGCAATGGTGTGTTCTCGGGTGCTCTTCTAGGTGAGAAGCCAAAAGCTAAGGTACCATTTATGCAATTTTAAATGAGTGGCATAAAATTAGGCCAGATTTTTTATTGCAGTTCCTAATTGTTGTGACTTTATTTTCCCAACAGCAGGATTTTCTTCTGAAAAGTCCTTTTTTTATTGTTTTTTTTTGTTTGTTTGTTTGTTTTTTCTTTTTAAAATAAGGCGCCTACTGTAACCATCACTTCACTCAGATGACGGCACATCATATTCACAATAGCTTGTGTGTTCCTCACTCCTCCTTTTCTGTTTCTCAATAAGGCTAGATTCCACTACCTTTATTCATACTATTGTTTTATTTCATGATGATTATTTCAGTACAGTGACTCCTAGAATAAATTACAACTATAGCGTGTCCGGATGACTTGGAGTCCTTGTTAAGGGCTGTTTCAGGCCTTTGTCATGTCTTTCTTATCCACAGGTTTTGTCCTACCATGAAGGAAGAACTTTCTCACAGCTCACCAGACATCCACCTGAGCTGATACAGCAGGTAGGGCTTAGTTATATAGCCCCTCCTTGGAAATTAGTTGGGATGTTCTCAAGTATCAATCACAGAGCAAAATCAGTTACTTACCAATCATGTCACCGAAAGAATATCAAGAGCAGGTAGATAAATCCCCCAGAGTTAGAGAATACTAGAGCTGAGATGATCATGACCTATCTGGAAAGGATATAAGCTGCTACCCTTGATGCTATGTAGCCCCAAGGGAACGTGCAGTATAAAACCTAGTCCCAGGCCTTCCACAGTAGCTATTAATAGGGGTTGTAAACAGTCAGTGAACCATAACATGAGATTAGCTGTTATTATATCTGTTTCATAGTTAAACTATCTGACAACCAGTAGAACTAAAAAGGAAACCAGGCCTCTACTGATGTATCCGTAGAAGTGATACAGCAGGAGACTGAAGAACGTGTTCATAATGGTTACACAGATAAGGGTGAAAACAAGTTTTAGTATATTCCACTGCTGCACTCGAAGGAAACTGGATTAGAATTAGGAGTGATTTCTTGCTGCTGCTTTCATATCTCCACTGCGGACTCTTGATGACACAGAATTCTCACCTCTCATCTCCAACCACCAACAAAACCTTATGGCATGGATGTGGTCTGATGCTGCAGACAAGCAATTGCACTATGTGAAGTTGCTGTTGCCTCCTAAATGGTGGTTTGTGGTTGAGATTATCACTTGTGTAGCTTGAAAGATTCAGAGTAAACCCTAATCTGTTTCAGGCCCAGTTATCTAGGTTAAAGATTTTAAGCAGTTGCCCTGAGTCAGTCGGTTCTGACTGAGTGGGAGTTCCCTTAAGGACATCGCTGCCAGCTGAGTTGTGGTGGCAGTGGGGGAGCTCCAAGGTGCTGATGAGCACCTTATGGCAGCAGCAGACTGCTTAGACTTGACCATAAGAAGAAGAAGACGCAGCCAGGCCTTTTAATTATATGTTTGCTCTGCATTGGCTTGAGTGCTTTTCAGGCATTGCTTCTCATGTGGGTATCCGGTGTCTGGCACAGCTGGGGCTTGTCTCCCTCCACTGGGTTCCTTCATCCAAGCTGCTGGAATAGGAGTCTATAGGGAGTGCAGGCTGAACATAAACTGTTAATGGTAGTTAAAAATAATAATAATAACATGTTAGCTTCATCACCAGCACTAGTTTAGCTCATGCTAAGAACCTATTCCCGCTACCTTATGCACAGAGACAGGCAAGGAGAATTTTAAAGAATAAAAATAGAAATCAACATTTTCTATGTCACCTTTTCCCCAATAACACTGTTTTGAGGGGAAAGGAAGGAAACAATTTCTGTTAGATCTTCTGAAAGCATGAATCTTTCCAGGCTTGACAGTACTCCTAATTCCTCCAAAGCAACTCAGCCTGAGATGGACAGTTCATAATGTTGAAGTTAGGTATAGTTACAGCTAAGTAAAGGGACTTGGAACAGAGATTGTTATGCAACTGCTGCCTAATGAACTGCTGCCAGATCTGATGATGATACAAAAAGCATCTGCTTTCTTCTGATTGATTTGGTGCTCCTTTATCCTCCTGGGGCATGGCAAGAGTGCCCTCTGAACACCAGAGTTGCCTGGGCTTTTCTCATTTCCTTTGGCAGAAACGTAAAGAAATAAATGCATAGCATTGAAAAGCACAAAATCTTTGGAATTCACAGCATTTGGTGAAACTGCAAGTGATCAAATAAATGTTACTTTAATTCTTACATGTACATACACTCCAAGAGGGAATGAGCTGTTTTACTTCAGCGAAAACAGAGTCCCAGTACGTTTAATGTTTTATTGTATTCTCATCAAAATCTCTTATGCCCCATCAAATAGGTCACTATGTTGAAATAACAGCAACATTTCAAATAGACTGTGCTAACTTTATGAAAGCATCGTAAAAATGGGAACTCCGTAACTTTGTATTGACACTGTTTTACTGTTGCAATTTACTGTTGTAATGGCACCATTTAGGAAACAATGAATGGGCTGCAGTGAGATAATTGAGGGATAATCTCCATTGCTTTGAAGTATACAAAGCCATAAACAGCTGCCAAAACTGATTAATAGCTGAAGACATCTAATCAATCTAATAAACCATGTATTGCGAGAATATAGGAGCTTCCACTAACTGTGAACCATTTATCTTATTGATACAAACTGCAGTATTTTCCTTTCTTTAGGATGTAATATCATGAGACCTTGATTGTTCTTCCATTAAAGTCAAGGATAAAACTCCCATTGTGGGCCCAGGGTCAAGCCTTCACTGAGCTGATATCAATGAAAATAAATGCTTCCTTTTAATGTAGAACAGCTCTGCTAAAAACCATTTTTTCCCCCCCTCCTGTTATAAAACATCCCATGGCATTGAAAGGGGGACACATTCTAGTGGCAAGGACAAATGTCAGGAGCCGTGATGAAAATCTGAATCTCCTACAAGCACATACCACAATTTCCAACGAGTATTGTTTTGTCTGCTCCTCACCCTCCAATCTACAAAATGGAGACAAAGCCATTCCCATGCTCTGCAGGATTATTTAGGGTTGAGTTCAAACAAAGAATCACAGAGGGAAGACCCCGTGCACACTTCAGAGTGTCTGTAAAGCAAAGAAAGGAGACAACATGGGTTTGGTTCTGTTATGATGGTTTTGTAAGCGGTGCAGGAATGGCAGCGAGGGAGGACGCGTCCCCTCCTGGCATGGTCTCTCAGCCTATTTCCACATCATGCATCACCAAAAAACGGCAGCTCCCCTTCAAGCAAACTAAGTTCCAAATCCTTCCGAAAAGATGTGTGAACAGGTAGCTGTTTGACAGGAGTTTTACACCGTAAAAACAGCTTAACCAATATCTGAAGCACACATAAAACACCGGCGCGGGGCGAGAAGTGTGTTTGTCAAGCCTTGCAAAATGTACCTTTCATCAGACAGCATGTTTGTGTCTCCTCATTCCTGCATAGAAAAGAAGCACTGCAGCACATGTTCTCCTATTATACATTATAATTGCCCTTTCCGTGCACAGAAACAGATGCTTTTCGTGCTGGATGGTTCTCGAACTTGCTCTTAATCAACCACTTTGTCTCAGCGCTAGTAGGAAGCTACTTGGGTTTATCCAAATATAAATGTTGATCCAGAAACTCATAGCGAATAATAACAGAGGTATGAATTTATTGTTTCAGCAAAAGCTTCTATGTAAATTAACCATCGGATAATTAAAAATGCCTGCAGTGTCTGGGCGGGTAAAAGATCAAGCACTTGCTGGATTACAACACAGCTAAAGCTGCGATAAATCTTCCTAATGGCTTAGGAGCAGCAGCTCTCAGGCTTTGCAGCTAACAGGACCAATTCCACCAGCCAGCCTGTACTAACTCCTATTCATCTGCGCCCGATCTAACCCGTAAGGGACTGCTTGCAATTGCAAGACTCTTGTCTGGAGAAGCTGAAGCTAAACAACAGGCTGAAACTTGCACAATGGGATGCAACGCAAGCAGTGGCATTGAACTCATTCCCAGTGCAAGTGTTTGTCATCGGACTAGGCGGGCAAACCTAAAATACAAGTCCCAGAAACCTGCAATACTGGTATCTCCGCATGTACTGCTGCCGAGGGAGTGTTAGATTTGTGCGAGAAAACACACGGTGAGATGCGGGACAACATTTTTCTGCAAGAAACAGATGCAGCCGTTGGAAGATTCACCGCAAAGCACTTACACAGTGCTGACTGTAGGAATATGCTCACTGGGAGTGAAACAAGACGCCAGAGTTTTAAGTATTTTCCCCCAGAAACTAGACGGGGCACTGGCACGGATCAGAAATTCCTCGAGGCCAGGCCTGCTGTGGTAAAGCATCGCAATGGGAGCGGCTGCATGCTCTTAGGGATGGGATCCCTAAGATGGGATGGGATGCCTAAAGGCAGGATGGGATCCCAAAGATGGGATGGGATGCCTAAAGGCAGGATGGGATCCCTAAAGGCAGGATGGGATCCCTAAAGGCAGGATGGGATGCCTAAAGGCCATCTAGTCCAAATTCCCCTGTGGTGAACAGGGATGCCCACAGCTCCATCAGGTGCTCAGGGTCCATCCAGGCTGTCTCCCACCGCCTCTCTGTGCCCAGCAAGACAACTTCTCCCATGCATCCAGCCTAAGCTTCTCCTCTTTTAGTTCAAATCCATGTCCCCTCATCCTCTCGTTGGAATGCAGTGCTAAGGGGATCTCTGTGTCCTGGCTGGGCAGCTGAACCGCTTTATTATTAACGACATACGTCCGATCTAGGTGTGCGTACATGAACTCACACAGCAAATCCCAGGCTGTGCATTTCTTTCCAGGACCATCATGGGTGCAACTTCAGTTAGGAAAACCCACATCGCCTCAGTCGACATTGGCTATTTGATCCAATTTGAAGTGACATCGGTCCTTTTTGTAGCCAGGTTGCAATGGCAGCTGGTATATACACGTGAAACACACGCATTTATTATTCTAGGGGACGAATAGAGTTGCAACTCCCCGCTGACGTTTCTTTAAGGTTTTCCTCCTCGGTTTCACCACAACCCCTCCCTCCCTTTCCCGCTCCCCTCCTCCCCCCCCCCCCCCCACCCCCAGAGTCCTCCACACCACCTTCCCGCCTCACGGGGCCCCTCGCGGCCCCGCCCACACCCCCCTGACCACGCCCCCACCCGCGTGGCACCGCCCCCTCCCCGGGAGGCCCTTTGGAAGCAACAATAGCCAGCCCCCCTCCCCACGCGAGGCCACGCCCCCTCCCACGAAGCCCCGCCCACTTGTTTACCGCGCAGCGGGGCCCGGGCGCTGCCCGCCGCCCGCCTCCATGTTGGAACGGCCCCGCTGCGCGGGGGCGGGGCGGGGCGGGGCGGGGCGCGGGCCGTGGCGCAGCGCGGCCCCTTTCCCCTCCCTTCCTCCCCTCGCCCCGCGTTTCCCTCCTCGGCCGAGCTCGGTGGCACCACGGGAGGAGGAGGAGGAGGAGGAGGAGGGGGAGGAAGAGGAGGAGGAGGAGGAGGAGGAGAAGGCGGGGGGGACCCAGGAGCAGGGAAGGGGGGGGGGGGGATGAGATAAGCGGGCATGGAGGCAGCGGGGCGGCTGTGCAGGGGGACGCGCTGAGGGGGGAGGAGGAAGAGGAGGAGGAGGAGAAGAAGGAGGAGGAGGAGGAGGAGGAGGAGGAGGAGGAGGAGAGGCCCCGCGGGGCGGCTCAGGTGGATGCGGGGAGCGGTGTGAGGAGGGCGGGGGGGGGTTCCTGAGGAGGGCCCAGGGGGTTTTTAGGGGGCAGCGGTTCCCAGCGGGCAGCGCTCGGTGCCGGGGGGGGGGTTCCTGTCGCCTTTTTTTCCCCCCCCCCCCCCCTCCCCTCCCCCCCCCTCCTTCCCTCCCCCGCCCCTTTCCCTTCCCTCCTCCGCGGGGAATCGGCGCCGGGAGGAGGCGGCGGTGGTAGGGCCGGCGGGGCCCCGACAGCGGGGCTGCCCCCCCCCCCCCCCCCTCCCCGCCCGCCTGGCTTCGTTCCTGGAGGAGTTTTGGGTGCTTTTTTTGTTTCTCCCCCCCCCTCCCTCCCCCTTTTTATTTTCATTTTTTCCCCCCTTCTTTTTTTTTTTTGTTTTGTTTTTAAATCTGCGTATTGATTTTTTACACAAACAACCCCCCCCTTCCCCTCCCCCCCCCCCCTTTCCCTCCATCCCCCCTCACCTCCCCTCCCCGCGCACACACACGAAGCCTCCGGGAGGGAAGCGGCCAGGTGAAATCTCCCTCTGTTTCCATGGACAACCCGTCCATTATCACCCAGGTGACTAACCCCAAAGAGGAGGAGATCCTGTCCTGCGCTCAGGATAAAGGTGAGCGGCTGAGAAATGCTCGGGGAGCAGCCAGCCTTCCTCACCCCCACCGCTGGGGTGGCTGTGCTGTTGGTGGGATGGAGGGGTTTTGCTGGGGAACTGCACGGCCCGTGACTTGCCCAGGGCTTGGGGTACGGATTGGAATCGGGGCTTGGTTCGCGAGAAGGCTTTTGTTCCTCGAGGCGGGGGATGTAACTTTGGCAGGTTGTCACTGTGCAGCGGTGGGGGTCGGTACCTGCGCTGCCTTTGAGGTCTGTGCATTGAGATCTCGAGCTGAATTTTTTCATCCCTCTTCCTCGGGGTTCCTCCTCGCTGGCTTCTCGCTTTCCATCCTTCTGCTTTCTCTCGTCCGTGTTTCTGTCTTTTTTTCCTGAAAGGCTGCTCGCTGCTGGAAGAAATGCGGGCTACTTCTAAAAAGCTGGCCATCCCGACGGCTGGGTGGATCAACAGCTGCTACTTCTGTAAAGCGTTGCATCCAGGGGGTGTTTTGCTCCAAAATAAGATGGATCCAGCTCAGCTGAAGGAGCTGCTGTTCCTTCAGAGCCTGGATGGCAGCGGTCCACCATCGCCTCCTTCCCTCCTGGAAGCTCAACGGGGTCTTGGGCTGCATCCTTGCTGATGGCACCAAGTGGTGCTGATGGGATGGAGGTGCCTCTTCAGGGTTGATGGGAACAGAGTCCTACATTTGGGATGGTTATGGGGTGTTAGGTTTGTGCTTTGTTGTGTGCTACCCTGGTGAACGAGGTTGGGGGAAAAAGGCAGAAATAGCTCGTGAACAAACAGTGCGGTGGTGTTCTCTGGTGTAGGTATGGTGGTAGATCTCCAATTGGTCTTCTGGAGGTGGTAGGTTGGTATATTTGCCTCTCAAACCTGAGCATTTGATCCCCGGGATGCTTCTATTTTTGCATGGCTCGCAGCAAGGAGGTCCTGGGCACCTGTAGAAGTTGTTTCTAGTTGCTGGCAAGTGAAAGGCTCATGCCAAGTCGCCGTGTGCTCATCTCACGTGTGCTGCCTGCAAGACTAGGATGGGGATGGATGGCAGGAACATTGTGTAGTCAGGGTGCGGTGTTCTGCTGAACCAAGGGATGATTATTATTTCTTTTTTTCTTTTTTTCCTAGAGGATTGCTCTCGTTGCTCCCTTTGTAATTTGTATTGCTTGGGAAGTGGTGCTCCGTGCTGAGGCTTTGCTCATCCCTGGGGATTTCTGATGTTTTCTTCTCTTTTGGCAGCGCTGAGCATGGGGTGTCTGTGGGAGCACTGTGACGTCTCCTAAGGCTGCTTTGGAGCAGATTTATGTCACACAGAGCTCAGATGGGGCCGTGGTCTTAACGACCTCTGTTATTGCAGTGCTGGAAGGGCTTGGGTAGCGCTGCTAACAGCTGGTCGAAGCCTTAATGTAAGAAAAAAAAAGCCAAGAAACAAAAACCAGGCAGTTGGGAGAAAGAGGAAAAATTGACAGCTCAAAATGAGACTGAGCATCCACATCAAACAAGTGGCTTGAGTGCAGCCAGCTATGCTGTGTGTTGAAAATATGCATCTAACTTGCATAACTATGCAGTAACTTGCATAAGATGCGTTGTGTTCTCGCTGTTGGTTTGTCTGGAGCAGAAAAATCGTGATGGGCTGTAATTATGTAGCAGGGGCCTTGCAGGCTGTGTGCGAGCACGGGTGGGCTGGGGAGAGCAGCACGAGGGTAACGAGTTGAGCAGGCAAAGAGCAGGAGCTTGGTACAGGAGGAGGATTATTCTGCATTATAAGCGCAGTCAAAGTGCATGCTTTGGACTGATTTACTGCTTCGCAGCATGGTAGTACGTGCTGTGGGCTCAGCCTTGAGTGTGCGAGAGCAACTTTGGCAGAGGAGCTCTGCAAGTGCCCTGTGCTGGGCTGGGGAAGGAAAGCTGCTGCCTGCTTGTGCTGCTCCTGCTACAGGTTTTCCTTCTCCTGCTGTCCAGGTGTACGCAGCTTGCAAAAACCTGTTGTGTTTGCTTCCTTGCTGGGCTGTGTGTCACCCATTGCTTTGCTCTGTTCCCGAAGTTTGGGCCCAGCTATTGGGTAGGGTGAGCTCCAGGAGCCTGGAGCTGTGGTGGTGAATGGAGAGAGGTTCTCAGTGGCAGCTGATGCTCAGAGCGGGAGCTCTGCTGGTTCTGCGTGAGCCGAGTGCACTGGTACAAAATGGCTAACATCCGTGGAGTCACCCTGAGCTAACCCTGTGTTTAGCTAATACAAGTATCATCTGGGCCTGCGCTCTTCTGCAATTTTGTAATACAGTGAGTTACAGTAGCACAGTACCGTGAGCAGAGGCTTTTCCGGCCCCATGGCAACCTCTGTTCAGCACTGGGCTGCAGAAATACGGTCCAGGAGTGGCTTCAGGAATCGAGGTTTCCATAGGATGTTTGCAACTTCCATTGGTGTTTCTTAGGACAAATGATTTTTTATTTCCTCCTTATGCTGTAGTGGAGCAGTGAGTAACTGCTAAATAATGCATGTGTATACTTTGAAGCATTGGATTATTTTTTTCCCCATGTTTCTGAAGCTTTTAATCAACGAGTTCAGCGTTTAGCTTGATTTATTTTTATTAATATGTATTTAGGTTTTAAGAGGAGCTTAGTGCACAGTATATTCTTCAGGTCGGTTACTTTTGTGGAAGGGGAGCATGGTTGGCAAGAGCTACAGAGCTGTGTTCTCACCATGGAGCAGTTCTGTTTTTGAAGTAAATATTGTGCTTCATAAACGTAGATGTCCAACTATTCCCTCGCTAATCCAGCCGTACTAAAAATGTTTCTTGAGATAAGTGAGGGTACGATAGCTTACTAAGCTCAGCAGTGCTGGGATGGAGCTGTTTCTCACTCTTAACAAACACTCAGAATTTGGGAAAGTGGAAAAAAACAGCTCTTGGCACACGAACCATTCCTTAATGTGTTGCCACACGGTGGTGCACTGTATTTAGTTGTCAGAATGGAAGCTGAACACAGAAAGGTGCTACAGTGTTTTGCTATCGTTGCGGGGCTTGCTTTGCCGTGCTGGGGGAGGATTTTGGCCTCTAAGCTCTTACATCAGTTCTGAAAAACAAAAACGTGTTCTCCTATTTGGAAGTGGTATGGAAATACTTTAAGCACTGAAATAACGAGGAACGTAAGTCCCTGAGAGCTTTTCAAGCAAGAAAAAAAAGAGTTCTTTGTGGTGCTGTTTTATGTCGTGATGATCTTGGTTGTTTTTGAGAGCTTGAAGAGTTAGCAGTGCTTGTCTCCAGAAATGAAAATGTGCACAGAACCGTGTGCTGTGTCAGCCATGAGTGCGACCAGTGAAGAAAACATGAAGGAGAAACTAAACATCTGACACAGCGTCGTCCATTTTATAGCTAAAATCAGCTGTTCGTGCTGCTTTTTATTTTGTAAGTATTTCTTGTTTTCCATCAGTTGGACACTGACCTCCTATGTACCGGTTACCTCTCTAGAAAAGCAAGCAGTGGTGCACTGAGTGCGGCAGAGAGAGTGCGACCGTGGGTTGGTAACGTGTAATAGCCCTGAGAAGCAGATTTAAAAAGGAAAGCGGAAATTTATGTGCTTTAATTTCTTCTTTGTACCCGATATGAATTCCTGGTGCTTCCGTGGGGCGGGCACAGGAGCAGTGCAGTACCAGCCCGGTCCTTCTGGAGGTACCCCGTCCTTCAGAGCCTGCTGTTCAGATTTCTGCCTTCACATCCATCCCTCCTGACTTTGGTTATGTTAGTCCGTCAGCTGAGCATCTATTTTCAATTCTTTAGAGCACCTCAATCTTCTGGTGTGTGTACAAAAGATTGCTTTCTTCTATGATAAAGCATTTAGGAAGGGTTTGAAACAGAACCTGAACCATTACTAATTGTTCTTAATGAACGGTGTCGTTCGCTGGGGAAACCTTCTCCAACAGGGAAGCTTTCACCCAATAAAAATGGGTAAAACAAACAGGAGAGATCAACCAATAACGGCAGTACTGCCATTTAAAGTGATGAGTACCTACGATCTAAATTGAGAAGCTTATTTTGAGAATGCCACCGCAGTATGTAGTGAATTGTGTCTTCTGCAAGGTGCATTTTGAAAACATATTAAAAATATTTAGGAATCTTTTTTTGATCATTATCTGAATTCAAAGTATTTAAGCAACTGAACGTACACCAGTGTTCCTGAGACGTTGTCTCAAGAAATGGTGGTGGTGTTATCTACAGATCTTTTACTGTAAAGTAGCATTGAAAAATGGACGTGGAAACCACTTCGGCGCTGCCTTGGAATGTGAGTTGCTCACGGAGGGTAAAATTTTAAATCATTAACTAATGACACAGTTGTTACGTGAAACCAGAGTAACCATACAGTTGGTTTTATGTTCCTGGGAGGCCGTAGTAACCTGCAGTAACCCAAGATTTGATTTAAGGTGGCAGCTAACAAGCTGCAGTGTGCTGGCAGCAACGTGAACGATAACTTGCACGAATATCTGGTACCGAGTTGGTGTCAGTAAGCTGCAGCACCGTGGTTCCTTCCTACTGGCTGCCATCTCAATTTCATACTTGTTTCAGTGCAGTAATTTAACTTGAGCATTCAGGAGTTTAACACGCCTCTGAAAAAGAAAAACAAAGTTGACCTACATTTTGTCAGCTCGGTATTCAGAAATGCAAATAACGTTTTCAGAGATAATCGGTAAAAATGCGTTGGGATTGGTGCTACGCTTCATCTTCCAGGATTTAATCTGCACGTTGCAAATAAGCTTCCGGATAACGCGTCCAAGTTTGCTTTCTTTAAAGCAATACCACGCGGAAATGCTGGGAAAGGGAGAGCTAAGAGAAACGAAACTTGCTTGCCTGGGTCAGTGCTGATGAGAGGTACTGCTCGCACTGCCTGCTGGAGGGCTTTAGCTGTTGAAAGCTCGTTTTTCTGTCACACAACACTTAATAGATCAGTTTTGCTATCTTGTAGAGTCGTAATTCAAACCTGAAAGTGGATTCAAAGTAGTTCTGGCCCACGTTGGTGTATGTTGAATCTCAAACGTGTGTCCTGTACGCAAGTCAGCCTTTGTTTTGTGATAATGTGTAACTTCTTCACTGGAAGAATTTGTTAACAGCGTCCCCCGTGTTTGTTGATCAGTGTTATTTTTCCATTGGAAATCCAGTTTCAGGCATGGAAACGTTAACTTTGGGAGTGAATTACTCCAAGCTTACCCTACAGAGGATTTCCCTGACGTTGTTCGGATGGCTTTGAGTCACATTTCAGAAGAGTTAGGAGACTGGGCATAGCAGAAGGTGGGAGCTCCTGGCTCTTGAGGGCATCTGAGCCCACATGAGGCCCAGCAGTGGGGCAGAGGATGGATCTAGTTGGTGCTCCTGGCACGCAGAGCAGCCTCCAGCCTGCTCTGACCGCATCCTTGGCCACGGGTGATGGTGCAGCTTTACTTCCAGATAGGATCGGTGTGATGGGGCTCAGCCCTGCTGCATCTGCAGAGCTCCCAGCTAGGGGCTGAGGCAAGGTGCCTTCTGGGCTGTGATGTAGCTGGAGGTATTTCCACACTGGAAATGTTAATCTCCTAGAAGTGCTATTTTTACCGAAGTTAGGTGGGAGCTTGCTCTGTGTGGAGGGGTTAAGGCATAAAATGGACATAGATGTGACAAATGTGGAAGGCAGAAGTGACATCTAAATAAAACAGTAACATTCTGTTCCAAGCGGTCTGCTGTCATATCAGTTTGGCCTTCTGTGTATTCTTAGTGTTTGCTTAAGACAAAAAGAATTTGTGTATCTAAATGAGTCTCACGCAACCCAGTTCTCTCAGTACCCTTGCTGCTTTGTGACATAGATATTAGGGACAAAAAGAAAAGCTTGAGGCAAAACTTGGATTTAGGAGAAGGCTCGTTGTGCGGTGCTGGGCCTGCACAAAGTTTGTAGTCTTCTCCGTGTTATCAAAGTGATCGCTTTACATAAAAGTGCCACAGCTTATTTGCTTTGTACAAGATGATAAAGCGTGATTTAGAAAAGAAGGGACGAGAACTCCATTATTAGGAGTGATTGGCTGTACTGGAAACTAGAATTCTATTATCTAGGAAATTTATTGCCAGTTAAATCTGAATAAATATATGGTAGGCTTGGATTTGAAGGATGTTGGGTTTTTAAAATGAGATTTTTTTTCCTTATTTATTTCTGCGGAGAAGAACTATTAATCTCCTCTGAACCTCTATTAGTGTTTTCAAAGCCTGATGGACAGGAGCAAATAAGATGCTGCAGGCTGTGCTTTGTACTGAAGAACAACAACCCCGACCGAAGGATGGCGAAACCTGCTGTGTGTGTACTTTCCTTATATATGTATATTTTGGTAAAAATTCAGCAGAGTTCTGTAGGAAACAAACCTCTGATGCATCTCAGCCTGAGTGTATGGTGTATGTGTTGGTAGTTTTGTTTCAAGCCGGGTCATCTCTCATGGGTAATGGGCCAGTCAGTTCTGTCAGTGCTTTTTTTTCTCCTGGTCTTGTAGGGCCGCCTTATTTTCTTGGTGGAAAGCACTGTATTGATTTTTTTTTTTTATCACTTCCCTGCTCTCCCCCACCCTCAGAGCATTCCTGCTTCCTGAACTGTAGCCCAAGGTTCCCAGTGGGATTAGCAGCAGGAAAAAAATCCTCCCTTTTCCTTTTGTGCTGGAACCAGCAGTGAAGACTTAAGATTTCCTATTTTGTGAGTTGCAAGGCTGTCATCTCCACGGCATGCAGCTTCTCTTGGCTCTGGAGTGGAGGTGGGGATGCATCCTGAGCTCGGGGATGAGCTTGTGGCATCGCACAGCATGGCAGCAGGTGAACCAGTCCCCACCTGCATAGCTACTGCTGCTGGCACAGTGATGTGCGTGCAGGGATCGGGACGTGTAACTCTGAAGATGAGTTCCTGTGAAGGTATGGATTCTGTGTATAACTCTTGCAGGCATTTAAGAGCTTGCATGTGCTACTAATTTTTGTCCACAGAAGCTGTACGTACACGTCTGATTATCTGCATACTCACGTTAGATACTGCGAGGGCGTGTACGTGTGGTAATTTGAGATCTAAAGGACCAGAGAGCTTTGGTTTTGAAGTTGTTTTGTGGTTGTGATTTGCTTGAATGGTGAAGTTGGTAACTTTTCCTAGTGCTAGTTCAGGTGAAAGTGCTCTGAAGGAGTGGTCAGTAGTGACACGTTCCTGGAAGGTGTTTGGTCATTTATCCCTTGCTCTGTTTTGCCTTCTTGCCTTTTTTTCCTCTCATCTTAAGTCCCTGGATTGTGGCAGCTGCTTCCCTGTGATGCTGAAGTTGGAGGGGCTTTGAAGTTGGTGCTGCTGCTGCTGCTTGTGTGTGGGTTGGCTTTGGTAAGAACCTGTGGGAGATGTTGGGGAGCAGTATGGTGCAGCCATCAGGAGCTGTTGGCCAGAATGCTGGAGGAGCTGCCTGACAAGGAGAGACATTGAGTTTCTTGACTCCTTATTTAAATCTGGTGGGATTAGGACCTTGGTCTTATGTCTTATGCAGGATCGTTGCTGGAGACGTTTATCTCTTCTTCTCCCTTTTTAACAGTTGTTTAAAAACGTCGAGCAAATATTGTGCTGTACTGAAAGGGAGGAGATGCCTGAAAAGTAACAAATGAACCAGCAGGGATGCTGGGGTGTTTCCTTCAGAACTGAAGTCAGAATGTCCGGCTGTGCTAAAAGGAAGCCTTCGCTCATGCCTCACGTGGGTTGACCTGTCTAAGGACAGCTGCCAAAGTAATTCACCTAGGAATTCCTCAACAGGATGAGCTGTCTGCAGTTTGTGTCGTGTTCTAAAGATACAGTTCATGTTCCAGCTTATGGATTGTCATCCTTCAGGTCTTCACTTATCTTCACTTCATGAAGATATCTTCATGTAGTGACCAACTGAATGCATCAAGGATCTGACATTCCATTTCTTGTGTTTCTCTGGGATGGGTTGGGAGTGCTGGAGCAAGACTCTGCCCAATCACCCATTGGCCTCCACCCAGCTCTCATGATATGAAGCTGGTTTTGTTGAGTATCACTCAGTTGAGAGTTTTGGAAGGTGGGGGGGGGGGGGGTTGCATTCACTTGGGGAGTCAAAAAGAAAAGGAGAAGAGTGCTGAATGCCATCTACATTGCAATTCATTTGCTAATTACAAATTGACATCAATTGAAAAGTCCCAGAAGGAGGTGGGTTTACAACTTAACTGTAAAACAATTTGCATCAGTGTAGAGGTCTGTAAAGTGCTTATCCACAAAGGAATGAGATTTTAAGTGGATTTATTTAATCGGGTTTATCGTGAGTGCATAGTTGTGGGACTCTGTTTTTTCCCTCCCATTTCAGAGTCTTCTGTCTTTCTGGAAGATGCCTTCTTGTGTTGAGATGTCAAGGAAGCAAGGATGGCAAAGTTTAATGGAGAATGGAGGGGGGTGGGGGGGAGAAGCCAAGAGATGTCTTTGTTAATTGTGAAGTGTATTGAATACCTGAATGGTTTTGTCTCCAGATTATCATGATAAAACTGTGCCTTGAAATTCAAATACAATTGATTATGCCCCATTAGACATTTGAAAGCCTCCAGCAAATTTTTATTACCTGGACGGAGATACAGTACCCCACCAACTTTAACTACCATTGTTGCAAAGCACACTCACTGTTCACATTACGATTGTTTTGTTTGGTGGTTCCTGTTGGTTTTCTTCTGGTTGTTTTGTTTTTAAGCTCATTGGTGGCCAATGTTACCCTGTGGTTGCTGCCACTCTTGTGTGTCATGACAGGAGGAAGGTTGAGCAGATCAGCCCTGGCAGTTGTGAAGCAGGGATCTGTTCAGGGCTCGTTCTGTGTTTGCACGTTGTGCTGTTGCTGCTGCAGTTCCCTGGGAATGACCTTTCCAGCAGGCAGATGAACACCGAGGCTCCTTAAAAATGTCACTGCCTCACTTGTGTTGGAGGTGATGGATTCTGTCCTGTACCTTAAATCAAACTCTTGTTTGCCTTAATACCTTTAATAACTGAATGTTCTTGCTGTCTCATGCTATAGAACTGCAGTGCTGTTAAAAGGAGGAAAATAAGCTGTTGCCTCGGATGTAAGAGCAACTGTCGTGTGTTCTAGGGGACCAAGCAATACAAAACCAGTAATAATAGCAGAGATAGATGATGTGGAAATCAATCAGCCATGGCAATCTGAGAAGACAGTGTTGGGATGATGCTCAAAAGGCTGTAGGAGTGTGATTTTCAGCAAGTGTTTGGTCTGTACAAAGCTCACTCCAACCCTTGAGCAAGCGAGGAGCCAGGGTATAAGGACATGCTGTTGTTTGTGTAGTGTTTGACCTAAAATATGAGAGCAATGTGGGTTTTGTTGTAAAAAGCACTGCTTTCAAAACAAACAAACAACAAAAAACCAACTCTAAATACTTTAAACTACGTCTTTATTGTGAAGATGATTCCTTAAGTTTAGCTACATTGTCTTTGTGTGGTGGCCCCTGAGCAGCAGATGGTCTTGTCTCCCATTCTGCTAATAAGGTCAGTTAAAGATTTCTGGTTTGGATAATAAGGTCTCCGTTCTGAATGGGTAATGATTTTGACTGGAAAACAGGGTCACAGTTTTCACCTTTTTAATAGCTGGTTAGGTGATAGTCAGCTAGCTGGCTGTTGGGAAGTGCTTTACAGGAGTAAATGGGCTTTCTTACTTTAATTAAGGCCATATGTGTACAGCAGCTGTGATTCTCTGGGAATCTGTACCTTACATTTTCAGCTAAATAGCTGATAAAAGGTTGCAGTTGTACAGAAGATGGCCGTGTCCAGAGGGCACGTGTCTTATAAAGCAGTTCAGATCTTACTTTCTGTTTCACGTTTCAGCATTTCTTCAGGTTGGATAGTTGGCTGCTGCAATAGAATAAACGGAGGATGTCTTTCTGTATTTGTTGAGACTGCTGTTTGAGTCAGCATTCAGAAATGCTTCTGTATAAATCTCAGGGGTGTGAAGTGGCAAAAAAAAAAATGCATTCTTCATGATGTTTGCATGGAATAGGGTCTCTGTGAGCAGTTGGCACGTTATTGAGTTAGAGAGCTGAGAACTGACGAGTTTAATGCTGGGCTTATGATCTGTTCCAGTGACTGGGAGCAGCAGGTATTTGCTAAAGAGGTCCCTTATTATTTTTCTCGAGGAATTATAATACATTTCAATTAAAAGGAGGAGCTCAGAGATTCTTAACTTGAAGATAATTCAGCAGTGTTTGGACAGAGCGTAACACTCGCATCCTTCCCTCTGGAAAACATCACTTCTATTCATATCCCTTCCCAGAGGCTCAGTGCAATCCTTGGAACAATAACAGGAAAAAATAGCAGTGTGTTTGTGAAGCACGACCTGCCTTCTGGTCCGGGTGCCCAAATATGCCCCTTTGGTTGCTGATGTGAGACCGCACGCAATTAGCCATGCCTTGCGTGGTGCCAGGAGCTGCTCTGGGACCCTTGTGCTCTCTGTGAGTGGGCTGGGGTGGCTTTTTTTGGGCTGTTTGTTTGCAGAAACCACCTGCACGTGGCTCGCAGCCTTCCTGTCCTTCCTGAGAAGCTGAGCCAGATGTTCTGCTGTCCCTCGGCTGCGGGCGCGTGACCAAAAGAGGTGCTGTGTTTGGTGTTGGGTTTGCAATATTCTCCTGGAAACACAGCTTTCAGTTGTCACTGGTATCTTAATTACAGTCATTTACCTTGCTTGGAGGAGTCCTAAATAGTGCTCTACTTAAATATCTGGTGGAATTTCCTCAGGTGAAATGTTGTTGGCCGTGCTGAAAGTCTTCAGGACTGAAAGGTGGAAACGTTGCTGTGCCTCCCAGGAGGATTTTCCTCAGTTTGCTTGCTAAGCGTGTAGGTCAGGGCATCGTCCATCTTGTTCAATATGGTGTTGGAATGCTTTTCCAGCTGTTTGATGAAAGCAATCTTTGATCCTCCAACAGGATGAGCACGTGGCTGTGTGTGTGTGCAGATGTGCCAGGTCGCTTTCTTCTCAGGAGCTGCTGCAGAGATCTGCTTTAGGACCACATTGCAGGGCTCCCAGGCCACAGCTCAGCAGCCTTTAGGACAGCACAGAATAACAGGCAGTGGAGCACATGCAGCTGTTGTCCAACCTCTGGTTCTCTGTGGGTTAAACTAAGTGCTGTGGGGTTCAGAAACCCAATTTCACCTTCAGCTCTGCGCACCACATGGGCAGCATGGGTGCAGTGGGGCTGGAGGCACAGGCACGCTGCTCTGCTGCTGATCTTCAGCCTCCTCTTTGGAAGAGGAGGAGAAAAAGAGGGAAAACTCAGCAAAAAATTTCCATAGTTGTTGTTGGTGGTGTGCTCCTCTATGTTTAGCAGCTTGGGGGCGGTTGTTAAAATGGGCTCTGGGTTGTGAAACTGTTCTGGAGAGTGCTGGGTGCGGTGGGACTTGGGGCTGGAAGTCCAGCCATGCTCCTGCATATGGCCACGCTGATTTAATGAAAAATTTAGTAAAACTTGGGAGAGATTTACCAGCTTACCCTGCTGTAGAGAAGAGCTGCGTGGTTTGCTTGCTGCTGAGCTTTGGACAGCATGCTCAAGTTCTCATTTCTGGGATTTTCGTGGCCTGCTGAAGTCTCATGTCGCTCTGCAGAGGCAGACATTAGCAGGGGCTCGTTGTTCTGCACGTGGAGAAACTTCTCCTGGTGTCTGTTAGGCAGCCAGGGGAACAATATAGAGGGTTATGGAAAGGCTGCATTATTCTGGGAGCCCTTCTGGTGCTGTGTGCAGCTCCTATACGATGTTAACAAACCTAAAAGCTGCAAGAGAACCTGATAAAATATCACCTTCTCTAATTCCTCCTTTGGTGTATTTGGTCAGCTGCCTTCCTCAGTGAGTAGTACCAGTGTTTTTTGTATGCTCTTGCCCTTGACCATTTCTACAAATGATAGATTTCTAAAATTCTAACTTAAGCAAGTAAAAGTGCAAGATCACCGCAGTCCTTTGCATAGTTATTTATGGGATATCGTTGTCACAAACTTCTAGTTCCCTGCTCTTCTGAAATGTCAGGTGTTGGAGGGGAAGCCTGCATTCAGATGTGAGAATTGTTGAAGCTGTCTACCTGGAAGGAAATAGGACAGTGTGAAATCCAGGAGTATTTGGAGTGGGATTCTGAGGGAGCTCATCCCATACATGTGCGGATAGTCCAGGGCACTGTGCAGGAAAAAGTCCAAAGTCTGCATCCATTAAAAAAAGCAAATACGTTTCTCTTCTAGTGTGAGTATTCAGGAAGCATACATTTACTGTGCTCATAGCAAGATTAAATTTTCATAGCTCTTCTTATAAACAGTTTTAGCTCTTTTTTAAGTTTCTTTTTACTTGCACTTCCAGTGACTGGATCTTGTTTTGCTGTCAGCAGCAGAGCACAAGCTGGGAGACCCTGCCTGGAGCTGGGGGTCTGAGCTCATAGAGACACACGGGAGAGACTGTGAGGTGTGACGTTACACAAACTTAGTGGTAGTTATGCTTCTAGAATCAAATCCCTGTTCCTTACCTTCCTCCTTTTGTGAACCTCACGCTGTAATGTTTGGGAATGTTGTCTCATCCTGCAGGTATGCGTGGCTTGGCACCTGGACAGGACTTTGTTGGTGAGAGCTGAAGCTGTAGTTCAAGGGGAGTCATTCTAATGCAGGTGCTTGCAAAGCGTTTGGGGCTAAGGGGAAATGGGTTTACAGCCAAGGACCACCACAGTTTGATCTGTAAGCTCAGCTGTCTGCTCAGTGTGTGACTTAATGGCACTGTGCTATGATACTAGGGATGAAATCTAGCTCCCTGCTGAAGCTTGACACAGTAAGATTCATGATGGAAGTCTGCAATTCAGTAAATATTTACAAGGCATTTAGCCATTAGCTAGGTGCTTACATTCTTCCCCTTTTTTCTGTGATCAATGATTAACAAGGTGGTATTTTATTTCTGTTGGCAGGCTGTGGTGTTGCCCTACCTCTGCTATTGATGTCCCAGGAAGTAATTTAAGGGAACGAGGGTGCCTAAATAGTAAGGATCTGGTGGGGGGATGGGGGTGGGGGGGAGATGGGCAGATACTTCTGGGGTAGACAGAAAATTGAGAGCAAGGAGAATAAAGCAGCTAACATAAAGCTGGGGGAAAGATGGGTGAAAGGTTTTAAAGAGTTCAGGTTGATGTAAATGTCAGTTAAAAAAAAAAATCACTTTTCAGGTGTCACACAAACCCTTTTTAGGTTTTCTTATCTGGCAGTATCATTTTATCAAGATAAAAATACTAAGCTTTAATTTTCTGCTACATAAAAGAGCATTAAAGAAAGGCTTATTGTTCCTGTGGGGCTGGCAGGCTAATGTTAGAAAAGGGTTTTGTGGGTTTGTTTTTCAGTGCTGTCTTCTTAACCCATTCATGTTATTTCAGCTGTTGGAAATACTTGTGTATAATTCTTTAAATAGCTGGGGGTTAGTGGCTGCCTGTGCTTAAGGGGCACAAGCTGTACAGAGTACACAGATTCCTGTTGCTCACCTATAAGTAACAGTGCATTGCTGTGTGAGATATCTGCAGGGCCCTGCTCGTCCAGCCAGCTTCTCAGTGTCTCCATGGATGGACCCTTCACAGCCTCTGAGGTTTTACAGTGACCACCATCATGTCCTAATGTTTAGGAGCTTCTCCTGAAGCGGGCTGGATCCGTTGCTGTGTCACTGTGTACCTCTCTGAGCATTGCTCAGTCTTCTCTAAGAGCTCCCCCTGCATAAATGGTGATGCAGGTGTGCCAAGAACTTAGAAAACACTTGTGTATCCAGTGTCACTCTTTCTCCAGCACTGTTGTTCTCTTCAGTGTAATGAATCTGCAAGTAGCTTATGCTTGCATGTTGTTTGTAGTGATTTTCAGTTTAAATCCAGTCGTTTCTTCCATCCCATGCTCCCCATGGTTCTTCTTCCTCAAGGTGAGGAGAACACAACTTGATTGTGCCTTCGTTTCCATCTGAACCTCTTTTCTATTTGTGTTAGTGTAATGACCTTCTGAACGCATTTACCCTGCTGTGCTCTTCGGCTCTTCTAGAAGAAACAAAATCCCACTTTCACAACTGCCGTGCTGTGTGTCAAACTGAAACTTGTTCAGCACTGCGGTGGTGGTGGCAGCTGAGGAGGTGTGAAGGGGATGCACGCTGTCCTGAACTCTTCTCTTAGGAATTGGACATGCTGGCTCTTGAGAGAGGGAGCAGGCAACCAGCAGGAATTCACTGAAACACTTGGTAATCCATTCACTGACTCTCCTAACTGCCTAGTGACATAACCAGAAAAGTAACTGAGTTAGGATGATAGCTGCACCATCAGGGTTAGTAAATAGGAAGCTGACTTACACAGGAATAGTGCTTGCATCCGTTTGGCACAGTTGAAGCCTAAGCAGCATGAAAGCCTTGTCTCTTTGGAAAGCTGGAAACAGGTGAGCTTAAACTGCTGTTAATAGAAGCGTTGCGTTCGTTCCTATTTATAACAGAGCAGCAGTGTGTTCTTTCATTTAAGGAAAGCAAGCAAAACTTCCTAAAAATGAGGAGTAGACAGACCCTTCGTGGTTCTATATCCACTTTGAAGCCATCTTGCAAAACACCTCGAGATGCTTAGCTGTGCCTGTCGGCTGCTTTTTGTGTGTGTATTCATGTGAAGGTCGTGGTGCTATCAGTGCACTGTTCCAAAGATGGAAAAGCAAAGAACCAGCTCGTTATAATCATTATTCTCGCTCCCTTTTTTTTGAACTCCTTGACAACTGAGAACCTAACTGTGTCATGGTTTCACTTCTGAGCAGTTCACTGCTGTCATGCAGCATAATCCTGAAATCACCTGATGTTTATCTGTGTTTAAAATTCATGAGTTCCTTCTGCTTTCAGAATTCAGCCCTCTCTGCATGAAAGCTTGGCCAAACACCCCGCAGCAGTTTTGCATGGCAGTGAGATAGATTTCCTGTAAAACTCAGGGGGGCTGAACCTCGAGGATCTCATTGAGCTGTGAGGATGGTGGCTGTGCTCTGTGTGCTGTAAATGTGGAGGTGCATTGGGGCTGCTGTCACTGCTCCATCAGAAACTGGACCATGGGCTTCGGTGGTACTGGGTGGCTGCTGCCTCCCTCCAGAAATGGCACGATGCTCCATTGGGGTTGGAAAAGACAGCCAAGGTCACTTAGTCCCCTGTTGTACCCACTAAACCATGTCCATAACAGCTATGAGAAATGTGGCTATGAGGTTACTCCTAAGTAAATTGCCATCCTGCTATGTTGTTTTTCTTGTGATACTTATTTTTTTTTCCTAAATTATTATAGAGATTTAAATGGATTATGGAATTTAGTGTGCAGTGATAGTGAGCAGACGTGCACATTATCACTGCTCAAGTAGTCTGGGGCACTGCTCCAGCCCTTGGTTCTGTCTCATCTGTGTCAGTTTGTCTTCAGGAGGTTCTACAGCCCACAAGACAGGTGTGAACATCAGACCAGAGCTTGTGTGTCCTTCAGAGCTCCCATCTTCACTCATATAACCATCTACTGATACTTCCAGTGGACGTAACTCCTCTCTTTTCACTTCTTTCGTTCTCAGCTGTGGAAGCGAGCTGCTGGCAGCTGTGCCTGCACAAAGGTGCAGGAAGAGCAGGGGTTAAAGGCTGCAGCAGGGAGAATTTACCTCGCTTGCAAAATGCTCTTCTGAGGTTGCAGGAAGCAATTGTTAGGACTAAGTAGGGGATTTTTGGTGGTGCTAGTGCAAGCGTTTGGGGTTTTCTTTATTATTTTCTTCTTTAACTGCTGTGGATATGATAATCTTTCTCTGCTGTTTGAGTTTAGCGTTCCCAGGACGTGTAGGATGAATGCATTCCAGGTGCTGCTTCTTGCCCAGGCGTCTCAGTTCTGCACAGAACCTGCAGAGGTGAAGTAGCTGAATGCTTCGTGCAGTCTGTGGCTCACATGGCCTCGGGAAGGATGTGTATCAGAGCTTTTTAAATGTTGCTATCTTAGGTTTCATCAGAATACCATGAACGTTCATTTTCAGTGCATGAGCTTCAAAAATGAATGGGGGAGCGATGGCTGTAAAAAGCCTCTGCTGTTTTTAAAAAGAAAAAAACAACACCACAAAAACCCTCTGCATTGAATCCTGTCCTCCAAGAAAAGCAAGCACACAAAATTTCCTTTGCACTGCCCCATAAAAATCAGGCACATCCTTTCTTTAACGCCAGCTTTACACGCGGAGCCCCCTTTGTTTTAGTGCCATCATACCAACAAGTCCATAAGAAGCCAGCTCTCTCCTGCCTGCAAACTGTGTCTTGGTGGCAGGTTGCTGATGTTCTGTTAATTCTATCAAATAAAACAATTTGATGTTTTAATTACCGCTTTGGTATCCCGGATTATTCAAACGTGCAGCTCTATTAGAATCAATAGCACGTTTTCTCATGTGTTTGTTTGCTTGCCTTAGTGACAATATTAAGGTTTCTTTCCAGTGTTTTACTTGAAAATTAGCAGTGTAATAAGATTCTCACGCAGTGAAATGGCAGGAGAAAGCAGGGCATGGTTTTACAGCTCTGTTTCATTGCTTAATTCAGCAGAAGTTTTCAGAAGATCTCTGGAAGTGGATCTGTCAATTCATTGGCATTCTGCTGTGGGATAGCAAAGCCAAAGCTGAGGTGCTTTCAGTACAACTGGGGCTCAGGGAGGTGGATTATTTTTCTATCATGGTCGAATGTTGCAAAACAGTGTCTGCTGGGACCGCAGCCGTCCCTCCAGCTCAGTTCTGTCTGATCCAGGGACATGTCCTCTCATTTACCAGAGGTGTTTGATACACTTCTGTAGCACAGTGCACTGTTATTCTCTGGTGGGTAGAATAGGTGTGCGGTCCCGATTCACATCTGGGAGGTTAACAATTAAGAGTTTTTGCTTTCAGGGGCAGGAAGCCTCTCTGACAGCTCACTTCTGCTGTGCTGCTGAAGATCCTCCTGTGTGTTAGCTGTGCTGCTGGGGCAGGGTTTGTTGCAGGGATCCTTTTCAGTGGGAGCCCTGTGGAAGTGGAGATAACGGGTACATTGATGAGCTGCTATCTGTGGAGTAAAGCACTGAAATGGGAAAGAGATTTACCAGAAGTCTTTCAAACACAAGAAGTTGCTGTTGACCCACCTCCTCCAGCTGCTTCCTGGGGTGCGTTCAAGGAGGTTTCTCCAACAACACAGCTCTCCTGCATGGCTTTCTTTGCCTGTGAGAAGGGTGAGGCTGGTCAGCGTGTCCTAGCAATGCTCCATCTAAAGCTCAGTGTAAAAGCCCTTGGAAATTTGGAGTGTTTCTGCCAGCTGGGAGTTGCTTCAGATGTTTGTGAAAGGTACAAGTCCTTCTTGGTGTGGGGACATGGGATGTGCTGGCGTTCACATCTTGCTCTGCCAGCGGCCATCGATGAGCTTCTTATTTCCTAAAGCAGATGGTGTGTTAGAGGAGTGGTTAGTATTTATTTCTTGCTTTGCTGCCCATGAAAACTGTTCTTCTCAAGCACCTCCTCGTAAAACAAGAACCACAGAGTATCCTGAGCTGGAAGGGCCTCATGAGGAGCATTGAGTCCTACTCCTGAACAAGGCTTCAGCTCCATTCCCTTAGCATAGAATCCTATAGAAGAGAGGTTAATTCCTGGAATTATGTTGGGTGTGACCTCTTGCTGTCACCTGCACATGTAAGGCAGCTTTTGCTTCTCTTTTGTACTGGGTGAGCTGACTGCAGACAGAGCACCAGCCAGGCTGTCTGTGGCCACTGGAGTCTGTGCAAAGAAACCTGGTGATGGGAAGGCTGGATGCATGTGTTGAAAACCTGCTAGATGAGCCTGTCACTATTGACATGGAACATGACAAATGTTCCTGCAGTCATTTCGTTCATTGCTGCAGATGTGGTTCCCTTCATTGGCTTGTGTGTATGTGCAGAACAGCTGAGCAGATTTGAGCACGTGTGTGAAGTGATCGTCTGGATTGAGTGCAGTGCTTAAAACGTTTCTTGTTAAGAGAGATGGATGTAAGTTCTGGGACCTTCTCGATTATTTTTGTTGTACCGAGAATGGTTGTTGCTTGAAATTAGATGGGAACCTACTGGTGGCAGTCCTTGAGCAGCCATTCTGTTTTCTGCTGTTTTATTGGGGCTTCTTTAACTGGATAGTTGTTTGTTTCCTTCTCTTTTTTTAGGGAGAGGTGATGGGAGTGCATTAATCTTTGTGTGTTTATGCTTTTCTGTTTCTCTGAATGTCTGCACGTATGCAGTGCTGATCAGAGGTGGAACACTTGAAAATGATGCAGAGCGTAGGAGTGACGCTCCCTCGTGTTTTGGAGACTGCTGCATTGTTGGTACATCACAGCAGCACCAGTGCAGAAGGTGACTTTTGCTTTTCGTGTGGCTGTGGTGGAGCTGAGCACAAACTGCCCCTGATAAAATGACTGTTAAAACTAACTCATGAAGTTTCTCCAGCACAAGAAGGGTGGAAGGAAGCTTGCGGAGTCTGACCTAATTTACAGTTAGGGTGCTTTGAGCCGGATAAGTATAAAGGAATATTTGGGTTTCTCTGGCTTTTGTTTATCTGCTTGTTACTATTTTTTACCTTTTCTGTGCTTTGTGCTTGTCTTGCACGTAGATTGGTTTGGAGGTTGGACTCGATGATCTCTAGGAGGTCTCCTCCCACCCCTGTGATTCTGTAGCAGTGGGTATGGGACTGTGGGGAAGACAAATCTGCATGTATTGTGTAAGTGATAGGAAGATGAAAGATCTGATCAGCTGTCAACAGGAAAAGGAAGTTAGCAACTTCTGATTCTTGGATATTTCATTAAGATGGGGGAAGAGAAGCTTGTGTCAGTTTGACTAAGACATTAATGGAGAGCAGATGGCAAATTACATCGCTGGATGCTTCGTGGCTGTTCTGAAGCTACGCAGCTTTAGAACTGTGTGTTATCTTCAAAACCTTGGGAAGAGTAAATCAAGTTCTATTAGGAAACGACAACAAAAACAACAGAGGAATAACTGTCAGACTTCAAAATCACGGATCTGCGGCCTGATGTCAGTTCTCCGGGAGGAAAGTGGAAGCACGAGAAGTCTTGTAAGAAAACAAGGTAACTGCATCCGTCAGGTTTTCCTTTCAGAAATAAATGATGTGAAAGCAGCTGATTTCTGAGGCGTGGTAACAAGGAGAGGGAAAGCATATGGATCATGACAAATTAAGTGAGGGAACTAAAACTTCAGTGCGTACATAAAATGGGTGCAGAAGTTTTTGGGATATGGAAGGTGGGATCACGCAGAATCAAGTTGTTCGTGGCTTGATTAATGCTATGGAGAATCCACTGAATTTACGGGTACTGAAGTGAAAGCCATACTGAACAGCTGAGCTGAAAATACAGCGTGAGCTAAATCCATATCCCGTTTCTCAGACTACTGGAGCAAAAAGTTTCAGGATTCCATGGAAAAACACACTGCAAAACCTAAGAAGGATCAGCTAGCTGTGCTGCTTGCCTGTAGAAAACCCTGGGACTTTTCTAATAGCTTGGTTGCACAGCAGTAAAAAAGACAGATGCCTGTTTACACATTCCAACGTGACAGCTGATTTGTAAGAGCAGTGAGGCCGTCCTGCTGTACTCTGCGTTGGAGAGACTTCTGAGCTGCTGTGCAAAGCTCCCAGCACTGTGTTTGGATTTGAGAGTGTTCCAAGGAGCAGGGAAAAAGGAGTCAGAGCTGACCTGTAGTGAAAGACTGGACAAATTTGAGGGCTTTTCTTTTTATCCTGGGAAAAAAAAAAAAAGTCCTTGTTGTTTAGTTCAGGATTGGAAAAAAATATATTCTGCTATAAAAATAATTTGTTCTCCCTACTGCTGTTGGATCAAGGACAAGAAAAGATGCTTTATTCTGCACCTCCTTGGGCACATCTTCACCATAGAAACTTTCTGAAAGAATAGAAATCCATTTCCCATGTCCGTGGTGATTGTGCAGTCCCACTCTTTAGGGGCTCTAAGAAGTGATGGATTGGACAGACTCTTTAATAGTTACGTGGATTATTTTAATGATAGAGATGGATGGCGCAGGTCTCAGTGACTGATGTGACTGCAGCACTTCAAGATGAGTTGCCAGCAGAAGTGAAAATAATGTGGATGCTGGCATGTGTTTTTTAGGAGAGAAAATGTTTGTTGGTGGGGTTACTTCTGCAGATGGTTAACCTGTGTATAATTTGCGTTCTTCCCTCCTCTCCATCCCTGGAGACACCCAAGGTGTCAGGCTGGATGGGGCTCCGAGCCCCTGATGGAGCTGTAGGAGTCCCTGTTTGTTGCAGTGGACTTGGATCAGATATCCATTAAGGGTCCCTTCCAACTCAAATGATTACATCATTTTCATTAATGCCGTGGCACTGTGGGGTGTTACATATAAATGCTCAGGGAAGCTCTGTAGTTAAACATGAAATAGAGCGAGAGCATTTAAAAACAGAGTTCATTCCTGCCATGGGAAGCACCTTCAATCAGCAGCATCGGGTAACTCAGAAGAGAGAGACGAGTTTGGCTGACACTCGAGGCAGTTTCCCTTCTTCCTTCCCTTTAGAGCAACTGCCTCAGTCCTCATCCGTATCAATTGCTTTTGCAGAATGCCCCTGGGGCAGATCTTTGGGTCTGGCTCAGTTTAGGAGAAGCTGCTTTTGTGGTGCCCTTCGTGCATCCCACAGTGCTTTTGGAGATGTGGCTGCAGGTATGCAGCCGAGCACAGGCTGATGTCTGTGGGCTGCTGGGGCTCTTGATGCAGCAGCAATTGCTAAAGTCAGCAGTCGTCTGTTGCTGTGTTTCCTTAACCAGCCAAGAGCAAGCATGGGGAGTGCTGCTGAGAAATTCAGCCACCTTCAGCCTACAGGAAGAGAAATCAGAGTTGTAGGTTCCTTCTTCCTCCTTTTGCCACCGTGACCCATTGCAACCACATCTTCCACACCTTCCTGCCCATCTCCTGCGAACGTTATCTTCACTGTGTCTTGATAAACAGTGTTTGTTCAACTGCAGGAATTTGTAAGTCTTTCTTTGCTTTTCTCTAAGAATCAGGGAGAAGTCATCTCTCCGTGCAGCTCGCAGCAAAGATTTCTGTTGGGAGAGCTCTGGGTGCTTCATTGCAAGGAGAAGCCGCTTGCAGCAGTAGCTGGAACAGAACAGAACTGAATGTGCAGGATTAAGCTTGAGGCCCCAGCTTCCTGTATAAGGGGAGAGGAGCATTCCCAGCACGAAGTGCTTGCCAAAAGGAAAAAGGGTAATGCACAAACATGGGCTGGGCGGATCACTGCGTCGCTGCCAGCTGCTGCCAGGCAGATTCCTGCTGGAGCTATGGGGGCAAAGCTGCCCCTTGGCCATGCTGAAGCCAAAAAGGGGTTTATTTCTGGGAGCGTTTAGGTAAAGAGCATCTCGTGTGAGTTTTATTATTTCAGACTGAAGCGAATGTTGATATGTAGGGAAAAAAATTGGAAGGTTTTGGAAGAACAAAGCGAGGAAATGGGAGATTTTTCTTGGAGCCACAGGCTTGTAGAAGGATCCCAAACAAGGGACTTTGGGGGCAGCATTCCCAGAGCTTCACTGGGTCCCCAGTTCCATTTGAGGGAGCCCTAAGTACTTTGTTTTTGTTGGGGATTCCAATGCAAGCCCTGCAGAGTCTCTGATCCTCGTGTCCTGCCCCTTGATTTGGTTTTCGGGAGGAACCACCTGAAGATCCAGCCCCGATGGAGTTTTGGAGTGCCTATAACTTAATTTCTAACAACTTCAAAAGCATTTGAGGTCACAAGACAACAAATCCCTTCCCATCACCTTCACAGAAGGAGCCTCTTTGGTCCATGGTTTCCCTCCAGCAGAAGGAGCACGTAGAAGCAAGGATGGGGCAGTTTGTTGGTTAGGTGTGGCCCTCATCCCACAGATCACAGGGCTCCTTTCTCTGAGGACACCTTGTCCTCTTCCTCGTGTCGTGAACTCCCTGGTGGCTCCTGGGGACTGAACGCTTCCAGGCACATGGAAGCAGCAGGGCTGGCCTCTTGTTTGCTGACCGATGACCACCCAGGTTCACGGCCCATGGTTTGTTTGCTCTCACACGAGGACTGGGAGCCCTCGGGATGCAGACAGTGGTGAGCAGCACCGCAGTGTGCAGGGCCTGCTCTGCCTGGAAGCTCTCTGGTTGTTTTGTCATCTGATTGCTGCAAGTGGTTTTATTTGCTTGTTGCATTCGACTGGCAGCACCCGCCTCCAAATCCATTTTCTCCTCTCTTTTTTTTCATGTAAACAGAGCTGTTTTTCATGAATGAAAAAAAAAAAATCTGTTCGCTTCGGGTTGTGTAACATCACAGTTACGTTACGTGCATCTGAGTTATGGAGCAGGATGCACTAAGCTCCCTGTTGCGGTTACGGTAAGTGGTGATCTTCTTTGATAGCAGTCCCAAAGCTGCGTGTGAATGGTTTAGAATGAGCGTGATAAAGGGTGAAATGCTTCGTTATGGCTTTGTTTTTGAAAACAGTGGTTTATGATCTGCTTCGATTTGAACGTCTGCATTAATCCTTTCAAAGGAGTGCAACAAATGCAGCGCTGTTTCTGGGAGCTCAAGAAGAGGATTTGTTCTCTAGTATTAATTTTTTTTAATGTGTTATTCATGAAGAAAGCGGAGCTGAAAGCTTTTCCTTTCCCCTCAGTAAAAGTGAAACTGAAGAATACAAAATGCTCCATGTGTGAGCAGGATCAGCTCTCTGGTTTGGGCAGGGGCTGGATAGTATTCCTTGTAGCACTTGCAGGTTGGCAGAGCCAGACATGGATAAATGCATGGGCTGTATTCATGCCTGTGTGCATGCTCTTGGTTTATTTAGGCAGGCAAAGTGTGTGAGCTCTATCTGTGCCTTATAGGTGCAATTTGGGGTAGCTTATCAAGCTGATAAGTGCTGTGTGCTTCCATGTATTCTTTCAATATGGGGTATTTTAAATCCGGTGTGAGCCTGTGGTTGTACTTAGACTTCCCACATCAGTGTAAACAAGAGGTGTAAGCCAGGTGACACCCATAGTGATATGTTTCACTTCATGTACTTTCTCATTCCTAGATTGTGCTCATTTTAATTGCCTGAAGTGACTCAAGGGAAAAAAACCAAGCTGCGTGTTCAGACAAGGAGCTCTCAAGATACGTTATTCCATCGCCTTACTCAAATCTTATGCAACAATTAGTTCATTAACAAGAAAAATATCTGTAATTAGTAGTAGAGAAACACCAAACACCACAGTTAGATTTTGTGGAAGCCGTAACTTAAATTATTCCTTGAATATTAAGGGCTTCATCTGCACGTGCTTCGTGTCGTTCTCAGAATGCATGGGACAAAATGTCGTGTGATATGACAGCAGAATTTTGTGATCAGGGGATAAAGTTAGGATGTTGCAGGCTGAATGCTCCTTTGGATTTCAATAACTGATTGTATGAGTAGATCTCATTTTTAACGTGTTCAGCCCCAAGCTCCTACAGTAAAGCTGCTGGTGTGTCTGCCTGTGATTCAGAATGAGGCAGGAAGAATGTTTCCATGTTTTTTGGGTTGGTTGTTATGTAATTTTTATGTATAATCGTTTTATATATATCTATAAAATTTTTGGTATACATATATCATTTTTGGGACGAGATTTAAAAAGGTGTTCTGCAGATAAAGCGTGGAAACCTGGAGCAGAAATGTGAGTCCAGTTCTCTTTAGGCTTTAACTAACAGACTCTCTCCTGCTGGAGGTGGGCCTTTTCCTCTTTGCTTTGGCAGATGTACGATGTGGGTTTGTATTTTATCACTTGATGCAGAGTTTTAAGGAGACCTCAGCTTGATGCCTAGAGTGGTCACTTGAAGCACTTGGTACCTTCCAGCATTCGTTGGATATGTTATTATCTTTCCTATTAATGGCAGTATCTGAAACTGATGGTTGCAATGGAAACATCATGTTCTGGCTTTTTTTTTTTTTCCTACATCCTGACTTCCAGCCACATTCCTTAATGTTTATTGTGGTTGCTTTACAATGCAGGCATTGCTAGAACGGATCTTTGTACCATAAGGAGAGAAGGAAGGATGTCACAGGTTTGTAGAAATCGCATTTTCTGAGGCTCCATGAAGATGGAGCTGTCTTTGGGATCATTGAGCATAAAGCTTATGGTAGTGGCAAGGAACTCAAAAGCAGAAAGCAGGCACAAGCATTACCCAAGTGCTGTAATTACCTCGCCTTGTTATTGAGTGATGGTGAAGCATGTCTCAACATGTGGCACGTCAAAGGTATTTGGAAACCACGCTTGTCCTTCATTAAAGGAAGGGAATGAAGCAGCCTCTTCCACGCTCAGCCTTGCCTGTGAGCGTACACTAGCTGATTAAAGAAGATTCTTTGCATAATTCAATTTTGCCAGCTGAGGGGGAAAAAAAAAAAAACAACGAGCTTCGTGGTTCATGTGCATTGCTGCACAGCTCCGTGTCCAAGGCATCCTCTGTATGAAAAAATGTTCCACTTTCACCTCTTGGCAAAAGGAGGGAGGGAGAATGAGGGAAAAACTGCTGCGAAAGTACATCCAGAAGCTCTGCTCTGTTTGTGTAAGCTCTTTCCCTTGTGAATTTTGTTGTGATCTTTGAGCTGGTGGCTTTTCATAATATGCTGGGCAAATAAATCTGCCCTGAAGCATTCTTGTCGTCAGACTTTCTGTACCGTGGTGTTTTTTTCTTGCACAGGGTCCTCAGGAATCCTAACACATGGGGAAACCCCCTCAGCAGCTCCAGGTGGATATGGGAGGCATTCGTGGCCCACGGGAATCAGGCAGGGGTTCCTCACCCAGCTTTGTGGAGGGGTCTCATGATTCCCCAGTCCTCTGTCTTGCTTTTCACGTGGGCACTTTTCACTTGTATTTGGACCATGCAGATTTCTAGTTTGGGGTGGTTAGGAAATAGTTGAATTGATATGGGTAGAGGAGGAGAATGGTTGCACGAAGGGGTTATTTTGCAGTATTTTTAGTGTAGATAGGCTTGATGGATTGTTTCTGGTCTTGGCCAACTCTGCTGACTTACAGGAAAGAAGGGATCCAGGGAGAGGGGGGTGATCTCTCCTTTAACTGTAGTTTGTAATACAAACTGCTGATCTGTTCCTCAGAGCCTCTCTTAGAGAAAACAAAACACAACCAGGCATTTTTTGGGGGGTGACTTCTAATGTAGACAAACAAGGCAAATCACACCCTACACCTCCTTGTCAGCTTGGCTTTGTGGATGCTACCTGTGGTTAGCTGGAGTGATTGCTGACAACAGCAGGCCGAGGAGAAGATCCATGAAAATTCCTTGGAAATGAACTATTTCTTTTTTATTCTGCCATTATAAGTCCAACACAAAGACCCATTCCCACTGAGGAACGTGGGTAGTGGGCACGGTGGGGGTGGGTCAGTGGTTGGCCTTGGTGATCTTAGAGGACTTCTCCAGCCTTTGTGGTTCTAGAATTGGTTCTGTGATTCTCCGTGGGGCTGCAGCCACAGCCTGTGCTGGACTGGTGGGATGGGACCAGAGTTCTTTGGCAGAAACAGGAGTGAGTGCCTCACCAGTACTGCACAGCTTAGCTCTGTGTTTGTACTGCTGATCTCCGTTCAGTTGAGGGCTGGGAAAATTGTCTGTTGACATGCATTTGCCTCGTAATATGTTCCCCTGTCCCCAAGAAGCATACGGTCTTGTAGGAAGGGCTGTAATGAAGCAAGCTGATACGCAGCTATTTGTCCTCCCTTTCTGGGTTACGTAGGAGTGGGAGGGATGCCAAATATTCAGCTTGTTTTGCAGCAGGCGTGCGGTCGCATACAACGCGTTCCTGCTTCAGATCTGTGAAGCTTCAGGAGGTGAATTCAAACGCAAGAGCTGGTTTAGGTTTTATTGATTGAGTGAATACACTGGGGCTGGGCAGGGGAACAGAGTACGTTCTGGTGGAAATGCATTCTGGCCAATGGGGCTTAAAGCTCTGCAGGTGAACAAGGCGTGCAGCTGTGGTTGTGACCACCCCATGCAGGGCTTCTCTCAGTGCAAGCTGAGATGTGCAGGGCTGGACTGCAGGCAGGTTTGGGGTTAGAAATGGCTGTTGCTGTTCCCTTGTTCTGTCTCAGGCCAAGTCGTGAGCCCCATTGCAGGGGATGACTGCAAGAGGATGCAAGGAGGTGGGGATGTCTTACAGCAGTACTGAACGAGCTGAATAACCTCACTGCTGCAGCAGCGATGAAGGAAAGCTGCTTCTTTGCCAGGTGGGGCAGGGACCAGCTGATCTGCACGTGTTCTGCTTCAGCAGAAAGCTTCTGTTCTGTTAATGGATGCAAGTGCTATTATTTTTTTACCTTCATTGATCCTTTCTGATCTCTGGGGGTAGCAGGGCAGGTTTTGTGGACATAATGATTGACAAACGCGAGCGTTTTTTGTTCCACTGTACGTCAAAGCAGCGTTCTGCTTTTCGGGATTAGTAAAAGTTAAAGCATTGGGATTAAACCCTGCACTTTCCTTTCTGTGTGAAGTTCAGGATATTTCACGTGGGCCTGATGTACGTGATGTTCTGGGCTTTGGAGAACAACGGAGTGTGCTTGCAGCCATCCCAGCCCACACTGTGAGAGAGGCACCAAAGGACGTGGTGCAGGCACCCAAACGCCTTGAGAAGAACCCCTCCTGTTGGAAATGCGACCCATCAGACAAAACATCATTTATTTTCATTGCTGATGATCTGAATTTCTAAGCAGTGGGACCTGGCTTTGTTCTGGGGAGGAATTGCTGGAAGCTGTGGTCAGGAGAGCAGGGAGTGAGTGTTTCGCAATGTATGTCAGGATCAGTTGAAAATAGTCTTAATATAAAGCCAAATACATCAGTCCATCCTAATGCAGGGATTGCTGGCTTTGCTTGAGCTCCCTTGTAGCTCTTGGTCGTAATTGCTACAGGCTTTTTGATTCTCAGTGTTAAACATTACTTTTTTTTTTTTTGTCTCTTTTGCTGAATGTAGTGAGTGCACTGAGTGTTTTCCTAGAAGTGGTTTTGCTGTTTTGTTCAGCGTCGTGTTTGGGTACAGCGAACACACGTAGCCAGTGAGGAAATAAAACTCTGTCAGACTCCTGATCATTCATTAGAGCTGTCAGATGTGTATTGGTTTTGGCTGTTCCCTCTTACACAGCCTTTTTTTTTTTTGTTATTTAATAGTTGGTCTGGATTCAGAGAGACATTCAGATGTTTTAAGCATAATGCACTCACATTATGTTTGCTTTTGACAGTCGACAGCATGTATCCAACCAGCCTTCTTAAATAGACCCCAGGGAAACAGAGCTGGGAAGCCAAAGTGAGCGGGCTCCTGCTTCAGCAGCACACTGCTGCTGGTTTGAGCTAATTATTAATGAGAATTTGCCACATGCCTTCATGGGCTTTTGACTTAACTGTTTGCTCAAAGTATAACGACAGATGCTGGGTGTTCCTACTGAACTGATGCCCTGTATGACTGATACTGTAATTCCTTTAGGTTTAGTGTAGCTACTGAATATGTGGAGCTCTTCCAAAAAAAAACAATCGAAATTCAGTTCAGCTTAAATTCATTCAATTTGATGATCTTTGAGGTCCCTTCCAATCCAAGGCATTCTGTGAGTCTGTGAACTGGGTTGGATGGGACCTCAAAGATCATGGAGCTCCAGCCCCCTGGCCTGGATGGGGTTTCCACCCACTAGATCTTAAGCATTATTTTTTTCTCTGTAATATGAACTTGTTGTATATGTCCATAACAGTGCAAGTACGTAAATAAAAAGGGTAGCCTAAGGTTAGGTGAAGTCTGTGGAAGCTGAAGATGGAAGAGGCATGGCTTCAGCAGTTCCTCTAAGTTATGTTCTGCCTGTACAGGTACACTGAAGTCTTATGGACTGTTCCTTACTAAATCCTTGCAATGAAGCTCACAGCACTCATGGTGGTAATCGAAATCTGATGTTCTAGTTTTTCTCCTGGATGCGTTAGGTTCCAGAGACTTGCTCGAGCTGTATGCTGGCTGTAACATTGTTTTTGTGTTAGTTGCTGGAAACAACCGTTACTTTCACATCACATTAGCCAGAGAAGCCCCAGTGAGATTTAGGGAAAGTTCCCTCTTCCAAATGACTGGAGTCACTTCATTTTTCTGCAGCAGTGTGTGGGTTGCAGAATATATAGAACCTGGGGAGGTAAGAAGCAGGGAAGAGCTGGTCCAAATAACAGCATTTCTACTAAGGTCTGTAACTTTAAAACAAAACTATTTGCCATCCCAGAAAAGATGGTAACTCTCCCATAGAGCCGTGCACGTTTCTTGCTCTGTTACAGTCTTCTTCAGAGGGATTTCAGTGGTTCTGCAGACACGTCAGCAGGATCAGCACAGTGGGGATAGCACTTCTTTGAGAACTGCTTGCATCATCCACACTACAGTAGTGCAGTGGGGAGAAGGAAGTGGTAATTTGAAGTAGGCATCTGAGGTGATGCAGAATACGGACATCTGAGTTTCCGTCTTTGAGGTGGAACACTGGGGAAGCAGAGCTGGGATGAGCAATTTCTCTGTCGAGGAGGGAGAATTGCAGCCCAAGCAAAAGTGACCCCAGGGAGCAACTGAAAAATTCATGAAGTGAAGCAGAGGAGCAGAACTTCTTGCAAGGGAGCGCCCTGTAGCAGCGTGCCTGCTAGATTAGTCCCTTAGCAAAGAGCTGTTCCTGGGAGAGAGATGAGAAAGCCTGCAAAAATAGACTAACGCTTCAGGTTTGATGCCTCTCTGAAGGATTTGCTGCAAAAAGTGCAGTTGGGAATGTAGCTGTCTCTATGGGAACATCTCGCTGCTATATTTAGCAAAAGTAAATGAAGCTTGTTTCATCAGATGAGCACGGTTTTGGTGAGGGTTTGATTGGAGGTGTTAAGATTATTTCGAGGGGGGAGAGAGACTCGAAGAATTTCTTCGTTCAGGTTTGGTGAATCACTTGTCTGGTATTTTTCGAGTCAAAAAGTGCCAAAGGTGTATATTCCTTCTGCAGGCAGTGTTGGGATTGGGTGACACTTCAACGTGAAAAATGAATGGCTTGGATAAAATGTGTATGGCAGGTGGCTAGCGGGGCATGTTCAGCACTGGACAATGCACGTGGAGCAGGGAATGTGACATCTCTTCTGTCTGCTCGTGCTGTGTTCACAGCATCCCTTAGGGGCAGTGCAGCCGGGGAAACGCCTGTTGAGCGAGCAGCACGCAGCTTGCAGCCCAACACTGCAGAAGGGCTCTTCTTCAGCTTGCTTCCACAGAAGGAATGTGGGGGGCAGGCAGCAGCAGCTCCAGCTGTGCTCCTGCAGCCACCTGCCTGCAGCTCTTGCGCTGTGCTGTAGCTGCTTGGTGAGTTCTTTTCTCCCTTTCCCACCATGCTGCGCTCAAGCCCAGCGCAAAGCTGAGCAGATCAGATGCTGCACATATTTCTGCTCTATAAACACAAGCTTGTTTACATTTGTCTCATTGCTGTTTTGACTCTAATCCCACTCTGATGCCAGAGGATATCAGCCGTGATGAACGGACCCCGGATTCTGCCGTTGTGCTTCCACGTGTTTGCTTCTCCTCTGCCTTCCTGCTCAAGTGCTTAACCACTTCTCTTAGGATATCTTCCAGGATTTCAGAGGCTGACCAGGGAGCGATTCAGAGGAGCCATGTTGCACAAACGTGTTCTGGTTACTAATTCTCCTCGTTACATTTATGATGGCAGGCGAACTTCAGCACTGTGAACTTATCCAGTAGCGCCGCACGTGTCATACTCAGGTTAAACCATAAAACCACCCTCTCTTTGCGAAAATAAATCTTGTCCTACAGAATTCTCTCCCTTTTGACCAACAGCTGTGCTTGAAGCAGATCCTCTGGCCCCTGTGCTGCCTTCCAGTGCCTCGGAGCAGCTCTGTGCTGCAGATCCCACGCGGAAGCTCCCAGCCTTCTGCTGCTCCAGCTTTGTGGTGCCATGCCGTTGTGCTCGCACCCAATTCTTTCTCTCCACTCGCATTTACAGGCCACATCTGCTGGTGAACTTTGTGCAGTCTGCCTGAGTTTTTTTCCTTCTTTTTTTTTTTTTTTTTTTACTAGAAGAAAGGTTTGTTTGTTGGCTGCTGGCTCGGGGTGGGACAGGAATGCAATGCATGCCCAGACCGCGCAGTATTTCCTGTTGCTGCAGCTCTCTGCCTCGGCACGGCTCCAGCACTCCAGCACGAGCAGCAGCAACGGGGGCAGCTCCCAAAACGCTTCGATTTTCATGGGGAGGAAAAAAAAAACCACCATATTTTTGACAGTGAATCTTTGTGTGGTGCTTGAAACGCGTCGGTTCGGAGGGATGCGCATGGTATTTATAGGTTCCCGTGGCAGGGAGCGTTAACCCTACAGGAGGAGCAGGGAGGAGGCTCCGTCAGCACTGATGTTTGTTTTGCAGCACAACATGGCTCCAGCGTGCTTCCTGTGGAGCTCCGCTCGCTGCGTTTTCCACTCGGTTAAAAATAGCGGCGCTCTTTTGTCACTGGGGTTAATTTCTGCCTTATTTGCTCTGTTTCGTTCTGCTCTTAACGCTGTTCTGAAGCCTCACTTCTGCACTGGGTGAGTTCTGTGGCAAGAAATACTACTCCTGGGTAAAAGGAAAGAGGTGGAGTTTGGACACTTCTGCCCAGGGACGCTACGTTTTGCCTTGTGTGTGATGCAGAAGAGAGATGAGGGGCTTTCCTCCTTTCATTATTACTTGGAGGTGCTTTTGTCGTTCTGTAGATGTGGCAGCTTTGTTGCTGTGTCGGACTCCCAGCTGATGGAATGGTGACTGTGGGGTGTGGCTGTGCAGTGAGGTTTGTTATTTTTTTAAGCAGGTCCATGTTTTGGAGTGCTTTGTGTCCCTGGCTCCACTGGAACACGGCAGGTCTGGAGAGGGCAAACACCAGGAAAAGGTTGAGCTGTGAATCGTGTGTGCTAGAATATATATATGTGCAAAAATACTATATATACTTGTACTTTTTATGTACTCATCAGCTACTTAGTTCCATGTGAAAAGGAAGCAAGCGTGCAGATTGGTCCCTTGGTCCAACTCCAGTCCGTCTTGGTCCTTCAGGATGGCACATGCCAACAGGGCAACTGGGCACCAGTATGGACAGAGGAAAACCAAGGCAAGGCTGACTGGCCATATCCAGGCCTATTTAAAGACCGTTCAGCTCCCTCTGTGTTGTGCTGAAGGAATCCTGCGAGCCCCAGATCTGTTACAGAGCTCATGTTCTCACTCACTTTTCATTCCCTGTCTGCTTGAACTTCTGGGATCACAAGATGAACCTTTCAGGCCTCTGAAGAGACGCACCTACATGTGGCAGTGGTCTCAGCAAAGCTCCATCACCTCATCAAGCGGAGTGAAGCAGAGGAGCTGGCCAGGCTCTGCACTGTGGAATGAAACTCACAGTTATTTTGCTCAGAGCGTGGTTCAGCAGGTTAATTAGGTTGTTAAAAGCTGTTTTGACTTTCTGGCTTCGTTATTAAACGTGAATGCCCCCAAAACAGCGGGTCTGCTCCTAAAGCCTTCAAGCTGGATGGCTGTGAGGAGGTGAGCTTTGGCAGATGGGTTGTTTTTAATTTAGCATTTCCTGGTCGTGACATCTTACTTTTTTTTTTTTCTTTTTTTTTTCGAATGCTTGCAGCACAGCAAGACAGCACGGATGTTTATCTTTAAGTCGTGGCTCAGATGAGTAGTAACACATGTGATATGGAGGATATACCATCATAAATATGTACGTCCAACTGTAGTGTACAGACTAGCATAACAGCTGTTTGGTTTTCCTTGGAATCCTTTGGATTCTCCCTGGAACCCTTGTGGTTTATGTGCTGTTCTGAGGCTTGCCATGGTTTCTCTTCCCTCCTCTTCAGTTCAGAGGCTGACATGCCCAGTCCCTGCATTCAGCCTTGAAGGGGCTACAGCAGATGGAGCATCTCAGAGCTGTACGGAGAGGGCAGCACTGAGTTCTGCATCGTGGTTTGAAATTCAGTGCTGTCATTGCTTAGGAAGCGTGCCTCCAGGAGCTCCACCCACCCATGTTTAGGGAATGCAGCTAACAATTATTACAAGGCAAAAGTTGGTTTTTCCTTGAAGCTGCTTCAACAAAACCATTTCCAGAGCACTATTTGATGAAGTGGAGGTCAGTTCTCTTCATGCTGCTTTGAGTTAACATCCATCCTGACTATTTTTCTCCTTTTTGTCCTGCCCAAAAGTAGTGTTTTGGGAGGATGGAGAGCACGCTCCAGCTTTGTGCTGTCCTTCAGCCATTCAGGGGTACCAGCTCAATCACAGCGTGCAGGTACAGCTTCTGAGATTGTATCCCAAAAATAATCACACAGTGTTGTTCATTTCTTCTGAAGAAGGATGGCTTTGAGGTGCTCCTTCGTTCTTATTCGCATGTTTCCTTGTGCCTTACAAACAGCCTTCTTCATGGAGCTCTTGTGATGCACAGCTGCCCTTATTGCATTGAGCTAGCTTGGCTGGAAACGTGCTGGAAGTCTCTTCATTACCCGGTTTCTGTGCTTCAGGAGGACTGGCTATCGCGTGCATTTAATTAGGAAGCAGCAGAACTAATTGGATGCCTCGTGGGCTGCGGGGGAACGGAGCTGGAGCTGCCAGCCTGCCCACCACACCTCCCAAGCACGCGGGGCTTTGCACGCAGCGGCTGCGTGGCAGTCTGGTTTTATTATTAATTGCATTTTTATAATGAATTTGTGACTTCCAGTGGCACAAATTAACTGTCTTTCACACAACTGCAGCGCAGTTTGATGGAAGAAGCCCCGGACTAAACTTTAGCTTAGGATGCACCCGTGAGGGATGAGCTCACCGTGTAACTCACAGTGCTGCTGCAGTTCATGCATTTGGAGAACAAAAGCACAAAAGGTTCTGCCTCCAAAGGGTAACGTGAGTCACAGGATGCTGTGGATTTGAGCTGTAGGCATGCTTGTGTGCTATTTTCCACTCAAGCAGTTATCTTCACTGTTTCCCTTCCCGTTCTCCTTACACAGCCACCCAGCGTGGTTGTACCTTCTGTTTGGACTTGTGTGGTTACAGTAATTTATTTAAAAACTCGCCTCTCTGTTTCCTTGTGCCCTTCCCAACGTTCAGCAGTGCTGTGGGTTCATTAGGACTTGGCGGAAGACTTTGAGAAGCACAGTTCTTTTGACTTGCAGAAACTTGTGGGCAAGGTGGGAATGAGCTTACCTGCAAGCAGTGTGCAGCCACAGGTTGTGAGCAGGGAGGCTTCTCATGAGGATGAGGGCAGGGAAGCTCTGGGTGGGACATTCCTCTGGGTTGGAGGGTTCAATCTGCACCAGAGCCCCTACGGAGTGTGGTACTTACATAGCCCTGATGACTTCTCAGATGGAAAGAATGGCTACTCGATTTTAATGCTCACCAAGAGAGGAGCATCCAGTGCTTGGCTCTTCACGTTATCCATTGAATTCAACTTAACAGGAGATGTGGTTAAAAGAACCTTTTAGATATTCGGGTATTGGGACAAGGGTCTGTATATGAAGTGTGTGTGTATGCATATAGAATTAAAACCAACTGGGAAGAGTTGGAGGAAGGCTGTGGGATATTGAATGGCTGACCATAAAGCAAGTGTAGACACGTGGAAATTTCTGCATGGGGAGAGGGTAAGAATCCTTGCCTTGGGAACTCTAGGAAGGTATGAGACCAAAGCACTGGAATTTCTCTTGAAACTCTGCATCCTGTAACCTCATTATGTTATTCTTTGCATATGCAGACCACCCCTGGTCTGGTCTTCAGTGCGTGAAGTTTGAGGGCTAACGTGATGGGATGTAGGTAACTTCTTACCTTGATTGTGTTCAGTAACCTCCTGAAGACGAAGCTCAGAAGCGTTCTTATGTGCAGATTCAGTAATTAGTTTTTCTTGCTTAACTTTATGGAGTCCCAGCCTTGAATATCTGCTGGACTTAATGGTGTAGTGAGCTGTGGTTCTGCTGAGGTTTAAGTTGGTTCATAGCACGCTAGCACCGTCGTCAAAGATTGACAAAGAATGTGGTGAAATAGAGGAGAGGGGGGTCTTCAAAGCTAATAAACCATGTACTGGAGTTCAGCCATTGTATATCAGGAAAAATAGGTCTATATGAATTTATTTCTTTTTTTCTTTTTATTCTAGTGTCCCAATGTAATATCAGCTTGAAGAAGCAGAGGAGTCGAAGTATCTTTAGCACCTTATTCTGCTGCTTTCGTGACTACAATGTCGAACCACCATCTACCAATAGCACCAGTGCTCTTCCTCCTTTGGTGGAGGAGAATGGAGGACTTCAGAAGGTCAGACTCTTCTCTTACTCTGCTATCTAAAGGGCTTTGGTAACCGGGGCTTAACTAAGTGCTTCTAAATGTTTGTCTCAACGGGTTTGCCTCATGGGTAAGGTATTCTAAGAGCTGATGGGGAATTGCTATTAGTATCCATGCAGCTACGGTTTAAAACTAACTTTTCCCTGAAGGGGATTGGCGCTACGTTGTGATCTGAAAATATCAGTTAAAACCCAAGTACAGTGTTCTAAAAATGTAGACTTCCCATAACACTCCAGATGCTGGGTTGTTTCCTAGTTTTAGTTCTCTTTTGCAAATAAGGGAAGATGGAAATATTTCATATGAAAGCAGAGTGAAGCTGCTTTGAATGTCACTTGAAAGTGTTTCCAGTGACATAGAAACGATCCAAAAAGGGAGAGAACTATAATCCTTTTGACTTTTTTAACCACTCCACCTGTGTTTAATGCACACTGGGTCCGGAAGAATCAGCTTTTTGTCTCCTGGCTGGATTATTCATAGGGTTGCTTACCCAATCACTCCATTTACTTTAAACTCTCAGCACTTTAAAGCGTTGTGTGTTAAGAGCAGTAGGTTACTTACTTTGAGTTCTAGCGATTAAACTGCTTTGACATGCACATAAAATCGTGTCAAATAAGTTTCCTGTGTTGTCTTTCAACCTGATGATACCGAGTGGATTTGCATTATATTACTGAAGGATTTTAGTTTAGTGAGAATGTAGGAATGCCATCTTTTCCATGATCTCCAAACTCCACTGGTGCTGTGCTTGACACAATCTTTCCCCTTCCATTTTTTAGAGGTTGCAAGAACAGATGTATCCAGGATAAGTTGCTAACTTTTAACTTCTGCTCTGCAAGCTAGTTTTTCATATTTTTCGCAGCTGATTTCCTGACTGCTTTGTCTTCTTCTCTGGATTTGGCTTATTGTTTGATTTTTATTTATTATCATCATTATTTATTTATTATGTGGAGGAAGAGAGGAAGGAAAAGCAAATCATCTGACAGAGACTGAGAATATACTTTGGGGGGGCAGGGTGTTAGGGCACTGAAAAATTCCTCTGCCAAGAGGAGGAATTATATGTTTATTTTGATATATATATATATATATTTTTTCCCCGTAGCTGAGGTGCATTTCAGCTGAAGTGAGGGAAATCTAGCCTGGGTGTGCTAAAGGAAAGCTGAGGATAGTGTGTAGCATGTATATGTATGTTCACCTTAAAAAGAAAGTAAATGGGGGACGTGTAAAATTTCCTTTTCTGCTGTGTCAGGTAAGGGTGACAGCAAAACTGCAAGTAAGAGAGAAATAAGAGGAACGTGTTTTAAAAAATATGTATAGAAAGCTTGAACTCAGATGCTCTGGAATCAAAATATTCCGAGTACAAAATGTAATGACTTTCTAGACAGTGTCTTAACCTCGAGCAAGTGATTGCATGTGTGTTTGCACAGGTTTCCATCCTCGTGCTGCGCTGCCTCAGTGAGCAGTTGTGCAATCCTTGTACGTGAGTCCAAAACACAAATCCCAGAATGCATAAAATTATCAGACTACGACCTAATTGGGTGGAAGAGTCCAGTGAATGCCTTAAAAAATAAAATAAATTACTAGAGCTCATTTTATTCAAATACAGTGAAACTTACTCAGACGTGTGCAGTTCTTTGTAGAAAGGAAATGAGCGTTGCTGAGTTTTTGGGTCATTCTCACTGAGGTCTGTAACAATTCAATTCTGAATGCAGGGCTGCAGTCTAATAAGCCTTGTATGCCTTTTCTGTGTTGCTTTTATATTCAGTGCTAACGTGGTTAGTGTAAGCATGAAATTCTTTCCAAGAGAGAAAAACAGTGTGGAAGATTTGGATATATTTGTATGTTCTCACTCTGTCAGGCCTGTGCTTTCTCCCAGAAGAGCTTTGTTTTAGAGCTGTGCAGGCAGGCTGGGTTTGGTTGAGTTACAGGGAGCAGCTAGTCGAGATTTGGAGGTGATCTGTAAACAGGAGGGAAGTACGTGCAGCAGTGTGATTGAGTTTCACTAAATCAGTGAAAATAAGCATCCAGAAAGGGCAAAACAACCACTTTTTTTTTTTTTTTTTTTTTTTTGGAGAGAAAGGAGAGCTTCACAATATGCTGCTTAAACTCTTCTGCTGTTTATTTAAAGCTCTTGTTGCACTTAACTGCATGCCAGGTTAGAATAGTTGAAATTCTGTTGAGCAGCTGTTCAGATGGTCACTTCGTTACCTCTGCTATTAATTATTGATCACCTCCCAGGTGACCTCTGACCACGGTGCAGTCCTTTGTGTATCCTTCAGAAATGAAAAGAGGAAATTGCACAATAATGTTAAACAGTTACTATTACAAACTGGGCTATAAAATTGCTTGGATGTACTTTCCTTCTGCCTGTATTGTTCAATCGAACTGTTACATGGAAACGAGCAGTAAAAACTGGAGGGGAGGGTTAAAAAAAAGTGAGACAGCTACAGCTGTTTCACAGAAATTCTCCATTGCTTCTGGCATATTCATGAATTGATGTGACAAGCTTCCTTCCTTCTAAGAGTCTCAAATCTTTCCATGTTAATGTGTTGTAAAGCAAGGAAAGCAACAAAAAGTGTTTTACAAAGCAGTATTTTGTTCAGAGGTATTGTGCTGATTTTTTTTTTTTTAGTTATTTTCATTTTTTTTTTGCTGTGTTGGGGGGAAAAAATAATACTTCCAATGGTGGTTTACCAAATGGTGTGACTTGATTCTGCTTGGCAAGTTAAATGTCACGTCACTTCTTCGTAGGACTGGAAGAAATGCCAAACTGGAGTGTGGTTTGGAATAAGGGAGTCTTACAGCATTAGAAAAAATAAAAAATAAATAAAATAAAAAGCCCAAAAACTTCTTGAAGTATTGAGTTCACTTTTAAAACTTCTACTCACAGAGCAGCTGCTTGTCCAAGTGTGACTTTAATGCTGGTAATGAATGGTCTGCTCTCTCTCTAATATTTCAGTACAACGTTTGTCAGTAGTAACTTGTATTTACTGAAACTGTTCTGTATATATATATATTTTTTCTTCAAATGCAACAGCTCTTTAATGCAGCACAAAGGTACGTTCGAAAACGTAGTATCTATTACAGTGGGTATATCAGCCTGCCTGCAGCTCGGATGCAGAGTCAGATGTGTCATGGGGAGTACACAATGTTCAGCCTTATGAAATCCTGGCTCATTTTTTCCTGCCTTCTCAGCAGCAGGAAGATTGCCAAGACCTTCCAGACAGTTTTTAGGGGCAGCAGCATTGGGAGAAGAGGGGAGTGTTTGTTCAGAACAAGCTCCGATCTCAACTTCTGTTCTTCAGTTAGCTCTCTGTCCCAGTAGGTGTAATTTCTGAGTGTGCCATTGTGTTGTTTTACTCCAGACAAGTTTGCTACCTGCATTTTTAAATATATGGAGATGTTGATGGCATCTGCAAACTTCAAGGAGGGAGCTAGGTAGGGAAAAAGAAAGGTTGTGGGGTGGGAAAAGGTAGCTGCAAACTCACTCTCTTCTCCATTGGCTTTCCAGTCCTGGTGGGTGATGGAACTCCAACATTTCACCATTTCACTTACTTCCCAGTTCCAACGCAGTAATCTCTGCTTTTGTTTCACACACTGTGCACACAGATTGTGTTCAGTGAGGTGGAGCATGAATGAGGGAATATGTTTTTCTTTTTATATTTCTTGGATCAGGGAGAATGTCTCGATCCACACTCAATGAGGAAGAAGACAGAATTAGATGAAAGTTTATTCTGGGGACAGCAGCTGCCCCCGCTGCTTTCCCTGTTACAAGAACGAAGCCGGAAAGGTCAAGTCCTTGAATTTCCCCTCACCCACCCCAACCACTACAAAAGCAAGGTGTCTTTGCCCCCACTGCTTTCTGATGCAGGATGCTGCTGTCTCCAAGGTCATGTTGGAAAACTTATTTTGATGACCTGTTCTCATGACTCTTCAAGGCATCTACTTTGGGGATCTTACTTTAAATATGCTTGAAAGTGCAGAGGAAAGGAAAAGGATCTTCTCTTCCATGTGAATATGGTTCATTGGAGTAAGAAAAACAGACCTTGCAGGGAACGTGTTCTTGAGATCTGAAGGATCTCCTTCATCCAGCAGGTGATGATGAGCAATGGTAGTACTCTTTCTTAACCTTCGTTGATGGCAGCAAGAAGATCCTCATGTTTGATTCCTTTGACCACCATCAGCATGTTGCATGGCAGATCAGTTTGGAAAATAAATCTTCACTGAGCTGCTTGATTCCTCTTTACCGCACTTCTTATTATAACCTTCTCCCGTGTCTTCCCAAAAGTCTTCTGTATCAAGAGACAAAACTGCATGTGGTCCAAGTCAATGAAAGAGTCAGACAGTTAATACGTTACTGCTCTCAACCTATCAGCAGTCCAGTATAAATTTAAGAAATCAATATGGTAGATCTGTTGTTTTGATCAGCTTCTACCCTGAATAGGTTATTCTTTAAAAGAAAATAGCTCCATATCTTTGAGCACAGGCTGCTTTCAAACAGAATGTTGTGGTTTGTCATTTGGTGGTCATTGATTCCCCATGTTACCACAGATAGCATTAACTTACAGATGCAGTACTGAAAATGTTGCATCTCCTACCAAAACTACATAGATCAGGGGGAAGGGGAGATTTATCACTGTATATATTGTGTGATGAAAAAGCCAGATGTCAGTGGCTGAGCAAATCAGTTTCTGTGTATCTTAGTGATACAGTGGGGAAATGTTGGTGTTCTGAGATTGTCTTTGTCCCATTACTAGCATCAGGTGCTCATGGAAAGATTTCAACAAATACAGTTATCTGCCATTACTCCAAATGTTAGCAATCTGACCTACTTCCCTTCCTGTTCCAGGAAATGAAGCAGGACACTTCTTAAAGTTTCTCATAGCAGGGTTGATTTCAAAAAGCATTTGCATGTTCGTGGCCACTTACACTTCAACAGCAGACTCTTATGTATATCTTTCTGCTTGTTTTTCCAAGTGCTGTCATAACCATTTTGGGTTTTGCATGCGTGCTTTTAGGATTCCACCTAGGGAATTCACTTCTTCTACTTCACAATTTAACAGATCCTGCAAGAAAAATATAAGCATGATGCAAGTGCTTGATCAACTTAATTCTAAATTCTCATGAAAGTCAGACTTACAGTAATACCATGGGGCACAGCTTTTATTTCAAGCAAGTTTCACAGCAGTGATCATCTCTGGAAGTTTGCAGGAAAGCCTGGTGTGATACTTGGATGTTTTTGTGCCCACCATTAAGATGATTGTTTACTGTAATGGTAGTGACGTCTCTGCCTCTCAAAATGATCTCATCTGTTGATGGAAGAGATGCTCCAGTTGTGTTTCATTCTACCACTGAATGGGAAGAGAGGAGAAAAAACAGCACAGAAGTTCGAAGTCAGTGCTGTATGCAGTAACAGTATCCTTGATAATGGTCTGATCCCAGGCCAGCTTATCTGACCAGCACCTGCTCTGATTCATTCCTTTGTCAAATGGCAGGTAGACTTCAGGTGATGCTCCAACAAACTCTAAAATGGAAGCATCTGTTGTATTAGTGTCTCAGACCCCAACATGAGAAGGAAACATGAGTTTGGCTAAGGTCCTGACTGTCATCTTGAGCACTGAAAGGAGTAAGGTTGTGGGAAGAGTGCTGTTACTTCTGCATCTGTCTGGCTGACGAAAGTGGGATTCTTTGGCTTGTCGTCCATCCATCCATCTCAGTCATTTTGCTGTTCTTTTCTGAGGCAGTTCTTTCAAGCAAAGTTAACTTGAAGAGTTGGGCTCTGTCCTGCTGTCCAACCGAGGCCTGGCTGAGCCTCTTGTTGCTGCAGTGAAAGCAGACAGATATACCCACTGGTAGATCTTAAAGCTGAAAAAGTTACAGTAAATACAGGTGCTTTCTTATTATCATCTCTTTTTAATTACAGCATGGGTTGTACCAGTCCAGTGTCCTACAAATCATAAATACCAGTATACTAACCAATCATTACAGCAACTAAAATTCAAGATCCTGTTTTTATTTATTTTTTTTTTACCCCGATTCCTTGAATACTTTGAACTTTGGTTTAAAATGTTTGAGTGCTACATTTACTGCTTCAGACCTTTGTTCTACCCTTTAAAAGCCATTACCCTTACAGTGATTTTTTTTCTTTTTCCCCAGGGTGACCAGATGCAGGTCATGCCTATACCAAGTGTATGTATTTTTATCCCTTTTTCTTTCAATAATTTTCATAACCTTTGCTTTGAATCATTTTATGTTGCAGTCTAACAGGTCTGTTTTGTGTTGCATGTTAACAGAAGGATTTTGTGTTCTGTCTGCTATGTTGTATACTCAGAGATGAACTGAACCACACAAGTACACAGACGAAAAGAAGACTTTGGGTTTTGTATGACTTTCATCTTGCATCTCAGCTAAATTGGTTTCCTCATTTCTGTCCTTTTGAAAATGCATGAATGAGGTCGTCTGAGAGTTGAGGTTGCATACTTCAATAGCAACAGAAGGTGGCTGGTTGTCACTGAGTGGAACACGATTACAACAGACTTTCCCTTATTTTTCCATACATGCCATAACATGGAAACACGCTTTGTGCTGAAGCAGAGTCCTGTGCCTGTAGCTGCATTACTCTGCTTGCTGGAGATGATGCTCTCATTATCAGCTCTCATTTTATGACCCTTAGTATTCCTTAGTATTATCTCCCCTAGATTAGATGTGGAATGCTATTAGGCATTTGAATTATTTTTCAAATCTAAAAAGAAAAAAGTCCTTCAAACAGAAGCTTTTAATTAATGAGATGTGACCATTTTGGGTCAAAAAACTGTTCTTTTTCAGCTTTTTAGAAGCTGGACATACTTTTTTGTGCTCCTCTGCTGTTTATAATGCCTTATTACTGCAGGGCTTTCCAGGAAACAGAACGCCAGTGCTGGTGTGTGGAGCTGCTGACATAGTGCTCTTTCTGGAGCTCCTTGGTAGTCCTAAAGAACTGAGTATTCCCCTCCATACCACTTTTTTTCCCTCATTTCCTTCCCTCGCATGTAGTCCAGCATTACAAGGGCTTTTGTAAGGGCCCTCAGTGCTACAGGGCAACAGTGTTGGGAGAAACCTCCCTCTTTCTAAACTGTTAGAAACATCTCTTTTTTCTTCCTTACTTCTGAGATTATTTTTAAGGCCAAGTTGGATGGGGCCCTGGCAGCCTGATCCTAGTGGTTGGCAATCCTGCCCATGGCTGGTGGGTTGGAGCTCTGTGATCTTTAAGGTCCTTTCCAACCTAAACCGTTCTGTGATTACATCTTACGTGGCTAATGCCTGCGTGTGTGTGGGGGTACATGTACATACACACATAATTTCTGTATGTGCAAGCTGGAAATGAAAAGCTTCACATCTATGAAAGTTAGAAAAGCTCCATCTTGATGATGGCAAAGCAGTGCTCTGCTAAGCAGGGGGAGTGGTAGGAAAATAAGGGACTCACGAGGTTTCTGTTTTCTTTCTTCTGTTGCTTAGGGACTGTTTAGCCTAGAGAAGACAAGACAAAGTGGGGATCTTATGCTTGTAAAGATCTAAAGGGCAGGAGTAGCTGAGGCCAGGCTCTTTTCAGTGGTGCCCAGTGACAGGGCCAGGGCTCAATCTGCAATGCAAGAAGTTCCATACAAAAATGAGAGAAAAACTTTACTTTGGGGGTGACAGAGCCCTGGAAAAGGCTGCCCAGAATGGTGGTAGAGTCTTTGGAGAGATTCAAACCCCCCCCCCCTCTCCACTTTCCTGTGTGACCTGCTGTAGGGGGTTGGACTACCTGATCTCCAGAGGTCCATTCCAGCACTTCAAGGCAGCAGAATTAACTCACCTTCCCTGTCATGGCACACGATTATTAAAGAGCAAGTTAGCACATATGCTCATTCCTCTTCTCCTGTGCCATCCGATGCCTTCTCTGCTGCCCAGGCAGCAGTGCCCGCAGGTGGCTGTATGACATTTATGGCCCTACGTCAGGCTGTTTCTTGCTATCACGCCAGGCCAGCATGCAGCACTGTGTCAACTTCTAAATACAGACCCGAGTGTGCTGTGCATAGAATCCTGGAATCACAGCATGGTTTGGGTTGTTCCAGCCCCCTGCTGTAGACTGGCTGCCCCACACCAGCTCAGGGCTCCATCCCACCTGGCCCTTAGCACCCCCAGGGATGGGGCACCCACAGCTCTCTGGGCAGCAGCATCAGTGCCTCACTGCCCTCCAAGGAAATAATTTTTTCCTAACATCCAACCTAGATCTCCCCTCTTTTAGTTTAAAACCATTCCCCTGGTCCTGTCTCTGTTATAGTTTCCTTTAAGTATCATAAGGCTGCACTGAAGTCTCCCAGAGCTTTCTCTCTCCCAGCTCCCTCAGCCTTCCTTTACAGCAGGGGCACTCAGCCCTCTGAGCATCCACGTATCCTCCTTTGGATGCACTCCCACCACTCCAGTCCCAGCTGTGCTGCCAGACACAACACTCCACATGGGGTCCCACAAGGGCAGAGCAGAGGGGACAGTCCCTTCCCTCTCCCCACAGCTGCCCCTCTGTTGATGCAGCCCAGGATTCTGTTGTCTGTGCTTGTATCTGTGATCTCCTCAACATTAAAAGACCAAAATTAAAGCAGTTCTTTCTGCTGAACTTGCAGGGGTTGTTTGTCCCAAGCACTGGAGCCCAGAGGTTTGCTCAGAGATGCTCTTCAGTCTGTAATTAAGACCCATTAAGGCAGAAATTCTTGATGCTCTGCTACATGAGGACATGGATGAGAAATGGGCTGTTTGAGTTGTATGTATTATACATACCAGCAGGAAATCTTTCAGACAGAGAGCGAGGTTGGTCGCAGTTAAATTGGACATTTACTTTTTATAGGGTGCATCGCAGATGTAATCGCTTCGAGTGTTTAGAGAATTCCTTAGCGGCTCAGAAAAGAGCACTGCCCTCCCTCCACTTGTTAAGCTCTCATTTTGAAGCCCTGATCAAAATACAAGGTTTTTATAGCTTTTTCATCTGTGTATAAAGTCTGCCTGGGGTCACCCATTTGAGAGCTTCCTTTGTCTTACAGACATACATACGTACGGCATCAGTGCAGGATATCTTCTGCTGAAATCAATTTTCTCTGTATTAATTGCACTTAACTGAAAAAACAATTAATTAAGTATGAATTTTCACTTGGCTATTGATAGAAAGAGTTGCTCACTGGGAAGCATTCCAGCTTCAAGTTACTTTCTTTGGGAAAACAAAAACAATATGACTTTGGGTTTTTTTTGTTTTTAAGGTGAACCTTATTTCTGTTTGTATGTTTTGTTCTGGAACTATTTCCAGATGAAGGCATAAGCTGAAGAGCAGCATAACTGATTTCTTGGGGGACTGGGGGGAGGGGAGGAGAGCTCTGCAAAATGATGAATTTTCTGGGGTGAAATAAATACAAACGTAGGAAAAAAGCAGTACCAGCTGACACATGGATGGAGTGGTAATCTGGTGAATTCTGTGGTGGACCAGACTTACAGATCTGTTCAGTGTAGCTCAGGATCCCTGTGCTTTCCTGGATTCTTCTCAGCTTTGTTTGGAAGGGGATATGGTAGAAGTACGAAGACCAGAACTGTAGCAACTTCAGCAGTCATGTTGACTGAGAAGACAGGTGGAAGCGTAAAGCGATGCATGTCCACATGATTAAGTATGTTAGGAGCATCCTTTAGCATTTTGCCTCTGTTTAAAATCCCTGAGTGAAGGAGTGGGACTGGAAGGAGCCTTCACAATCTGTGCAGAGGTTAAAGCTTAGCACTGGGATATCTGTGTTTCATTTGCATTTTGATAACTTCTTTTAAGCTTTTCCAGAAGAAAGCTTATGAGCTGCCCACTTCACAATAGTCCCTCCCATCTCTTGGCAGCTGTGCTTTAATGGGAAGATGTTGACTTCTGTTAGAGCATTCAGTGCCCAACTGCTGGGAGAAGCTGTTAGCTACACAGTGCAGCCAGAACAGAACTGGAGGGAGACTGAACACCAAGCTAATGCTCCGTGCTTAGGCTAAGCGATGTTTTCAGTACCCAAAGAATAAATTCTGCTTTCTGTGAGAAGTGTGTTGCAGAGAAGAAAGGATCTGCTTGCTTTATATAGCAAATTTTTGAAAGGTTTGTGTTGAGCAGCTGTTCTGGCTTCAGCCAGGAGCCCTGTTTCCCTGCTCCCCTCCTCTGGTTTCGTTAGGCAGTATACAGTTTCCATGGGACTTGAAGAGTTGAGCCATCATTCCTCTGCAAGGTCAGCTAGCTGATCAGCCGTGGGACCTGCCTGGAACGCAGGAATCCCAAACACCGACAAGTTTAAAAGCTTTAACTTGTATACAATTTATTTCTCATTGGCCTTGAAGCCCAAGCTAGGACTTAGAGTGCTGAGATACTACAGATTGTTTTCCTCCTGAATTCCGTGGAGGCCTGTAGTATCTTGGAGAGGATCACATAGTAAATGTGAGTTGCTGTTTGCTGCAGTTAAATACTCTTAATAGACTTAAATATTTTTAAAGCCCACATGTTAAAAAGAATTATCAAAGACAAATAAACCGTTCACCGTAAACTGGGATGAAAGTCTGGTAATTACAGCTCTTCTTGGTTGCCTCTCCACCAGTGAGGAAATTAAAGTTTGATGTGGAACAGTGCCAGTTTCTGCATAAAAGCTTTTCTGCTCTGGAAAATGTGGGAATTTTTTTTGGATGAGGAAGTTTCAAAAGCAAAACAAATGGATTGATATCCTACATAGAAATCCTTTAAGTTCCTAAAGCCCCAAGGATGTCATCTTTGCTGCAGAACTACCAGATGTTCGTAGTCTCACAGCTTGCAGTCCAGTTTCCACATCCCTGGTAGATTATCAGGTGGCTGAATGCGTTTTCAAAGTTGAAAGCAGCAGGATTTTGAAAGGGAAAGATGTGTTTCTTTTATTCGTATGTGCAAACAGGTGTCTCTGGGAACAGGATCAGATGGAATTCAAAACCCAAGCACATAGGAAGGCCGACCTGCCAGGGAGTTCAGGTTCTGAGAGGCAAAAGTGCTCATGTTTTCATAGCCCATGGTGTGTGTGCATCCTTTTTTTGATGGCAGGTGGACTAGATTCCAGATAAAGAGCAAAGATAACTGTGAAGATCATGTTCACATTTTTCATGTACACGTTTCTATATGAAAGAAGATTTATTTCCATATATTTTCCATGTTAAGTTCACTCAAAAATTCACACTGAGTAGTAGGAGTCTGAAGAGTAGAAAGATGAATGGGTCTATTTTATCTTAAATATATATATGCTTAAGATATTTTTTACTTCTTCAAAGACTGACACGAAATGTGTATCAGTGGATTCTGAAGATGACTGTCTTTAAATGGGTGTGCTTTTCATCTGTTAAGCTCTTAGTTGCTTTAGATTATGTTTATCTTCTTCTCCTTATGAAAGGTGGAGGTGGAGAGCCTTTTTGATTCTGAATTAGGAGTGAAGAGTCTACATTCCATAAAACTGGCCCTAGTCTTCATGTTAGTATGCTGCCGAGCAAAGAGGGCTCAAGCAGTTGTGCAAGTAATGTATATGTGGGACTCTTATCACCTAGAAAGAGTGTCCCATAAATTTTGGTCCCATTACATTACTGTGATGCATGCCTACTTTACGGGCATTAAGCAGCAGTGGTTTCTTAAAGGCCACTGTTAATATGTGCTGAGAGAAAATATATTAAGACAAGTGACTTGTAAGTAAGGCAGCTTCTGTTTCACTAGTTAGAGAAGCTGTTGTTGATGTTCACCTTAAGGAGCTAAATCAGTTTCAGTGAGCCCTCCTAGAAATTGCCCAATCATTTATACTTTAGCTAAAGACATTTCTATCTACATCCAGGATCTCGTTTGTTAGTGGCTTCATTTAAACAAGAAGTAGCTAGGCATCCCTGGCTAGTGTATTTCAACTGGACGTGATTAGGGGAGAGCAGTCCTTGCTGCTGGATTGTGCGCAGTCTTACTTACTGCCGTCGCTGCTCTCTGCCAAAGGGTGACCTCAGATCTCCAAAAGCGCCTCTACAAAAGGCACTTGTATCCAGAAAGCACAAAGAAAGAAAGGATGGATGCATCCTTAGCAGAACAGCAGAACCCAAACAGAACTGGTGAGGGAGATGGCAGGAGAACGAAGTGAGTTCTGTATCCTTTTTTTTTTAATATTCTTCCCTGATTTCACTTCCTCTCAGTCTTGAGCTTCTGCTTATTGATAGTCCTCCGTAAAACTATTTTCCTTCCTCAAAAAGACCTCTTTAAGCCAGCAGTGCTTTCCACTCCAACCAGAAGAGTTCCATTTCTGTTCTTTCAGGAAACTGTCAGTGTAAAATAATGTAACTGTTGCAGGTTGGGATGTTAAACTGGGAGTTGAGCATTCAGAAGACCGTGTGACTGCACTGCTTTTAAGAAAAAACAAGGCAGTTCTTTGTGTGATCAGTACCAGTTTTGTAAGGGCAGCATATGCTGAATAGTCCGGATTAAGAGAACTTTCTTTACTCCAGGTTTGATGCCTTGATTCTCAGTGCGAGCCACGAGAAAGCTCTGTCAGCACCCTTACAAGTGGTAAAAATGAGAGTGGGGTCACGTTCTGGAGGACAAAGTTGTCTTCCCTCAGGATCCATTTCCCCCCTTCGTGCCCAACAGAATTTGTGTGAAGGTCCATCTATGTGGAGTGACCAGAAATAGTTCTGAAGGAGCAGGATAACAGCAGCGACTAAAACTGAGGCGTTAGGAAGAGGGCCACTGGGGGAAGATGTCAGTGCATCAGATGTCCCACTTCTCACTGTTGTTTTTAATTAGTGGTGGTGTCTTGCCATTTTCATTTGGAGCGCTTTGGAGTTCATTCTGAACGATTCTTTCATTTTAGAAAGCAGAAAAAATCTGTATGGGCATTGCATGAGCCATTGATTTCCATATGTGTCCTTGCAACAAGCCCGGACAAACATTCAACTTTGAGTAGTGCTTTCTGGTTCTCAGAGACTGACTGCTAGAACAGTAATGCTGGCAAAAGTGTGCCCCTTCTATAGAGGTTTTACATTTTCTTGTTGTCTTTTCTTTTTTTTTAGCCACCAGCTAAATACCTCCTGCCAGAACTGACAGCATCAGACTATGGGAAGAAGTGTGTGGTCATTGATTTAGATGAAACTTTAGTGCACAGTTCATTTAAGGTGAGTACATCTGAAAGTGATCTCTTGCACCTCTCCTCTGCCCGTGAATGCTGTGGGAGCTGTTAAGCAGCTTAACACATTAACTGGTCTTGCAGGCTCTCCCAGGGCACCTGGTAGTTCTTGTTGTTCCTTCAGCAATTATTCATCCTAATGTAGCTTTGAGTACTATAGGCACCACTGGTTTTTGATTCCGAGTCTGAAACACATCCTTGAAAGGTTGCTGGCTTCGTGGCTTCAACCCAAAACTATTCCAGCAAGGAGCAATGTTGAACAGGTACAGAACCTGATGCTCTGACATTTGGGATTGCTTTTGATGTTTAAGGGACGCCATATTCTTCATAGAGCACATAGGTGGAGTGGATTTGGGACATGAGCAGTCACTGTGCTCCATTGCTGGAGAAGATTGCTTCATTTGTAGTGGGAAACCAAATAGCAGTCCGCTGTCCTGATCTCAGAAGTGTTTTTAAGTATTCAGCTCTCACAGCAGGAGAGCAAATTGCATTGAGCTGTTGCCGATGAGTCAGTCATTTTGTGAAGCAACTTCTATAAGCCTTCAAAATTCAGCATGTGGTGGAAGTAGTGGTATTTTTCTATTGTTCAGATAGGTCCAAAGTTAGAATCAGATAATTCAGTAATGCAAATAGCCTAAGTTGGCTCAAAGAACTGTAGTATTTCTGATTAGCAAATGTCAGACATCAGTAAAGCTGTAGGTTTATACTTTGATACTGGAGAATTTTTCAGACTCTTTACTAATAGCAAGCTTGAGTTCACACTGACTTCACAGTTGTTGGGTTTTGGTTACACTCCAGTTTTCACTGCTAGCATAAATTCAGCATTTTAATCCTGGAGTATTGAGTTGCCAGCATTTAACTATGCAAACCATAATTCATGTGGTGGTTAAAATCTGGCAACACTCTGTCCTTGTTGACTTAGAGGAGACCTTATATGGAGATACTAGAACAAATATTCCTGTGCTTCCAACTGAAACTCAGATTTTTCTCTTTCCTTATTACTCCTAATGGTACACAACGATCTGTGGTGGTGTACTGGAACCTCTTAACCTCGGTGCCAGATCCCTGTCTTCTGTACCCAGACTGAAGTTGTGCTTGAGAATTGTTCCACTGAGAGGGGAAGGGAGGGGACCATGCCTTCCTCATTAAGTGAGAGTCAAAAATAGGCATGGAAAGCTGGATGTAGAAGTCTAAATTTACATAATGTTAAGTCTAATAATTATTTTTACTTGAAATATAAAATTAAATTTGGTTTTGTTTTGTTTTTTTTTGAATGCTGTGGATAACTTGGTGCTGTGATTTTTTTCTCTGATTCTCGAAAGCAAATGAGATTCCATTCAGGTGGTTAATACTTATATATAATTATTAACCATTTCAAAGAAGTACGTTTCACTGTTGTAAATCTTTTTGTGTAGGGTTGAGACTGCTTGCTCAGTGGGCTCATTTTCAAACGTGGTTGTCCCATTTATTCGAAGGATATTTAATATTTAGGATAAATCAAGAGATTGTTCTGCTTGGTCTTGAACACTGTGAGTTGGAAGGGATCCATGAGCATCCTTGCATCCAACCCGTGGCTCCACACACGACCACCCAAAAAAGAGAAAAGTAAACTTTGGAGGAAGCTGCTGGAGTTGTTGAGTGTCTGTCAGTCTGTCCAGAGCATGTTTTGGGTTTTCTGTCATAAAGGGTGGCACTTCATTTCAAGTAAGGTCACTGTGGCCATCAGAAATCCGTTGGGTTATCAGAGGACCAGAGGCTCTGTACCCGGATAATTGTGCTACTTCTGTGGTTTCTTTTAGATGTTTTTTTCACTGAAGCATGTGCCTTACCCAGGTCCCCACTTAAAAGCCATAAGAGCGTGCATAAATTTGTGATTTTGAGCACAAAAGGCTTTATTTGAAACACGTAGTGTTGTAGGATTCATAATTCTGTTATGAAGTGGGCTTCATATTTCAAATGCAGGTAATTGTGTTGGATTTCTTTACGCAGCCGGAGATGCAGGGTATTCAAAGTACTCTTTTATGAAAGCAGCAACATCTGAAGAAGGGTAATTCTCATCTTTTTATGCCTCTGCATATTTGTGAAGCTTTAGGAGAAGGCATTAGTCTTTAATGTTAAATGCATACTAAGGAGAAAGTTTGAGGTGCTTTGGCAAGAGTAAAAAAGGAGCAGATAGACATTATAGTTATCATTCCCATCATAAAACAATAATAGAAGTAAAAAAATCATAAATTATTAAATCAAGAAGATGTAAATATTGTCTTGTATAAAACAAATTAAACCACATGCAAGTCTGGAATGTAGTCATATTCAAAACTGGCTGTGAAACTGTTTGAAATTGTTTTTTTTTTTAGAACGTTTTCGAAACTTTGAAGTTTTTCATTAAGTAGAGACAGCTTTAAAAAGTTCTTATTGGAAATGCTTTGTCTTCTTTCGCAGTCTCTCTGCGGTTCCCTCTTGGCATGTAAGTGCTTCATGCGTGCAACCCCAGGAGCCTTTAGCCAGCAAGCTCTGTAGACACTGCTCCTGTCTTCCCATCGTGATGAAGCACAGCATCCCAGTCCACACTCCCTTCCTCACTGCCTGTGCCAACACCACAGCTATGTGGTACCTCAAATACAAGTGGGGGAAGCACGCAGCTAGTTGAGAGTAGTTTGGTTAGTGCTGCAAAGTCTCGAGGGTGAGTTTTATTGGTTGGTAAGAGCTAAGTTGCTAAACATCATGTGGTTTTTCTCTGACATCTGGTTGCTGCTGGTCCTGTTGGTAAGAAAGATCAATTACAGCTGTGATTTCTTATTTTATCAGTGGGCTTCAGAACTGTGCAACTTGCAGTGACCTATTCTTTTTCTGCTGGTATAGAATACTTGTCTTGCTGCAGGGAGTCATGCATATAAAAATGATGCAAGTGTGTGCACGTCTCTTCAAAGTATGCTCAGAGCTGGCAACCACTTGAGAACTGGTGGCTGAGTCTTACTGGAAATTCATTTGGGTTTCTTTCAAGGTGAAGCTTGGCAACATTTGTGTACCTGTTCTCTTGCTGTCAGAGGGGCTGCAGAGCAGTACAGCATCATTGAGGTTGGAAAAGACCTGTAAGATCCCCAAGTGCAACCATCGTCCCACCCCCACCATTCCCTCTGACCACGTCCCACAGTGCCGTGTCTCCACACCTCTGGAACCCTTCCAGTGACACCAGCACCTCCCTGGGCAGCTGTGCCACTGCATCACCACTCTCTGAGAAGAACTTTTTCCTAATATCCAACCTGAACCTCCCTGGCACCACTTAAGGCCATCATCTCTTGTCCTTCTGAGTCTTAGGGACTCCATGCAGATAGCAGTTGGAGCATTCTGTGTCAGGGGCAGAGAGTTTGATATCTAGAGCTTTGCTTGTTAGAAGCCAAACTAAAATGTAGATTGGGTCTGAAGGAATTTGAGGCTCTCTTTAGCTCCTCCTGGGGCAGTAGTCATCAGCAGGCAGCTCTGGCCACTCTGGAGGTTTGGTTGTTGATAGTGGTCTATCAGTAGGGGTCCTGTGTGGAGCCAGGAGTTGGGTTCAGTGGTCCCAACTCGGGTTACTCTATGACTTGCTGTCCAGAGTCAGAGCAGCCCAGCCTTACTGAGGGTGAGTGTTGTGTTTATTCAGAAATAAATCCTTACGCCTGTCATTCAACAGTGGAATTAGAAGCTCCTTTCTGCAGTGAAAGACATCGAGGTTATGTTTTAGGTTTTTTTCCCTCAGCTGCTTCTTTGGCACTCCTCAGTGCCCTGAATGAGTCCGTGGAAGCTCTTCTGAGATTCACCAGTTCTTCAGGGCCACCCTCATCTGTGCTCTTTAAGTGTTGATCCAGAAAACCAGGTGGGAAGGCATGCAGGAGCTGAGTGAGGCTGTTCTCCAGCATTAGCTCAGCGATGCCTTTCTAGCTCCTGGCCAGCATTTGTTTCAGGCTGTTACTGTGAAGCACACTGTTAATCAGCCCAATTAAGCAGGGCTCGGCAGCTTGCTCCTGCAGCTGTTTCCAAGCTGTGGGTTACAAACTTCAGCCTGATGCTTTTCCACGAGATTTTTTATCACAAACGTAATGCGTGAGCCATACCAAGCATTTCTACCCAAGTTTGATGTCCATTTATACAAGTAAATATTGTTAGCTGTGTGTCCCCCAGTTACCACCACCTAGCCAACGTTAGACTGTGCTCTTAAACCAAGGGGACATATTTCTGCCTTCCAAAGTCATTTTCCTCGACTTTAAGAAATGAGCTGCATGCAGCAGGTTAGAAAAATGGATTCCAGGACGTGGATAGGGTATGCCTGCTCTTCCCTTCAGGATTAAAATGCTGTTTTGCATGATTAATTCAGTCAGCATAGCACGTTTTTCAGGTATCACATCTTCAGAATCACTTCACTACACGACTTAAGTTCTTTCTTGCTGTAGCTCCCGATTCAAATGTGTCATTTAGGTTTCACTTTTACCACTGCCTTTACTTTAAATGGAATACTAATTGATGACCCTAGAGTAGCACATGTGGGATTTCAAATAGCAGAATTTCTTTGTGATCATCCACAGAGACTTGATGAATTACCCAGAGAGGTATTTATCCTGATCAATGTGCTCAGTGGTGGTGGGGATTGCTCGAGCAGTGGAGCTTATGGCACTGTATGAAGCTTAAAAACAGATGAGAGTTTGGGAGCATGGGATCTGGTGAATGCAGCTGCGTTTTGATTTCTGTGTGTACTGGACCCACACACGGGGTGGATCAGTATAGCCAGTACTGCTCACAAACTGATTCCTGAGAATTAAGTGTACTTTTATCCCTCCGACATTTTCCCTCTGGTGATATTACTTCTGAAGTTGATTGATTTCCCTGTCGTCTTTTCTAGCCAATTAGCAATGCTGATTTCATCGTTCCCGTTGAAATCGATGGAACCATACATCAGGTAAGCACTGTTGTTCTCTTAACGTTGCTTTGGTAGCACGGCTGTCTGCAGCGTCCCAGAGCATTGCCTTTCTGTGTGCTGCTTTACTCGCAGCAACTTGTTTTCTTTGCAGCGTTCAGGTAAGTGGCTTCTGCCTGCGAGTCTCCGTTTTTAACTTTTCCAGTTCTTCAGTGCATAACTGCTGGTCTGATGTCAAACATTTCCAATCAGGAAATGACCCAAGGAAGGGCTTTCAGATGCTGCTGCACCCATTAAAAAGCTGCTTTGGAACGTTGCATTCCCTCCACTGACAAATGGGCAGAAGTAGGCGTGAATGCCTGGTATTAGTTCACAGACTGAGCTTTGTGTGTAAAGGGGAGCAGAGCTTCTCAATGCTTGTGGCTATTTCTTCCCCCTTCTGTAAGCAACTTCAGTTCCTCTGATGAGAACTCTTAGAACTTCAGCATCTTTGAAGGGACTGGGTGAAATTTTGAGACACCTAGTTTTTGTCCCTTGTTATTTAAGACCTTCACTTACAACTCTGAAATTGCTCTCATGTATAACACATCATTTGTCAATCAGACCCCTTCATGTACCTTAGTTTTGGTGTCTTTAACCAGTAGTGTTGCCGAAAAGTAATTTCCAGTACTGTAAGTTTCCCACTTCAGGCAGACACTGACGTTTATGCCTGAGGCAGATAGCAGCAGTTACTGCGAAGTTGAGCCCTTCTGATAAATGAAGTGGTTGGAACAGCTTTCATTGGTTGTTGAAGGTTAAAGATGATGCACTTATTGAGTTGCAGATCTTCTCTGGATGTGATTCAGTTGGGATTTTAAATACTCTGATTTCTGAAACGCAGTCTTCTTTGTAAGGATTATTTTTTACTTGGACAAATACGATAGTATTTTTAGCTTGCAACAATTGATAGCTAATAAAGTTAGCTCGTGATTTTGTTTGATTTCCCGTTATGAAAACCATCTGTGTAACTGTCACTCTCAAAAGAATTACTGAATGATTCCGTGGACTGAAATGGATTTTAAAAGTGATAGTTGCTCTGATAGCTTCTGTGCCGTGCCTGCTTTATGCAGAGGAAAATCAATATTTCGGGTGCTTTAACCTGTGATGTTCACTAGAGCTGAATGCTTAAAATGTGTTTGTGATGGTTTGGGAGGTCTGTGCTGCAGTAGTGCCTGTCTTCATTGGGTTTGGGCTTTAATTGCGCTTGGTGCTGTAGCGGTGACATTTTTTTTTCCTCCTAAAGTTTCCTAGAATGCTTTTGAAAGGGAATAAAACAGGTTGCCTAACAACCTATTTGTAGCAGAACCACCAAAGGCTGGGCTTTACTGTCAGGCACTCCAAAAGCTTCTCCACTCTTCACTGCCAACATTCAAATGGAGTGCAGTTTGACACTTAAGGTGAAAAAACAGGAATTTTTCGTAGTATTTAAAGGTGTTGTTGGGGGGGGGAGGGGTGCACAGGGGGAACAGGTCAAGGTGAGTGAGTTTGTTCGTACTCTGAGCATGAAGGATAGGAAGGATGCTCTCGACAGAAGGTCAAGTGAAGACAATTTCAGAATGTGCCTCACTGGAGACCTCCTGTGTGATTTTCAGGAGATTGCTTAATCCCAGTGAACTTCCACGCTCTCATCTCTAAAACTGGTGAAATGTCTCGGTCAAAACTGATGGGTAAATGGGTTTAATGGTAGGGAATTTCTGATCCTCGAAGTAACGGTAATTTATCTGTCTGAATTTGTCATCTTGACTATTTTCTTAAGGAGTTAATACTCAAAGATAAGGGGAATAGCTTTGCCTATGTAAAATGCCATGGGATGTGTGAGAGGTGGAGCTGTGCCATCAGTAGCACATCCTGTTTGCTTTATGTAGAACCCCATGGAAAACAAGTGGAGAACAAGGTTTCAGAAGTCCCCATTTGGAAGGAAATTTGACTCAGGTCCTCTTCAGATCTCACATACCAAAACTGCAAGTTTCTTTTACGAGGTGAATTTGTGTTTGCCCTTGAGTTGCTATACGCTTCCAAGAGATTTGATACTGACTTATCAGACAAGTTATGTTTATGGTGCTCTTTGTTGTTGCACAGCAGAGTCATTCCAAAAGGCTATCCTGAATTTTGGGAGTTTATTATCCCTTTCTCCTGTGTAATCCAGAGGTCAGAGAAGCTTTTACAGAAAGGACCACTGGATCATTGCCTGGGATAAACCAGCTTCTTTAGATTAAAGAATATAGCCTTTCTGAACACTCCCTTTGACCCTTTCCCATCTTTTTCTCTCTTGATCAAACTTAGCTCACCTGTTGGGGGATTAAATGACTACTCCTTCCTAAGGAAATAATTGATGTGGGGGACCTGTCGTTCCTGCTCTTAGAGGTGTTCAGCCTCTGAAGAGGCCGCGAGCTCGTGTTCCTAGACAAGAATTCCCCACATTGTGTTGGAAATTATGGCAAAGATTTAAAAAGCAGAAATGAATGCAAACTGACACTATTTTGGCCAGTTCTCTTAATTTCTTTTTGGTTCTCTGAATAAAAGGAAATCAGAGCTGGTCCCCTGTTCTGCCAAATTATAAGTGAGAAACTGTGGGAAGTGCAGTGGAATGTGTTGCAACTGAGTGCTCTTCAGAGGGAGTTAATTGAGGATGAAAGTCGTGGTTGGAGAAAAGATGTTTGACCTGTTTGGTACCCTGACAGAACTTCTGCAGCAACATGTCCTCTCTCCTAGAGTGTGCTTCTGTTCGTAGAATCACACAGAGTCGTTAAGATTGGAAAAGACCTCCAAGGTCATCGAATCCAACCATTAGCCCTTCAGCACCACACCCACTAAACCACGTCCACCACTGCACCACTTCCTTGTCCCACTTCATTTCAGCTTGGTGTCACCTGGAATTTTGTTCCTCAGTGTAACTTGTTTATTAATTGCAACTGTATTTTAAGTGGTTTTTATATCCTTAAATAATGGCTTCCTTGAAAAGCTAAAGAGGTGTTTAGCCTGTCTACTCCGAATGTAATGTACAAAATGTTTTGTAACATTGGGAGCAAATGCCATTCAAATAATGCACTTTATTTTCTTACAACGGACAGAAGTCCTTAATTCTGTCACAGAAGGCTGTCACCTGGTTCAAGTAATCCAGGATAGGCTGTATCCATTCCTGCTGGCCTATTCTTGGTTACTTGCACTGGGAGGCAGCTGCAGCACTGCGAACTGGGAAGACCAGGCTGGAGGATGCCAAACTGGGAAGACCAGGCTTGAAAACAGCCAAACTTGGAAGACCAGGCTGGAGGGCACGTGTTATTTTCCCTGTGAGAAAGATGCACCCAAGCAAAGACACAAGAAAATGTGGAAGCATGAGATGTCACGGGCAGAATTCTTTGTCATTACTTGAAGACTGTGTTATTCTCAAGTTCGCTGTGAAATGCAATTCTGTCTCCTTTGGTTTGTGAGTGCTAAGTCTTCTTAGGTTAGGACTGCTTTGAGGTTTAGCAAAACTGTATGTGGAAATATGAAATGCTTGAAAACGGTTCAGGATGACTCTTCTTGTGCTGCCATTAGCAGTTGTAAATCCAGAATCCTGTGAAAACATGCCCTGTGCCTGATTCATCCCCCAGCATTTAAAAGTAAGGTTCATAGAAAGTGACTGTATTTCTTTAAGTCCTCGCTGTGCTTAGAAAGATATTAGCGAGCATACAGTACAGAAAAAAATGGAGGTTTTGTTAATGCCTGGAAGGCAGTGTGTAAATCTCAGAAAAATGCCAGGAGCCATTTAGTCTAGAGACTCAAACTGAAGCCATCAGGCAGCAGAGGAGAAAGCCAAGCCACAAATAACCACGCTGCATTGAGATTCAAGTCCAGCCGCTGACAGAGTAAAGGGAAAATATTCCAAATGAGGAGGAAGAGGAGAAAAGAGCCGCACTGTCGGCTGAAGGAAGCTTTTTATGTGAGGTAAAGCAAAGAGAGTTTGTAGCCCAGGATACGAGTACGTTTGCAGTTGCTTCCAGGATCTAAGTAGGACTTCTCAAAGCAAATTCAAGGGGAATATCCATGCAGAGCTTGAATAAATGTCGTTCTGGAAAAAGTCAGGTCTTGCTTTAAAAGAAAGGGATGAAGGAGCTGGGGCCCTTTGGAGGGAGAAAACGTAGAGGGACCTCCTCTGACGAGGCTACAAACTAATAAAGTTGTATTTGTTACTAATGAGGCATTTAAATGGTCCAGCTGGTAACGCGTAAGGGAAGCTGAGGTACAGCAGGGTGAGGCTGCTGTGTGGTGGATCTGAACAGCAGAGCAGAGACCATGCCACCTAAAAATGCTGTGTACGTGCAGCTCCTATCGAGTGAGTGCTGCTGTGCGAGTGCAGGAGAGCTGCAAGTTGCAAACAGTGTGTTGTCATGTGCTTCTATAAGCTCTCCTGTGTGCAGGGCTGTGCCTGCCGGGTTGGTGCTGCAGGCTCCCGTTGTGGCAGAGATGGATTTTGTGAAAGCGCCCATATCCTTGGCTTGGAGTTTGGGACTGCATTCCAAGTGGGAATAGTTTGCCAGCACAGGCATAAATAAAGATGGAGAGGAAAGGGGACTGCTGCTGCAGCTGAAAACACAAGTTTTTAGAAGGGAAATGAATACCGGATTCCAGCACTTACCATCTAAGAATGATTTTAGACCTTGGGGTGTCCATTTGTGCTCTCCAGAGTAAGTGGAGGAATGCAATTTCAGGTTGTAAAATTAAGAACTTCGTTATGAACTGCAGAGTTAATGAGCAGCTTCTTTCCTGCTGTCTTTTCTCTTACAACTTGCAAGGCAGATCGCTTTCTCTCTGGGTGCCCAAATGCAGAGTGACTGCAGCTGCAAAGGAAATACTGCAGAGCGACTTTGCATAGTAGGGTTTAAGTGAAGAATTAATTGCACTGTTAGAGGAGAGGAAATTACTTGGTTTATGCCTAGTGAAATACAGGAAACTTTGCTGTAATTATCTGGAAGGAGCAGAGTTAAAGTGCAGCTATCGAGTGTGTTCAACTCATAAAATGACACCGTTGATTAGTTGGGTACTGCTGTGGTTTATAAAGAAAAATCTGCTTTGTAAATTCTTGGCCACATCGAAGCTACATTGCATTGCTTAAATCAGAACTAAAGTTTAACTAAACTTAATGAGAAGAACTTAGAAAGCAAACCAAGTCTTCATGCCACGAGCCGTTTGCCACCTAAAGCAAAGTGGGAAAGTAATGAACCTTTCTGCTTTCGTCATGAAGGTACAGCTCCATCATAGCTGTTTTTAATAAGACTTGGCTGTCGGGTTTAGGTGTTAAATTTCAGATCCCTCTTATACAACTTCCACCCCTTTGCTAGAGGCTCTTGTTGTTGCACATAAGTTCAAGCTGCCATTTCCATATTCTTCTCCTGCAGGCTTTTTCTCTGGGTGCCTGAAGTTTTTGCCTTTTTGTTCCTATGAATCTAGAAGATACACACAATTAATCTATTTCTCTTGCATACCAGAGAAATAATTCCTGAAATCACATCAGGCTTGCAGTTCCACTTAAATCCAGTTACATGCCAGGCTTTTCCATTTGAAGTTTCTAGGAGTAGGGGTTATTTGCCAAATGAAGAAGATAAGATGCTGCTAGTGTCCTCTCTGCAGCTTTTAATCTAACCCCAAACAAGATAGATAAATATTTTTCAGGCAGTTTCTCCTCTTCTTCTTCCCAGTGCGTTGCAGACCAGTTGCAGGCTTTCTGCACAGCAGTTACCTTCTCTTGCTGTTCTCCAGGAACTCCAGTCATCTTGCTTGCTCTGAAAACATGAGCAAGGAGGCTGCAGATGATGGGCAGTAGGGAGCCAGGCTGCCTGAATGCTTGTCAGTGCCAGAAGGCCGCGCTGCGTTGCTGAACTCAAGCTGCTCCACAGCAGGATCCTGGCCATTCACCAAGGTGATAGGAGGAGATGGTACAGGCTGTGCTGAGAGGTCCAAATCCTCATCTCTCAGAAGCCCTGCTGTCTCTCTTTGCCTTCAGTGAGGTTCTGGGGAAGCGTCACTGCAGGTGATGCAATTGCATAATCTGCATGGGTCTTTGTAGCCCATGCATTCAAATTGCACCTTGTTGAATGTCTGCTTTTATTGTGCATAACCTTTTTTATATCTTTCAGCATTGAGTGCTTTCATGGTAATTTCTCTTTCCTGAAGGGTTAGGATTACAGTGATGGATTGGGATTTTTTGTTTTCCTTTTATTTTAAACACCATTGGACCTAAACAGTCGTTGTCATTCCAGGTTTATGTATTGAAGCGACCACATGTGGATGAATTCCTTCAAAGGATGGGAGAGCTCTTTGAATGTGTCCTCTTCACAGCAAGTCTAGCCAAGGTTTGTTCCTGTCTTCATCCCATTAACCCATATGATGCTGATCACTTTGGGTTGGCTTTTCTATGGATAATTATTTCCTCAGTTTGGCACTATCTTAATTTTTCCCCTTCTTTTCTGCTTCTTTGTCTGGCAGTGTGTACTTTGTCTGCTAGTGTGTGGGTAAGTGTTCCCATGGTGACGCTCTCACATATGGGCTCGGCTCATCATGTAGCCTCCATGCATTGCTCATAATGCCAATATGAAAGGCTTGCAAGTTACCATGGTTATAGTGAGAAATTAGAACAAATAGCGTGCGAGTACAGCAGCATATCAGAGCCGGGCACGAAATAAAATGCACTGCATTTAATGCTACCCTCATGATCAAACGGTGACTCAGAAATGAAACATTTGGATGGCGTTTTCGTCCCATCAAGGTGCGATCCCAATCTGCAGTTAGGAAATCAGACACTCTGTTGAAAGCTTGAAATGTCAACAGGAGTATTTTGTGCCCTCTGGTAGCAGTCGTGCCTTTGTAGGTAGTGTTGTGGTAGACACTGCAGTAGTGGACACCTAAAATGCAATTCTTCCAAAGTATTGTGTTTTGTGATGTCTTGTTTATAAAGCTGTGCTTGTTATTTTTTAATAACGTGTTAAGTTTTCACTCGGATGTTGACGTTGGTGGAAGGAGAAAGGACCCTGTGTGATCTCCCATAGTGCCTTATTGGGGGTTCTTCCCTGCTCTCTGTCTGCCACATTCTGTTTGATCACCTGATAGAAATTATGAACTGCGGAACAATTTGGTCCTGCACTCCAGCAGTTTTCACAGTCAAGAGGTGACTGATGTTAACATCAGTTTTGTTATTCATTTTAAAATGCAGGAAAACAAAAGCCCTGTCCTGCAGACATAAGCTACCACTACCATTACAAATACAGTCACTTCATTTTCTTGTTTATTTGGGTGCTTTTTCTTGGGCAGTTATATCAATTGTTGGATCCTAAGCTGTGCCTCACTTAAAATATCATCTTGTATATGAAATGGTACACGTTTGAGTTACCTTTTGAGTACATTTTTCCTCATGGCACCTTTGCCTGATCTTTTACGGCCCAGTGATGCAGTGTGGTAATCTTGGATCTCTCTGACCCAGTCGTTCCATGCCCATTGTTCGGACAAGCTGCATCGGGCTGAGATGCTTGCATTGCAGTTTGTCTTCGGAGGCATGTGGAAGTGAATCAGTTGGGGAAATGGCTTCCTATTGATTTTCTGTTAGTGTTCATTGGTTTTATGGTAATATTCAGTGAGATCTCTGGATCCATCAACTTCTGTGTGTAAAAGGGATGCTGTAAGGTGACCTTAAGAATAAAGCACAATCACAGTAATCATTAGGGTGCAAGTTAGCTTTCTTCTGAAAGATAAATGTTCAACCTTTGCATTCTGTCTCTATTAATGACTTCAGATTTGCAGAGTTGTAAGTTAATTAACAAGGAGCAGGGAAGAAACTGAGGAAGAAGCATTTTATCTGAAATTATTTTGTGTCCGTCCTTTATAGCTCCATGAACTAACCTGCACATGGCTAACTGTGGGTTTCTACCTTCTGTTTTCAAGTATGCAGACCCAGTAGCCGACTTACTGGATCGCTGGGGTGTGTTCAGGGCAAGGCTATTTAGAGAATCCTGTGTTTTCCACCGGGGAAATTACGTGAAGGATCTGAGTCGGCTGGGACGTGAGCTGAGTAAAGTTATCATAGTGGATAATTCTCCTGCATCTTACATCTTCCATCCTGAAAATGCAGTAAGTACTCTTATTCCAGGACTCGAGCGTAGCTTTGTCTTTCTGGTCCGTTCCAGACCTTCCTGATTTGGAAAATGCACTTTCAGAACGCTAAAGCTTTTTTGTTTCTGTATCTTCTTAGGCTGCAGGTAGGTTCTGGTGAAGGGCTGTGGCAAATAGATCTTGACAGCATGTCACAGTCATGACTGTTCATCTGCTTTCAGTTTTAGCTTTTGGCATGGAGTCCATCAGTTTGGAGAAATACCAAGCAGTGCAGAACCCGTGTAGCTAACCTAGCTCTGAAAAGTAAAATTGCCCTCCAGTGTCGTTTTTGTCCTTCGGAGCGGTGGCTGTAGTAAGGACAGCTTACCACACCTACTTTTGGTGCTCAACTTCTTTCACTGTGGGAAAGAAATTGTTTTACTGGGACAAAGATAATGTTTTTGTGACTGCTGTCTGTGTTCTGAATTCATGGCTAAGGAGAAGGAAAAAAAAAATCCAGATCCTGTTGTTTTTTATTTTTAAGCATTTTTATGACGTCTCGCTTTATGGTTAGAAATGTCAGTCAAGATGTTCATCGAGTTTCAGAAATAAGGATAAAAGGCAACAGAGTTTAAGGGAGAAAAATAGGGAGCAGTGCACACTTTCACAGTGTGATTCAGCTCCATAAGCTGTGATGGAATGGTCTGGCATTTGGCTCCTTCCATTGCACCCGTCGGTGCAGATGCTCACATCTGTTTTGTTGCTGCCAGGACAGCAAGCTGGAGCTTCCCTTAGATCTACTGGCTCTTAAACAACTGGGCTGTGTCATGTTTCTTTGATGATTTCAGGCAGCCTTTTCTGCAAGCTCTTAGAATCAGCATAGGACATTTTTATCCGGGCCTCTGTTTTGCATGGTCCTGCCTCTCCAGATAACACTTTTTTTTTGTCTGAACTTCTTTATCTTACCACAATAAGCTCTGAAATTCACATCTTAATACTGTGCTGTCCTGAATCATTAGGTGGAGATGTGGTGGTTTTTTTTTTTTTTCTGGTTGGTGCCACACATGGCTTAATGTTGCTATTTATAATAACCAGGAGCTGTAAGTCTTAATTTATGTTCATGGTTAAAATTAAAAACCTCATCCAGATCGTCATTTGGTATCTCGGAGCTCAGTGCCAAGAAAATAATGAGCTGTAGAAATTTGGGAGGTGAAATTAAAGACTGTCAGAGTGGTTTAATCATGTATAGGAAAGTGCTGCTAGCTAACTGATAGCTGAGGCTCTGCAGAAACCTGAGCACGTAACTTACATCCAAGGCAGTCTTTAGAAGACCTCAGTATTCTCTCACAGTGAAGGTGCACACAACTCCTTCCCCAAATGCAGCCCACATTTTAAGGAGTGTTATTAGCTTTGTTGTTTTCTGAACCCACTCCCAAGGTTTTGTATTTTAATTGGAGGGAACTGTTCAGTATTTGCTGTTCACAGTTTTCCTCCTTAGCCTCGTGTGCTCAGGAGGCTGTTGATGCTTGCCTGTGTTCAGTGACTCACACTGATAATACTGAGAGGGGAAAAAAAAGGCCTGCTTGTAAATAAACTTCTTCAGGTGGGGGTTATCATTGCAGGCACATGAGCTCCATCTACTCAGGCAGAGCTCGCATGCTTTCTTCAGATCAGGGAGTCTTCATAGCACTGTTGGTTCTCTGTTTCAGGTGCCTGTGCAGTCCTGGTTTGATGACATGACAGACACAGAGCTGCTAGATCTTATTCCTTTCTTTGAAGGACTAAGCAAAGAGGAAGAAGTTTACAGTATGCTTCATAAACTCTGCAACAGGTAGCCCTTAACTCTGACTGACTTCTGCTACTAGATTGCAGTTGCTAGAGGATGTCTCCATCTTTTTCAGCTCTTTCAAATGTAAGCTTTGGGGAGGTCACTCCTGTCAGAAGTGCTACTCTCGATCTTCCTGTTACATTGGACACAAAGGACAATCATGAGTGATGCTATTAAGCCTTCAGAAGCCTGACTCCTAAGGTCACGTGTTCAGACTACTTTTTTTAAAGGAAAAAAAAAAAAAAAAAAAAAGCTATTTTAAATGGGACTCTTTTAATGAATTTCATAAATGGACATCTTTTACTGGATCAGCTTTTCTTAAAACATGCCAAAAAAAGAAGCTTGTATTTCAGCAGTTGAATTTCTCTCCCTTTCTTCCCCTCCCACTATGCAGACAATTTTTCCCCCCCTGCTTAGAGCAGTTGACCTGACTCTGAATTTTTTCTTACAGAATGAAGTGCCTTTTTGAATGTTATTTTAAGATAAAAATTCATTTTTGTATAAGACTTATTTCCAGACATCTTTTAGTCTTGTATTGTCTAAATGCTTTAAAAGGAAAAAGGAAAAAAAATTTTATAGAGCACTGTAATATATAACAAAGGAAAAAGTTAAAAACAAAGATGCTGGGTTCCTGTCTCCACGCTGACATTAAGTTGTACTACGTTTTGTCATGCTCAGAAGGTTTAAGTGTTTGTGGGAGGGGGTGATTTGGGTCACTGGTGCGGTTTTGGATACAGCTTTGAACATATCTGCAGTTGTTTTGAGTGTTAGGGAGTGACAGAAATGAGAAAATAGGGTGACAAATAGATCCGAAGCACCTTTTATTCCAGACAGATGAAGTTCTGTTGTCTCTGCTTACGCACAACTGTCATGCCTCTCATCTTTTGGAAAAATGATTATCTTGGGAGAACGGGGAGGAGATCTGTTTATTAGTTTCCACTTCTTTCCTTACGAGGAGACCCATCTGGGTAAGCTGGATCTGTACGGAGCTGTTTGGAGTACTTTTTTCTTTTAATTGCTGCTACTGTATACTCACCAAATGGAGTTGACCATCGGCTGTTATACTGTTTTTGCCACTGTGCCTGTGCTATGAAACATTTTCTGTAAGCTGCAAACTTGGGCAATAAATAAAACGCAGGCTTCATAACCCTTACGTATTAATCCTACGGTATTGCTATACCAGAAAACTCAGTAAAAGGTGACCTGCAAAGGAAATTTTAGTAGTCAGCATATTACTTGTTTCAGTTTAGATGAAGCCCTCTCCTTTTTTTGGTATATAAAAAAGCAAAAAGTATTTTTCCCTTATCTGATGCGTATTTCTTCTTTCCCAAGGCACAATGTACAGACAGGGAGCTATGTCAGGTCTTCCTTAGAAGGGCAGAATTACCAGCCTAGATTGTCTCCAGAGTGGTCCTCTGTTTTGGGGCTGACTAAATCTCATCTCTGAAGCTGGAATTCTGCTTAGCAGCCATTCTTCCCCTGTGTCATCGGGACACTTGAATAACTCTGAAACTATTTGAAACCCTTTGAAGGGAAATGCACTTTTTTTGTTTTCCTTTCCAGCGTCACCTTTTTAATCATTTTCCGCACCAGAAATCTACAAACGTAAAATTCTCAGCTGTATTTGGTTGTCATCGAAGAAAACCAAAAGAGAGGAGCTGGTGCTTCTAATGAGCATAGTGCTAAATTCTGAACGGCGGATTCCCCCTTTGCCTTTCCATTCCTTCTGGAAAAGTCTTGACTAAAAAGCGATGGACTCATCATCCTTGTCTAACCCATTGGTGAAGCAGCTTAAGGAATCCATTCATAGAAGGGCAGGCCAGCCTACACAGGCAGCGAGTGGGTCGGTGTGAGTGCAGTGTAAGCTGGGCCCTCGCAGTGAGGGTGTGATGGAGGCAGCCCCGGGACACTCGTGAGTCTGTGCGGCATCACCGTTTTGTTTCCTCACCAGTTGGCATTACCTTAGTACTGTACCATCCTGTGCCACAACGAAAGGCAAAGCTGACACTCAGACATAACAAAAAAAATAGCAACAACAACAACAAAAAGATCCGTGGATTCCGGTCAGTCCGTTAATGTTGACTTTCAGTTTGAGATTGTTGAATTTCGTATTTGAATTCAGAGTGATGAAACTGTAAGCTGCCAAAAAGTTGTTCTCTGAGCAGTATTTTCAACTGCGTTTGTAGCTCCTGTGTTGCAAATGCAGTTTGCAGGGAAGTATTCAGGTTGTAGTTAGTTGTGCAGGTATGATAGGAATGGCTGAAAATATTCAAAGACTTTCTTGCTAGCGTTAGACCAAACAATCTTCCAATTAGAGGATGAGTAACCCCCACCCCGAGACGTTCCCGTTTTACGGTTGTAACCTGTTCCATGTGAGACGAACCATGTCGTTAGTTTGCATTTCTGAAAGCAGCAATTTCATGAACCAGTTGCCTTAAGTCTGTGAATGAATGTTGATTATCCAAGTGTCTTGTATTGTTTTCAAATCCGCATATAATGGACAACTGAACTTCTGTTCCAGGTTCTGGATGAACGGTTCCGATGACGCTTTGTACAACTCCACTTGTATTGTCTAGCTCAGCTCTTGAAGTGCACAAATTTCCAGACAAAAACAAAAAAACACTTATTTTAACAGTGGAAAGCATTAAAATGACACTTGATGACAATACAAAGGGGTAAAACCTAGCAAGGTTTCGATCTCTGCTAGCGTTGTAGGATTCTTTTCTGTAATGTCTGTTGTAGGTTTGTTGGTCTTGTTGTAGGTTTGGGATGGGGGGGGGAGGGTTGTTTGTTTTAATTCATTCCCATTGAAATAAAACTTGGAGCGTTCTGAGCTTTCCTGGCTACTCAGATTTGGGCAAAGGGATCAAACCGTCGTGTTAAGTTTATCTTGATGCTGTTGTCATACGTAAAATTCCACCTTTGAAGTCAGCACGAATATCCAGCACCGTATATCACAGCATCTAGGATCTAACAAAGCAATATGGTTCTCTCCACACAGCCAGAGAAACGAGAGGAATGTCTGTAAGGTTTGCAATACGGGTATTTGATTGTATTATGAATACAAGATCTCAACACATTAAAGTGGGAGAGAAAAAGGTTTTCCTAAAGCTCTCCCCTACTTCCAAGTGCAGTTAATGCAAGCAGGTGCCCAGGGCTGGCACTCCCCCTGGTTCCCAGCTGCGTCCCTGGCTGTCACAGAAGCATTAAGCAGTCTTTCCCAGTTGGTCGTTCAGTCCAGCTTCAAGCGATGCTGCCTGACCTGAAGTTCCGTTGTCCGTTTTATGTCGGGTTCACAGAGGTTTTTTGCCTGTATGGGTATTTTTAAATTAAGCTGTAAGGCAGAATGCCATCGATCCTTGAAACTCAACCGAAGCGTTACCATTAAATTGCCGTTTGTGAACCAGGGCTGTGCACAGAGCATTTGTTGGGTGCCGATGGAGGACCGCGGCCGTGAGGCGCCTTCGGAAGAGTCATTTTGTTTGTCGTTTCGCCCTTCAGTCTCCCTTAAGCAGCAAAAGCCACACGGGGAAGAATCCCAACGCCTGACGATCTCTCCATCGATTTTCTCTTCTGTCGATGGCAGCGGTCACTTCATCACAGCACGGTTTTGATCAGACTGGTCGGGGGCGAAGCACGGAAACGACAGCGGCGCGTACTGATGTTGCAGCTGTTGAAATGTCAGTGTAAAAAATCAAAATAATAATAATAATCTGTAGCTATATGATTTCCAAACACGTAATCCTCTGTTTTACGGATTCTTTTTAACTAATAAAACACAGTACCGCACAGCCCTGTTTGTACAACAGAACCCGGTTTGTGCCTCTGATTTCCAAGGTGCTGTGGTCAGTGCCTTCGCGGGGTGAGGAGGGCAGTGAGGCGCGTGGGGCAGCTGTCAGGTCTTTTCTCTTTTGGGAAGTTCTTAAGAGAGGAGCGAGCAATGGGAATGTTTCTTGGTGATTGGATTATTGTTTTTTTCTTTTCTAACAATGGAGCTGTTTACACTTTTGATGCAATGAACAATCCGGCGATACTTGAGAAACACTACAGATGGCGTGCGAGTGTTTTCAGGAGAGAGAAGTGTTGTCAATCAGGTTTTGAATGGTTTCTTTACTGTCACAAATAAAACAAAACTTTTACCAACGTAGTCACTTGTGCATGTAATACTTCTCTGGGAAAACAAAAAACAACTTTTGCCCCTTCTGTCAGTGACATCGCTGCCCTGATCTGACACGGACTGCATTCCTGCTGCGTGTTGGGCAGTGAAGTCCTCCATCTCCATCCTTCTCTCCTCCCCTCTGCTCTTCTTAAGTCGTGTATAGGACTCCTCGTTGACTGCCCTGGCACCTGCGTGTGCAAACAAGGCTGCTGAACTGCTGGTGACTGTGGCAGACGTTGCAGCTGTGTACATGGCTGGGATGAGATCACACAGTAACGTGTCTCTGAGCGGGGGACTCGTCGTGAAGGGCTCGCTGCAGACATTGGATAGGTCTTAAAGCCACCGCTGCATCCATGAGGATATCTGAATAAAACGTTCGGTTGGAAAGTCAATTTCAGGACTTTTTATCTGACACAAGAAGGCTTAACGCAGAGCCTTCCTTCCAAGGAAAAGGCACATCACGTGAATGCTTGATGGGCAGAAAATCTCAGCGCTGTTAGGAGCAGCAGCTGGCTCGAGATAAGTCACGAGCTGGAATTTTTTGGTTACTGCTCGGAAGGGTTGGAGTAACCTACGTTGCCTTCGCTCTGTGATGCGTTGGTGTTTCTTCCAGTTTCACCAATCTCTTCAGCTGCTACTTAAGTGCCTACCCCTCAGGGAAACAAGGATCTCGACATTCACAAAGCAGCTCTTGTACAGAAGTGAGAAAAAAACACCGCTGTCCTATCCCCAGTGATTGAAACCACTTGCAAAACTGTGCCACCATCTACGTCCATACCTCTGTGCTCGTGCCTTCAAGCTGCTTCTGCCTTTTTATTGCATCCTGACTCAGAAGCAAAGCCATCTGCTTCAGCATTCCCTGCACCTCGTGCTGGTGCAGCTCCAGGACCTCACAGCCCCCAGCGGTGTTCCTGGTGCGGATCACAGCACTGCAGACCTTCGCCATCCCTGTGCTGCCAGGGCAGGTTGGCAAACGAGCCTGAAAAGCTTCCTGATTTGGAGGGAGCCGTGCGGAGGAGCAGGTCGTCCTGGTGTGAAGCAGCATTTCTGGAAGCACACAAACAGCTTCAGCTCACTTGAGTCTCCATTAAAGTAGACCCACATTGCAATTGCACACCTTCCCTGTGCAGCAATTTAAACTGATGAGTTTTGGTCATCCCTAAATCTGGCTAAAGTTTTGAGGTGGTGGCTGCGTCAGCTTGGCTGTGCTAAACAGACCTTGGAGGACCCGCTCTCCTCTGTGACTGTCATCGCTTCATCTCACCGTGATCTCCCGGTGCGCTGTAGCCACGTTTGGTTGGGATGTGCATCACATGGAGACGTTGGGATGGAGAAATGAAGGCCATCAGCCTTAGCGGTTCATCCAGGGCTGGGAGCCAGCAGGAGCAAGGCTGGTGGGACAGCAGAGGATTCCCCATTTGGGGCCACCGAGGAGCTTGGTTCTCCCTGACCTAGAGGGCTGAGCGTTTCATCCTTGCGAACACAACTGCACAGCACCCACGGATGCTACACGCAGTGAGGGTTGTTCCAGCACTCACTGGTTTCCTTATCAGGATAGAAAGCTCCCGTTCCCTTCCTGCGCACGCACGGGCTCTGGTTGAGATGAAGCCCTGATGGGTAAGCGAGGTTCAGTCCTTGTTGTTTCCTTGTTCCCTACAAAGATGGGGAACGGTGTGGAGGGCCAGGGGTGTGAGGAGCAACTGAGCACCCTGGGTTTGTTGGGCAGAGCAGAGAGGATGAGGGGAGGGCTCACAACCATACAGCTCCTCATAGGGACCAGAGGTGCAGAACTGAGCTCTGCTCTGTGGGGGCAGCGATAGGGACTGAAGGAATGGCATGGAGTTGTGAGGGCAGGGGCAGCTGGGGGTGAGGGAAAGGCTGAGTGTCCATATCTGAGAGCTCTCAGATATAGCAGTTGGGTTTGAGTGGTGCTGGGTGGAGCTGGGCTCAATAACCCTTGTGGGTCCCTTCCAACCTGGGATATTCTGTGGCTCTGGTGAACATCACAACAGCAGTAACCAAAGCAACGTGGAGCAAACTGGCCCCGTTTCCCTCGTCAGACTGGATTCATGCTGTCTCCATTCAGCTGCGTGACACTCATTAGGTCCACCAGCATGTGATGGGGGGAATCGCTGCATTTTATCATCAAATCATAGCATGGCTTGGGTTGGGAGGGACCTTAAGGTCATCCAGTTCCAACCCCCTGCCACAGGCTGGTTGCTACCCACTAGGCCAGGCTGCCCAGTTCCCCATCCAGCCTGGCTTTGAATGCCAATGATCCATTCTGCTCCTTCGTGGGCAAACGCATTTATGAGACAGAAGAGGAAGGATTTTGTCAAGAGCTGAGCCCATTTCCAGCTGAGCAGAGCCACTTGCTGTGTAAGAGTTGAGCTGAGACTGAGTTTGTCTTGGCTCAGTGACTCTTAATCTGCCTTCTAATCATTTCCCTCAATAGTGAGGTTTTGGAAGGCTCACTTAACCCAACGGAGCCTCGATCTCTTGAAACCTCTACAGACTTCTCAGTAATTCAGCTGAGGCTGATGTAGATGAATCGTTGTTCCCTGGTCCTGATGTGTAATGTGCTGCGTGGGTCCTGAAATGGTAACTGAAAGAAAGGGGGCAAATATTTGGGATGACGACGGCTGCAATTGTGTAAGGATGGAGATGGAGTGACCTTGTGGCACTGGGATGAGACGCAGCAGTACCCGGTCATGGGTGCCCCTGGATTTTGTACTCCACCTGGTCAAAGTCTTTGGGGAATGGAGAGGAAAACAAAGGTTGGAAGGCTTCGGCCATGCAGGGCGTGGGTGCACCACGAGATGGTGCAGCTGTGCAGCGGCAGCCGCTATAGGCAACGTGACAGGAGTTGAAAGGACATTATCTCGAGCGCAATCATCCCTGCAGCTTTGGTGTCTTCATCTGCTGGCAGCATTGTGCTCCACCTGGGAAATGTCTTCCCTCAATTCAAACCGCTCTCGGTGCCTCAGAGGTGATTTCTTCATTTGTTTAACGAGTGCTGAGTGTCCCTTGCAGGAGGAGTTGGGATCTCCCCAGCCGAACACCGCACACAGAATGTTTGTGTTCATTTTCATTATTGACTTCTTTCTTCCATGAAAGCGCAGGATCCCACTGTCAGCGCTTAAGAAGTACAGAGGGGAATCAATATTTCTCAAACGGAGTTTGAAAGGATGTTGTTATACCTTCCCTGGCGTGATAAACGCTCTTCCCTGCCAAAATCCTCGCTGCTAACCTTGGTGGGTTTGTTTGTTTGTCTTAAGCAACAGCGTTACAGCTTGTTTGGGATTTGGGAGAGGACATTTGTGCTGCAGGAGCAGGGAAGAAATGCTTCCCAGCAAGGGCAGCTCAGGACTTGGCAAGCTTTAAGCCAAAGGGAAGTGAAATACAGTCGGTGGGAAGAGAAACCCAAGCATCTTGTATTTCCCTCTGCTTTCAGACCAGAATCATAGCATCATTAAGGTTGGAAAGACCACTAAGATCATCTAGTCCACACGTCAACCCAACCCCACCGTGACCATTCCAGAAGAACAAACCCTGCTGGCCGTGGTGCACCAGGAAAGGTGCAGCGTAGAGCAAGATCCACCATGCTGCTGCACCCAGTGCCCCAGGGAGCTGGTTCTGCTGCAACAGCAGCAATCTCAGCCAGGGGAACTACTCTCAGTTCCTAAGTGAGCACAACTGCAGCCTAATAAATTCTCTCTTTTAACAACTCTGAGATATAAAGGGCTGTTAGAAGTAACCTGAACTCCTGCGATGAAAGAAACTCAAATGTAGGGCAGCTAGGGCTGCTGCAGTCCCAGTGAGCTCTGCCTGCCTTCCCATATTCTGTTTTAACTTTCAGCTCAGCTTAAGCTACCAGGCAATAGAAAGAGCTGCACAGAGATGTTGATGTCAGTGCTCCCAATCCAAGCCTATAAACAGCATGAAGGCATGGTCCTGCTTTCCTGAAAGTCTGTTCCGATGACTTAACCTGAAAAACCCATTTGCTGCCTGCCTGCAGGTATCACCCGTGGCTTTGTTCATCCTTGGACTCCTCCACCCCATCCAGAGGGCTTTGCTTCTCAGGAAATACAAGCAGAAATTGCTTTAGTCCCACCTGAAGCCCCATGGAAAGAACTAATCCCTGCTGCCCTGAAGACACCGCTGTAAGCTGGGTGGGCTTTGTGGGGCTTTATGGGCATTTCCTATTGCTGCTTCTCCCAGCGAGGGCTCTTCCTCGCCTTGGTGTGGTTGCTGTCTTTAATGTACTGCTCTGCAGAAGGAGAGCAGAGAGATGCAGCAGCTGACAGAGCCTGGATTGCTCATGCAATGCTTCTGAAGAAGAAAATAACCATAAGTTAAAAAAAAAAAAAAAAAAAAAAAAAAACAAGAGCTATGGCCAAAAAAAAAAAAAAAGAGAGACTCATTCTAGGAATACATTCAGGAGGGAAGTTATGTAAAATCTGGGAAATCATTGCTGCTGTGCTACTTGGTGCCAGGGAGGGAGGAAAGAAAGGATGAAAGAGGAAGGAAAGGAAAAAAGAATTGAAAAGAAGAGGGAAAAGGGAAGGGAAGGGAAGGGAAGGGAAGGGAAGGGAAGGGAAGGGAAGGGAAGGGAAGGGAAGGGAAGGGAAGGGAAGGGAAGGGAAGGGAAGGGAAGGGAAGGGAAGGGAAGGGAAGGGAAGGGAAGGGAAGGGAAGGGAAGGGAAGGGAAGGGAAGGGAAGGGAAGGGAAGGGAAGGGAAGGGAAGGGAAAGAAAAAAAGAAAAGCAAAAAGATAAAAAGATAAAAAGAAAAAAGAGAAAGATTTTATCAATGTATTAGTACTACCACATAGCTACATCCAAGCTGTACAGGGTTGAATCAGGGATATTGCTCATCTGGACCAACACAGCATGCACCCTCACTGATTGACACTTCTTCCCCTTGGCCTCCCCGTGCAGACTTCATGCACCTCTGCACACACCTGCAGCTGGCCTTTTGTGGCACAAGCGCATCTGTATCAGTCTTCAAAAGCCAATATTAAAAGATCTCCCTGCTCCCAGTGACCCCAGCATGCCCATCTGCTGCTGCTTTGCTTTCAGAAAGTGTTTCTGGGGTCAGTAACTCAGCTGGGAAGGCTGGTTTAGAGGGGAAAAAAGGGGATGTAAGGAAATATCTTCAAGGCTGCATTACTGGAGGCTTGAAGCTTTCTGGAATGAGGCTGAAATGGCTGAGAGCTGGGGTGTGAGGTTTTGTAACTGATGGTTACTGGTTAAAGTGGAAAATGTTTCTGAGGGAGCCTGAATTTGTCAGTGGTTCATGCTGCACCGGCGGCTGCTGCTCTTTCTGCATTTTTCATATCACAGAGCTGTAGGGGTTGGAAGGGACCTCCCGAGATCGTGGAGTCCAACCCCACTGCCAAAGCAGCTCCCAGCCCAGGTTGCACAGCTCGGCGTCCAGGTGGGTCCTGAACATCTCCAGAGAAGGAGATCCACCACCTCTCTATGCAGCTCCAGCGCTCCGTGCTTCACATACAAACTGTGGTCCTTTTATTACAGACAAGGATACCTCGAGCATGACCTCTCCCTCACAGCAGAAAGAGCCCTGTCCCATGAGGAAGGAAGGCAGGTTTCTTGTTTGGAGTGCAAACACGGTAACTAAAACTGCTCAGGACAACGCTGGGGTGAGCTGCTCGCAGGGTGCTGGTGCTCCAACCCGTTCAGGACGGGCAGTATCCATGACTAACAGCCAAAGCACCCCAGCAGGAATTGGGTGTATCAGCCCTCAGGGTGAGGTTTTTTCCTGAAATGAGAGGTTTTCGGGGTGCACCAACAGGTCCTCGCAGGGAGGGGTGACATTTAACAGGGTGACAGTTTCTCAGCCTTTGGGGAGATTCATTTCCCTTCCTCCTTCCTGGTTGGCACTGGCAGGGCTGCATTCCTGCGAACAATAGCTTGTCCCACAGCTACCTGCCGTACCCTGAGCTCATGGATGTGGTTTGGCTCTGCCTGCAGGTCCTGGGGATCTGCAGCTCGACTCCTTCACCTCCTATGGTTTGAAAATTCGGCACATTTGAACAACAGGAGCTGGGAAACAGCTCAGCTACCAAACTACCCATGCCCCTGTGAAAAATAAAACTGCTCTGTTACAAGGAGATTTGGGGAACAGACCCAAACGTGATGCCCAGGTCCTCTCCCAGCTGCCCCTCTCACAGCACTCCTATCCAACCTGGCACTTCCCACATCTGGGCACCACGATTTCAAGAAGTAAGACTGGTGGCTGCCGTGATGCTGACTTCATGGAGGTGGATGGTGTGCTGGCACAGGGACGTAGCTTCAGGAGTTCACCTCCACCCTGAGCAGAGTCACTTTGTGTAGTCACACGTGCAGCCAGGTCACTGAGGTGGCGGGGATTAAAGATTAAGCTCATGTGGGAGGGTGGGGTTATTTTGTGGGCACTCAGTCACTAATGTGAGCAATCAGGTTTCTCACATTTGTGAAAACCCCTGTTTGCTTGGGTGCTAAAAAAAACAGTGTGGGTTGGGAGCTCCAGCATCCTGCACCGCTACAGCTGCTGCGTTCTGCAGCAGTGCCTTTCAGCATCCAGTGTCCCAAACTCCCACTGGGACCAATTGGTTTCACTTGGTGCTAATGACTGACTGCACCCCATAGGAGGGAAACTCAGGTCAGATCTCCACGGTGGGATGAGCTACTGGGGACCTGTGTTGGCCTTCCAGTTCTGGCACAAGTTAATCACGGCCAATAGGTTGGATATCAGGAAAAATGTCTCTGTTAGGGTGGTCAGGCACTGGCACAGCTGCCCAGGGAGGTGGTGGTGGGGTCACTGTCCCTGGAGGTGCTCCAGAACCATAGAGATGTGGCACTTGGGGACACGGTTTAGCCCAGACCTCAGGGGGTGTCACCACCATGACAACAGCAAGTTACTCCTTCACCAAGCAAAGGCTGCCACGGGCTAAACTTTGTCAGGGTCACACACCCATTAACTCGTGCTGGGCTGAGCCCACCCTGCATGTGCAGCTTCTGCTGTGAAACATCTCCTTTCTGCTGGATTCAACTGATGCCAGAAATTGCGAAGGCTTTGCTTGACGAGCCTGACCAAATCGTGCTGGAATTTGTTGGGTTTCGTAAGGTTTTCATTACGGCTGAGAGAGAACCCTTGAGGATTCGTGAAACTCCTCGCAAAGAGTTTGCAAGACTGCTTCATCCGGAGCGATGTTTGCTTTCACTGATTCTCTCTGCTTTTTTGTCTCCCTCTCCTCACTGCCTTTCTTTCTGAGGTAGAAATGGAGAGAACCGTAAGGGGAAGCATCAGCTTCGTGCTGTGGCTGAGGGCTGAAGACAAGGTGGTGTCAGGACACAAAGGAGGAGCTTGGTTTTCATGTCCAAGCCACCAAGCTTGTCCTTGTTCCATTCTCACAGTGATGCTGAGTGGGAGACCTTAACCATCTCCCAGCTGCTAACCCCTGAGACTGCCTGACATGAGATGGGCACACATCTCTGCACAAGGCTTTCACAACGGCTTACCCTGGGGTGATGTGCTTTGGAGCCTGTAAATCATCTGCATTTGCTTTGTGAGGGGCTGAGTCAGGATTTGAGATCTCTAGAGGAAGTTGGTAATCTAATAACAGTTAGCAGCAGCTGACAGCCCAGAACCTCAACTCAGCTGGCTGTAGTTTATGTAAAAATGAGGAAAATGCTCAGGAAAAGGAGTGTGATAGCTCGGTTCTCCCACTCATCGTCCCCTGGGGTTACACCTTGTGAGTACATCACAATGCCTTGAAGCTCAGCCCATTAGCTTCTCCATCTCCAAAAGGCCAACTCCTGCTGAGCACCCAACGACACTGAGTACATCCCTGGGGCTTTTTGGCATTCTGGAAAAGCAGGGTAATTTTCTGAAGTAATAGAAAATTGAAGCTTTTCTTGCACAAACCCCATTTGTCCCAGCAGGCAGCCAGCCAGCCAGCAACCCCAAGAACACCAGCTGCCCAAACTCTGGCATCGGTGTTAGGAGTGGGGTCTGAAGGTGGTATGGGGCTTGGGGGACCCAGGTCCTTTTGGAAGCCTCCCCAGAGACACAAGTTGCTAGAACCACGGCCCCACTGCCACATTCCTCCTCCCTCTGGAAGGCATCCAGGGTTGCTGTTTGCCCGTGCTGCAGTCCCACCTCAGCTATCCTGTTTTCTCAGTGCACCTGCTAATTCTTGGCCACGGTGTGAGTCAGCAGATGGAGAGGGAAGCCCACACCCACAGAGCACACAGGCACGGCCAGTGCTCCCCACACTACAGCCAGCCCCAGAAGCCCTGGCAGACTTTGTTGTGGTGCTGTAACGTGTGTCCATCTCTGAACTCTCTCCTTTTCTCTTTTCCCCATAAGCCTCATATCCCCAGTTCACATCCCATCATAGCTGGCTTGAAGTGAAGTCTGTACTAAGATCAGCAATGAACTGGAGCAACTGGTACAGGTTGCTTCTGCCCCAGCACTGTAAGATCTGTGCCACTGCTCCTGTCTCAACCTGCTGCAAGCTGCTGGAACCAGGACGTCAAGCTGGCTCTCCAGAGCTCTCACCATGCTATTCCTTGTGTTCGTGGCTTGCCAAGACCACTCCTTTCCTCTGAACTGGGAGGAGAGGGCTTAGCACATCCTGCCACTGCTTCTGCAGGGGGTGATGCATGCATGGCTCTGTGCACAGCACTGCCTGAGAGCTGGGATGGAAGGGCTTCTCTGTGTGCTGAAAGCTGAAGGATGCAGGGACTCATTCCAGCTGAAGATCACTTTGTTTTGGCTGGTGCAGGACAGCCTTGTGGAGAAGCAGTCCTCACCTGGCTGCCCATGAACCTTCCTCTATCTTGAGCCCCTTCCACTTGTTGTGGTTGCCCATTAACCAGCACCCATCAGTGGCAGCCTTGTCAGCTGCTTCTTGCAGAGCACTGCCCCTCAAAGCATTTTCCATGCCAGGCCCTGACCTCCACTGTTCCAAACCCATAGGGCCAAAGAGCAAAGTTAGGTTCACTTTCCTGCAGCAAACCTTACAGCAAACCTGAGGCTCGGTGCCTCCCTGCCTTGCTCATGGGCTGGATGTGGAGCTGCTTGCACTGCTGCAAGTTGTAACACCCCCCATGCCATCCCTAATCAGATCTACAGGGAGCCCTGTAAGAGGTATTTTCATCTGGACACAATGATTTCACAGGGCAGAGGAGCGCCTGAGTGCAGAATGCACAGCAAAATGTCACATGCTTCGGTCTGGGGCCATGCAAAGATCTCCTGCAACCTTCTCAGAAACCCATACCACGCTTTGACTGCAGGACTCTGACAATCACAGAATCATTACCATTGGAAAAGGCTGCTAAGATCACCCAGTCCAACCTCCAACCCATCCCCACCATACTCACTAACCAAAAACCCATAGAAGCAGCAATGGGTCCCTGCACTCTTGAGCAGATATGTGGGGTTTTTTGCCTCCCAAGTGAGAGGCCCATGCTGTGTTATCTCACCTGCAGGGTTTGGCCTTTCCTCTTCCTCCCGGAGCTCCATGGCCATGAGTTGGGGTGGAAATACCTTTGCAACGTGTCATTTGGTAAATACATCCTTGGCAGAGCCTGTCTCCCCATGCACAATGTTAACCTTGTCCACAGGCACACGGGGTGGCCAAGGGTGAAGCATGTGGGGGTCCACTGCACTGCCAAGCATTGATCTTGTGCTCTTCCTCCCAGCACTTGTGATTTCCCCCAGCAGCTCCCTGTGACAATGTCTCCAGTGTCTTAGGCTTGCACTGCGATGCAGAGCACAGCCTCATCTGCCATTTGTGCATATGGAAAACATCCTGAAACTGCAAGGCCTCGGAGCTCTGGGAATATCGAGGCTCAGGATGAGAATATGAACACGTGGGGTCATGCATATGGGAAAATTAGCTGGAACAAGAACATCTCACATTATGTGCAGCTATGGAAGCCAAGCTATTCTGTTCTCCACCACTACCAAGTTAAACTGCTTGGAAATAATGTTTTCTGCTCTGTAACCCCATGGCATGACTGAAATTAGCAGGAAGAAAAAGTGCCTCCAGCTCAGCGCTAAATGAGCCCATGTTTTATGACAAACATTTCCCTTTTCTCTCAGCACTCACTGTCCTAAGCTGATGTAACACATATTTCTATGGATTCGGGCTCCTTAAATGCTTACCAGGATTATTTACCACTTTGTCACAGTGGAGGTGAAAAGGAGCTGGGAGAGACAGCTCAAATGCTGCGTGTGCATGAGCCAGATGAGCCTTACAACCAAAGCAGTGGCGACGGGAAGGACGTGCTTCCCAGGGCTCACATTCATGTAGCTGCAGCCATGGAGATGGGTTGGGAGAGTTTGGACACTCAGCATGAATTTTCAGAAATGAGAAGAATGAGAAATGTAAGGTGGAGGCTGCTGTGAGCCGTAACCCGCAGATAAATGGACAGTTTTGCATCTGCAACCATCAAGCCATGAGATCTCTAAAATGTTCCTCTCAAATATGGGCACACTTGGGCTGAACGAGCAGGTTCAACCTGCACCCGGACTGGCAGCTATCGTGTTCAGTGGTATGCTGATCTGTACCTAGTGTCACAATTATTTTGGGCACTCATCCCATGACAGGTCCCTCAGACTTGATCTTGGAAACTATGTTTGTTTAACCTCATTCTTGTATCTGGTTTAGCAGATGAGCTCACCCATATCCACTTGCAGTTTATTGCATTATTCTAAGAAATTAATCGTAGATATCCCGAGTTGGAAGGGACACAGAAGGAGCACTGAGTCCAACTCCTGGCTCCACACAGGAGAGCACGGCAGGAGAAGCTTGATGCTTAAGAAGGGAAGGACTTGGATGGATCCTAGTCCAGAGAGGCTGTGGAGTATCCATCCTTGGAGGTATTCAAAACCCAACTAGGCCCCATCCTGGGAATGGCCCTTTCTGGCATCTCTCTAAACACAATTTTCATTCTGACACCTGAATGCTTGGTGACCTCTTCCTGCTCTTGCAAAAAGGGGAACAGGGTTGGTGTCCTCATTTCACTGGTGAACACAGGAGATGGAAGGGATTGATGTTCAGAGGCTCATTTCCCATGGGCATCACTGGGAGCCTGGCCCCTGAATTCCTCTGAAAGCCCAGGTCTGAGCAAGCTGCCCAAAAGCACGCAGGATGCTGCCTTGGGCACCCCATGGGCCATGATCTCCAAAGGCAGAGCCAGCCAGTGACAGCAGGGTAAGAAGTGCCTCAGCTCCTCTCCAGTGAGGAATGTTCCCATCACCAACCAAGAGTGTTTGGGACAGAAAGAAGGTGGGTTTGTCTTCAGGTCACCCACAGCCAGTGGCACCAAGGCAACTTACATGGCTTCATGCTAGAGCTTACCCTCTAAAAGTGGGGCTTCTTAACAGCCAACTGCCATACTGCAGTGTATACCTGTGTGTTTCCTAGAGCATTGCAAGGGTGGAAAAAACGCAGCTTTCAGGTACATAATTTCCACCAGGACGGCAGACACGAAGCCCACCTAGCGGAGTTATCTCACGCCTCCTCTGAACCACCATCCCCAGCAAGCAGGAGAGCTGTCAGCTACATGTGTTGGCTCCTGCAAACGCTGCCAGCTCTGTCATGGTTTTCTGGTTTATCATTACCTGTCTCCGGGGAGGGCAGCCTGGTTGCATGCTCCAGTGCCAGTCACCTTGGTGGCCATCGTCACCCTGAGCTCCCCACTGCCCAGAGCTGCACATGCACCAAGGAAGACCCAGTAGGGTGTACACACACAGCATCCCCCTCTTGGCTGCTGAAATTAGGGTCAAGAGAGAGTCAAGGACTGGGGATGGGGCAATGGGACCCAAGTGCTGATGTGGCAGCGAGCAGCACCACGCTTGGCTTTGTGTAGCGACAAGAGAGAGAAAAAAACCAACCAGCAAGGCTTCTGCCCTTTAAATCTGGACAAAACAGGTTTCTAATTAAGGCAGCACTTAATCATTAGCGCTCGGTGAATGCAGCGCTGGTGGACGTTTGATGCAAACAGTTGGTTGGGACTCTGCGCTGCTGGCTCCCTCTTTGTCCCTGGGTGAGCCTGGAAATGGGTGTGAGCTGCAGGAGGAGTGTCTGCAGTTAAGTAGAGGATTGAATTACCGAGCACTGCTGTTCCCTGGCTGACAAGGTAGCAGAACAGCAAACAAAAGTGCCTTGAAAACAAGCTCACCAAAGAAGAGAAAGCGCTGGGATCGCTGAGGAAGGAGAGCTGCGAGGAGGCCGGGTGCTTTCCAGTAAGGTAAGCAGCTTTTCTGCACCCCTGCTGGCTTTATTCTTATTCATGACCGCTTTGGCTTGGTGGAATAGAAAATAATAATAATAATTTCATAAAATCAAAGGAATGAGCCCCGCAGACCTGCTCCCCCAGTGCTGCCTTTGGCACAGGGCAAGCAGCTCTCTCCGCTCACCGAAGAGTGTTTTGCGTTGAGATCTCTGCTCAGATCAGCTTTGATTTCACACACGGAGTTCTGCTGTGACCCAATTTGTTTCATTCCTTGCTGCCATGGGGATTTGCCCATAGCTTGGCTGCCCTCAAGGACGTCGTGAGTTCGAGCAGCGACAAAAGCTGCCCTGGAAGTTCTGATCCGTGGGTCCCACTGGAGTCTGACAAAGCTCCTCATGGCTGAGTGCTGTTTGCTCTGCGAGCACAGATTGTTTTCTCCTCTTGTTCATTTGAGATGCAGATCAGACCGATAAAACGCAGTTGTAATGGAGTGGAGCTGCGGGCTTGCTTGCCAGTGTTTTTCTTAGGCGTGTCTATTAGGAGCATAAATATTGAGCAGAAAGGAGAAGCGATATGAATTAGCATCTGGGGGAGGTTTGCATTTGTTCAAGGCACCTAGCACAGGTGTAAACAAATCTTACAGCAGCAAACTGGCCCCACAAGAGTAGCACTTAGCAGGTGAATCATCCAGGTGCTCTTTACCGCAGCTAAATGGGTAAATGAGAGCCTGCAAAGTGGAAATTAGACAATCAGAGAGCATCAGCCTTTGTTTCAGTGGGGTTTTACCATACCTTGCTGTGCTGGAAGGGAGCACAAGGATGGGCATCTGGCCAGGAAAATCGAAGTTATGTCTTCTACCCTCCTCCTCTCACCAGGCTGCCCTTCTCCCCCACCTTCCTTGTCTCGTGATGTGAGTTCCTAGGCAGGACCTTGCGGCAGCAGTTGTCAAGGTGTCCCAGGCTGGGGGCAAAGGTTTCATGCCTTGGCCTCAAATAGCATCACCCTGGTCTTCTTGCATCCCCTGTACCTTGGGGCTCTTGGTAAGGTGGAGAAATAGCTTTGAATGGGCAAGGATGGTGACAGTCCTTCCAATCAAAGCCATTCCATGATGTTATGATTCTTTGTCTCGTGGTGTTTCTTGGTCTTTCCTATGGAGCAGCACATGTCTTATCTGTGCAACCTGGTCTAGGGAGCCTGCTTCAGCAGGGGGGTTGGACTCGATGATCTCTAGAGGTCCCTTCCAACCCCTCCAATTCTGTGATTCTGTGATTCTGTGATTCTGTGATTCTGTGATTCTGTGTCTTTTCTGGACTTTCAAGTGTCGAGGTTGTCACCTTTTCTGCCGTGGAGCTCCAGGGAGGTGTGGGACGTGTGATACATGAAGGAGGTTGACTACGAGGGCAGTGACACCAGGCCGGGGTCTATCCCTGAGCCTGAACCCCCAGCACTGCCCGTGATGTGGTTGCTCATCCCCAACCTCCCCATAGCCCAGTGCTATGATGGGGCCTTGTGCCACCTGCCCAACACCTGGAGGAGGAATGTGACACCATCAGCCTTCATTGAGGGCCCTGTTTGTCACAAGGAATGGCAGCCTCCCTAAACTTGCTCTATGGCTGGCACAAGTCCATGGGCTGGGCTGTCTGTGTCTGCTCTAAAAGCTGCTCTACTGAATACCACATGCCCACCTACGCAAGAAAGGGCTTTCACGTGGACATCCTGCGCCCAAAATACCTCTGCTTTGTCTCTTTCTTTATCCCAAATATATTCTCAAGCCTCTGCTGACCTCTCAGATGAACACACACTGTACAGTCATAGAGGGATGCCTGCTCCCAAGGCTCGTTTAATCTCTCTTCCGTGCTCTCTCTCTCCACATAAAACAACTCTGGAAACAGGCCTAGCTGTGATTTATCCTGGCTGATTGCTCATTTCCACTGACTGTTCGGAGTGCAAAAGGAAATCAGAAAAGATAAATGTTGTCTCTATGTCTTTGGCATTCTCCACTCTGAAAAGTCCTCTCAAGTGCAATGTTGATTTTCAGCATAGGGTTCTGTGCATCTTGCCTTGATTTCCAAGGAGCTTTGCTTGAAGGAGGAGTCCTGCCATTGTTATCTCCCTTTATCTGAGCCTATCCATGCTCACTTGAGGCTAGGACTTGTCATTCCTTCACATCCACGTCAAAGACCTGAGGCACAGGGGACATGAAATTGCATGGTTGAGCTCCATCCCGGCCGTTTCCTGTGGAATGGGCTATTCAGAGCAGCTGACCTCTCCCACCTAAAAACACCCTGTGGCCATGCCCTGCAGTGAAAGAATAGGTTTCTGGATAGCCCTTGATTTAAAACTGCTCCTGCTAAAACAGCTGGGATGGGCAGCACTGGAAGTCATGTTCTTTTTCGGGTGATGCTGTTATACAGATGCCCACCTTCCCTTTGGGAGGCTGCTGGAGCATGAATCGCTGCGCTTTGCTGCCTGAAGTTGCTGCTTGGCTCCGAGCAAATTTCACCCTTCTGATGCCCGATTTCCTCCTCAGTACTCAGACAAAACTCCCATTGGCAGCTCTGGTTGCAAGAGCAGGCCCCGGATGAATGACTCTTTTAAAGCTCTTTGCGGTATTCGCAGGGATGTTTTATTCATTCGGCTCTACGCCGCTGACGTGCTGCTCTCTCAAAGCTGCCCTTCATTTCAGGCCACAATCCTGCACGGGCTGAATCTCCCTTCTCATGCCAGATGTGTGCCAAGAGCACAGAAGCACGGATAATCACAGCACGCATGTGGCACTGAGCATCCCACCAGCTTCCAGCCTAGGGGACAACGTTGGTGTGGGTGACCTGCACCCAGCAGGCAGGGAGGAGGGTGCAGTGGGTGTTCCTGCGAACATCTGGCTCTGTTTCTGTTTCTGATGCTCCTGTAAGGGAACTCACAGCACCCCATCCTAACCAAGGAAGGTTGGGTGGGGTTGGTTGGCACCTCCCTGTTTTGACACAAGTTTCTTTCAGCAGGGGTGTGTCATCCGCTTGAAATGGCACGGTTGCCTGCAGAACGTCAGGCTTACACCCAGGTCTTTCCATTTCATTTGCAGTCTGAAATGTAATCCTTTTTTAACGGGAAGTCCTGGGTTCCCTGTCCTGAGTTTGACGTGACCGGGGTGAAACCGGGATGCCCCATCCCTGGAGGTGCTCAGGGCCAGGTTGGATGGGGCCCTGGGAAGCCTGAGCTGGTGAAGGACAACCTGCCCACAGCAGTGGGTTAGAACTGGATAATCTTTAAGTTCCCTTCCACCCAAACCATTCTGTCTTTCTGTGATTGTGCGATCCCTTCCTTTCAATAGTTAACACTGGTCTTGCTGCTTTCCCCTGAGAAGCCAATGCTCTGGGCACAGGTCCAGACCAGCCCTCCTGCTCCCTCACCATCAAACAAAACTCCTGATACCAAGGGCTTACACAATTGCAGTACTTAAACACTGCACCAGGAAAACCTGCTCTCTATCTTGTGTGCATTCATGCTCACACAGTAAATATTAAAGATCGTAACCCTAAGACTTGATTTTTAAGAAGGACGGGGTAGGTGAGCGCTGGTGTTTGGGTTTAACTGCAGCTTTTTTTTTTTTTTTTTTTGTGGTGTTTGGCTCATTTGGTTCATGGAATCATTAAATCAGTCACTGAATAATTGAATCGTTGACTGGCTTGGGTTCGAAGAGACCTCAGAGATCATCCAGTTCCAACTCCCCCGCTGTGGGCAGGGTTGCCAACCTCCAGATCAAGCACCAGATCGGGCTGCCCAGGGCCCCATCAGCCTGGCCTTGGGCACTTCCAGGGATGGGGCAGCCACAGCTTCTCTGGGCTGCCTGTGCCACTGCCCCACCAGCAGTCCACAACAACATACTTGGAACAGGATCTCCTGGAGCTGGTTGTTGAGCTTGGAGGATGGGATTGGGATCCCATATGCTGCCAGAGGTGAAGGACAATGTGAGATGCTGAGCTCTGCACCTGGAGTTTCCCTGTAGGCTGAGCAGAGATTTGCCAGGTCTGTCGAAAGATGCAGTGTTGGGATGGGGGGAACCACCCAGAGAGTCCTCCTTAGACTTCCCAGATGAGAGGTAATGGACTTAAGTTGCACCAGGGGAGGTGCAGGTTGGATTTTATCAGAAACTGTGATGAGATATTGGCACGGGCTGCCCAGGGGGGTGATGGAGTCACTGCCCCTCGGGGTGTTCCAAGAGTCCTGGAGATGTGGCACTGGGGACTGTGAGCGTGGGGATGGGTTGGGATTGGACTAGATGATCTTACAGGTCCTTTCCAACCTTAATAATTCTGTGATTCCTTCAGCACCTCAAACAGATACCCAATTGAGTCTGGATGAATCCCATCCTCTCATCCCTTTTCCTGGCCTTCCTTAAGCTATGGCCTCTTCTGTGTCAGTGCCTTATTTGTAGGGTCTCTTCTCAGCCATCCATCTGCCTTCCAGTTCCTGCATATCTCTGAAGCTCAGGGGCTCCCTGGGGCCCCAGAAGCCTTTGTACATGTGATGGATCACCCCTCCTCCTCCCTGACGTCTCAGCTCTTATTTTACTTACCTGCAGTCATGAGGTTTAATAATGCTAAGCATTGGTGTTGGGGAGGATTGTAACTTTCTTCTTGGAGGCGGTGAGTAATTAGAAGCTTCTGAGAATGCTTCTAACCTGAACCACTTCTCAGGAAACCAGGAGGAGGAATGAAAATGGCCTCGGCTTTGTTTTCCTCCTGCATACATCTCCTGCCCTTGCTGTGTCATGAAGCCCTGCCTTTGGATGCAGGGCTGGTCCTGAGCCAACAATCTCTGCCTTTCACCAGGGCAAGAAGAGCTGAAAGAAAGATTTGTTTGTAATGAATTGGCAGGCTTTTGTGCCTGCTTTCTCCAGGGATGGCTCTGCACTGTGACTGACTCTGTAACCTCACAGTGAGGAGCCAGAGGTGGAACGGATACCCCTGGAGCAAGCGTGAGTCAAGCTGCTTTTTAGTATTTGAAAATAATGCACCTGGTGCTACACCCCAAGCAACGCTGCCACGAGGCACCTGCATGCAGCAGGCTCCTAAAAGCTTCTTGTGAAGCTGTTTTATCTCACAGCCACAGGGTGGTGGGTTTCATAGAACTGTAGAATGGTTTGGGTTGGAAGGGACCTCAAAGCCCACCCAGGCCCCCTGCCGTGGGCTGGTTGCCTCCCACCAGATCAGGTTGCCCAGGGCTCCATCCAGCCTGGCCCTGAGCACCTCCAGGGATGGGACATCCATGGCTCCTCTCTATTTAAATACCTGTATGTTGTTACGTTGATGAGAAGTTTTCAGGGACAGCACGTCTCTAACCAGAGAAAATAGGCGTTAAAATTTTAGCGTGAGGATTCTGAAATAGCAGCAGTTTGGGAAAATCTGCTCCTACAAATCAGTTTCCCGAGGCCATCTGCTCGAAGATCAGACTGCTGGAAAGCTACCAGCAGCCAGATGAACGGGGAGAAGAAAGGAGATCATAAAGGGGGTTGTGGAGAGATGAGGAAGGATTTCTGCACGGAGCAAGGTGATGGGCTGGAATTGATGGCAGGTGGAAAAGTGGCAGCTGGAGAATCTACAGTGTCAGAGGAGACAAACTGTGCTCTGCCAGCCCTCCTGAATCAGATGTCCTCTAAGGAATTTGAAGAGACAGATGAGGTTCAGGTGAAGGGCTGTGGCAACTAGGAACTGTTTCCCTGTAATGCATTACTCCTTGTGCTCCTCTCTTTTAAGCAAGGATCAATGGTGTGTCTGAAGAATTAGTGCAAAGCCCACCTGTGTGTAGCTTCCAACGGACTGAAAGGTGAAGGCTCACAGCATCACTGGTTTTCTGGAAAAGGCTCTGTGTAAGCTACAAAGTAAGTTGGAGATATCAGGAATGGGCAGAGGGTGAGAGCACAGGTTATAGGGAGAGATGTTGAGGGTCTGCATCTTGATGATGCCCCAAGACAGTGCTTGAAGATGGAGTAAGTTTCCAGGGTTCAAGAGACAACCCTTTCCTGTGGTGTATAGCACTTCCAGTTCAAGAGACTACTAAGAACGTAAAATCACCTCAGTTGTTCTTCTCTTCATCCCAGGCCCTTAAGTTTTCCCTCTGAACACACTTTAGCATCTCAGTCCTTGTCATCCCAGCCCTTGCCCCATGAGCACAGAGGAGCAGTCTCCTATGATGACAGGTAGTGATCGCAGGATGAGTTGACTTGGATGATGGAGCTGACATAGGATGAACCAACTTGAAAGGGTTGGACCTGATGATCTATAGCAACCATTGGTGGAGAAAGGTGCAAACATTCCCATTGAGCTCAGGGTGGGTTCCTTCTCAGCTCCTGAGCCAGTGTCCCTGAGAAGGTGAACAATGAGTTTCTTGTAATCATAGCTCACCATGTCCCACACACCCTCTCTGATTCTGACTGGTGGATCAAAAGAGTGTAAGAGCCCTTCAACTCCTTCCATAATCCATGTAGATTATTTGGTAGGAAGGATAAGGGGTCCTTTTTGACCCATGGAGGAGGCTGTGAAGCCCTGAAGCGTGAGGACTGGTCTATGTCATTGCCTTATAGTCAGACCAAGAGGGTGGCACCTGACTGGAGCCTGCTGGTTGCAGACCATGAGCATCCGAGCCCAAAGAGCACACCCTGGCCATTCAGCCATCTCGTTTCAAAGACATAAAGTAAAGGAGAGCCTGCCAGCTTCCCTAATAAGCTGTTCCAATATTTAATTGCCCACCGTGATCAGAAATAGCATCTTATTTCAAGGCTTATTTCACATAATTTCAGCTGCCAGGCAACAGCTCTTTCCAGGAGGGCTGGAGTGCTCTCTGTGGTCAGCAGCAGTGTCTATGCAGAGCCATTTCCTTGGCATACCAAGTTCCAGAGCCTGGACTTCACGGTACACAGAGGAAAAGGTCAGTTGAGCTGTGTTCTTGCCACTCTTGCCACCCCCAAAGCACAGATCCCATTCCCTACCACCTACCACCAATATTGTCCACCACCCATGTCCCTAAGTTGCACATCTCCGTGTTTCTTGAACACCTCCAGGGGCACCTCCTTGGGCCCAGATCCTCAGCTGTAATGTAAGCAGTTCAACAGCTCTGGTTTACCTCATCCAGTGCCAGTCCAAGTATTCCCAATAATTAGGGCTTTCAGCCTGGAAAGGCAGGAGCCACAGCTGCTTCCTATTTTCCCAAAGCTGTACAGAGCATTAGTCATTTCACTGGGGTTTTTTTATTGCCATGACTCCAGCACCGCCAAAACCCAGACAAACCAGATCAGACTTAATTCCGAGTGTTCCTCAGGAGTTTGAAATGATCTCCTGTCCCCTCCTCAGTGCTTATCCTCCCTCCCCACCCAAGCAACCCAAGTCTGACAAGAAAAATGTGCTGCTGCCTCTGTTTCCTTGACACATACCATGTTGACTGAAATGAAGCCGTGACTGCTGGCATTTCCACCCCAATTGTTATTTATTAACCAGTCTTTAGGATGACCTTGACGCTTAATCAGTCATCTGATCCTTCTTGAAGGCAAAGCTCTTCCTCACACTGCTGGTTGGAGAAGGGTCAGATTTAGTAAGCAGGAGCGTTGCTCTGATTTTGGCAGGAAGTGTAAAAGAGACCCATCTGCCTTCACCTACCAGCTTTGTTCCTTAGATCAAGTTAGATTCATTATCACAGAACGGCTTAGATTGGAAGGGACATTAAAGAACATTTAGTTCCAACTCTCTGCCATGAGCAGGGTTCTCACCCACCAGGTCAGGCTGCCCAGGGAACCATCTGCCTTGGTCCCTCACATTCAGCCAGCAGAAGCATTTGCTCTTTGCAGTTTAAACATCTTAACCAAGGCAGTGATGGCCCAGCAGAACCTTTGCCATGCAGTAGTGGCCACCACTCCGTGCTCCTGCCTCCCCAAGCATGCCCGTGATGCATACTTGGCTCCTCTTCCCATGGCCTCAAGACTCTTGGAAAGGGTGCAGATAGGGCAGGTGGCCCTAGAGATGGAAATTCATAGAATCAATTGATTTGCAAGGGTCCCTTAGAGGCCATCTGGTCCAACTCCCTGCAATGAACAGGAACAATTACATACAGCTCCGTTAGGTGCTCAGAGCACCATCCAGGCTGACCTTGAGTATCTGTAGGGACAGGGTGTCAGGGATGGGGCAGCATGAGTAAAATCACTCAGCTGTGCTAAGGACTATTATTCAATCCCCGCCTCTGCACAAAAGAAAAAGCAAAAATTGCCTTCAAAAATTGAACAGCTGTGTGCTACTGATGTGCATGCAAAGTCCTACAGCTGCTTTAGTGCCTCTCTTCCCCCTTCACAGATAAAACTGTGTTGGTGTAGAAGTAAGGGAATAGGTAAAACAGTGTCTGCATAAGAAGGAAACGAATTGCCACCATCACCAGCTACTTTCAGTAAATTCCTGCCCCAGAGGTGGCTGACTCATGCTCCTTGCTAATCTGCATTTCACCCAGGTCTGGGCAGAACCAGTTTGGGTGAGATAAGAACTGAGCTGGACATCACTGTTCAAACCCCACGGAGAGCCTCTGCCTCTTGAAGTCTCTTTTATTTCTTTTTAAATTAGAAAAGTTTCTGCCCTGCCTGGTTTCAGCTCAGATGAGAAGTTTCCACTCCATAAATACTGGATTTTGTGTCTGGGCAGGAGTTGAATTATGGGATCATCTGATTAAAAGCCACATTAAATCTTTAATGAGATGAGCTGTCTGATTATAGAAGTCGTATTCCTATTATTTCCAACTTGGCCATCAGCTGAAAGAAGTTGAAACGTCCACAGGAACAGTTCATGTCTTGAGGAAGAGGGGTGCAGCTTTCCCCAAAAAGATGGAACCAGAGCCTGTATCAGAGCCGCAGGATCAGAGGAGACTGAAGATCCCCATTTTGAGTCAAAGACATTTGGGTGGGAATTGGTGAAGTGCCGCTGGCTTCTGGAGGGTTTTGTCCATCACGGTTGTCTGAGCACAAAGGAATTTGAGGATCCTTTGGGTTTCTGGAGGGGAGGCTGGGATGCTGGGAGGAGCAGGGCTCCAGCTGTGCTCACAGCTGGCCAGCTGCCCGCTTCCTGCGCTGTTAGGAGTTGGTGACGCCTGCTGCCTTCCACTGGGACCAGCATCGGTTTTGTGAAAACTTCACCCCCAGATGCTCTCTCACATACAAACCTCCGTACTGACTCCATGTTCAGGTCGTTTTGGTGCTCGACTGGAAGGGAAAATACCTAAATAAATGGAAAAAATGGCTGAGGGATGAAGGCTTCACTTGCATTTTTCTTTGATAGGGACTTTTCAGATGCCAGGTTGAAGTGAAAGGACAATGTTTTGGTTAAAGATCTGAACTGGGGCTGTGCTTCTTTGGAGACATTCAGGCTCTGAGCACCTCATGGAGCTGTAGATGTCCCCATTCATTGCAGGGGAGCCGGACTAGATGGCCTTTAAGAGTCCCTTCCAACTCAAACAGTTCTCTGGTTCTAGCAGTAGTTCCTGCAAGCCACAGACTCCACAGTGAGTGAAGACCCCATTTGGAAAAGTGTCCAGCTCCTCCTTAGAGGCTGAAGTATCTTCCTGGATCTGGTTTTCAGTTCACGTGGGATTACCTTTCTGGGACCTGAGATGAAAAATGTCTTTTTCCTTCTTGTCTGGGAGCCATTTGGAGGGAACAGAAGTGTTGCTTAATGCCCTCCTGGTAGATAGGTGAGGCCATGTGGATTCAGTCTTTCACCATCCTTCAGATCCATCCATAGCCAAGGAGTGAGCATGACTGAATTCTGTGGGTGCTTCACTGCCTATGCAAGGAGCAAGGGTCTGACAGCTCTGGGCTGTATAATACATTAATGCACCAATATTCCTGTATAGAGCAGCAACTTTTGTTCTCTTGGCTTGCAAAATCTTCAGGAGAAGGATCACCATGACTAACAGTCTAATGGTGGTAAGTGCAGCATATCTCAGTTGCTTTCATGTCACAAGTAATAAAGATGCCTTCTGGCATGAGATCATCTGTCTTTTTTCTTTTCTCCCCCAGAAGAAGCTTCCTTCGTGTCTTTGTGCTGAGGCTTCTTTTATTTTTCATCTTATTGTGGCTCAGCTTTGGAGCCAAGCTCGTACAAAAATGTCTCTGTTCCTTCTTGCAGACAGTTTTCTGCTTACAGGTGCAGAGGTGCACAGGGTAAGCCAAGCCCTAAAACCAGGAGAGACATTTCACCTGGGGGGGGGGAGGGGGGAAAGGTGGGGAAGAAAATGCAGTCAATCAAGTTGTTTTTAACGCAGTACAATAGTTCAGTCTACCATAAGCAAATGCAAATCAGGAGAGTGCACTTGCAGAGCAAATGAATGCAAAACACAGAAATCAGTGAGCCATGCTCTCTCCCAAGGCTGGGCTCTGGTCTGTGTGCAGAACTGACTCATACAGGAACAGCTGATATGGGTTGGGCCCCTACACAATCACAATCTGTCCTGTGGTCTCTGCAGCTGAGCTGAATTGATCAGGAGGCACCTGTTATGCCAGCCAGCTCTGCTAGGATACAACCCAGTGAGCTCAGACACACTGATCTGGGGTTTGATCTGCTTCAGAAGCTTCTTCGCTAGCAAAGCTTCTACCATCCAAGCAGAGGGAGCAGGGAGTTAAGGAGAGTTCTTGGTACTTCTCACTGTTGACAAATTGGCCAGTGGATGGATTTGGTGGATGCCCCATCTTGAGGTAGGTGCCCTGTATCTGGAGATGTTCAGGGTCAGGCTGGACGGGGCTCTGAGCCCCTGTTGGAGTTGTGGGTGTCCCTGTTCGTTGCAGGGGAGTTGGACTGTGTGGCCTTTCAGGGTCCCTTCCAACTCAAATGATTCTTCTGTTCTGTGGATGGGAGACCTTCACCCATCAAAGTGGCATCTGGAGATACCCAAATCATCTTAAATGTTCTCAGGTACCTTTGTCTGGGCAGTTGAATCCCCTCCCTTCCCCATACAGGCAGTGGAGCCTGTAGAGCTGCTTGGCTTCATATTACATAGGTGTTCAAGTCATCTCCTGAATGATGGTGAACAATCACCTCTGCTGACTATGCTGGCTCCCTTGAGCCTGAGATGGAAACCTGGTGTCCTACCTTGAGATACCTTGCAATTAACTTAACTTAGACCTGAGTCTCCTCCTGAAGAGGATGGGCTTCATTCCTTAGGCCTTTAGTGACTGGGAGCACCTGAGCTGACCTCTGCTGCTTCAAGAGGGCATGGGTCTCCTGGAAGTCCCCACGGTCTCTGCTATCCCTTGTGCTGCAGTGTGAATCAAGTAGTGCTGATTTTGGGTCCAACATCCTTCTGAATCCTTCCCATCTGTGCCAATAGGGGAAAAACAGTCCTATATCAGAGCAGTGGTGTCCTATCCAGGCTTTGTTGGACAGTGATCCCATAGTTTGCTTTGACCCCCATGAACATGGATGCCCTGGAAATGGGAGTTCAACCCACCTGAGTCTAGATAACTACATCTAAACTGGAATGTGCTTTTTATGGTCAGCAGAGAGACATTTCAAAGTGCAGTTATCTCCACTGACTATAAGAGAAACCTGGCTGATGAGCACATTTACTGTTCTATCTAGTTCTGTACTTACTTTATCTTTTTTTCCTTCTTTCTTTCCCTTCCAGCTCAGAGTTCAGGATGACAGACGGTGACACAAATCTTCCAACTATTGAGAGAAGGTTGGGTCTGCAGATATGGAGCATAGAGGTATGATAAGGGGGCAATTATGTTGTATGTCCTCTGTATGTATGCCTGTGTCAAGAATGGTATTCTTGAACTAATCTGGAAAAAAAAGGTTCTTATAGGTAAATACAGCAGTGGGAAACAAGCAACTCAACTTGTCCTTAAGTTCTTCATGTTATTGCTTGGTGCTTTTGTGTTTCTCTGAAAAACGAGGATAATTTTGACTGATGCATTTCTATGGAGATACTGGAATCTGCAAGGGCACCTTTTCCTTGAGGTAGTTTTTGCTTGGGGTTTGGAGCCAAGAAGTTCTCAGTTTTGCCTTAATTCTGTTTCAGTTCATTGGTGAAGACAGCCTGGGGAGAAGCGGAAAGAGTTTCCAACACATCTTCAAGTGGTAGTGGCTCTCCACAGATCCCAGCTGTTTCCACAGTGTCTTTACCTTAACATTTCTCTCTAAAATACAGTATTAAGTTGTTTTCTAGAGGATTTGTAATTAGAGACGTTTTGGTTCACAAGGATCAGGTTGGTATGCTGGGAAACAAGTCAAGCCACCAGAAAAATGCACGTCTTGAATTCCAGGAAACCACAGAGTCTGTTCTTGTCCAGGAGCTTTGTGTGTCCTGGTGGGTGGCACATCCCACCACCTGCACTGGGCAGCATGGCTGGTTAATTGTGCATTTGTATCAGATACAATGTGCAGTTAGGCTCTAGAGGAGATGAGAGACATCAGTGTCCATTTTTTCCCAGGACTGCTACTTGCTACACTGAAAGTCATCCTTGAATTTTACAGGTACCAATCAAAAACCATGGCCCAGAACTAAATCCAGGACAAGGTGTGCTCAGTTCCATCCATGGCAAATCCACTACAAATGCAAGCTCTAGAGTATCTCAGCATGACCTCTGGGTCTTTTTTCCCTAGGCCTGCATGATTGCATCTGGGAGCATTTAAATAAACATACTTGTTGGTCTGGGCAAGCAGCATTTTCATTTTCACCTTCTCAAGTCATGGTACATTTGGAATTTCTTCCAGAAATGACTTTTCCCAGCCCACAAGCACAGCTTTGATTCTTCCTTATCCAAACCTTCACTGTCAATTAAATTACGCATTCCCCTCTGAAGTTCTTGCAATGACCCAAGTGTTTGTTTTCTTACAGAGCATGAAGATGGTTCCTGTACCTGAAAAAGCCTATGGGACATTTTTTGAAGGGGACTGCTATGTAATTCTGCATGTAAGTGAGGTGAATGACCATTGGTCTGTTTGGGAGGATCAGCGTTGTTTCTTGGGTTCCAACTCAATACTGGGGGCTGGAAGTGGCTGTGTGTGTATGCCTTCACCATCTAATCACACACCTGAACGTAGCGTGGCTGTTGTAACTGCTCTATGTGTGTGGTAAATCACAAGTCCTGAGGAACCATTAGAATAACTCGTTAAAATGATTGATCTTCTTGTCCATTGATTTATGTCCAGATGTGGAAAAACGACCAGTATGTTCCTGGAGAGCTACACCAAGGCCTGAATTTGTGTGGTGTACTTTTGGGAGGGGAGAGGTGGCCATCACAAGATGGTGTGGGTCACGGAGGAGCCACCTGCTTTGTGTCACACCAACAGCGGATAAAGCTCTGCAGCCCTTCTCCCTCTCTCCCTTAGGAGACCTCTGCTGTCCCACCCAAATTTGGTCCAGGCTTAATTGCAACTGGTTGAGCTCAGGCAAGGGAGAAGCACAGGCAAATCCACCATACACACCCCGTTACCTTTGGAGTGTTTTTGGAGAATCAGTTTGGCAGCAGCCCACCAAAGATGTGCTTAGAGCAGAATGTGAGTGTTCTTGCAGAGAGCTGGCTGTGATCACTGTAGGTTTTGATGCTCCCAGGCTTAGTTTGTGTTACGAGAGCTTCCCCAGGTAACAAAGCCCTTAGTCAGTCCACTGCTCTCCTTCTTCCCTGCAGGTAAGTGGGTAAAAATACTCATCTGCACGTTCTGCACCTAAACTGGATGCTGTTCAAACAAAGATTGTCCACAGGACAATAGGACTTTGATCATCTTCAGTAACAGTGCATTAAATTGAATGATTTTGCCACAAATTAGTCAGCTGCACCTCGAGGATTGGTGTTTTATTCAAGCTTTACTGTGTTTTTCACTGTAGTATCACTGCACGGAGCAAATAAACAGAACTTAGTGTCAAATTGAGTTTATAGAATGTGCTTTTATTATCTTTTCCAGGCATGGATGATAGGATTTAACACAGTAGGTGCTGAAAAATAACTGGCACGACTCACATAACGATAAGCACACCTGTTTTCAGATCACTCTTCTTTCTGGGCTGTTGGGTTCTCTGTAATAAGATGAATCACAGCATGCACACACGGGCTCAGCTTCATTTGGAGTTGTGTCTCTTTTGCAAGTCAGCAGGAACTCCCATGCAGTTGGTGTTACTACGTAGTGTGATATGAGAGAAAGAAAGGGAGAGAAAGAATCTTATCTCCAGGCAAATAAATAAGAGAGTATCTGGTATGTTTTTTAAAAGTGATCTATGAGAAGGATGTTCTTTGAAGTTTCCATATCAAGCTCTGCAAAAGTAGGACAGGTCTAACATGAGGTTTTGGGCTTCCACAGGTGCCTCATTTTCCTTGATAACACGAGTCACAAAAGCATATACAATGGAAATGTGCGTCAGTGGAGCATCATTGGAGAGGAAGAAAGGGATGGGCCTTGGGAAAGGGCTCCATGGTCACTTGTTTTTGCCTTCTGGCCAGCAGCCTTGTGTGCAGCACATATATGGGCTGTGTCTTCACCCTGCCACATCTTTTCCACCTCTTCCAGAGCAAAAGGACCTCTCGTGGCACGGCTGTGGATTTGCATTACTGGATTGGGAAGGATTCGTCCCAGGATGAGCAAGGTGCCGCGGCCATGTACGTCACCCAGCTGGATGCTGCTCTCAGGGGGAGCCCCGTACAGCACCGAGAGGTGCAGGGACATGAGTCTGAGACCTTCCAAAGCTATTTCCGCAATGGCATTATGTGAGTAGCATCAGGATCTTTGCCTCAGTGCCACAGCCACTGGGGTTCTCTCTGCTTCTCTCTGTCTCGGAGGCTTCAACACTTCTAAAATCTGAAAAGCGTGGATCAGCTCTGGAGTTGTTCAAAATTCAGACTTCCCATTTTGACAAACTCAGTTGTAGGGATTGAGGCTGGACCCATGTCACTCTGAATTAATGACTGTTTCTCCAAGTGTTAGTTGTAAATGGTTTTTAACTGCCCTTTTGTTCACTGTAGGGTCTTCCTTCCTCTTCATACACTTTAGATTAATATGCACACTTAGGTCAATTTAAACCAATATCCTGCTTGCTGAGAATCACAGAATCATTAAGATTGGAAAAGAGCACTGAGATCATCTAGTCCAACCATCAACCCATCACCAGCATGCCCACTAAACCATGTCCCTCAAGAGCCAAGCAGGGTTATACATATGAGACAGAAGACTGAGATACTTCTTTCCAGAGGTCTTTGTTACTAATGTTTATTTAGAATTTATTTACTTTAGGTGCCCTGTACTCTGCTATTGCCAGCAAACACATCTTCTTCCCTGTTTACGAGCTAATCAGCTCCACACTAGAAGTAATTTTCCTGCTGTGAAAGCAAAGCTTCGTTCTCTGAACTAAGCCATTGGAAAGACAGTATTGAATCCAGACTTGTGGTGTGGAGTCCAATCCTGATTCCCTCTGGGGTCTTTGGAAGGTGACACTCTAATAGCTGACCTGTGCTAGTCCTAAATGCCTCTCTTTTAGACTGCTGAAGAAAGCCCAGATGAAAACCCACCCTCATACTTGAGCCATTCTTGCTTTTGATTTCTCTGTATTGTGCATCTCTCACAAGCTTTTTCTGGACTGTTGTGGGACTGAAGAATGTTTTTTAACCTCATTTTAAAGATAAGTAAAGGGCATGAAGGACTAAAATTCAAACCTTCCAAAGCATGTAGGCATAGAATTCTATTTGGAAGCCTATCTGCCTCTGAAATCAGTATGAGTTAGTCTTCATCACAGCCTAAACCACATTCTGAGGTCATACAGGAAGTCTGAGGCCGAATAAGAAACTGAAGCAGACTGTTTCCCTACCTTGGCAGGTAGAGTATCTCCTGTGGATAGGAGGAACTGTGCCAAACAAGTCTAAATTACTGTGTGAATCACGCACTGGCCTGGCCATGTTTGCCAGTCTTTTCCAATTATGATAAAATGTATTGATTTTCCATGCAGCAGAAATGATAAATATCCCAGCAATCATCTCTCCTTCCCACAAATGGTAATTAAATTGCTTCAATCATTACTGTAAGGCATGAAGCACGAATGTGCTGTTCATTTTCTACAATGGTCTAGGATATGTGGAAAGGGGTTAAGCTTGTCCAAAAAAAAAAAAAAAAAAAAAAAAAAGTGTTAAAACATTCTGGGACTTCTCTGGGGGGAATTATCTAATTGTAATCCTGATGTAATTGTGTCCTCCTTGCAAAGTTGCACAGAAAGGAAGAGATGGCATCGCACAGTGAGACAATTACAGTGCTAACAGCAGCTGTTACAGAGTGTGTGTCCAAGGATGGAAGGACAACAAAATTGGTAGATTCAATCCGAGAGAAAGACTGTGTCCTGTATCCATTTATGATAGCGTTTTGTTCCCCTCAGGGGAGCAGCTTTCTATCTAGAGCAGCTATTTTGAATAAAAACAGATCTCAGCAAAAAAAAAAAAAAAAAAAAAAAAAAAAAAGTATATTTCCTGCAAAATATGGTTCATTTTCATTTGATTGTTTATGGAACGTTTCAATTCTGAGATGCCACTTCTGTCTTGATGGGATTTTCAATTTGGTTGTGCTATGTTTCCATAGCCATCCCTGACCTGCCTGCTCCTCAGCATACCTTCTTCCAAGATGCACAACCCATAACAAGTGGGTGGACACCATGAGGACTCGTTGTCTGACCAGGGACCAGGAGCAGTAGAGTGAGGGCAATTAATGTTCCATTCTTAGGACTCTGAGACTATATTAGCTCCAGATTTTTACTTGTCAACAAAAGCTTGAGATGTCCTCAAAGGATGAAGGGGTTGCAATTTTATAACTATCTCTAACTTCTTATTTCCTGTGGCCCAACAGCTACAAGAAGGGAGGGGTGGCCTCGGGATTTAAGCATGTAGAGACCAATATGTACAACATCAAACGTCTTCTTCATGTCAAGGGAAAGAAGCACGTGTCAGCCACAGAGGTAAGCAGAGGATCCCTATGGACCATTCTTTCTCGCTTCCTCTCTTACATTCATTTTCCATCTGATCTGCCTGCTTGATAGCTCTTTTTATCTTAAGAATAATTTTCAAGACCTTGCTCGGGCTTGGTATTGTCCTGAGAGAAGCCATTTGGCTCAGTGATGAGAGCTAGAAAAATGAACCTGTTGCTGCATACCAGTTGTTATGTCCCTAGGACAAGCTCTCCATGCCTGTGGCTTGTCTCCTGCAAGCTCTTATCCCCTCTGCTCACTGAGCCCTTTCCTTATGACAGGTGGCACTTTCCTGGGACAGTTTCAACAAGGGTGATGTGTTCTTGCTGGACCTTGGGAAAGTGCTGATCCAGTGGAATGGACCCAACTGCAGCATTGCTGAGAAGTCCAGGGTGAGTATGGACAAAAGGCACGCAGAGCACTGGTGTTTGCAAAGAGAGAAATAGTGCTCAGCGTTTGCACAACCACTGCTTGGCATTGGTTTTAGTCAGGGAGAATAAAGCCAGGTGCATACGCCTGAATGGAGAAAATCCTGGTAAATATACTTCCCCATGTGATGATATCTGCTGTACCAGAGGGGCATCCAGCTCCCTTTGGGGAGTAAAGCTAGTAGTGCTGGTAGATTTACCTGCAATAACTACCCAGGGGTAGGTGAGTTTTAGTTTACTTTTTAACTACAGGGAAGTTCCAGTTTGGTCAGTTTGAGACAAGCAGGAATACATTACACAGGTTGTGATAGGTCAGATCCATGGTTCTTAAGGCAATTTTCAAAGTGATTACCCTTATTTTACTGATAGAGGATTTGCAATAGAGGGATGTGATAAACCAGATTTACCAACCAGTAATCATCAGAGTTGGTGGTTGAGCTCATAGCCAGTCATTATGCATATTAAAAGGCTGGTGGGGCGGCTCTTCACATGGTGACACCTGGGAATCATAGAATGGCTTGGGTTGGAAGGCATCTTAAGGATCATCTAGTTCCAACCCCCCTGCCATGGGCACCAAGTCATCCTGCCCAGGGCTCCGTCCAACCTGGCCTTGAGCACCTCCAGAGATGGAGCATCCAGAACTCTGTGCATCAGTGCCAGTGCCTCACCACACTCTGAATAAAAGAATTTCTTCCTAACATCTAACCTAAATTCCCCCTCTTAGTTTAAAGCCATTCCCCCTTGTTGTGTCACTATTAGATTATGTAAAATGTCACTCCCCTTCCTGTTTATAAGCTCAAGTACTGTAAGGCCTCAGTGAGGTCTCCTGGGGGTCTTCCCTTCTCCAGGCTGAACAAGCCCAGCTCCTTCAACCTCTCTTCATAGGAGAGATGTGCCAAACATTGAGGCTGGGGAGTTGTCCAGGGCACAATGAGCTGAGGAGATGATCCAACAGAGGGGGAGACAGAGAAGATCTTGGGACATAGGGGAAGAGGGAGCAACGTAGTGGGAGGACTAGAGGAACAAGCTATAGTTCTTCTCAAGCCTGGCAATCAAAAAGATCATTCCCCCTTTCAAATCTATTGTGTTAAGAGTATTGGAAAAAAAAATTCAGTGACAAAGGGAAATGACTTGTTTGGCATTTTGCACTGTTGGTTGTTTTGTGGCTGGTTAGTGTTGTTTTGTTTTTTTTCTTTTTATATCCATGTTTTCTGAAGATTTGAAACATTTCAATGTAAAATACCACCATGGGGCGTCCAGGGTCCTGCAGCTCTGCAGCATCCAACCTCATTTTCATCAGCATGCATGCATTTCTCTCCCAGACCATTTCACAAGGTTATTGTACCTGCTGTACCGTGGCGGATGTGCAATACTGCTGTAGCTACTGCATGTCTGTACCCTGAGAGAGCTAACACCAGTAAGGATGTACTAAGCAGTGGTGTTCTGAGAGTGAGTTAATCATAGAATCGTAGAATGATTTAAGCTGGAAGGAACCCTTAAGCCTATCCATTTTCAACCCCTGCCATGAGCTGGCTGCCCCATACCAGCTCAAGCTGCATAGGACCCCATCCAGCATGGCTTTGAGCATCTCCAGGAATGGGGCTCCCAGAGCTTTTCTGAGCAGCCTGTGCCACAGCCTCACCACTCAGGTAATAAGCAAGTCTGGTGGTCACATCACCCTTTCCAAATAGCAAAATTTGGAGGGCATTAGTGTCTTCAGAGAGCTGTGGTGATCTGGCTTAGACTACTAGTACTCAATTGTTGCTCTAGGTGTGAAGCAATGTTGCTGAATTGACTGTGTGGATTAGGATTAAACCCCTGGTGATCCTTGTGCAGGGCCTCGCGCTGGCTCGGAGCATCAGGGACAGCGAGAGAGGCGGCCGTGCTCAAATCGGCATCATTGACAATGAGAAGGACTCCCCAGACCTCATCAAGATCATGAAGATGGTGCTGGGTGAGAGGCGTGGGGAGCTTCGAGAAGCCATCCCGGACACGAAAGCAGATGAGCTGCAGAAAGCAAACGTCCGGCTCTATCAGTGAGTGTGGGTCTGGGTCCCCATCCCTTATCATGGTAAGTGCTGTGAGGCCTGACCACTTGTTGTCTCTGTCTTTCAGTGTCTATGAGAAGGATAGCGACCTGGTGGTGCAGGAAATAGCCACTCGTCCCCTGACACAGGACCTGCTCCAGCACGAGGTAAAAGGCATTAGACCTTATAGTGACCAAAGGGTGCTGTGCTTCTCTTTTTTTTCAGCTGAGCACCTGTTTTTATAGGATATCTAATTTCCAGAAAATTATTAGCCCTTCCGTCCTTCAAGATTAACAAGTGTCTTCTGCAAACAGGACAGCTTAGCTTTTACATACAGCTTCAGTGGACAGAGGTAGGCAGTGGGTTAAAATACAAGATGGCTAAAGATGGCAAACCCAACTTCCCAGTCAAGGGTGTCCTGTTGGGACTGGGAACATCTCTCCTGAGACTATAATGGCTAATTTTGTGCAGTTCCTAGGAAAAATACACTATATTGATGTTCAAGGGCAGCTGCCTCAGCCAGGTGTGGTCGCAAAGTCAATGTATTCAAGAACCCCTGCATGGTGGGGTTGGTGGTATCTGTTGATACTGGGCTCAGAACTCTGCAAGGCAAGGAAATGAGCTAGATCTACATCTAAGTCTTCAAGAGGGATCCAAACTGGGTAGGCTACAAAGGAGGACCTTTGCCTGAGGAGATCTTTTAACATTGTTTTTTTTCTGTTTCACTTCAGGACTGCTATATTTTAGATCAGGGCGGCTTTAAGATTTACGTCTGGAGAGGAAAAGCCTCCAACCAGGAGGAGAAGAAAGCAGCCTTCACTCGAGCTGTGGTGAGTGGTAATGTAGTGCCAGCGATGTCGTGGGAGGTTAACTAGGCACTAATCTGGATCTGACCACTAATTATGATTAAGTGTGGGTCTTGAGGAACCGGCCTGAGTAATAACCCACCTGAGGAAGAATTTAAACTTGTAAGGGAGGTGTGATGATGTAATGTAAAATTGTTGTTCAGCAGATCTCACTGAGAGCAGCTGTCACTGAAACAAAGAGGAAATTGATTACAGAAAAGAAAATGTAAAAAGGAATACTACATGTGACTCAGTAAGAGGTGGACTTCTGGGATCCACCGCTTCAAGGGGTGGTGGAGGCAGAATGTATCAGCAGGGTTGAGAAGGAATTATATCAGTTTATGGTCAATAAACAGATATTAAAGGGAGGAGGCTCTTATAGTCTCCTCTAATCTCTGTAACATCCATGATTCCATACTGTGGGTGTAGGGGAGAATGAAGGGATCACACTGCAGATAGTCATAAGTCTGATGCGTGCTTGAGGATGAGATCCATTCCTATTAGCATCTCTCACAGTCCGAGGCAGCACAGACCACTGCTGTGACCCAAAAAGGCATGTCTTGTGTTCCCAGCTGAGTGTGATACTTCTGAGAAACTCAGTGGGGAATTTGATGACTCGGGATCTCTGGAAAAAACAACAACAAAAAAACAAAAACAGAATGGATACATGAGTGCTACCAAGGCTAACCCCACGTTCGTAGTATTTTTCACAGCACTGATGGGTTTGGGCCCAGGTTCTACGTGTGAACCTGCACAGGGCTCTTCTGCTTGGTAGAAAGAGCTCTGCTATTAACTGCTACTAACCTGGACCAGCTGACCCACAGCAAAACCATGGTTTCTGATAGAGTAGAGCACTCCAGAGTAGCACACTTCTGCAGCTCCTCCAGATCATCTGCCATTTTCTGGTAGAGAACACCTCAACATTTCCTTTCAGAGCTGGCCTCAAGGGAGCCTGAGTGTAGAAGGCATTTGGTAGTATTTCATGTTGCTTGGCATGTGGAAGTGAATATCACTGGGGAATTTTGGTCTTCACATAAGTCAGTATTTTAATTAAAAATATAAATGGCTTCATCTTCATTGAGATCTTCCTTGGAGATACTGAACCTCGATGTCCCCACCTACAATCAGACCTTACCTGGAGATGCTCAGCTTCATTACCAGTTGCACCTATTGTCTCAGAGAAGAAAAGCTTAGACAAACATTGACTAAAAACATCTCACAATCCTCTGCCCCTCCTTTCAAAAGCTTAACTCAGCTGCTTTTTATAGGCAATCAGCTCTGCAATTTCTAGCCCTGGGCTACAAGTGTAGAACAAAAGGTATCTCTTTCTTTCAGTGTGGCAGGTGGGAGGGATGGGAAGACCATCTGCTCTGCTTTTCCCTGGGGGTAGTATGTGGCTTTGGTATGTACAGCAGAAGATGAATGCTCAGAAGCCCACATTCAGGCTCCTTCCCAAACCATGGCTGTCAGCATTGTACCTCTGGGTTGTCCTGGAGTCTGCTGAGATAAACTTGAGAGCAGTTCTCCAAAAACTAAACAATGACTTTGACATTGTGACAGAACACAGATCATTTTCATCATTATCACATTGTATCAGGCACCTGTGCTGAAGCACTAACTCAAAGGATGCTCTATTTCAAGGAAATAATTTGAGGAAAAAAAGAAAAAAAAAGAGACTTTTGTAGTTTTATCCCTTCAGAACACATCGTGCTTTGGGATATTTAAGTGCCTGCATTCTTTCCATGGCATACGTGCTCTCTGTCATGCTAAAGAGAGGACAAGATCCCTGTTTTAGAGAAGGTCTGTGTGCTGGAAGAAAAGCAAACTCAGCTCATGGGGCCTAGTTACATCACTGCTCCCCTACTCTGGTCCTGGATCTGCCACCAGAAGCTGTCTGTACAGCTGCATGAGATCATAATAAGGCTGTTTGTAGACTTATTGAGCGAGACTTTTCAAAAATTAGATGCCGTGAAGAGGTTAATTTTAGGATGTCATCCAGGTGACTGGCTTCATAGGGGACAGCTCTCTAAACACGGGTATAGACATGAACAGAATGTCTGTAGATATCTTCATGAGTTTGAGTGCAAGAGTTTTCATCTTGGGGTGAATCCTGCCCTTGGTTACGCTGCTGTGCTCAACTGGTGGAGGTTTGCTTTTGGGGCCCTCGACCTCCTTCTCGTGCCTACAAGAAGCTTGGTGTGTTTCCACTAATGTCCTTTTTCAACCCCCCTAGGGTTTTATCCAAGCCAAAGGCTATTCTCCTTCCACCAATGTTGAAGTGATCAATGACGGTGCAGAATCAGCTATGTTCAAACAGCTCTTCCAAAGGTGGACAGAAAAGGATGAAACACAGGGGTTGGGCAAAGTCTATACCGTTGGCAAAACTGGTAAGTTTGTTTTCAGAGACACAAATTGGCCCTATCACGGACTCTGCTGTACATGATAGCCTAGAGTTGAGAGAATATTGGCTGCCCCCTGTCCTCAGCACTTTGAAAATCCAGCATGTGTTCTTCCCATGTTCCATACTTTCCAACTTCTTCATCAGAAGCAAAGAATTTCTTATAAGAACCAAACTGCTGCTTATTCCAGACATGAAGGTTGGCAGATCTCATCTGAAAAAATGTGTGCAAAAAATTCACACTTGAAGAACTTCTTAATTTTCTTTGGATAGAAGCTAGTGATGAACCTGATAAGGAAGTGCTGAACAACATTCTGCTTTCATTTACGCTGGCACCCACCCAAGGTCTTCCTGGAATCCTTCTATATTGGTGTAAATGGTGCCCCTATTTATCATGCTGCTGCAGTGAATATTGCAGTGCATTAACTCCAAAAAGCAAACAACACCAAAGAGAGAAATCTTGCTGATGACAGGCAGAAGTGGCAGAGATCCTGAATGTCTCCATCATTAATATCTCCAAAGCTGCAAAGCTTTCCTTTGCAGGGTTTCTCTCCTCTCTCCCTGCTGTCCATAAATACTGTCTTCACCATGAGCTGGAGAAACATGGTCATTCTATTTCTGAAAGGAATGTTTAAAAATAATGGAACTATTTTTACATTTGTAAAACAATTATGAATTTTTGGTCAAGAGATGACTTATATTTTCACTCACCAATCATCACAGCCTCACTGGAAAGTGATGCATAGTCAGCTGCCAGCCAATAGTAGATCGACATTGGAGTGCATGCGCTCTTGCATGTCCCAAAATCCACATTTGCACAAAACTGGCTTCATGCAACCACAGCCCAGGTTGCTCTTACGTGTTTAGTGATTGTGTGTGTGTGTGTTTGTGCATGAGGGTGATGCAGAGGGGTTGTATGTCACGGTGTATTTACTGAGTTATTGTTTCTGTTCTGTCGGTGCGTGCAGCCAAGGTGGAGCAGGTGAAGTTTGACACCGTTCAGCTCCATGCAAGACCAGAGCTGGCTGCTGAGCAGAGGATGGTGGATGATGCCTCTGGGAACATAGAGGTGAGAGAGCTCTTTTGGCAGTTATCAGTGTTTGCAAACCTTTCTCCCTTTCCACACACGCAGCAGCTGTACGAGCTGTGAAGGTGTGCTCACCTATCCTCCCCTGCAAGTATGTCTGTGCCATTGCGTACCCTGCTGCTTACAGACATATTTCTCACACTAGGTGTGGAGAATTGAGGACCTGCAAATGCAGCCTGTGGATCCCAAGACCTATGGGCAGTTCTATGGAGGTGATTGCTACCTGGTCCTGTACACCTACCTCAGATCTGGCCGGCCTCACTATGTCCTTTACATGTGGCAGGTAGGTCAGACTGGAATAGAAGAGATTGTGCTGTGTCTGCTAGAAGCCTATAACAGAAGGAAACAGCTTCGTGCAACAACTCTAAGCTTGGAAACAGCCCAGGCTCTGATGTGTAGGCAACATGCATGCTCTGAAGCCAAGCTAGCATCAGGCTGAGAGCCAGCAATGCCAGACAGAATTGGTAAAGGATTATGGGACTTACAGTGTTGGTGAGACATTGACACAGGTTGTTCAGGGATGTGGTGGAGTCACCATCCCTGGAGGTGTTTGGTGAAGGGGTAAATGTGGCACTGAGGGACGTGGTCTAAATGGTATGATTGAACTAGATGATCTTAGTGGTCCTTCAAACCTTAATGAGCCTATGATTACATGCTGACAAACTGCAGATTGTCCTTTGAGGCTTCAACTCCTGAAGATTCAGGCTTCCTGAAGAAGTCACACAGTTTTAATTCTCACCTTATGATAGCATACGGGGGACTTTATACCCTCCATTGAATCTCATTTTCAGTGGTACCTCTTCTCCCCAAGGGTCGCCATGCCTCTGTGGATGAAATCACTGCCTGTGCCCTCAACGCCATCGAGCTGGACAAAAAGCATGGGGACGAGGCTGTGCAAGTGCGAGTGACGATGGGCAAGGAGCCAACACACTTCCTGGCCATCTTCAAGGGCAGGCTGATCATTTATGAGGTAACGTGGCTTTGTGTGCGGGTCGGCGATGGAAGATGAAAGCACCAGTGGTGAAATGGCACTGATCCGAGAAATGGTTCAAAAAAATAAATAAAATAGGCTGATATTCAGGAAAGGAGCCTCAGGTCTGCGTGGGCTGGCGAGTGGAAGTGGTGGAATATTTCTAACTTGCTCTTTGTGGGTGCCTATAGAGCCAGCGCTTCTGTAATGCATCTACAAAAGCCATTTGCACCCTCACCTCCCAACACTGTCCTTCTGTTTCCTTGCAGGGAGGCACAAGCCGGGCCCAGAAAAGCACCCCCGAGCCGGCAATCCGTCTCTTCCAAGTGAGGGGCACAAACGAGATGAACACCAAGGCCACAGAGGTGCCAGCCCGGGCCTCCTCTCTCAACTCGAACGATGTCTTCCTGCTGGCAACCAACCAAGTCTGCTACCTGTGGTGTGGGAAGGTAAGACCTCTGTGGGTCCAGGACACAGCCACAGGGAGCTGAAATAGCTGGTGTGGGTCTCAAGTCCCCTAACTCTACTGGGCCATGGAGGTGGTCACAGATTTCAAGTGACCAGCTCAGGTGTGACTCTGAATAACTGCTCTAAAACTCTATGGAGCAGTTGAGCATGGTCAAGTTAAGTTTTTCTAGTCTGTCACTAACTCAGCCTCAATTTTACGTCCTGAACTCCAGGGCTGCAGTGGAGATGAGAGGGAGATGGCAAAGATGGTGGCTGACATCGTCTCCAAGAGGGACAAGCACACCATTTTGGAAGGACAGGAGCCAGCAGAGTTCTGGGAAGCCCTGGGAGGCAAAGCCCCTTATGCCAGTGAAAAGAGGTAACAGTAACCTGGTTGTTCTTCTGGGGTTGGCCAGGCAACATCAAACCTTTACAGAAAGATGGGTAAGCACTTTGTGACAAACCAAACTTTTGGGAATATTCTGACTATTGCTCCCATTGGTGATGATGTGGAAACAGTCAGAAACCACACTAAGGTGTCTCCTGTCTAGGCTTTGGGTCTTAGTTTGGATAGATTTCCCCACAGTAGGTCTGCCTTGTATCTGGCCATTAAGGGCTACATGACCCACACAATCCATTTCCAGCCTTTTAAGCAGCCTCAAGAAGATTGATGATATTGAAATGGCATTTGAATAACCCAAACTTCTCCAACCCTCTGAGCATGAAATGTGTTCCTCTGCAACCAAGTGATTAGTGTGGCTTTCACCTGATTGCAGGCTCCTATGCAAAAGGAGGGAAGCATTCTGCTTTGGGCTTTTTTGGATGGAAAAAAGTGTTACCCTTGGAAATTGTTAAAATGGTCCAAGTATCTCATGCAAACCAACATGGCTGAGTTTTAGGCCTTCTGATGTGCGTTGCTATGTCCCCACCTCATCCAGCATGGGCACAACCAGTAGTGGTAGGGCCTAATGCTAAACCACAAGGGAAAGATGTCCATCTTTCTTGCATTTTCTTTCCCTGCTGTGCACGAGGAAGGTTTCAAGAGCAGATCACACACTACCAACCTCGCCTCTTCGAGTGCTCCAACCAGACGGGTCGGTTCATCATGACAGAGGTGGTGGATTTCTGCCAGGAAGACTTGGATGAAGATGATGTCATGTTACTAGACACTTGGGAAGAGGTCAGCACAGACTCCACCTTCCCTACCCTCCAGACATATTTTCAAACAGGTTATGGCTTAGTTCATCTGCCATTCAGCACGACTTTGAGGGCAGTATGCCTGGCTCCCTTTTCTCAGTGTTGCCCAGGAGCTCTGCATGCTCAGATCTGGAAGTCCAATGGGACATTATCTGCATGACAGACTGCTCATGCTCAAGAGAGGAGGCAGCAGCCAAGATTCCTCTTGCAGACATCTGGTGACCCCTTAATCCTCCCTTAGCCGTGCAAGGGTTGAGCTGAACAAAATTTGCCTTTACCATCCCACTGCAGGAATAGGATGGGCAGGTGCCTCAGGAGGACACCAGGTTCATGCCCTGCCCTTTGGCAAGATGAGCTGTGCCTGCGTCCGTTTTTTGTGGGCTCACACAAGGGGATGGCACCCAGAACACTTTCTCATATCCCAGCACCAATAGTGAGGACTTGCTCCTGGAAAGGGGTTCTGAGGGCATTCGAGTTTTGGACCTTGCAAGTTCTGGGTTTAACTACCTGCAAACATGTACGAGCTGCTTCCTGAAATATTTATGCTTTGTGCCTATCTCAAAAGCAAAATCTTTATTGTCTGGGAGTAAATCTGAGATAAAAAACCCCAGGGGGCTATTGGAAAACAGGAGTTGCAGCCTTCTCTTCACTTCACTTGTCACAAGAGAACAAACAGCTGTGTATGCACAGGTCCTACCTACTCACTGATCTTCAACACCTCCTCTAATTGCAGATTTTCCTGTGGGTTGGCAAAGCCTCCAACACATACGAGAGGAATGAGGCAGTTGCCTCAGCTAAGGAGTATCTCAAGACCCATCCAGCAGGGAGAGACTTGGCAACTCCAATCATACTGGTCAAGCAGGGCTGTGAGCCCCTCAACTTCACAGGGTGGTTCAACGCTTGGGACCCCTACAAATGGAGTGTAAGTTGCTGGAAAAGCCCTGCAGTGTGCATGTGTGCTCAGCAGTGCTTAAAGGGGGTCACTCAGGGAGCCATATCCTGTATGGTGTGTGGAGCAAAAGCTCTCTTATGACACAGAATCATAGAATCACAGATGTCTTGGGTTGGAAGGTACCTTAAAGCCCACCCAGTTTCAGCCCCTGCCATGGGCTGGTTGCAGCCCACCAGCTCAGGCTGCCCATGGCCCCATCCAGTCTGACCTTGAGCACCTCCAGGAATGGTATGTGTACAGTTTGTCTGTCCTGAGCTTCACACCTCAGCAGAAAGCACCTGTTTGGTGAAAAGAGCTTTTGCAAATAGAAGTGTTTTCATTTTAAAGAGATTAGGTTACAAACTAGATCTGTGATTTTGGCCAAAAATACATTTTGAGGCTGCTAAATAGTAAAGTCAAGTCAAGAGCTACTGAGAGAGCTTTGGTCCCTATGTACAACCCTTCCTCTTGAGAGCTGATGTACAAACACAGAAATGGAAACCTGGAGGAGCTTCACTGGTTAACGGATCTGAAATATCACATGTTTTAGCAGGCATGGTGGTGATGGGTGGATGGTTGGACTAGATGACCTTAGAGGTCTTTTCCAGCCTTAATGTTTCTACGATTCGAGGTGGAAGCAGTCCTGCCAGGCTTTGCACCCAAATTCCTGCCACCCGTTGGTGGCAGCACAGTTTAGGAAAGGAAAAATTGCTCCCCCCTTCTGTGGTGGGCTGCCACTGGTTGTCCCTTCTCTGTACAGTATTCTGCATCAACATCGATGTTCAGCTTCTTATCGAGCAATCTCATCTTCTGGTTACACAAAGGGCTGTGGATAAGTCCCACACAGGAGCAAGGCAATGGGGTGGAGGTTGCAAGGGAACGTTCTACAAAGGCATGTTCCTCCTGCAGCTGAATTTGCATCATCTTTCTTTGCAGTCAGTGGGGTGGCAGAAAGTCTGCCTTCACAGCATGGGTTTGGACTGATGTTTCCCAGAGCAGAGACCCTTAAAAATATGTTGATGCTTAGGACAAAGGTCAAAACTTGATTTTTTTTTTACTTCTGGGGAACTGCTGAAAAACAAGGAGGCAGCTTACAGATACATGCCTCTAAAAGTATCCCCCATAGGCAGCTTCAGCAACTGCAGACCAGCAATCCAAACTGTAAACATGCCAGAAACATCTGAGGTGTGTGTCCATTGCTCCATTTGGGATCTAAATCTGTTCTGCAGTGCATATGTTTGTGTTGTTTGCTCTCGTTGGGGATCTCTGCTGGATGGTGCTGTTAAGAACTGACATCTCCTGGCTGCTGAGGAAAGCACAGTCATCTACTCGCCAATATATATATGTTCCTTTTTTGGGATATAAGAGAAACCTGATCACACATGGCACTAAAATTTGTTTTCTTTTTTTTTAATTTCACTTGTTATTCATCAGTTTCTTTGTTTTCAAGTGACAGCTTGGAGTCTGTCCATTCCAGGAGTTGGGGATTAAGGGAGACCCCAGCTGCCACCTCCGTGGTCAGCCCTGGGTGATCTGCTGAGCCCAGAGCTCAGGGCCACATGCTAACTAATGCTGGCCTGTGCTTCTCACATCTCTCTTCGTTTCAGGATGGCAAGTCCTATGAGGAGATGAAGAACTGCTTAGGAGATGTGTCAGCTCTGTCTGAGATCTCGGTGGTGAGTGGATTCTAGACCAGAGAGGTGGGAAATACCTGAGCTTAAACATCACCATGTCCCCCTGACTGTCTGCATGTAGTGATGAGAGTAGGCATGGGGAACTCAAGCTGTCAGGATCTGGAGTGTTCTCCTCTGTGGAAATCAGAGGAGATAATAAGGATAAGGAGTCCTTAATAACCCACAAATACAATATGTGCAATTAAAAGTTGCATGAGCAATTTGCAGAGCTGTATCACCTGAGACACCAGACATGGGTCCCCCTGGTCAAAAATGACACAGCATCCCACAGAGAGGGCACAGCATCCCAAAGATCCCAAACGTAGCAGTTATGTGGGATCGGTTGTGCCCTGGACAGGGTAGGCTGGAAGGTAGTAGAAGGGGCTTTGAATGGGAGAGATGGCAGTGTGGGTAGGAGTATGTGGCTAATTTAAAAGTTTTAGACATGGTCATATCTAATCTTACCTTCTGTGCTCCCACATGCACCTTTCCCTGCCATTATCTTTGGACAAATGAGACTACTGTAATCTTCTGTCATTTCTAAGGGCTCTCAACGGGGTTGTGTTTTTAACAGTCCTTAACATCTTGATGTAATATTGATGGAAGTACTGGATTGTTGTTCCAATGTTGACTTTCTCTTTGCTGCTTGGCTCTCCAAAGCAGCAGACCAGTGGATAGCCTGTGCCAGAACTTTCCTTTCATCCCCCACAGAAAGGTGCAGAGGTAGTTCCCAGGTTGCTCTGTGGGATCTGATTCACTTGACATGTTCTCCTCCATTTTGCAGGACCTGAACAACATCAGCTTGAGCAAAAGAACCCTCAGCATGACCAATCTGGCTGGTTCAAGCACATCAGGTGCTTCTCCTGAGTACAAATCACACTTCAACCATGATGACAGCAGCAGCTATGCCGACAGCAGCAACTACAATAACGGCAGCCCTTACACAGTGCCCAATGGCAAGGGAGTTTACTCCCGAGAGGTGCTGATGAACAAGACTGTGGATGAACTTCCAGAAGGAGTGGATCCCACTAAAAAAGAGGTGACAGCACTGCTGGTTTTATGCCCTTGTAGCTTAACCAGGAACTGAGTTGTAGGTTGCATGCAGCAGCGCTTCAGGTTATTTGGTCCTACTTCAGGCTGAGGGAGATGCCAGCTGGATACAGAGGTCTCATGAAGAAATGAGAGGAAACTGTGGTAGTTTTACTGGAGTTAAAATATTCATTTTTTTTCATTTTCATTTTTTTTTCTAAAGGAAGAAAAGTTAACTTTGCCAACATCTGTAGCTGAGTGCAAGCAAGCTGATGGGAGGGACACAGGGCTGCTTCCTTATATTCTCTACCACCCATGTCTGACCAGTTTCTTGCCCCAGCTGATTTCCTGGCCAACAGCTGGAGCCAGAGAGCTGATCCCCTACTGGGCCAGCAGCTCTGCTCTGCAGCAGAGCCTGTATGGAAAGGATTGTGTGTCAGCTGGGCTGCATGAGTCCTTTCTTTTACCTAAAATGCCAGAGAAGATTTAACTTCTATGTCCCATGGGGTCTTTCTGTGTCTACTGTATACAAGATGTTTTGTCTTTACAGCCATGTGAGTGAACGTTTCGAGTGGAATACTGGGGAGGGGGGAAACTAAGCCAAGGGGAGATGCTTTCTCTGTGAATCGCTGGCTTAAGAAACCACTCAAAGCAAGCCAACAGAATTTCTCAGAAGCAACGTTAATTGCCCTGGCTTGAGTATGATTAGCAGGGACCAAATTCTGACCAGAGCATGCTAGCCCCTCAAAAACAGGGCATCTTCTCGGGCTTTTATTCCTATGGTGTTCTGGGAAGTGGGATGAGGAACAGCTGCTGGGACATTCCATTTCCTACCATGAGGACAGACAGCAGGACAGCAGCTGTTTGCCTTGGGCCAGGACCCAGTTCTGGCATGGTGAGGAAGGGATGTCGCTGATGGAGGTGTCCCAGCTTTTGCACAAGCCAATGCTGACCTCCCCCTTGCTCTCTTTTCCCGCTGCAGTTCTATCTCTCTGATGCTGATTTCCACGAGATCTTTGGGAAGTCCAAAGAAGAGTTCTACCAGATGCCCAAATGGAAGCAGCAGAATGAGAAGAAGCAGTGTGGACTCTTCTGAGACCACAGGGACCACCCGGCATCCAGTGACTCTGGGACCAACCCTTGCTCTCTTTGGAGATGCAGGGAAGAAGCACAGACATTGGCTCAAAGAACCCAACCCAACATCTCAATCAGGCCAAGCTCCAATGCAGTTATTCCAGCAGCCTCTGATGAGGGAAAGACAAAATGGAATGGCTTTTCATGAAGTTTTTGCCTCTTTTGAAGACTTTATTGCTGATAGCTGTGAAGACAAATTGTCATAACTGCATTGTAGCCTCTTCTTTCCTCACCCTCCTGCAGTTTGCAACATCTGCAAGATCATGGTCCTCCTCCATTTGTAGAAGTTGAGAATTAGGCAAGACAGTGGCATCTTGCAGCTGTTAGGTAAATTCTGGATGGGGAGAGAAGGGGAAAGCCCTAGGGGGAACAGAGGGGAAGCCTTGGAGTCAGGAAAAGGTAATGGAGTAGCCAAATGTGTGCTGGGGTAGTCCATGGAGTGCAACTGCTCAGTGCCTTCTCACCTTGCAGAAAAGCTACTCACCAAAACCCAATGAGAATAAATAGTAGCTTAATGTGCACAGCCTAACACAGGTAAAAGAACTAAGAGCCTGGGTTGGGGAAAAAAAAAAAAAAAGAAAAAGGAAAAAAAAAAAAGCTCATACATATTTAGAATGTATTTATTAGCTGTTCTGTTTCAAAAAGATGATGAGATTTGGGGCTAGATGCAGCTGTTGATTTTGACTGTCCAACAAAACTCTGCATCTCCAATCTCACCTGGCCTTGCTGAGCATGACTGGGTGTGGGTAAGCATGAGTGCACCTACCCACAGAGCCTTGATGAAGCCAGGAGGGTTTGGAGAATGACCTGAGGCAGAGGTGTCCCAGTGGAGGGCTCCATCCCTGTGATGCGTATGGGCTGCTGGTTCCACATTGAGCTCGATCAGTTTGGAAAGGGCAGGGGGAAATGTGAATGAGAAGTGATGGAGGGATGCAGTTATATGTGAATGGAGGAAACATGTTTGTTTAAAAACCCAAAAGGTGTGGTTTTAAAGCTTTACTCCATTTCCAGCCTGATTGATGATTCCAAATAAACAGCCAGCAGCAGCAGTTGGAAGTGTCCTCAATCAGTGTGTGGGATTGGATGGTGGTAAAGCTCTGCAGAGCCACTACTATTTCAAACACCTGGTCTTCCATGGAATTTGAAGCATTTTTTAGGAGAAAAGAACAAACACAAGGAGGTGAGGCTCCCTCTGTTCTCAAACAGCACAATCATAGAAGTATGGAATCATGTGAGTTGGAAGGGAACCTTAAAGGCCATCTAGTCCAACTCCCCTGCAATGAGCAGGGACATCCACAGCTCCATCAGGTGCTCAGAGCCCCGTCGAGCCTGACCGTGGGGTATCCACCACGTCTCTGGGCAACCTGTGCCAGTGTCTCATCCTCACCGGTCAGGACCACCTAGGCCCATTTCTGCTCAAGTATCCATCCCAACAGAGGATAAGATCTATCCCATCTTATATGCAGAGTAAGGTAGGAATCAAGCAGACACACAAATAATCCAAATTACCTCTGTGACTGCTCCTGCTGTGCTCATGGAGCACAGCTCTGCACATTTTCCCTGCCTTAACTGGAAGCAGCAATCTGTGTACAATGTTTACAGCGCTGTGCTGTGGTGTGCTGCTGCCAGCTTCCATAGTAATGAATTGCATGTGCCTCTTCATAATGTGCACTGAGGGCTGTGGGTTCTCATCCCTGGGGTGATCAAGGCCAAGCTGGATGGGGCCCTGGGCAGCCTGAGTTGGTGGGGAGCAACCAGCCCACAGCAGATGAGTTGGAGCTCTATGATCCTTAAGGTCCCTTCCAACTCAAGCCATTCTATGATTCTATGACAAAGTGCAGCAATTCCACCTATCACCTTGCCATGAGTGTCATGTAATTGAATGGAGAGCATCAGGAATCCGATCAGATGGAGGAGATGAGGCCATTTTGCTCCGTGTTGCTTTGGTTCCTGCTGCCACGATGTTCACCAGAATCACAGGATATCCCAAGTTGGGAGGGACCCATGAGGACCTCAGCTGCCCCTCAGAGCCTGCATCACTCTAGGAGTCCCAGGTTGACCTCAGAGGTCTATTCTTCTCTTGAACTCCTTCAGCTGCTGGTAATTAATTCAATTTCAGCCTTTCGGGTGTGGATATAATTCACATTTAATCTGTCAATGGTTTACAATGTCACAGATTATGATAGCAAGGAGGAAAAATCAATTTGTCCAACAGTTACTGAGCATAAGAAACTCCGGGTTGGACTAAAGGGAGCCCCATCTTGCAGCGGGCTCGAAGATCACTAAATCCATGTTATTTTAGACTCAAAAAAAGGTGTGGAGTGGAATTTGCTTTAGGGGACGTGAACCATTTTGGTAGCAGCCCACCCTCTCCCAGCACCAGGCATGCAAACGCCCAGGACAAAGAGATTAAGCTGGTATGTCTCAAAGACCATGCACACTGCATCCAGGTAAGCCAAAGAGGCAAAAAGTGACAAGGAATTGGACTTTTCCGGATTTTTTTTTTTTTAATAGTCTATCACAGTGTTAGTAACATCTTTGGAACTTCAAAATATATATTATTTCAACAATATTCACTCCGTAGCTGTGCTAGAAAAAAAAAAACAAACACCTTTTGCCATAAATATTGGGTCGTTGTTCAAAACACTTTTGTCTGCTTGTGCTGGGTTACCTCTGCAGTGCAACTGGGACCAAGCTAACATTTAAAACTGCTTCTACCACTGCTTCCTCTGGGTTAAAAAAAGAGGTTTTCCTACAAAAACAAAAAAGTTTTACCGCAAAAAAAGAAAAAAAAGAAAAGCCTTACTGTCAGTTCAGTGTATTTCCACTCTCATCAGCCAAAGGCATTCTCTGAGGTCCCTCTTTGAGTGGGTTTCATTTCGGGTTAGAGGGAAATCTGCCCTTCTCCTTCACAGGATGAGATCCAGGCTCTGGATGCGAAGCGACCTGGCTGGAGGCCAGGCACACAAGCAGAGCAGGGCTCATGTATTTTTTATTAGAATACAAAAAGAACGTCAAGTTACATAACACGGTCCTTTGTAGTGCAGCTTTCTTTCTTTAATCTGTAACAGAAAAGAGGATCGTGTCCTCGTTTAGGACTTCATATGGTAAAGGATGGCTGACATCTGACGTTGCAAGAAGTCACCTGGTATCTCGCCATGGATTTCAGTGGCAAGGTGGGCTTTTCTTGCAGAGATATCAGCTGTTTTGTCCAGACGTGTAACCACACCCAAACCAGGAGCTGTAGTTTGTTAAAAAGAAGTCTCTGTTCTCTTGCTAAAAGCATTATTAAAAACCACGCTACGTGAAGTGAACTCAGAAACACAGCTGGATTGGTTGGACAGGTACAAAAGGATTGATCTCAGCAGCAGCATTAGGATTTTTCCAACTCGCAGGAGGGAGGGACTCAATGGCTATTCACATCAGGGCCCCACGGGCACCGTGTGCTGCTCTGGAGAAGGCACTGGGGATTTGGTGGGACCCTGACATTGGCAGACGACATATGCTGAGTTCCTTCTAGGTCTGTATAAAGGTCCACTGCACTCTGAAAGCTGCGATGCTAGTCGCAGTCCTGGATGTTGACATACACGAAGAGGGTGGAGGAGGAGTACGGGTCTCCGTTCTTGGTCAGAAGGTGGATGTGGCGGTAACCTGGAAGGAGGACACAGATGGAGAGTGGCCTTTAGTCCTGTCAGAAAGACATTTCCTAGCATTTGCCAAGACCCTGCAATGACATTTCCCTGTGCCTGAAAGCTCTTTGTTCCCCGTGACCCCCAGAATTGGTAGGTCAGAGAAGCAAGGCTTTGGGCATTGGTAACATAACGTGCCCAAGGCCACTGGTGATGAGGGGATCCATTGCCCTGAGCAAGAGTTCAGCAGCTGCTCAATAAGTCATCTGTCACCTTGCCTAGACGGCAGAGCAAGGACAAGTTCCAACCCAAGGTGTGGTGGGCTCTGGACCTCTTATATAGGACACTGGAGATTCCCAAATCAGTCTGTGGGTGTGTGCAACGGGGGAAGGGCCTTACCTTGCTTCAGACTGGTGAAGGGAACAGTGTACTGCCCAATGAAGTCATTCTTGGTTGACATATCAAAGTCTTCTACCACAAATCGGACCAGGGCAAGTGCAGGGATCTCTATGTCAAATGTAAACTCTTCATCCCACTTTGGGTTGAAGCCTGAGCAACATAGACAAGGAAGGAGATTAGAGCTTCACAGAAGCTAGGAGGGATTCTCACAAGCAAGGATGTAGGTCAAATATGGTTGCAAATAAGGGTGGAGACTTTGCCTGACAGCCAACCTAACCTGACTGAGGGTCAGAGATCTCAGGAAGAGCCCAGATTGCTGTTCCCAGTATTTATGAATACACCTGGTATTAATAAATCCTTCAGCTTAGGCTGTTCACTGCTGACCTCAGCACATTTCCAGAGGGCAGCAGGATGGGGGCTGAACTCAGCTCTGCTCCAAAGGCTCTCACTGGCTGATACATGCATCTTAGTTTGCCATTAGACCAGAAGCAACATTTTACTGCCTCAGACCAATCACAGAATTCTAGAATACCCTAAGTTGGAAGGGACCCATAAGGATCACTAAGTCCAACTCCTGGCTCCACAGTGGGCCACCCAATGGAACACAAAGAGAAAGCAGAGCGGAGAACTGTGCCTTCCAGTTATGACAGCTTTCTGTGGCTTTGTGCCTCACTGAGTGCTCAAGGTGCACCCATCCATCATAACTCAGTGCCCCAGTTTCCCTGTCTGCAGGAAAGGTTAATGAGGAGTGCCCGATTATAAAAAGCATCATCAAGTCTATGGGCAAAATGCTTTATCTCACTCTGCACAACAGCAGTTTCTGAGACAGCCAGACTAGCCCCACTTCTGTCTTGGGCTAGGAGCTTTTGATCCAGACTAGTGAAGAAAACAAAGCCATGACCATCATGTCAGATGAGAGAAGACAAAAAGAAAACACAATGCTTTCCCTCCAGGTCATTGTGGTTTCTCCCTGCAGTTTCAACAAACCACACCCCAGAAACAAACAGGAGTAGAGGACATCCTGTTCGAAACTGCACTGCCATCAGCACAGCCTGCGTGGAGCGGAAGCCCAAGGACAGCAAAACGTCAGCTCCAGCCTGCTGGTCATGGAGGGTCTGTGGGTGATGCAGCAGGAGGCAGCGATCTTTCAGCTAGCCCTGAAGGTTCCAGGTGGGTCTGTGAATAGTGCCACAGGAAACTGGGCTGGGCTGCTGCATTTTATTTGGACTTTCATGGCATTAAATCAACCGGACTGTTCAGATAACACACATGTGCTCCTGATCCCACTCATCCTTGGAAAAAAAAGAGTGACTGGTCCCATGGGAAAAGAAATCACAAAAATGTAAGGAAGTCATTAGCCTTAGGACAGGAGATTTTTCCTGATATATATTTCTCCTGATGGTATCTGTGGGGGACTTTTAGCCCATCCCAGAGCCGTAGTGAGACACCAAGAGCTGCTGAGCCTGCAGGTTCTCACCACCTTTGGAGCTCCATGCCTGCACAACCAAGGCTCAACGTCCATCCACAGCACCGTCAAACTGGGTGAGCTGCTGAAGCCTGGCCACTCTATAACGTTCCTCACGCAGGCTCTGCTTGAGACATTATAAAAATGGATGTAGGCAAAGGAAATGACCATGAGCTTTAGGAACTGGGCCAGACTTAGCCAAACAGGAAAGGAGGAAAAGGGAAACAATGTTAGCAGGGAGGAAAATATTCATTGCCTTTCTAGTTCTTGGCTCCTACTCCATGCATAAAAGCCATGTCCGTGTTTGTGAGGGCTTATTTCTCAGATTTCTCCTGCCTTGGTTATTCGCACAGAAGAGAGAAGTGAACCTGCCCTCTATCTCTGAAGGCCACAGTATTCAGACCCTCATGGCATGGAGGAAAGCCATGGCCATGTTTTACTAATGAGAAAAGGTCCAATAGGAGGTGAAATATCTGAGAGAAGAAGGAGCCTGGCTCATTGGATCAGTGGGATTACAGCCTTCTTCCTTCACTTGCTACACTGCTGTGATGTGCATTAATTTAGCACTGGTGACATTCTGACCAAGAGAATGAGCAGATGCAGTGTCCATGCCTTGTGAGAAGGCTCTGAGCTACAGGAAATGTTCTGCTTTTGCACAAACTACATTATTTGTGAGAAGAGGTTGAGAGAGCTCAAGCTCTTCTGCCTGGAGAAAGCTAAGGGAATTACTATTGCCATCTTTTACTTTCACCTTACAGAGAAGATGGACCTAGACTCTTCTTACACATGCACAGCAAAAGTATGATGGTAACAGGCACAAACTGCAACAAGCAAAATTCTGACTAGGTAGAAATCTTATTTTATCCTAAATCAAAGATTGGATCACTCTCCCACAGAGCGTGGGCAAAGTCATCCTTGGAGATACTCATCTGAGCAATAATTCATCTGAGCAAATTGAGTTAACTTACAGGTTGGTCTTTCTCTGGGCAGGGTTTGGAATGGACAACCATACAGTCCCTTGCACCTACACTCCTGTGAGTTTGTAGCTCTTTCAGAATAAAATCAGCCACACAAGAGGTCTTCTCTGGGAAGATCTTGAAGGGATCCTGTGTGTCCCAGGCCAGATCCAACTGCATGAAGGTAAAGAGCGCTTCCAAATCTCTATCTCTGCAGTTTTGGCAGCCAATCTCAAAACAACTCAGCTGGCTGCTGTTTTTGCAGGCAGTTTCTGTCTTCTAACAACTCAGAAATAAGAGATGGAAGAACCCCTGAAACAAATGCCCCACATGGATATCAATCTGTTGTACAATCAGGCCCCATGCGCTGAAGCAGGCCATCATCAGCTACTGTATTTGCTTTGTGTGAGTAAATTTGGGTGTATCTGTGCATGCCACAGGGCAGCAGGTCTTGATGAGGAAGATGCTGCTAAACAAAACCAAAGGGTTAAAGCCCCAGGGCATTACAGCGTGGAAGAAAACCCCTTACCATTGTTTTCAATGACTTTGGTCTGCTTCTTGTTGTTATCCTGCTGGACACCATGGATCTCAATTGTCACCCTAGGATCAACGATGGAATTTTTGCTTTTGTTTACTTTGGGCAGCTGCTGACCAGAGATGATCTGTGGAGGAAACAGAGCGAAAGGTCAGGACTCCAGTAGGGGAGAGTGGTTCACTCTCTTTCTCCAGGACCACAGGACCTGTTGCTGGTGCTGGTCTTTCAAAGCCAGCATCGTGACACTCTTCAGAGGAAGTTTTAATGATCTAAAGCATCTAATAAAATACTGTCAGGAGAAAGGCAACTCCTCTATCTCTCCCCAGTATGATCGGGTGATGCTTGGAAACAAAAGTGGTGAGTGTTGATTGCGTGTCTACAACATGACTGTATGTTCATCTGTTGTAAATACTGTCAGCTACTTCTCCTGTTGCCAAACATTACACATGTGCATGGAGGATGGAATTTCATGCAGGACTGAGAAAGATACACTGGCAGTGGGAAATGAGCAGAGTTAGGAAAACATTTTCTACGTGGGACCAGGAAAAGGAGAAGGTATGACCTACACCCCGCCCCCCAAAATGGATGCTACTGAGAAAGTTTTCAGACTTCTATTCTTACTTTAAGCAGAAGCTTCTTCTTTGTCCCCCATGTTCCTTCTGTGATGGATTTTGGATTGAATTTGGTTTGCTCATCCCGGAGGAATTCCGGCTTTAAGACATACCCAGAAAACCCATTGTCCTGGAACCGGCCCTGGTACACATCCATTTCTGTGCCTCCTGTCTGGAAATTTAGGGCAACTGCAACATAAATAAGTTCAATCGCTTTCAGATAAATCAATAGGAGTCTTTTAATACCAACTCTATTCGCGTGAAATTGCACTCCACGGACACAAACATTGACTTTTCCATGCTTCAAAGAGCAGTGATAAGCTCTGCCCCTCATAGTCTGCTTGCCCTGAGGATTTCTTCCATTCAGAGATGTTAGAAACAGAAGAAGCCATTATGGCCATCTCAGACATCCTTCTGCCTACTACAGTATGACTGTAGTGTTGGAAATGTCCTGCACTGAATTTTTGTCACCTGACTGAGTAACAGAATCCTCCAGATAAACCCATTAATTGCAGTGAAGCCACAAATCCTTCTCAGCTTGTTTATCTACTTAAAATGCAGGAAAGGCCCTCCTGCTAGTTACAAGAGATTATCTTTTTCAGTGGCCACTAAGCCTCTCTTCCTGTAAGTGCCTTGGAATTGTACATCTATCTTAGACAAAGCCCCACTGTGGCCAGGTCATGACTAACATGTCCAGGTTAACCCTCTCCAAGCTCCCAGTTACACCCACCAATCTGGCAGCCGACGTTCCACAGGTCAACAGGATTGTAGTTGGAAGAATCTGTCCTCCAGCCTGCAGGGTAGATCCGGCTCAGGTGCCTGATGTTATGATGAATAAAACTGTTTCCTACGGAAAATATAAAATGAAATAAAATAAAATCATAAAATAAAAATGTACATTCAGTGATGGGGGCTACTTTTTTTGGATGCTGCTGTACACATTGTTTCTCTGTCTAGCCTGGCTGTGTGTGAACTGCCTGCATAAAATACCCTTCTTGGTAACAGCCTGTGACATGATGTTATTCCCTCCGTTTTGCATAATGACATGGGTGGTCAAAGAGACCAGGACCTATGGCTTTGGGGTGCCTCATGTTTAATCACCACTAGCTGTCACTTTAAGGGGGACTGGGACATAGGATGACCTTTTGCCACAGCAGAACATACATACCAGACTCCTGAGCCAGTTTCAGGGCTTTGCTCTCTGTGAACGATGACATCTCATAGAAAGCCCGAGGGTGGCTGGGGTCCTCAAAGCCATTGAAATGAACACTCTTGCAGTAGACAACTGTGTCTGACAGCTCCTTGGCCAGCTTGAGGGTGTCACTCTAAAAAGAGAAGCAAGAGGTTTCTGAGGTGCTTCTGCAGTCCTACTCAGAAGTAATAATGGTGTTTTCTCTACAAACCCTGTGACTGCCCTTTCTCATCAACTGCTGACGGAAAGGATGCCCACCATCAGCACCCAGTGGCACCCCTGTGCAGATACAGGGTGGTAAAGGAGAGGATTGCCCTTGCTGTGTCCCTTGCCCTGCACAGAGAGAGCTAATCCCTCCTCTCAGACCATCATATAGACCAATAACTCTGCTGTTTCCTACTGAAGTAACAATATGGGCACATTTCACCAGCCATGAGCCAGTCTAATGATATCGCTGACTTCCCAAGTGGGGTAGATGTTCTGACACTCTTGTGTCCCAGACCTTTGGCTTTTTTGTCTTGAACTAGGAAGTTCTCACAATGCTTTGGTGCCAGCTACTCCACAGCCTTGATCCAAAAGTGAAGTGAGTGTCATCAGCTCCCAACAAATGCAAGAAAAGAAAATTATAGTCTTCAAAATTATACATGCTGTTGACTACAGAGCAGAGAAAGAAATAAAACCCCCAAGGAGTGAATAAATCAGCAAATGAATGTATATATAACAGACCAGATTCAGAGGCAATATCAATCAATTTTGCCATCAGTGGACCTGAATTAATTTATGTCATCTATGAACCTGATCCATAAGGAATACAGCCTTCACAATGAGCTGCAATCTGGAAAAAATGAATGCCCTCACATTAGGGAGCAAAACACTAATGTGGTGGTAAACCTTTTTCCCCAGAAAAAGCCATCCTAATTGCACTGTCAAACTGACACCCTCTCCCTTTCTGCCACATGGGGTCATCGAAACATGGCCAGATATATCCCAAAATGTTACCAGCAAACCATCAGCCCCCAGTAACCAACAAGGTGATGATGGATTCATAAGAAACAGGAATCTGGAAATCAGATGGAAGTGGACCAAACATGTACTCTTCCACTGCATCCATAAATCATAGAATCACCAAGGTTGGAAAAGAACTCTAAGACCATCCAGTCCAACCGTTTGCCTATCACCAATATTTCCCACTGAACCACGTCCTTCAGAATCACATCTCAACATTTCTTGAACACCTCCAGGGATGGTGACTCCACTAATTTCCTGGGCAGCCCATTCCAACACCTGGCACTCTATGCTAAATGGCTGTCCCAGCTGCTGGGTCCTTCAGCTTCTATTTAGAGAGGGAAGACAACCTGCACAGTCAGATGGCCCTGCAAGATCTCCATGCTTGTGCTTAGCTGAAAGTGTATCAGAAGCATATTTCAACTGCTTTTTTTTTTTTCCTAGTCATGGGACAAAGCTCATCTAAAAAGTAGTTCACCAGCATGTGGTACTGGATCAGCTAACAAGACCAGACTTGCTGATGCAGGGTTTCCAAGCATCCTGCAATAGGCAAAGATCTACTTTATAGCTTCTCTGCCTCGCCAGGTCTAACCCTATTAGGGATTCAATTACCTCTTTTACTTACCTTCCCTTTCTGTTGTACCTCTGTCTTCACAGATTCATCTTCTATTTCAGCTGCTTCGTCTTCATCAGAGACATCCTCAGCCTCCAGGTTGTTGTTCCCATTTGTCCCAGCAGGGTCTTCCTGTCTGCTCAGCTTCTTGCCTTTCACAAGGATCTTCCCTTTCAGTTGCTGCACAAGGAAAAGTAAGCAAAGGTGGTGAGCACATTGCCTCCAAGCCCTGCACCTTTCATTGAAGTCAACGGGAGATTTGTTGCCACATGGATGTGCTTGGAACTGCTGGCTCTGGAGGGTGCTGCTTATTCCAGAAAAACACAATCCCAGATTTAGCCAATACAACCCTGTGTAATGTGTCCCCTCATCCTTCAGCAACATCCTATAGTTGCCTCTTCCACCAAAAGCAAAAAGCCCCACTATTCTCAAATGACAGGACTGTGGAAAACCAAGAATCTTTTTTAAAGCAACGCTAATCCCCTTTTGTGGGTGCAAGCAAATTGCATTGTGTCTCTGTGGAGACAAGCTGAGCTCCTCACTGACTGGCTGAGCAGTGGAAGAAACTTGGTTTGAGCTGAAATTTGGCACTGGCACATGAGGCAGTAGCCAAGAACATTTTTCTTCAGCTACCAGAAATGATCTGTTTACTCTGAGGAACTTACTCTGTCACTCAAAAGCTGCACAAAGGCAGCTGGGGGGAGCGTGCTGTGGATGTTCAGAAGCCAAGTCCAAAATTTGGGTGCCTGTCCCCTTTACCAAGGTTTTAAATAAGACACACGTAGGCACATATACATACATGCATTTGCTCTATCTGAATTTGTTCCCGTTCATGTGATACTAAGTATTTCTAGCCTGAGGATATAGACATTCAGCTCATCAGTTCAGCTCTGCTGAGCAGATCCCTTGTCTTAGGAAGAAGCATTGGCTGAAATGCTCAATAAATACTCTCCAAGCAGACCATAAAGCTATTCCAGTCGCCTGTGGCAAGCCCAAAGTGGAACATAACTAAGAAAGTAGGAAAAGCTACAAGCATGCTGGAGTCCACTGAGAATAAGTAGCATGGCGGAACTGATGCAATCCTTTCACTTCCTTATGTGCCCTTGAAAATCATATTGCCTTAGTCCTCCAGAAGTGGAGCTCCCCTGCTTTCTCACCTTTTCTGCTGCACACCAAAGCAAGCTCAGCTCTGCACGTGAGATGGTTCTGACATGTGGCTTTGCTCCCTTTGGGAGTCTGTGTTCTGGGGCAGGGCACCTGTCTTAAATGAAAGGACTGTTCATTTTAGCAGGAACAAAGCTGTTATGAGCAGAGTACTTTAAAAGGTCTGCACACATGCATTTATTTTACCTGAAAGCTTCTTGCCTCTATCGGTGACCTGATGACCATTGCTAGGTCTGGTTTCCAATGTTCAACTCAGTAGTGCTGCAGTATTAAGAGGAGCCACTTCAACAAACTTTCTGTGCCTTCAACATCTCATTTTAGAGTCAATAGAGAAAACTAACACCCCTGGCATGTGATTAGACAACCGCCTGGGGGGAGGAGGACTACACCACCAACTGCCCTGATTATATTAACTAGTTCTCATGACCAGGCCAAAGTCACCTGCTCAAGTACAAGGGCTAACTGCCACATCGCATCCTGCCCTCAGGACGAAGATACCCATCTCCCCAGATGTCAAAGAAGCTGTAGGGATCAACACTTTTGTTCACTTCCAGGAGGAGATCTGCAGACCAGATGCACGAACTCAAAGTATTGCTCCATCTGCAGATGTCTGCCAGGGCAGCTGAGCTGAGGTATTGCAGGCTTTTGCAATGAGCAGCATCAGAAAATGGAAAGAGCCTCCAAAAAAATGGGGAAGAAACACTTTATCAAGGCAAGTTCTGAGAGATCTCAGGTCAGTTGTGCTGAGCTCTGTCTTGCTGCTGCTGGAAGTGTTTGCTGAACCACGTGGCTCAAGGTGATGTTGAATCACCAGGCACAGCAATGGGTGTGATCCATAGGACACACTCTGCTCTGCCTGCTTTTATTTACAGCCTTTCAGGTCTCCTCCCAGTGGTGAATCCTGTATTTTTTTCAAAGAAAAAATATATTACATTCTCTCTGGCTTCCCTATGCCAGCTTCACAGGGAAGTGGAAAATCTAAGGGGTTTCTGCTGTTTTTTTTTTGCTCTTGGTGCTTCAGCTTCAATGTGTTTTCCACAAACACGCTGTTCTAGTTCACATGGCAGGAAAATAGAGGAAAAGCAACGGAAGAAAAAGGATATGTGTTACTACTTTGCTATTTTGTCTCCCTTTAAACTAAATGGATCAGTCCCTCCACTGGAGCAGGTCAGCCCAGATCCATTCACTAAAGGTAGATCTGGGCTTTTCTGTTCCAGCGAGGGCCACGTGTCCAGCTGGGCAAGAATAGCACAGGGTTAGACAAGCACAGGATTGGGAAAAACATCTTTGGGAAGCTGGGGTCATCCCCTTATGCACACATCACGTATTTCCTTCCCTGGTGTTTCACTTTTCTTTCTTCCTATCATCCCCTGGTCACAAGGAGGTGTTTAGAAAGGCTGTCAGCATCCTTCCAAATCCTACATTGAGGAGAAATAACAAGCCAGCATGTCATGCTGAAAACGCTGATTTTCCAACCCAGTAAGAGCCTGCAGAGACCTGCCTCCATGCTGGGTGTAACCTCGCTGGGGAAGAGTCACTTCTGAAATGGAGGCCACTTGTCTGTGCCAGTGCAAAGGTCTCGCATTAAGAATTATGATTCATCCCAATTTATTGCACGAGTGCCGAGGGACCAACCCAGATCAGCTTCCCTCTGCTCTTGTATCAAGTGAGGCACAGCAGTCCCAGACAGAAAGGGGAAAGTCAGAGAGGGAAATGAGGAAAAGAGAGAGGGGGGAAAAGAAGAGGAAACATTTGGGGGGGCTCGTTTCCCTCCCTCTTCTCCCCTGCTGACTGTCAGCTTTATCCTACCCACAAACTCCTTCCAGCTCTGGCTAGCCCTTCTCCTCCAACTCTTGGCAAATGATTTCTTTAGCAACGAAATGTGATACAAAGGGAACTGCAGCTATTCACACAGAAGTCTGGTTCTGAGAAGTGCTTAGGAGGGAAGAAAGAAAGAAAACACAGACACAAAGGGTGGAAACAGATGAACATTTTGGCTTCTTTTTTTGGAAATAAAGTCCTTTTTTTTTTTTTTTTCATAAGAAGATTCCATTTCTTTTTCTAATTACCAAATATTCTTGCAGTAGTACACTTATGAGGGCTGTGTATCTCTTTCCCCCTGGAGGGTCCAAGCTCAGCTCGCTGTTTCATGGCTGCCATAGTTCATAGGACTCACAGTGGCACCTGTCCTCCAGGCAACCTCCCACCTTCCTTCATCCTCCAAGGACTCCTCCATAAGCCTCTCCACACAGCCATGCCACCCCAGGCCATTCTCAGTGGAAGGAGATCTCATACTTGACCCAGTTTTAGGCCACTTGTGCTGCTTTTCCCCTTCGGTTTCAAGGGACAAGTAATTATAGCTGTCCTTTCAGTCCTCATGACTTTCTCATCAGCAGCCTGGGTTTCCACAGCAACCTGTCTGTGTTTCAGAGGACTGGCCATATTCAGTTTTGGGGTATGGGAGTAGACTCTCAGGACTCAGCTCCCTTGCATTCCCTCCTCCAGGGATGAAGGACGCTGTCTTGTCTCAGTAAACAGATCAAGAATGTCCTTAGTTCCTCAGGGATATCTCCTCTGAGACCTTACACAACAAACAAGGAGCATTCATTTTGAAGTTCGATGTGCACAGAGTATTTCTAACAACTATTCCTATTTCTTAATCTACCACTGCCCCCAGGCAAGCTCTACTCATCAGCAAGTGTAATTCCCACCAGCTCCCCAGTTAGCACCCAGAAACAGTCCTCTCTTGTCCTACCTTCAGAGAGCAGAAAGTGCTAGGAGTGGCCTTGCTCACCTCTGGGGAGGGGAACTGGGATTTGCTTCCATCAATTGGGGTGACCAGGAGCATGTCCTGCAGGATCGTCGTCATGTGCTGAGCCATGACCTTCTGCTGGTCGAGGCTGCAGTGGTTCTCCAGGGAAATGATGACAGGGTACGGTGAAGTCTAGGACAAGACAGTAACATCCATCAGAACTGAACTATGAAATTTTACCATCCTAGAGCAACTGACAGAAACTCCATTGCTGTTCCCTCTGGAAACGAGCGTGTCAACAGTAGGGATAAAAAAAAATGGACAAACTCAACTGTGCACTAGCTACTCAGATCTATGCTGATGCCTTCCAGAAATGATGATCCCATGGACAGAGCAGCAGGCTGGATCAGGATGGGGCAGTTTGTGAGGCCCCCTGTGCCTCCATTCTCCACTTGCACTATTGTCAGAGAACCTTCCTAACTCAGAGGAAGACTGGGAAAGGAAGGCTGGCTCAGATCCTTAAGTGACCTGAATCCTTCCTGCATTCACACATAGGCCTGATCTCATTCTCTGTGGCCCCCTAGATATTTTGTGTGCTGAAGGCATTGCCATTGTCACTGCTTTATAGCCCCAAAGAAAACCTGGTACTGGTTCTCAAGTCAAGTGCACTGAAGAAAAATGGCAGAAAGCACACACAAGGATTTTAAAGGCTGTGAGCCCAGCATGGCCACATAAAAATACAGATCTGCTCATTCCTTGTAAAGCAGAGTAGAAGCAGTTCTTTGCATCAGTCCCTCCAATATATACACATAGCTCCTCCAAGGTAAGAACAGACCCTGAGCCATCAAAGCCAAGTAAATCAAAAGCTTGTTTCCATTTCATACCATGTATGTTCAAGAAATTGGGCACTATTTTCATTGCAAGGGGATCCAGTATCTAGCTGCGCCGGTACAGACTTAAACTCATCCCCAGGTTGTACCCTGCCTGACCAGAAACTTCCATGAATGGATCTGTTCAGAAGGCAGAAATTGGGATGCCTAGACAGAAGTACACATCTTCTACCCATAGAAAAGTTAAGGTGAAGCATTCAGTTTTAAGCTCTCTGTTGGGAGGGCAGAGATCTGCTATCAGTATAGTAGGAGAAATCTTAGAGAGTCTCAGGACTCTCATCCTTACTTTGAAAGCATAGTTCTTGATGGCCTTAATGACATCACTGAAGAGGATCTTGGAGGTGAGAGTGTAGCCATGATAAATGATAGGTTCCGAGTTAGGGCCATCCCAGCAGTCCAGTTCCACACAGCGGCAACCTTTGGTGAGAGCTCTGGAAACAAAGAAGGGACCTGGTTGGGTTTTAAACCTTATGCTCAGGATCAGGCACAAGGATTGCCTGGGAAGACTGAAGGGAAGTTCAGGGTTCAAGGCAGAAAGTGGATCAGCCACAGGTATTGCCTGGGAAGGTTGATGGGTGGTTGAGGGATCAAGGTAGAAAGGAGAGCTTGAAAAAACAGGAAAGCAGCTGGAAAAAGGATGGGATCAGGAGAGCTCAGAGTAAACAGAGAGCTTAAGGCTGAGCAAGGAAAGCACAGTGGGATCTGAGAAAGGAAGTCATGAAAGCCCAAGCTAAGAACTGTCTGAAGAAGGAGACATAGTGAGTGTTAGGTGAGGAAGGACATCCATATGTGTGTCCTAAGTCTTTTCCCAAAGACGATGAAGAGAAGAGAAAATCAAGAGTGGCTGCACTGGAAGAAAGACAGTCAGCTATAGAAGCCAGATCATGAAACCTGGATGATGTGCCTTTTCACATAGATCTGAAAAGATCTGAGGGATGAATCCTCCAAGCTGTCAAGGAGGGAGGTGGGGGAACTCAGCTACATCTAGGGAGACTGCTGAAGGCCAGTTTCCCATATTCAGATAACAGAGTGAATTCCCATTTGAAACTCCTTCCACATATCCACACTTTTACTTTCATTTCCTTTCAAATTAAAGTTCCTTATGAAAGACTTAAGTTTCTGAGAGGTCTCTTTTATGCAACTTCCAATAAATTTCAGATAACACAAGTCCTTTAAATCGCTGCAGTAAGAATCATGGATTTATTTATTTATTTATTAAGGACTAAAGATAATTCCACAATTTTAAGATACTGTAAGAGGAATTCAAATAGCTATTTTCAGTGACTTGCACCAGATTTCACTCTCTATTCCCTTAAGCTTTGAACTCGAGATAGTCATTATTCCCTGAGAATAATTATAGTAATCTTTAGATAAGTAATAAACAAAGATGGAACTGAAGCCACTGACTTGCTCATAAGGAAACACTGTCTCACTTGATAAAAGCATAGGTGCCAGCAGAAGTAAGGTAAGGTGTTTGTGCAAACCAACAAAGGCCACTGCAAACATCTGCCCATGCCATGGACAGCTGCTACTGTTAAGTACAAAAGTGGGTAACACAATATTCCATCCACAGCATGGTGAAGCACTGCTACTGCTGCCCAGAGAAGCTGTGGGTGCCCCATCCCTGGAGTGCTCAAGGCCACGGTGGATGGGGTCCTGGGCATCCTGAACTGGTGGCCAGAAACCAGCCCACAGCTGGGGGATGGAACTGGATGATCTTAAAGGTCCCTTCCAACACACGCCCTTCTATGATTCTATATTCCAGGACACGTAACAGAACCTCTTAGCATCATGCTTTGAAAATATCATGCTAGAGGGCTGCAATTTACTAATCCCATGGTTGCAGATATTTTAGAATGAACCCCTTGTCTGCTTCAAAATGTAGCAATTATATTTTTTACAGTTAGTTCCTGCACCCAGGAAAAGGTGCAATGAAAACAGGGCCGTGGTCAACCTGGTTAAGAAACACCCAGATAAGAACATGGCCAGTACACATTCCCTAGTCTGAGGATGAGAGACTGCTTATTAGTTCTCTCTCATCTGGCAGTATAGATGTCTCATAAGACGATTTAAGCACCTTATGTCTTCTATAAAATAAACCAACACCTTGCAAGTACTTAAATGCACACATACATAAATACACACGCACACATACATTACCTGATGTAGGCTTCTGTGCTGCTAGGGCCTGTAAGCTGGTCATCCATAAGATAGGTATTGTGTGAGGATGATACGAAGTAGTGACTGAGAGGTTGAGTCATGTCCTGGTAAACTTTACGGTGGGAGGTGTTGAATATATTCCCATCATCAGACAGTAAGTACATCAGGAAACCATCTTTGGTCATGGCATTACGCTTCTTGGCTGCCAGATGAATAGAGAGAAACCCCATGCTCAAAATCTGACAGTCAGGCTGTGGTGCCATCTTCATCATGATGCCTGCTGATCCCCAGATGGTCTCAAAGGCAAAACATGCTCCCTAGGCACTCAGGTAATAGTAGAGAGATTTTTGCTGCTCAGATGATTGTGATAGCTTCACATGTCTGAAAGTACTTTAAAATCCCCTTCACAAGCCAAATCTTTATGGTACTTACTGTCCTTGATAAGACCTAAAAAGTGCTAAACACGACACTTACCTCACCTGCTTCTAGAGATCTACAGTACAAAACTGTTCATTTGAGAACTTCAAGCCTCCTTCATGCCAACACAGAAACTGTCAGATGTCTAAACACGTCCAGAAAAAAACTACAATATCCAATGTCTACATAATTTGCAAAGGGAAAATCCAAAATAACACTACTTTGGGAGAAAATTGATGTTTCTCTATCTTGAGGGACTGAGATGGATTGCCATCAACATCTGCAAAGCACTATCCCTCTCCTGAAGCTCTACCAACCTATGATCCTGCACTGGTTTCTTGAACATGTCCTCCAAGATGCCCAAGACTGTGATTCCTTAATTTCTGAGCAGAACCACATTTCTGTGATTTCTCTCCTACACAGTTCTCACCTCCTTGCCTATCTACTCAGAGATCTCAAGTGCCTATGTGCAAAAAATATTTCTTTTTTCCTGCCTTGAAGAACAGAAACTGCCACATTTTTGACCTTGCAAGCTATGTGATGATGGACATCTGAATAAGCCATCAGAGTTTCTACCAAAGGAATTCCACCGCCCTCTAACCAACTCTATGTCAACCCCTCTCCAGATGCTTGTAGTACCTAAGACAAGAATTGTGGAATCACAGTCATAGAGTCACAGAGTCATGGAGTCATAGAATCATAGAAACATAGAATGGCCTGGGTTGAAAAGGACATCAAAGATCATTGAGTTTCAACCCTGTCATGAGCAAGGTCACCAACCACTAGAGCAGGCTGTGCAGAGCCACATCCAGCCTTGCCTTGAATGCCTCCAGGGATGGGGCATCCACAGCCTCTCTGGGCAACCTGTTCCAGTGCATCAGCACCCTCTGAGTGAAAAACTTCCTCCTAACATCTAACCTATGTTTCCCCTGCCTTAGTTTAAAACCATTCCCCCTTGTCCTATCACTATCAACCCATGTAAACATTCATTCCCTCTCCTGTTTATACGCTCCTTTCATATACTAGAAAGCCACAATGAGGAATACCCAGAGCGTTCTCAAATCTAAAAAATGAAGATAAATATTTCCCAGGTTCTCACTTCCCCTTCTCTCCTCAAGCTGACAGTGTTTCCCTAAGAGACTGCTGTTTAAGAAACAGTTTCAAGAAGAAAACACACAGAGCTGTAGAAACAAGCAACATCAAAGCAATTCAGAGTTCATCAAGACAGCAAGAGTTTGACCGAAACCAACCAGGGTTTCCAACTTACCTCGTTCGCTGGGCTCGTATCTCTGAATTAAGGGAGGGGCAGCAACAACAGCATCTTCTTCTTGCTGCGTCTCATAGAGGAATCTCACCAGGTTCTGGCAAGACATGAGCCCTTCCACATCTGAGTACTTTTGGAAGATTGTGTCTATTTCCTTTCTTTCTGTCAGTATCTTGTAAAATTCCTCTATCTCATCATCCTCCAGAGCCTCTGTTTTGGACTTGTCACAGTACTGTAAACGCAGAGGGGAGAAGGAGTGAAAACCTTCTTTCCTTCTGGCATATGCCAGCCGTAATCTGCACCAGGGCTACACAACGTAGAACACAAAATAATTGGAAATGGTTACTGGCTAGTAAAATGAGAAACAAGGTGAATGGTTCCCACTTATAAGGCCACTGCTCACATAATGGTTAAAATTATTATTTGTTCATATTATGTTGAAGAGCACCAGGCATGGCTCTGAGCTCCACTGTACTACGTGCTGTGCAAGACATGAGTTAAAAGGAAGGCTCCTTATATTCCAAGCAGAAATCAAGGGTCAAGAGGTGGAGTGCACTATACAGAAACAATTAATGCATCTGATATAAAATCTGGTAGGTAGAGTGAAAAGAGACCTCTCCCTTGACCCTAGTGGGTCCAAACCCCACTAGGCTTTTTCCTCGTATAATTCCTCGTAGAGAGATCAACAACTAATATATCTTGTTATCTGGTTTGTAAACCTTTGCAATAAATATGGCTGAGCAAAACAAGCTGTAATGGAAAGCAGGAACTGATCTCAGAGGAATCGTGGTAGGGAATGTTATACTACTTCAAAGCAGTCAAACCACATCCAGTTAATGCCTTGTAATTATGATGCATCCCTCTCTCCCAGTGTCTACAGTGAGCGAACAGATCCTTAGCAGTGGTAAGACAGCCCACTCACATCTTACATTTCAGTTAAATACAAAAAATCAAACTTTTGCCATGGATGCCAAATCTCCAACAGGATATAAAGTGCCTGCAGGATGTGGCTGCCTTACTTGATTTTTAGCCTAAATCTTTTTCTCCGTCAGATCTGAACTGGACACACAGCATGTGCTCCAAACCACCCAAAAGGGGCCACAGTGCATTTCATCTCACCCCTGAAATGGACAACGTGCTACCAGATACTGGGACGTAGCTGAAATACAGCAAGTAGTCAAACCCAAGGAACTGAATTGCTCTTGATCTTTGATCTCTTCTAGAGATAGAGCTATTGATCTGGGTTTTATGAGCAAAATGCACATCTCGGTTTAACTAATCTCCATTCTAATCTCAACCTAACCCTCCCAATGATCCCAGCAATGGCCATAGTGGCTTTGGCAGCTGACCAAGCAAGATGATAATAACAGACTGTTTCACCCCACGCAGTGCCTCCACTGGTGTTTTTCACTAACAGTTTATGGCACACTTATAATACCAAACAAAACGATCAGGGCATGTTGAGTTTCACAAACTGAATCAAGAGGAAAAAGTTAACTTGTTCTGATTTCAGAATCTGTTGGTTAAAAGCTATGGGCTCATCTCTGGGACTGAACAATCTATGACATGTTCAACACTACAGACACCTCGAAAATGGGTTTGAGCTGTCCAGGAGTCATCTTTTCCTCTCTGCCTTGCATGTCTATATGATCTTGTGCTGTGGCTTTGGCAGAACTCAAGCTAAGTTCAGCATGACACTTAGCTGAAAAACATGACACGTAGCTGAAAAAAGGAGTATAAAGAGGGAAACTGATGGAGACTGCAGGGATGCTGTAAATGATAGATGTTCTTTAAGACACAATGTAGAAAATAATGATGTGACTCCTGGGAAGTCATTACAGCTAATGTACCTCAGTAGGTTTGTTCGTTAGTTGCCATTAAAGGCTGTAATGAACAAAGTACAAGAGCATTGGCATCACAACCATATTCCAGGGCAGATCAGATACACAGAGTAAAAGTGAGATCCTTCCATTTGGGCTACAAGAGATCTAAATTATATTCTCAACCCAAAAAGCTGTGATTCAGCTCATTTGTACAGATCATGAACAATGATTCTTGAATGAACTTTAGTTTCCCACAAAGAGTCAGAATCTTTCTGATGCGCTGGAGTGAGGTGAACAATTACAGGAGCTCTGCACAGTTTCTGGCTGCACTGCATACATCTCACTTAAACGTGTCTAAAATCTAATCGTGGACACAGAGTTATGGGACAAAGAGCAAGAATAATGTAAGAACGTGCCCTGTGGTTCTCTCTTAAATCTCTTGATTGCCCTTCTTTCCCATGACTAAATAAAGCAAAACTCACTAAGACAGAAAAGATCACCATTTTAATACGCTGTAACGTCTCAGAGTCCATCTAAATTTAGGGGATATGTAAAATGAAAACATGATTGCTTAAGGATTCAGTGGTCAAACAGAGTGAGACAGACTCTCCTTAGAGGCAATTCACCACACAAGAGATCTGAATTAACCTTTTGGAGGTTAATTCAGAAGGTTAATTACCATCTTCTCTTTCCCCTGGCTATACAGGAAGCTTAGAACAATTACATGTTTAATAAGGGTACATCCGACTAGCTGCCCGGACTTAGGATGAATGAGGGCTAAGTTACTTCTTGGAGTCCTCAAGCAAAAAAGAGAACTGAACTTAGGTAAGCTTCCACTCCTTCTGCTCCCTTTTAACTGCTGCCATCTCTGATTCAGAGCTTTGATGTTTGAAGATGTGTATGAGGAGTCATCTTTAGAATGAGGCGAATCACACCCTGGTCTGCAATACTGGTTTGATCAGCACTGTTTGCAAAGGGAATGTGAAGTGACTACTTCCAGTGTAGGTGCCTGCACTGGGAGACATCTAACTCAACCAGAGGAATTCCAGCCTGTTCTGCTATTCTTCCACATTCTTCCTGAGTAGAGAAAAAAACACAGAATATGCCAGCCACGTTGGGCTGTATATCTCAGGGATTTCAAGATCTGCTGGAGAACTTCCCCAGTTCACAGAATCATAGATGGCTTAGGTTGGAAGGGACCTTAAAGACCATCAAGCTCCGACCCCTGTTGTGGGCAGTCACCAGCCACTAGATAAGGCTGCCCAGGGCCCCATCCAACCCGTGACCCTCCATAAACCGAAGATTAGGAAACTTGTTCCTCCTCTGGGGGAAGGTCCTAGTTGAGACCTTGCCAATCTCCAGCATTATCTGCTTACAGGAAGGAGCAGGAGGAGTACAGCACGCACCTGCAACCACCCACATGTTTACCACTGATCAGAAAAAACATTTCTGAAACTGCCCACCATTGCTTCAAATCCTGCTTCAGATAAGATGGAAGTCTGGAATTTATCCAAATGTTTTTTCTCATCTCAGAAGGAAGGCTTGTTTAGAGGCACTAAAAGCAGAAGATAAATTTTCATCCTTATCTCCAGGAAGCTCGATCTCGAGAAATTAGAAGTGCAAGTCCAAGTGGATTGAACATGCCTTGGGCTATTAGAGCAACCACACCAGTCCAGGTGTAGGTGTAATGCTACATATCTTTCATCATTTTGTTTTTCATTCCCAGTTCACACTTCATCATTGTTTACACAAGTCACTCGACATCTTCATCCTCTAAGATGTTAGAGTCCACAATTTCACCAAATTGATTTAGGAAGCTTAGGCATTAACATATGGTTACAGCATGCAGAACTCCTAAAACTCCTGGGACCCACAGTCCACTTGCACTTTGGTTTTTCCTTTTTCTCACAATATACATGTTTGTGTTCTGTCTTTTCTAAGGCCAGGTAAAACTGAATCTCAATAGTAAAGAAAGAACACCTTAGCAGAGCTTCATCAAAAGCACTATGCTGTCCTAAATCAGCTGTTGGTGGGAATTGCTGAGCACTAAAAGCGCTGAGTATTTTCTCAGTACCAGAAAAGATACTATGAGTTCACTTCAGCATAGGTCTCCAACCAAAGCTGAAAGCAGTGGGAGAGCTTGACCTCAGCCAGCAGCCAGTACTTTATCTGCTTGCTCTTGTTACCTGGAAAATCTCTTTGGCGTGGTAGTCATCAACTTCGATGTTCACTTCTTTCAGGAAGTTCTTGAGCTCTTTAAAGCTCATCTTGTTGTCTTTGTTCTTATCAGCTTTCCGCAGGCAGGTGTGAATCCAACTGCGGGATGATGTAAGGAAACCTTTCCAGGTCAGTGTGGTCTAAATACCACCCCTCTACACAGCACATGGGTAGGCAGACATAAATCTCTTGTAAAGATTCTGAACTACCTCTCCCTGCTGCTGTAAATCAGCACGCTCCCACTGAACAGCTTGCATCACCTCACCTTCTGCTCTGAAAGGGCAAAGCAATGCTTTGGCAGAAGCAAAGTGCTCTGTAGTACAAGCAATCATGACCCAGGAAAAGCTTGTCACCATCTGGCCAAAGCTGGATCAGCTCTATTTAACCTGCAGGAGTTTCTAGACACAGCCTCGTCACAAAACAGTCTGATTTATCTTTTGTGGCAGAAAGTGCATCCTCCAGAGGGGAGAGAGGAGAATGAAAAGACCTCCCAAGTATGGGCAACTGATCATTAAGGATTTGATTGATAGTGTATCACACTGAACACTTAAAAGGGATTCTCCAAAATAAACATGAATAGTCCTCTGTATTTATTCAGGTATTTCTACCTAAATGTCTTAAGAAATTTAATGTAAATAATACCAAGCCAAACTTTATGGGTCTTGGCTTTCCTCTGTAAAACACACGGTATCTATTTCTGTGTTGTACTGTGGCTGTGATAATGGTTCCTAAGAGCACCATTTATATTCACTCTAGTGTGTCTATGAATCTGGAGCAATTACTACAAAAATGAGTTTTTTAATTTACACCAGTTAATTTGAACTGGGTCTGCCATGGTCCTTTAAGTCCCTTGGGAAAATGTCAGGTGGCTGAGATAGCTTTAAGTTTTAAATAAACAAGCAAAAAAAACAAATTAAAAAATGATTTTTTTTTTGCATCGAGCCAACTGCATCTCTCTAGTTTGCTCTAACTGTCAGGTAGCAAAGGCCATCCAGAAAAGCCTCCTATTTTCTAAATAAAAATTATCCAATTAACAATTAGGTCCATAAATCAAACATTTCATGACTTTTAAAGGCAGCACTGCCTTCTAGAAATGATATAAATATGGATTTTAGCAAAATAAACTTCAGACACCAGCAAATACCAGCTGGGGCACATAGTGCTATAACATTTTATCTGGGTCTTTTAAAATCACCTCCAAAAAGAGGTGATGAGTGACAGCCTATAAGGGCTGTAGACATAACCCTGAAAGAGGGTACTCACCAACAGCTACCACTTCATTCAGTCATTTCCACACACTTGGAAATACGTGTATAGCATTTGGTAGTGCTGCTGGTCTCTTGGAAAGTTGAGCTTTCTGTCTTTAAAAATCTTGGCATACACAAAACAGTGACCTCACGTTGCATTTCTCTTAGCCTGGTAATATTACTATTCCTCTTTCATACCCATGGAAATGAAAATAGAGGTTAGATTTCCTCTGAATCCCAGTGATACTCCAGGGCCCTGAACCAGGCTCTCGCTTGGAGCAGTTCCCCGGAAAACCAAGTCTGAGTCATGAAGCTCAACGTGAGCTCCTCCAGGGATGCTCTGCTGAGAGCACAACACCATCCACCCCACCAGCTGTGCTCCAAAGAACATCTGTCTGCTCAGCCTATGTCAACACAGTGCAGAGTCAGCCATACCCACCCAACCCGTGCACCCAAGCTCCCCTTCACATACTTCCTAAAACAACAGACGGAGGAATGTACAATTTTAGAGAGTCAAGACGAAACTGAAATTCTTCCTGTCTGATACAAACACCATTTTGCAACCCGGTCCTAGGTCTTGCTTTCAACTAACACAGTCTATTTGGGCATGGAAGGGCAAGGAAGAAGTGTTCCCATTCTGGTATACCTCCAGAGAGAGCCTGCTTCTTGTTTTTAAAGGATCTGCCAGCTTCAGGACTACCAGCTTTCTATGAGAAACCAAAGAAGGGTGACTGAAACGATCTAGCAGATATCCCATGACTGTGCTTGAAAAAGAAATGCTGCAAAACTTCTGGTAAGCTTTTTCTAACTGGAAGAAAAGCTCATACATAAATCCCAGAAACGAAGCAGACTTCGTTGTGCCACACCACTCATATGAAAAGTCCCCTGTGTTTTCTGGTCTAAAGTCATCCCTCCACACATACCTGCAGTATTTGCTCAAAGAACTCTGCCAACTTGCTGAGGGTTGAAGCTGATGCTTAATAAAACACTACTGTATGTACGAGAACGTCAGAAATACTTTTAAAGCACAGAGGTTTTATCTTTCAGGTGTATAGGACTGGAAAGGACACATAACACATAAGTTCCAGCCCCTTGCTACCACAGGTAGCTTCATTAAATAAGAATCCAAACAAACCCCACCTGCAACAACTGCAGTCTTTGCTTTCAGTACTTATTTTCAAAATCTCACTCATTCCTTATCTGCTTTGCAAGGTTTCTAAGGCTGGAAAAGATCCACTGCATGGCAGTTGTCCAGCGATGGGGGACAGGCAGGGGACACAACACTTCTCCTCCTCTGCCTCTTCCCTTTCTGTGCTCACAGATGCAGAGAACACTTCTGAGGTTTAAGAAAGATGTGAATAAACCCACACTGCCAAGCAAACCCAGTGAAGACAGACTAAATTTAAAATCTCAGGCTTTAATTAAACATCATCAAATTTCAAATGAGAAATCATGCTGTTCTGTAATTCCAGGTTACGTTAAACGACCTGAGACAATCCCAGATTGGAAGCCAGCACCACACAGTAATTACTCTTCCAGAAATACGGCTTGCCTACCAACCCCATTTAGCTCTGATTCTGCTTTCCAAAGTCAGAGAGGTACTTTTCCACGCTGGAAATTTACAGCTTTCTTCCCTTGCAAAAGCCATTGTTATTTCCCCCCTCACACCTTAGCAATCAGATTTCTTCTTACAGGGAAGTTTTTCAGCAACTGAGAAGCTTCAGGGACAGGTTTCCATGGCCCAGATTTTCCTCACATACCATGGAGAGGGGGCATCCTTCACATTGGGAGGGAAAATTGACAGAGCAAAACATATCCAACAGCACTGAAGCGTCAAGATTTCAACTTGTCTGGGAACTGTCCCTGCCACCACGGACACATAACTGCTGGCACAGCCAAGGGATGACCTTAGAGCTTGAAAAAAAACACTGAAAAGATACTTACAATGCCACAGATAAACACACTATCACAGTCCTAACAGAATTAGTGGAATCTGACTCCTTCCTTTGCACTACGGTGGTGCAAATGTTCATTAGACTGAGAATCACAGAATCACTAAGGTTGGAAAAGACAAAGTTCAAGCTGCACAGTTCATCAAGCCCAACCAACAACCCATCCCTACCATACCAATAAACCATGTCCCTCAGTGCCACAACTTCACACTTCAGAGAATCCACAGAACAGTAAAGCTTGATGAAAGCTCAGCATTTATGTGCCATTTCCCTCATCATCAGCAAATTATTACCCAGCAGGGAAACCACACAAAGTGAAGCCTTGGCTGAGGGCAAGGCCCCCTGGTGCCTGCTCAGACTCAGGCTCAGGCTCCAGCTTTATGATTTTCCCCAGCTGACAACTTCTTATCTCCCCTCCTCTGCACTGATTCTTTGATGTTGAACCAGGCATGAAGCTCTCACAGCCTTCCCTCACTGCAAGCACTATCTGTCTTCCTCTCTGATAGCTGAATGCCTGTTTTTGTGAAGCTTAAAACAGCTTAATATTCTATGACCACCGTTGCTCAGTCAAATCAGGGTGAAATCAGCCAACGGGTTCATATGTTATGGTCAGGGCCTCAGACACACAGGAATTGCAGAAAACCCAGCATAAACTACACCCACAGATAGTCTGTTTTCACATGCATGCAATTCATTTACTGACTGAAACTCAGCCCTGGGGAGAACTCCCTGTGAACTGAGCAAAGCCAGGATTACACTCAATAACTAACTCACTCTCCTCAGAACTGATTCCCTTCCCTTCCCTTCCCTTCCCTTCCCTTCCCTTCCCTTCCCTTCCCTTCCCTTCCCTTCCCTTCCCTTCCCTTCCCTTCCCTTCCCTTCCCTTCCCTTCCCTTCCCTTCCCTTCCCTTCCCTTCCCTTCCCTTCCCTTCCCTTCCCTTCCCTTCCCTTCCCTGTCTCTAGAACAACTGCAGTCTCATTCAGGGCAAAACTTCCTCCCATGCTGAGGCAAACAAGAAGTAATTTCGCTCAAGTCAGTGGAGCTACCCTGGAGTAAACTTGGCAGACAGGAGAGGAGAATCAGTTCCCTTGCCTTATATTACTGCGAAACATGATAAACAGTATGGGCCTTTCATGCCTTGCCAAGAAGTGCCTGTCCTGGAGTTTACTGCAAAGCAAGTGAAACAGACCCCTGAAGAATGCAAAAAATAATGATTGTTTTATCTGGAGCACCCTGAAAGGAGCAATTCTTTGCTTAAGGAGCTATGAGAAGCCTGAATCCACTCTTGAATGTATCACTGTAAACAGAAGAACAAAAAAAGCACTGGAAATGAGGGAGTTTGCCCAGGTACAAAATCAGTGTTAAGAGAAAACTCAGTGCCCAGGGCCAGTAGGAAAAAAAGGGGGTTATACTACTATCTCCACCCACAGAGAAGGACAAGTGCATCATTGTGTGCAATTAATCCCTTTACAAGGCAAAGGATACTGTTGGAGTTTCTGTTTCTGGTTCATGGAGTTGCTGTGGGCTATGATTTTCCCAAGGCCGCAGACCCAGTGGTTGGCATCGTCCTCTGAACTTGCAATGAGGTCCAGGTTTTTCCGCTGGTCTTTGAAAATGATGGAAAAGCAGCGATACTCTGGTACATCCTTGGCGTATTTTTCCATACCTTCTGTTTTATGGCCTGACCTCACATCCCGAATATCTTCAATGGAGACTGTGGAAAGAAAACAGAGCTTGCTGTCAGCAGGGGTTCACTCATCCTTATCTCTGCTTAGTGATGGATATTAAGAAATTACTCTTTTTCCTTTTTCTCCAATCTCTCCCTCCCACAGCTGGAGGAGTCCCTCTATTTTTTCCAACATCCACAAACTTGATGCTAAAGAAAGCTCAAATCAAAAGTAGCAAAACGTGCAAGAAACGTAAAACTAAAACAAGACTTTTTCACATGTCCCGTCTTTAACAAAGAAATCAAATTTGCATGGGTACCATACTGTGGAATTAAGCTCGTGTCTTTGGCTGCAGTCTTGGAGCATCCCTGACTTGATCTCTGCCTCTAAAGGCCCTAGGATCATGACCAACAGGATCTCACCCCACTGATCAAATAACTTTCAGCTATTCTCCTCCCAGGACTGAAAACAACAAATTCTAAAGGTCCACAGTAAAACGAATCATGTCTCTTCAGTAAGAGCAAGGCAGGGACTGAAATGGTCATTCTCCAATTGGCAAAAAATGAGAAGGTAACATCTAAAACCCCAAATACTCTTCCCAGTCACTCTAGTAAAAACCAGGGAGGAAAAGACCAAAGACTTAGGGCAGTTTGCTGTCAACCATGCTCCATCTACACCTCTGCCAAAGGTCAATTTGATCCTATTTGCTTTAAGAAACCAAAATATGGCTTTGAAATCCATTCCTCCCCATTTCCATCTCCTGACCATCACCTAGTGGAAATGAGCCCTGAAGCCACACCACATTCACCATGTGCATACACAAGGCAATCCAGAAGGAGTGGTGCCTCCAAGACACACTGTGAAGCAAAAGGGAGTAACTGAAACAATCAGAGTATTGCTGAATTCAGGCAAGTTCAGAAACCTAACTCCCCCAGCAACATATACAGCCTCTTGTTGTCTTTTATGGAGTTGATGAACCACTTAATACATCTACAAAAGACTGAGAGGAATGAGCAGAAACTTCTTGGCCACATCTGATTGCTGAGAAACTTAACACCGAAATAGTGGTGGCACCCTAAACAAACTAGATGGCAAAACTGTTTGCAGATGGTGTGGGGTCTGTAACTGAGAACTCTAGTTGCAATCTCCTTGGGAGGTGACAGTTCAATTAACAGTAGGATTCACCTCAGGGAACACACAGGTATAATCACATGAATTTGAAAAAAGATGGTTTTAAATTATTCCTACCTCAAATTGTAAACTATGGGTAAAATCTATTTCCTATGTCATGGAGGTATGAGATTGATTTTGTGCTTGTCTTTGAGGAGCTTTGTGTGTGAATGTAAAACATTGTGTGAATGTAAAATATTGTCACTATTCAGCTGAAAAGGAGAAACTTACACCCCCAAACCCCTTTTATCTGATCCTTCATTTAAACTGCTGCAGTTACACTAGTACAGTGCTCAGCTCACTCAAAGTCAACGCTGCAGAAATAAACAATTCAGTATTCACCCCGTGCAGTTATAGCATGACTGCCCTGGGACCACCCAGAATTGATGCGATGCTCATTAGAGTCTGAAATTCTCCTTTTTTCCTCAGGGAGTCATGACAACACTCAGCTGACGGGGCAAAAAAATTCCGTACACTTAACAAAAAAAATCTATAATCTTCAATAATTTGTGACTATCCAAAACCAACAACTGACATTTGCTTTAAATTCCCACCATGTGTTGGGGTGGTTTAACATCTTCTGTAATAATTTGTTGACTTGGTTTCCATGCCAGAACATGCCATGAGACCCCTCCTAGAACTGGCAAAGTTCCTTCTTGATGATGAGCACTTATCTTTGTGTGGTCTGTTATTATCACTTGGTAAAGGCCAACAGTGGATCAGACAGAGGGCAGGGGAGGATAGGTCAGGTTGGGTTGTGTCGGGATGGGTTGGGAGGGGATGGGATGGGCTGCTGTGGAATTACACTATCTAGCCAACTTACTGTAGAGTGAAAGCTTATGGTTTTGAGTGCTAAAATTATCTTCTGAAGAAGAGGGCTGCAGTTCTCTTACTACTGGGCTGCTAGTGGAGAGCCTTGCTGCTGAATTTGCTCATTAACACATCAGGCAAATGACAGAAACTGTACCTTAGGTAGCACAGTACATCTTAGGCCTTTACTGTAAGGGATGCTATCATGTTCAGTGGGAATCAGTCAAAATATCTAAAGCTTAGGCTCCTTTCCACTAATTGGAAATAAAAAACAAAGACTTTCAGAACACAAATGCTGTGTCCTACCTAGAGACAAACTTTTTAGGATGAGATAAATCAAAGCCTTAATTCGTGGCTACAGTGGATCCTTGATCAAACAGGAAGGTCAGACTGAGCATCTCAAATACAGATGCGTACCATGCAGAGAAATCACAGTAGGTGATTCTCCTCTACTCCTGGTCTCTCTTGGTTAAGGCAGTGCAAGTGGAAGGATCATCCTGTTGTTCCTCATCACCTGCCAACTGCTCACCACTGCTTGGCTCGTAAAAGTTATTGTCCCTTCAGACTGGCTAGCTAGTCTGCTAGTGCAATCAATTGCTAAACTCTGGGTTGGCAATGACCTAGTGTTTCCAAGACTAGAAAATCTGATGTTAAATATTGGAAATTTAGAATGTATTCTTTGGAAACCTTTATCTGGCAAAGCAAATCTACTGGAAAATAAAAAGAGAGCTGTGTGGGAGGGAGAAGAGATTGAAAACCTGTAGCTGGAAGAGCTGCCTTAATCTCCATGGGGTATATTACAGGGGAGAGGATGATGAAGAGCACAGAGCTCCTCCACGCAGAAAAGGTACAAGGAAGCCTGAAGAACATGATCAGTGCCTACTGTAGTCACACAAGAGCCAAGAGAAGTTACCAATGCAGGAACTGTTAAAAAAAAGTAGGGAGGACACTTTTTAAATCTTTCCACAGTTTGGTCTTGTGTACTGCTTTTGTCTATCAATATAAAAGCCAAAGCCAAAGGAGTCAGCCCAAGCCATCTGCAAATGTTATCTCTTTTCTGGAAAATCTTAGCCCACATGAATACATTATCAGCTGCTCCTGGGCCGTGAGCATACTATATTAAGCAGTCCCAAACCAAGGAAAAATTAGAAATAACTGGGGGACAGAGAAGTGTTTTTCAGAAGAGGAGCAGTTACAGCAAACACCCATCAAATTCACCTCTCTGCGACCTCCCCATCCTTCCCAGCACTCCACAGTGGGGAAGGTAACCACCAAAAGAAGGGAATTTCAAAAGTCTACATCTGCTTCTCCTGGGTGTTTATGTCTGCTGAAAAGGTGCTTTGTGTGAAGCCCAAAACTTGAGGCTTGACACAAGACACTTGTGTCCTTTCTGACCTCCTGACACGGCGTCCAACAGGTTACACCCTAGAAGCCATTTTCTCCCCTAGATGGGCCTTTGCATGAAAGGCTCCTCATCTCCCCCCCACCAGGACCTGGTTGGGCCCCACCACCTTCCATGAAATGCTCTCAAACCCACCCCAGAGAAAGGTCTGTGGCCCTGTGCACCCATGCAGTAGGGTAGGCCATTTGTATCCCATCACCCTAAAAGCAGTACCCAGAGATGTTAGGACTCGGGAATGCACAAGAGCCATACAAGCACAACAAGGTGCCTCATGATTAGAGCATTAGTCTGAAAGATGAGCCCTGACCACTGGCATCTCCCCCAGAGGCAATGCCCATCTCTTCTCTAGTCATTGCTCAGAAAGACTGCTGGGAGCACGGACAGCAAAACACTTCGGTAATCCCAAAGAATACAGAAATAGGAAGAACAGAAGACAGAAGCCTTACAGAAAAGAGATAAGGAACTGAAGCCGCATCTCCTCCAAGCTACTAAGCATGCAAAAGACAAGGACAGCAAGTTGCTTCCCTTTCCTTGTACCTTTGCTGACAAAGAGACGAGGGTCAATGAACACTTGGGAGGACACTTGGAGGCACTGTCAAAACAGCTGGCACCGAGTTACTCATGAGGGGAGGGGAGCAATATTTGTCACTCTGGGGGCCCTTCATATCCTTCGCTTTCCTTATCCTACTTCCCTCTCACTAACAAGTGATCTCTGCAATGTGGCATTCAGTCATGCTGAATTACTCCATCCCACTCTAATTGTCTCACTAAGTCACTATTGTTTACTGTCAGATGAGAAATGTACTGAGCTGTTCATAGCTCTCTGCATATTTGCACACAACATTGCTTGTCTGCAGAGAGACCAGATCTCCAGCCTAAGCCCAGCCAGAGCTCAGCCAGGTTGGGTCAGCACCTTGCCAAGAACAGATGAAGGTCCTGACTGCACTGCCAGGCTGGGTGGCAGCAGTGAGCACATGGGGTAAACTGGCACTATGTACTGCTTCTCCCTCTGGTTTTGCCCCAGAAAAAGCACTGTAGTTACTTTTAGTTTCACTGCTGGGAACTGATGCTAGTGGTGGGATAAGGATCTTTGTAATCAGCAGTATCAGCTCCCTGGATTGGTAATATCAAAGGTTATCCAGCACTCTTATCACTGATAGATGCTTTCACATAAGGATTCAGCACAGACCCCTCTGTTCTGTGCCCTGAGCACATTGCCCACTCTTCTCCCCATGCCTGAATTACCCAAGCTCTCAACAGCTGATTCCTCATCCATTCTCTCCTTTCCCTGACTTGCTGAGCACATTGTTTAACTTGAGATCTGCTCTTACTGCTGGCATATGTCACCAGCTGACAGCCAGTGATACAGAACATAGCTGATGTTACAAGCTGCTTGGAAATAAATTTAATAAAAGGTCTTTACCCAGGCTTTCTGTATAACCAACACAGCTCGGGGCACCAATGTAAACAGAGTGATCTGTATTTACATTCCTCCCAGACATCACAAGCAGGTCCCTGAAAACTATTTTTGCAACCAGTTCCTACTTCTCATGCCATCACAGTGCCACTAAATTTGGATCGAAAGCTTTCAACGCTTCTGCCTTCGCATTTAACATATGCTGTGGAGAATAAGGTCAGGATTTGCTAGAAGACTTCCTATGTTGAAAACTGCCCCAGAAACTCAAGTGGTGGCCTGATTTTAAATTAAATTAAATTATAATAAATAAAAAAAAAAAAAAAGAAAAAGAGGCAGTTCTGCAATTGAAGTGACTGGTTTTATGGGTTGAATGATTTTGATAAAAACTAATGAGACCCACAGACAGCCGGTTTTGTTTTCACAGCTGACGGCTGCCTTGCATAACAGATTCACATCAGCAAATATTTTTCCAGGGACAAATACATGTCTGATCGTGAAGCAATGATCAGACCTAGGGAAAGCACCCAACCAACCCCAGGAGGAAGCTGCCAGTTGCCTGCTGTGTGCATACAGGTTGCTGAGACTTTCTGTTGGCTTTTGGCACTTATCAGATCCACGAGAACAATTTAAACTTTTCACTTCTTGACATGAGTAAGCACAGAAAAATATCACGTCCTTTCTGCTCTCCTAAAGGCGAGGTCAGGACATTAATTCAATGGAGGCAATCATTCATCCATCCACAAGAATGGCACAGGATGCTTTGTCAAGTGGCACGGTGAGGGTGTTACTAAATGTCTCAGGAACTCAGAAATGAAGGAAAGGGTTTTTTGACAAACATTGTTAGTAGGTTATAACTTTATATATAAAAATTGTACTATGTACGTTGGACAAAAAGGCCAATGGTATCCTGGCTTGTACCAGGAATTGTGTTGCCAGCAGGAGCAGGGAAGTAATTGTCCCCCTGTACACAACACTGTACTGCATTCAGTTTTGGGCCCCACACTGCAAGAAAGACATTGAGGCCCTAGAGCACGTCCAGAGGAGGGCAACAAAGCTGCGAGGGGTCTGAGGCACAGACCTTATGAGGAATGGCGAGGGAGCTGGGATTGCTCAGTCTGGAGAAGAGGAGGGGAGGAGACCTCACTGCTCTCTGTAATCACCTGAAGGGAGCTTGTAGTGAGCTGGGGGTTGGCCTCTTCTCCCTTGTAACTGGTGATAGGATGAGAGGGAATGGCCCCAATTTACACCAGGGGAAATTCAGACTGGATGTTAGGAAACACTCCTTCTCCAAAAGAATGGTCAGGAGCTGCACAGGGAGGTGGCAGAGGCACCAACACCAGAGGTATTTAGGGAACGTTTAGACACTGTGTTGAGGAACATAGTTTAGAGAGAACTATTGGTGGTAGGTGGACGGTTGGACTGGATGATCTTGTAGGTCTTTTCCAACCTTGGTGATTCTATGATGATTCTATGTTAAAACTTTACAAAAACTGGAACTGGGAGGAACTGGAACAAATTCAGTGCATTTTTAGTACTGTGAATAATTAATCGTTAGATCAAAATATCAATTTTGTGCTTTTATGCAATATTACAATCTTCATTTAAGCAGCTGAGTGACTGAATTTAGCTCAACTCTGTAAACTGAATCATAGAACGGCTTGGGTTGGAAGGGACCTGAAGGATCATTAGGTTCCACCCCCCCTGACACAGGCAGGGCTGCTAGCCTCTAAATCAAGTACTAGATCAGACTACTCCTCATCCAACCTGCCCTTAAACACCCCAATCTGATTCTTTTAAGCAAAACAGAGGAACAAAAAAAAAAAAAAAAAAAAAAGCATTTTAGCTAGAGATTGGAATATTTGAGCCAAAACTCGTAAACTTGTTTCTTGATTGCACAGCCTGTGACTCACAAAGCACCCCCAGTGAGTCATCCCCTGCGCAGTGTGTGATGGTCGCTCACAGGAAGCATCATCTCCCTGAGCCTCCAACAGAGAAAGAGGGAGCAGGAGGTAGCAGAGCCCCTCCTCCTTCTGGGCCCTGTTATAATATCCCTGAATCGTACCCACTCATTCAGCCTTCTTCCTCGCACCTTTCAATACTCTGTTTTTTTTCCACCAAACGCTCATAAGGATGTTTCACTGGAAAGTTTTCAACCATCTCTACAAATCCTCAAGTTCAGAGAGTTTTTAAAGGGATTGAGTCTGGCTTAAGGGAGCTTACACTAGGGATTTCAGCTGGTTTAAGAAAAGACTTTCAAAAATCAGGTTCACTGAAAGCACTGCATGGCATTTTGTTCCTTCTCAAGTGGAGGTGAGACCTAATATTTGACCAAGCTAAACAAGGCAGTGCTACCAATGGTTTGCTGCTCTTTGAATACAAACCCCTCTATCCCCTCTGGCTTCCTTTGCTCCCACCAAGATGATGCTCAGGAGTGATGTGGCCATCTATAAGACACCTGGCACAAACCTCTTCTATTGCCCCCAGACTGCTAATTCTGCCACTTGAAACCTGTTGTAAGAGGCTCAGAGAGAATACTGTCAGAAATCACAGAATCACAGAACTGTAGGGGTTGGAAGGGACCTATAGAGATCACCGAGTCCAACCCCCCTGCCAAAGCAGGCTCCCTACAGCAGGATGCACAAGTAAGCATGTAAAAGCTTCGTGGGCCAGAGAAGCATCCACCCTGACCATGGCTCTAAATGACATGGAGGAAAACAGAGAGCAGCCAGGTATTTGTGGGCCTCGTATGCAGCTCAGGCACAGGCGTTGCAGGCAACAGCAAAAGGCAAAGTTCTAAATGAGCTTTTGTCTGACCCATTCCACCCAGCACTCCTGTGTTTCTGCAACAGTCAGATGGAGGCTATGCACTGGGTTGGACAGCTGGCCACAAAGGCATTTGGAAAAACTGATCTCTTGGGCCTAAATAGAACATACTGAAAATTAGTGGATTATGGAAAATAAGGAATAAATGGATTAAGTTCTGTCTGTGTAGCAACCGTGTTGGAATGGCAGCCTATTCCCCAGAAAGCCCTGTGGGTAACAGAGATATCAAGACAGCAGCCAATCTGAATTTCCAGTTGTTTGAAATAAAAGACAACAGAGGAAGGTAATGGCTGCACGCCTTGTATCTCATCCAGGCAACATCTGTGCCTGTGACAGCCCTGATAGGTTGTTTTTTTTCTTCTTAAAACTTCATTCAGCTGAGATTCTCCTAACTCTAGAGATCCTGGGTTTTTATCTCCTACAGGCACCACCACACAATGGTTTACAAACAGCCCTTCTGCCTGATTATGGGAACAGGAATAACAGGAAACTGCCCAAACACAAAAGCATAACCCTTACCCTATCCAGACTTTGCTCTTCTGAGGTGCCTCAATCTTCCTGCTATGAGCTCTGCTGCAGATAAGATTAGACTTGGTGCTCAAATCTCCCAGTTTCCATTTTGCTCATTCCTTTTCCTTCCTAAAAAGGCAGCTTATCATCAGTTTTAAAAAGGCTTTGCACTCTAGTGCAAGGTTGATGTCTGTTAACAAGGAAGAGCAACCTTCTGGAGAGACTCGCCTTGCAGTCCCTGTTTTTTGAGTATCAAATTAACATTCCTCCACTCTTCTTCTGCCTTTTGACCACCTGCAAATCCCAAACCAAAAGAGAAGGCAGCTGTAGCAACAGAACCTGCCAGAGGTGACTGCTCCAAGCACAGATAATCCCCTCTGTAACTAAACATATATCAGCCTGGTGAAGTCAGAAGCCCAAGAAACAAGCTCAAACACAGCAATCACTCTGAAAATTTGGGGATGGAATGTCTCAGAGGACCAACAGAGGATGAAGAAATGGGAAATCAGATGGGCTTGGGGTTGTGGCTGGGGCTTGAGCATCAACCCAGTGCTCACATCTCCTGGTCACTCCCAGGTTCAGGCACATCCATAGTGCTTGCTGAAAGCACTCCAAGGTGGCCTCCCAATGCTCCCCAACACTTGCATCACATCTGCCAGCAGAATTGCATGCTCCACCAGGAGCATGTGGGACTGCCCCAAGTGTGGCAATGCTAGCTGTGGCCAGTTAGCAAAGTGTATCTCGAGTGGTGTAAATCCACACCCACGCTGACACACTCCCAACCTGTGCCCAACGCCTAGCTCAGAGGAACACAGTATATAACAAAGTCATGGTTGGGCCAGTTCTCCTTTTCACTGCCCCAGCAATGGAGAGAATGGGATCAACCAGAGCTTCTCCAAGCAAAACTCAAGGTCCCTGGAGTCATGACACAAAGATCCCTCCCATTCACTTCAGAGAATCGGATGGATCAGGACTACTGCTGAAGGTGTTCTCAGACCCTATAATTTGGAAATTGTTGGCTCAGAGCACAGAAATTGAAGTTCTGAAGTCACTCTTCTCCACTCACACCCTTGTTTGTTTTGTAGCAAGACATAATCTGACAAAGGACTTTGCTTTTATGTAGGACAGAGCTCAATGGCTCAGGTGTTCCTTGCAAGCAAATGTTCCCTAAGGCCTTTGCATGAATTGTTGTTATTATGGGTTACTGTATTGGTACCTTAGCAATTCAGCTGAGCTCAGGACACACAGTAAGGAACAGTCTTTAATCCAAAGCCTTTTATAGCTAGATTGATGAGCAGAAAGGAAATGCGTGGGGAAGATTGTACCAAGAGATTAAATGAACTGCCCAAGGTCACTTAAGAGGAGTTTGGTAATAAACCAAACATACTTTGCCTTACTGACTTACTCCTCATTATCATCTGTGGGGTGGGGGGGCAATCTGGAAGACTCATTCTTCATTTACTTAGTTGTGACTGTCACGAGAACAACTGTGCAAATAGTGCAGACAGAGTCTTCTACATTTCAACACTCTATAAAATATGTTCCACATTATTCATTCACCTCTTGACTTCACCAGACCATGATTATCAGGGACAGAGAAATACATGAGAAAAATACCAACCAGAGTGGAAAACAAAACATATAAATAGAAAGAGACTCTGCTTGATCCTATTTTGACATCATGTGGCAAAGCCAGGAGTTCCCGGCCCCAGTTATGGCTCCAAGCTGGTTGATGTTGGTGCAGATAGGCTTTCCTGTGCTCATGCATTAGTGACTGTCATATCTGGACTTTCTGCAATGGGGAAAATTTTGGTTTTCCAATAGAAGGATAAGAAAAATCTTTCCTTCCCAAAGATATCTCTTGACAGTCCTTGAATCTCCATATCTCTGTGGCTCCCTTGTGAGACAGAAATACTGATTTGTATTCCCAAAAAGGCTGCACAAAGATAAGAGGTGTCCAGACTGACTGCCAAAGTGCACCACACCACACCATGGATGCTCCAGCTATATATCACGCTGAGTATTAGGGCATTAGAAAATCAAGTACCACCACAGGGTGTGGTGAGTAACCTGAACACGTGCTCTGGGGAAGAAAGATGCCTGGCAGAGCTGCTGAGCCCAGCACAGACTAGTGTCCCATTGTGATAATCCCTCCACACAGCAGTGGGACAGCTGGGTGACAACTGCTGTTGGGGTGCCCTTCCCTGCAGTGTCACACCATGCCACACTACACAGCCACTGTGGTTCCTACCATCCCACCCCATGATGAGCAGTAGCTGATGAGCTTGGGAAACGTGACCATGCCTGACATGGAAGATTCCTCCCAGCTGTGTTCAGAGCAGACAGGACAACTCAGTGTATGATACAGGACGTGTGAAGGATGTGGTCTCATGGTTCCAAGTCATTATGCTCACTGTGCAATGGTCCTGGTTCTGGTTTACCTCAAGAACCCCTGGTTCTGGTACATAACGGTCCTGGTTTGCCCCAAGCAGACAGCACCCTATACCTGTGATGGCGTAAACTTTACTTACAGATCTGTGAGTCTGGAGATCTCAGCATCTTCTTTGATTCCTGCCATATGGTTTTGCAGTCCTCCTGGAGCTTGTAAAACCGCTCCTTTCTCCAGGAGCTGGACTTCACTTTTAGCAGCTGGCTGCCTTTCAGGAGGAACTTCAGGTCCTTGTCATCTTTCAGGCCTAGGGAGAAACGGTAGTGGTAATGTTACAAGAGTCAGCAAAAGAAATAATCACAGAGACATAGAATCGTCTGAGTTGGAGGGGACCTTTAAAGGTCAGCTAGCCCAACTTCCCTGCCATGAACAGGGACGCCTACAGCTTGATCAGGTGCCTGGTCCACCCTCTGTACATATAATAATAATGTAAATAAGTTCTTCACTGCCACAGAACAATTGTGAGAGACAAAAACTGCAGTGCAGCCAGCTCTGGGGAGGACAGCGGAGTAGAGAGACCCAGAAATCTGCCGTGTCACATTCTATGCTCATAAAAGAGACTGTAGCCTTGTAGACTTCTTAGAGTCCCAAGATTTAATTATAATTCTCAGGCGGTTTACAAGCATAAAATATCTTCCTCCCAGCATATGTAATTAGGATGCAAAAACGATAAAATGAACAATACAGCAATAGAAGCAGAGGAAGGAAAGTTGTGTAACTTTTAACTGGAGTATTGTCGTGAGCTTTGAAGAGATTTCAGCTTTATTCTGTGACAAATTTCCTTCATGGAAACAAGATACACACAATGCCTCTCTTCCCTCTCTGAAAAGCAGTTCCCCTCTGATTCGAGGAACTTTGGAGATTAACTTTGGGCTAGGCTTAGATCTTAGACTTGATTCAGGAAGGTACTTAGACACCTGGAGGAGAAACAGTCATCTACTGAGACTTCCAAAACACACATTTGCCATTCTGCATGGTTTTGAAGCAATATCTGACTTCCACATATCCAAATACCTTCCAGATTCTGTCCCCTCAAACTAGCCATTAATTAGAGATCAAGAGTGGGTGAAGTGACAGAGGTGGGCAAGAGAATCTCTGTCATTGCATCAAAGTCTTTTACTCTGTAGTATTGTACAAACACATCCCAACTCAACGTGACTTTTGCTAACCTTATCTTGACAATGCAGATGAGACTCCCATTAGTAACTATTTGGCTGCTTGCAGCCACCCAACACTCCCATCACAGGAAATTTCCCAATGCTACATAAACATAAAACAGGACATCATGAGGCAGAAATCCAGGTAAATTGATTTATGCAATAACATTTACATTGCAATATGGCATTTCTCTGTGTCATTGTCTTTATCCCTCTCGGGACAGCTGCCTTGAATGGCTGCTATTTGCACAAGGGAAGGCAATCAGCTAGCAAGCATTACTTGAAATACAAAGACCCAAGGTGCCAAACCCCAGGTTCCTGATAATTCATACATGAAACCTAAGTGCCACCAGGGCGGGTCATGATGGTTGCAGCAAAAAGCAGCACTGTGTGTTTGTAGTTAGAACAGCCTGGCCTAAAGAGCTTATTTCAGGCTGGGAAAGAGCCTGACATCTCTGACAGTGACAAATATGAGGGTGTTCTGTGTTTGCTCAGCACAGCTCGGAACAGCTCAGGGGACTTCAGTTAGGTCTGCCAACACCAAGGAGCAGGCATGGGGCTGAGCCCAGCTGAGACATCCAGAATTGAAAGCACCATTGTGGAAGCTGGAGATCTTTAAAAGGTTGCTGTGACCTCTCTCTCTCCTCTACATTCAATTAGCTGCCTCAGTAATTAAGTGCCTTCACATGCTACAGCCTGTGGCTCCAGTGTCAGGTTTGGAAGTGCCCAGGAGGAGGATTTGTACACTACCTTTGGAAACTCCATAAAGAAACAGCGAGAAATAAAAATCTTACTCCTGTAAAGCATAGAAGAGTGAAAGATTGAACCCAGCAATGAGATATGACACACTCCCTTGCATTTGGTGAGGTTTAGACATAGCCAGGGGTCTACAAGAGGTCAGACTGCTGAGGACTGACAGCACAAAGGCTCACAAAGCCTTTGTCTCCTGAGCAGCAGTGTTGAGGCTTCTCTGAGATGAAGGTCTTTCAAGAATAGAGAAGATATCACAGACTTGAACAGGTTTCCCAGAGAGATCCTGGATGGCCCATGCCTGGAGACAAATAAGGTCCGGCTGGACCAGGCTTTGAGCACCTGATGGAGCTGTAGGTGTTGCTGTTCCTTGCAGGGGAGTTGGACAAGATGTCCTTTAAAGGCCCTTTCTACCTATAACAATTCTATGGTTTTCTGACAGGCTTCTCTAACATTGTCTCACAGTTCCTGGAGAGGGAACAAAGTTCCTCCTATGTATTCACCTACAAAATTCCTGTTTTGGCTCCCAGACTCACTCTGTCCTCCCTCAGACCCCAACCATGCCAGGCATCCTTGTGGGACTATGAGGAGGACATGCCATCCTAGGGTAAGCATGAACAGGAAAGCAGGAAAACCACCAATTCCTTTGGGTGCTTAAGTACATAAGCATGTTACCACTTTAACTGTGACACGTATTGTTACACAGAAACTGCACATAGTTTGTATAACATGTCATGCTACTTGGACAAAAAAAAATATCAATGTCATACAGCCAAATCTGCACAACCACTAGCAGAAAACAAGGGCAGGTTCATCTCCTTCAGGCTAGATCCATGCAGGTAAAGCACAAGCTGGAGCCCAAGTGAGAAGGAAGTGAGAGAAGCCAGGGAGAGATGGAGAAAAGGTGGCTTCCAGAAGATCACAGAATCACAGAGCCATAGTGGTTGGAAGGGACCTCTAGAAATCCCCCAGTCCAACTCTCTACTAAAGCAGTTCCCTACAGTATGTCACACAGCAAAGTGTTCAGGTGGGTACTGAATATCTCAGAGATGGAGGCTCCACCACCTTTCTGGGCAGCCTGTTCCAGTGCTCTCTCACCCTCAAAATAAAGAAGTTCTTGGGGTTGGGCAGGGAAGGACAAGACAGCTAGATGAGTGCTTTAAGAGCACCACAGTTCCTTTAATGTGGGAGGCTGTAAATCTTCCAGGGCCTTTCAGATATAAAACTCACAGTTGACATCTGCCAATGGATGGACAGAACCACCCAATGGTGGGCCCACTATCCAACCAAGCCAGCTCAACTAGGTGAGCACAGCTTGCTTCAGGATGGCTCTGGATCTGTCAAATAGCATCTGGGACAGACAAACTGGCCTGGAAAGCAGGCCAGGGGAGGGCCTCCATCTCTTATGCTTGGTACTAAGCACTGGCACAGATTCTTTGGCCTCAGGCAAGACACTGAGCTTCATTTCTACCTACAAGGCAGATAACAATGCTTTGTTAGAGGTGGAGTACAGCATGCTCTCTGATCTGCTGATACAGGACCACAAATGCACCCTGATGTGTCAGTGGGACATTACTCTCCACTGTTCATTTGAATTGCTTTTCATAAAAAATAAAAATTAAAATTAAAAAAAAAAATCTTTTCCCAGCAGAGCTTGCCTTCATTTCAGTTTTTATGCCCAAACAACCCCAGGGGATTTCTGCCAAATATCCTCAGGGAGCTGATGAGGTTTGCTGTGCAGAACTCTGTCTCACAGCAATGGAAACTTCTGTATGAAAGGAACCAGAGTTGTCATACACACGTGTCATTTAAAGCTTCCAAAAACACAGTGCAGCCGGACAGGGATATTGGTTTGCAATTATATAACAATGCAGGACATGAGAAAAACAATCACCACGCTGAAATCGATGTCCAAATCCTGCCTGAAATATGTGGCAGGGCTGGATCCTGCTTAGAACCCTTCGCAAAATACCGAATACACACTCGCCATGGACAATTGCAAGATGTGTTTCAGGCCCCAGTCCTCAAAAAATATCAATCACATACTTTATAAACAGAATATACTTAGTGTACAGTACAGATTAGAGGGCAAATTGCATTTGACAAAAGTAGGAGAGCCTCGAGCATGCACAGCACTGGAGCAAGCATGAAGTTGATGAAGGTGAAGGTTTAGACACCAAGAGACCGAAAACATTATTGTATTAAGCATCTCAGGTATCCAGCAAGTAGGGAACACAACAACCCAGCAGCTGTCACAGCAGCAGCATGACTCCAGCTTCACTAAGGAGATCGATAGGATGATGTTTACAGGCGACAGCGACAATCTGTAGTGCTGCACTCACACACCTGCTGATCCGACAACATTAATTACAGCTGCTATAAAGCAAGCTTCCTCCTCCTGCTTCTCTCTCCCACCTGGCTGATTAGATCCAAACAATTCCAATGGGAAAAATGGCCGTTTCCCAATTCCACCTGCTCTCTCTGTAGCCACGTAAATCAACGACTTGTATCAACGTGGGCTGTCCCTCCAGAAAGCAGGAACCAGCCGTGAGTTCATAGCCACAGAAGTTATGAAACACCCTGGGTTTCCTGTCTCTTTTCATCTGCTGAATGCAAACCTCTGAGTGGCACCGCACCACTGAGAAGCCCTACAATCGGGCAGGAAAGGGGCCAGCAACAGCTCAAAGCCCAGCAAGAAAGGTACAAACCCTTTGCCACTTTCTTTGACGCCTCAGACGAAGCGGTTCGTACATCTGGAGGGCGGTTACAGGCAAAAGAAAGGGAAGAAGAAAAAAAAAAACCAACAAATCAACAACCTCGGGAGTATAAAAATAACCTTGGAATTGCCTTTAGGGTGGAGCACTGCCTCTGCGCAGGGAAAAGAGGCAGAAAAAAAAAAAAAAGAGGAGGCTGCCAGAGTATGGATGTGCTGAGGGTCTGGCCAACGTGTCCCTTACCCAGCCTGATGCCATTCAACGCGGCCACTCTACGGCTCTGCTCCCGAAGGATGTTCTCCTGGGACACGCTGCGCTTGGGCTGCCTTCGGATGCACTGCATGGTCCAGCGTAGGGCTCGGAAGGAGGCACCGAGCGCTGGGAAGGACGAGGGGCCCCGTTGGCCCCGAAGGGATCCCTGCTCATCCAGGAGCCCGAGGCGTGCGCGGCGTCAAACGAGGCTCCAAGAAGGGAGAGGAGGCAGCGGGACCCGGAGAAGGGCAGAGTCCGGCTGGGAGGTGGGACTGTGGGAAGTCTCCTCCCGCTTGCTCATCGGCCGCGTGTGTTGGATGCGAAATTACACCCATGCGTCTGCCGGCAGCTGCTCGAGGAGAAGGAGCGAGTTTTGCTGCATTCATTCTGCCGCTGGGATTTGGCGCATCGCTTGCGGGGGGTCTCAAATATTGCTTGGGGCTCCAAAGATCTGGGCGGCTCAGCCTGCCCACCGGTGCCTGGCTCCACCTTTTCCCTCTGTGCAGAGCTCTGTGTGCCGTTCCCATGGACGTATAGGGAAAAGGAAACTGGAAACACCTTTAGCCAGGGCAGACGTAGCCTAAAAGCTGCTTGGAAAGTGTTGTAATGCTCTTTCCACCTAGAGAAGAGCATTTTCCTAAGGCTTTGGAGAATTTTCCTCTGTGCCCCCGACTACCTGCGTGACTTGGGTGACTCACTTCCCCTGCTTTTCAGCATAGCTGTGGGTTTACTCTTGTAATTCCTATTTACAGGTACAGGATGAGCCCCCAGCAGAGTTTTAACTGATTACTGATTACACAGAATCACTGAATACTTCAGGCTGGAATGGACCTCTGTGAGATCTCCAGTTGAACCGTCCACTCAAAGTGGGATCACCATCAAACACTGATCAGGTTGCTCACTCCTTGCCCAGGTGAGTTTTGGGTATTTCTAAGGATGGAGGCTACACAGCCAAACTACATCCTTATTCTAGAGCTTAGATGTTCTCATTGTGAATAATTTTTTCCTTATGACCAGTAGAGTTTCCTTTTCTGGCCCTCGTGTCCATTGCCTGTTGTCCCAGAAATGGTTGGGACTAAAATCCACCTCCTCCTTAAGCATGACTCCTTCTGCAGTGAAATGCAGAGCGGTACTTACTAAACTCTCCCATCCCGGGTGAATTTACAGACCTTGTCAGGTTTTTTATCATTGCCTTTGCAGTGTTGCTGCTGCCCTGAAGATATTACTGCAGGGAGATGGAGCCAAGCTGCGGTGAATGCTCCTTACTGCAGAACTGGCATCTGCCCAAGAAACTCAACAGCAAACCATGTCTGTGCTGGAGATCCAGGTCCCTCCACCATCAGCCCTCGTCATATTCAATTCGGGCTGCATTGGGTTTTAGAAACAGATTCTCATTTCAGGTGCCTGGCACCCCAGTCACCATGACACCCTCCTTTCAGTGCATTTTGAAGCAAGCTCTACCAACACTCAGTCCAACACGGATGGCTGGGTGACTTGACCAACACGAGCATCATCAGAATCATTAACTGTCGCCATATGGCTTGTAAGAAAGTCATTGGGAACAAGGCAGAGCCACACATGGCCTTGAGCAACAGTACCAGTAACACCCTATATACACATTGAACTACCAGTCAGAGAAAGCAAAGGAGAGTAAATGCATTTTATGGATGGGACAATGCTAACAGTTAGCTAGGCTGTCTGAGGAGACACCATCAACCTCATGAGCCCCCTCCACACACGGGCTGGATGTCAGAGCTGCAATCAGCGGTGCTCCCCTGGGAGCTTTGCCCTTGGCGAGGAGGATGGCACCATGATGTAATGGCTAGATGATATTTATTAGCTAGCAGTCCCTGAGCACTTCCCGTATTTCACATTATGCTGGGGAGGACTGATCTAATTACAGTCATCTCCTGTACTTGCCTTGGCAAAACAGTTTGCTTCTATGCAACTGCTCTTGGTCCAGCAGCAGCCAGTGTCCCATAGGGGCCAATCTGGGAGCACACTGAGCCCCTCCACTTCATCTTCTCATTAATTCTTAATAAATAGTGCCAGCAACAGCATTGCTCAGATCCTCTCAGGCTGTGAACACTTTATTGTATTTATCCCTGAATTGTGCACATAAGTAAGCAGAGATCAGCACTCACTGAGTTCAGAACAGCATTGGATAAGTTCTGGTGGTGTGAGGACTTCATAATAAAAATGACAACATTGGGATGGAAGTGCTGTGCTCTGGGAAACAACAGATCCAGATGGATTGTGGTCCTGAGGTCATCTAAAGACATCGTCAAACCTCACAGACGAGCTGTGAGGGATGAGAGGCACTGTAGGATACAGAGCATTGCTTACGGATGTCACACAGAGCCGTGCCACATTCTAGCACTGGAGGAAATGATCCTGCAAATGGTTTCAGGATAAATTCTCCGACCCTTATTCATTGCAGGTAACACCTGACTGGGTACGAAGCCTGCGAACGCTCAGCCTGCAATTTCACCCACATGACCAATCCCACTGAAATCAATGGCACTTGTCACATGAGTGAAGTTATTCATGTCCCCATACCCAGGATTGAGGTTTTGCTAATCATCCTATCGATTCCAGCTGGATTGCTCACAGAGCAAGTGGAAATCGATGTGAATGAGGATGTCAGAACACGGTCCCAAAGACAGCAAAGTGCTTCAGTGTACAGAAAAAAGGCACTTGTGATAGAAAGGCTGGAGAGCCTGGTGGGAAACAAGCTGTATGTGAGAACTATTAATTCTGAGGCTGCTCTTCAGGCAGTTCTCCAAAACGAATTAATCTTCATCACATCCCTATACAAAGATGCTAAGGCAGCTCCATTACTGCTTCAGCAAGGGAAAAAACAGGTGGTATGGGGGACGGAGCTCATCACCAACCACTGCTATCCTTGGGCATCCCTAGAAGTGGCCCTAATACTGATGTCTCTTTATACCACACTGACACAAAAGACGTGACAGGATTCAGCTGCTGATGTGCCCAGGCTTGTGATAATTTGGGGCTGGAATGAAAATACACAGGCTGGTGATGACCTCGCACTTCCCCATTACATCACGCACATGATGTATGTTATGCTGCTATGACTAGTAATGCCTCTGGCAGCTACATAACACATACACATCTCATTTTAAGGGCAGATTTTCTCACTAATGAGGTCAAAGGTTGTGCCTTGCTCTGTATATGTTACCAAGAAGAAATGAGGTCTATATTACATGATACTAACTGTCATTTCAGCTTCCCTCCCAGGCTCACCCACATAGAGAATATAATTCATCAGAATTATATTTCAGAGAGTAATAGCACAACTGAAATATCACTGTATCTGCATTTTCTTAGCCCTCACTAAGAGGGAGACCACCCCAAGTGAACTCAGAATCAGTGAGAGTTTGGAAAAGTCACGGTTCAGTTGGTCTGTAGTTACACATCAGCCTGCTATCGCTTGTTATTGTGATGGAGCCTCAGAAGCTGAAGTTCATGGTGAATAAAGGCTGAGGATTGTTTCACCAATGGCTCCTCTACACCTGCTGTCCCCTTTTCACTCCCTCTGGAGGTGTGGGGCCAGGGAGAGGGTACTGGGACCAGAAGCATCGGTACATTTCTGGCCAAACTGCTGCTCCGTATCAGTGGATGCATCTTCGTGCATGTGGTATGTACCAAGTTCCACCTTGTGGTCACACTGAGAATGGGCTTCTTCAGGAAGCTGGCAGTAGCACGAGAGAATCGCTTTCTCTTCCTTTCACTGGCTTTTCTTGCCCACTTTGCTCCTCCTCCTCCAAGGATCCTTGAGAGGTCCTGCTGAGCAGAAGCACGGTGATCCTAAAGCTTCATATAGGAATTGTCCCCATGCATTATACTGCATCTGTCCCTCATATTGTTGCATAAAATCTTCTTCCACTGGCATCAAGAATCCATATGACATACCTATTTCTGGTGCACTGGGATCAGTGCTGAGACCCTGCCCAATATTTATCAGGCCTACTTCTCCCTGTATCCTTTGAGAGGACAATTCCCCCTTCTCCAGCCCTGCTCTACTCAGTCCTCACAGCCAAGCCACCTTTTCTTTGTGTCTTCCTGCCAGTCTAGGTCATTCAAAGAGAGCCTGGGTCCTTGTGCAGTACTGACTGTGACCCAACAGAAGCTGTTGCTTTTTTCTTCCACTTTTGATAAAATCCAAATAAAACTCTTTACTAAAGCTCTTTGCATCCAGGAACTCAAAACCAGACTGAAATTTTCATAGAATCATTAAAGTTGGAAAAGACCACTGAGATCACCAAGTCCAACTGTCAACCCACCCCCACCGTGCCCACTGACCACGTCCCTCAGTGCCACACCTCCACAGTTCTTGAACACCTCCAGGGACGGACACCTCCCTGGGCAGCCCGTTCTGTGCCTTACCAGTCTTTCTGAGCAGAAGTTTTTCTCAACATCATAAAACCATGAAATGGCTTGCATTGGAAGGGGTCTCAAAATCATCTAGTTCCAACCCATCTGCCATGGGGCAGGGTTGCCAGCCACTAGATCAGAATGCCCGTCAAGCCTGGCCTTGAACCTAAGAAATGGAGCATCCACAACTTCTGTGGGCAACCTGTTTCAGTGCCTCACCATCCTCCAAGTGAAGAATTTCTTCCTAGCAGCTAACCTAAATCTCCTCTCTTTCAGTTTAAATCCGTTCCCCCTTATCCTAACACTATCTACCTGATTAATAATTTGGCATCCCTCCTGCTTGTAAGCTTCTTTCAAGTACTGGAAGGCTGCAGTGATATCTCCTCTGCCTTTTCTTCTCCAAGCTAAAACCTCTCCTGGTGAAGTTTAAGGCCATTACTTCTTGTCTAGTGATGAGAGATTTGGTCCTTCTACTAGTCCTTCTATGATGGCACACAAGCAGATCTGGCTACAGAGAGGGACTAAAACCATCACTGTCTTGAAGTAATTACAGCTTTTCCAGTAGTTTGTGTGGAGTGGGAGGAAAGTAATTAAAGAGAAGAATGACAACTTGATCAATAGGACCATCAGCAACAGCTTACTTGTGTAATTCCTAAGTCAAATTTCTCCATGCACACTGATGAAGATATTTTCTTCATGAAACCAAAGTCAATTGTAGGTGTGTCCCAGCTTCATCTTCTAAGGACACTTAACAGCTTTTCTCAAGAGTTTCTTCAGGAGCTGAAATATACTCCATAGCCAAAATGCAGGTCACTCAGATCATTCTGTAGCAGGGCCAAATTTGTGCAACAATTACATTGCAGCACTGAGTTATGCAAAACTAGGAGGAAAAACATCTTTCTCCCCTCCACTCCCCATGATTTATTTGGGATTTCAACACTCTGTAACTTCAGTTAGAAATAGACAACAAGAATTGCTGTGTGTATACCAACACAAGGCTTTAAAAGGTACCCAAGTGAGGGGCAGCCCAAGGTGTGCAGATTTTGCCACACGTTGTCTAAATTGGCTCATTAAGGTTTGGAAATATCTCAGTTTAGAAGAAACCGTAGCAAATTCTTCTCTACCTGCATAAAGAGAAAGGAAAACCTTCATGATTGACCCAAAGTCTGCAACCTTCCATTCTGGTGGGCTTGACTAAGGACTGAGACGCTCCACCCACGGTAAGGACTTCAGGAATGCAGAGGTCTCTCTCACTGTGTTGAAATATCTACAGTGGACTGAGCAAGGGGACAGAAGACTGACCTGCCTACACCCTATGAGCCTGAATTTTCCTGCAGACACCTGCATTTAGCCAGCTGAATCTCACCCTGAATGATCATATCAACAAGTACTTATCTGCAGCTTTCCCTATAAAACCTGTTTCTATATTTTGATCTCCCTGTGAGGGAAACTATACTTTGCTCCCAAATCAGCACCTTTGGCTCTCAGAGCTGCCTAGCCAGTTGGCCAAGTTTCCTGATCTTGCACAAACGCTTCCCCACACCTCTCTTGCTTTTCCCTTCCTTTTATCTCTACTACCTGCAGCAGTGTTTCCAAATGACTGCATTTCCTTCTTCCCCCTCTTTCCATTTCCTCTTTAGAATCTCTACTCATCTGCTTTTGGACCTGTTGTTGAGGCTGTACATGCTAGCAACAGTCTCAGAACCAATTGTGAGCTATCATGGAATCAAGGTTGGAAAAGACCACTAAGATGCCCAACCCCAACCTATCCCCACCATGCCTACTGACCACATCCCTCAGTGCCACATCTCCATGGTTCTTAAGCACCCCAACAGATGGTGAGCCCACCACCTCCCTGGGCAGCTGTGCCAGTGCCCTTCTCTTTCTGAAAAGAATTTGTCCCTAATATCCAACCCGAACCTCTCCTGGCACAACTTAAGGCCATTACCTCTCATCCTATCACTGTTACTTGGGAGAAGAGGCCGACTCCCAAAGCAGGAGTTTTACTAAAAAAGAAAACCATTGCTCAGACTGGAAATTTAGCAGACTGGGTATGAGAATAATAATTTTTAAAAGAAGTCAACCTTTACTTGTCCAGAAAGATAAAAGTTTCATGCTTAATGCACCAAGCAGTGCCAGTATGACATATTCTCCTGCACTACTAGGAAAGTTACAGCTTGAGAAGCTCCTAAATGACACAACTGGTGTAATCCACACCAAACTGGGTGTGCTGTTCGTAGGAAAGGAGATCAAAGCCACCAGCTGCTTCAAGCACATCCCAGCTGATCTCAAGCTATACCACCTCCACCCACAGAGACTGAAGCCCAGGAGGAGGTTGCTCAGCACTCCCATCTAAGAAGGGCAGGTGGAGATGATTCATTTGGAAACTTACATCTAGAAGTTAGTTCAGCTGACAGGAGAAACAAGGAAACGGCCTGTTCTGTAGGATTTTACCAACCCTTCCCTGCTGACTCTCACCCTGGGCTGTGGCAGAAGGCATTCCCGTCATGGGCCTGTGGCATTCCCCACACAATGTACACAGTGTCTCGTATGAAGAAGTCAGTGAATAAGAATAAGACAGCACAAAATAGCTATTCTACAATCTGTGTGAGCACAAGGACTCCCAGTCGAGAAACATGCCAAGTTCATGAGGCAAAACAAAGGTTATTAATAGCCCCCAGAGCCCAGCAGAGATCCATCGTGTAACAAATGTAGATGAGCCTTTATGAAATAAAAAACAAAAAGCCCATACAGCTGAATTAAACACATTCAAAATAAGAGGCACAGACATCACAGCAGCTCTATGCTGGGAGCATAGACAAGGGGGAGCACGCTCAGTTTCCATGCCAGGACTCAGATCTCCATCCAAACACAGCACAAGCAGCGCTCCACAAACTTTTCAGAAGCTCTCATCTTCAGTAATACCCACTTTCACTACTGGAAAATATCTCAGCTCTGACTGCCAGATACTGTGCTCCGACAGAACCGTGTGCCCGTGGTTAATTCTGATACAGCAAATACAGTTGTTGTATCTCTGCTGGACAAAAATAAATGGAGTTTCAGCAGACAGCCATAGATAAACACATGTATAAGTCACAGCATCTGAAACATTTCCAGCAAACTGAGTAGCACAAATCTGATCCTGCTAGCAAACCAACCCGTGAGCAACTTTTCTTGTTAAAGCAGTCTGGCATGCAGAGTGACTTTGGCACTCGTGCACATACGTGTCAAGGAATTTCAGTAAATAGAATTCTGGAAGCTTGTCTTATTCACCACGTGTGTACTTTTCTGCCCAGGACAAGAAAATAGAGGATGAGGCACTGAATTCTTCTTGGCCCCTAACCCGAGAAAACAAGTCGTATTCACTGAGAAATGACCCACAGGCCAGAATAGGAAAGATTTTAATAGTTCCAGATGTGTATCTTAGCTTTCTTTCCCCAGTGGTCCTATAATGAATGAGATACCTACAAAAAGTTCAGCATTAACCTCTGTTTCACCTTCCTGTCTGATTTCTGGGATGTGGGATAATCAGAGGGAAGATTTCTTGAGCTTGGGAGAGTTTTCTCTTATTTTACCTGGTAATGCTAACTGATGACGGTCAACCACTGATTGCTCTGTTAATCTATTTTTAGTTTGTAGCTGCAGTCAGCAGAAAAAAAAAACACCTATCTCACGAACAAAAAAATGAGTGCTGTAGATATTTCCCATTTCAAGCTGCAGCTATCACCATCCTGAGCTGCTGCTCATCAGAATAAGTAAAGCACAAGGAAGATGTAACAAATCAGTATATTAAATTCAGCCCAGAGAATAAGAGACGTCCCATTATTCTGTGTATTAAGGCTTCCAGTTTTGGCACTGATAGAGACTTCTCAAATCTCACTTGCAGTCAGGGCAGAGAGGATTTCTCCTTTTTGTAGAAATGTTATATTTTACTGAGAGTTTGGGAGGCAGGCTCAGAGCTGAGGGTATTTATCCCAGCTCTGCTTCCTTCCCCAGAGCCCAGGGAGTTGGGCCAGGGAGCATCCATCCCACTTTCTGTTTCACAAAAAAAAAAAAAAAAAAGAAAGAAAGGAAGGAGGAGATTTGGTACAACTTTTCTGGACTCAAGCACACTTACCAGTCAAGGCTTGTCCTACCAGCACAGCTAACCCTATTAACAGAGGGAAAAAAAATCTCATCTCACTCCTGTAACACTGACTAAACGCTGTGCTACTCCCAAACGAGAGAGCTGCAGAGGCAAAACGAGGAGGGAGGAGAGAGGAGGAGAAAGGAAAGCTCTCGGAGGGCTGAAAGGCAAGGACACGTCTGCTGACTTACTGTTGCAACCGAGGAAGATGCCATTCGACTCCATGGCCGCCACAGAAGGCGACGTGCAGCGGCAGCAAGGGCTCCGTGTAACAGCTGTGCCCAGATGTTAGCGAGCTGCGGGTGGAAGCCAGACCCAGCGGGCTCCCTCTGCCCCCCAGCTGCACAGATCCCCAACGTCAGCTCCCTTCCCTTCGGCTGCAAAGATGTCTTCGCTATGACTCCTCATTTATTTCTCTCCCGCATCCGCGCGCCCAATGCATCGACTGAAGCCAAGCACCGAGCCCCAGCGCCGTGCTGGCCCTGGCTCCTCCCCATTAAATCTGGCCGTCATCGCTGCCCAGCCTCCTGTTCCTGCTCCTACAGCTCCGAGCGGTGCCTCTGTTCTGCAGTCGGCTCCAACGCGCTCTGCTCCTTCCCTGTATGCCTTCCAGAAGACGCCAAGCACCCCAAAATACTCCGCGGTCTGTGAGCCCAAGGGAAGGGCTCAGAGCTGGAGGCAGTACCTGCGCTTGTGTGCGCTGCTGGGGGGTTATTTTGTGACATGACAGACGCAGGAATGGCAAAACACCGGGTCAGAAGTTGCCAGCATAGAGCTGTAACCGCAAAGACTGGCAGAGCAGCTTAAAGCAAAAGGGAATTTACAGCCTTCTCATTTGATACCACGAAGCAGAAGCAGAAAAAACTCCTCGCTGCCTTCAGGCTTTTACTGAGCTGTTTTCCTCTGCCCTTTCCCCCTCTCTTCATTTAGATGTTTTTAAAGGGTAAAAGGATAATGCAGGGAAAAGAGGGAAGGAGGAAGAAATGGAGTACACAGTGGGAAAGTAAAGCTTCCGTCTACTTGAATGGCAGAGGGAGGTTTTCAATCATGGTTTCGTTACTGTTTATTTTTGTTTCTGGTTGTTTAGGTGATCTCTGTGCAATTGATGCTGCTGTCAGAAGCTTCAAACCCCTTGCTCCTCAGCAGCTGAGAGCCTGGCAGCCCTCCTGACAGAAGGGAAGAGCCCCTCTCTGAGTGTGACAGATCTGGGACGCACGTGGTAACAAATCCTTTAGGACTGTTTGTCTCTCCCTGCCAGGAGTCAGGCTGCTCCTTCAAGAGCCTTTTCTACAGCCCACAAACTGCCCTAATATAGCAGAACTCCTCTGTGTTAGCACGAGTGCAAGAACAAGCAAGTGGAGAACATTCAGAGCTGACGTTTTGCTTTGTGCTTTTTAAAAGCCCACTGCTCAACACTACAGCCTCCACCATCCCTTCAGACACTTTTATAAATACAAGGACAAGGAAATGTTGGCTTGGACAGGGTCAAACTTTTTGGCTGGAAGGCAGCTGAAGTTTCCCAAAAGATTCCTTGTGGAATCTTTAAAAAAATAAAATAAAATCTTAAAAGCCCTAAAGTAGGGGAATTTCCAGAGGACACCACTGAAACCCATCACCCTTTCAGCTGATGGGGAGGAGAGGTGCAGGAGGGACTGGAGGAGAGGTCTGTAGATGAGTCAGACAGACTGGAAACTCCGGTAAAGCAGTGGTGGTGAGGGCATGATAGTTGTCAGAAGGGAGGAGAGGTAGAGAAGGGCAGTTTGAAGGTGGTGACAGGAAAGAGTATTACAGCAAAGCCTTTTCCCTTCTCTGTATCCCCCACCACAGCCTGGATAGCATCACTTCAGCACAGTGCTGCACTGTAGCAGCTTTCTGCCACCCTAAGCTGAGGCATCACCCCCTTAACTCCTTGGCAGATTTGATGTTTTACGTGTGCTCAGAGCAAGCCTGGCGTTTGCAGACAGCCTTGCATTCCTGGCATTCGTCAGAAAGTACGACACTCATCATCAGAGGCAGTGAAACCCTGCAGCAAACACACTGAGGCTGAGATCATAGAGCACAGGTCTCATCAGAGCCTTGTTCCACAAGGCAGCATTCCTTTTGGCTGCATGCATGCCATGCTTCCTTTTCCTTTGCATTGCTGAAACCAGTATACGTGTAGAATAGCAATGAAACCAAACTGACATGAGGAGCTACTGGGCTCCTGCAAGCTGCTGAAATCCTGCTAATAATATTCTAATAACAGAGCAATATAAGGCTCCCATCAGACTCAAGTCCCTGATCCCCATTTTAGATCACAGCACTCACTGTTTACCTTCCCAGTTCAGGTCCTGGCTGATCCAGGAGGCTCAGGGTGTTATGGGGGATTGACCTTTTCCCAGTTAAACCTGTATCATGGCCGAGAGGCAAGTTTAATATTGGAGGCAAAATGCAAAATGTCAGTGCTCATCTGGAAGCCCTAAGAAAACAATTTGCTTTGTAACAAAATGCATAGATAAGATAGGCTACAGCTGCCTGGTCACATCTTTTGGTTTATTTTTTAAAAGCTGTCTGAGTTTCTGAATGTTTCTTTCCTATTCTGAATACACCTCCTAAGCTCTGTCCACCAACCTCACAACCAGTTCCAAGGCTCTTGATCTTTAAGACCAAACCAGGATTTGAAGGGCAGAGTTCAGTATTACTAAAACTAAATATCACTTCTCTGTGCACGTTGCCTCCGCTCACAATCCTGCTGCAAAGGGCTGAAGTTAAATAAACACAATTTATTCTGAGCAGATCCGTCGTGGCATCTGTAAGGTGTCATTTCAATGGCCCTGTTCGGCACGGACAGTTTGTCTTCTCTGCTTTATCTGCTTTAAAAATTAACCTTTACAGTGAAAGTAACAATGAGACTGTAATGATCTTTTTCTGGTTGCATACTTTCCTTCTGCCCATGCTGTTTTAGCCTCATTTGTCTCTTCGTAAACCTCCAGGATTTTACAGTGGGCGAGTTAAGACGCACTGATTGCTTCACAGGAGGAACACACCTTTTTCAGCAGTGAAGACAAAACCTGACAGAAAAACCTGTTTTTCCGAGTTCCACAAATACACAATAGCTCACGAGGGCTGGATTTATTCTCTCTGGACCCCTATGGGCACCACCCATGAGCAGTGATTTCACTGCTGAGCCCAGCTTGGTGTCTCCCAGCTTTATGCATGCTGCGGGTTATCATATTTAATGGCACTCCAAGGCTTAGAAAGCTGCGTTATTTCTCTGCCTTTGTTGTCATGGATTTTAATCCCTAAATCGTCCTACCAGGCCGGAGGGGAATGTGAAGAATCCCTGTCATTGGAAGCTTCTCCTGTCCTGCTTCTTTCTGGCCCTCTTTGGAGCTGGAATCCTGGCTGCCTGTGGCTGCCTCATTCCCTTCCCAAAAGGATAAGTAAGTGGAATACCAATAAAAATTAAAGCAATAGAATAAGGGTAAGTAAATTAAGGAGAGGAGCAGGCAGCTGTAGAGCTCCTCAGCCTCAGTGCACAGGGTATGTATGCTGTCCTTATTTGCACGGGTTGGAGCTGTAGAATGGGAACCATATGCAGAATAATGGGAACGTCTAGAAATTCCCATGGGAGAGGGAGAGGATAGGAAAGGACCCAAAGCCTACATTGCACAATTTTATCAGCATGAGCAGAAAGAAAGCTAGACACAGCAATGACTCAGGAAATAAGAAACAAGCTATTTTTTGTTCCTCCATCTTTCACTGCCAAGAGAAACACTCCCTTGAGACTGTGTCAGCCAGGAGGGAGAACACAGCTCCTGCAACCTCCTCCCAGCCCTCCCCTTGCCCAAAGGCAAGGACTGTCAGGACTTAAGGGAACAGGAACCCCATTTCTATGGTCCACCAGAGAGGGGTGCAGGGAGGATACATTTCTTCAGCAGGAATCTCTGAGCAGCTAGAGACCAGAGCTGCTGTGAGATCCACCCCAGGGTTTTGGAGATGATGTTCCTACAATGGGAGGAGGATTGGAGAGGACACATCTCGGTACATGCACCATCCTTCCAGACCATCATGAAAAGCTTCTTCCAACCCACAAAGTTCAGGCTCATACCACTAACAATACTGGTATCCCAGAGCTCCTGATTACAGGAGGCATAAAGGCTTTACGAAGCCCATTTTCCTCCACAGCCTCTCTAATTTGGTTCTGCCACAGCCCAGAGAAGACAGCTGAGCTGTGCCACTCTCAGCTCTTGGCTACGGATGTTTAAGACAGGCCTTCCTTCAAACCAGTTCCTCTTCTAGGCAGACTCAACACCAAAGTGAAGAGCAACAGACAAAAGCAATTCCATCCCAAATGAACAGGAAAATCTTCTCTGAGCACTCTTTCCTTGTCCATCATTTGCTGAACTCATCAAGAGGCAGAGTCAGGACTTCTCAAGGCCTGGAGACATGCTGTAGAGTCAGCATGGCCTGCCTAAAGTAGAACTGCCAGTTTGTAAGGAGTGCAAAGTCAGGGCTGTAACATTTTAATGAGGGTCAAGACCTAAACCCAGGGCACACCTTGGTGTAACCACTTCATCTCTCATTGTGTGAGTGTGGAAGAGTTTAACATCAGTGGGAATGTGAGGTGGAGGAATGGGCTTCCATGTCCAACCCACCTCTGACGCACGTCCACACGCAGCAGTGCTAAAATGAACAACTGAAATGGGGCTCTGCATGGCCAAAGAGAGCTCCTTTCCTCACACACCTATCCACCTTTGCACTCTCCTTTGTACACACAGCCCATTCCAGGCAGCAAAGAGCTGGTTGCAGAGTTCAAAGCCAAAAGTCATAGAGTCGTAATAAAATCATAGAATGGCCTGGGTTGAAAAGGATCTCAAAGATCATCTAGTTTCGACCCCCCTCCATAGGCAGGATCATGAACCACTAGAGCATGTTGCCCAGAGCCACATCCAGCCTTGCCTTGAGTGCCTCCAGGGATGGGGCATCCACAACCTTTCTGAGCAACCTGTTCCTGCGTGTCATCACCCTTCTTTCATCCAACCTGAATCTCCCCTATCTCAGTATAAAACCATTCCCCCTTGTCCTATCACTATCAACCCATGTAAACAGTTGTTCCCCCTCCTGTTTATACACTCTCTTCAAGTACTGGAAGGAAATGTTCATGAGATTCAATTCAACAGTGAACCGTAAATTACAGCAAACTCAAAGCAAGGCAGAACTTCACCTGACTCCACTCTGAAAGAATGACTCAAGTGTTTGCTGTACACAGTGGAAAGAGTAGTTTATAATCTCAGAGGAATGCTACACCACCTAGTCACCAAGTATTTCCTATGGAGAAGATACCAACTGGCTCCCTCTGCCTTTCAGATCTCACACACACCCTTCGCATCTCAGAAATGTTCTCAACTGCCTCTCCCAAAGATAAGAGCTCTGTTTGCTTTGCAATAAGGTTTCCAAGATTTCTGCCACCACAACAAAGCAGGACTGTAAGAACCATTTGGGGTCATTTGCCCATCAGGGAGCTAATAGAGCCACGTGTGGTTTTCTATCAGCAGAATTACTGAAACCAGAACAGAAGAAAATGTCATCTGAGACAGAGGTCATGTAAACACCAAAGTGGGACCTGAATTTCTCAGACACTTCAGTTATGGTCTGACTGTTCACTGGACTCTTTGTTGCCATCTTTTCCCAATCTGTTTACTGGTTTAGGCCATCGCTGTAGTTTAGCCAGGGTGTCATGACAACCTCTCTACATCTGACTGCCACAGAATCACAGAATTGCAGGGGTTGGAAGGGACCTCCAGAGATCATCGAATCCAACCCAGCCCAGGTTGCACAGCTCGGCGTCCAGGTGCCTGAACATCTCCAGAGGAGGAGATCTACCACCTCTCTGTGCAGCTCCAGTGCTCCATCACTGCCCTGTGAAGAAGTTCACACACGCATTCGTGCAGAACTTCCTATGCTTCAGTTTGTGACCATTTCCCCTCGTCCTATCGCCATCATGTCAGATGTCAAGACAATAATAGATGAACAGCAAAACATAACATTTTCAAATGCCTTTTTCATGTCAAGAGTTGCTCAGGGCTCTTATTACACAGTCTATGTGTCAATTTGGGTGGCCAACCCCGGTCACCCTTATGACTCACATTTTGTCACGGTATCATTCTTCTTTTGTTGCCACCACTGTTTTTTCTTTAGGTGTTTGCTGATAATATGTTGCACTCCCTGCCCATGCAAGATTCTGGGATTTGAAGGACTGGTCCTTCCACTCTGTCGGCTCCACCAAAAGTTTTCTCCTGGACATTTTCCCAGTGCTGACAGGTCTGCTGGTCTTTCATCTTGCAAGAAACGCACTGCAGCATGAGGCAGAGCAGCCTCACATCTCCGCAGGAGCTGGCAGAGCTCAGCCCCTTTGGAAATCGCCTTCCAGTAGGAGATGGAAAAAAAATTCAGAAGCGGGATTTATGACACTGAAAGAACAGTGAGATTATTGGGTTTGTGAAGGACTTGCTGGACAAAGTAAATCACTGCAGTTTGTAAATTAGACTGGAATGTAATTAAGACAATGCAGTACTATAAAGTTCAGAGAACGGGTAGGGCAGCCAGATTCCTTGTTTATCACCTCAAGCAGCTGTGCCAAAATTGCTTCAGACTGAAGGAAGCTGATGCGTTTGAACCATTTATTGCAACAGAGTCGTACATGGCCACAGGAAAATGAAGCTGCAGATGCTGGGATGTGTCAAGCTGAGTCTGCTCTGGCATAATCCCGTACAAGTCCCATTAAAATTAATGAGGTACTGCTGCTTGAGCAGAAGTTAAATTTTACTTTCAAAGCCAGAAATATGCCTATCAAACTCTGTATATCTTAAGTGTTTGGTGGGTTTCCAACCCTCTTTGCCCATTTCATACAAGTAATCAGAACCAGCTCTAACCACCAAATAAAGCAGTAAATGAAACAATCAAGTAATTTGTCAATTAATCTGTTGGTCACAATTAAAGACTTTAAAGAGTTTACAGCTCAGCAAGTCTTACATTGACTTCAGACTGGAAAATGATGTGAAAATGGAGTAATAAATAGAAGTATATATGAAATTTGGGGGATTACAACCTGTTTTTTTCTCTGGTTATTCCAAACTACTCATTATAACTCCAGAAAATTAAGGAGATGTGTAAATAATCCTATGTCTGAACAACAACTGTACACATAACTAATTTTACCTTCTGACTAATTGTAATGTGTGATAAAAAAATTATTTCATATATCTTTAATTAATTTGTTTCACTCTGAAATGGATTTATGAATGCCTGAGGGTCACTTCTGTGCATTTCTATGCTTTGGCAAATTTAGGTTTAAGTGAGCCCCCTAATGTTGAATTCCCAGACTTCAAATATTTTTATTCCAAGGAAATCATAGAATCATAAAGATTGGAAAAGATTATTAAGTCCAAACCCAGCCCACCCCTACCATGCTCGATGACCACATCCCTCAGTGCCACATCTCCATGGTTATTGAGCACCTCCAGAGATGGTGATACCACCACTCCCTGGGCAGCCTGTGCCAGTGCATAAACAATCTTTCAGATAATAAATTGTTTCTAATATCCAACCTGAAACTCCTCTGACACAACTTAAGACCATCGCTTCTTGTCCTGTTGCTCTTACTCAGGAGAAAAGGCCAATCCCCACCTGACCACAGTCTCCTTTCAGGGATTTGTAGATAAAACGAACTTGTAGTTGTAATGAAAGTGTCCTTATTGGAGAGATGTACAGAAAAGGACATTTAGTTTTGAACACTTCTTAGCAAGATCTTTTTGAGAGCTATCAAAACCTCATCTACGAACAGTGAATGAGAAGCTCAAAGGAAATGTCATGTATACATTTCATCAACTTCTCAGTTCAGTGCATCAGTAAACAGCACAGACCACACAATGCTCGAGTTACATACAACATGTACCTGTCTGAATCATTTAGTGAATCTGACCATTCACATGAAGCTAACGTTGCATGAATGAGGAACAATAAGCTAACTGGAGAGCCTGGTAATGTACTAGTCATACTGGTGTGAAAATGTTACTTGGAATGATGGTCACTGTCAGGAAATAGAACAGCGAGATGCTGTTCCCAGGGTCCTGCAACTTTCGTCCATTAATGGCTCCTTCAAATACATCCCAGATTACAAAAGAGCTTCACAACCACTAACGACCAGGTCACAAAGTACATTTCTACCTTTTAAATACCACAGTCGTTAGGCCAAGTCATCTGCTGCCAGGAAAACTTGACACAAGTCTTTTCTTCCTTGCACCATTGCCTCTTCACAACCAATAGCAGCAGGGTATACAAGTTAGGTACAGAGGAGGGTTGATGATTACTGTCATAATGATCCCTTGTCATGTAGTTCAGCTGTCAGCTTAATCCTCTGTATCTGAGATAATCACAATAATTAGATGCAATTGTTCATATCATTAAACCAATTTATTCAGTGTAGCCAGGGCATGTGAATTTTAACTGCATGGAAAACACGGAAAGTCTGAGTTACACTTCCAGTTTAGAAAATCTTATGATGTAAAAGATTGCCCCACAGGTTTAAATCACACATGAGGACCAGAGTGTGCAACACAGATAACTGGTGATGTTATAAGTAAGGCATTTTTATTCTGGCCCCAAGGAGTTAAAGCTGCAGTTCACACAGGCTCAGTGACATCAGACTTCCCTGCACCTCCATCTCTAACATTCATGCAGAGTTTGAAAATGTTCTTGGATTATGAATTGCTAATATCTCTAGAGCAGATGTTTATACAGAAGGTATACAAGGAATTCCGGTGTCTCTCGGGGTCCTAATGCATAGCCAACATTGTTGCTGTTAATTTATAGGCAGCTTTGTTTTTTTCAAAAGCCAGATGTGAGATGGAGAGAGACACATACTGAAGCCTTTGGGGGGGGGAAGGATAGCCTAGGTGACAATTTGTTGCTAGATTAATTTTTAGATTAACTTACTTTCCAAGCAAATAAAAGGACGAACTTGTAAAACCTTACTGAGTTAATTGAAAAAGAGCATTCACAACGTCTCTTTAGCTACTTTTAATCTCTCACTTCAGTAAGATGAAAGTGAAGAACACAGTTCAATAAACTGTCTGGGAAGAGAGAGAAGTGCTTTTGAAAAGGATGAAGAGGACCAAATGAAGATACTGAAGTATCTCAAAACAGGCGGGGTAAATACCATCAGGGACGGAGTGCTGTAAGCCTGAGATCACATGCTGTGTCTTTATTACAACAGGAATATGAACCTTTGCCACCTCAGGTTTATACATAAAGATGCGACTGTTACTTCCAAAATCATCTGTTTAGGTTCCTGACAGACTCAAATGCAGCCACATTCCTCTGGCTGGTGGTGTTATTTGGATTTTTGAAGAGCAAACACCAAGAGGCTAACAGGGCACACGAAGAACTATAAAAGCTGCCCGTTGAGGAAGTATTTTATTGGGCTTTTGGTACCTCCTCATCAGTTCTGCAAGCCTGGTGCAGCCAAAGCAAAGAGCCTGAATGACTCATTTCCTTCCTGCTTCTGCCATAGGGCACCCAAAGCAGAGAAGTCTTTTGCAGACACGTGTTCCCTCTGACTGCAGGAGACCTGATTTGTGCAAATGCATGCAGACATGCCTGTGGCAACAATACACGGAAGCTAGAACATGGAGCTATCAGATTGCTATTAATACACTCTAGTGAGATCCCAGCTCAGAGCTCGTGGTCTGTATAAAAGCTGGAGAAGAAAAACCTGAAGCTCAGCCTGGCTGTGGGTGAAGTCTCCAAAATACAAGCATTAGGAAACAAAGTGCTTTCAGATCAAAATTACCACTTTAATTCCACACTGCACTGAGAGTCAGCCCATATTTTGGTTGTCAGCAGTTTGCTGGGTACTCTAAAAGTGTTTATGTGGGGAACAATCGGTGCTTCTTGAAATTTAGAATTTTAAAGCACCACTGGCTGCTCACAAACTGAAGACTCAGTGTCATTTCAGGTCCAGTGGGATTTCCATGCTGGCATTTTGCTTCTGCTCCAGCAAGTTGTCAGTTCCCAGTAGGTGCTGTGTCAGTACCTCCGAGTCCCTGGCCATTTGATTATGTTCACTGGGCATTTTACATGAGAAGCACTTAAATCTCTCCTGATAGCCAGGGCACAAAGGAACGTGCTGAGTTTGTAGGCAGGTAGCAGTTCTACTAGCTGCTGAAGCCAGCTGCCTCCTCATTCTCTTTGATCCATTGCAGGGCTCACATATGGAAAAGCATATGCAAGCCTGCTGGTTTGGCTGGGCTGGTCCTATCTTTCCCTACCAGGAAAAATGAGGTAATATGCTGAGAAAGTGAGGTGATAACACAGCTGTACATTTTTCCTGATGACGAGCTCTTCATGCCCACAGGACACCACCATCTCTTACATTCTCCTGTCCCACTGCGATGGATTTTCTGTCTTTGATAGTATTTTCCCTTGGCTGTACTCTAAAAGACACTATTTGAGTGAGATTCCTTCCAGGCTGCAGGAGCTAAATCACAGTTTGAAGCTAATTTGGGAAGCAGAAATAGAAAATAAGGACAGAAATCCAAGCCCTCAGGCTGTTTCTCCAGAAGTCAGTGGTCAGACTTCTCTCCAACAGCATAGTCTGTGTCCTCTCCTTGTACTCCAGCTTTTTGAACCAAGAGGCATTGTGTTGCCCATCATCAGTTCACTTGTGTCCCATCCTGTCCTTGGAGATAGCTTCAGCACTTCTGTATTCATGTTGACCCAAAGTGAATTGTCTTCTGACAAGATCTCTTAGAACTCTAGCAAGATGTTACTGTTCAGCTACACAGCCCTGACTCAGCTGGCCTTATGGGCCATTTGTATATGTCTGAGTTCCAAAGGATAAAGGGACAGAAATATATGTAAGCCTGCTTCATTCCACACCCTGAAACACCACAGTTAGGAGAGACTGATTGGGATTTGGTCTAAATTAATAGTTTTCCGAGAGATGAAAATATCTCATAAGGGGAAATAAGGTGACATTTTAAAGGATACACCTTAGAAATCTCCTCCTGACCTAATCTGACATCTCTATAAGCTATTTCTAGTCCCCAGTGTGTCTTCTAAGAGGGAACACTGCATTCACCAGTTTACAATAAATGTGTTTGAATGGGCCTGTCCAGATTACCATCTGCTTCAAATGCAATTTCATTTATGCTGTTATTAAAGAACCAAGAGCAGAGGACAAATTCAGATGAAAAATCCTTAAAGCTGTAGTGTTTGGGCTTCTCTTTCCAAATTAGGCAGCAGTTCCTAAGGGAAGTAAGGAAGGAATAGGCAAGGCTCTCCTGGATGCCCACCTGTACAACTTGGGCTGGGAGCTGCTTTGGCAGGGAGTTTGGACTTAATGATCTCTAAAGGTCCCTTCCAACCCCTACAATTCTGTGATTCCTCATTGCCCCTTATCATACTGGAAGTGTACGGTTGTTCTTTTCCATCTTTTGCTTCAAAGATTCAGACCTCATTCCATCTCAACCAGGGTAAAGTATCAAGGCCCTAGGACAGCAAGAGACAGGCCTAAGCCATGGTTTTCTGACAACCAATGCAATCCCAGGATCTGCAGTGTATTATGGGGTGTGGACACAGTGATGTCCCTGAAGGGTGAAAGAACACAATTAAGCATCAGTTAAATCTTGTTGTTACCGCACAGTCTTTAAGACCTGGATGGAGAAACTCCGGTCCATCACCTTGTAGATGCCGTGCCAAGAAATGGATTTGTGTGCCAAAACTGGCACTGAGAACTTTTTGTGACCACACAAAGAAGCCTTTGAGGTGTGAAAATGCTGGCCTTAGTCTTTAATTTGGGAAACAAAGGAACATCCAGAAGCAGAAGACAGACTTGAGGTGGTGAATCTAACTACAGGCTGCTTTTCTTGATAGCTTCCATGGACTCCTCGCAAATAATGAGTGGACCTGCAGCTATTCACAAATTTTAACAGGGAGTTAAATGTAAAAGCTTGGGACAAAAGGGAGTACTCCCGTCGTCCAATAATCCTCTCAGACTCCAGGAGCTGGTGATGTTCACCAGTGGGAGAACAAGACCCTTGTTCTGGGTTCAGTGTCATACCAGTCCTGCACACTCCAGTTGGATTTTCAGTTGTGCAGAGGGACCCAGCTTAATTAGAAAGTGTTGTGTCTGCCCAGACACTGTCAGGAAGGAACAACTCCTTTGTGGATGCATTTTCCACATGCTTCTCCTGCATGTTGGGTGTGTCTGTTTGTAGGATCCTGTGCGGCTTGAGTGAAATTACAGCTTAAGAATTCCAGCAGAAGTACAGCAGTACTCTGAAATGTTTTAGTGAAGGACAGACTTGTAGATACAGGAGAGAGGTGTGGGGAACAGAGTGAAGCTTCAAGTCAAGAAAGGTGTAAACAGGAAGCGAGTGAAATGTCTGACTCACGTCAGAAGACAGCCACAAAATAACACCGCACAAGATGTTCTGGGAGAAAACGGTGGATAGAATATCCAGGTGGAACTGCCAGTCACAGGTTATTTTTAACTGTCTGAAAGAGAATGAGAGATGATCTCAGTATGGCGAGCAAGGAGAGATCAGCAAGAAATGAATGGACTTTAAACTAACTAGGAAATCTGAAGGAAAAAAAAGAGCAAACAAACCAAAACTAGAGCTTCGGCAGAACTAGAAGTGCAGTGGAAGAAACTGAGCTGTTCAGCATTTTTCACCTGAGAGGTTAGCTGCACATCTTCCACATCTCCAACCTGACTGTTCAAGACAGGCTGTTGATTCTAGTTTCAGTTCCAGATGCACACGGTGATATCCAATGGAGACGTGCATTCCAGTGACACCTCTGATTGCATTTGGTTCCGCAGTAATTATGGGATAATGCATGGTTTTGCCAGCGTTGAGAATAGACACGCCTTACCCAATTCACACGTGAGAGACTGTGTCAGACTGAGATGACAGAAGCGTTTTTGCCTGCTCCATGATCTGATCAAAATAAAAATTTGGTACGTTTTTAAAAGCTTTCCTGGTTACATGGATGCTTTAACAAGACCGCTGGAGGGCAGCAATGTCAAAGGGAATCATTTATCAAAGAGGTGGTGGGAATTTTTTTTTTTTTGCGAAGACCTAAACCCCAAAATGAGGTCTTAATGAGAAGGTAGAAATAATTGGAAATAGTTTTTGCTACTTAGATGATAAATATGCAAAACGGGGCAGTTGTGCAGAAGATATCATTTCTCATACTTACCCACATCTCAGGAATACCAGCTGAAGCCTCCACAACTTGTCATGTTTTCAGAAAATCCTAAAACCATGCCCCATTTTTGGAGCTTTGAGGCTCCAAACCCCAATGGATTTGTGTTATTGTTTTTTGTTTCCCGTTAAAAATAAATAAATAAATAAAAATCAGTATACATCCTAAGGCTATTTTGTATATATTTCTATGTGCATATATGTATATGAATTATATTGACATTTCAGACACATACTTCCAAATGAAAGCACATAGTTCATGAACAAAATAGGGGCAGCACTTCATTCAGAACTTTGAGTTTTATTTTTAAGTGTGTCTGAGTTTCACAATTTCAAATAATTTTTTCACATCCTCCTTCTGGAAGGAAATGCACCAATTTTAGTGAACATTATCTACAAAGATAAGTGTATGAACTTTTCTTTAATCTGTTTTGATTTAGTGAAAGGATACTGTTATTAGTCCAATAGTATTTAGATATTTAATGAATACACGTTGACAACCAGTTAGGATTATAGCTGGGCAAGCACTGCTGTCTGCTGCTTTAAAATAGAAATAAAAATACTCTGGCTGACATACAAGCCTGGGTCGCAACATCTGTCATATTGATAAAATATGAGCAAGGTAAATAAAACTGATATGGAACTCGTTGTCTTTGTAAAAATAAAGAAAGCATAGACAAGAGCAGATCGTCTAAAGGTCCTGGTGGGATAACAAGGGATACATGGGGACCACCTGGGCAGTTTGAACAAAATAAATATAGAAAGGCAATATGAATGTGACAAGGTATGAAAAGAGTCGGGAAATTCAGACTTAAGCAGTACTTATAGTTTCTTCAATTAAAACGTTGGGTAGAAATCAGACCCTTTCTGTAACTGCTATGTATTTATTTGGACAGATTACAGCTGGATATGTAAAGTTACTATTTTATTGGGGTTTTTAAGTCTCTCCTCAGATTTTTGAAGTGTGGTCATAAAGTGGGTGATATGTATGCAAATTTTTCTTTATTTTTATAGTATTCATATGGAAATGTGAATATATAAGTGAATTAAATAGCTTTACAAAGGAACATTGGCACATAATTTTTGATTTTATATAAATAAAAGATGACAGCATAAAAACAGATCTAACCAGAAGTATACCAGTGTCACATGGGAAATGACTGTGTACAGCTCTAAACATATCTTGAGGATCTCCGTTCTGATCCTGCCCTGTAGGGCAGAAGGATCTCACCTTCATTTACAGATTCAGTGGTGGGTTTCTGAAATGCAGTTGGAAAGAAAGCAACCAGCTTCAAAACTGAGATGATCTGCTTGGCAGTTTAACTGAAAAACAGTAAAGGTGAAAGTGCAGAAAGCTTTTGCCATGATCAGATTTCTTGTACATCTCTATACTATTTTAAACAAAAACATCTGCTTTACTGCCACTGCTCCATGGCTTTCTGAAAGGCTGAGAACTAATTCCTTAAAAAAAATTGTGGATTTTATTAACATTCCAGCTAGCAAACAGATGTTATAATTAACTGCAAGAGCATGTGATGAGAAAACTTGGAATTCTGATATGGAAACATGTCAAAATGGGGATGTGCCCCTTAGGCAAGGGCACACCTACGAGCCAGAAACAAGCTGTGAAGCTTTCCCATTTGAAAACACATGCACCTGCTCCTACCATTGTCAGATGACAGCAATTACTCTGACTTGCCTTGACCTTTGGAACAGGATATTTCAGACTTGCTCAGCTTTCCCTTGGGAAAGTTTCAGTTTTCACAGGGAACTGAAAACACAGTTCAGCATCGTATTGGAATGCGAAACGCAGACTTTGTTGCACTGAGCAACTAACGTGTGTGATATGATGTGGTCACAAAACCATGTGTCACATGCCTACAAACACCATGGTGGGGCTTGCACCCGAGGCCTCTTGCTGACCCGCTCATGGAGGAAGAAATGCTGGCAAATTATTTTTGTGATGGCCATTTCCCGTGAAAGGCCATTGGAGGGCAGCAGCACACCAGCACAATGCCTACCACTCTTCCCATCAAATCTCTGCACGCCCCCTTTGCAGGAATCTTAAATCGTTAAAGTTGGGAAAGACCACTGAAACCATCAAGTCCAACTGTCAGCCCACCCCCACCGTGCCCACTGACCGCATCCTTCAGTGCCACTTCTCCACGGTTCTCGAGCACCTCCACAGATGGTGACCCCACCACCTCCCTGGGCAGCCTGTGCCAATGCATTAGAACTCTATCAGAGAAGAAAATGTTCCTAATACCAACCTGAACCTCTCCTGGTGCAACTTAAGGCTATTGCCTCTCATCCTATCACTGTTACCTGGGAGCAGAGGCCGACTCCCACCTCACCACCATCTCCTCTCAGGCAGTTGTAGGGAGCAATGATGTGGTGACTGAAATGAGGGACATGGGACTCCGTCGTTCAGCCCATACAGCTCCCAGCTGCCCTGACAGTGAGGGAGAAGCCCTGTGATCCGCCACCATTGGCATCTTTCACTCCCAGCAAGATGCAGGGGGAAGGAAAAACAAAGAAAGGAGGCAGAGCAAACGCAAAGCACTGCACAAAGGCGGTTTCCAAGGAAATATCAGCCACTCAAGCAGCTGTTGTTAGCAACCAGAATACACAGCCATGGCGCTAGTGCAGGCCAAGGGGAAGATGGATGATTCTTCAGGCCAATAGCAGAAGAGTCAGAAACAACCCCAAGGGCTCAAGGACTGTATGAGTGCCTCGTAGAGGCTACAGCCCCTGATCAACCGCTCTGCTTAATGTGATGATTAATAAAAACAGCTGCTGCAGTGGTGAGAAGGTCGTTGGGCGAGCAGTGAGGAACAGCCAGGCGGGTCCGTTGCTCAGCAACGGGCAGTGGAGGTCTCGGGGTGGTGGAGGCCGCCATGGCTCAGCACAGCCCCTCCACCCACTTGCAGGTAACGTCTGTCGGGCACACAGAGCTCTTCCTGCACACACATGCGGGGTTTAAACATTCATCTCTTTGCATCCTCTCCTCAGGACATCTGCCACTTGTTGAGCAGCACCTTTAAGGACCTGCGCAGTGGTGATGTTATAGGGGCCGACGTGGAGGGGAACAGGACCAAGTCCCAAGGAGGTGATGGTTCCCATCACGAGGCCTTTACAGAGGAGCTGCAGAAGGTACAAGGCAACACCAAGGCAGAGCTTGGAGCTCTGTTTGGGTTACTTTGTGTTACTTTGTGCTGGCTTTGGCTGCATGTATGCTAAAATAGGGGCGATACAGAGAAGGTTAGCATGGCCCCTGTGCAACGACAACATACCAAATCTGTGATGGATTGATGGGCTGAGGGAAATTGTATGAGATGTGGCACAGAAGGACATGGTCCATGGGCATAGTAGGTGGGGCAGTGGTTGGACTAGATGATCTATTCCAACGTTAATGATTCTACTCTTAATTTCAAGGTTTTCTAAAAAAATCAGGCAAATCTGAATACAGCAGCAAATGAATACGAGTGGTCACAGCACATTCTCAGCAATAAACAAAGACCAATTTCTGAAGCTGTCTGCCTGACAGAGATTTATCTCAGCTGACAGCACACGTCTCCTTCTTCTGTGTGACAGCTAAACTTGTCACTTAAGGCTTTCTTATATTGTCAGAAAATAAAAAAATAAGGCACTTAAGGGCACAACCTTTCTGATCCATTGCATTCCATTGACAGTGGAAGGAACCCACAATAAGCAGGACAAGAAAAAACATGTAATTTTAGCTGAACACATCCTGACCTTTCTATTAAAATAATAAGAAATTGCACAAATGAGTAAATCTTGTGATATAAACTCACAAATAGGCTACAAGTGTATTTGGTAACAGAATGAATAATGCTAAATAGTATTGTAGTCAAGATATTTTACAGATGGAAAGTATTGTTCTTAGCATATTTTGGAGAAATTCTTAACAACTAGGAGGAAATGTTCACTTCACGCTTAATTCTACACTTGGAGGCAAATGCAGTGCAGTAGCTACTGTCCCACAGAAGGTAAATGACACACAGTTATCCTCATCTTTCACACATTCTTGTTGATACAGGGACTGTTAAAGCAGCTCAAGTTAAATGGAAGAAATGATGGTGTTTTAGCGTGACAGTTTATTCCAGTGAATTAATTATGTTTTACCAAGCTCTCTATCTACTGCTCTGGCTAATAGAAAATATTTATGTGTAAGGAGATGTTTAATATTTATTTGTGACAGGTTAAATTATAGTTATTTCCTCTATGTTCACCCTTGCCTATGACAGCTTGTAGCAGAGTATAACCACCGACTGACAGAAGCTGATATAGTAGAAAAGAACATCATTCAGGCACAGGCTCGAGCAAAAGCTGAAGAAGAAAGGGCCCTAAATGTGCTGAAGGGGGATGCTGAGAAAGATTTCCACAAAATGGGATTACCACCAGGTGAGGATTCTGGAAATACTGTCTCTCCTGAGTACGTGCCTATAGTACCAGCAGTCTAAAAACATTGGTCTGAAATCAGTGGTGGGACTCACACGAGGCTTGTCTGCTTTTAGTTTGGCTTTACATCAACGGAGCAACTTGGATTTTGTGCAGAGATTTGAGGAGGGTAACATCTGCTTAACACTATTAGAAATTAAATGACCAGGTTGTTTTCAAAGCATTAAACTTGCTGTCAATTGCTTACCCACCTAACTTTACTACAAACATACACACCTTGCTATATAGCTAACAAAGATATGTTTTTTCCTACTGGCTGAATAGTTGAGTTTCAACTGAATTTAAAACTGTGGAGATGCACGTCCACATCCTGGGATTAAAATACTTGATTGTTTAGCTATCCAAAAATATTTCCTGATAGTGAGTTAAAAAGAGAGCAGAATTGTGGGTTGACTTTCAAGGGCTAAGGTTTAGTGCTTATCCGTGCTTTCATCTTTTGCTGTTGTAGTGGCATCTTCTTTTAGGTGGATTGTGGATAATGAACTTCTCAGGAAAAATCATTTAACCTGCCCTGATGATTACATCACTGATAAATTACCTGTTACCAGAGCACCAAAAGGTAACTTTCACAACAGAGAATAATTGTGACTTTTTAGACCAACCTATAAGAACTGAAGCACTGGAGGAGGCAGCAGATCTGAGTATATTTTTATGGATAAATATATAAAATATAAATATACAAAAATTCCTTCTGCTTTAAAAGAGTGTAGAAGGGCCTAAATGGTATTAATGGGACAGTGTCAAAAAAAAATTGGTAAATTAAAATTATCATCCTCTGGAATTAATAGATTCATGAGTTTAAATGTAATGGTGGTGACACAGTTGTTTGCAGTTCAGTATTAATTGTAACTTCTCTGCCTCTATTGAATTTCATTTACATAGAGCTGTAACTACATGTTGTATACAAAGTAGAGAAGAGGTTACGTCAAATTAAAAATAATTTTCAATGAGATAAAGTTATGTTCTATAGGTTGAGATTTAAATTTTCTGATTAGTCAGTGTTTCAGTTTAATTTTCAAATTAAGACCACTTACAGAAATCCTTGGAACAATGTCAAGACTTCTTCATAGACCTTTCAGACTAACTTATTTAATCACAAATTCCAAGATTTGGGTTGTTTATCCATTGTAATTCAAAACAAAGCCAATAATCTAAATTGCCTAAGTATCCACCTAAGTTGGCAATGTCATTGTTGAAGAATAGGAGCATGGATCGAGATGATACATCTTGTTTATGTCAATTTTCTGACTCTCATTGGACCATCATATAGAACTGATTGTAAACCCAACAGGACACTCCTTGTAAGTCCCACTTGTGAGACTAATACAAGCTTTCTGACAGTAATATAGCTTTCTTTTCTTTCATTTGACTGTTATTTATAGAAGTCTTGTTATTAAATTACTTTGTTCCACTTGTGCAAAATAAGCTATAAACACAAATGAAATTTGAGAGGATTCAAAGGGTATTATTTTACTGTTGACAAGAGCAAAATAAATTCATATGCCTATGCTGAGAAATAAATGCTTATAATTCATGTTCTTCTCTCAAAATTCTATTTTCCTTTGAACTGTAGGAAAACCAGAACCTGGCTATGTTAAGGAGACATTTAGTTTTAAGCAGCGCGTTTTCTCAGATTCACGTGACCAGATGACTGAACACCTCCAGAAGATATCTGGTCATCTGCCAGACGTATCTTTATCCACATTAACTCTACCTTCAACTCCAGACTCTCAGCACCAGAGCAAAAGGACCAGTAAGGTACATTTTACAGATGTTTTGGTTTTAGTCTGTCAGAACTGTAGGGCCTATTGCTAATCCTGGAACAGAAAGTCAGTGCATTATGGATTTGGCTGCAGAATTTCTTTTCTTTGATCTGCTAAGAAAAGAGAAATACATTTTTATTTCAATTTTCAACGCTTTCGTAAGTCATGTATGGTTGGTTACCTTTTCCATTGTCCTCAGTGTTAAATTTTGCACCATGGTCTCTTTGTTTTTCAAAGAAATCTAGTGCCTCACAGAAAGCAGCATGGAAAGGCAGTAAGGGCAAAGCAGAGAGAGAAGAAGAGCGTGCTTACCTTGCCAAACTTGAGAAAAGACAGAATTTTCTGAAGAATCCCCGCTTTTTCCCACCAAATGCTCTTCGTGGGGGCAAATCTCTTGTCATGTCTCAAGGACAGGTGGAACAAATCATAAGCAGAAGAGAAGCAGAAAGTAATACAGGGTAAGCAGTGTATACCTGTTTTTGCTTCTGAGCTGGAACCCACAGAGAGCTCCACCATAGAATTACTTTGGATTTACACATGGATATTTTAAGCTCAGTATTTGGTCTCTTAGGAAACTGAGTATGTTTATATGACATTCTGATTTTTTTTTCCTAAAGTATACACTTAGAAAATTATCATTTTATCAGTATTTAAAGAACCAGGCAGTAAAATGATGTCATTTTCTTTCCTTTTTTCATTTTTTTCAGTGATACTTCATTTGTTCCTGTGTTCCTTGCCAATCCACCTACTGTTTTGTTCTCTGATTATGAAGTTGGCCAGGTTTATGAGGTGAGACCTTCTTTGTAGGGAGTTTGTTTGACCACTGGGAAGCATTTTGTCCTGCCATAGTCTATGTATTTTGCCCAATCTTTTGGCATCCCACAGTTCAACAGAAATCTGAGTTTCCTCTTTATATTGATTTAATGACCCTTCAGCTTCCCTCAAGATATTCTTTCACACATGCAGCTAACACCAAGTAATGAGAACTTTTTCCAGTCCCTGCTTGGTTTTGGTAGCATTAGACTGAGACTTCACTGAATAAATTGAGAAAAATGATCAGTTTCAGCTTGTGCAGTATTCTGATTTTTAGACCTGTCTTGGTGATAAATGAGGTACTACTAGCAAAGCAGAAGGGAATTGCAGCCATTATAATGAGTAACAATAAACTCAATGTAGTATTATATTTTCTTTTTAAATGAAGGTAACTGTAGAGCTACAGAACATCACTTCAACATGTCACCATGTAAGACTTATTCCTCCATCTACTTCAGTATTTGCCATTGGGCCAGGTGAGCGTCCTTTCTTCTGCCTTTAAAATGATAAAACTTAAAAAGATCCTAAGTATCTGCTTTGACAGAATGTTTTCAGAGACTTCATGCCTTGTTCAGATACTCATAGTGCTCTGAATAGCAGATTACAACAATGATCTGCTCAGTTCTTTGGAAACTGAATGTTGTTTTGCATCTCCAGGACCCTTCACATGCAACTCAAAAGCAGATTTAAAAATCCTAATGAATGATTCGAGAAGATTGATATTTAGATCTTTGAAGTCAGGTGGATGTGTATCCGTGGAATACCGAGACTGAAGCTTAGCCAAAACTCTTCTAGGAACAGACTTTGGGTCCATTGAAACTGTGTGAAGAGATGCCAAGAAACAGTGTATTTAAATTGCAGCAAGGAAAATCTGGTTGAGGAAGAACATGAAAAATATCTTTCCTACAGTAGTTTAGCCAGGCATGGGATTACACTTCCTGAGGAGATTGTGGTATCATGGTCAAAGCACTGAAGGGATGTTTCAAAGTCAAATGCACGCCTGTAAACCTTGTAGTTTTGTGGCAGAGAGAAACTGGGTAACATCTCTACTTTTCTCCTCATTTTATTTCTGTAATCATAAGAAACAGATTTTAGACAAAACATTTTTCTTCTGAGTTCAGTGAAAGATAGACATATACACAGATTGCACTGGCAGGTCCTTTGTGGTTTTCATCAGCTTGACCTAGGCAGTACATGGGGTGAGGTTACAGGCACCTTTCCAGTGTGACTTGTGATCATGGAAACCTATGCCAGCTTTGGGAGGTTGTGATTTTTTAATTCTTTGCATTTTTTTCTAAGGAAAATTTCCAGGAAAGGGAGGAATGATAGCTCCTGGGATGACATGCCAGTACACAGTCCAGTTTGTTCCTGAAAGTCTAGCAGATTATGAAGATCATATATTAGTGGAGACTCAAGTATCAGAACCTCTTCTGATCCCAGTTCAAGCCAGAAGACCACCTCCAGTGCTAACATGTCAGTAATGTCCAATTCTTAAGTTTCTCTTATTTAAAATTGATTTTTTTTTAATTTGCCTGTTTCCAATTTTCTGTTGAAAAAAAAAAGAGTATGGAGAAACTTGGCAATGCTTTTTCTCTGTTTCAATATCCATCTCATTTTCACTCCTAATAGATTTCTTAGCTATTAAAATACAATCCTATCAATTTTCTCATCAATTATTTGTACTTGCCACACGGCGCTCATTTATTTTCACTGTCTTAGAGAAATGAGCAGGAGCAACTCTTCTATGTTTGTATCGTGTCAATTCCTAAACTACTGACCATCGATATTAAGGAATCACTTTTTAGTTATAAATATTTACTGCTATTCATTAACATTCATCCTATGTTATATTCACTATATGTTGATATGGCATATTTGTAAGAATTCATATCTCAAATATTTAACCTCAGCTGAAACAACCAGGACAACTGTTCCACAACATTGCTTTTGTTCAGCTTTCCCGTTGCACTGATCTTTTTGAAAGGTCACCTTTCTTACTGCCACCATGTGATGGAGTTTTTTAGTAGGAAGCACCATTAAAGTGTAAGATGAATGTAGAAATATGCAACTCGTGTGGCTTAACATTCAAATGGAAAAGCTTTTTTAGGATGACCTAGTCATGCATAGCAGTGTTGTCTCTAAAAAGCTGTTTAAGAACTGGTTGGCTTTGCCACCTGCCTGCCTTCACTGTCTGTGTAGCTGATTTTCTGTGTTCCTCGTTGCAGTGCCTCATGTTGTAGACTGTGGTTTCTGCCTTGTTGGAGGAATAAAAGTGACAGTGATTTCGTGCAGAAATGAGGGATTTAGCACTGGGAAGTTCTGTGTAATGCCAAAGAAGGCCTGGCCACCTCCTAATTTCAGGGTGAGTGATGAGGAGAAAAAAATCATAGAATCATGGGGAATGCTCAGGTTGGAAAAGATCTTCAAGATCATCAAGTCCAACCTCAACCTAACCAGACAACTCTAACTACCAACCACTAAATCGTGGCCCTGAGCACCACCTCCAGACAATTCTTATACACATTCACGGATGATGATTCAACCACCTTCCTGGGGAGCCTATTCCAGTGCTTAACAACCCTTTCTGTGAAGATTTTCCTCATATTCAACCTAAACCTCTCCTGGCACTGAGGCCACTTGCCCTTCTCCCTGGACATGCTATGGTGTAGGTGCCCTGCTGTAAAGACTTTCTGAGATAATGATGGTATACTAGCACCAAAGTCTTAACACCTTACTGGATGCATCTGTACTGTTGCATTCCTTCAGGGATTCACATTTATTCTCCAGCCCAGTCTCCCTGGCTGTCTTCCTCCTCTGGGAGGAGTGGTCAGTTTATTACTCACAAGGGAAACAGAAATACAACCAGTTCTATCATTGCTTGAGCTGTTTTTCTCCCCACCAAAAATATCTCTTACTGACCTTGCTGCACCTTCAGACCCTAGCAGTCCACTGCAGTACTGCTTTCTCTTTAGCTTGCCATCACAAAACAGTGTCTAAGTGATATGGACAACGAAGAAAATATGTGACTGGTGGATCAGCCTTTCATATGTTGGAAGAAAAAAACATTGGAATACCTGATGTGCTAGGTTATCTCTCCTGAAACAATGCAGATCCAGCTCAGAGTCAGAAGAACACAGAAACAGATAACAGCTCCTGTGTTCAGGCATAACTGGTTTCATAGAATGGCTTAGGTCGGAAGGGACCTTAAAGATCCTCAAGCTCCAGCTCTCCAAAGCTATAGGTTTCTTCTGCAATTAAGTGTTTTGGAGCTCCTGGCATGAGCATTTGTCTCTGGAGACAGCACCTTTGTTTCTTCTGCTTTCACCAAGGCAAATAGAAAACATGGAGCATTTATTCTAACTAAGCCACATACTTAAGCCACATACTTCAGAGATGTGTGAAATGGGAGGGAGTAGAACAGTGTATACCTCTTATTTTAGGTAACCCCTTATTGTGAAAACAGCAAGCTGATTTAATTTAATCTTTTTTTCCCCCCCTGAAACTCTTAGGCTGTGGCCACCGATGGTCCTGTGCTACAGGATCCCTTTGGGATCTATCCTGCTGTTTTTGAGCTAGCTCCAGGACAGAGTACAGCAGTGGAGGTTAGTAAATAGCTACGGAAAGTATTTTACTTTACATTAGGAAAACAGCATCATTTTGTGAAGTCTCGTCTGGACCCTGTAAATCTGAATTTGCATGAGCAAAAAAATGTTGAAGTCCTTTTGTGGAATGACTCTGGAAGGAATGATGGGTAACAGGGAGAAAAACATGGCATGTAGTACCAGAGCCAAAGGTTGCACAGTTTGGGATCCGAATCTGTTTTTTTAAGTAAAGCTCAGGAAGAGCACACAGCAGCTGGCCCTGCTCACACTGCTGGAGCTTCATAGACAGCAGTGGCTTTGCTCAGGGAGGACAGAACTGACTGTGAGGATGTGATGAATGTAATAAACTGTCCCCATCCCCAGTGACTACAAAGGCAGCCTGTGGTGATCAGCCAGATGCGTGCATGTGGTTGTCCAGAAGGCACCTACTTCTTTTATGGTCTATGCTAAGGGAATTTGGCTCTGCCTGTTTCTTGTAAATGTAGCATTCTTTATTATTATTGTAAATGTAGGATTATTAAATCATTACTCACAAGGACTGTTTTTGAGCACTTACAATTTGGAGTTTATGACTTCCTGGAGAAAAGTCAGTTACAGACATTAACTATTTCCCTTCTCTCTTTCAGGTTGTGTTTTTCCCTTCTTTGCCAGAATTCTCACAACAAACATACACCATTGCTTGTGACAATTGCCAGGTCAATGATGTTACAGTGACAGGTTTGTTCCTAATGCCTTTCTAACACTGCCCATCCTCATAATGTGAGTGGTGGTCAATGGACATGTGGGTGTGAAGAAATTTGGGGCAGTCTTTGGTTGACTAGTGAAACCAGTTTAAATGATTGCAAATCTTACTGCTTATCCTCTGAAGTAATTGTGAATTCTGTGACCTTAGGCTTAACTTCAGATCCATCTGATCATCTTACTTCGGGTATTTCATTCAGCAATTTTTAATAATGCTTTTGTTGCTTATTGTTATTATACTGCTCAAAATGTCTGGGAGCCACATTACAACCAATCATTGCAAACACTCAGCTGTCTTCAGTGAAACAATGCTGATGTAAATGAGATGAACCTGAGGCCAGGAAATCTAAATCTGCTAAGTTCATGAAGTGAGGATCTCAGCTGATAGATGGTGATAATCAAAACAACGTCAGGAAAATACTGTACGAGCTCTGAAAGTTGAGGAAGCGACAGATATAATCAAGATATAACCAGTAATGACCTCTGCTGGCATTTTTGTTAATGAGTAATATGAGCAAAGTTAATAGTCAGACAGTAAACAGTAACACCTACTTATTTCTTCAAGGGGTTGGACAGCTGATAGCTCTGGAGCTTTTGCATGTTACGGGTGGAGAAAGCAGCCCTGAACCTGGTGAAGTCACTGATGTAACAGCACAGCACCTCATACGATTTGACCCCCAAAACCCACACACCACCACAGAGAAGAATTTGGTCATAAGAAACTCTACGTATGTAACCACTATTAATAGCATAACGTTCTGCAGTCGGAACACGCTGGTAGGGATCTCATTTGTGATGCCACTCTCTCAGATTGCCAAAGTCTTCAAGCACTTACTGAACTTTGTGTGGAAGCTTTGCTTCTTTTTGCTTCATTGTGTGGTAATGAAGGTTCAAGGATATGGCTCTAAGAAGAGGATGATTACAGGATGATTATCCAGATGGGTTTTACCTCATCTAACCTTGCGTGTCTACAAGGTTTTTTTTTTGTACAATAGAACCAAGCACCCTGTGCACCTGTCCTTTCATAGAGCAGGGAAATAGGTGCATTTTAGGATGCAATTCTGAACTGATTGTAGGCACCTCACATAGAACAAGACCTAGTGCATCCTGGACTCCACCAGATCTCCTCTATTTAAGAGGGGAACCCAGAGATGATTAGCTAAGGCTAAAATTTTCACAGTTCCAGATACTGTCCCCTAATAGATTTAAATATAAACTCTACTTGAAGTCAAATAATGTGTTCCTCTGTAATTACATTGTACTGAGCATGGTAGAATACCAGTCACTCCAACAATAATAATACATTAATTTGCATGATTCCAATAACTAGAGGCTGCAAACCATCAGGGCAGCGAGAAGCTCAGTGCCAGATATACTCATGTAACTCACTACCTCCTACAGTAAATTTCTGGGATTTTACCTGGCCTGAAAACCAAATATGAATAGTGCCAGACCAGAATGTTGTTTGGGCGTAAGGAAGTATAACTTGGTGAACTAGATGCTGTACCTAACAAAGAATGTGGCTCTTCATCAATTTCCATCTCCTGAAGGATTTTCTCTGCTTCATAATTACAGCATTTGCCATGGTGTTAGATATGAGTTAAACAGAGCTGGGCAGTCTTAGACTGAATTCTGTAGAATCAGTAAAGAGAAAACTTACTGATGCTACAGAAAGTGACCCAAGGAATTGTTCAGTTTTATGCTATTGTTTTCATTTTGAAATTCCAGTGTCCTTTCTCCACTTTCTAAGGCAAAGTTTTTGAGGTCAAAACGAACCAGGTTTTAAAATCTACGAACTCATTCCCTGGAATATACCTCTGAAGCAACACAGTTAAGCAACATTTTCTGGATCGCAGCTGTAATCTTTGCTGGAGCCCCAGTTTGTTGACATGCTAAAAACCAGACCTTGCGTTTGGATTAAATCCAGAATGTTATGTTGCTCATTAGCAGGGATCCAAAACAAACATACTGATAGCAGTAGGAACGGTCAAATTCTTGAAAAAAGTGGGTTAGAGTTCCTTAAAAGTTGTGTGATGTGATGAAATGCATAAAGTATGAAAGCGTTAAAATCTCTTGCATAAATATATATACCTAATTTCCACTGATATGTTAATTAGCGTGTTCTTTGTAGTACTGATGTACTCTGTGCTGTCTCACCAGCTTGGTAGCTCAGCAGGACTGGCAACTGTAACCCCCTATGATTCTAAACAGTGGAATTAGCTACATAACAAAAAAAAAAAATCACTGAAAGTTTTCTGCCAAAACTCTCTCAGCATCTATATATATATATTTTTAATGATAGCTTTACTCTTTTCTTTGCCCACCTCTCTGTAGCCACGTAGAACTTCCTTTTTACTGGCAGATAATAAAGCCCAACCTACAACCAATGACGTCGGGAGAAAGTGCACACTTCGTGACCCTTGAATACAACCGAGAGACAGAGTCAGCTTTCTCCCTGAGTCCTGAGCAGGGAGTTCTGCTTCCCCATGCTGATCATGACTTTACTCTCACTTACACTCCGCAGGAGGTATGGCTTGTGATTCCTTCCTATCTACAAACTCCAGCTGCGTGTTTTTATGCAAGTCATAAAACCCTTGCTGTGCAACTCTGCCAATTAAATGCAATTAGCTGGTACTATGCTCTAATAAAGAGTAATCAAAACATAGAAAGTCAGGAGAAGAAAACATGTTTTGACTGCAAAATATGAGGCAGCTTCTGATCTCATGTGATTTTGTGGTACCGATTGGACACCATTTATTTTACACTGAGACTTAGGACATGGCCTCTTAGCTGCAGCTGTGCTGGCCACTAAAGCTGCCTTTTTTTACCACTCTGCCAGCTCCTTCACACTCCCCTGATACTTTGGATCCACGCTGAGTTGCTTTGGGGATCTGACTTATACCTACCACAGACTTGGGTAGCAAACTGGTGATTTCAACTCTTTCCAACTGTGGCTTATTTGGGCTGAAAAGGGTACAGAGAACAGCTCGTAGTAGCTTTTGTCAGAGGAGTGATGATATGCAGCTGTGGTAGAGGGTGTAGTGATGTTTGAGTGCAGCTGTACTGATGGATGTCTGTCTCAGTTTCTGCTCTCTCATCCTTGTAAATAAGGAGTATGAGCTCACTGCATTTAAGGAAACTTGATCCAAAGCAAACTCAAGAGCACGAATGTCCCATGTTGTGATGATTGACAGACATAGGAATGCCTCAAGTAAGTGTGGAAGAGAAATTAGTTTATAAAAAAACACTTCAGTGAGTCAATGTGAAAATATATTAATGGTATTTTTCAAGATTTTAATTTATTAACAGAACTATTAGAAGTTTACTTTGATAAATATCTCTGTAAACAAGCGAATCCCTCAGATTTAAGGCTGGCCTCTGTGGTTGTGTTTCCACTTGAACAGGGGAGGTATCTTCTTACCCCATCAAGGAGAAATAGTGGGTTTTTTTCAAAATCAAATGGATGGGCAATTGAGTTAAATGTCCTGAAGCAGCTAAAGAAACTGATGTTAGCAAGGCAATACTAATCTTCATTTGCAGAGTGTTTGCAGATGTTTGTGTGCAGTATGCAGTATACTAGGGAGATAATAACTAGCATGTCAAAAATGAGTGTTTTTCTTGGAACGCAGTGCCATGAGATCAGAATCTTGGCTTAGTGTTCTGCAGTCAAATACGTTTTCTTTTAGTAACTCCAGATTTTGAATATAGTTTATCAGAGATTCAGCATCTTGATGATGATTGCTCATCGTTTAAATGTAAGCTCTGTTATCGTCTCGTGTTTTTAATTTCTCAATGTAGCCAATTACTTGAGAATAAAATCCCCCTCTGTATCTGTACAGCTGAAGATTTACCACAGTGTGATACAGCTGGTTCTGAGGGACATCCCAGAATCACCTAGGTAAGCTGAGAATCAATACTTTCCAGCCACATTTTAGCAGTGCTATTCCATTACATCACTGGGGTTCTCTATCTTTCTAGTTACGGTGGACTGACAGTTATAAAGGATTTTGTATGTACAAAAGTGGTGCATATCTCAATCTTCCTTCATATCTGAACGTGTGTCTTAGCCCTAGCTGAGGCTGCACCTCTCTTGGAAAGATACTATTGACATTTGTCTGTTCATTTCCCATACTTTCTGCTGAGATTTCCATTAGGTTTCCTTATTACTGTTTGTCACAGCAGCCTATGACTTACATATTTCATCCATGACCATACTGGGACTGAGTATGTTAAAAGACCCTCCCTGGAATTCTTCCTGTTGTTAATTGCTCCCAACCTGGGCTTGCTGCACTCCAGCAGTTTGTAGTGGAGAAGCTTCTGCTGATTTTCACTTCTGATCTGGCAATTAAATGGCAGCTCTAAGCTAGAACAGACGTTGAAAATGCTTAATAATTCTACCACGTTTGCCCCTGAAGTTTAGTAAAGGAGAGAATGCTCCAGAACATCCCAGAATTCACAGCAGAGGATGTGATAGCACTGGACATAGAAGTGAAAGGATCCACAGAACCGTTTCAGCTTCTTCTGGAGCCGTACGCCATTATCATCCCCGGAGAAAGCTTTCTTGGTGTAAATGTCAGAAGAACATTTAAGGTTTGTTTGCTCCTTACTTCGTGTCTATCAGTTGCTTTGTGGCTCTGGCTGTTGTTAGAAGATATCAGATGATCCGTGTGATTTTTAGTTTTCCTTCAATATTTTTAAAGGAGGCCATGACTACCGTGCTGAAATGCCCTCGCAGGCCTCCTTAGCCCTGTGTTCCAGGCAGAAGGCTTTGTTTTGTTTTCATCTCTGAGGCTTGATATTGCAGAGTATTGCACTTGTAAGTGCTTTTCTGGGTCACAAGCCAGTTGCTGATCCATCTGTCCGTCCTGTGGTGCAAGATTTTTCCAGCTGGGAGGAATTAGCACACAGATGATTAAATCGCTTTGTAACAGAGGCACTGTTTGTTTAAAGAACTACAGCAGGCACAGAAAAGCTACAGAAATCTCTCCTGCTGAAGCTTCTTAGACCTCATTCTGCGCCTGCAGATTCTGATCATTTCTGCTTGACTGTTACGGGATCAGCTTCTGCTGTGATCCACTCACTCAGCATTCATTTCACTGTAGATCAGGATCCTTTTGATTCTCGTTTCACCTGGGAAAAATAGATCTATCAGCTACAGTCAGGCAAGGAGATGCTTCCCTGTTAGTGATCTTTGCATTTTTTCTTAGAGCAGTAATCAGTGTTTAGCTTTGTGCTCACAATTCCCACAAGTTCTTTTCTAATTCAAGGCAGCTGCTTTGTGCTTTATAGTAATGCAGTACAATTACACAAGGGGCATAGGTAATTAAGCCACTTAATAATATGACATTCCAGAGTTTCCTTCTTTTTTTCCTTCCCTGTTGCTCTTAAGAAACGATTTGAGCTCTGCTTGGAGATGTCTGGGCTACAGAGAAAAACGTACCAGGCTGTAATTAAAGAGAAACATCTGAATAGATCTGAAGATCAGCCCAAAGATTGCAGGAGCTTACACCTCCCTCACAAACAGGTTCTGGCAGAGAGGAATGCTCTCAAAAGAAGGGTTTGAAGCTTAAGCTTTGAAGTTCTGTTACGTTTTTGAAAAAATGTAAGAGGCTTCAAATAAAATAACTTGGAAAAGTCAGTGGATTTTCTTCAAGTTTCAGAAAACACCAAATCCCAGTGTGAAGGTGGCTGCTGAATTCATCTGGTTAAACACAGCACTTTGGGCACAGGGCTCCACCTCTGAGCCACCTGCTCTCAGCTTTCCCTATAATCCTTGGAAACCTAGGGGGTGCCTCCTAATATCCCCCAGGATAAAATAATTTGGAGGTACTGCTGCCAGCACTGTCTAATTGATGATATTCTCTATGAAGAGAGCCCTAGAAGATGAGGTCGGATGTGGAGTGCTCAGCTGCTTTGAAGACATCTGAAATCCAGCCAGCTGAATCCTGCTTCTTGTCTTTGCTTTACATGACAGAGGGAAGGTGATAGGATGTGGTGAAAATAGTGCACAGCACTGGATTGGTAGCATTCAAGTCACAGATTAGATGTTCCATGCCTTTCCACTTAAAGTTAATTCAGTTTAGGCCGAGATTCAGGTGAAGATAAAGCACACTAGAGCCAGACTCAAACTATCTTAGAGGTGCTAACATTTATTAATGATCAGGATATCGTTGCAGTTTGCAAGATAAGAGTGTGATGTGAGACTTGCAGCACCTAGTTTGCAGTGCATCACTGCTCTCAGCAAATTGACTTGTGCAAGCTCAAAGTGTGCTAACTGACTTGTTAATTGTAATTGTTTTAGATGTGGAATAACAGCAAATCCCTGATCAAGTACACATGGGAGAAAATCACATCCTGTGTCATTATGGAAGTTGAACCTCTTACCGGTGCCATAGGTAAGCTCCTGGAGCCAGCAGGAGGCTTCGTTTAGTTGCAAGAGCTTCAGTACCAGGCATATAGCAGCTTATTTCAGTTTAAGGGGGCAAGACATGACTTGGATTTTATATATATATAATTTTCTTTCCTAGATATGAATAGATGCTGTGAATTTGAACTGATGATGACCGGAATCAGACCGGGCTGTGTCAGCCATAACCTGCAGTGTCAAATAGAGCACTCTCCAGAGCCAGTTGTGCTGCATGTTGAGGCTGCTTTTAAGGTGAGACCTGGTCTGCTGTCACAGGGCCAGGCTGTTGGCTCTGAAAAGCTTTTTCTTCTTGAAGGCCTGACAGATCTAGGGCAGTTACAACTAGGAGGCGTTTTTGCTGTTAGTTACAACTGAGTAAATGCTGGTATTCCTACAACAGTAAGAATTGTTGCTGTATTACACATGAGGCATTCGCTTTCTGCTTTTCTCTGTGAAGCGGAACGCTAATCTTAGACAGTGTATGCTTTTTAATTAAGGAGTTCTGGCAGAAAAGTCAATTTTGCCATCTGTTGTCTGGTGTTCCAGGGTCCTCTTCTTCGTATCAGCGTTCCATCACTCCGCTTAGGTTTGATTAAGCCAGGTGAGAGCGTGGTAGGAACCTTGGAGATTCAAAATCTGTGCCAGCTGCCAGCACGGTGGAGGATGCAAGAAAGCCAGGTGTGTCTAGCTGAAAGGAGTGAAGAGGTAAGTTACTGCTATAGCTTGCCACACTCCTTTAGCTCTCTTCCTCAGGCTTAGCAAGTGCACTTTTCATTCCTTATGTAGCTGGTTCTGCACAGTTACCTAAGGCCAGGTGGGATGGGGGTGCAAGCAACCCAGTCTAGGGGAAGGTCACCCCCCCAGCATTGGGTTGGAACTGGATGAATTTAAAGGCCCCTTCCAACCCAAACTATTCTATGACTTTATGAAGTGCACCAGTTCTGTAGAAATTAAATGCATATGAAGTTTGCTTATTTTTTAAATTTCTGTTAATTTCAAATGCCCTGCCAGCGTGATTGAAAAAGCTACCCTCTGTGACAGGAATTTAGGCTGCAGTAATGGCTGTAAGGGAATAAGACCTTATCACTCTGATGGGGCTGCTCAGCACTCTTCCCACACCCACATCAGCATCGTGTACAGGAACGTCAGCACCTACTGAATCAAACCTTCAGCTTTAAACAATGGCTTTGAAACAGGCAGGCACGTCTCAAAATTACTTCTTAGCACGTTGAATGCTAACACTGCTCTTCAGCATTATCTAGACTGTGATACATCAAATATAGTCCAATCCTTGACTTCAGATCTCACGCTGCCATTTCATAAGAAATAACTACAGCAGCTTGGAGGTGATATTGCTAGCAAAGAACTGAGTGAGAGCTACTCTCTGCAGACCATCATGTGTTCCTGAAATGTAAAATAAGAACAAAAAAGATTTATTTCTAAGACACAGTGGGCTTTTAGCAGGATTTCTACTTGGTGACAGGCATTAAAGAGAAGTGAGGACATCTGGACTTTAGGATAAGTTCTTTCTCTAGTAATAAAACCCAAACTCTGCTGACAGATCTCTTTACATGACTGACCATACAGGGAATCATTTGCAAAATTGATCTGAACAGTACTCAGAAGTTTTGTTTTCCTGGACAGCTTGTGTCAGTTCTGCACTGAAGGAGGAGTTTTCTGTTGGTTGTCTCAGGAGATGGGGGTGGGAAGTTGCTCTCTAATTCCACGAGTTCTTCAGCTTTGGATTATTATTTTTTTCCTTACATATGATGCAGATGTGCCACCAAGTTTGGTCAGAATTTGATGGAAAAAGAAAAGGATTTATGAGAGGTGGCTATGGGAGCCTTGTAAAGTGACTGTGTGTGTGCTTGTCCCCAGAACAACTACAATCAGAGGTGCCTGAATCAGGATATGCTCCTCACAGTCCTCAAACCCTTCCTTCTCACTTTGTTATTCCTTTGTGCCCTGCATTCTCAACGCTTCCCAGGACCTCAGAGATTGTAGAGGCTTAATCTGTTGACTTTATCATTCCAGAGCCCGTTTGTATCGCAGCGAAGTCCTCCTGCATAAAAGCTGCCTCTTTCCTTTTCCTGAATCTCTCCAGCCCCTGTCCCACAGTGGTGCTTTTTCTGTTTATTTCTGCTCTCCCAATGTTTCTTTTTTTGACCCTCTGTCTAAAAATCTCCCCTTGGCACCTTGCATAGCTGCTGTTCAACCTCTCTGGAAGTAGACAGTGCTACTAGTGCTGATTGCTTTGCACATAGGCATCCTTTTTAAGCCCTTGGCTTTCACTGCCCTTCTCTTAAATCACGGCAGTTTTACGAGCTGTCCCCACAGATGCCAAGTCTGTCCTCCACATCTAGCCAGGTTTCACAAAGCTGTCATAGCACTTAGTGAAATCTACCCAGATGGGACTTTGGGGGCAGAGAAACATGACATGTCTGAACACAAGTGGATCTCAATTGAAATGTAGGAGTGCAGCATTTTACACTTGTTTTGTGCACGTCAAAAACGTTTCTATTCCCTCTCTCCTCTCGTAGGTATCTCCCTTTACCATTCAACCATCTGCTGAAGAAATACCCCCTTTGGGAGTATGCAGAGTGTCAGTTCAGTACACGTCGTTGCTGTGCCAGCGTCTCCATACGGTATTAGAACTAGAGGTAGAAAATGGAGAAAGGAGGTAAGGGGAAAAAGTCACATTCTGCTTTATTTTTTTTTCCTGACATTCTCATGTGGTTTTCAGCGTAGGTAGGTTGGTCTCCTAAAGCAAAAATATGCAGCAAAAACTCAGAGTGGGCTTGTGTGACCCATCAATCTACCTAATCACTAATATTGCTAAGGAAACATAATCATCGTTCTTTCCAGCGTACTGTTGTGTGTCTAGCACATCTCATTAACAATAACAATAGGCCATCTGTGTGTTTACTTCCAGTTACCTTCCTGTTTCTGTTGAAGTTCAGACCCCCCAGGCTTGCCTGATATCTAGTAACCTAGTGTTCACTGAAATTTATACTGGAATTCCTGTCAAAGCAACAAGCAAGCTCTTTAACCAGACACGGCTGCCAGCAAAATACTCATGGGGAAAGGTAAGTGTGTTTCTAATGGATGAAGAAGAAAGCAGGGCTGGAAACTGGAATTTCTATCAAAATACAAATAATTAAAAGCTTTTCCGATGTCTCCTTTGACTAGTGGTTCCTTTTTGCTGCTTGTGACCAGACTTTATGAAACGATTATCTACCCATTGATGCTCATATGGAGTTACTGAGTGCTGGTCACTTCTTGGAGGGTGGTGTGGGCAAAGTGGGAGGGGAAAACAGGATGAAAGCTGTATTAAACAAAGTACTGCAACTGTTCAGGTTCTCATTTAGTTCAGTAGAGCAAAGCAGCAGTATTGTGTTTGAACTGTGACTAAAATTCTATATTCCAGATGGGTTTGAGCTCACAGATTAGGATTCCTAAATTTAATGTCGGTAGGTGGGATGCTGTCTGAACTTCCTTTTCAGTGATGGAAAATCTGAGCAGGAGGTCAGTTATCAGAATATAGCTGTCTAGTGTCATTCTGAGTGCTCTGGAATGTTCTTCATGACCCCTGTGTGGTCTCCTCTAAGTCCTGTTGTGCTGGCCAGCCACTGCTCTATGGACCTGTGTTTAGGCAACCGAATCCTAATGTGTCTGTACTGTGGATGGAATCCAGAGAACTGTTCCACTCACTCTGAATTGAACACCTGCTTTGGTGTGCAGAACGACCTCTAGCACGTACTGAATGTTGGCTATGGTGGTAGTTTTGACACTCCCTACACATATACTTCGGTAGCTTAACCTTTAAAGTGAAGTCATCAGTGCCTTAGTCATTCAGATCCACTCTGACATCCAAGACTTTGCTCAGTTGCCTACGTAAAAGCACTCAGTGCCATCAGTTCTCATGTGCCTGAGGTACTCTACCAGTGCATGTGGGTGATGCAGGACCCATGAAAAACCCCTTTGGAGTTAGCTGGAGCCTGGGAGGGATACCCACAGCACTTGGCATAGTACCTGGTGTTTCTGTTTGAGCAGCTGAGGCGAACCTCTTAGTTTATGTCAATCACATAGGCCAAACCATCTCTATACGCCTCTTCTGTAGTTAGCTGGGCACACCTGTGGCAGTTTGAGGATATTTTTCCAATATCAGGTGGGCTGACCTAGACCTGGAAAGGCCTGTGGCTGTGAAGGGGTGTACAGCAATTCTGCTCCCAGTACAGATTGCTCAGTTGAGCACCTGAAGTCCTTTGAAATGAATCTAGGTAGGAGAATCTTAGCAGCCATCAGGGAATTGCAAAGTAACCCTCATCTCAACAAGCTGTATGTATTGCTACGGGAAAGCGTCCTAAACCTTAGAATAACTGTTTCTATAGAACTGTAACATCAGAAGAAAAAATCTGAAAGGCTGGAGAGTTATTGAAACAACAGATTAACTGAGTGCTTGTCCTCTCTGCTCAGCAGCTCATTGGATGTCAGGCAGCTTTATGCTCTGCCACCATCTCTCCAGCCAGTGGCATTTTAGACCCAAATGAAGAGAAAGAATTCTGCATAGAGCTGACAGCTAACATCACAGTAAGTTTCAAGACTGGTGCTTATCAAAAGAGTGGTGCTCTCACCTCACCTCCTTCTGACAAAGGGAAGGATTTCTGTACACAGAATGTGATGTTCTTATTTTGGGTACAGTACCTCTGAAATCGGTTTGCTTTAGAGGTAACCATGGTTTAAGGCAGATTTTAAAGCAATCTACACAGTGTGAAATTTTCTTCCCTGCCTTTTTGTTTCTCAGCTCTTCTTGTTTTATTCCTTTTCTAAATGCCTGTTCAGTTACTCTTACTTACTCCATGCTTATGACTGAACAAAATTACAGACAGCAGACTGGCATGTATTGTACGTGTGTGGTATTCTGAGCACAGGTGGGATCGTGATATCTTAGTATTTGGAAACTTAGATTAAAAGAGTCTGAAAGACTGCAAAATTGAAGGGTCCTGTAGGGTGTAGACTGCAGAGTTTACAAATTTTATGAGACTTTATTGGAGGCATTCAAAAAACACGATTTAAGGCATGTAAATGAAGGAACTCCCTATACTTGGGTGTATGAGTTCCCATTGCAGAATCTGGAACTGGAAGCTCACCTGGGCACACTGGACATCTGAAAGAATTCTTCTGTTCATGGTGGGGAACTAAATCCCAACTGAGCCACCCAGGGGAAGGACTGTGTTGTGAGTAGCAAGGTGAATGAGTGGAGATATAGAACTCACATTTGGAGTTCACCTTTATAGATGAGTTGAAGGTCTCCCATTTGAAGACCTATGTTTAGAAGCATGAGCCTTGAGCTGAATCCCAGCACTGATTCATATATTGGTAGAGCCCAAAAGGATGGCAGTGCTGAATTAACTAGAGTGCTGGTGTAACTAGGCCACGTGTTTCATCCTGCAGGTCCTGCTTTAGCCCCATGTAGAAATAAAACCTTGCTTTTTGAGCATTATTTTAGTGTGCATGAAAGTGTCTAATGCTTAGAGCTTTGAACTTTGCAATACAGAAAGCATGTCAAAAATCAGTAGTGGAGCTATGTTAGGCTTCCAGGCTGGTATGGATACAAAGAACTGGAGCAGCCATGAAATGTTACCTTGTTCACAGAATCGTAGGGGTTGGAAGGGACCTCTAGAGATCATCGAGTCCAACCCCCCTGCCAAAGCAGGCTCCCTACACCAGCTTTCTTCCTTCTTAGCAAATCTGTTAGCAGGTAGAGCAATTACAGCAATCCAGTGACACTTTTCTTTATACTGCTGTAGTTCTGGTTTGTTCAGTGAGGTTTAAATGCATTTCCTTATTGGATTTCTTCATGAAATCTCTGTGATCTCTGCTCCATTCACCAACAAATCTGTTTCTTCTCCTATCAGGGTGAGCTGAAAGGCCTTGCCCTTTCCTGTAGCATAGAAGACATGGCTGAACCCCTCGTTCTGAGCATTTCTGGAGAAGTAAAAGGACTGCATGTTGCCTACTCAGTACCTTGTGAAGGAGGAGATGCCAGGTAGGCATTCTTAAAATCATCACGTGGTTCCATTTCTTTTTGTGGAACAGTGCTAATAGATGCAAAGCTCTCATCTGTCTGTAGAATACTCACTTATACCAAAGTGTGTGATAATACTAAAAAACATCTAGAGAATGTCACGGCAAATGTGAAGCTTGATACATTCACCTCCACAGTTTTATTGTAGCCAGATATCATGTGAATCAGCTTTCTATCAACAAAGACAGCGTTTAAAAAGCAAGAGTAGACTGAAGATGTTAAACCTTATAATTGAAATACCTCTTGGCAAGGTGATTTCATCCAGTTTCTGAGAAGACACCCTTAAAGCACGTCACAATGACACAGACAAAGTCTTATTTCCCAACAAAACATTCTGGCTTGTGAGTGCAGTACGTGGCTTTGCACTCCTACCCTACGAAACTCAACATCTTTTTGGATCTTGGGCTCCCAGATTAACTGGAAGAAAAAATCAGATGAACCAAAGCAAATGAAACAAACATTTTGCATTAAAGAAGGAATGGATAATAAATTGGTGTGAAACGAGCTGTGTGTTAGTAGAACTCATGGTTGAGTTTTGTCTGGTCTCACTTGTGCTCCTGGAACTTGCAGGCTGCCAGCTGTTCTGATCCTTTTGGTGTGTAGAGAGCAGGAAAACTACCTTTGTTGCTGCTAACCAGAGCATGGGGCCCCTGCAGTCCATAACATGTGAGGAACAGCTATCTTCTGCAATGCCAAAGCGTGCCAGTTCAGTTCCTGTTGAATTACTAAGACCCAGACCATTTCATTTTCTTGCTGCACTGCTAAACACAATCTCAAAGAAAGGACAGTAGGCTTCTCTTTGACTTGGTATATCTGACTGCTTTCATTTATTTTTATATGTGTCACGATTACTCTCTTTTGGAATATGCTCATCTTTATACATTTTTAATGTAAGTAAAAATGGCTTTGATTTGGTAGGTTTACACATCGTACACCATCGGCTCTCTATCCCAAATAAATTCTTTCTAGGTGAGAAGTGGAAAAAATGAAAAGCAGTAAATGCTGATGACAAAAACTCAACTGCTTAGTCCGTATACACCGTTTTTCACAGCCACGTCGTATATTTCACATTTTAAATCTCTTGAAGTCACCTGTGGCAGAAGAAAACAACACTGAAGCTTTATTTAATTTAATCTTATTTTTCTGACAGTGGTGAAAGAAAAATGTTACAAAGCCCACGTGATCTTCTTTTGGACTTTGGGTCTGAAGTTGCATTGAAAGACACAGTGAAGCATCAGCTGATCCTTACCAATCACACTGCAATCAGTGCACCGTTCAAAATAGAAGCTGCGTATTTTACTGGCTCTTCACCTACTCCAGAGCAGTCTGTCTGCCTGTAAGTCTTGCCTTTCTGCACAATGCCTCAAATCATAAAATCATAGGGGCTGGAAGGGACCTCGAGAGATTATGGAGTCCAACCCCCAGATACTAAAGGAGGTCAGGATTAAAGCTGAAATCGGGATAGCGTGCTCTTTCCTCTGTCACAGGGTGCACTTTCTGCAATGTTACAGTGTTTGGGTTTTTTGGTTCTTGCTTCGAAGCTCTTTGATTGTGGTAATGAAAGTGGCTGACAAGATCTCCTGCAGAAACTGATAACTTCTGCCTTTGCTTCTCAAGCTGAAGAAATGTTTTGATGTGCTACCGAGGGATGTGGTTTAGTAGGAATTATTGCTGATAGGTGGACGGGTAGGACTGGGTGATCTTGGAGATCTTTTCCAACCTTGGTCGTTACAAGTGGCAAAACACTACTGTTGCCAGTAGACTTAGGCTGGTTTGCACTTGCTAAGGCTCTGTTGTGCTGGGTTGTACACAGAGCCTTGCAGCTCTTCAGTTTACTCATTCCTAAAGATGTTACTTTCCAAAAATACTGAGCAGGCAAGTCCTTCATTGAGTTATAATGGCCACTGATATAGGAGTCAGGTAGAGCTGTTATGTTAGCAGAGAAATAGCAGAAAAATGCTCGTATCACAGAAGTGTTAAGATGTTTTGGTATTTCTTTTCAAGCTCATCCGGTTACCCGGTGAAAAGGAGAGGGCCCATCGCGAAACACACAGCTGAAAAAGCACAGTCAGGTACAAGAGTAATGCCCTCTATGGAGAGAAGGCAAAAATAACTATCACCTTCAGCATTAAATGTGCCACTCGGGCACATAATTTTGTAGTTGGAGTACTTTGCTAAATCTACACCATTAAATAACATAGCTCCTCACTTCATTCTTGAGTCTGCAACTCCACATTGCATAAGTATTAGGTCACTCTTGTTTTTCTTTTTTTTTTTTTCACCCCCAAAGATGGGTGGTTCTGCTTATAGCTCATTCCCAACACAGAGTATGGATGTGATACCATTGTAGCAGGCTTTCCTCCTTCAAACCCTTCAATATGTTATTTCCCCAGCGTAGGAAAGCTGCCCCCCAGCACATCCATCATTTCTGATGCTTTGTACTGAAAAGAATAATACTTAGAGCCACAAGGGACCCAGGGAGGGGGGGGGGGGGAAGTGAGAGCAAAATGCCATGAAATGTGGATGTGTCTCGTGTATCCAAAATAAAACCTGGATACATTGGTAGTTTGCCATAGTGTTCAGTATCTCTTACAAAGACAAAGCTTTTCAGCTGTTGAATTAGTCCTTAAGATGGGGAAAATGCTGTTCTGACAGATTCCATGGAAGCCTATTGATTTGGAAGGCTGGGTAACTCAGAGCGTGGAAAGCCTCTCTGCTCTTGATAATTCACATTCTTTGTACTGAGCAGCACACAGATGTAAACAGGCAGCTGCCAATAGAATGATAACCAGTTAGCACAAATTCCAGCTTAATTTTCTAAAGCCGAGGGTGTGTTTTCATGTAACCAATCACTGCTTTGCACATCCCAAAGAGTCCTGGAACAGGTTGTCCAAAGGCAGTCCATCTATGAAATAATCTCTGCAAGAACTGACTCATAAAAACAAACCAAACAGATTAAGGCCTGCTGCAAAACGGGACTGGAGTGTTATAAATATGGGCTGGTGTAAGCAGTCCCAGTTCTTCTGAAGCCATTGAAGTTAGCCTGATTGACACTGGCTAGTAATCTGCTCCTGTGTTTTCTTTGAAAGACCGAAACAGTTCAGTTTCCTCCGAACTTTATTAAATGCTTCTTTGCTGTGCTCCTTTAGAGTTTGCAGCAGCGATGCTGTCTCATGGGAAGGGAGTAGCTTTCCATATACAACCTTCCTCAGGAACTCTGCAAGCCTTCCAGCAGCTAATCATAGAAATAACAGCTTACAACAACATGTGGGGAGAGTACAGAGATGATCTTGTCTGTAAGGTAGGTGGGGCTTGGTTTCAAGTGCCGTGGCAGATTTGACACCAATTCTATTTCCCAGATTCCTTTCTGTTAAAAAGGCATTTTCTGTTCATTAGGATGTCTGTAAGAATTCAGGGCAGATACTGCTAGCTCCAACAACATGCAAGGAACAACAGCTGGCTCTTGCAGTGCTTGGTTTGTTTTGGGGGGATGTCTATCCCTGGGGAGATTTCCATGTGTCTTTTAAAGTGACTGGAGCAGTTTTGATGTATAAAATCTGTTTGGTAACTGACCAGTGTGCGACTCTGCTCTACCAATACAGAATGTTATGTCGTATGGAAAGGCTGCAGGGAAGTTCAGTTGTGTATGAGGCATTGCACCCTGCTGCTGAGGAAAGCTGTTCTTTAGAATGTGAATTAAGTGCTCTCAAAATATATGAAATGTATGGAAAATCAGAGCCAGTTATCAAAATGTAATTTTGATACCCAGATGCTAGCTATATCTTGATTCTAATGGCAAAAAATAAATCATTTTGAATAGGTGGGAGACTTACAACCTACATTAATTCCTATGCGAATGACTGTGAAGGGCTGTCCGATCTTCCTACAGATGACAGGACCTCAAACACAGCGACCCATAATCAGGTACAGCCCAAACTACAGTCAGAGAAGTCAGACCATTAAATACCACCAGACAACAGCCAACATTTCCATCTTGTGGTTGGAAGAAAGACTGATTAAAGAAAACAACGTTGTATTTGGCAGTTTGAGCCACACCTTACCCAATGGCCCCTCTTAACAGGCTGCCAGCACAGCCATATCCTTCCCACTTATAAACAGATCTTTAATTCAAGTTTGTTTCAGACATTACCTCATTTTCTGCATGTTCTAACAGTGGGTTTCCCCCTCAGGTTTGGTGCTCATGTCTCCGGAGGTTGCCCTGTCTTTCGGAATGTCCAGCTCAACAATCCGACTCCCTTTGGTAAGCAACGTTGGTACAGCAAACACCAACACTTGCATTGCACTCCATGTAACAGTGCAAATAGAGCAACGTGTTAACTGGCCTTCTTGTTTCCTCATTAAGATTGTTTTGTGAAGTCTATAAGAGGATTGTCTAAGCAGTTTTCTAACGGCTCATAGAGAAAAGTAGGAGTTGGCAGATCTTAAGCCACATGCATGAACTTATTATGGTATTGTTGCCATGAATATTAGCTTGCTTTTTGCAGCAGTGAAGCAGGTGAGCTCCAGACAGAGTGCAAGAGCCTGCAGAGTGTGTTCTAACTGTGCAGCATCCTATCCCAGTGTGTCTGTGCAGTGTCTCACTGAAATGATGGGAATGTTAGATTTTCCACGTTGCTTTTGTATAGTTCTCATCTGCTCCTTAGGGGCATCATCAAGCTCTTCTGGGTTCATTCCCTTTATCACGAGTGAGGTTCGAAGCTCTTCAAAGCAGTGGTCATTCATCTACGTTTTTTTTCTATTTCTTCTTTTTTCCTGAATGCCACCGAACAAAATTGCTTAACAAAGTACTTGTAGTTGATTCCAATGTTAATGGAAGCATCGTTTGGGACCTAGGGAGCGGCCATTGAGTTCATTTCCCATATGCACACGTGCATACTTGCTTTCAAATCAATTTAGTTGTTTCAGAGCAACCATGGCAAAGCTTATTATATTCTGTAATACAAACCCAGTTGCAAGACAACCAATTCTTCACTGGATCTGGTTCTCCGGTACTGACTAAGCTACGACTCTTCTGAACGACCAGGAGTAACTGTCCTTTCTCCTTTTCCACTCAGACATCCGCCTGGACTGGGAAACTTACAACCAAGAGAAAGATGATAAAAAGCTGCTGGACCTGCTGATGTTCTTTGGAGACCCTTTTCCTCCCGAAGACATTGCAAAAAATGAGACTGCACCAACTGATAGCAACTCGGAGATCGTGTTAGGATTGGAGCAGCCCTCTGTTCCCCGTGGAAGCATTTATCCAGCTCTGCAAACCACAGATGAGGTCAGCTGTTTGTTTTTTATGCTGCTGCTGAGATAGATGATGGGTTTCTTGGCTTGGGAGGCTGAAAACAATAACAGACAGTGTTTAACTAAGAGCTGAATTATGAAATGTCAGCTTCTCTCACAGTCAAACAGCAGTACATCTGTAGGTGGCTGTAGGTATCAGCAGTCAGTTTCCAGAAGGGAGCTATAAGCAAACAGGTCTTCAGCTTCTCTTAAAGGTGTTGGAGAGGCTGGTCAGATACTTTTTAAAAGATTGTCACTGATAAATAATGCCTTTTTTTTTTAAACATAGAGTTAAGATAACCAACACTCTTCAATTTGGTCTCATGAGTGCTTTATGTGCTGAAGGCAGGAGGAGGAATATAATCTGTGAAGTTTAAATGACAGCTATTGTTTTGGAGGTATTGGATCTAGTGCCAGACTGCCCTGGTACTGTCAGATGTCACCACATCACAGCAGAATATTACACGTAAAATTCAATCACAATAGGGAGACCTAATGCCTCAAAGGACTCGGAGTGATGGGGAAGGTGGAATGCAGGATCCAGCAAAAGCTTTGCAGAAAAGATATGAAGAGCATCTTTTCTCTGTTTCGGCTCTGAAAGCGTCGTTGTTTGGAGTACACTTCCTACCCCCCTCATGCAACAAGGCAGAGTTGTCCTACAGTGCTGGTTTATGTCAAGGACCCAAGATGTTTTGGTTGAGTGCCTCTCTTTGCTGAACGTGCATTTTCCCAGCAGCCTGGGGACAGATTTGGGAGAGCAAACCTATGCATGACAAAATTTGTGTACAGGACACATCCATGTGTCCAGTTTTTTGTGCCAGAAAGAATGAAACCGAAGCTGGCCACATTTATGGACAGTCAGTTCCCTGTACACATCACTTAGATTCCTGTACACATTGCTGACATTCCTCCTTTGCAACGTAATGGTTTTAACTATTCCCCACCCTTTTGTCCCTGCAGTGTTCAAACACAGAGAGTGAAGAGGAGGAAATAATCACTCAAGAAGCTACAACAAAGAAAATTGTTTCTGTACTTATACGGCCTCACGAAGGGGTTCCTGCTGACAACCCCTACTCCGTCACTCCAAGACAGATAGTAAGCTGTACATTTCCTTAGTGTTCAGAATTAACGTGTTTCCTGGGGGATAGGAGGGGCAAAGGAGAAGGAGGAAGCTTTGCTCTTCTGGATGAACAGCTGCAACCCACCATACATCAGAAGTAACTGCTGCAAATTGGGATTGCTGTGCCACTGTTCTTTAGAAAAAAAGATAAAGCCCTGGAGGGACACTCTCCATCTTTCCAGTGTTGCAGCAGGGAGGTCTGTTAGCTCAGGTGTTGAGCAGTGCACAGCTCAGGTCTGTGTCTGTGTCCGACCACCACACGCAGACCTATGGGATGTGGCAGAGATAGCAGTTCCAGCTCTGTTGTGGCCTTCCTGGGCCTCGGGCAGAACTTTCTTCTGCTCCTCAGTGCTCTGAGCAGGCAAACACAGCACAAGGATTGCTGAGCTGACCGCTTCTTCTGAACACAGCTCACCCAGCTGGGCAGCTGCTTCTGCACAGCACTTAGATCAGGTTTTAGCTGTTACCTGCTTCAGGCACTTAAGGGAAGCAGAGAGCCTCTGCAACCCATACATCACCAAAAATCCACTGCAGCTGGCTAGCGTACTTGATTACATTCTCTGCTGACGTGTAAAGGAAAAAATGGTCAGGAGGGAGCAAACAGAACTGTAGAATTCTCAGCTCATGCTTGTAAACATTCAGAAAAGGTTTCTTGTGTCTCTGAATGCTGTCAGCTGTGTGAGACTCAGCTTAGTTAGCCATGGGTGAGAGTGGGAAGAACTGGGCACGAGTGTTTCCAGAAACAAACAGGTGTGCATCTACGTCTGCATGCTTAGGGGAGATGTTCTCTGGCAGTACTTAAACTCTGTTGATGCTAAAGAGTGTCTGCGCTGATATTCGCAGCTGAAACATGCTGACATCTCAGTGCATGCCCTGAGCATCCCCAGGAGATTTCAGGCTGCTCGTACAACTCAGCTGGAGCAGCGGAGCGCTGGGGATGCTTCTGCAATCCCAGGCAGCTGCCCGTGGTGCTCAGCAGGCAGCTCTCCTTGCAGGTGGTTCCGGGAGGGGGCAGCACCTCCGTTTGCATCTCCTTCACCCCTCAAGTCCTCCCAGAGCCCGTGGCTGAAGTGCTGTGTGAAGGGCTTGTGCTGGGATACATGAGCCTGGATGATAAGGTAAGATGAGCATCGCAGCAAGGCTAAAGATGACAGGAAAATAAGAGATTGCCATCCTGCGATTTCATGTCCAGGCAGCTGTATGCCTGGCCACTCTAAAGACAGTCCTCTTCCCACAGACCCATGCATCCTTCTTTAATTAGGGTGTGAATCCAGACAACGTAGCTCTCCTCTGGGAAACCTCTTTGCAAACCTGCAAGTGCAGCTCGCAGACTGATGGGAGGCTTGAACAGTGTTTGAAGCTTTTCCCTTAGATGCTCTGACACGAATCACTGCAACAGTGCAAGGTGTAAGGAACGAATTGTGACTGAGTTGATAAAAACACCCCTAACGTTCCTTACCCCTGGAGGAAGCATTGCCTGGATTGTCACTGTCGCAGTGTCCAGTTGTTGCTCATCCGTTGCTTTTCCTTACACGCTGCCATCACACCTTACAAACAGGCAGTGCGTTACCAAGCAGAATCCCACTTTGGGTAACGCCTCCTTAGGCTGAAAGCAGGCTTTCCTGTTTTGGTGCTGTCATTTATACATCACCTCTGTTTTCACTGCATTGTCAGCTCGCAAGGGCAGTGCCCGACAGAGTCCATCGCAGACACGGTTACGACGCTGCTCCGTTACGGGTTGACATGTGTGCTTCTGTAAGGCAAGCTCTGTAAGTGCCAGTATACACTGACAGCACTCGGAGTAAACCTGGAGGCTTGAAGGGCTCTGACCAGCTCCCGTTCTTCACACTCAGGTTGAAAGTGGACACTGGTCGTGATGGAGGAATGGTGTTTCATTCTATGGCAAGCGACCTCATACCCGATCAGCCTCTGTTAGGAGTGAGTACCTCGTGCACTGATGTGTTCAGCTGGTTTGTGCTGCTGGGAATATTCACAGCTATACCCACACGCTTTTTAAAGCACATCTTTATCACCACTGTCAGCACGCTGCAGTCTTTACGTAACAAGATATGTAAACCAAAAGGATTGAGAGCACTCTTCTTAAGCAGATAAATAAGTGCTTAAGAGCTTGTTTTTATGACATAAAGGTCTGATAGGAGAATGAGACTTAGAGCAGCGTGGTCAGTTCCTGCAACCTTTGTCACTAGAAGACTTTCACCTTATTACGTTATTTGTATTTGGGGTATTTAGACGCTTTGAAAACATTGGGCTTCTTTGGGACAGAGTCCTTCGGATCCCTGGTGCTGCTGAAAGCACAAAGCTCTCAAGGGAATGGCAACTAACCAGTGTGAATCATGTCTCTACCAGGTTTTGACAGAGTCAGTGCTGACTCAGAGCCTGAAACTCATCAATTGCACTAAGGTTCCTCTGTACTTCAGGCTCCTCCTGTCTGCACCCTTCAGCCTGGCCGGCACAGATCTCAAAACATCCCACAGAGAGGGGGAAGGAACAGAACAGCAACCACAGCTTGTGCTTTACCCACAGCAAAACATGCTGGTAGGCTCAAAAATAACAATCCTCAGCCAGAATAGATAGTTTAGTAATTGGTGTGTTAGCAAAACCCAGATGAACCACAAGAAAAACAACCAGCAGAGACATCTTCCAGAGTCAGGGGAAATAGTGGTGTTAGCAAATGGTAATTACAGCAATTTAGGTACAAAATATGTTTCCACTGTGGCCTTGCTGTGCTTTTCTCATCAATTCTGACCCTGCTGCCTCACAGAAAACTCTGTGTGGTTTCTGGACCTCACCTTAAATCAATAGCCAAATGCATGCTGAATTAATTGAAAGACTTCCAAAACTTATGACCTCTCATTTCCTTAATTAGATGCAGACAGTGCAAAGTGAGGGGGAAAAAAAATGATTAGCTTGGGGTGTATGCAGCAACGTTAAAGGAAGCAAAATCTTGGATTAAAGAATGATCTCGGGTGCAAGAAATGAACGACCCTCAGCTGCATTTTGAAGCATGCTTCTCATTTTCAGAGCTCACCCTGACTTAAAAAGGCACACAGGTCTTGATTCTGCGTGTGCCAGAAGAAAGAAGACATCACATTTTTAATATCTTTGGGAATATGGTATTTGTAAGCTCAGGAACTGAACACCTTTGCTAAGTGAATGTTTCTCCATCGTGGTTCAGCAATTAGCTGTTCACCTTTCACCGTTACACTGTACTGTTTTCATGGGAAATAGCTGTGTTTCTTTTTTCTTTTTTCCTTTAATGTCCATTAAGGTGCTTTATTCCTGTGGGAATTTGGTTGCTGGCATGACACCTTAGTGTTCCAATGGGAAAACATGCGTTCAGGCCTTTGGGAACTGCTTCCTTTGGATTTCCTGCACGTGGTGCTGTCTTTTTTCACAGCCATCTGCATTCCTCTTCCCGCAGGTCAAAGTGTCGTTCCACACCACTCTGGAGTTGCTCACGTATCAGCATTCACCAGATACCCAAATCATTCCTGGGTTCCAGGTGCTCCAGTACGAGAGCGGAGAGAGGAAGCTGAACTTCAGTCAGAATCTGATCATTGAATACAGTAACGGCAGCACCCAGGTAAGATGAGGCTGGGGCTGTGTTTTCTCAGCATCTTCGACTCCAAACGAGCCTTCCCAGGGCACTGCAGGGAGCAGCAGTGTCTCAGTGAGCTGCCTCCTGCAGCACTCGGGGCCTTGAAAATCCCAGCTCTTGCAGTACACTGCAGGCATTTATTTATTTTTTCCTCACACCAGCTAATTCTGAGGTCTGTAAAGATCCAAGCACCACCACTAAGATACAGCCAACTTAATGTTCGTGGGCAATCTGCACGAACTGATGATGACTCACAGCGGGCTGCATACAGCCCTCAGGGATGACAAGATGTGGTAACGTCTGCATCCCCACAGAAAAGCCTAAAAACAAACCGGAACGTTCCCTCTGTGTCTGTTAAGAACACGGTGTCTGGTCTGAAAACCTGCCCTCAAACAGTAAAACCAGCAACAACTTAATTCACTCAAAGCTGTAGAGTGGGGAATAGACCCTGTGGCAAAAGAGTGCAGAATCTAAGTACTCCTGATGTAGTGCTCGAGGTAAAAATGACCCAGCTGGAACACATAGAAAACAGTACAAAAATTAAGGTGTCCAGTTGTTTTCTTTCCCTTTTCTCTCTTCTCTAGCTGGTCCCACTGACTGCATACCTTACAGTCCCGGTTCTGGAGCTGTCTTGCACCATGATTGATTTCAAGACCTGCTTTGTTGCACAGACCAAGACCGAACATGTCTTCCTGTGTAACAGGAGTGGCTGCAGAACTTACTGGACTGCTTTGCTAGGTATTTGGGTTTTGCAATTGGATCTCCTTGCTACCTAGTGTTCACTCAACCCTCAGCCAATCTGCAACGACCACGTTCACTCCAAACACACTGGGTCTGCTTCTGTTCCTGCTGTTGTGGGATTTCTGCTGTTGTTTCGGTTTTCTCTACCGATTTCAGCCTTTAGATTTAACCAGACGATCACATCACAACCAGCAGAGGACATGTCTGTTTATAACACAATCCCAGGAGGCGACGAGGAGCAGCAGCAGCTCCTTGTGAGGGCTTTTTTATGCCTAATAGGATTAACAACAGATTGACTTCATAGGAGAGAAGAGCAGGGCCTTATTATTCAGAGCACGCTGCCCTTGGTGAAAGGATGAAAATAGAAACTGGCCACTTGCATAGAATGCTTGTGACAGTGCAAGAAGCGATGCATTTATTAGTTGGCAGGCAAGGAGGTGTACTGTTTTGAGTGCTATGTGCTGTACCAACCTATGTAAGAGATTCTGTGTTGTGTTGTTTGCCTTCATTCAGATCAACAAGAAAGACATGATGACCTGGAGGTATTTTCTGTCTCCCCTGCTAATGGCATCCTGGAGGCGCGTGAAGGGGAGCAGCCCACCAAAGACATGCTGCACATCACCTTTACTGCAAGGTACGGTGAGCAGAGCTGAAATCCTGCTGTCAATCCCTGAGAAGCCCAGGCCTGCAGTGAGAAGTCACTGAGAGCAGCCAGGAGTGCTGCTGTGTCCTTGTGTCAGCAGCTTCTGACAGCTGCTAATCCTGTTTCCAGCTGCTGCTTTCTCCATAGAACCTCACTCCTTGTCCTGCTCCCGCATATGGGATTTCTTTTAGACTTCTCACCCCGAATTTCAGGCGTGCTATTACAGCAGTTGGTATGACATCCTGTAGGACTGGATTAAATCCCCACCCATTGGGTGATATCTTCATTGGAGCACCAATCTCAGGCCTGCACTTCAGGGCAGAGGCTGATACAGCGGTTAACTCCTTTGTGCATCCATCCCCTTGCAGAGATTAAGGGAAAAATGTGCCCAGAATAGTTTAGAATTCCAGTTAAGACACGTTCTTGTCTTGCCTGAAGGGGTGAACTCCTTGCAGCCGCTCTCAGAGGTCCTTCATTTCAGTTTAGGTGCTGTAAAAGGAACTTTCTGAACTCCTGTACTTCCAACTAGTTCCTAATAAGCAAATAAATAGAGCAAAATCCAAACGCTACTGCAGTGATGCCATTCGTTTTGCTCTTGTTTTAGCCTGGTGCAACGTTCAGACTGAATCACAACGTTGGGTGGAAAAAAATATATATCAGTGTTTCAGTTGCCTTTAGCCCAAAGGTTTTCCTTTGGCAGTTGTTTTGCATCTGCTCGAAGCTCTTCATTTTGTCTGCCAACAGATTGTTTCAGGCACGCTGCTGCACCTACCAGAGAGCACAGACCTTACAACCTGGACTCAGTTGACTGCCGACTCCAGAAAGACAAGGGATTAAGCTTGTCTGTCACAGGAAGGCATCATCATCACATCAAAGCAGTGCGGGCATTTGCTCCCAAACAGTGCTAACCCCTCAGGAGAGCTTCGTGTTATTTCTTTAACTCAGATTGACTTCCACACCAACAAGTTCTTCTTTCAACGATGAAAGCAATAACCCAGTGTCTTTAGTTGAGACTAGCATGGTTTAAAACACTCCCTGTGCAGCCACAGGATATGAAACTGAAGCCAGATTACTATCCCAGACCTGACACTGATGTTAGAGAGTGGCAGTGACAGGGAGCAGTTTGTACCTTACAGTGCTGTTCTCTCCTTTTTCTTCTCTACAGAAACTAATCTCATCCTGAAACACGTAACAGAACTGTCTTATCCTCCCTCTCCTTTTTAGGAGTAACACTGAATACAGAACAATCCTGACAGTTACTGGGATGCTGGGAGAGAAGCCTTGCAAGCTACAGATCAGGGGACAAGGAACACACGATGGGAAGTACGAAGACATGTATTTGATTTAAGCAAGACAATGGGGGACAAATGTCAAGGTAACAAATCAGCTGCAAAAGCAGCGTCAGCTGAGCCTGAAACTTTAGAAGAATAAAACGTTAAGTTATGAGGAGGAAAAAAAACCCAAAACCACTCGTGGTACTTTGAAAAGTCACAATCCTATCCTGTGCCGTGACTTGTATTGCTGCGATAAGCTTATCATTAGTTGCAGGGCTAAGATGATGTTTCAAACTGCAAACCAGCCATGGTAACTGTCAGGCCAAAGCAATGTTGCATAGCAAAGTGTGCTGCAAATTGCAGTTGGAACTACTGCTTTAAAAAGATTTTTGCTTTACCTTTCTTTTTTTTTTTCCCAAATGTTTTCAGTACTACTTTAGCTAAAGGTCACTGACATTCCCTCTTCTGAGGTTGTTAAGTTCTCTACTCCCATTGTGCGAGGGGAGAAAGGGGCTGCAGTCCACACTGGAAAAGAAGAAAAGATGGTATCTCTCTTCTGCCTACATTAAAGCAGAACTTATTTCGTGCATAGGAAGGAACCTCAGTGCTCACAAAAGACCCTGACACTGCTACTGCCCCTCTACCCCCTCTAAATCATTCCATCTTTATGTCTAAATGCATGTGAGGCTGCTGGGTGAGGCTGGCTCCAGCCAATCATGACCTTCAAATAACAATCAAAATAAAAAGAACACAAACATAGTGCAGGAGACCATTTGTATTATTAAGTAAGTGCAAAAACAAGAGCCAGGACAAAGAACCTCGGTCTATTACAGATTTAAACTTCCTGACATGACAGAGATGATCACTGCGTTTCTTTTTCAATCCACGAGCTGAGAATTTCAACGATCTTTTTATTTCTAAGAGGGAGAACAGGTAAGATTTTACAAGACAAAAATCGGTATTAGCACTGAAGTACTGAGATGTTGCTGAAGTTCGTGTAGTGCTGAAATCTGCTTTATATAAGAAAAAAGCTCATTAGACCTAAACTCATCTTTTCATTAGAGTCACACAAGCTCACAGTTAGAAATACATTGTAAAAGCTGGACGGCCACTTTCAAACTCCTGATTTCTATCCAATTCTTCAGTACCTTTGCATTCAGGCACCCCACCAGCCTGCTTGTACCTTGCTCCCCTGTAAATGACTTTCTGGCCCTTCCACTCTGCCCCCACGGGACGTCTGAGAGCAGCAGTGGGTGAATAAAAATATACAAAGCTAAAGCACGTCCTCGAGGACGCGGGGGCTCTAAGACAACAGCCAACTCGTGGCTGACGGGGCAGGTGGGGTCAGGTTAGCAAGGAAACGTTAAGTCTTTGCCCTGCTTTCAAAATAAGCCTTGCCAGACTTCCTGCGAGATGGGGAACTCTTCAAGGAAATTCTGGGAGAGCCATTTCCTCTGCAATAACTTTTCCATGAGAAGTGGTGGCTTCAGAAGATTTGTTTTTAGAAGATCTGGGGCACAGTGAACTGCACCCCAATAATACTCAGATAAAGGGATGAATCAGATTAGAAGTATCCTTTAGAAATCACCACCACAGGGCCTGAACTTCAGCTGGACTCATTCCTTTTCTCACATTAGGTTGCTTTTCAGCTCTGAAGCAAGAGCTGGTTTTCATTCTCCCACCCGCTTATTAGACCCAAATGATTCATTCTGCTTCACGTTTCGAGCCTGAAATTTGTATACTTGCTAACAAAAACCTGAATCCACTTGATTTCACAGTGCAAATCATTTGCTAGTCCTGGAGAAGGCAGAGAATGAGCTGCTGCGATGGGCTGGAGTTTAGTTCCCTGGATACTCAAATACTGCTGCAGCTCCCATGCCAGTTCCAATGCACATTGACACAACACCGTACGCTCTGAAATGAAAGAATACACGGAATCAGGATAAACATCAGGCTTGCAGCACCTGGCAGGACCAAAATCCAGCAGTTTTCAGCTATCCACTGCTCCCCAGCGTCACCATAAAATCCTCACTCCACGTTCAGAGCTATCAGAGGGATGGGAAAAGAGCAAAACCCAAACTTGCTGGTTACTTCCATGCCTAAATTCCTTTTGGACACATTTAAGGCCACTGCTGCTGTTCGGTGCTCACCTTTTCCCTCTACGCTTCAACTCGTTGAGCAAAGTGACAACCTGACGAGCGCCAGTGCAGCCCAGGGGGTGCCCCAGTGCTATTGCTCCTCCCAAGGGGTTGACCTTCTCCATGGGAATGCCCAGCTTCTCAACGCAGTACACAGCCTGGAAAGACAGGGAGCTGACTCATGGGGATGCTCTCACCTGTCAGCTCTCAGCTCTCCTGCAATTGAGAACTCAAGAGGGCCGCAGAGTGGACTGGAGATGTCCTCCCATACACAAAGGGGGTCAGCAAAGAGCTGGGCAGATGGTCGCAGGCAGGTCTAGGTGCTCCCAAAGGCCTGTGCTCAAAATGAGTTTAGCCCAGTGACGTTTTCTTTGACATAAAACCCACACAGTTGTGTCAGTTGCTCTGAAAGGATTTTAGTATTAAACAGGCAGGATTTAGAGGCCCGGCTTCAGCTCAACTCTGCCACTGGAAAGCAGGTGACTACATTGCAAAGCCAAAGCACACAGAGCAAGCTCAATCTATCAACTTTATCTCAAACCAAGCCCACGGGCTTTCAACATGCAAGTCACACACTCGTGGACGACACGAGTGAAGTTTCTTCATTACGGATGCTCAAACTGCAACACACTGACATAACCCAGTAACAAATCACAGCCCTTGTGAAACAGCAACTGCCCAGGTTGGTGTGAGGATGCAACCATAATGCTCACACTCCTGAGTGGTGGAGTGTTCTCTGCTTTTTGGGTTTGTTTCCTCTTTTGCTATCAACAATCTCAAGCGATGCAGACAATGCCCTGCTTATTTTTACTTGAAGAAAACGAAAGCAGCCTGCTCGTGTTCTTAGCACTTGGCCAAAGAAATGTAATACGTGGAACAAGTCCAAATCTGAATTTTGAGACCAAACTGAAACATGGTGATTCAAACCAATTCAAAACAGTGTAACAACTCAAAAAGAATGATGAGGATCACTCACCTGGCTTGCAAAGGCTTCATTGATTTCATATATATCAATGTCATTCAGAGTCAGACCTACGGTTCAGAAAAGTAATGATTTAGAAGATATTTCTGCCCTATCACTGCATCAAAGGGAATAACTCAAAGTCTTCATTTATGAGTTCTACCCCACAGACAGCACAAAGAGAGGACCCAGGCTCCCGGTGGGAAGTTCATCTGCATGTTTACGTACAGCAGTACCTAAAGACTGCAAAACATCACAGTCCTTGGTGTCCCATCACTGAGTTTGAGAAGATTCCAATTCAATTTGATTTCTTTGCAGAGAGGTTAAAGATCGAAGGGTATTTTGAGACAGAAAGTATAGCCAAGCCTGCGACCACAGTGACGACAGGGAGACACAGCAACAATCACAAGCTATTTAACCCCGTGAGTATGGTAAGAACCATGGGGAAAGCCTGTTCCACTGGGACAGAGTCTGGCTCAGCCCTGTGCTGAACAGTGAGTGACGAGCGGTTCCTTACCCGCCTTCTGCACAGCAACAGGGATGGCGTAGGCCGGTCCTATGCCCATCACATCCGGGGGCACTCCAACCACAGCAAAGGACCTGAGCACTCCCAGGATGGGCAGGTCCAGCTGCACGGCTTTGGAGCGCTTTGCCAGCAGGACGGCGGCCGCCCCATCGCTCACCTGGCTGGCGTTCCCTGTTGGAAGAAATGTGTGAGCACCTCCTCCGCCCCTGCACGCGGTATGGGAAGGCAGGCAAGCCAGAGGAACGACAGCAGGTTAACAGAGCTGACCTGCTGTAGTGCTGCCATTCTCCTTGAAGGCGGGCTTCAGCTTTGCCAGACCTTCCAGGGTTGTAGAGGGCCTGACCCCTTCATCCTGGTGCACAGTGATTGTCTTCTGATTACCCTCGTTATCTAGGACGGTGGTCTTCACTGGAACAATCTCAGCTTTAAACAGCCCCATCTGCTGAGCTTTTGCTGCTCTGTTAAAAGCACAGAAGGTTAAAGTAACTTCTGAGCGAGATCCCATTCCCATTTTAATTCATAAAATGTAAATATTTGGTATTTCCAAATAAGGGGGATTAAGAGCTGAAGGACAGCTCAGTAACCTCACAGGCATCCTGAGCCAAAGGGCAGAAAACTGCTCCTTCCTCAGGTGAGAGGTGAGGATGGCGTTCACATACCCTTTTGTGCTATCAGTTCAATGTCAGTTAGGACGCCTGGCATGCCAAGTTCCTCAGAAGCAGGGCCAGAACGTAAAGGTTAACTGGCCTGAGCAGTGGCTTCCCATATTAGACAAATAATTGGACCGGGACGATGCTCAAACAGAATTCTGAAAGTCAGATGAACTCTCTGATGCCATCAGCTTTAACGTCTCACCCACCTCCACACACCCCAGGGACTCCAGGGGTCCGCTTACTTTGGCAACAGTTTACGCCAAGAGGAAGGTTATTATAGGCAGAACTGGACCCACTCGAAGCCAAACACCTGCAGCACAGCGAAGCCACTCGGATCAGCTCAGCAGTTCTCCACACACAGCTGTTTTCAGATATTTCCTCTAAGGAAGGATTCCTTGTGCTGTGGCACTCACATTCAGATTAAAATGACACCGAGCCAAAGCTGCTATGAAAATACTGAGCTATACAGCAATCCCATGGCAGCTGTATCCTTTACATTCTGATGAACACAGGTGCACTCAGTGCTCCGACTTGTGTGCCCAGGGCAGCTCTGGGCTCCTTAGCACACAACCCCAGATACACAATGGTTGGACTAGAAGATCTTAGTGGTCCTTTCCAACCTCAGTGATTCCATGGCCTCATGCTTCATGACCCACTGCTAAGTTTTGAAAGCCAAGATGAAGTTTGTACTTAACAACTCACAGAAGGAGCAATGTTTTATTGTTGCCATTGTGGGGTTTTTTTTTCCCTTTCTCTTATTTATTCCTTCACCAAAAGGTAAAAAAAGTAATCAAAGTAAAAGGCACTTACTTCTGTTGGGAGGCCAAGGCAAAGGCATCCTGCTTCTTCCGAGAAATTCCAAACTTCTCTGCCACGTTTTCTGAGGTTATTCTGGGCAAAACAACATCAGCAAAATCAATCCAATGACAAATCTAATGAAGCTTCTGCCAGAACAACCCAAGCTACAGGCAGTGGCTCCAGTCACCTACCCCATAGGAATGAGGCAATCGCGGGCTTTGCTGTTTTCCATCATGCTGGAGCTGATATCACCAGGATTATTTCCACTTCTGAGGGACATTGTTTCCACACTAAACACAGGAAAGACTGGAAGTTACTACCACTGCTTCCATTTCTAATGACTGTCCAATTGTTACTCAGCAGCATTCTTCCCTACAGAAACACAGCCAGTAAGTGGAAACTGCCCGAGGCAGAAGCTCTTCAAGCAACAATATACAATTAGCACTAAAACTAAATTGGTCCTCCTTTCATTATAATAGGGTATAAATGTCAACAGTTAATTTCTCATGTTCTACAGCAAGGAACTGCTGACCATACTGGCACTTCTGTCTTCAGATGTGCTAAGAAGCCTAAGGTTCAACAACTGCCTGAAAGGATGCAGTGAGGTGGGGGTCAGCCTCTTCTCTGAGGTAACAGCAATAGGATGAGAGGAAATGGCCTCAAAATAGGCCAGGCAAGGTTCAGGTTGACAGGAAAATCTTCTCCAGAAGAGTGATCAGACATTGGCACAAGCTGCCCAGGGAGGTGGCTGAGTCACCACACCTGGAGATGGACAAGAAACATGGGAATGTGGGACTTAGGGACATGACTGAATGGGCAATATGGTGGTTGGTAGGTGGACGGTCAGTCTAGATGATCTTACAAATCTTTTCCAACCTTAATGATTCAATGATTCCGTGACAGCCAGGAAAAGGCCACATACAGCTCGAAAACCAGTTGCAGTGTAACACCATGAACTAGTGTGCAACCCATGACAAAGAGACTGCAGCGAGTCGTGCCACTTGCATTTTGCAACACGAAGAATTTCAGACATGGATCCCAGAGGCTGCAGCCTTTGACCTACAAGTGATTGAGCAGACTGCAAATACCCAATATTACTTCATAAATATAAAGCCACTGTTTAGACTGGCACGCTCTTGAACGGTTAATCCAGAGTGTGAACGCTAAGATGGGAAGAGAATTTGAATTCTACTCTGTGTCACATAAATAAAGAGCAAGCAGCAAAGAAAATATCCCTGGAAAATATAAGATATCCCTGAGCAGAGGTTGGACCAGGTGACTTCCAGAGGTCCATTCTGTGAAGGACAGCACCTCTTTCCTGGGAGGAACACAGATCTGCTTGGAAGGGATCCTCATACATGAGCAGAAATACAGAGCACTGCTTTCACAAAAGCCTCTGTAAGTGCCATAAAAAGGTATTCTTACCCACAGGCCATGCCAATGTCATACGACCCATTTCGGATGCCACCTGTAAGAGCAGTGCAACAATCCACTGAGAACTCACAACAGCAGAAGACATTATCACTGCTTTTACTGCTCAGAGAGATTGGAGGACAAATCAACAGGATACATGAGCACATGGGGAGGGTCTCCAGCCCGAGGGCCCATAATACTCCACAAACTTACCAGCTATATTGATAATGGCCTGTAACCCAGAGGAGCACTGCCGGTTCACACTCGAGCATGGCACCGTCTCTGGGATACCACTAGAACACAAGATAAAGACTCAGCATTGAGAAGCACACAGCAAAGCAAACCCCTTGAGAGAACATTGAGCCACCTGATTAAACTTTAACCCTCTCTCTGCTCGAGACAGATCCCATTATGCATCTGTTGACCTATTTGGCCCTGCACCAAGAGAAAGCAAAGTTCATCGATGATTTCCAAACTCGATTTGCAAGCAGCTCTGTGCCAGTTTCCCCAGGTCTACCTTCAGAAAGCGCTCTGTAAGCAGTCCCTCTCCCCGCGTCAGCTTGGTCACTGGCACTGCTGTTTGATAGAAGCCTGATTAGTGGGCAAAAGGTGATGTGCCTCATTGCAACCTATGACCCAGTGCTGCTCTGTAGCCAAGACCCAAGAAGGAACCTCGATGAGGTGAGGGTTTACCTTAGGAACTGTGCAACTCTTGCAATCAAAGCGCCAGCTCCCGGCTGCAGCACGTTTCCTGGGTGCAAAGACACGGGCCCGGTCAGTCAGCTGCACTGCCCTCACCACGCAGAAGGATGCTGAAGGGATGTTAGCATCACCATGTCGGTGGTCAGGTGCCATAGGGCACGAGGTCAGAGCCCAACCCCTCGATGGGACATGAGGATGTCCTGATTTCGTAACACTGGTGGGTATCATGAGATGTCGAGAAATCCAACAAAGTAACTTGACACACTAATGCAATATATCAAGCAGGTATTCCCTTTATTATCACAGTGCTGGGTGCATGGGGGATCTCTCCAGCAAACACGCACACCAAAGAGAGAAACGAATACCTATGTAAAGGTATAGCACACGCATATTCATCACATTCCGAACCCTGGTTATCGAGGGGATTAAACCTAAGGGTCAATTTTGCTGTAACTTTTCAAACCTTGAAGGGGGAGAGCTCCTCACCATTCCTGTGGGCGTTTTGTTTAGGAGCGACATCTGTTTGGTTCTCTTGTTGGGATGACAGGACGTCTGTCCTGCTTTCTTATCGACAAGTTTAGCTGCCTCCACGTTCTTATATTAGTTTGATTTATGCCCACTCCCACTTCTAAGCTTTGTTCTCTGTGTAACATATCGGGCCCAAGAGATAAACCAGCAGGGAGTGGCACCTTTGTTGCCATGTATAAGTATTACATTGGTCCTTATTGGTGATAGCTTCTCCAAGCCGTACCCCGAAAAAGACTCCTTGCCCCTGCTTCTGCTTATCTTTACAACATAACAGAGGCACTGAGGTGCTGTGACAGCCACCTAGATGCTGTGCAGTTGTCTCTGCCATAGAGAAGCCGTTCTCCTGGGTCAGGAGCCAGCAGCAGCTCCGCAGCACCCGGCACTCACCAACGCAGATGTCACCCAGCACCTCGGGCCGCAGGTGGACGTCCCGCAGGACAGCAGACATGACAGCAGACAGCAGCTCGTCGGGCGTGGTATCCTACAAGCACACAACCACACAACCCAAGGGGTTGGAAGAGATCACGGAGTCCAACCCCACTGCCCAAAGCAGCTCCCACGAGCATCCTGAACGTCTCCAAAGAAGATCCAGCACCTCTCCGCTCAGCTCCAGCTGCCGTACCTTGAACCCTCCTCGCTTGGCGCGGCCGATGGCGGTCCTCCTGCCGTGCACCACCACCACATCGTCGGGGCTGACGGCCGTGGCCGTGCTCCCGCACGGGGCGGCCCTCACGGCGCCCGCCCCGGCTCCCGCCAGGTGCCCCAGCACCGCCCGGACGCGCCGCGCCGCTCCTCCGCCCGGCTGAGCCGCCGCCATCTTGTCCGCCTCAGCCAGCCCGCCCCGCGTTCCCGCCCACGTCCGTCCGCCTGAGGGTGGGCGGATCCGTGAGGCAGCGCGGTGTGGGGAGAGGATGAGGGGAGGGGTCACCATCCCTGGAGGTGTTCACGGACTGGCGGAATTGTTGGAAGGGAGCTCCAGAGATCATGGAGTCCAACCCCCTGTCAGACCACCTCCCCGCCCAGGCTGCACAGCTCGGCGTCCTGAACGTCTCCAGAGCAGGAGATCCACCACCTCTGTGTGCAGCTCCAGTGCTCCGTCACTGCACTGGGAAGAAGTTGCCACACACATCTGTGCAGAACTTCCTGTGCTTCAGTCTGTGGCCATTTCCCCTCATCCTATCACCACACGCTGCTGAGAAGAGTCCGGCCTCGTCCCTTTGCTCTTCAGATATTTACAGACGTGGATCAGATCCCCTCTGATCCACAGCCCCAGCTCTCTCAGCCTTTCCTCATATTGAATGTGTTCCACGCCCTTCATCATCTTTGTAGCCCTCCGCTGGACTCTTTCCAGCAGATCCCTGCCTGTTTTGTACCGGGCAGCCCAGAACTGGACACAGTGCTCCAGATGAGGCCTCAGCAGGGCAGAGTAGAGGATCACCTCCATTGATCTGCTGGCCACGCTCATTTTAATGCACCCCAGGATCCCACTGGCCTTCTCAGCCACCAGGGCACACTGCAGGCTCATGGCCTGCCTGTCATCCACCAGCACACCCAGGTCCCTCTCCTCAGAGCTCCTGTCCAGCAGCTCATCCCCCAACCAGCACATTAAAGACTGAGGGTTAAAGACATGGCGCTGAGGGATGCGATCAGTGGGCACGGTGGGGTTGGGCTGGGGTTGAACTTGGGTCACCTCAGTGGTCTCCTCCATCCTTAATGACCATACAGCTCTCTGCACCCACCCCTTCCAGCCCCAATACAAAGCCACACAGAGCCGAGGGGTCCGAGCCGCACGTGTTCATTATTGGGGTACAGCCGCCAGCCCCGGCTGCTCAGGGCGGTCACTCTGGGCTCTGCAGCCCCGTCACGCCCTGGCACAGCTCTGCTATGTACAGTGGTTGCCTACTGATAACTGTCCCGATAAGAAGGAATTATACAGATGCATAGGCTACACGGTAAAGATGATATACAATATCACACTGGAGCCTTTTCCCGACGAAAGGAAAACGTTTCTCTACGCTACACGGTGACACCGCGCAGAGAGCTCTCACACACGCTGTGGCCGAAATAAAATATATATATATATATATATATAAAAGAAATTTACATGGCATAATATTACATTCTCTTTTCCTACTCTGTACATCAGAACACTGCGAGGGTTTTAAAAAAATTAAAAGGCAAAGGCACCTGAGGAGCGAGTCACACACGCACTTACACACACACACGTACGTACATACACACACGAGCCAGGGGACCAGGCCTTCCAAAGGGAGCACGTTTCATCGAATCGTGGCATCATGTAATCGTAGAATGGTTTGGGTTGGAAGGGACACTAAAGCCCACCCAGTCCCAGCCATGGGCAGGGGCCCTCCCCAGCACATCAGGCGGCCCAGGGCCCCATCCAAGCAGACCGTATCATCAGGGATGGGACACCCACAGCTCTCTGGGCAGCTGTGTCAGGGCCTCACCGCCCTCATCATGCAGAATTCCCCCTAACACCTAATCTAAATCTACCCTCTTCAGTTTAAAACCATTCCCCCTCGTCCTGTCAAGACTTGAGAAACTCATTGGCTTCCAGGGACCCTGTGCTTATCCCCTGTGGGATTTCCAGTAGAGTAGTGTTGGTCAAAGAGGCCAAAACCCAACTGTGATCTCAACTTTCTCCTGCAGGGCTGATGCCACTCGGAGTGACGGGCAGCCAGCAGCTCCTCTCTGCCTAATTTCAGGGACTCCTCCTGCAGCTCCACACACACACACACACACACACACACACACACACACACACACACACACAGTGTCACCACGGCTGCTGCATAATTGTGCCCGACTCCATACTTTGTGCCGAGTCGAGCGTCACTCCTTGATTGTAACCGCTTTAAGGCACAGATCAGTATTGAACGCCGCACCGCTGCAGATGCTGCCGCCTCCAGACGGGTTCCCTCCCCGTTGTGACACCTGGATCCCCCGGCTCTGCAGTCTGAGGATCATCTCCTCTAGCCTGGCAGAAGCCCGGTGCGTTCCTCTGTGGTGATGGTCACTGCACATCTGCTTCCTCCGCTGGTCCCGGGGTTGCTGGTAGGGGACAGATGTGATCCAGTACACTTTTCCCAAGAGATTAGTGACACGGCGAGCGGGCACTGCTGATGGGAGGAGGCTGCTCACTCTGAGGCCGACACAGATGGGATGGCCGGGAAGTCCCTTGTTCCGCACTCCTGGTGGTGGCCACCATCCCCAGCCTCCCACGGTCCCGTGCGTGGCTTCAAAATCCAACAGGGCAGCGGCCGCCAAGGTAGTGACGAGCAAGAAAGGACCTGTGGGGCCACCAGCAGGACGGCCCGGTGCCGAGGTCTGAACGCGGAGTGCAAAAGGGCCGCAGGTTGGGCAGCATTTCCCAGCCGGGGCTCAGAGCCCGCAGTTGACGAAGGGGTGCCTCAACAGGTCCTCGGCCGTCGGCCTTCGCTTCTCCTCCACGAAGATCTGCTTGAGGAAGTTGCGGCAGGAGCTGGAGACGCCGTCGGGGAGCTGGGGGTTGGTCGGCTGGGTGGCGATCTTAAAAATAGCCGCCATGGCTTCGAACTCTGCCCACGGCGGCTTCTCCGTTAGCATCTCCACCACGGTGCAGGCCACGCTCCTGCAACAACAGACACACGCGGGGGTGAGAGAGCAGGCGGGGGGCTGGGCAGCACTGCTCACAGGGCCCGCTGCTCCCACAGCGAGAGCGGACTCGCACGCCTCGTCCTGCAGCTGGTGGCTGATTCTGAAAGGCTGCACCGGATCCCACCGGATCTAGGCTGCATTTAGCTAACCTAAAATCAGGGCCACCAAAACTCAGCAGCTCTTCTGATAACGCTTTGTTATCAGCCTGTTTCTCAGACTTGAGCAGCAGCTACAGGGTGGAGCCGCACATGGCCCTAACATATCAGGCCATGCTGACAGTTTTGAGTGCTTCTCTTTGGAGACCTTCAGCTACAGCTCACTCCCTCTGAATATCTGCACAGTCGATCCTACATTCAGCTCCCATTTTCATCCTTTGCATTGCTCTGTCTTCCAAACACTTAGCTACGCCTGCTGCTCCTGCTACAACTTCCCACAGGGATTGTTTAAGCGGCAGTGGTGGGATGTGCAGTGTAATCCTTACCACACATCAGCTTTCCTTCCATAGCCTTCCCCGCTGATAACCTCCGGGCTCATCCAGTACGGTGTTCCTGTGACAGATTTAATCCCAGTCCCAGACATACAGATGGTCTGGATGCGTTTGCTGGCCCCAAAATCTCCAAGTTTCACATTTCCAGCAGAGTCTCTCAAAATATTGGCACCTAGGGATGCAAAGCAACAACAAAAAACCCCAAGAGATGAAGCAGCAAGTTAGCCGAGCAGCAACAGCGAGGACAGCAGGAAGGGCAGAGGCAAAAAGCTGCACAAAAGCTGGGGCAAAAATACCTTGAACAGCAGATCCCAGTGCTGCAGTTTGCACATGAATAACACTGGCGTGGAGGGAAGCTAGGGTGAAGCAGGAAGCAAGAAGTCTGGCATTACGTACTCACCTTTAATGTCCCGGTGGACAATCATATTGCTGTGTAAGTAGAAGACTCCCTGCAAGATCTGCCTGGTGTACTTCCGAGTGACGTTCTCAGTCAGAGCACCGTACGCTTTTAGCTGGTCCTTTATCGAGCCCTGTTTCGGGGGAACAACGTGCACCAGGTGTGAGGATCAGCACAACCGGTTGCATCGAGTCACAGCGACTTCTTAACATTTCCTCGCCACTGCAGAAACAGTAAGCTAAAAATTCAGAGTGCTGAACACACTGCGATTTGTCCCCAGTGTCCCACGTGCCAATGGAGAAAGTGGAAGAGCCTCTGATGGCCAACAGTGCTACCCTCTGCCAACACGAAGCACAGATCTTTTTCTCCCTCTGGTGGCCAGACTCCACCAATAGCTCACGGAGAAGGACAGCACTGATGAGATCAGCTCCACTAGTTCCCCAGGGCCATGTCAGTCTTCTACAGGAGCCTTCCTCCTGCTCCTTACAGCAAGGATTACCCGTTGCTGTGAGGAGGGCGGACTCATGGGAAACACAGCCGGACAACGTGCAAGTCACCTGCTTCAAGATTCTGATCCAGGCATGCAGGCTCCTACTGGTTTGATTTTACTGATGAAGAAGGGAAGGAAGCAAGGGTGCTGTCCTCCCCAGGAGGCTGTCCCCTTGGTTTTAACTGCATTTCCTGTCGACCTGGAAATGGATATCTCTCACTATGTCAGAGCTGTGCTCTAGGACAAAGAAATCAAGGGGAATATCTGGGGTTCAATGCCAGAGGTCACACCTAAATCCACCTCCAGCATTCAGGCTGAGTGGAAAGTGGGAAGGGAAACTCATCCTCATCTCTACCTGTCCTGCAGCACCGGGATTGATCCAAGACTGCCACAGTACTTCTGGGAACAGCAGGATGCTGTGCTCCACGTTGCCCAGACTGTCTTGGCTCTTCAGCATTCACCCACCTCTGCTGTTGCTCTGCCCAGCTGCTATTCTGGCTTTCTTTGGAGGCTGGCTGCAAGCCTGTGGATGGGCCTCTGATTTCCCTTTCATAGCACTGCTGAAGGATTACCCCTTCCTGCACCTCGGATGCAGAGTGTACTCCCTCACCGTAACCCTATGGGTTTTCTTCCCCTAGTATCCCCTACCCTGACTGGGGGACATCAAACACGACACCAAAGAATGGAAATGGGCTCTTCAAGGCTCGTGGTCAAACAGATCTTTCTGTTCTCTGAGCATAAATGTTAAAAAACAGGTGCACGGGGCAGAGCACAACACAAAATACACTCAGCTACCTAACAGCAGTGACTGTAGGAATGGCAGGCTAACGGTGCACTCAAACTTCACCCCTGAAGATTTTACCAAGGTAGCCGTGTATCATCAGAAACCTGGCAGGAAACAGAGCTGCTGTCCTGCAAGGTCCGGGAACTCAAAATATTCCCACTGCCATTGGAAAGCAAAGCCCTGAGCTGCTTTTGTGAAACAAGCAGTCATTGTGGCACTGAAGCCAATCTGTATTTGGTCAGAGCTCTGGTTTATCACAATAAAAACAAACAGCTGACTTCCAGCCTTGCTGGACACTGCTCCAGCATCAAATGTTGGTTTCCTGGCTGCTAACAAACACCAGCACGTTGCAGAAGGAGCAGCAAGGGTACTGCTGGAGCTCCGGGGCTTTACTCCTCTGGGTCCAAGCCTCATTTTAAGGCCTGGAAGTGAGATGCCAGCCCCTAGGGAGAGACAGAGGACGGCACTTGGAAGGTGCTCAAACACATGGAAATCCACGTGATCGCTCACGTTCCAGATGTGCTAGGAGGGCTTCTAACACATTTACTAACTAGCAAAATCATCTGTGACCAGATGACTTCATAGTCCCTTCTGACCTTTTCAAGCAAGGCCTGTATAAACAAGGGTTTATTCTCCCACAGTCCGGGGAATGAATCCAGCTGGACAGGCAGGACTTGGGAGAGCAGATCCTCCAGCGATGTAAACAGTCACACTGGTTCATAACAGCCAATGGCCGCGTCTACATGGCTGATGTGACTTGTATCCTTGCAAACAGAGACGTTCAAGCAATCTGCGTGCGCTCCAGAGCCCATGCTCAGACTCTCTCTAAGCTTCCCGATCTTCCCTACTGCTGTTTAATCCGATGTCAGCAATACACAGATGTCATCCACTCCTGCTCAGCTGGATAATGCTACCAACACAAAGTTCTGCTCTGAACAGGAGAAGACTTACAAGCAAGTCATGCTGTTTGTAACACACACGTGCTGAAAACCATAAATAATTGGTGACAGCTGTGGGTGGACACTTGTACTAATAACTTGTCCTGCGGGGATTTGTAATAAATGCTTAAGGATGGGCTCAGGCCACACTGTTTGGAACCAGATCTGGAGCGTGTCCCACATCCACCAAGCTCAGATCCCAGACTGTGAGCACACCCTGCTCCAGGATTCAAACCTAAGGCCTACCTTCGGGGCTTTAGATCTGACCCATTGCAAGCTGAAGGGTTTGACCACAGTGTCTGACTGACCTACACTTTGCCAAGTCCCAGCGATGCTGAGATGCACTGCTTTGCTTTGGTTCATCAGACACAGGAGCGCAGCTCAGCCATCGGATTTAACTCCAGATCCAAATTTCACCCAACTCAAGGCAGCCTGGATCTGTTCTCTGTAACTTGTGACCATCTTCTGCTCCACACTCACCCCTGGCATGTATTCCACAAAGATGGACAGCTTCCTCTCCTCGGGATCCCGCAGACACCCGTAGTACTGCACTATCCTGTCGTGACGGAGCGTCTTCAGCAGCTGAATCTCGCACTCTAAGGCATTCACCTCCTGCAACAAAACAGACACGCTCCGTGGGGAAAGGGAACGGGCACACATACCTGTCCGCAACAGGAATATTACCCAAACATTGCTCAACACTTTCCATGAAGCTTCCTGATCAGGCATCGGCCATTTACGGCTCAGAAATGAGTGCTGCCATGAGACAGAGATGGATGGGACATGCCAGCACGTGGCTCTGAAAGAGGTGGACTCGTGTAACTGCTCTGAAGGAGACTGTCTGGGAAGGTGTCAACAAAGCCAGCAATAAGGCCAAGGCAGCACCCTGAGAGGGAAGGAGGAGAGTGGAGCAAAAAGGCTAAAACAAAGCAGACGGATCTCTGAGAGATGGTATCTGGGATAGCAAGCCAACGTGACCAAGAAACTGGGAGGCAGAGAAGGTGACCGGTGCCACCTGCTATCAAAAATCACTCCAAAGAGAGCAAACCCAACACAGCGTGCACACATTGCCTTCTGTCAGTCGCAGCCTCCTCTGCCATCTCTACCCCCATCCTCCAGCCACAATCCCACGATGTGCTACGAAGCGCCGTGCTGCCCTCACACTCACCTTACTCGTCTCCTGACTGTCAGGATCAAATGGCACCTGCTTCACCGACAGCTCGCGGCCAGTGTCGGCATCATAGCAGAGATAGACCTCCCCAAAAGCTCCTCTTCCAAGCAGCTTCCCCAGCCTCCAGTTCACAGGTGCCTGCAGGGCTACAGCAGAGAGGAGAGGACTGAGTGAAGAGCACAGCACGGAGACTTCAGCATCAGGGTCCTTTTGTCAGGTCTGCGGTGTTCTCACCAGGGCAGCTGTACAATCAGCTTGTCCTGGAGGACAGCGGGCCACCCTTCCCCAGGGACACCAAGACCAATCAGTTTTAATCACATAAACCTTGCCATTTCAGAGGTGCCTGCAACACCTTTGGGTGCTGCAAGCAAAGGAAGAGACAAGGAAAAGACAAGGAAGGGGCAGCCCCCAGACCCACTGGTTCCCATATCCCAGGTCTCCTGGAGGCTTCTGCTGTGTGAGCAAAGTAAGAGTAAAATGCACAAGTGATTTTCTGCAACCAGCTGAGCCCAGCAGGCACTGCACTCAAGGCCGAGGTGAGCTACAGTGATAAACACTCAATCTTCCCCACTGAAAAGTAAGGCAGAGCAGCGTGCCTCCTGCTGAGGACGGTGTGCGAGTGCCATCGCACTCAGCTGACGCCCAATAACTCAGCAGGTCTCACTTTTGTGTTGAGACCCAAACGTTGTGAGACCTCAGCCGCCAGCAGCTTTGGTTCACTTACAGTTCCGAGCTTTGGTAGGGGAAGTGCTGAAGACTTGCAGACCCTTTTCACAATTATTCCACCACTTGGGCCTGTACTCATCGTACTGCAAGGTGCTGAGCTTGCTGTCCCCATTAAAGCTCTTGGTCCGGCTGGAAGGGACGAGCTGGAACAGGTTTTCCTGTGGGAAGTAACTCCTGGGGAAAGTCCTCCGGCCTGCAGGAATAAAGGGGGAGAGCTGTGGCAAGAATACCCACACCAGCTTGGATCTGCCTACTGCCACCTTCTCACAGCGCTGATGTCGTGATAACCATTTGCACAAGGATGGCTTTAATGGTTTCTAATGGATTTTGGTGGGCTTGGGAGGGTTTTTTTTCCCATTTGATCTGTATTGAGTTTTGTTTCCCACCACTTGTAGTCTCGCACAATGGAAGGAGGAGCAGCCCTGAGGTGATGGAGTGGTTCCCAAAGCTCGGAGCTCATCAGCTTCAAACAGCCACGAGCAGACACTGCTACCCCGCGTTTGCCAGAAGAAATCCGCTCTGAAGTAACAAAGCAGACTCCTCCAAAGCAGTCAGTTCAGGGGAACAGAAAGGTTGGTATTGCTAGGGATGAGCAAAGCTGTTCACCCCCGTGGCTAGGTTAAAACACTGGCCATAAGCACAAGAGATGCTGAGCACTGACTTCAATATATGCTGTAGACACCCAGTGCTTCCAAAGCTCTTCACCTTTTAGAGGACATAACCAAATCCTAATTGACTCCATTCTCCTTTTCTTAGAAGCCTCTCCCGTCTCCTTCCAGCCCCAGGCACTGTTACAAGCATCCTGCACTTCCCATCCCTCCTGAGATCCTGGGCCGAGCACCTCCCTCTCCATCTCTCCATCATTTTCTTACCATCGCTGTAGTCCTTGCGACTCTGGGAGAGGTGGTACTGCCTCGGGAAGGTCCCCCCCTTCCCAAACCTCTCACAGATCGGCACGTCAAAATCTGGCAGGAGGAAAGAACAGACGTTTCTTAGATCAGCTCACACCACGCGCCCACAGTGTCTCTTACAGATAAGCATTTGAGTCTGCAGGATGAATGGAGGGGATGCAGAAGGTAACAAACACAGCTGCAGAGCCAGGAGTTCCCCACAGCTCACTGAGATCTGCCCACAGTCACACGGGGCGTGTGGAAAGGCAGGGCCAGGCACCTGCTCCCCATGCAGGAACAGAGGTTAACCACTGACTTTATGGACTCTGGCCCACGCTGTTCAAACACGAGGGAGGGGATTAACACAGAACATGTCTGGTTTCCAAGACAGAGTGCTAAATATCTTATTTGCACGTGGAAAACAGAACTGCCAGGCAGGGTCAGACCCAGATCCAGCTGCACCAAAACCTCTGCTCTGTGTCAGCTCTGTATGAGAAATGCAGACATCCAGCATTCGAGCAGGTATCCCTGCCTGCTGTTTCTTCTCAAACGTGACTCAGAGATGGAGATCATTTTATACCCTCCAAGCTTTCATCCTTTATCACATTTACATATAGAAAACAGCATGGATGAGACACGAGATTGTAAGAGATGAACGGACATGCGAGATAAGAATGCATCTCTTCATTTGAATTTAAATGGGATGCCACGGCTGGTAGCACCGAATAACCTGAGCTGAAAATATCTCATTTTCCCCATCTTTCACCTCCTGTTTTTCCTCCATCTGACTCCAATGACACAGCCCGTGCTGATGCTTTGTTTGTCTTAGCCCGGGGCCAGCAGCCACTCCTGGGAGCGCAGGCCTGGCCTCAACCTCCTGCTGCGTTACTTCCCCACGACAGCAGCACATAACGGCTGAAATATGGGCAGCGAGAAGAGCAGCGAGGACGGGTCAAGAGGTTCTCGGTGAGCCACGTGTCAGCAGCAGCGCCGAGTGACTTCTCAGAGCACAGTGCCTGCCACACCACCAGGGTTATTCAACGCTGCTTCTGCAGCTCAGTCCCAAAACGCTGCCCCCGTTCAGCCACGTGTTAGCACAGCTGCCACCGGTTCATTCACCATGACACAGCTCCCACCACTGAACCAGGTGGGTTTATGGGTGATTAAGCAGTAATCTATGGTCCTTGCAAGTTACCTAACGCTATCTGCAGTGCTATGAATCCAGGTGGAAAAGGTCTAACTCCCTAGAGGGCTTTGCTGTGCACTAAGTATTCTGACTTCAGAAACGAAAGGTGATGCCATGAGGCTGTTTCCAGCTTCTCAGCACCTCACAGCTGCCTCCAAAGCCACGAGCAGGACCCACTCAGCACCTTCCTCCAACACAGAGCTCATCTTTAGTCTTGCAACAACTTCATTTTCTTACACCTATTGACTTCAGGAGCTTGACTGCACGGTTTAGACAGTTGTTGCTGTAAACTGATTCCTGAACAAGTCCTAAAGGCCCTTCAGTGCTCCCACTACTGCAGAGCCAACCAGGGCTAACAATGGCAAGGAGAACCCAGTCTGTGTCCGATGCTCTGGGTATTCTGGTTTGACAGAACGCTCATGTTTCATCACTGCAGGGTCATTTCTGAAGTGAAACCTAAGCAACGGAGATGATGGGCTTGACTGTTTCTAGTTCTTTGTGCAGTAGCATCTGTCTTTCTTAACCACCAGCTTTCAGCAAACCCAAACTTCCAACCATGCTTACCCATGCAATCGAGACCGTCCTTGGGATGACTCTTCCTTCCAGGAACGGGGGTTTGTGTAAAGGGAGGGCTGCGTGGGGAAAAAAAACAGATATACTTTATCATATCAGAAAGGCTGTGGAATTAGGTAAGAAGTGACTACATACAGAAAGCCCAGGCTATGCAGCAAGGTGCACTGATCACTGGTCAGCCCTGGCCAACAAACTGAGTTCTCATCCTCATTCTTCACGTGACTGAAGACTTTTTCTAACAGCTACACACCAGCTGACACAGAAGGAAGGCTGCAGATTTCTCTTGCCTCAGTGTGAAGCATCATCTGTACGAACACTGCTTATTTGCTGTGGATGAGCAGTTTTCCATCGTGCCTGATTCACGCATCTCCTCTTTTCTGCAGCATCGTCCCCCAAATTCCTCGTGCAAGCAGATCTGTGCCTCCACCGTGCACACACGTTCTGTGAGCACACCAGGAGGGAGGGAGCAGGCTCACTGATCCCAGACAGGTTCTTCAAGTGACAGTAAGCACACGATACTGGGAAAACACTCCATGGGGATGGCACTGATGGGGATGGGCAACCTGATCTACTGCTTGACTTAGTGGCTGGCAAACCCAGTCCCTTCCAACTCAGGCCATGCTATGACTCTATGATACAATCTGAGTCATCCTGACTTCATTCCAGATTCTGAGAGGGCCAGCGTGGTGACCTGGACAGGTTGCTTTTCCACTATGTCTTCTTTCCTCTTAATAAAACGGATGTACTAGTAGAAACTTGCTTTGCAAAGCACACTGAAATCTAATTTGATCACAACAGCTTTGCCACACGGAGGAGGCACTAACTGTGCTCTCTCTCAGTGTCAGACTGGTGCCTGGTGACTAGCTCTGCCCTCTGGAGGCCAATGCCATCTCACACAGTTAGCAGCAAGGACTCAGCTATGGTTTTTCCAGAGTTACAGCACATCCTGAGTCGGAAGGGACCCACGGGGATCACCAAGTCCATCTCCTGATCCCAAACAAGGCACTCCTCTTTCTACCTCTGAACAATGCAGCCCTCCTCGTGCCCTTTCCAGCTCCCTACACCCAATGACTGCACGCAGTGATGTGCACGCTACCCTCTGGCCAACGTGCCTGAGTTCCCAAAAAAAGCATTACAACCAAGCCGTGCTTCTGTTGTTGCGTTGCAGAGCTTATGCAAAAGCCAAGCTGGGGCACAGAGGAGCACAAAGGAATCAGATTCGACGCGTCCGTAACAATGAGCAAGTACATCGGAGGAAAATATTAAAAGCCACAAAGAGGAAATGGATCGCAGCGCTGAGACAGATCCAAAGTGCACAGAGTCACAAACGCCAAAGCACGCCACACAATCCAATCAGCACGGCGCAGACCTGCTGGAACACAGCCCTGGTGCTGCATGGCAAAAGCAGTGGGAAAAAAAAAAAAAGGAGGAAAATTAAAAAAAAGAAAGAAAACCTTTGATGTGGATTAAAAAAAAACAACCCCATGCGCTGCTTCCCAAAAGGACACTGTGTCTTATATACAGCCCGCCATGCGCAGCAGCGCATGGACAGTCGCTGTGCACGTGTGAGCTTGGACCAGCCACACTGAGTATTGAACCGCCGCCTGCCTCAGTACAATGTGTCCCAGTTGCTTCCTGCAGAGAAGCTAAACTTAGCTGTAGCTCGTCTGGTGTCCTCAGTGCCTTGACTGACACATCTGTGGCTGCTGGCAGCACCCAGGGGCTGCCAAATGAATGAGCACTCAATGGAGGGCGAACAGCATGCCCGCACAGAGGCAGAGAGAGGATAACACAGTACTGACCCACTGACTGCAAAAACAGAGGGGAGAAAGAGGGATCTGGCTGAGGCACAGAGAGCCAGGCTGCCTGCAAATCCACACCTACTCTGTGCAGCTGAGATTACTGCAGCTTAAATCATAACGCAGCGCCTGGGAGCAGGGTGGTATGCAGCTCACCTGTCCACGGACCTGTCCAGCGACTGGCAGCTCCCAGACATCGACCCGTCGGGGCTGATGAAAGCTTCGAGCATCTGACAAGGAAGGAAAAGGAAAACCAATAAAATAACAGATCACAATATAACTCTTCAAGCTCCACCACTAACGGACACCTACAAGATACAGACCAATTTTTCTCCACTGAAGCCAGTGGATCCTGGCCCCGAGAGAGAAGACACCCCGTCTAACAGAAGCTTTCTTTGCAAAAGAAGTCCATTTACGGATCATTATCATTTGTATTTTGTAGAATCATAGAATCATTTTTGGAAGAGACCCCAAAAGGCCATCTGGTCCAACCCCCTGCAACGAGCAGGAACACCTACAGCTCCCCAAGGCTCATCCAGCCTGATCTGCACTCCTCCAGGGGCCCACCACCTCTGCGTGCAGCTGCCCGTATCATAAAAACCTTTTCTTTACATCCAGGCTAAATCTCCCCCCTTCTGGTTTGAAACCATTTCTCCTTGTCCTACTTGCTAAGCAGGAAAGCTGAGGCAGAGCTAATAAGCACCCTGATGTTCAGTGCACGTCGAGAAATCAATGAGAGCCGAAGTGCTCCAAGTATTTGTAAGGAAAGAAAGAAAAAAGGAAACCAGGACACAAACAGAGTGCCCAAGGCCGAGTGGATGTTGTGCACGCAGCCAGGATCGTGGCCATGGACTTCTGACTCCCCCTGGCACACGAGAACAACCTCCCCCTCCACTGATAAGCGAAGCATCATCAGTGCTGCTGGCTGGAGGAACCGGCTTGGCTCTCACTAGCTCAGTGAGTCAAAAGCTACATTTGTGTTGCTTCCTGGATGAGACATTGTACTGGACGGGGTTATTTATAGCTGGAGTAACAATAGAGGTTTTGTGTCGAGCGGTAAACCTAGGGACTGTGTGCACACAGAGCTAGCCCCAGGCCCAGTCTGCTGCTGGGAAAGCACAACGGAGCCTGAGCAGCACGTGGAGTTACCCCCTCCTGGCTCTCAGACCCAGCCACTCCTCCTTCCCCACTTACAGGGCAGCCTCTTCATTTCCATGTGCTGTTTCAGTGCTATACGTCCTTGAGTGGTTGTCATAACAGCTCGCGTTGTTTTGGCAGTCCCAATTGGAAAGTCTGATCTTCCTCTGCTTCCCAAGATCTCTGCTTTCCCAAAGAGCAGCAAGGTCCCTGCTAAGCCCCCATCCCACCTCTGCCAACCATGCCAGCTCTCTCCCAGCGGAGATGCCGAGTGATGACATGAACTCAGTGTTCTTTAAAAGCCTGGAAACAGAACTGGGAATCCGAGCAGGCCATAGTCAGCCTCTGTCCATCTGCTGTGCTGTGCCCTATACAACTCCTGTGCTGAGGTGGGGATCCTCTCCCAGGTATCAGTGGAAAGACAAAACGGAATGGACTTAAGTTGCCCCAGGGGAGGTACAGGTTGGACATTAGGAACAATGTCATCTCAAAAGGAGTGGTGATGCAGTGGCACAGCTGCCCAGGAGGTGGTGCAGGAACTGCCCCTGGAGGTGTTCGAGGACTGTGGGGATGTGGCACTGGGGGACGTGGTCAGTGGGCACGGTGTGCTCAGTGGGTGGTTGGAATAGATGACCTCTGAGGTCTTTTCCAACCTCAGTGTCTCTCTGATTTTATGAAGACGTCAGTTACATCAGTCCTGCAGGGAGGCATGCCCCAAAAGGCAGGAAGCACCGCCTTGCAAGCACCTATCAAAGCTGCACTCTGAGAATGTTCTGAGGGCAACCTATGGCAAAAACTATGTCTGCTCAATGAGGAGAGAAAAAGAAGGAAAGAAAAAAGTCCCTTTTTCCTGCCCTAAATTTGTCGGTGCACACATCCATCCACCTCCAGGAGAAAGACAGCGGGCCACCCACGGCGTGATGCTGGGGGAGCATCTGGGAACCTTCATCAGGAGCACAGCTAATGGAGTGATGCTAACAGTCAACGCAATCTGCACTTACACCCCAGGGGGTTCGTGCAGACCCTCCTCCTGCACACACACACTTTGTCTTAACCCTCCTAAACGTGTTTGGAAGTCATGTGGAAACAATAGAAAGCCACAGCTTTTGGCTGCAAGCAGCACGAGATACATCTGCACTCTGACGCTGCCAAGACTCACCCGGAGTGACTTCTCATTTTATTAATGGCTGTAGGATAAACCGTCGAAAACACAGCTTTGCCATGGAAACACTGGCACAGCCCACACTCAAGAACAGAGCTGCGAGCGTGCCTTGAGTGTAGGAAGTGTGTGTTCCCCCAGGGAAGACCCTGGGAGATGTCACAGCAGCCTGCTAGAGTGAGCAACCCCTCTCAGTGCCTTCCTGATGTCCCTCCAGGTCCCTCCTGCACCTCGGTTCTCTCTTTCCAAGAGCTTTGCAAAGCTAAACCTCACACCCAGGCAGCCCACACAGGGCAGGGTGCCATCCATCATAAGTTCTTTGGAGCTACAGCTCGAGCAGAGGTGCAAACAGAAGGGGGAGGTACGAGCTCTTTCTGGTCACTGGCCACTCTGAGTTCACCCCTTTGTGGAGGGAACTGATTTGAGACACAGCTCATCGCTCTGCATTAAATCTAGCAGCTCTTCTATTACAGAGGGACTGAAACATACGGACTGCTTAATAAGGGAAAAGAAAAAAGAACGGGGGAAAAACAAACAGGCAGAGACACTGCAGCCAGAGCCAAGGACTGCAGCCAGAGCTCAGGCAGAAACAGCACATGGGAAGCACAGAGAGCTGCTGACATCCCCGGGCTGTTGCAATCGCAGGCAGTCAGTTGCTGGGCACGTTCCCTTGTCATCCCAGGATCCGGGAAGGCCGTGGCCACGAGGTCCTGGCAGTGGTGTGCATGTGTACCTGGGGTGTCGGAGCACGCTGCAGTCACCACCACAGCCAGCTTGCAGGGTTCCTAGAAATCATGCTTCTAGAGCACGTTAAGCCCACAGGAAAGATCCAGCCTGAGGGCCACAGGGAATTTCGAAGCAAGAACAGTCCTCACAGTTCAGAATGCATTGTGCCCGCTTCATCCCACGTACATTTAATCCCTGTGCCCCACTTACATTCTGATCCATGGTCTCGGGGATGAACTCGCCCTCACTGTTGATGCTGGTGTAGGAGCCCTGGCGAGCGATCTGCTGCTGCTCCTCGGGAACACTCCCCGGGGGTGGAGAGCTCCGGCCAGTGTGCAGAGAGCCTGGGAGATGGGGAAAGCTTTGGTCAACGAGAGAAGGAATCACTGCATCGAAATCCTGACTGAGACTGTGGTCACAGACCTGACTGAGCTGCAGATGCCCCCATTCACTGCAGGGGATTTGGAGTAGATGATCTTTAAAGGTCCCTTCCAACTCAAAGCACTGTGTAACCCTGTGATCTTCCAGAGATGCTGCTGAGTTTGAACTTGTGCGGAAGAGAATGGAAGAACTGGAGAGGCAAAACTGCTCACGAGCGCTTACAAAGCTTTCGTACCTGGGACAGTTTCTTTCTGTGGGGCCACACAACACCCAGCAGACTTCAGCTTTCACCCTACCCTGGCTCCTAAGAGCTGTGCCTGGGTGTCAGAAAGTAAAAGTGCTCCCAGAGCTTTGTTGTGATGCAGACGAGGCAAATTCAAAGTCAAAGCCAAACCCCAGTCCCACCTCTCATCTCTGACCCTGGGACACTTCCCCCTGGAAATGCTGTCTCATTCAAAGCCTGGCTGACCACACTGAGTGAACTCTGTGCAACATCCCTTGAACACTTCATACACAAGGAAAACAATCTGCACTCAAATATCCACCTTCTCTCCCTCCCACATGAATGAAAAGTGTAAGGAAAAAAAAACAGCACTCAAAGAGCCAAAGGCAGAGGAAAGACCCACGGGATCGCCCCTCCTGCCACAGGGGTTATCTCCCCTGCCTGCAGCCCTGGAGGCTCCAAATGCACCCAGCCCAATTCCTTGAGCCTTTGCAGGATTTAGGAAGTGCTGCCCTTGCTTGGCCCAGATGCTCAGGCTTGGCTTTGCCTGCCTTTCTGCAGTCCCCCCCTCAATCCCTGGGCTGTCGTCACTTCAGCTCGAGGAATTGCTGACGGAGGTTTGCTCCGTGCTGCAGCTTTAACCGGTCAGCGTTGTGCGGTGGGAGCTCCCACACAACAGCTTGTTTTTAAACAGGCTTCTAAAAAGCACGTGTCCTGCCCTGCGCTTCTCGCCCCCCTCTGCAGTGCTCCTGCAATCAATTTGGTTCGTCATTTGGTAACGAGGTGCCCACGCTGAGCTCCATTCTGCAAGGGAAAGCTATGGGAGCGGGCTCTGTCCCATCATGAGAAGCCAACGCAGCGCTTCCAGCTCTGCTGCTGCTCCTCTGCAGCACGGTTACTGTGCCAGACTGATCTCTGGCAGAAATCCATCGCCGTGATCAACACCACAAACCTCTCACTTACGCACCAGGAGCTGCTCACGTTAACAGCCTCACTCCAATCTAAAAGAGCACTCAATCAGAACCGGCCACCGGGCATGCTGGATTTACACCAGGCACAGATATCTGTCCCACGGTACATCTCCCTCCAGGCTCCTCGCTCAAGTTTTAAAAATAAAAGCTGTACGCCTTTGAGATGCCTTTTTTTTCTTCTTCCTATTTTCTCCTTCGCAGATTTCCTGCGGGATAAGAGCGCGGAGAATCAAAGTCCAACTGAAGTAAGGCCAAGATCGAGGAGGGAGAATCTCCTGAGCACTGCAGGGCACATAACGAGCTGGCTTTCCACCCGCCCCACAAACAAAACCAGTTGGGAAGGATGGCATCCCCTCCTTGAAGATAAACAAACAAAGGCTTAACCATTCGGGCACGCTGGAGGAATCACCGTGGCATCATCTCATTGCTTAGCACACGTCACCCAGGGCTGCAGCACAAAGACGTGGGGGGCTCGTGCTCCAAAAAGCTCTCGCTGGTCACACAGTGCTGTGCCTTAGCTCTGCTGAGCATCTCTATTCCTGCTGCTGCTCTCAAGGCTGGGTCTGCTCGTGCACTGATCCCTCACTGCCACAGCCCACCCACGGCCCAGGTCTTTGAGTCAGGGTCAACGAGGAGCTGGACGCGCTCCATCTGACTTGGGAGAGCTAAGTGAGATTTATCCCAGGTGCAAAGACTTGGTGTGATCTCGCACGAAGCTTTTTGCCTGGAACAACTGCTCCCAGACATCAGGTCAGTTATGTTTGACCTTCCAGTGTCACCTTTCCTGCCAAAATCTGCAGAAGGGGACAGGTCACTAAGCACTGCTCAGCAGGCAAGGGAGGGCAAAACGCTGTGGTGTTTGCGTGCCTGGGAGCTGCTGGACAGAAACAGATCCCTTTCAGTCAAGCAGTTCGGGTGGAAAAGCTGCTCAAAGGGTTTTCTGCAGTTACACAGCACTGCTTGCTGAGCTCTGCGTGCTGCTCCTGCACATCCCTGCGTGCACTGTCCACCCCTACTTGCCCAAGAGGAATGTGAGCACAGCCTCAGAGCCCAGAGCTGATTTCCCCCTTCAAAGCACACAGCAGCCCTGTGTGACCCCATTAATGAAACCTCAGCCAATCTCAGCAGCACCAGTGGGGTCAGAAACAGAAAGCAGTGGCTGGGGAGAGAAGACAACTCTGATCTTTAACGAGCAGGCTTAATTCACAGCGAGGGCGACACGAGGAGTTCTGGATGTATTAGATAATGCTGTTTTGTCCACCCAGAGTCGGAGAAAGAAACGGTCGGCCAAGTTCAGACGCAGCACAAATGGTCTCTGCCTTCAACTAATGCTCACAAAACAGCAGCAGCATCAGGAGGAGAGATGAGACCTCCGAGCCTGTCCTCCTGGAGCCTGCAGGATTACATGGGCGCTCCAGAGCCAGCAGGGAACGGGTAGGCTCCGAGGCTTGTAAGCCAGATGCTGGCCAGATCTCAGCAGCTCTATTCAGGATTCCTGAACTCAAGAGAATCTCTGCAGATTGGCAGCACTGAGCATCTGACCTCAGTTACCCTTTGCAGCAAGGTGCTTTGCAGTGGGATTCCTGCTCCATGTTTCACACACTAATGTAAAGCCCTATATTTGAGGCTAGAGCACAGCACGTCCCAGGCAGGGTGAACCAGGCCAGCACGGAGCCTTACAGTCACTGCTGGCATCTACTGTTTTGTTTTTTTTCATGTTCCTTTCTGTTATTTTTATTTAAGAAGTGCCTTTCATGCTGTATGTGCAGAGTTCTTGGTGCTGCACGTACAAGCAGCTCCCCTGTGCCAGGTTTGGCTTCCCTCGGCCACCTTGTTCCTCTCCCTGCCCTGGCAGATCCTTCCCAAAACTTCATCCATCACTGACCAGCATCATGCAGGAGTCCTCATGGAGAAGAGAAGCCCCATAAAAGCAAGGGCCGGGCAGGGCTTGTTGACAGCTGCCTGCGCTCACAGCTGCAGTCACAGAGAGCCCAGCCCTGAGCTGATGTTGCCACAGAGCCAAATGAAGGACGTGACACCAAGATGTGTTGTTCTTCCAAGCCCTGGTGGGGCTCAGGACACAGTGGCACAATAAGCAGACAGAAACCCGCAGGAAACTGCTCACCAACAAGCTGTGGCTGCCATGGGGAGGTGTGGGCAGGTGGAGCAAATCTCCCTGGACTTCTTTTTCAGGTGGGACGTCTCCAAGTTTTCCTACTCTCCATGCTGACCCTTCGAGGATGAATCCCTACATCTCAGCTCAAGGCAAACTTTAGGGTCTGGTAACAAATTAAGTGGGACAGAGCCCATTTTCTAATCCCAATGCAACAGATGTGATGCTCACAGGCAAAATCTCCTCCTCGCAACATAGGGAGGAGGTTCACCAACCGTGATTTCCACCTGTGCCACCCCAGCTGGTACCTGGGCACAGCTGGGAGGGCAGTCCAGAGCTGGTCAAGGACTCCAAGCTGCCAGCCAGCACTCGTGCTCTGGCCCCAAGAGCTTAATGGCACAGATATCGCCATCACGCTCATGTTTCTGAGCCAGCCACCCAGCCCACACCTCCAAAACCTGTTTCCCCCACAAGTGCCTCTGTGCTGTGTTCTGCACTACGTCCCTTGCTGAGCACGATTCCACACTGCCCATCATCGAATGCCCCAAAGCAAAGAGGAAAAGGATGCCTCGCTCTGCACCACCTCTGCCCAGAGGTCACGGTTTGCCAGCATGGGAATAAAGAATCACCCCTTTGGGGTGATGAGAAGTTGAATCCAGAATGGGGCTCCCAAATAATTGATGGTTAATGTTGTGAAAGCAGCCCTCAGTCATCCGAAAACTCCGAACCCCACGAGATTTCAGACGGAGTTTTCTGGCTCTCAGCTGAACGTTCTCAAATGCTGATCGCCCTGAGACTGGAACATTTTCCTCTTCCAATAAAAAAACCCACGTGTGTGTGTGTGTGTGTGTGTGTGTGTGTGTGTGTGTGTGTGTGGTTGGGGGCGTTTCACTGCAACTGTTTATGAACAAAATAATATTGACTTTACATAAGGTTTTTTAGGGACAGGGAACGAAGACATTTTCTGTCCAGCAGAAGCAAAAATAGCCAAATTTCTTGCCCGGAACATCTACCCCCTTTCTAATGTGCTCGTGCCAATGACATGCAGTTTTATTAGTTTTCACTGCTGCTATCATGGCAGAGTCAGCAGAAAAAACATGAGACAGCTCAGAAACACTGAGAACATGACCCTGAGCCACCTTTTTCTGCAGCACTGCTTGGAATCTCTTTTCAAATGCTGTCTTAAGAGAAAAGCTGAGATAAGATCTTCTCCGGAGAGGTCTGATGTGCTTCTACCAGGCAGAGGGCTCGCAGCAAGCTCTGCTCAAACTGACAGCAAGACGTACAGTAGGTAAGAAGTAGACAGTACGACAAGGGCAAAGCCTGGAGTGTGAACTAATGAGAAAGTGTAACTCGGCATGAATCGATCTCAGGAGCACAGCAATACGCAGGATCGATTCTGCCCGTCACACGTCAGTGCCAGCTCAGTGTGCCACCGCTGCTTTACATCAACAGCCAAATCGGGGCCAAAGCAAAAAAGAGCACCAGAGGTGTTTTGCTCAAGCAGTTTCTGCCGAGGGCCTGAGCTCTGCCAGGTACTTATGTCTGCACTTCATTCAGAAGACTCTGGGTGAACTCTCGAGAGCCATGAAAGCTAGAAAGCAGTACAACAGAAAGAGACATTCCTAGCACATCCCAATGATGGGACCAGACAGAGCTCTGGGACAGGCAGCAGCCACACCTGGCGTCAGTAGCTGTGCAAATGGCTAAATGGGATCTACCCTAGAAGAGTATTTCCTACACGTCGTTGTCTAAAGGGCAGCAAAGCAAAGGATTTGTTATCAGGGCAGTACACTCTGCGACAAAGAGAAGAGTTCTGAATCTTTTGCCGCTATATAAATAGAGACGATTTTTTAAGGGTTAATTACATCTTCAAGTGCATTTGTGTCGCAGAGCTCTGCTGTATTCCAAGCCTCCAATGCTGCTGTTTCTGCAGTTGTGAAATAATTGGATGAACACAATATGGCTCTGTAGAAATCACCCTGTAATCAGCACCCACAGATGCAGCAGTGAACACTCACTGCAAGACAAAATCATTAATCCTGCCTATAGTTTGTCATGTGGAGAGTGATACCCCAATGCTTCACCCACGCTGCACTGCTCTCTGTCAAATCCAATATGGATTTCCAAACAAGAGCAGCAGGTATCTGCTCCCAGAGCCTCGAAAGGAAAGGGATGCTCCCCCTCATTTCAAACACTGCCACTGCAAACACCACGCACGTCCTCCTGAGGAACCACAAGAGCAGCTACCACAGACTCCACCACCAGGAACAGCAGGCACTCAGATAAGTCTGGGTCTCAGGATGTAAGAAAGCCAAGCCCACAGTGCTACGTTATTGTGCTAAGAGATACAAGGAGGGGGATACAGAATGTCCAGATGGCTGAGGGAATAAGGATGCCAAGGTCTGGAATAGCCTCATCTTTCTATAGATCCTCACTCTTCACTTTGATGGAGCTCAGCAAGTTCACTGCAGGTTTTTATCATTAAAGGTGAAGTTTTCTCCTCATGTGACATCTTAATTCCCCTTAGCTTTCGTGCCTCTGCTCACTACAACCTGTGCAGTTCACACTTTCTGCCTCAAGCCAAGTAGTGACTGCACTGAGACACTGGTGGGTGACCTCAGGGCGGACCCCAGACCATAATAGCTCCAGGAGTGTGGCAGGAAAGGGGATGGTGGCCCTGCCTGTAACAGCACACACACCCAGCACAGATCACTGACCTGTTGAATACTTCCGTGTCCTCTCGGAGTCCTTGTACAGCGATCCCATGATATCCCCCATGGATCTGGAGATCCTCATTTCATGCTGCTTGCTGTTGTTTGGCTGCAGGAGCTGTGAATCAAAGGGAACCATCAGCCCCTGCCAGAGGTCAGGACCCTCCTTCACTCAGCTCCCTGGGACCACACTGCCCAAGAACCATTAAAATCCAAACGTTTATTCAGCTTGGAGCGATCCAAGAATCACTGACAAACGATTTACAACTCTTAGTAAATTACCCTAAAACAATGAAACTGAGTCCAAGTGCAGAACGATACAGACGTACGACATCAAAGGCTGTCCTGGTACTGCACTACTTCAGGACTGATACACAGATTGATTGATCCTTGCCCTGAGGTTGGCAACCCCAAAATGAAAGCCTCTCCTCCCTGCTCCCCGTACTTCAGTGGCAACCTGAGCACTGCAGAGGTGACTCTGTTAACAGAGCAGAGTGCACAACGAGGCTTTGCCTGGGAGTACAGGAAAGAAGGAGAGTCAGGGATTGCACATCCAGCAGGTAACTCCGACACAGCTTGAGTCACATTGGAAAGATGTGGTGGTGGCAGAATCCTATCAACATAAGGTGATAAACTGCGCCATGATTTTGGGAGAACTTTATTTATGACCTCAGAACTGCATTTCTTTACCTGTGGAAGAGTATTTACATGCTTGAGGAAAAGCTGGACCAACCTCAAAGGTGTACACAGATCTACCTGCTCTCAGGAGCTGCCTTGCAATGCTGCAATGTTCTGCAGCCTCCAGGAGCAGCACGGCTTAGGAAACCTCAACTGATGGTTCAGTTTTCCCCTGAGGCTCTGCTCCCTGCACCTCCTGAGAAGCTCCCAGAAGGAGCAGAGAAGAGCCAGGAGCTGCAAGCAGCAGCAGCAGCATGAGGACAAGCACTATGAGCTTCTAGACTCTCAGCCTCTCCGGTACTTCTAGGAAATATAAGGAAGAAAGAGAATTGCAACATCTGCAAATCCCTCCTTTTACAGCCTGTGCTCGGGGCAGAACGACATGTGCTTTGGCAAGGAGCTCCGTGCAGGCGAGGTCAAGCTAACGGGCTTAACTGCAAAACCACTGAGCTCGAGAGATAAATAACTAAATAAAAACGAAGAGAAAGAGACAGTCCTGCACGACGCTGAAGGATTCTCTGGTCTGTCCTCCCCGGCTTTCAGTACTTCAGCACCGCACAAACCCTGTGCTGCCACCCAGCTTGGAAACGGGCAGCATACACAGGGAGGGGATGCAGGTGGGTGGTGGAAAGCACACGGGGTGCCCCTGGGGGTTAACCTTGTTTGAGGATGGTCAGGACAGTATTTAACCCACCACAGGTTGCAGGAGGAGCGGGATGGGGCTGAGCGCTGCTACAGGCTGCTGCCATGGGAGGGTTTCAGAGCAGCTGAGCCACAGCAGGGCAGACCCCATGGTCCTCCTGAACTGCAGGAGACTCATTTCCACCCTCCAGCTCAACGCCAAGGCGGCCAGCTCCAGACACAAAGGAGCAGAAAAGGTGAACAGCTCACATTCGCTTTCTTTGGAGCGCTCACGAGGATCCGCAGGCTCTTCAGGGAAGGGCTCAGCTCCAACTGTTCCATCGCTTTGTCCAAGTCTTCCTGGGATTTCAGTGGGATCAGGAGCTGGAAGGAATTGAGCAAACACCGGAGCACGGCAGTGTCACACAATGGGGTAAACAAAGGAAGGCAGATCCTCACGGTGAGCAGCTCAGAATCGGGGGGTGAGGGAGGAACCCGAGAAAGCGGATGGAACACACAGCCCCCGCACCCCCAGCTTGCTGAGCTCTGGTGTTTTCTTCCAAGTTCTCATCTACTGCAAAAATCACAACAGAAAACATCTGCGAGGAGAGAGCTTAAAGGTCACATCACAAATTCAGCTAGTGGTCAGAGGAGAGGGCTGAGATGAATAGGCTTTCTGCCTGCTGTTCCAGGGCTGCTCTGACCTGGAGTTTGCAGCTGCCCCACGCCAGATCAGCCCTGTGCGTTCCAGGCTGAGAAGAGCCTGGGTTTCCTCCCTGGAACACAGCCATGCAACGGTGCTCCAGGAAAGCAGTGAGCTGCACCCGAGCATTTCTTGTGGGAGATCCCGAGCTGCCTCCGTCCTGCTGCAATCTGTGCTTCTGCTCTCTTTGGCCTCAGGTGAAATAAGGGAAACATTCACACATCAGAGACTCAGCTCTTCTTGTGCAAAAGGTGAGTGCTGCCTTTGCTGTGAGAGACACTTGGACACCCAGCAGGGCGATTTCTACACAAGACCAGCAGAGCAGACAGCCAGAACGTGGCCCCCTGACATTGCTGTGTGGTTACCATGTCCTGTAGATGGACTGCAAAGCATCCAGCACCCAACACAGCTGCACTTCAGAGGGGACCTGTGGCATCTGCTGCCCTGGGCTGAGATGAAAAGCACAGCTATTTGCCTTCCTTTCTGGGGCACTCTGCCTAACGTCATAAAAACCAAGCCTCAGCCTGTGCAGGTTGCCTAGGGCACTGGCACCATATCCAGCCAGCAGAGCATGTGATACTCTTGGCTGTGCCAGAGTACACAGCAGCTCTGCCTACCAAAGGGACCGAGCGGCCACAGCTCCCAGTAAAGCCCCACTGGCCTTACTGGGAGCTATAGCCCTGCACTTGAAAAGGGCAGCTCTCTGGGTGATAGGAGTTCACACCACAAGCACTCCTTGGATCAGCTGCCCAAGAGGAAGGCACTCAAAAGCTGCCTGTGTGTCTTCCTTTTTTGATCCCAGGGTGTCACCAAGGGTTTGGCCCTCAGCCTGTAGGTAAATACACTTCAGACTGCGTGCACTGGGGCTGTGGGGATGACCAGGTCAAGGGAAGGCCCCGGCCAAAGGAGACAAGGTTTCATCTCAGGAAACTGCTACGGTCACCTCCTCCACCCAGGGACCACAAGCTGAGCCTGCCAGACTTCATTTTAGGTGCCTGCTGTGTGCAAACACCTCAAGATGTAGAACAAATTTCTCCTCTCCTGTGTGAGCTGAACACCGTTTTTCGTCTCCACTTCACAGGTAGGGAACAGGGCCACATACAAGCCCCCTGTTTTTGCTGCTGAACACCAGGCTTCAAGTTGTCCTCTCACCACCAGAGCCAAGCTGTGGACCGGAGTGGTTTCTGAGTGTAGGCACTCATCCTCAAGATAGCAAAATCCAGATCTCAAAAGGAGCTGTGGCAATGCAATATCTAAGTTTTATGTAACCCCCCGGTCCCAAATCAAATATTCAGGAACCCTACAGCATGCATGAGACAGTCAGATAAGCAGAAACTGGATTCATAGGAGAGAAAGAAGCTGCCAGTTCCAATTTAATGGCAACAGTGATAATTGCTGTGGAAAGGCGAGCCCAGTTTCCAAAAGATAATTAAGCAACGAACTTCAGGCTGAGCCAGGAGTGCTCTTCTGGTGTAAGGTATACAAACACGGTTGACACATTCCTACAGAAAGTCAGAGACCCTAAAGCAAAGCTTTGAGAACATTCACCCAGGAAAATGGATCACCAGGCTGTGCAGCTTTTGTCTACAAAAACTATTTTGTTCTGTGTCAGGAAAGGACTCCAAGAGGAACTCTCGAGAATGCTTTGGTTGTAGAAAGAGTCCTCCATCACAGCAGATAGGGCAGTGTTCAGGAAGATGATCCTCACCTGCTGAGCAAGCACCCTAGAGCCAACTGGGGTGCTAAGAGTGAGCAACAGCCTTATCTGGGCTGGGATGAGCAAACCAGCCTGGAAACAGATTACCAGACTGGGATGTGAATGAAAGGAAAGCGCTCAGCAGCACTGGCACAGGTTGCCCAGAGAGGTGGTGGGTGCCCCGACCCTAGAGACACCCCGGGTCAGGCTGGACGGGGCTCAGAGCACCTGAAGGAGCTGTGAGTGTCTCTGTCCATCGCAGGGGGGTTGGAGCAGATGGCCTTTAAGGGTCCCTTCCAACTCAAACGATCCTATGATAGATATCAACCATTCAGAGCTTTCAGGAGGTCCATCAAGGGTTATACCGTGGGTGAACTTCGGGATCACTGTGAACCACCTACGGCCACAGCACAACACAGGCAGAAATGGTACTGAATACGTCTCCAAATTCCACTCAGGTGTCCCCAGACAGCTTGCTTCCTTCTGCGGCAGAGCTTCAGGGATATTTTCTCCATATCCTGCTTAACCCTCTTGAAGTTCACAAGGGTCCCACAGATGCATCAAACAGAAAAGCTTTCTCTACTCGCCCAAACAGAAATGAGAATGTTGGAGACCTGCTCCCCTTCATTTTATCCACAAGCAGAATTCAGCTCTGATCTGGAGGTGTAGTCCCAGTTCTCACCCATCCCTTTAACGAGCTGCTCACAAGAGCTGAGAGCTGCAATCCCACAGCTGCTGCTCCGAACAAAATGTTCTGCAGATCATTCCATCTCACTCCAGTATCACAACATTAACACATCTGCATGCCTGCCTGAGAGAAGCCAAAAGTATCAGGCAGCAAGTGCCCTCCTGGAACAGGGACTGGGGCCAGTATTTAGCTTGGCTTCACCTATTGCCCACATCTGGCGAGTAGATTTTGCTCCATTTGGCTTCCAGACTGTGGCACATATGGGTAACAGGAACAGATACCCACTAGATCCATGCAGAACCATGGAAGCAAGCACCAGAGCAAACCTAACTGGGTTTCTTCTGCCTACAGGCAGCAAAAATCACCTCCACAAAATTCCTAAATGCAGCACTGAGAGTTTCTTCTTCTTTATAAACAGTGGGTTCCACTGGAACCTGAAGTTACAGCACATTACTTGGTAGTCAGTCCCCGGCAGTCTACAAAAGTGAGTTCAGAGGGTGAGTTTCCTCCAACTGCAGCTGTACTGCGAGAACCCACTGTGTAAGACACTGCAGAGAGCCGAAGAATAGTAGGAAATGGGGCTGGGGAAAAAGCTGAGAGGTCAATTAGTTCATCTTCCTGCCCAGTGCCGGACCAACTGGCATCAACAATTCTCGACAAATGTTTGTTAAATGTGCTTTAAAACAATCCTCCTTCCCCAGAACAGAGCTACTACCATTTCCCTAAGCTGCAGCTCCCCTTAACCTCCTGCAGCGATGATGTGAAATGGCCTGGGCCTCAGAAGGGACACGCAAAGGGAGCTCAGGGGGGAACTGGTAACTCACCAAGGTTCAAGCTCCCCAATCTGGAGATGGACACGGAGCAAGAGACAAATTACACTTGTAGCAGCTGTTTGGCAGTGCATGCGGACGAAATTCACACAGAACTGATGTTCTTTTTTCTTGTGAAAAAAGCACAGCCAGCTTTCCAAAAGTCACCATACCGTGCTGCCCATGAGGCAAGACTGCTGTCCTGCCCATCAGAATGATGAGTCCAGCCTAGTGCTGACATGCAGACATGCCCCGTGCAGTACACCCACAGCCAGACCCTGCTCTTATCTCTACCAGCCCAAGCCCGTTGATTCCATGGTCCCACCAGGATGTGATTCATGTGTGCCCCTACTCCACCCAGCTGCCATGCTCATCTCGCCCATCTTGGCTTCACTCTGACAGTGCCTGCCACTCACTGAGTTTTCAGAGGGGACTGCTGCCTCAGTGTAACGATATCCTGCAAGGTTCTATGGCAGGAGAAACATTTAATGGCAATGAAGAATGGCTGAAGAAAGAGTGAAATGGCACTGAAATATGTGATTGAGCTACCTCACAGTCTCGCAATCGTGCAACTAAAATCGTGGCCGAGAGGACGCTGCAAGCCAGATCCTGGGGGGGTGGCACCATGTGGGCATACAGTTCATCTGCCCAGAGGTCATTTTTGTCTGTTTGCAGAGTTTCTGCAATGACCCTAAACTGCTACTGCTTCCCAAAGGTGTGGGTTCTCAAAAGGAGGAATTCTTATGTGTGTAAAACAACTTCACTGAAGGTATTCCCCATCCCTAGGAAGTCAAAAGTACCCCAAGCTCACGGTCCTGCTATGTGCTCTGCACACAGCCAAGAATAGTCTCTGACATGGGATAAAATGCACTATTTAAGCTCCTATTTGCTGTTGTTGAAAAAAAATTCCTCTTCCAGTGGAAAGAAACCTGGAATGAAGTGAGTCATTGCTGGAGAATTCAATGGCAGGCTTTTCCCGGGAGGGCTGTCAGAGAATGCCCAAGATTAGAAACCAGACTGCATTCAAAGCTAAAGCCCAAAGGACACTTTGGCATCATGAGGTATCTATTAATAAAGAATAGGAACTTTCACTGGGTCTAATCTCCCAGAAAAAAAAAGAAGAACAAAAGGAATGAAGAAGCTCTCTTCACAGCCGCCCTCCTCTTTCAATGAAGGGTTCTTACACATTTGCAATTAATTCTTCAAGAAGTGGGCGGTCAAGACAGATCCAGAAGGAATGGTGTCTGAAAGCCTGCCTGTCATCTGGAGCTCTCCTCGTTCCCATCTCCACCTCAGCAGCCCTGTGCCTGCAGCCTCCTGCACAGCCCATGGCAAGATGCCTCGCCAGAAGACACTGAGCACATGCAGACATAGCAAGGATTGCCTCCTTCCAGGTAAAGGCCTCAACAGCAACACGCATCCAGCTCCTTTCAGACACAGTGCTGGGCTCAGGGAGCAACCTGCAAAAGTGCAGTGGGCTGTGTTACGGAGAAGGTGAGAGCAGAAAGGTCTTCAAATGCAAGGACCGCAAAGGGAGAGACAGAACCTGTGAGAGAAACCAGCAGCGACGTACATTTCACTGCTGACCTAACCACGGAAACAGAATGCAGACAGACCTGCCATTTCTGGGTGGAATAAAATCAGTGCTGGATAGAAGCATTGCTGGTTTAGTACCACTGTCCCTCACGCTCCTTAAACTGCTCCCAGGATGAGGAGGCTTCTCAGCCAACCCACCCAACCCAAACACAGCCTGCAGTCACTTCGTGTGGCTCTCACAAAGGTCATCTGGTCTCAGCTGCTCTCTTCTCTGCCCCATGCGTGCTCTCACCAGCCACAGGTGCTCTGAAAGTTGCTCCCACTTCCCAGAGAGTGTCCATACAGAAACACCTCTAGCCGTGCAGCTGAACTGACAGCATCCTCTCAGTTATTTCATTCCTCCCTCTTTTGAGTTTGGGGGATTTTTTTGTTCTGGGGGGGGAAGGACGATGTATTAAGGACATAATGTAATAAGCATTGACTGAAATCGTTTTAAGAAAGGGAAAGCCTGGCTTGGAGTCAGAGAACACAACTGAGCTGTCTGGGCAACAGCTCCTGTACACCTCCAGTAGCTGAAAGCCACAAAGTAGGATTACTTTTCATCACACACACACGTGTAACACTAAATCAAGAACAAATCACCGCTCAGCTCTGCCTACACTGCTCCTGTAACCATAAAGGGAAGAGTACCTCATTGCTCACGCACACCAGGTCCATCGTCTGTCCAAAAGCGTCCGTGACTTTCTGCACCACCTCTTTGAATCTGACGGGTCTTGGAAACTGGATGATCCTGTGTTTGCAGATAAAAACACAGCAGTGGTTTCAGTTCACCAAAAGGATTCAGCACTGGACAGACAATTCCGAAATAAGGACTGCCACTCTCCTACCATGAAGCACAAAACTTGCTCCTCGCTCTTACGGCCACACAAGATGAGACCTCTACCTGAAATTCTAGTGCACCTCCTCTGCTCCTCCTGCTGTGGTGTGTGCAGGCTGAAAAGGAGAAAGCCCTACGGCTTCTGACTGCAGAAGCCCCTGGGTCATCCACTAGCGAGTGATTTATCACCTCCACTTTCAGCAAGTGGTTCTGAATAGGGGACAGGGATGGAAAAGAGAACGATGCAGTTCTCCTCTCCTGCCTCTCCTGTACCATCACAGGTACGTATGAGCAGGGACACTTCAGCCCTACGCTAACACTGTTACTATTTTTTAATTGCAAATGCAACTTTGACCATCAGCCTGTGGGTTTCCAGCTCTGTGTCCTGCCCTGCCACAGCCACAGAGCATCAAACAGAGGTGATTCCATGAAAATGTCAAGCAGGGAAGGGCGTGCAAGCTTTAACTGCCAGTTCTATTTTTATGGGACCCATGCCCAAAATCTGGTTATCTTAAGTAAGTGTCACAGGCTGCTAATAAAAGGACACATTTCTGTAAGCCTGCAGCTCCGCTCTGCTACAGTAAAGCTCAAGAACTGAGAAGAGGAAAGGATCCAACCCTGCACCCAATGTCCTTGGTGAGGGGCATTTAATGACTTCCAGCTTGGAACCACTTCGAGTGCACGCAAACCCCAGAGGTCCTTATGGTGAGGAGGACGAGGCGAGGCTCTCACACATAAACTTGTAGTTGATTTCAGGACTTAACCCTGCTGTGAGCTCATCTGCAGCTGGCTCCAGTCTGTAGGACAACGCTGGGTAAAAAGGGCCATGTGTCCCTGTGCACGGATGGGGACTGGGATGGGTACATACCTTTTCTCTCCTTCATACTCAAACTTGATCCTGACATTTCGCTGCTGAAAGAAAAAAAAGGAAACAGTGAGGTCCCAGTTAGATCCAAAGCTCAGCAATTCTCAGGCGAGTTCCCCCAGCTCTGCTAGATGTTTTCACTATTTAGGACCAAGTTTAGGACCACGGGGAAACTCCATTACTTTGCTAATAAGTGTACTTCCCAAAGTAGGTCTTCTGTAAAGAAGAGGACACTTACTCATCTGTGTAACGTTAGTAAACTGCATTAATACGAGGGGGAAATTTCAAATGCTGTGAGCTCATTTGAGAACACGGCACTATTATCAAAGGGGCCAACAGGATAAGTGTCTGATATTACAGTCTGTCCCCCATCGGTGCTCTGCAAGGCTTTGTTCAGCCCAGAGAATCCAAAAGGCAAAGCTCAGGTGATATCTTACGGAACGCATCAACACTTGGGACGAAGAAATGAGAGCAAAGGAAAAGCAAGCAGCTTTTGATGGCAGCGGAGAGACAGCCTTGGATTTTAAAACCCAGCAGCACTGGGGGTGATGGCTGCTGTTCTTATTTTGTTAGAGCATACATGATGCAGAGGAAATCAGGCTTCCTACAGAGTAAGCGTGCACCCTGAACTGACCCACTGCTCACCCCAAGAGAAACCATTAGCTCCATCCAAAGGAATTCCAGAGATTCATGGGCAGACTGGGAACGCAACCACGCAGTCACCAGTAGAAGCCACTTCTCCCATCTTCCCCTTGTGTACATTTAGCAGCTGTTCTAAGACCACAAGGAGCTTTTTCATTCCTTCAGCTTCCCAGACCGAGCCTGGGCCAAGCATCCCCCAGGATCCTTTGGCTCGTGGCACAACTTTCCAGTGGCATCCAAAGCAGATCAAAAACCCCTTTTACTTTCCAGACCACATTCAGTCACCTCAGTTAACCAGATCTCTGCCCCACTAACCCACACAAGCCTCCTCAAACACTGGCTTTCCTCCCACGGAGAAAAAAAAAGCATTTGCCACCTCCTTCAGAGGTGTGACCCCAAGGAGGACTGGGTCCCTTAGTGCCAGGGATAATCCTGGTCTGGGTGGGTGACAGCCCTTCCTGAGCAGGGGCCTTATCTCCAGCTCTGCATTTCCAGCGCATGAAGGCACACTTTCCATCTTCTCAGAGGGAAAGCAGAGCTGCAGCGAAACAGCTTTGTCTCTAATGAGGAAAATGAGCTGGATGGGTGTTCTTAGGTTTATTTTTAAACAGCCACCGAAGTTCAGGAAGTCGAGCCTAGAGGCAGCTCAGTCAATAAAGCTTGAAAACCCTGGCAGATTCAGGGTAGCCCATTGCATCACTTGAAACACATCCTTTTTAGTGCTGCTTGCGGCCTTTGCTGCGTTCCCTGGCAGGGCTGGAAGAACCTGTGTCACAAAATGGGACATTTCAGCACTGCTAGAAGCACTTACAGCACTTCACCATCTGCAGCCAGCTCCCCAGACCCACAATATCTGGACAACCTCCAGGTTTGCTTCTAGAACCAGGCCTAAGCCATAAAAAATACCAAAGCAGGTCTAAAACAGTCCAAAATTCGAAAGAAGATCATAACACACTGCAGACTTGGATCTTTGGCTGTTGAGACAGCCAAGCATGGGTGGGACTGCCAGCCAATTTTGATTACCCCTTTAGAAGAGGAAAAAAAAAAAGAGATGGGCTCTTGTATGCCATTTTTTAATTTAATAATAAAATATTCACATATTTTATCCGAAGGGCTTGGCTACATCACCTCTCCAGGATGCTGGAAAGCAATGAGCCGGAGTGGATTCACAGCAGGCAACCCTGCAGACTCCACCTCTAAATAAAGAGGATCAGGGCAAGGAACTTTCGAGGTTTCTCCTTACAAAAGAGCAGGATGTGCAAGGGGAAGAGCTCACGCAGCTCCAGCCTCGCTGCAGGAAACCTTTCAAAACACAGGTTTCACTTTCAGCACAGACCTGAAAGCCGTGCTCAGCTTCGAGGGAGCTGCACACTGTGTGTTTATGCTGCATAAAGCTCCAGAGAGACAAGAAAAGGAGGAAAAAAAAAAGAAGAGCCACGACCCTGATGCATCCTACTCTTCTACATCAGCAACAGGGCTGATGTGCTGTGGCCTGAAGCCAACAAAGCACGCCAGCTGCCCCACGTTGCTCTGCTCTGTCTGAGCACTGCAGCAAACACACAGGCTGCACCAGGGGAGAGAAAACCACTGCAGCTGTTAACGAGATTATGATTCCTTGGGCTAATGTAAAAGCCACTTACCTCTCACCTCCCTCAAAGAAACCGAAATCTTAAGCTTGTAAATGAGGGTAGGGGAGAGAAAAAGACATTACGCAGAATACAAATGAATATGTATATTTATATATACTGAGAAGTTGGTTACAGTTTTATTTTGCAGCCTTCCCGTGGCTTGCTCATGCTTTTTGACTCATAGCTGAAGCTGAACTCACCACAGCCACCAGCAGCAAATACTTTTTTTCCTTTAAAAAATAATAATAATAATAATAAAAAAAAAAGCGGGCACTGCCCAAAGGGCTCCGGAGTCCCAGGAGGATGCAAAGCACTTCCTAAACGCTGGAGCAGGCTGTGATTTTTCACAACCATGGAAATCTGGTTCGGAGCAGCTCATTTCAGAGCACGCAGGGAGCGCGGGGCAGTGCCAAGGGCTGGGGTGAAACCACACGGAAATCAAATGGGCGATGAAGAGGAAGGCAAAGCAGCGTCCTTCCATGCGGATGCCAACACAACGTGCAGATATTTTGGCAGTTTTGTAAGGAATTGTGACAGCTGCAGCTCTCCCTTGCACAACTCCGGCCATGCTGGCCTGGCCTGGGCCTCCCTGCCACACAGAGCCATGTTAATGACGGCCTCCATCTCCCTGCCATCAGCTGGAGCAGTGCAGGCAGATTTAGCTTAGAAGAGCTCGTGTTAATGACAGCAGTGAGGGCTGAGGTTATGCTGTGGGGCACTGACCCTCAGCAGCATCCCAGGGCAGAAGGCTGCAAGGAGAACTTGGAAGGCTCAGACAGATAACAGAGCATCAGGAGACACCGTGGCACTGGGACAGTGCCTTGCTAACAAATGGCTGCTGGTCTTTCACCCTTTCCACGTGCCTAGGAAAGGAAAAAAGCAAAACCACTGCAGTGGCCTCAAACGCACCGCCATCTTTCCAGGCTTTCCACGAGGTATTTTTAGCTCCTTCCTGAAAACTTTCGATTTCACGAAGAGAAAAAGCCCCTGAGAAGCGCTGATGGGGCTGCAGCTGCGTGCTGGGCCCAAGGACATTGGGGACACCACGGTGGGAAGGGAAGGCCACCTCTGCACGGTCCCCACGAAGGGCTTCGGTGGGGGACAGGCAATGAGTGCGGCCACAGAACCCTCCGGAACACCGGAAAGCCGGAATGAGCTGGAGCGGATTAAGTGAGACGTCGGAAGAATGGAAAAAGTGCTTCCAAATGGAGTGAATCACGGCCCGCTATAGAGATCCCCGAAGAGCCAACTGCTGTTTGTAATAAAAGCACACAGAGCGCGGCAAAACATGCAGCGACGCCTAAAATGGAAATGGTTTTGGAGGAGCAGGCTGTGCTGAGCACCCTCAGCCCCTTCCCACCCAGACAGGAGACCACAGGTCCAAGTTGGGATGGCCTCCAACACCACGCGGGTGGATGAGGGCATCAGGGCTGCTGTCAGAAATGGTGCTCTGCTCTGACCCGACAATGAAACACGGAGGTGATTCCAGTTCTGCTCTTACCCATGACGCCTTGGGGCACCTACTTTGCCCCAGGCTCTCTTCTGGGTAAAATAGGGACAATAAAAAAAGACCCATTCCCACATGTGGGAGGGTAAAAAGAGTGGCTATTTTTCACCTATTTTCTCCTTGTTGGCTTAGGAAACGATGAGAAAACCCTGCACAGCATCAGAGTTACTCCCATAACCGAACCAGTTCAGTTACTGAACCCTTCATAAAGCCACAAAGTGGTGGGTTTTCTCCTCAGCTTTTGGCTTTGACTTAGAGATATCAGCACCATGGGGCCAGGCCAAGGGGACTTCTCTACCTCCCCGACACGCATGTTGTTTGGATTAGTGCTGTGCTTAACCTCGCTTTTAGCAACGGGACGTTCATTACAAGCCAGACATCTGGACCATGTCCCTAAACCACAATAGGAGATGACTAATTCACGTCATTAGGAATTATCCACACAGAACCCCCACGCGCTTTAGGTTATTCAGAATAATCCAACAGAAAGAGTTTTGTCTGGGATCGTCCTCCTGGTGGGTGGGAGTGACGAGATACCCCGGTCTCCCCGGATCCTTCCAGCTCTTCTCATCCAAAGAAGAAAGCCCAGTAAGTGAGCGGCTCGGAGGCCAGCGGAAAGGCAGATGATGACTAGAGGGCTCACTGCTCTCAGTTACAGACAGTTTTGGTTTATACAGCAGCAAAAATCACAGAATCATCATCAAGGCTGGAAAAGATCTCCAAGGTCATCTCGTCCAACCATCAACCATCATGCCCACCAACCTTAGTTAGTTGTTAAAGCCACAACTTCAGGATGTTCAGCCCCAACCACCTAGCTGGCAGGCACAGCTTTTCCCCAGCTGGATTTCTCCTTGTGGCACACAAGTCAGTGCCAAAACAGACAGGGTGACACATCTCCCCAAGCCGGATCCATGGGACTTGGCTGCCTTTGCCAGCCACAGCCAAGCCTTTCTCTTGGATGCTGCTCCCCTCTTGGTTTCTCGCTTCTGTTCCAAAGTGGGGAAAATCCTGCAGCTGCACCTCCCTTCTTCGAGGCAGTATTCATGGACCCCCATACTCCCCAATGGTAAAACAGAGGCGTTGAAGCCAAACTCCTTTTTTAGGCCCTGTGAAGGCCTACAAACACAGAGCCCTAGAACACGAGCTGTGTTTTGTTCTTGTTATGAGCAAGCCGTGCCCTGCTTCCAGCCTGCCAAAGACAGTACCGAGGTAATTTACTAAAAGAACAACTTGCAGGTCAGTCTGACATTTGCTGCACACGGGAAAACATTCTTCACAAATATTGGACTTTATTGCCCTCAGAGAACTTGCAATCAAAACGAACACGGCACAGGAACCGCTGGCTGCCATCGGCTGGGACAGAGGCCCATGCCAACACCTTGTATTACACCGAACCAACCTCATCCTGCCAGCAGCCAGGTGCTATTCACACAATTAATGGATGTGCCTACGAGCAGGCAGACACGAAGAACGTGAATATCATTGCTTCTTTCTCCTCTACGCAGCATTAGACATTCAGAACCACAAGCCTCAGTCCAAAACTCATTTGTAAAGAAAGCAATCAATTTTTTTTCTTTTAAAGAAAGACTTTCAGGCCACTTGCCCACGGAGAAGCTCCTTTTCTAAAATGATCTGAAGCCAAACCATGGTTCTCGTGTGGCCCAGCCCTCCCAGCAGCGCTGCCTGGCAGGCTCCAGATTTCAGATTTCATCTCCTGTCAGGAGAGAGCTCCGGAAGCCCTCGAGGAGCGGGGGATGAGGCAGCACTCTGGTTGTGTCTCTGTGCTGCAGCAAGTCGCAGCGGGACGGGATAGTTAGGCAACACATTCTCGACTGAAATGTTTTTCAGCAGAAATTTGGAACGCTGACGGAAGGATTCCCGTGCTTCAGGAAAGCTTTTTTTTTTTTTTTCCATAGCAAAATATTGGGGTTTTGTTGTGTTGTTTTTTTAATCTGAGAACTGAACGTTCAAACCTAAGTATTACAACGTGAGCGAGCTGCTGCAGGGCCCCATGGGAGATACCCACACTTCCAAGAGGAAAACTGAGCATCCAAGAGCCTCGTGCCTCACTCTTCCCTCTCCAAGAAAGGAGACCCTGCAGCGCATCCTTCAGCCCAACCAGCCAACCCAATGGCAGAAAACACACCGGGAACACCGAGTACCAAACGAACAACAAATCACAGGCACGACAACTGCATTTCTAAAGCAATTTTTCCCCTGCCCCCGCTGCAATCTCTGTTCTTAGAAAAAAAAAAAAGCAGAAAAAAGACCCAAACAAGTTGATTAAAAGTTTCTGAGCTGCAAACATGAACCAAGTCCCCACTAATTCCACCTACTACGGCCACTCCCCACCTCGCAGACTAGACTCCCATCGTCCCGCGAGCCAGACTTGTTCCAGCTGGTCCAATTAAATGAAGCAACAATTCAGCACACTCCAACGCCCTTCATCCCGTGGGGCCTGTGGGTCTGAGTCCTCAGCCCCAGATGCACGAGCGCAACGGGATGCTGACTACTTGTGTCTCCTCCATCACAGAGCTCTGAGTAACTCTCCAGTCCGCTTATGGATGAAAAGGAAGAGCAGAAAGGAGGCAATGCTTTTCCAAGCATCAGCACTGTAATTCAGAAGAACAGTTTGATTCCTAGCATAACGAAACTAAAGACAAGCGGCAGCTAGCATTTCTAAAGCAGAGCACAACATGACCCTGCTGGCAATCTATAAGTGAAGGTATGGAGCGGCTGGGCTATGAATAAAGAGTTCAGCTCAATGAAGCTTTTGTGGTTGATGATTCAGCCAATGAAAACTATTCTCTTTCTTATTTTGACTCAATAGCTAGTTAGCTGCATCTCTGCAGCGTCTAGAGCTGGTTTTCAAGAACGACAGCAGGAATTTTCTCCCGCTGCGAGGAAACAAAAATGTCATTTAAGAGAAGTTTAAGAAATTTCGCTGCCCTGAAAGCATCCTGAGATGGCTCGGGACGGTCCCCACCCACCAACTTGCAGTACATGCTACCCTTGGAGCCAGCCAGGGCTGTGCTGGATTGTGTCTGCTTCGCCTGCAGCTGCAGAGAGCCAGCTCCGACTTTCTCCGGTCAGTTCTGCAAACATCTTGGATTTATTTCAGCATGGGCTGAACACAACTCCAGTGATTCAACTTGGACAGCTGCTACCGCCAGGGCACAGTCAAACAGACACGCTACGCGCGCATGTGTTCCTGTCTGCACGTGTCTAGGAAGCCGAGAGGGACTGTGTGACTTGGGAAGAGCATGTTTCGCCTCTACATCCCATCCACAAACGCTGCTAAAATACACATGACAGCTGTAAATCACAATTTGGTTTCTTCCTTGCTAGGCAGTCAGCAGTTACGACGTCGAGTGCAAGCACCAGAAGGAAAATTCCAAGTGGATTTGAAGCACGCTTCTCCAGAAGCTTCCTGGTACTCCTAATTATTTTTCCCCGTGTTTTGTTTTCCTCCCCTTGGCATTTCGACGACTGAATCTTTTCCTCACGAATTCAGTCTGGTATAGCATTGGTTCCCTACGCAAACAGGCCATGAAGTTCACTTCAGCTATTCTGTTCAGTGTCAGCAAGTATCTCCTAACATTGCTCAAGGGAGAACTTTTTTGCTCACCAAATCAACTCTGAATGCACAACACGGCCAAAACGTTTGGTTTTGGGAGCGTAAAGATAAACAATAGTAATTAGTGTTTAAACACTTTACATAAGAGTGACATTATTCCTCCCAAAAGAGCCTGGGTGTCTACAGCTCCAAGCTGGCAATCCATCTTGAAAATATCTGAAGTAGAATGTGCGCACAATAAATATTATATTTCGTCAATGCTGTCAATAAAAAACACTTGACTAAGCCAAGTCTTAAAGCTGTAGAGATTGCAGCAAGTTCTACTAGATTCAGTGCCAAAAGAAGCTCCTTGGGGTGGGATTTGAGATAGAAAACAGTTTTGGGCCCTTTTATTCCATTCAGGAATGATATGGGGCACCGTTTTTATCCCCTGCTCCATCAATGCCCCTCTGTGACAACAATTCCATGATTTAAACTGTTTTCCCAGCACCATGCCCGCCCACCTCCTCATCCCACTGGAGTTTGGGGCAGATTCAAGCAGTGCCTTACCTGTTTGCTGGAGAAGACACAGTTTTTATTCCTGTTGTTGTCCAGCAGTCCCCCACATTTGCCCAATGCTGCCAAATCCTTCATAATAGAGTTCAGAGCTTCTTCTTCATCTGCAAAAGAAGGACAGACAACTGAAGCACAGGAGGTAACCTCATCCCTGAAAGAGCAGACATAAAAAATACAGCATCACATACGCAATCGTTCAACCCAAATGGATCGAAAGTCACCATGTCCTGCTTTGCCATTAAGAGACACATTCCAAGACTGCACTCCACAGTCCCTCTCAGCCCATGTGTGTATTAAATACACGTTTCTTCATCAGTAGAGACAAAGATCCTCTGAAGAGCCAAGTTTTCAGCCCCTGTCCTTCAGGGGTCGGTTAAGGCGGGCCCTACAGGCTAGATGTAGTGTTCATGGGGCTGGATCCAGTTTGTTATGTTTAAGACGGCACTCTGAAGGCAAACCTTTCTGAACCCAAAAACCTCTGATGGAGCACAACCCAGTTCTTCGTGCCCCCTTTCCCTTCTCTCCATTAAAGATGCTTAAGAGATGCAACTGACTTCCAAAACCAGAGCCGATGAGAAACCACAGGACAAGGTGAGATCCATCAGAAGAGGCAAAAAACTCAACTGTCCAGGATAGAAGACAGCCTGGCTGGACATGTGATAATCCCAACTTCTTCAGTAACCAAAGAAATGTGATGGACCCATTGGATATGAAATTGATCTCTCCCCTTTTCAACACTTCTCCTTCTGTGCACATGGCCACTGTGTGCAAGGTACCCACCATGGGCACTGAAGCACCTGCCAGGAGCTAGGGCAGGGCAGCCCTGTCAGGGGGCTCCCTGTCAGCATCCCAGTGGATGCTGATACAGTCAGGAGGGGCAGGTATTAGGGCTTGGAGCTGTGACACTAAGGGTTGAAGGCTTGTCACGTGTGTTGTGTACCCAGAGCCATCCCTGAGTACAAAACAAGGAAAAAAAGAGGGCAAAATGTCTAAAATCCAGCTTTTGGTGAAGCTCAGAGAACCCTTTTTTCTTGTAAGCAGCACACGATACCATACACTCCACATCATTTATTGTTCTATCAGTTGCAGATGTAATGCTTATATATAAACGACAGTTTCTCCTCCCTTCTGCACTTCCCTGTCTGCTGAGAACACGGGGAAGGTGGCAGGGAGCACAACCTGAAACACTACAGTAAAACACCAACAAGATGGAAAGGTTTAATTCTAGTTCAGCAAAAAAGAAGAAAAAAAAAAAAAGGCAAACACAGAAGAATTAGAATTTTCCCATATTTACTTCTTTCTTTTTTTTTTCTTATTTTGGTTGTAAAAGGGACCCACGGGGACGAGCCTGGTTTTCCACACAGATTTTGTAGTAGGAAAAAAAAACAATGCAAAAAAAAAAATAAAAGGAAGAAAAAAACCTTTTTTTTTTTTCTTTGGTGGAAGAGGAAAGGAAAGAGGGAGGGACGAGTTAAAAAAAGCAAAATACACATGACCCCCTCCCCCCAACACACACACACACACACACACACACAGACACACACACACACATCTCACCCTCTAGGAATTTTCCACCAAAATTATATCTCCAAAACTCTCCTTGCCTCTTCCCTTTTTTCCAGTTGGAGGGACAACAAAAGCTTCCTGAACTTGCTGACACAGAATGCAGCCCTGAATGCCACAGGGAATCAGCTCCAGCATGCAGTGGCAGAGCTGGGTTTCTGCTAGCACCACTGCACTGCTCACCTCTGGACACCCCTGCAGCATCTGCAATGAGATGCACCTCTGCTTAATCCACCAGAGCCCTGCAAAGATGTTCTAGGACTTACTCAGATCAGCAGTGCCCATCCTAAAGAGGAACACACAAGGTTGGCTGGAAAGCACGTGGTCTCTATAATAATTGTGATAACAGAAATAGTACTCCAAAGATGTAGGAACATACAAGTGTTCCGGGAGGGACTGGCCCAGCTGCCCTCTCCACTCCTCCCAAGCACCCAGAGCAAGACCTGACAGTCCCCAAGAGCTGCCCCAAACCCTGACGGCCCATGGACCACATCCCAAAGAGTTCCCACCACACCCTGTGGGTACCAGTGGGAATTAAAAGCGAAGAAGAAAGTGACAGCATGAATTATGCCTTGGCTACGACGCCTAAGACAAGCCCACAGCACCAATGAATCCACCAAAACAGTGGGACCCTTAAGCTGAGGTGAACCCTATCACTGCAAAATGCAAAGGGATGGAGCTTAAAGAACATCTCTCTGGGGATGTACTGAAAATATCAGTGCTCTCGTTGCTTATCCTATCACATGGGGCTGAAACAGGATATTCAAGCTACCTAGTAAGTTTTCTTCTGTTTGAACACTGCGGGGTCATCACCTCAAAGTGATGATTACCCACTCATCAAAGTGACCACAACGTCCAGCAGTGCAGTGTTCTGAGCATGCCAAATCTAGGTGTAAAAACTCCTCGTGCTGCAGCCCCACCTGCACCACTGGAAGTCTCATCTCCCTGCTGGACTTCCTCGGAAGCACCCAGTTGCTTCCAGTCACTGCTTCAGTTCAGGCTGTCTTCAGATGCACCCAACCACCAACCAGCTCAGCCCGCAGTGGGTAGTGCTAAGCCAGGCCCTGGTTGCCTGAATTGGGTGCTAGAAGAAAAAGGAAAGCAATGAGGATCCTTCTAGAATTCTGGCTGCTCATTCAGCATCCTAATGGCATTTTTTCATGATGACACCTAAGTGCTGCTTGTCAAAAACCAGACAATACGCATCCAATGCCATCGCTGCACACTGCTACAAAATCAGACGTGAAAACTCCTCCCTATACAAGCAGGGAAGGTTGCTTTCCCACTACCAAAGCACAAAATATCTGTTATCAGAGCACGCACTACTTCAGCACGAGCAGAGGGACTACGGCTGAAGGCTCAAGTGTTCAAAACCAAGCGGAAAAAGCCTCAGTGCAGGTCACCATTTGCATAATCGGTTGCAAAACCAACGCTTCCCAGTCCTCTTGATGTCAGCTTTGCACAGGGACTGATGCTTTCCAGACTGAGCCTCTTGCCCATCCTCGTTACTGCTCTTGGGGTCTCCGAGCTGACTCCCTGGAAGGGTGGAGAACTTTGTTCCGTGGAAACGAGCAGCCAGCTCAGCCAGTTCAGTCCAAATTCAAACAAGCACTGGAGCTCACTGGATAATTGAATCCAAATGCCACTCCCAAGCCTCTACAGCAAAAGGGGCGTCACAGGCTGCTCGCTGGCAGCTTGGATCAGTTCAAGTGAGCAGAAAGTGCAGGATGGACGGCTTTCCCCAAGGAAAAATGCCAGGGAAACAACAGGAATCCCACAAGAGATCAGGATCTCCTCATCTAGCACTTGGCCTCATGAGAAGGCAACCTGGAGGTTACACAGCAGACATCTTCCCTAGCTCTGTTGCAGCTCCAGAGCAAAACGACTGCGAGCTGCACAACACCAGTGAAGCATTCTGCGGGGCTCAGATGGACTCAGGGACTCAAATCACCTTCTGAATTTGCACATCCTTGCTCCTGAATAACCACCCAGCCCAGCAGGTGCCGTTCTGTACAGTGCTGTAGGCTGATGGGATTCAACACACGTAAAACAAAACCTTTTCTCTACCCAGCACAACGTGCAAACAGGAACACTTCTACCAGAGAAGACCAGGACGAAGAAAAGCTGATCACACAGACAGCAAAAATGAAACGTGAAAGTCAACTTTGTGACTTTCGTTTCACATGTGACGTTGCGTTGGCCCTTTGTCCCCAGTGTCTCTTCTTCCTTATTGACTTCCAGCCAGCTCCCGTAGAGTGAATCCATTTCTGTATTCTCCACTTCCCACCTACGCCCCAATTTTGTGCTTTTTCATCAGCTTCTTGTGATGAAGCTCAAACCATTATGCCCGCCCAGTCAAGGACCACGGTCAACCAAAGGTAACAGAGGTCTCAATGGTTCTGCAAAGGTTTGGTCTGGGTTAGGGTTAGTACCAAGAGCTAAGCGGAGCTGAGAAGAAGTCAGACAGGAGCAGACTCAGGAACCAGTGACTACAGATCTATAATGGACACGGGAGGGTTCAGACTTCAGTAACAGTCAGAGGATCACAGTGATCCATTTTGGCAGGATCCTGTATTAAACTGGAGTGCCTACAGGTCCCAGGCAAAATCCAGAGTGCTCAGCACTTGCAAAATCTGCTATGAACTAAAATCAGAAAGCCACAACATGACACATCTCCTTCAGAGACGAGTTCCTGGTGCTGCTACAGTGCCTCAGCTCCAGCGTGCGTGCAGCAGAGAGGAACCTGGAGTTTCAGTCTTAGTACTGCAGCTTTACTGGTGAATAACAACAAAAATAAGCTAGGAAGAAAGAGTGAGCCTGAAGGTCAACAGGGACCACCCAAAACAATTCAGCAGTCAGGAGAGAAAGCAAATGAAGAAGGGACAGAGGGATAATTTAGCTGCGTTCAGATGGTCTAGACAGTGCTGTTATTGTTGGCTTCGCTAATAGGTCATTACTAAGAGGCAGCTTACGGTAGCTCCATGGAGCTCCTTCCATCAACAGCGCAAAAAATACAAGCACCAGCTGTATGAAGCACAGGGAAAAGCCTGCAGGTGGAAGCCAGCGTCCTGTGAAACAGCACGAGTTCTGATTTCAGCCTCTCTCACCCAGCAGGCTCGGGAAAAGTTGGGGAAAACTCCTGGGTGTCGCAGAAGGGGAACGTGCTGTTCTCTGAGTCAGTGCCGAGCACGGCGGGAGCGGCGGCTCAGGGGCTGCACGCTGCCATGCACACTTCTGCACGGATCCGGGGTAAAGCCGCAGCCGTGACCACTTGTGGTCACTAAAGATCCCACTGTGCTTTACACGGCCGTGGTGTCGATGGCCCAGCCCAGCTCAGCCGTCGTGCCTGTGTAAATTCCAACCACCGCTCGTGGCCGTCTCTCCATGAGGTGATGCAGCCACGGGGGATATCCCCCGGCACAGGGAAGGACGCTGTGAAGGGTTACAGGGGTCGGACGGAGGATGGGAAGCCTCACAGAAGCACTGTCGCACCTTCAGTGGAAGCCCTGTCAAAACACAGGCTTCCAACATACCGTGGAAAAATACTGAAGTCACAGAACAGCGTGACTGCAACACGGGTAATATCTTCACTTTGCTCTGCAGAGGACATCAGCCTTCCATTTTCTCTTCGCTTTCTCTCTCGTGTTTTTGGAAACAATATTTTCTGGGGAGGAATAATGGCGTTTATCAATTACCAAAGGGAACCCTCAACTGAAAGGCAAAACTCAGCACCTCAGCACCGCTCTGCAAAGGGCGGCCCTTGCCTGGATGGATGCTCAGCTGGACTGCCAAGATGGGAAGAGACAGGAGCTGCTGTCTGCGCCTCATTTTGCGGACAGGACTCTGTGACAGGCAAAAACTCTGCCCAAGACTGCACAAGCCTGCAGACAGAGCTAAATACATTAATAGAAACTGAAATGTGGTTAGGGCTTAACTCGATCTGGCCTTCCTAGATGTATACAAAGACCCCAGAAATGCACTTAGCAGTCTGCACATCAGGTCCTGACCTGGAATTCGACAGAACAGTCTTTTCCAGGAAGCTCTCCCAGAAAGCCTCAGCTTGAAGAGTTCGCATGATAATTCCAAAAACTTCTCCGTAATGAATCTCAGCAAACACGAGAGCAGGATACGACGTTCAGCAGAAACGCCACACTGTCGTGGAGGCCCACGAGTTACAGCAGAAGCTCACATTTACTGCGCCAACAGCGGGTGGGACTGACCACCGCCACCATCAGAAGGTCGGAGAATCACAGAATCATCAAGGATCATCAAGTGCAAATATCAACACATGACCACCACGGCCACCACACCATGTCTGTCAGTGCCACCTACCCTTTCTTGGAAAGGTGAGGGTTGCATCAGTCCTGATTTTACCCAGCAAACAGATAGCACTAAGCTATATGAAGCGTGGCCAAAAGAAGCTTCTTGTGAGGACGAACGTTGCCTTTGCTCCAAGAGCCAGCAGAGAAAATGAGCTTGGATATGAAAGTTGCTGAGCTTTCTAGGACTCAGACCACCAGCTTTCTTCAGTACCTACGAAGAGCGTCAATAGATACGTCCTGCCACCAGGATTCAGGTCACGCAGAAGATACCAGCTACTGACGTATCAAGACAGCAAAGAGCAGACGGGATCCATTAGTAAGAAAACATCTCTGCAGTGACTGCTCCATCAGAACTAGGAAGGAGATGAGAGATGTGAGCTGGAAGCACAAGCTCATTGCCATGGCCTGGAGCACAACAGCCCCTAAGTAACTAAGTACGGGACCAGACACTAACTCACAGGCAGCTACAAATACCATCTTTCAGCTCATCCTCCATGAGTGGGATGTCTGTAAATGACCCACAGCCAACCAGCCTGCTGCACACATCCACCCAGTGACAGAGATGCATTTCAACTAAACCCACGTGCACAAACCGTTCTGCTACCGTCTGGAGCAGCGTTTGGTGTCTGATGTAGAGAAAAATGATTCAATTACCCTCTTCCAGCCCAGATTGCTATGCACTGCAGCAGACACCGGAGAAGCACGTTCCCTTTGCAAGTCAGCAGACTCTGGCCAGCAGCTGGATCCTGCTGTGTTCACTCTCTTGAAACCCCACCCAAGGGATGGCAAGGTCACCCTGTGTTCGCCTTCGGGGCAGGGCACAGCTCAGCAGGTCGAACAGAGCAATTATACATGAGGAAATGAGGAAAGACCCTTCTGATATGCAGGATTTCTTGGCAGGAGTTTGCCTGCTGACGTCTTCAGCTTGGGACACACTCAGATTAACGCTGTGAGGTGCTGGGCTATCTTGAAAACACCTCTAGCACCATTGTTCCTCCATTAGGATAAGCTACATAATGTGAGCAGTATTGACGGTCATTAACGTTCTACCTGACACATACTTGCTCTCCATACAAAACATAACTGGCATAAAATGCACAATAAAGCATCTGTAGGTTTAGGGCACTGCCATACTATCTCAAAGATCCTCTTCTCAGGGGTAAAACCCATTTTGGTAGCTCCTGCATCCTACTCCCCTTCATAAGCCATCCCTCAGGTGACCCATACTGCGCAGCCAACAGATCAGAGAACCTATCTGGATCAAAACCTCTTCCTTTTACATTTCCTTGCAAAAGGGGACGGATGTTGGAGACACCCAAGGTCAGGCTGGACAGGGCTCTGAGCACCTGAGTTAGCCACAGGTGTCCCTGCTCACTGCAGAGGGGTTGGACCACATGGCCTTTAGGGGTCACTTCCAACCCAATCCTATGATTCTATGTTAGCAGTCAGGAACGGGCTTAGGGGAAAGGCAGGAATCTGATTAACAAAGCTACACTAGTTATCATTTTAAGTGGTTATTAACACAACTGTATCTCACACGTGTCACTGATTCTGATCACCACAACGACAGAACCCAACCAGCCTGCACAACATCCATCAGCACAAATAACCAAACACCTCTAATGTGGTGTTCAGTGTTTGGACTCTCAACACGTTGACAAGAGCCATCACAGAACAGCAAAACAGACAATAAACAAAGACACCGTAATGCACTTTAGGTACATTATGTGAGGTAATGAAGAACTCCAACTGCCCTCTCCATTTCCCCAGGGAAAACAAAGAGCTCTCGTGGTGCTACAGGGAGTTCACTTCAGTCTAGGTGAGATGAGAAGGGTGACTTTAACCACTAAGAGGCCCAACCAGCACGGCTCCCCTGGGCTGCACGGGCGTTGCTTAGGCCTGGCCACATCTCCCAGACATGGAGGACTGGAGAGGACCCCACGGTGCCATCACCACCCACCATCTACATAAGAATTCACCCGTTAAACAATTCCTCAGCCCCCAGCAGGTGCCATCATGCTGCCACCACAGCTGAAGTGGAGGTCGAGGCCATGTTGGCCCAGAATGGCTTTCCAGTTGCCCTCAAGAGAGGCTCAGAGCAGTTCCACTCTCTTTAGACTACTTTCATTTTTAGTAAGCTCAGCAAGATCATCACCCAATCCCTACCAAACCCTGTCACCTTCCTCAGCTAATTGTCCCCTTGCTACATGTTCCACCCATGCCACCTGGGTGCCCCATTTCCAGGGCTGCTCCCTAAGAACAGAACAGGCCACCCCATCCTATGGGAGGAATGTGACCACGTGCACTCACACGGAGCAGTGCTGTGAGCTCACAGGACCAAAGAATGGGTCGTGATGGGTTTTTCTTACTAGCAGAGGTGTAACAATGAGTTGGTTTGCCTCTAGGTGCCTCTAAACTTACCCATGGAACAGGGCCATGATGCAAACTTTGCATGTTAAGCACCTTGACGTGCACAGGTAGTATGGACAGGACAACGAAAGCCCTCACACAGGACCCAGTTAGTGACCAGCTTGTTATCAAAGCCCATAAAGCAATCCAAAGCACAGCAAAGATTAAATGAGCTTATCTCTGTTAGCCAAAGAGCAAGCATTTATCCCATGGAGCACCAAAGTGAAACTTAACCCAACCTTGACCGCCCCAGCTGCCGAATGCTTCCTAGCCATGACTCCTGCACTGGGCGGCTCCCAGCTGCAGCCCTCAGGAAGAGGGTCAGGAGTACAGCAGCAAGATGCAGGGCTTTCCTGTAAAGGCACAGAGCTGCTTTCAGATCAACCACGCGAAATCTCTGCCTCTTGGACAAAGCAGCTGGCTCATTTGTTATCGCAGATTGGTCTCATGAGGCCTCCAGGAGACACGCAAGACTTGACTGTTACAGAACAAAAGCAATCGCATTTTAAGAAACTCTTTTTAAGCCCACAGTTCCACTGAGAGTAAAAAAAGAAAATTCAGGAGCTGTCTGGTTTTATGGCACGATGGATTTTCTCCCTCAGCATCTGCCTGCAAAGCTCCTCGCCACTTCAAAGGTCCTGGCTGCTCCCCCTCCACGCACAGCTCCCTGTCACAGCTTTTTTGCTGACCCTTTGCTCCACAGACACTAGTTACCTTTTCATGTAAGGGATTAATGTAATTAAACACAACCTAGGCCAGTTTTTCCAGACATTTTTCAAGCTTTGCTTAAATTCTGCTGCTTCTGAAGAAGGGCTTACATACCTAAAAGCCAGGCTGTTTTTTTCCACCTCTATCAGTTTGGTCTAATAAAAGATATTACTCTCCCCACAACGCGTGCATCTCCTGAGCACACTTGAAAGGAAGAAAATGTTTACCCAGTAAGAAACATGGCTGGCAAGTTATTTCCCCTGACTGCCTCTGCTACTTTTGAAGGTTATTTGCAGGCTCATAAAAGACCTCTTGCTCTGTCCCAGCTCAGCTACTTCCAGTGCTCAGAGTCACAGCCCTGAGTCTGTGAACTCCTCATCCGTTGCTGCTGCAGCAGTAGGTAAAACATCCCCCTTACAGCAGCGTGGGGCTGAACCTATACTCCCCAGGTGCCCAAAGTGACTGACATGACCTGAAATGGGGCTCCAGGGCACACATCACTGGGAACGTGGACGTCTCTGGAAGTGTCATACGCACTCGTTGGTTCCCAGCCAAACTCTGATGGAATGGTAAAGAGGCCGTGAACCCACTGAGGGGTGGCAGATGGAAACGGACTGGGTGAGCTGGAGGGATTGCTCCGTGCCAGGAGTGAGAGGTGAGACATGAGGACACGTGTTCTCCACTCTGATTTTCCCTCATCACTGAGGTTGAGGAAATCAATGTAAGAGGCACGTGGCAACCCAACAATCGTATTAAAAACAGCTTCATTACTCCTCTGACCAGCAGGAATTGCAGTATCCAAGCGCAGGATACTGCACTATTTTGGAAGATCAGTCAGTGTCCAGCTCCATGAAGATGTCTGCCTTGGACCCACGCTCTCTCCTTTCTAACCGCCCTACTTTTTCACAGAAAGAAGTCAAATGCTTCAGTATAAATACAACAGTTACGTATTTGCCCCAGGGCAAGACTGAACGAGAGCCCAAGTGACTGTTCCAACACCAAAGCACGAAGAAAAACGAGTAATTCTGTCCCAAGCTCTTAGGCTGCATCCATTCCTCTTCCCTCAGACAATGAGCCCCGTGTCCTGTCCTGCACAAAGACCAAGGACCCCTGGGCTAGCCCTAAGCTGACACGCAGGCATGCTGTGCTGCTCCTGCAAGAGCAGAGCAACCTGTGTGCAGTGCTGAGCTCTGGTGCTGGCTGCTATGTCAGAGGTGCTGCCCACAGAGATGCCACAAGTCCCCACTTCCCATCTTGCGGTCTCTGTGCAAAATCACACAGCCTCCCTCGAACGCGTCCAGGAACGGTGCCATGCTGAACTCCGGGACACCGAGCAGGCTATAAATAGGACCCTGAGAAGAAAGGCAGGCCTGGAAGGGACCTTCAGAGATCAGCTCATCCAACACACTCTCCCTGCGGTTCACCAGAAGGGAATCAATGAAACAACTGCAAATTCTCCGCTCGTCCCTTGACAAGGGGACTGGACTGGAGGTAACAGCTCCTTCCCTACCGGTCCTGGGAGCAAGGCTCAACTTTCCTTCTTTCTGAAATCAAACTGCACTGAATAGGAGTGGTTTTCATCTTCAAAATGAAAATTTCTCTTAAAAAGTTCTGAGGTTTTTCAGCAGGGATTTTAAAGTGAAATTTGTCATTCTTTAAAGCGAAGAACCAGGTCTGGACTTTCTCTTCCCTTCTTCTTCTTTTCCTTTTTCACTTGGCTTTAGATGAGTTCTTTCACCCCCAAATCTCTCCTCCGGTTTAACAGAGATTTAAAACAAGAAAATAAACAGAAAAACAACAACAAATTGAATACATGGAGGTGAGGGCAGGATGAGGGAGAAACTCCTGCTCTCCTTTCTCCATAAGGGGGACAGTTTAGCTGTGGCTTCACATTTCCCTTCTCTTAAAATGAAACCACCACCAAACTGCCTCACCCTCCCACCAGGTCTACAGAGACAAGAGCTAAATTTCCTGGGATCACCCCCCATCTCTTTCTTGCCCCTCCTCTCTCATTTCAGTCTGACCTAAAACGTTTTGGATGAACGTGTGTAACGTACACAAACGTAGAAGCGAAGTGTCAACTAATGTGAAATTCCTCTGAGATCTCTGCTTTCTCCTTCCTTGGGCCAATGGGTCAGGAAGCCACCCAAGCTCCACGTGTAACTATGTACGAACACCTATGGGAGGCAGAACTTGGCATCGTCCTTCAGCCTGAGTTCTCTTTCCAGCAAAACTAAAGAAGCTGAGCAGAAATCCCTACAGTTGCTAGGACTACTGGCAAAATGGTGTACCGATGATTTTGGAAGTAGCTTTGAGGTCAATATTGCTTTGGCATGCTGACAAATGCACAAAATTCTAGCTGAATCCCCAAACCAGCAGCACACAGCTCTCAGGAAGGCATGTGTCACCAGCACAGCCATCTGAGCTGCAATTAATTCCTAGGATTGGGAAGAGTCAGAGTAACATGATGAAGCTGGATGGCCAACAGCATAAGAAGGAGAAGGAGCTGGGGCCCTTGCACTCATTACTTGCTAGTATGGGTCATTACCACCAATCTAATTACTCATGTGCTAAAACAGAAGCAGTTCAGCACTTCCAAATGGTCCAAACAAATTTGCTTTGTCAACTGTGATGATTCAAAATCACTGTGTTTCTCCAGAGCCGCAAATATTCCCCATCTAAAGGAATTCTCCCTCAGCACCACAGGAAGGTGCACACAAATCCAGATCACCGTCTTGAAAAGCAGTATCACGAGGCTCCAGCTGAAGCTGAATCACAGAATCACCAAGGTTGGAAAAGCCCTCCAAGATATCCAGTCCAACCACCCACCAGTATTTGAACGAAGCTTCTCTGGGAGAAGATATACAGGGAGCAAAGGTGCCCTGCTCAGAATACAAGGCAGATTTAGCAAGAGGCTCCACCTCGAATATAACCCCCTGACCACACCGGGGGTAAGGAGAGAATCTGTCCCATTTCAGAATCGTTGGAAAGCAAAAAAAAAAAGTTAAAACATTTTGTGATATTCAACCAGGCCATTTTGGCAATGTCTCCCACTCTGTCACGAGTAGTAACCCCAAGCAAATCAGTGGGCTGCAGAGAATTAAGCGTTTCAGGGGAATCCAGTTCTTACCCATCTTTCCATCTACATCAGGCCTCCATTCCACCGGTCCCAGACACTTGAACCTTATCCTCCACTCTCACGCATCCACCCTGTAACAACAAACACACACAGAGTTTACAGATGAATTGTGACATGGTAAAATTGGGACAGAGATTGAACGCAACCACTGTTGACGCAGCACTTTCCCCACCAACCCTTGGTCTGGAGGAAGAAGGAGCATGGAATGGAGACCAGGAGTCCACTCCCCCCATACACAGCCCAAAGGTTATGTGCTCTGTACACTACAAACCTTTTCCTACATATATATACACACACACGTATAATTAATCTTGCAGTAACGAGCTTATACTTCTGCTGCAAGTCTCCTTGTGTGAGAGGACACCAGCTCCCACTTACACCAGTGGAAGAACTCATTTCAGACTGAACGAAGGCACGACCAGCAAACAAAGAAACGTGAGAAGTTCGCTCTGAAGGAATGGCTGCAAGTGAGAATCGAAAGGGTTTTATACGCAAACGTGGTGCCTCAGTGCTGGCGAGCAGGAGGATATTTGTCCAACCTATTTTGAGAGAGACAAGCAGGAAGGGAAAGCGATAAGAGTGGTGAAGGCAGAGAAGTGAGTGCCACAGAGTGCACTGCTCCTTTTGCTGCTGCAGCTTCCCCCTGAGACAGTGCTGCCCAGCAGTGAGCTCTGCTCTGCCCATTTTCAAGACAAGGACATCACTAATGGGCTCAGACGGGTTTAAAATCTTATCTTGAGGAGGTTGGTCCGTGCCAAGACGGACTGAGGGAACAGAAATCCACCAAAAATCAGTGTAACAACTCCGGCTGATGGTAACAAGAGCAGGAAACAGCTCAAATCCTCACTGCTTCTGCTTCCAAAATTGATGCAACACTTCCAGCAATTGAGCCACGCTCAGAGTTTGCTCCAGGGTCCACGTGCAGATAGCCCGGATTTAACCCTGCATTCCTGAGCCAGCACGGGTTAATTCAGCCATCAGTGTCACAGTCACACGTTTCTTATGGCTTTCTGGAGAACTCACAGATCTTTTCAATCCACACCTAGTCACAAAAGCACCTAGAGAAACCACAGACCCTGCAAAGGCAGGTGATCTCGCCGTGGGCTGAGCTGACAGCTCTCCTCCATCGTCACTGTCCTGGCCAGCCCAGTGAGCAGCTCACAGCGCAGGGAATCTCCCAGATACGTGAGATAAAGCAGTTTTCTGTCGCCGTGCATCTCCTAAATCCTGAGGACAGGCAGCCTTCACATCGGGCTGCGAACACTGCTGATTTCCGTGGCTTCCCAAAAATACATACCAGCAGCTTCCTGTTACAGAAGGACACATTCCTGTTTCTGGTGTAAATTCTGCCTTTTTTTTTTTATCATCTCCTTTAGAAGACAGGGAAGCGAGGGGAAAGGAAAAAGCCTTTTTCTGCTCCACAGCACTTGGAAGCAGCATCCCCCTTCTCCTCCCACCAAGGTCTCTGACCTCCAGATGCTGAAGGCTGGGCTGGATGGGGCCCTGGGCAGCCTGATCTGGTAGGCAGCAAGCAGCCTACAGCAGGGGGCTGGGACTAGATAGTCCCTTCCAACCCAACGTCCTCAAGACCCCTTCAAGTCCAAGGCACTCTATGATCCTGCCATCAGCAAAGCATCAGCTCCCAGCGGTGCTGGGGCAACACAGCTCACATTCCATGTGTGAGTCGTGCACACAAAAGACTTGGGCTGCTCCAGTCTGCTTGGGAAACTGCCAGAGGAAACCCCGACACAGATGCTCTCATCTGGAGAGGTCGTGGAGCCTGCTCCTGTGGAGATGCTCAAGGTCCACCTGGATGCCTACCTGCACAACCCATCGTGGAGGACCTGCTTTGACAAGGGGGCTGTGCTCAGTGCTCTCTCGAGGTCCCTTCCAACCGCTGCGATTCTGTGACCCGGAATAAAAGCAGCTTTGATTTGATTGAGCTGAATTCATTTCTACAGCTCAAGCAGCTCAGCATCACCACAGCTGCACGGGTGCAGAGTGGGAGTATCCACACGAGACCTGTATGTGAGGTTCCCAGGGGAGCAGCACGGACTGATCCCAACCTGAGCACCACTTCACGTGTTGGTTTGAAGGTGCACAGGCACATCACCATAAAACAATCATAATAAGCCAGAGTTGCTCCTGAAACGTGGCCCAGCTGGAGAGCTATTCCAACCAGCACTGCTAAAATTGGGACTTTCCTTGTTTTTTTCAAGCAGCAGGGAACAACATGTTGGGCTCAGAGCGTTTAACAAGCAAGAGTCAAGCGGAAAAAATCTCTCTCTCCTTTTTAAGAGTTGACCACATTAACTTTCAGCAAGTTTCCGGGAGTCCTGCCAGGGCGCTGGAGTTTTGTATACTACGGAACAGATAAAAATATTATTCTCAGTGTTATTTTCAAAAAGCTTCAGAGGCCGTGGCTGGGGTAGCGTTAAAAACAACAGCAAAGCAAATGAGATTGTTTCAGCTGAGAGAATACAAACGTAGGCACGCGGATCGCTTGGTCAAACAACAGCCTGCAGGCTTGGCCAAGAGGAATTCAAATGCAAGGAGTGGTTGAAATATCACAGATTGCCTCGGATTATCACAGTCATAGAATGGCTTGGGTTGGAAGGCTTGGCTTGGAAGGGATCTCAGAGATCACCTAGTTCCAACCCCTGCTGTGGACAGGGCTGCCGACCCCTATATTAGGCACCAGATTAACAAGAATTGTTAGATTTTGGGGACATTTGAGATGTGTCCCATTCGTACAGCATCTTCTGCTCATCCAAACCACACGACACACCGGTGTGGTCAGAAAGAAGCCATTCAAACCTAGAGTTCTACATTTATGAGCATGCAACAGGGACGTTACATACCATCTGCAAAGGTATGTAACAAGAGCCAGGCTTGGAGGTTTATCTCGTAGGTACCTTAAGGGACAGACTGCATGAAAGAGGAGGAGAAACTTCCTTTCCTAAGCATGCACTCATTGAGCTGCAAAGCAAGGAGTACCATGCATGCATGCCCACAGCTCACATCAAGAGGAACTCAGCATTCTGGGAAACACGCTGCATGAAAGCCAACAGGGAATTCAATATGAACACGCATCAGCCAAGGGTTTTTCTCCTCACTTTGGAGCACGGCAACTCAAAACTGCTTAAACATCTCTTGCACAACAGAATGTTGCCGAGGGAGGGGATGCTCTGTGCACTGCTGAGAGCCATCGTGCAAAATGGAGGACACCTTTTGTCATAAGTGACCAAACCAGTGCAGCTGTGTTCAAGAAATATGTCCTGAGTCATTCAGTTGGTACAGAGCACAAGCTTTAAAACCTGCACGGCAGATAGCTGTTAACTTCCCTGACAGCAATTTAAAAGAGTCACTAGGATTTTCAAATCTCTCCCCTACCAACTCCTCCTCTTCCTGCAAGTGATTCTGTAAATGAAATAACGCATCCAACATGTTCCCGTAAGCTTTCCTCAGTTGGTTTCATTTTTCCCCTTTCCAGTAATAATCCTTTCACCAAATCCAGTGGAATGATCAGTAACTTATATTGGTATATATCAAAAAAAGGCTTGATTTTGCACAGAGATCACAGGCTGCCAGAGAACTGTAAGACAAGGGAGCAATCACAAGTGTTCAAAACGACTCCTCCATCAGCAAAAAACACAACAAAAAAAGCAGACAACACAGCTCCATCAAGCCAGGGCGAGTGTATTTTGCATAAATGTACACGCTCATGACAAGAACACAAACAGACAAACCCCCTCTGATGATGCTGATGGCTTGTTTGCATTCAGAAGAGCAGTCGTGCATCACTTCCCCTGATGCGGGGTGAAGTCACATCCTCGGACAGCTTCAGAGACAAAACCTGATACAAGCTACACCGACAGAAATCCCCTTTGATTTCAATGAGCTTGCCCCCCCAGGGGAAGGCATCACGGGGGAAAGTGCATCTCTGTGCATACAAGATGAAAGCCAACACAGAAAACCACGAGCATTTCTCCTAGAAGTTTTTGTGGACATTATTTGTAGCGTTTCTGCTTAAACGCCTGAAGACATTTCAATAAACTCAATCAATTATGTCCAATATGAAGAAGTGAGGTTACTACCCCCCTGGGGGAGGCAAACACAACAGAATTAAGAGATGCAAAACACTTTCAGATGAAGTACGTCCCCAGAAAAGCATCCGTCTCGGGACAGATGTTTTCTTCTGATGGACACAGAAGCTGAGGCCCACAGACTTACTGACTGCTTTCTGCTCCCTCAGCAGCAACCTGCTCACTGCAGACCTCCCATCAGCAAGAAGTAGAAGCCCTATGGCACACGGGGAGACCAGGACTCCAGAATCAGCCCCAAAGAGTCACCCCACAACCCTCCTCACAGCTCCAGGGTTTGGCCATCTCTCTCAGATATACGGTTTCATACAGCCCAGGGACACTGCCGTCTCCGCAAGCTGCCGGCCCGTGCACACATCGGTGGGGTGGTGATGAGATTATGAAACAGGAACACATGAGGCAGCTTTCACATAAGTTTCACTCTCCTTGTCCTCTTGACCTAGGGTATCACATGAACTCCAGAGCGCTCGCCTTCGTGTGTGTGACTGCCTACACATGATACAACGTGAGCCACGGACAGGGCAGGAACCAGAGATGTCAGCACACGGCCGTGTGCTTGAGCAACATGGCATTACATCCAGCATACACATCAGCCCCTTGCAGCCCAAACTATTCTGTGATCCATCTTCAGAAGAGAGGATCCCATCAGCTGCAGAGACCAAGCCTGGTCTGCCAGGGCACCAAGCAACACCTTCAAATGCAGACTGTCAGAGCAGCAGTTGTTGAGCTGCTCCAAAAGCAGGTCATTTATCAGGCCCAGCAGGGATGCAGTCAGCTCCTCTTCGAACAGAGCTCTGAGAAACACTGAGCAACTCGATATTGATTCCCACGGCCCTGTTTCAGACAGACAGAATTAATTTCCAGGACGGAAAGGAACATATGCCCGCATATCAAAACAAAATACAGAAGCCCTTCCAGTTCCTCAGCTGCACTTCAACGGAAACCAGGCTACACTGATGGAAAGACCTCGGTTTTCTAATTAACTCTCCCTGATGAGTATTTAATGCTGCTAATTGATGAGGAGAGATGGTGTCCAGACAGCGTGTGCAGTCGCTTCTTACATCTTTAGAGCAAGATTTCTCCAAATCAAATAATGGTAAGGCAGGCTTTCTCCCTGCACGTGCTGTGCCCTGCTCTAAGTCCACCCCCTCCCCAGAAGACGTCTGCTGGAGGCAGGGAGGTGAAGCACATCTCAGGGCTCATTTACAAGTGTTGGAAACTGTCCTGGTGAACGTCATCTGCGATACTGTCACTTCCAAGCAACGTGCCAAGAAAAAGACCATCGGTGCCAGGGACATGGTGCATGCTGTGAAACACCCAGCCCCTACCCTCCTTGGATTGAGAGGAAAACTTCTCCTGATTCAGCAGAGCCAACGATCCAGCAAGGGACTGTCCCACAACACATATAGGAAACGCACCATGGTGTTGGGAAACTCAACTCAGGGCCAACACACAGCCCCAGGGGCCCAACACGGGGCCACCTCCAGCAAAAACTTCTCACCAGTGGTGAAGCAAGCTTGGCTGCTCACCTGCGTCACACAACAGACCTGGTTTCCAATCCCAAATGTTGATCTCACATCACTGTTGGCCAGGAGACGCTCCTGAAAGCAGCTAGGTATCCTAGGTGCAAAAGCCAACACAATCCCAACGCAGCAATACAGCATGTGCCTTGATAAGAAATTTCTGCTCCAAACCTCCACCTCCGTTCAGCATATGCTCCAAATCTTCCCCGAATTACTTACGGACAGAATCCGTCCCTTCCTATCCAACACACAGCAATTTGTGAGTTGCTAAGAGCTCTCGGCCACAAACGAAAGCGGGGTGTGTGAAATGAAAAGAAGTACGTACGCATGAGGCTGTGCTATGGTTACACGCTCGTAAGAAACGAAGCAGAGCTGATGGTCCCAAAGCTCTGCTCTGAAACTCCGGCGCAGATCTGTTTGTCATAGCAATAGCATTTCCACCTGCACCTTTGCGATGTCTCCTCCGGGAGTCTTCACGCGTCGCCGTCATAGATCACGGCAAGCAGAGCCCGGGCCAGCTGTGCAGATGTCTAGCTGGCTGACCTCTCCTTACCAAAAAAGATCCTGTTTTTTCTTTTCCCCCCTATTCTTATTAGCTTTCAAACCACCTACTCCATCATAAACATCGAGCAAAATTAGCCGCAGCAAGTCAAAGGGAGAGCTGGAGGCACGCAAAGAATGCTGAGGCTAGAGCTGTTGGCCAGTTTGCTATAAAACCCTCCTGCTGCGAGCAACTCGTGCACGTGCAAGCAGAGCCACGTGTGCACGGAATCCCACACCTGCGTGGGCTGCTCCTCAGTACCTCGAGTAAATGAGTCCCATCTGCACGACAGCCTGGTAACAGATACACCCCAGGGAAAAGACCGCGCACCAGCAGGGAGGTGGACGGTATGATCTCATAGGACCTTTTCCATCTCTTTTATGCTTAGTCACAGAATAAATATCTCCCATGGTGTGAAGAAACGTGCTGGTTTCGCTCGCCCGCTCGCGCTGGGAGAGCGTTGCCCTCCGAAGACGTCTCCCTTCCTGCTGTTACTTCACACCCGTAGGATTTGCCCGAGGAGAATTAAGCCAAGGAGGACTCGCACGTGCCGGGCTTTCGGCTTCAGTGAGCTCCAAGGCACTCAAGCTAGTTCATTAACTCCTCTCCCAGAAGCCACAAGCAGTGCTAGCACCTCCTCTCAGTATTAATGGAGAACCTGTGCTACTCTGAGCACTCAAGCACGATCCTGCCCAGCTCAGAGAAGGGGAAAATACAAGGAACCAAATGGTCTGAGGAGCCACGCAACCTACATCTCCTCTTGCAACTGGATGGGCGTCAATGGATGGCGAAGCAACAGTCAGTGGTCACAGCACTGGAAAGAGGGCTGAAAGTAGAAAGTTCTGTTTCGGTTTCCAGTTCAGACGCTGGGCCACGGGCTGACCTTGAGCACTGCAGATTCTCACACGATTTGGTGTTTTTCATTAGCAGCCGGTTTCCTGGAATCACATGATTACATCAGAATCCACGCTTCCTTATTTTCGGTTAAAAAGAAGTACTTGCAGATGCCAAAGCTGAAGAAAGAAAGGTAAGTCGTGAAGCCTGAAATGTGTAAACTCAAAGGAAAAAAAAAAAAAAAAAGAATGTAAGCTCGCTATTTCCAACTTAATTCTTTCTTGTTTTGGAGGAAGGAATGGGATCTAGGACTCTGTCCCCAGTGTTATACCCTGGAAACCTTACACTGGGGGGAATGACTCAACCTGGGTGGGCTTCAACACCCCCACCTGTAAGTTACAGATGAGAAAGCACAGCTTTCAGAGCACCGCTTTCCCAGAAACCACAAAGCCCTCTGACGCACCTCTGCAGTCAGAAGAGCCCTACGCGCTGGCGGGCAATATGAAGGCACAACTGTTGATAAGACATAGCAGGACAGCTCGCCAAATCTTGCTTCCACCTCTTTTCTCCAGCATCCAGCAGCCCAAAGCCCTGGCAGCCCAGCAGTACCGGCTCATCAGCCTGCATCCTCCACTCACCACAATGGCCAGCTCTCAACATGAGCCGGCAGTGTGCCCAGGTGGCCAAGAGGGCCAATATCATCCTGGCCTGTATTAGGAATAGTGTGGCCAGCAGGAGCAGGGAGGTGATCATCCCCCTGTACTCAGCTCTGGTGCGGCCGCACCTCGAGTACTGTGTTCAGTTTTGGGCCCCTCACTACAAGAGAGACATCGAGGCCCTGGAGCGTGTTCAGAGAAGGGCAACAAAACTGGTGAGGGGTCTGGAGCACAGGTCTTACGAGGAGCGGCTGAGGGAGCTGGGATTGTTTAGCCTGGAGAAAGGAGGCTCAGAGGAGACCTCATCGCACTCTCCCACTTCCTGAAGGGAGGCTGTGGTGAGGAGGGGGTCAGCCTCTTCTCCCAGGTAACTAATGACAGGACGAGAGGGAATGGCCACAAGTTGCACCGGGGAAGATTTAGATTAGATTTGAGGACAATTTTTTTCTCTGAGAGAGTGGTCAGGCACTGGAATGGCCTGCCTAGGGAGGTGGTTGAGGCACCGTCCCTAGCGCTGTTCAAGAAGCGTTTAGATGAGGTGCTGAGGGATTTGATTTAGTAGCTTGGTGGGTAGGGATGGTGGTGTGAGGATGGTTGGACTAGATGATTTTGTAGGTCCTTTCCAACCTAATGAATCTATGAATCTATAGGTCTTGCCCTGCACAGCAATAATCCACCAGGGAACGAGGACTAGCCCTGCTGGAAAAGCCTCCTTTAGACCTCACGGAGCCCACACTGTGCTGGTGCAGCCCTGCTGGGCTCAGCGCTGCCACGTTACAGGCATGTGGGCTGCAGCTAATCGTGGCGTGAAGTCGTGAACTTTGTCCCCGCATCCGAATATCCGCAAGCATGGAGCACAGCAGGCTGCGGATGACAGCTATTTCCTTTCCTGGGTAGGAAAAAAAAATCATGACGATCTAGAAGGCTCCCACCTGGGGTGTGCTGTGCTCTGCGCTATGTGGGAAGGGAGGTAGTGGCGATGCTTTTGATGAATACAGTGCTCTTTGCCCTCTGTGCCCAAAGCAAGCTCGACGAGATGCACAGCGAGGAGAAGCAGGAGGAGAACAACCCCCTCTGAGCGTCTGTATTACCTCACCTGTGAGGTTACAAGGAAGTGAGCACAAACCTGTTCAGTCACATTGCTTCCCCTGAGGCCTGGCTTTCAGCCACGCACTGACACCGCTGCAGTGACGCCACTGTTCCCAGCACAGATGTGCTGCCCCTGTGCAGCTCCAGGGGGATCCATTCTCCTCTCCGCATGCTCTGAGGCACTATGGTAAGGCTGCTTCCCCTGTAAAGGTGTGCAGAGGATGCTGCAAGCTGGGCACAGAGGTCACCAAGCAGCTGGGGACCTCCTGTTATCCCACAGCCCCCATTGCCCTCCGGCTGACGCTCGTCTTGCACCACACGGCTCCCAGGAGGTGTCACGTCAGAGCGGGCAGCCAAAACCAGAAAGCGACTCAAATAATTATCATTATTATTATTTTTAATATAAATAAACCCCCGTAGGACTGCCCAAACTCTAAAACACATCCTGCTACCAGCCAAGGTCAGGCCGGACGGGGCTCTGATGGAGCTGTACGTGCCCCCTTCATCATTTTTCAGTTGGTCTGGATGACTTTTCATGGTCCCAACACCAACGGTTCTATGATCTGCACAAGAAGAAAAATGCTGCCCGTGTTTCTACGCCTGCTGAAGCGGAAAAACACAGCGTGCAGCCCTGCGGTGTTATTAGTACCTTTCCCCTTCGTGAGGAAAAACACAACAAAACAGGACATGCCACGAAAGCCAAACAGATGTGGAAGTTAGAGGTCTTTTTTCTTCTTTTTTTTTTTCTCCCCCTTCTTTTCGAATGAAATAAGTATTTCATTAAGAAAGCTCAAAAATCCAGCTCCCACGTACAAAGAAACGAGTTTGGAAATCCCCCTCCCTCCACCTTCACTGCTATTTGCTAAGGAAACCAGATCCTCGGCCCCGGCCAGAAAAAATGATCTCAGCCATTCTTAAGAGAACCTACAGTGCATTTTCATGAGTCATGGAAAGCAACAACTCGTTGCTTTGGTAATGCTAGGTAAGCAACTGCTCATCCAGCCGCAAGCACACGCTTCCAGCAGTAAGTCAGAGAGCAGACCGCTTCTTGATGGGTGATGCCAGGAGCTGCCCCAAACACAGCCCCCTGGTTTTATAGGACGTGTCCTCACCCCAAACTATAAATGGAGGGGATAGGGTCAGGTCACAAGAAAGAGCATGCAGCCAACCTGCTGCCCACCAGCCCGAAGGCCAGCACTGCAGCAAGCAGCACAGGTTGCTTCACCCCCCTCCCCCCCACCAAGAGACCCCTTCCAACCCCACGCACACGGATGCATGAAAGGCATCCTTCAGCCTGCCTCAGCCTCTAACCAGTTTCCTCTTCTCCTTTCTCAAGAACTGCACAAGGATGCCAACGTGCAGTTCAGCGGAACAAAGCTGCGTCTGCTGACACCTCAAGACCCATGCAACAGACATAGAGGCATTTTTTCCCAAGCCCTGCAAAGGGAGTAGCTGCCTTTTAACATGCTTATCATGTATATAATTTCCCCACTGCACTCCCTGGTTGAGGCAAGATGCTGCGAGGGCACCACTCAAAGCCCTCAGTGATGCTCATGGACACAGACCAAGACGGCACCGAGCTCGTCCCCAGCTTTCCCTTGAGGGATGAAGACAGATACAAACTCCAGCACGCACGCTGATAGCAGAAGCTGATTGTTTGAGCTTGCCTTCTGAGACACGAGCATAAATCACCCTCTCTCCGGGCAGCCCCATCCCGGAGCTGAGCGGGCATGCACCAGTTATCAGTCACACCAGTAACGCTGGATGTGAACGCGCTGAAATATTGTGATGATTAAGTATTTTCTCTTCTTCTTGAGTCACCAGCCAGGTAGCACAGTGAATGACACACATATTGTCCGTATCTTCAACATCTCAGCACTCAGGGGAGAGCCCCAGCAAGCCAAGCATCCCATCCCCACCCCCAATCCAAACGAGCACAGGGAAGGGCAGGCACCGTTCCTCAAACCCTTCGAGGTCACTTGAGCCAAGGAGGTGAAGCCAAGCTGGTGTGCAGGCAGAGACCATCCTCAGGGCAGCATCCCACAGCACACGCAGAAGTGCTGCTGTCACACACAGCCATCCACCCGTGACGGGTGGGGAAGCTTCCACTGCACCGCGAGAGCCGGCTCATGGGACAGACAGCGGAGCACATCCATCCAACCACGGGAGCTCAGGAGGTTGGGGAAGGCACCCAGCGTTTTAAAGAAGCCCTTCCCCTCGCTTCCCCATCCGCCCATCTCTTCATTAAGAGCTCCGGTGCACCCTGATGCTGGGCTGAACCCACACAGCAGCAATTCCGAGCCGGACCTTGAACCCTCCAATAAAAGCAACGACGCAACAAACCAAGCACAGCCCAAAACAGACTCTGTTTATCTCTAATTCGCCACCAGCACTCTCCAAATAGAAATAACTAGCTGAAATATTTTGCATACTTCTCTAATGACTCTGGCTACTGTTACACCGGCAAGGAGCTCCCAGCACCACACAACCATTGCTCGCAGGATGCCAGACCGCTTCACTGCACCGTCCCAGCCCACACCTCCTTCCAGCCACGCATCTCTTCAGACATCAAGCTGAGCTGTCAGCCCACCAGCATCACCCACAGAGATAACGTTAGCAGTTGGCCTTTGCGATGACCCAGCAGGCAGAAAAGGGACAGCCCCCCCCACCCCGAGGGCACTCTTGGGTTAGAGGCCGGCAGGAAAAGAGCGTTTAAAACAGAGCTGCTGTCCACACGCATATTCCAATCAGTTCACTTTGACCATCAGCTACAGGACCTCACCCTGCACCTCGTCCCTAAGCAGTTTTCCCAGCCGAGACTTCTTTAGCACAGCTCCTGCTCCACGTGGGGGATGCCTCAACCTTTCAGCCCGGACTGGAGATGACAGCAGTTAGCAGGAAGGACGTGCCCACCACCCCCATCCCCATCACTCCTCTGCGGGATCCCTGTGCCTCAGCTGTAGCGTAACAGCAAGCAATTAACCACATCACCTGCTGCATTCAGCAGGAGCAGACGCCCCAAAAGCAGCGTGCCTTCCTCCAGCCCCCCACGTTCAGCGTGGCACTGCAGGACTCACAGCCTTTGCCCAGCACCTGATGCTCAACTCACGTCTGCTACGTGCAAAACTTCCAAAGTCCTTTAGGGATCCCTTCAAGGGTCCAGAAGCACAAAAAAAAGCCCCCGAACCCAATCCTTCCAACGGACCTGACAAACCCCAGTGCTCCAGGACAGCCCTAGTAGTGCAGGAGTGGTGTTTAATCACAACCTGAGCACTGAGGCCATCCGAGGGCCCTGCCAGCACACACTGTTTGCACAGCATCCCACGCAGTGAGCAGCTCCTTCCAGGATCTGACCCATGCACGTCGCTGCCCGGACTTTGTCCCGTGCTGTTCCTCCGGCGCGGAGCCAGGCTCCAGCTCAGCTCCTCCCTGGGTTTCGGTGCGGCGGTGGCTGGTCTTCCCGGATCGCTTTGCAGAGCGGGGAGCATAAAACCAGGGGAGCTTCTGCCAAAATGTTGATTAAACGGTAGCCAGTGTGAGTTTTAACTTGGGAGAGGAGAGGTTCTATGTGAGACGCAGGGCCACGTGGTCTCCGCTAATATTGATGTTAGGATTTTCCGGGGAAAAAGTGTTTGGGGAACGCATTTTGGAGCCGAATCCTCCTCTTCTCTGACTCCTGCAAGCCTCAGCCAGTCCACATCCAACTCTCAGCCTTCTGAGAGAGAGAAGAGCTTTGGGAACAGAGCTCTGGGAACACCCGGAGCCGATGCTGCGATGACATCCAGCAGCACGCCCTGTCCCCAGCCACAGAGAAGACACAAAGCTCAATCCCGAGCCCTCGCACCCCACCTGGCCAAATGCTTCACCCCCATCCGCTGCAGCACTGAATTCCTCCCCATGTCACCATTATGGGGCAGCACAGCTCCCAGCACGGTGGCACAGAGAAGGCTCATCACTCTCGTCCTGCCTTCCTGAGCAATCCAGCTCCTGCAGGGAATCGTTCCCCCGTGGCTTTGCAGCAGAAGGCAGTGACTTCAGGTCAGATATTTCTCCTCAGAAAGAGTGGTGATGCAGTGGCACAGCTGCCCAGGGAGGCAGCGGGGCTATCATCCCTGGAGGTGCTTCAGCACCGTGGAGATGTGGCACTGAGGGATGTGGTCAGCGGTTGGGGTGGGTTGATGGTTGGATCTGATGATCTTTGAGGCCTTTTCCAACCATCATGATTTGAGGATTCCATTTCTTATTATTATTAAAGATGAGATGGGACACTGGTCGGGTTGGACACCAGCTGCCATTTCAGTGACTAATAAGAAGACTGCTTGGCCAGACTGGATTAGAAGTGTGAGCACAGACTGAAAAGAAACCAAAATGCCAACACGACCACGTGCACACCGACTCACGCATCCCTTCCCAGATGGAAAAAGAAAGCACTCATCTCATTTCTCCTGGAGAAAAGCAGCATGGCAGACTCCAACCCGGAGCCCACGCATCGCACAGAGGCAGCACGGGTGGGTGCAACCCAGATGGCACGGAGCATCCCTGCATCCCACCTGACAAAGGCAGAAGAGGTGCCTGGAAGGAACGTGCAGAGAGCCGAGGGAGCAGCAGGGGGAGAGCAGAGGGAGCCCTGCCGGAGACACACAGCTCCCGGATGCTTCCCTGGAAGGGTTCCCGGAAAACACCCGATCGCCCACTTCGTCTCACAGAGCTCAAATGGGAAAATAAATACAGCCCGGGGATTCAGTGTGATTCTGCCAGGTTAGGGATCACTGGGCCATTTATAGCTCCTCTGTGAAGACTGAGGAGTGCCTGAGGGCTCCGAGGGGGAAAAAGAAAGTAAAATTCCATATTCCCCTTCTATAATGGGTTTTCCATCTCCCCGGTGCACAGCTGACGTTCTGCACATTGCTGCACTTGGCTGGGGTATGTGCAGAGGGGAGTGGGAAGGACAGAGCCCAGGACCCACGGCCTGCAGCTGGCACTGCAGGAACCAAGGGCTCTGCCGCCTCCAGGGACGCGCAGCCGGACCTCGGGATAATACACAGAAATGCAGAGAAACCATATTTCCTTGGAGCAGACGAGCTGGCCGAGCTGGGGCTGAATCTCTTTCCTTTAATTCCTTTCCCACTGGAGCTAATGACCCTCTCACCTCCCTGACCCACCAGCAGCAGCTCTGCAGTGCGAGGGGCAGCCGTGCAGCACCGAGCAGCACCACAACCCTCTCCATCCTTAACGGGGCCCTTCCCACCAGCAGAACTCGGAAAATCAAGCAAGTCCAAGCTGCACGCTCACACCGCGTCAGCAGCCGGCAGCGAAAAGCCAGGCTGCATCTCTCTGCAATTTCGGTACCCAAAAACCTGCTCAGGGAAGGAAGGGGTGTCCCAGCTGGCAGGTCCGGCCCCGCTCCCTGCCTACAGTGGGGAACTGGACAGGATGGGAAACGTTCCTGAGGTGCAGAGCACCAAGCAGCAGAAGAAACCTCCGTGCCCTCTCATTGTAAGGGCTGCCCAAGGGATGGGAGCGGACGCTCCGACGTGGGCAGCTCAGGACGGCACCGTTCGATTCCTGAGGCCCCAAACTCCGCACAGAGCCCGACCTACGAAGCATCACCGACGCACAGAACGGTTCGGGTGGGACAGGGGCCTCGAAGACCCCACAGTCCCGACCCTGTGCCGCGGCTTCAACCCGGCACGTCGGGCCGCCCAGGGCCACGTCCGACCCGGCCCTACTCAGCATCCCCAGCGCGGCCACGAAGGACGGGGCAGCCAAACCCGGTGCGAGAGACCGACGGGAACCGGGGAGGAGGGGGAAAAAAACCCATCAGGAGAGGGGGACGAAAGAGCCCCAGAAAACCGAGCCCGCATCCACCGCCCAGAGAGCGAGCCTCACCCGTCCGCAGAGCGGCTACCGGCGGCGGGCCATGCGCGGGGGCTCGGCTCGGTTCAGCTCGGCTCGGTTCAGCTCGGCTCGGTTCACCTCAGCTCGGCTCGGCTCGGCGGGATCCGGCACGGCGACGGCTGTGGGACGCGGGGCGGTGCACAAAAGCGGGAGGAAGCGATGACGCGCGGAGCCGCGGCCGCCAATGGGGAAACGGCTCCGAGAGCAGCGCCCGCCCGCCGCGCTGCGCCGCGCCGCCGGGGGGCGCCATAACACGCGGCCCCGCCGTGCGCTCCGTGCGGAGCTCGGGGTGAGCGGGTGCGGGGTGGGGGAGGCGGTTTGGGGGCGGCTCTCAGCTGTTGCTGGGGTCACCTGTTGTCACCGAGCGGCTCCCAGCTTCCCGAGCAGCCCCTGGGGGAGGTGGAGCAGCTTCTGGGGTGCCCTGAGACCCGCAGGTGCTTGCCTTTGTGCAGCGCATCCCCTCGGGTCCGTGTGAGCGGAGGACAAAGGGGCTTAAAAATGACGTTCACCCCATAAGGGCCGACGCGCATCGTGGGCCCCAAAGGCAATGCAAGCGAGGCCTGCGGTCTGCGCCAGGGCAGAATGAAAGGGAGCGCTTGCAGAGAGCGGAGAAAGCAAGCGAGAGCACTTCTCTGATTATTTCCCCATTTCCCCATTGAGTAACCGCGTTGCAGAGGAGGACAGGAAGATAGGCAGCTTGAAGCTTTGGTGGGGAGAGAGAAATGCGGGCGGAATCCTAACGGCAGAGCCGTTCCCCTCGGGCTTTTCGGGGCTGCCAGAAAGCTGGAGCCGCTGCCTGCCAAGGCAATGGGAGCCCCAAGCACGGACCCCTCCGGAGAGATTCACATCTCACAGCCTCGTACACAATCGCGTGACCTATTAATAAAATCCATAGAAACCGAATTCTGTGTACCAAATAACAGCAGATGGCTCAGGCCCAAACCGCTCCGGGTTCCCTCACTCCATAAATGATTTTAACTCGGCCGGTCGCGATCTTGATGTAATTGAATAGGTTTCACTCTTTTCCCTCCGCAGAATGTTTGTGCAGCTTACGGGGAGGCATCCAGGGGGACCGAGCTGTTGCTGGAAGGAGCCTCTGACTCCCGCTTGTCTCATCGCTTTGGGGAGCAGCGTGAAGTCCATCCCAAGCCACCTGGCGTGGGGAAGGAGGTTGCCTTTCTCTGCACCTTCTCTGTAGCTCTTAGAGCTCTTAGTAACAATCTGGTGACTTGGCACGTTGGAAACGTTTTGGCTCCTGCCCATCGGGGATGTGTGTAATGAATTCTTGCGCTGCAGATGCGTTTCTGAAATAAATCACATGTGTTTACCTTGGGAACCAGGCGCAGGGCTCCAGCACTTGAAGTGTGTAAGGTACTCAGTGACGAGCTTTAATGAGCTTTAAGCTTTAATACCTCCTGGTTTTAATGGGAATCAGTTAAGCAAGCACCAGTTATGTTTGAAAACTCCTTCCAAGCAGCTTCTCTCTCCTGAATTTGTTTGATGCTCCAGGAATGATGCCACAGTGACTTCAGTTCTAGGGTGTTCCCAAACAATGTAATGACCAGCATGCGTGCAAAGCCTTTTTCCGTGGAAAAGTTCTGGGCTGATGGGTGTGCTAAGGACCTGCTCCTGTATTCTGCATCCTCTTGTTGCTCCTTCAAGCACTTGAGAAGCCTGCCAGGAGAACGAATGGAGGTGTGTGGCTCTGCATGCACTTCCATGCGTGCGGGTGCAGCCCTCAGCACGCTTGTGGAGAGAAGCAGAAATGTGGTAAAGGGTGCACAGTGGAGAGCACCAGGAGAACGAATGTGCTGCAGACAGTTATAGTGGCTCTGCATGCAGAGATAAAAAGACATGAAGCTATGCTGCGTCCCTAAAGACGGCAGGCATGGCATTCCTCGTGTCTGTACAGCCAGATTCTCCCTTTCTTTCCAGAACAGAACAGCTGTGTTCGGAATGCCATCAGGAAACAGATTTTGGTGCATGCTATCCCAGGCTGTGCCAGTTGGTGAGATCAAAGCCATGCCACACAGAAAACATATGAACGTGTGCTCTGATTCTTCACTGCTGGTAAAAACGTTAGGGTGATGTGAAAGATATGAAGGACTCTACCATCCCAAAATTATCTGCAGATAAAAGCTCAATGCCACCAATGTGTACGAGTGAGATATCCAAAAGGTTCATCTGCAGACCAAGAACTTTGCAAATCAGAGCCCTGGGCTGTTCAATTCATGTTCCTTCTTTAATGATGTAAGCATTGGTGTTTGCAGTGGGGAGAAAAAGGGGAAGACACTTGGCTTTTACCTTACTGCTGCTATTCTGGGCTGTGCTAAGGTTGCTGCAGGATGTGAACGCATATCCCCCAGCGCTGACCCAATTCTTGTGTGACTAAGTAAGCTCTGTCTAACCTGAAGCTCTCCCGTTCCTTCTGTTTGATATAATATCCTTTCTTGCTTCCTGCCCTAAACTGTAGCATAAGGCTGTTGAGTGCTGTGAGACATCTGTCCAGCTTTGTCTCCCATAGCGATGGCTGCGTATTGGAGGTGGGTGAAATCATTCCCATACTTAGTTTGCAAACTGTAAAGGAGCGATGCCGTCTCAGCGTAAAGAAGATAATTTGCCCTGGCTCGAGAGTGTTTCCCACCAAGAGCAGCTGACATCTCCTGCCCACACCACACATTTCACCCCTGGATACGTGCGGTCCCACAGTTTTGTGTTTATATCCCTTCAGGTTGAGCAGACCTTGGGCTCCTTTCCAGACTTGGTGCACGGATGTTCCTAGCTTCTGTTCCAGCGTGAAAGGCAGGTGGCAGCAGCAGCAGCAGCAGTGTTTTAGGAGGAAAAGGTGAATTTTACATTTGAAGATAAAATCCGTGGACCTCATCCTGAAGGAGAGGACTGTGTGTTAAGACCCAAGAGCAGAGCTTTGGCAGTCTGGCAAATCTTCATGTACTTGTTGACATTGTGGGAATACCACAACATCTCATCTTGGGGAGGAGAAAGAATTGCTCTGGGATGGGGTTAGATACAAGGCAAGCCCCCAGCTCTCACCGTGACCATAAGCTTCAGAGCTGCATTTGTCTATCTACCAAAAGAAGAGAGTTTGCACATCATGATTGGGTTGGAAGGGACTTTAAAGCCTGTCCAGTTCCACCCCCTGTGCTGAGCAGGGACTCCTTCCACTAGATCAGGTTGTAGAGGACCCCATCCAGCGTGGCCCTGAATCATGCCAACAAACGTGATGTTAAAACCAGACCCTGAAGGCTGAGTGTGACGGCAGCACGCAGCAGCCAGGGATCAACCAGAAGGCACAGGTTTTAATGCCTCATTCATCCAATTGGGTGTGACTACAGTGAGATTAAGTTGTATGGATGGTTTGGTTTTTTTTCCTGGTAGTCTTTGTGTGCGCCTTCATGGTTGAATGCAACTGTCGCTGCTCCATGATTCACCTTCTCTGCCCAAACCAAGGGGTAAACATCTCCGAAAATTATGAAGTGAAAGTGAAGAGAATCTGCTTCCACTTGTTTAGCGAACATAATTGGCAAGCATTTGTCAGCAATGCTTTTAATGTATGCATGGACCTTGAAACTTGTGTCCTCCAAGCAGTATTTATGAAGCGATGCTGGCGAGAGATGTGGGGCTGCAAGCCTTGGTGACTTACACCGCCTGTCTGCAGACAGACCACGTTTAGGCTGTCTCAGGTATGGTCCTAACTATCCCAGGATACATTATGGACTCATCTGGTGCCTGAAGATTGTGGAAAGGAGCAGAAGAAATATCATCTCTGTGGCATTTGTGGTTGAAACTGTAGGAAAACCAAAAATCGCAGGGGACGTCCTCGTTTCCATCCCAACTTCCCAGAAAGTGGAGAGAGAATGGCGACAGTTGCCCGAATAGATCTGCAAGTGGTCCCTCTCAAATAGTCTGAGGGCTAAGAGAAGGACTTGGCTTTAGGTGTGTGCATCCAGCCTGCTCTGTTCTGTGATTCCACTTCGGCAGGATTTGACTCCCTGAAAACATGACCTTATTTCTCTAACCCCTCTCCTGATCTGAAAGGTAACCCATCTGCAGCAGCGCAGCCAAAGCCACCTGTTATAATCATGGGATTCTAGCTGCCAGTTCAAACAGTATTTTGCATTTCTTACTGTTTTCTTGATGAAAGAAGCTCCAGCTCCAGGCATATCAGTGAGTAAAGGATGGGCAGCCGTCGAGCCTGAATTCCTCTGTATTTCTTCCCATCCACCCACGCGGAGCTGGATTGTAGCTGACAGACATCAGGGGAAGTGGGGACTGATTTACTGCAACTGGGATCCATCCCATTAGCCATAAACTTATCTGCACGCATCAAGTGGAAACCTACAGTTTTTCCTTTACATCTGTCACGAGGGGGAAGAAATCACAGAAACAATCAAAACCCGACTGTTTACACGTTTTGTTTTATAAATGGACTTGTATAGAAAGTTGCAGCACTGCTGTACAGACAGCTCGCATAAATCTCTTATCACAAAAGCCATATGTCCTCATTTCCTCATCTGCAGTAAAATACAAGCAGCAGCACTTCGATAATTAGGAAGCTGGAGGTAAACCACTCAGCATCCAGCACCAGGAAAGGGTATGTGGGTGAAGGTTACAAAACACAAAACAGAACCGTTGGGTTACGAGCTGTGCATACAGCTTTCCATTGCGTGGTTGTTATTTATGTGCTACCAGCCCAGTTCCTCCATGGATGGGGCTGCTGGAGAAACTGGAAATATCTGAGAGGAGCCTGATCCTTGAGTTGGGTTGGCTCTCAGCTGGCAGGCTGTCTGTGTTGCCTTGCTGGGCATCTCTCCTTCCCTTGGAATAGCTCAAGAACAGGAGCCACAGTGCAGTGAGGTGACCTGCTGCCATTTCTCTCTGGTACCATCTCTGGACTCGTGGAGGGGGATGAGAGCACGCCTGGATGATCCTGTGGAAAGCCCTCCTCTTGGATGGATGGCATGGCGGGGGCCCCCAGTTCTGTGCACGGAGCGAAAAAGCTTTCACCAGGGAAGAAGTAGCAGAATAGTCCTGCAGGAATACTCAGACAACTTTTCCCTTACCAAAATCTCAGACAGTTGTCATCTGTGGCCTTTGATCAGCGCTGGTGGGTGAAGACAGCGTCACCCACTCACTTTTCATTCCATGAAGGTTTTCTGAGATGGATGACAATTAACTGTGTGCACATCGTTAGCACACAACAACAGCACAGCTGCCTTTACAGCACATCCCCGTCCTTCCAACCTTTTACTCTGTCCAAAAAAGAGACGTTTCCTAAATTTCACATCAACCAGTGATCACGAAAATGCCCTTTCGCCCAACTTGCTGTGCTTTGTGTAAGGGGTATTTATTTAATCCATCTGAAACTACATGAGAAAAGAGAGAAATATCCCGGCAGCGAGATAAGATGATTATCTTCCTGGCAAACAATAGACCACGGTCAAAATTAAAAATAATTTGATTGCGAATAGGAAGCCTAGTAGAGCAGCGGGAATAGAGGAAACATGACTAATTTTTATTTTTATTTTTTTTCAGCTCGTCTGAACTCACACAGCGGAGTTTTGCGAGAGCCGTAACTTTGAAATACGGGTCTGTAGAAAACCCACGGGGGGGGGAGGATGGCAACAGTCCAACTGCAGGAGTACAATGGGGGCAAGTTAATGCAGCTTGCAGATCCGATCTCCCTAGCTAACTAGCGACGGGCAAAAGCTATTTTAGGTATAATTTGGTGGGGGACACACTAAATATCATTTGGAGAGGGAGTGGAAAAACAAAGGCTTTCTTCTTGGCTCTTTTTTTGGATTCCATTCAGTTGCCATTCTCCTCAGCTGAGCCGTGATGCCAGCATCAGCGGTGGGATCTGGACCACGCTCCCCATACTAAACCTGCAGGTGGATGCTTTGTATCCTCGGCCAACATTGTTTTTTCTCATCTCCAGACAAGAATCTTTCTTTCTGCAGAGAAGGAGGAGGTGGCTGCAGGACTATGATGTCCACAGGATTCGTCTCCAAGAGGAAATTCCCATAGATGTGAAGCCTGTACAAGGCGGCTTAATGAAGACGTTTCCTCCTAACGATGATTACCCAGCAGAAGTGATTCCCACAAATCAGGGAGATGTGAAGAGGAAAATGCTGCGAAGCACAGCTGTTCCTCTGTGGCAGAAGTTTAGCACCTTCCTCTGGCCCAGAAAGTGCTCAGATGAGCTGGGTAAGCCTCGGGACCTTCCTAGGCTGCAGTTCTTGTTTTCATCACAGCCTGCGTGGCAGAAATGGCCTCATGTCTATTGACTTAATCCAACAGACTGTACCATTTGGATCTGTATTTTAAAGCAGTTGATTGTAGCCTTCCATCGTTAAAGATGGGTCTCTAATTCAAAGGTAGGCAGCGCTCAGAATGCACTGTGTGATGTAGGAGTGATGTCACATCCATTTTACAGCAGAAGGAATTGAAGCATGGTGTTGAAGTGACCCATCCTAATAATCCAGGAGGAAGTCTGAATCAGAAAACAACACAACGCTCCCTAAGCCTAACTGTGACCACAAAACCACAGATTCTTTTTTGCTTTGAAAGCCTTTTGAACCGAGTTTACTAACAGCTGAGGTTTGGAACAAGTCTTTGCTTAGCTCTGGCAGTGCCATGTTGGATTACATTAACCAAGGATTTGATTACACTTAAATGGCATTGAGCTATTTAATTGCAGATGTGCATGTCTGGTCCTTTATCCGGGTGGGTTTTTCTTTTGTATTTTAGGGGTTTGCCTCATACGAGGGCGTGTTGCATATGGCAGCCATAAGCAGTAGCTGATGGTAAGTGGAATTTAAACCACTTGGCAAACCTCAGGCAGGTCCAGTAACTGTAGGTGGAGTAGAACTCATGGACGGTCATTAGATTCCTGATGGAGGAAATACCGCTGAAAGGCAGAAGAGGAAATGACAGATTTAATGAACGGTGATCACCAGCTGGCCTACAAAGAGTCTCTGCTTTCCTACAGAAACTATTGTAGCAGAACCACAGTTCATCCCCACACAGAACCTGCTGGCAGAACCCCTCCAAGCCAAACGATGTGGCAAGTGACACAGTGGGCTGCTCTTGGAGAGGGGCTGCACCCTCCAACTTCCACCACGGATGGACAAGAGTGAATGATCTTCTGAAGTCAAAACATCAAAGCAGTGCCCGTGGAATGGGAGGTGTTGGCATTCAGAGCAGTTTGTCGCTGTTAATCAGAGGTTCTAAAAGCTGAAAGGTAGAGCTAGGTGGAATACGCACAAGAAATAAAGGTGTTTAAAGCTGTGGAGGGGATTTAGCATGCTACTGAAATCCAAGAAAATGAGATTATACTTGTCAAACCCGAGGAGGCTTTAGAGCATATGCCCGGACACAGCAGGACGGGTACCAGAGCCACCACGGTCTGTCTTTGAGCAGTGCTGCACTGCATGTTGATCACAGGAGCTTTCTGCTTTTACAAAAACAGCTAACGATGACATGATGGAGGATTCTGCAAAGGGCTCAGGGGGAGACTCAGTAAAACATCAAATAATGATGTCAGGCTTTTCATGCGTGACAAACTTAAATGCAAAAGCAGGCTTCTCGCAGAGACTTAAAAGAAGCAACAGTTGGGACCTGTTTCCAAAAGGAGAGGAAATTCTTCAAGCCCGATTTGTTGTTTTAGCTGCTCAGAACACCATCTGAGTGAAGACAGTGCTATGCATCATGAATAGAGTCAGTCACAGATGCTGATGAACACGGGCACGGATGGATGGATGACACGTCAATGGCTGAAATCAGTGATGCAGTAATGCAGCAATGCTGAAGGCATTTGTCTGGGAGATGGAAGCTTTCTTGCCCTGGAGGAAGATCAAGGACGAGCATTTAACATAATCAAAACTCAAAAGAGAACACAGACAAAGGGGAGGGGAGGGGAGGAGTGGGGAAAATTTGGTTCGCCTCTGGCTCCTCTGGCAAAAGGACAAGTACAGCTAAGTGATTATAGACCTGGAGCTGGGGTCTGTCCAAGACCTGGTATCCCACGAGGTTGTCTCAGAAACAAAGGGATGGCGTGCCTGTTCACACTGCAAGAAGCAATGGCTGGACATTGGCTGGCCTTCTCCCTAGGTTTCCTCCAGCTCTGGACAGGCCCTGGCTGTGCACTTCTTTTATTGCAGATCCCCTGCAGATCTGCATCGAAGTTCACAGATCTCCTCCCACATCCCCTGAATTAACCAACAACTTCAAGGCTCCAGGAAGGAAACTGTTTCTTGGAAGATACTGAAAAGAAGAAAAACGACTGTGAAAAACCTGTTCCCCTCCACACTGGCATGAAGAGTGGTGGGATTGCAGCAGTCTGCTGGCAAAGGTTCCGGGCTGCTCAAAGGGAGAATGGAAAGCTGGAACATCATCTCGGAGTAAAGAGACAGGTGTCAGTGGAAAAATAAATAAATAAAGCTTTTGTTCTCATTGACTGTGTTCATCTGAATGGAAAATCCAGACAAGGAGACTCCACAGCCCACGGCTCACAATGCCAGGTCCCCTGGTTTCTAATTCTGGAACAAAGTGCTCCTCGCTGCTGCTTTTCCCAAACCGCCCTCGTTACACACATTTTCAGAGCATGACTTCATAAGGTCTCACAGAAGCAGGGGCTGAGAAGATGAACACGCAGAGTCTGTGAAGGAAAAAGCATTTTGTAAGGAAAAAGCTTAAGCCTTTGTTATAAAGGTAAACTCCAGAGTGGAAGTGATCAGCACTGGTTTGAACACGCAAAGGAAATGAAAGTGATCTCCAGCGATGGGACAGAAGGGGTACAGTGCAGAGCAGGGGGGACTGGGTTTGGGGTCTGAGTGAACTATTTGTCCCTGATGACTCTGCTTTTCCTCCTAGTCTTGCTGCCTGGGGTTGTGCAGTTTAGCAGCTGCATACGTAGAGAGTGTACAGGTATTCCTGCTGCTCACGCAGAGTGAATTGCAGCAAAGTTGTACACCTTGGATCCTTTATAGAGATAGAAAGCTGGCAGAGATCCACTGATGATAAACCCACTTTTGTTTCCCCTTCAGCATCTCAGGGGTTGCAGATCTCTTCTATTTATTCCTGATGCAGTGGTTTCTGCTTAGTGGAAAGCAGCCTTCTTTGCCAATGGGAAATGAGGCCTTTCCAGCCACTTCTCTCGCACGCACACTAAATAAGACCTTCAAAGCTGCAGTGCAGGTGGGTGGCTGTCTGACAGCTATGAGTAAGCTGTCATTATTGCCAGACTTGGCCCAGCTTAATGTCAGCCACGGTATTGTGGGGGAAAGCTGGCTGCAGACAAAAAGGAAAGCCAACTGCACTGCTTGTCCTTGTCCAGATGAAGGCAAACAGGGAAGAGTGGTAAACTGGATTCATAAAACCCCTTCGTTTCTGATATAATGAGGGGAGGTGGTTACCTCTGTAGCATATGCATTGTGAGCTGACAAGTGTTTTCCTTGGGTACAAGCCAAAGTTTTGGCTCGACTTTTCTTTCACCAAACATGAGGCCTCGGCGATGAGTCACCGGTTCTTATGGAGGGCTGCAGACTGCTGAGCCAGGAAAAGGAGCGCTCGTTGCATAGAAAGGGGATCAGGAGATGATGTGTCATGTGGGTCACATGGGAAATGAGCATCATTTCCCATAGCCAGTGAATGTATATTGCATGCAGGGGACCGGCAGGCCTGGAGGAGGTGGAGAGAACACCAGGACTGTGTGGGGTTGGGGTACCACAATCCAGTGAGCATTTAAGAGCCATTGTGGCTCCACTGGAAGCTCTCATCCAGCAGTTTGGATATGTCATGAAGCAATCTGCTCTCATAAACCTGAATCTCCTGTCATCATGTTAGCTCCTTCTCCATCCTCTTCCCACCCCTGAAGGGATTAGACAAGGGGAGGATATGGCTGGAGAGCTCTGCCAGGGAGCCATGCAGGGTATTTCTTTTTACATTTCCTCTTATTATACGAGCACTTGAATGCAAGAAAGACCCCAAGGGACAGTTCAGTGAGTAATCCAGACTGAGTAAGGGACGTGTGGCCACTGGTATCCAACATTAGATGGTGAAAACTACAGGATGAGGCAAGCCTTTTCACTTCAGTTGCTGCCATCAGTGTTGGGGATCACAGAATCATTAAGGTTGGAAAAGACCACCACAATCATCTAGTCCAACCCCAGCTCATCTGCAGCATGCCCACTAGCCATCTTCCCGAGTGCCACTTTTCTTGAACCCCTCCAGGGATGGTGACCCCACCACCTCCCTGGGCAGCCTGTGCTGCTGCATCGCCACTCTTTCAGAGAAGAAGGTTTTCCTAGTATCAAACCTGAACCTCCCCTGGCACAACTAGGCGCATCACCTCCCATTCTATCGCTGTTACCTGGGAGCAGAGAACAAACCCCACTTCACCATCACCTCCTCTCAGGCAGTTGTAGAGAGCAATAGAGTCTCCCTTGAGCCTCCTCTTCTCCAGACTGAACCACCCCAGCTCCCTCAGGCACTCCCCATCAGATTTGTGCTGCAGACCCCTCACAGCTCCTCTGCCCTTCTCTGGACGTGCATAAATCATGTCTGTTTTCAGTTTCCTCTTTCCACACCTATCTATTGTGAATCAAACGTCAGTTAGAGCTGTACCAGAGCAACAACCTTCCCTCTAGCTGTAGTAAGGCCCAGTGTTGGCTGCTCGCTGAGCTGTTGGATAAGGTGCTGTGGCACCCACGAGGGACCAGGAGCCATCCAGGCTGTGTGCTGTTCTGCTTTTGCTCTCTTGAACTCAGACTAGAGGCGTGACAGCCACAAGCACTGACATACATGGTTTTGAAGAGACACTCCAAGACGCGTGCCTCACTCCCGCAGCCATTACACAGACATCTCCTCTCACTGTAGTGCACCCCGTGTCTCCCTGGTCTCCAATCTTTAAAGTGATGTAAGGACAACAGCTCCTCCCACAACAGCCCTCTGTAGCCCATCTCTGAAGGAAGCTTTTAGTCACGGTTTACACTTCCCCAGCACAGACCTCGGTTGTACTGCACAGGAGTTTGTGTGTGTGTTTGACAGTCACACATCAGGCTTCCCGCAGGGCTCTGCACCCACCCCTGGCCAGCTTTCTCACCGCAGACTCTCTTTTGGTCTGCTGTCCTGGGTACACAGCTGGGCAGTGGTCTCTGTGGAGCTTTGTGGTCTCTGTTAGTAACACAAGGAAAGAATCCCTCTGAACGATCCCACATGAAAGTGGAGCGGACTCTGCCCACAAACCACCACGGCCTGTGAAGGAGATGGAAAGAGGAGTCTGTTCTGGAATCTCAGCCCGCATGTGTGGGGCTGAGCAGATCTGACAGACTGACTCTTAGGTAACAGCCTGGCTTGCAACCTGGTCATCCTTTCTAAGGGGGAAGAAACAGGGGCAACACAAATTCTGCCTCAGTGGCTTACAAACTGCTAAAATCCGTGGGCTGGTCAAATCCTGCCTGCCTCCACAGGCTGCTCCATAGGGAACAAGTGTGTGGGCGCCTATAGGCCAACACCTGGGGCTCCTATATGCACACATACCAACATCAAACCTGATTCAGGCCAAAGTTCTGCCTTTGCAGCACCCTGGTTGTGAGGAAGGGGAAGCTGGGAGACGTGCGACGTGATCTAATCACTTCGCTGGGCTGCGTTGGTGTTGTGGCTTTCCACGAAGAGGTAAGGGAAACGATTGAGTGACATCATTAAGAGGTTAAAAATAGCAAGGTTTCTTCCACAACCAAACAGTGATGCGGGCCCTGTGTGTTCAGAGCCTCTCTCGTCTGTGGCCAGCCCTCTCCTGGCTCCTTGGTGAGCAGGGAGCAAGATGCCAGGAGGAACTTTGTACTGAGTGTGGAAAAGGCCAACGCTGAGCTGACAGCACCCACATCTGGTCAGTTCCCTATCAGGAGGTTGAAGAGTGAAGCAGAACTCCGGTCCTCGGTTGCTGGCAGGGGTGACATGTCACTACTGAGCTCAAAACATGGTTTGATGCAGAGTCTGCTAAGTGTACATATGAATACATACATAAATTCTGTATTAGCAGAATTTGGGTCTGAAAACATCAATGTCAGGACTCCCTCAGACCTGTACTCCCTGCTGTCAGACCTAAGGACCTCGGTCACCTACACATGAGGTCAACCCTCTGCCCCTGGGAGCCCCAACCTGCAGCTCTGTGTCCAGGCCAGCACAAGAAAGATGTGGAGGTGCTGGAGTGGGTTCAGAGGAGGCCACAAAGATGCTCAGAGGGCTGTGAAGTCAGGGGAGGAAGCTGGTCTTGGTTAGCTTGGAGAAGAGAAGGGTCAGGGGATACCCCAGTGTGGCCTTCCAGTGCTTTGAAGGGAGCTTCTAAACAGGAGGCTGACCAACTTTTTACACGGTGATAGGATGAGGAGGAATGGCTTTAAAATAAAAGAGGGGAAATTTAGATTAGATATAGGGGAATTTTTTCACAGGGTGGGCTGTGAGGCCCTGGCACATTCCAGTGCGTTCGGTTGCTGATGTGGCTCTTTGGACCGGCTTTTCCTTGCATCCACCTCCTCCATATTTTAGCATGAGCACTACTGATGGGTGAAGTTCTGTCTGCAGTGCCCACAGCCTTGTGGCACTGGGCTCGTGCTGGATTGTTCCATGACCCCATCTGGTTAAATGCAGGTGCCTATGAGAGCGTGTGGACTCCATCCAGCCCTCTGCATGGCATCCAGCCTCATGTCTACACCAATTTCTGGGAAGCAGTGGAGCATGAGGCAAAGGTGTGGCCAGAGCTGCAGAGAGCAGATCTGGCTCTGGGGGTGGAAGAAGGATGGATCCCTACAATGGAGTATTTGGGACAGAAGGGTAAGAAAACTTAAATTTGGCAGCTGCTCCCATGAAATCCTATTTAGAGATGTGTCTTCCTGAGAAACAAAAGGTGCAGGCTTCCCAAGGCAGCGGTTGCCCTTCAGAACTGCAGCTGAGCCCCTGTTCCTTCATACAGGAAAGGAGGGTACGTTCCCTGTGTGGAGCAGCTGAGCTGGCAAGCCCCACAGCTGGGTAGAAAACATCCTCTTAATCCTCTTGATTTTGAATATGTCTGGTGTGGCCCCTTTTTTCAAAGGAATACTCAGGAAAAATCTTTGATTTCCCCAAAGTAGACATCCCTACTGCAGAACATCCCTCGATTTTAAGCTGTTGAGATGCATTTCATGCATGAATTTTGCTTTATAACAAGCTGCTTCTGTGGCAGGTCCTGGGACTGATCCACAAACAGCCTTCCTGGGCCTTAATAGGATTGCAGAATTAATTTGGGGACAGGGTAACTCATGCATTCCTTTGCCAGCATCCTCCCCCTTGTACGTACAGCTGCGCAAGAGAGTGAAGCTGCAATTTCACTTCCTAATAATATTTCCTCAGCTCCCGTGTAGCACTTTTACAATAGAGTTAGCATTGTTTCAACTTCACAGTGTGACAAACGAAATCAAAAAGAAGTCATCCAGGAACTGGAAACGTAAACACTTTGGGCCTGGACTGCTAGCTGTGCAAGCTGGGCTGGGAGCTGCTTTGGCAGGGGGTTGGACTCCATGATCTCTGGAGGTCCCTTCCAACCTCTACAGTTCTGTGATTCTGTGAACACAGTTTAGCAACCATCCCTCGTGAGTGGGTATTTTTTGTTGTTTGTTTTTTGTTTGTTTTTCTGTCAGCATTAGGGCATTGGGAGCATTGTTTAGTTTCTTTACCTAGATTTGCCCTTTTTATTCTCCCTTCCCACGTCAGCAGCAATTAAGTTCCTCCATTTTGCAGCACTGAAAAGTAGCCTGACGAGCTGCAAATGCGACCACAGCTGGAGTGAGGAACAAGTGAACCAAGCTGCTGCCCACAGCTGGAAACAGTAAGACGTCGTGGCCAAATGATTACAGCTACTTCTTGCTCCCTCCCTTCGGTGGGTGAAGCTGACACTGTCTGCACTTCAGCTGTGCATCCTGGCTGGTTTTGAACCTTTTCCTGCTTTAGAAACTGCCTTAATTTGCACAACCTGCGGCCACAGCTGCTGCTTGTCAATGGCTTATTGATCCCCAGTCAGGTGGGCATGGGCAGGGAGCAGCTCAGTTACTTTCACAGCACTTACAGAAAGAACTGTGTTACAGGTTGAATGGAGGGGGCATAGCTTGTGACACACTTCTGGAGCTCTAATGAAAGCAGCTGGCCTAATTAATTAATTGGCAGCTCTGTCATCTATGCAGGCAGCCCAGCCCTGCTGGACTGCAGCGAATCCAGGCTGAAAGAAAGACACCGTAGCAGGTTGTGTGTAAAACATGAACACCTTTTGTTTGTGCCTTACAAGGAGACTAAGAGTGTTACTCAACCAACAGCTTTGTGCTGCTCTGTGTTCTGGAGGGGCTGAGAGCAGCCAGGGGAGAAGCGTGGCTTCAATGCATCGATGTGGCTGCAGGAGAACAGAGCTCAGTCTTGGTTTGCTGAACGCTGTGGGCTGTCACCTCACCTCGCTGCCATTCCATTCATTTGTGGGGGTGAAAAGAATTATTCCTACCGCAAAAAGGCCTCGTATTTGCATAAACATTACGGTTCCTCATTAGAGATCTTCATCTCTCGTGCTGGAAGGGGCAGAGTAAACCAAAGACTGAAGCTGTAGCAGCAGAACTCAGTTGAGCCCCAACGCTGAGCACACGTGGAGCGTTTTCCCAGAGGAACTGCGATGTTGAACGAATTTTCCAGGTTTTCAGGTCAGGTTTTCTTGCTGGCAGCCAGCCTCGGGCTTCAGTGGTTGCGTGGATGGCTCCACCTGGTGGATCTCAGGAGCAGAGGAGTTCCTTTTGCTGCGGAGATAAGTCTACAAGCTCTTGCACAGCACCAACTGGGAACAGAGGGAGCCCACTGAGTTCAAATGGCAGCACAGGGTTTGATCCCCAGTTTTCCTGCCCTGCATGGGATTTTCAGCAAGCCACCTGACTGTTGTGGTTCCTCAAATGAGAGCCCTGGGCACGTGGTAAATAGGTTTGTTGTAGAAAGAAGGCTGAGGAACAGCAGATGATGTAGAGGTTCACCTTTGAGATCCATTTCTGGGTTTGTCATCGCTGCACTAAGGTTTATCTAACGGAGCCTTTCAGGCAGAAGTTGTCAAGCTGCTCTAAAAGGATTTATCTGCGTAGCTTTGGGACTCCTGCAACAGTCATACACTGAAGGGGAGGATTTTCACTCTCATTTTCAGGCGCAGTCGCAGAAGTGTCCTACAACTCAGCTCAAGCTGTCTGGGGAGTCAATGGCATAACTGCAAACTGAGCACCACTGCCCTTTGCCTCCCTCTGTGGGGACGTGGTGCTGTCTGTCAGTCCTGAGCTGCGCTCAAGACATCTTCCTTCTGCCTTTGGGCTGGTGCTGGGCTGCATTTCACCTTGATACATCTACAGCCAAATACAGAAGTAGGAAAGAGAGCAGCAAATCAGAGCACGTGCTGGTGTGACCCTGCACCATCACTGTGCCTGTCTGCTCTGAAAAGGAAGCTGCTATCTCGCACATAGCAGAGAGTGATTTGTTAACTTTCTTCTTAATTGATGTTTGTTTTCCTGTGCTTGCTGCCGGGCTCCTCTGGGGCGCACTGCAGACTTATTAGTCTGCCTCTGACATCCAGAGGCCTTAGGCACTTTATAAGTAAAGGTTATTAATGTTAGCTGTCACTATTATTGTGGGGAAATTGTGGTTCGTAATTTGTAAGGCTGATCTCTGGAAATCAGTACCATCCCTCTCTGTACTGTTACAGTGGGCTAGGTGAGAAGGAAGGATCTGCAAATAAAAGCCAGGTTTCTCTTGCCTATGATATGAGCATGGCTTTCCCCTCACAGCTCAGCTCACGGTGTCAGAAGGACCTCTGGCTGCAGTCCTGTGCCTGCTCAGCTATCTGACCATGACCACAGCACCATAGAAAAGGGGAAGGGAGGGTTTGGAAGTGGGCTGACTGCATCCAGCCTTGTGATGTGTGCTTTTCTTCACTCCTCTACTGGCTGTATGCTTGCTTGCGGGTTGTACTGAAGGATTCTGCACTGCTGGGGGACGGCTGGGGTCAGCGAAGCTGCCTCTGGGTAGGCCTTGAGCTTGCTCGTGCATCCAGTGAACAGGAGCTTTGGCACAGGTAAAGAACTGACATAGGAATCCCCTTGTGTGGGGGGGCAGAGTTTGGGATGAAACAGATCCCAGTGATGGCAGTGAACGGGGTACTGCGGGTGTGCCAGTGAGGCTGTGGGTGCCCCCTCCCTGGAAACATCCCAGGCCAGGATGGATAGAGCTGTGAGCAACCTGGTCTAGAGAAAGCTTTCCCTGCCTGCAGCAAGGGGTTGGAACTGGGTGATCTTAAAGGTCCCTTCCAACCCAAACCTTTTTATGAAGGCTGTTGGCTGTTTGGTGTTTGAAGGCTGTTGGCTCTTGGCTGTTTATGTGTGCAATTGTCATTTTTTCCTTCTTCAAAATGAATTAAGAGGAAAGGAGGTTTGCAGAGAGGACAACACTCATGTTTTTCCAGCTGCCCGCAGCTGGGGCGTTGTGGTGATCTAAATATTTTAAAGAGATAAATCATAAAAATGAAGCTGCTGAGGTCCCAGGCACCAGAGTCAATTGCACAGTAAAACACAGGCCTTGTGTTTTACGGTCCTGTTTGAACTCCTCATGGTGGGACTGCTTTTGATTTGTGGCCCTGAAGTACAGAGGAAGGATTTTCTTATTAAGAGCTTTGTATGGATCACTGTTCCTTTTCTCTTCAATGTCACGGTAGGGAAAGTGAGAGAATCCAGGCATCAGGACTTGCCCGAGTTCACCAGAAAGTGTGGGACAGAGCAGGGACTGAGCCAGCAGTGTGAATCCCAAGGCTGGATGTGCTTTGTGCTGTGCCCTGCACAGGAACCAGAGTGGGAGTCACTGAAATGCGAGCGGATGCACATGAAATGGGGGCCTGGACTCTCAGCAGGGCAACAGATTCCTACTCCGTATGGTCAGGAAACCCTACAGCCAGTGTCTGTGCTGGGTGAACTGCTCTCTGTGTGATTTACCTGCCCACATCTAAGTGTACAACACTTCTAGATGCCCTCTGTCCTTCACATACAGCTGCCATAAATCTTTTCCTTACCAGCAGACGAGGCTCCTTGCTTTCCAGGTGCTACCCCTCAGTGATCTGCACCTCTCCCCAGCAGGCAGTTCTCTCCTGGGGTCTTTCACACCTGTAACCAAAGGGAGTTTTACCACAGTGAAGCTGCTAGAAAGTTTGCAATAATACCTAAATCCTTCTCCTATAAAGCTGTTTGTTTTTATTTATTTATTTTTCCAGAGATCTGTCATAACTGAGAAAGCTTTCAAGCATCAGTTCTGTTAAAAACGCTCTAATCTGATCACCCCAGAGGCTGGGAAGGAGGACAGCCCAGAAACAGAATGTAAAAAATAAATGAGTTCTGGCCACTGAAGCCAGCACTGGCACTTCTTTGCATGGATCAGTTGGGACAGGGAAGTCAATGGAGAACAGCCTAGCACGGACAAAAGCTGGCTCAGCTTCCAGGCAGCTCCACCTAGGCTGGAAGCATCCTCCTGGTGAGTCAGGGAGCACCAGTTTCCCATGTGCCAATCAGCAGCCACAGCCCCAGTTAGCAGCTGGGCTGCTCCCTCGGTCTTGGCCCCAGAAGCTTCTTTCCAGGAAGGTGGACACAGGCTGACAGTTCTGAGGCATAGCCAGAATCCAGGGTGGATTTACTCTGCAGATTCAGTGGACTGTGCGAGACAGCAGATGCTCCATAGCAGGGAATTGCCCAGGAGGAGCTGCGTGTCAGTGTGGATGATCCAGCTCCTCTAGTTTGAGTGCCTGGTGTGTGACACATACTGGCTGTCCAGAAGAAAGGTGCACACACAGATCTGCAAATGTATCTGTGTGTGCCAGACATGTAGAGTGAGTCACTAGGGCTATCTGGAATGGTTCACAGTGCCTGGCTTTTGATGGCATCTGTGTGCTGTGGTTCCAGAGGTGATTTCATGCCAGAAAGACCAGCCTGAGTGCTGCCAAGACAAAGCTCTTACTCAAAGCTAGCAGTGATTAAGAGCTGGGAGTCAGAAACCAGAGCATTGCTCTGACAGACTTGCCTTCCTTGCATGGAAGTTCTACAGTCAGATTTGAGGGGTCATGGAAGATTGTAGGTCCTGTTCCTTACACGGAGATCTGGAAGGTTTCACACTGTAGAGGTGCTCCCTGGGTTCCTTACCTTTATTCATACAGGCAGAAATGCTAGCAGCCTTGCTGGAAGCTGGATTTGACACTCGATTTGGAAAGCCCTACAGTGGAAATTAGCCTGGCACAGGCTAATCCTTGTGTCCATCTGTTTCTTCCTTTCAGCTTGTGTCATGCTCGTATGTTGCTGGAGAGCTTTTTCTTTTAGCTGGTGGGATCTCCAGGAAGACACTGGTTAGATGGAGGAGATACACATAGAGAGTGGTGGAGGCTAGCACAGAACATACATGGTGTTTGCTCGCCAACTAAAAGGGAAACCAATGCATTTTCTGTTTCTGCTACTGTAAGGTGTGAGGTTAACAAAATGAATAATACCAAATGGCATTGTTAGCCGAGATATTTTATAGATGGTGTAATTATAAAGATTATTGAAATGGAAAAGAGACAATCAGAATGAAGAGAAACGCTCACTCATGTCCTATGCTCATGACTGGAAACTCCAGAGGAGTGATCTCCAGAAAGAGATCCTTCCCAGTGGTGGTCAGCCCTTAAATGGGGTCTGGGAGAGGTGAAGTGACTCCACTCCTTCTGGTCACACAGGTGCATTGCCTTCACCTGTGCTCTCGTGGCTGACCCAGTGCTCACCTCAGGTGATCGCTCAGTGGTTCAGGCTGTGATTCAACAGCTCCCATACAGGTACTTTCACCAAAGGACCACAGAGCGTTGGCATGTGCCTTTGAAGAAGAGAGTGTTTGTCATTCACACAAGGTGGGCAGGGAGGCTGAAGTGAGCTCTCTGCAGCTCACTGAAGCCAAGGAAAAGGCCGGGCACTGCTGGTGCCCTGAGCAGAGAATATCTCAGCTATGATTTAATTCATAGAGTCAGGCCCTGAGGAAGAGGCGAGGCAGTCAGAAGAGCAAGGTGAGGCTGAGGGGGAGCATTCTGAGGAGCAGCTGAGATTTTGGAAATGTCGCTTTGAGGACTGGGTGCTGCTGCAGTGAAGAGAGAAGAGCACTGAACCTGCTTCATGGTGTGTCTGCCAGCACTGTGCTTTTGCAATGCAGGCACCTCTCCCAGGAACACACAGAGGTCCCACGCCCTGCTTGCTATCGCTGCCACACCCCTCCCAAGATAGGTTCGGATTGACCTACAACTGGAATGCTGCTGTTGCATTGAAGCCACTGTGCAGCTGAGGAACACCCACACAGGACTACGTCGTGCTGTTATCTCCATCTGTTTCAAGACCCTTTCTCCATCTTACCTAAGCATTTTTAAGAGCTCATCTTACTCTTTTCTTCTTTTGTTCTCAAGGTGGATTGCGATGCTTGCAGCAATTACGGCACCTGGTTATACAGCACTGGTACTGGCAACCACCCAAAGGACAACAGGAAGTTTAACACGATTAAACAAGGTCTGGATTACAACAGTGTAAGTCTTCCTTGCCTGCCTTACAGCAAAGCAGGTAGTTCCAGGGACCGGAGATCAAGCTGCTGTGTGGATGCTGCCTTTGAAACAGGAATTAAATCCTTCTGCCAGCAGTCAGGCTGGTTTCTTGTCACTGTATGGGAAGATCTGATGTCCTCAGTCTGCTGCAGTACCATGAGAGGCCGGTGCTGTGTGCACCCTCCCTGCTGTGAGTCCGTGTGTTCTGTGTTTCTTCAGCATTTCTTCCGGGTAACAGCCACATCCCATCACTATCACACACCCATTTCCTTGAGCACAGAGCAGCTTCTGAAAGAACTCAGAAGTGAGCAAAGAGAAAGAGGTGCTGCTCACCTGGCTGGACTAAACCTGTGACTTCCCTGACTCTCTGCAGATGGTGGGAGCTCATAAATACCCTCTCCCAGTGCTTTGCATTTTGTTCCCATACTGGGCTACGTGTTTGCACACTGTTCTGCTTGGAAAGTTGGCAGCTAGCAGGGGGCACAGCACTACAGATAATGGGAGAGGTTCGTGGGGAAGGGAGGTTCATCCAGTAAAGTGCAGAGGTGTACAGCTAAGCTGGTCATCCTAATTTCAATCAGCCACTGGAAAGAAACGTAGGCTTCATCTTGCCTAGCCCTAAGCAAGGCAGGCGATCTGTGCACAAAAAGCATCTCTGCCTCCATCCACTGTGTGCAGAGTTTGGGAGGGAAGCCCCAGCCTTTGTGTCTCTGCGTTCAGGCACTAATTCTGGGTAAAGGGTTTAACAGAAGGCATTGATAATTGCCAGAGGTATGAGATGCTGTAATGCACCAGCTTCTGTGCCTGGAACTTCTTCCCCATTAAGGGAGACCCTTGCTCAGAAGAACATACAGAACTCTGCCAAATGAATCCTGTCTCTTTGGTTCTATTTGCAGGGCAACTGCATCTGTCTGATGGTTCCAGAACTACAGGGCATAAAGGGAGCAGGTATCCACACTCCTTGGGCACCGAGCAGTGCCACTCTCTCCCACATGGGAGTAACTCTGAGCAAGACCAGTTGTGACAGCCCCAGCACGGAGCAAACACATCAGCCAGAGGCCTGTGAGTACTTGGAATGTTAGGAGGGGGCCTAGACCAACAAGCCCTGGACTCCTATGGCTATGCCCAACCACAGCTTGGGGGTACCATGTGCTAAAAGACAAGTTTTCTTCCTTCTGTTCAGGTATAGCAGCTGTTTGGAAATGACATATTTAAATGCTGCTTTCTCCCATCAGCCCTATCAAGTCAGTGGGGCTTAGACAGAGAGATCTTATATTTCATTGCATCCTTCCCAACCCTGGTAGCCCCACAACGTGGGGATCTCTGAAAGCCTGCACTGGGCTAACCACCACCTGATTCAGAGGGACAGAAGGGAGCCAGGGCTGGGGTTCCATTCCCAGTCTGTGAGTGAGGTGGAAATAAAACCAGCTGACTTCCTACTGTACTTGGGTGCATCCAGACTGAAGGTACCAAGACAAGTAAGTGTGGGGACTGGTCCTTCGAGTCTGCTTTGTGGGAGGATCTGCCCTTTAGAATGGGGACAGATGAAGATCTGGATCCTGTGACAAATGAAGCACGTGTCAGACTTGCTGACTGGGCTGCTTTTCTTGGGGATGGGTGAGGAAGGAAAATGTTCTGTAAGTACAGAAGGAAGAGAAGGAAGTGAATGTACCCACCGGTTGCATACTTCAGGGGGTTTTCAGCATGTTTGCCTTCCCCTATGCATCTTCCTGAGTAAAGATACTTTCTGGAAGCTCAGATTTAGTTCAGTGAAGAATGAAACGTCACCATTTCGGGTTTTAATTCCAAGGAGTGGTACCAAAGTTCTCAGGCTGTATTCTTTTGAGACGAGTGGAAAGTTTTGCTGAAGAGAAGACTTCTGCTTCCACCCATGCTATTAAAGGGCATGGATGACAGCTCTTTTGTTTGAGAATGTATCACAAGTCAGAAAAGTCTCTGTGAAGGAACTTCTTGGTGAGGCACTGGCTTGAATGACAGAACTGTAGGGGCTGGAAGGGACCTCTGGAGATCAGCTAACATGTTTGAGGTGGTGATGGAACTTCAATCCCAAAAGCTCCTCATTTAATCAAGAGTTGGACCTTTTCAGCTCCGGCTTTCATTGCCACACTATGGAAGAACCTCCCCACTTAATCCCCCAGGACTGATTGTAATACAAGCCCATGTCTCACTGGAAAACCAGGTTTCCCAAGTCCAAGGCAAGAACTAGGCCTGTCAGGTCTCCCCTCCTTTTCCCCTCTTATTTTGGGGGTAGATGTGCAGCACAAGGAAAGAGGGGCAGATAGATTACTTTTCTCTCAAGGGAGATGTACAGTGAAGGCCACTTACTAAAGTAAGTATGGATCTGCCTCTTTCAGTGTTCCCACAGACACAAGCACAAGCAGATCTGTGGAGGCTGTATGAGCACTGACTGGATCCTCTATTTTCACTTCGGTGCTGACGCTGCTGCTGTGAGTTCTGAGGCAGCCTCAGCACACCCTCACAAGTGCTGAGGGTCTGAAAGGTTTTATGACTGGAGTATTTCATCTTCCTCTTTTTCACCAGTGCAACAGAGGGATTGAGACTTCAGGGGGCACTGTGTTGTGTGTAGTGCTTCGGAGAAGCAATATGCTTCTTGGAAACCGGTCTGGAGTCAGGGCAGCACCTGGGCTGCTTTTGGTACCAGCGTGGAAGCAGGAAAACGTTCAGCTCAACTCAGCCTAAAACAGTCTTGCAGCCACTTCAAGCGTTTTGGTTTTATGCAGAACTGAAGTCAGGGAGTTGGGAGATAGCTGTGCTGTCATGGAGCACGGATGGAGAGCCCAGATCTGAACTGCTCAACCACGGAGGCAGACTCCTCTCAGTGGAAGGGACTTAGTGCTGGAAAGAAACTGCCATCGGGATCCCTTTGGACCTCCTTGGTAACGAATAGTACCAAAGTTTTGTTTGATCTATGAATGCTTAATGTAGGAAAATGGGTTCAAGAGTGCACTAAGAACCAGCAGATGGTTGGACTGGAGGATGTTGTAGGCCTTTTCCTAGCTTGGTGATCCCATGATTCTATGAAAAGGAGACAAGTGCCGTGATGTGACAACGGCAGGATCTGATGAGGAGATGAGTAGCTCCTGATGATGGAAGACGCTCAGTTTAAGGGGCCGCTGCTTAAAAGACACAATCACAAATGGGACAAGGCTGGGACAAAGCATTGGCCCGGATCAGAGGCCGATCTGGCTGAGGTGCAGCTGTTCGGCGCGGAGGAGGCTCCAGGGAGACCTTAGAAAAAGGTTTCCAGTCCTTAAAGGCGCCTACGGGAAAGCTGGGGAGGAACCCATTACCGACGAGCGCACCCCACAGCGCAAGTTAAGGGCTGTAAACCCGAGGACGGGCGGCGCGGGCACGGCGCGCCCTCCCTCAGGGCGGGGCGAGGCGGGAAGCGAAAGAGACGCGGCGGGGGAAGTTACGAGAGCGGCGCGGCCATGGCCACGGTGCCCGTGGGTGCGGGCTCCGCTGCCGGCCCGGAGCCGGCGGACCTGCACGCCGTGCCCATGGTGGCCCTCAACTACGGCGTGCGGCGCCGCCTCGGCCTTTACCTCAACCCGAGGGCGGCGACCGCCGCCGACTGGACGGCGCTGGCGGAGGAGCTGGGCTGCGATTACCTGGAGATCCGGCGGCTGGAGGGGCTGCCCGACCCCACGGGCGCGCTGCTGGACGAGTGGCAGAGCCGCTGTCCCGGCGGAGCCACCGTGGGACAACTGCTGGAGCTGCTGCGGCAGCTGGGCCGCCACGACGTGCTGCTGGAGCTGGCCGGCAGCGTGGGTGAGAGCCGCGGCCCTCACGGAGCGAGGGAGAGCTTGGCGCTCCGGGAGGAGAGGTGGGGACGTGGGGTCTCGTTCTGCCCCGGGGAGCTGAGATAGGATGAGGGGTGATGGCCTTAAGCTGTGAGGTTGGCGTTAGGAAGAGGTCCCGCTTGGAAATAGCGGGAGCAGCCGGGCACGGCAGCACGGTCAGCGTCCGTGGAGATATCATCCCACGGCTGTGGCACTGAGGGACGAGGGCAGCGGGCAGCGATGGCGATGGGTTTGGGATGGACTCGGTGATCCTAACGGTGATGGAATTCCTGAGGATGCTTATTGGCAAGGTGGGCACAGCGTGTGAGATGCTGTAGGGAGATCAGAGATGTGCGCACGGAGATCCGGAGCTGCTCTGTGAACGTGAACGACAGGAGAGAAAATGGATTTCCTCGTACACCGAGATGGAGTCAGCGCACAGCAGTAAACGTGGAGGTCCCACAGCTGTTCTTGTAACTCGTTCCTTATAAACTCTTTGTGTTCTTTGTGATGAGAGGAATTCAGAGGGAGGGCAGCTCTCAGGGCTGCAGTCAGAAGGGGAACTTCCTTGCCCAGGCATTTCCAAAATGGGGCAACCCCGAGGCCTGAGTTACCTGAGGCAGCCCATCTCATTTCCTGTCACTGCGAGGGCTGAAGGTGTAGGACTGCATCTCTGTAGGGAACCTGGGCAAGGACCAGAGATATCTGTGTGTTTTGTGATCGTCACCGAGAGCAGAAGCTGCCAGCTGTGGGAGGGACCTGTGGATGAGCTCTTTCAGACCCAGAGCAGGAGGAGCTGGAGCTGCAGGGAGGTCACAAGTTTAGCCCGGCTGTGGGTCACACTGATAAGAGGAGGAGGATAAATTCTTGGAAGGAAAACGTACTGAAATACTGCCTCAGACTCCGGAAATGCCTGGGCTGGAAGCGGTCTGAAGAAGGTTTTAAAAACAGATGATATATTATTTGGGGAAAATCTCGCTGCATTCTTACTTGGTACTTACAGTCTCCCCTGGTTCTTGACCGCTATGGTGGGGCAGGATGCTAGAGGGACTCCCAGCCTGGTCTGCTGTGGCCACATCTATCTCTTGTAATTTTTGGCTGAGGATTGTGGGCCTGCAAGCTGTTGCCAGCGCTCCGGGCTCTTGAGACTTCAGAGATATATGCACTCCTCAGAGGAAAGAAAACGTGCAGTTGCATAAACTCCTGTGCATGTTATTTCCCGTTGCCAAAGGCATCTTCGTGTGCACCATTAAGAGATCAGAACATCAGCACTGAGGTTCCTGTGGTCTGTGCTTCCATTGCAGGAGGTGCAGATGTGGGGCACGGTTCTGCAGCCCCCCTCAGGGGCATCTTAAATCATTTGGGAGGCCTCAGGATGGAGCACAACGTGATGCTGCGCAGCTCCAAGGGATTCTTTCAGTTTGTGGTTTCTACTTCAGAACCAGTTCCTTCTTTTTTCATCACGTGCTCTGTTTCTTGCTGCGTGGCCCTGCTGAACGTTCAGGATGCTAAGAAATGGTGTCTGCTGCATCCCTGTGCAGTGTCACTTGTGGCTATCAGTACCACAGGGCTACGTATACGTTACAGCTCATCTGTTTTTGGCTGGTTTTGGTCAGGCTGGTTGCTGCTGGGCACTAATCCATGCCGAGATGCTGGACTTCTGGCATTCCTTCAGGCTGGACCTGTGGGCTCAGGTTTATCCTGTAGGGAAGTGTGAGATGGGATTATGCCATGATGCATCAAAAATCAAGCGCTTACCATAGTGAGCTTTGCTCACAGGCTTTGCTGAGCTCTGTGCTGCTGTACCAGTGAGCTCTGCAGCTGCTTCAGCCTAATTCTGACTGAGCGGTGCCTTTCTGGTTGGTGCTCCCTCATTTTAGCGAGTTTAAATCTTAAGCAGAGTATCAGACAGGCAGGAGTTTCATCATTCTTTTAATGGCCAGTTTCAAATCTCCTTTTACTTTCAGTTCTGTGCCTGTGGGTAGCAGAGTAGCAGAGCCTGCGGGATTTCTTTTCGCTTCTCTGAAGACTTCGCTGTTAGATTAAACAAAATCTGTTTGCAATAGCTCGGTGTCCATCACAGTCCCAACGCACAGCAGCCAATGCAGCACCCTCAGCTGTCCCACAGTGATGCGTGCATCTGCTTGGCCTGAACTTCAAGAGGTTTCTGAGAGCTGCTGGAGAACAGGAAGCCCATTCCAGGGGCTTGCTGCAATTTTCCTTGCCTCCCTGCTGGAGGAGGTGGTGGATGTAGCATCAAGAGGCTCAATTGCCTCAACTCCAGGCCAACAGACACCAAAAAAGCCAGCAGGGTTTTACCCTGTAATATCTAATAGGGATTCCTGTTGTAAAGAACCCTCACGGCGTGGTGTTGTGTCTTTGCAGAGGAGGACTGCAAGAAGTACCTGCGAAGGAGGCGGCAGGAGGCCGAGCAGCCGCTGCAGGTCCCAGCAGTAGACAGCAGCGTGCCGAAGACGTCAGAGCTGATGGGCATCACCACGAGGGACGATCCGTACGGTGAGTGCAGTGATGGCACCGCCGTGGTGTGCCTCGTGGAGAGGTCCCTGGGAGAAAGGCAGAACATCTGTTCACTCTCACTGACTTTTCGTAACCCCGACTGCAGTGCTGTAGCTGGCAGTCTGCGGGTGTTTTCATTCTTCCCTTCGCCTCTTCCTTGGGGCTGAGAGGAGAAGGGAAAGCAACCCTGGGGAGTGCTGCACCCTGGAACAGCCTGACATGGAGCCCGCTGGAAGGAGACTTCCCAGAAGCAGCTGCTGTCCCTCTGCTTGGCCTGGCTCACAGAGCAAACCTCTGCAGGCTGCTGGAAGTGCAGAGCGAAGGGGAAGGAGCTCAGAGCTGGCTGCCTTGGCTGTGCAGACTGAAGAATCTCGAATAAAAAGGAAGCAGGGTTGGAAGTGTGGCTGGGTGCGGAGAGCGGGAGGAAACACAGTGCACGGTGTGGGAGTGAATATCCTATAACAAGAGGGTGAGCAGCAGCAGTGTGGAATGGAGATGTCAGCATGCTTCTCCAGAAGCTCCTCTGGCTGAGCTGACTTCGGGCAGCTGCTTTTGCTGCGTGTGGGGACATGAGTGTCCCTGCCAAGTGCCCACAACCCCAGCAGGCTTTGCCTGACATGACCCAGGGTAGTGCTGTGCCCCAGGTTGACCTGGCAGACAGTTCGCCCTCTGCTTGACTGGCTGCTGCTTGGGCTGGAGCTGCCTGCTGGCTTGCTGCTTTTCTCATCAGAGCCACATTTAGAGCCTGACCTAGTTTTTCGGTAGCATGCTTTAGGTGGCATGAAAACTTCAAAATATGTGTAGTGACACTGATAGGGAAATAAAGTAACACAGAGGAAAACCATCCAGCAGTGTTAAGGTTCTTGTTTGTGTCCTCTAAAATGAACCACTGTTTTACTGGTACAAGTGCTGGATAAATGGGAACTGCCAGCCGTTAACATCTGTGGAAAACAGGGCTTAGGATGTGGCCTCGGGTAGCCAAGTTTAACACTTTGGCCCTAACAGTGGTGGGTTCAGAGTTTCTAGGCCTAACCCACACCCGTGCCACCAAATGTGGGCTTTCTCTCATACCCTGAAGTGTGAAAAGAATGGCTCCTGCCACTCCTGTTCTGGACAGGAGTCAGGGCTGAAGGGCAGCTGGTCTCATAAAGTGTTACCTCACCAAGCTTGGCACAGAGCTTGTCTGTCCAAGGCCGTGTTCACTCCAGGAGTTCATTAATAGGAGAAGCTGACAGCTGAATTTCTAATGGTTTCAGGGCACGGAACAGAGATGTTCGACGCTTTCATCTGCTACTGTCAGAAAGACCTTCAGTTTGTCCAGGAGATGATCAGAGAGCTGGAGCAAACAGAGTTCAAACTGAAGCTGTGTGTGTTTGATCGGGACGTCTTGCCAGGAACGTGCGTGTGGTCCATCAGTGGAGAACTCATAGAAAAACGGTGAGCGAGGCACGGCTGCTTGGGGCAGCTCCGTGTGATGGGACACTGTGCTCACTTCATGTCTGCAGCATGGTGCCGGTGGAGCAGGAGAAATCCACAAGGGTGTCTTTATGGGGTTTGTTTTATACCCTTGGTTCAAGAACAGAGCCTCGTGCGTTCCTAAACGTGTAGCTTCGTAGCTCGCAGGGAAGATGCTGCAGCAGTGATGCCACTTTTGGTTCCTTTTCAGATGCAGTTGCATCTCTGGAGGGGATCTTTAAATGAATTCAGCTCCAAACTGTATTTTGGAGTTAGCTCTACCTCACTATGTAGGATTTGAGGGAACAGGGATCCTCCAAACCTTTGTGGGACTCAGGGACAGTGGGCAGATGTGTGACATAAAAGCAGCTTCCTAGGTAGATACTTACATAGAGATAAACAGAGCATCAAATAAAGATTCCATGGACAGTGAAAGCTTTGCTCTTCATCTTGCAGTATTTGAGTGTGTATCCATAATGGGGTTTCTGTGTGGTTTCAGCCTGGTCTCTGTCAGTTAATTCCTGTAGTTAATTCATTCTCAGCCACAGCTAAGGGGTTCGTTTTTGTATCAGAGTAATGTGGAGGAATGCCTACTTTTCACAGGTGAGAATGAGAGGCGTCTCCATTGACCGCTTCTTTCTCTCTCCCCTGACTGCTTCCTCTTCAGGTGTCGGAGGATGGTGGTGGTCATTTCAGATGATTACCTGGAAAGCGACGAATGTGATTTTCAGACCAAATTTGCTCTTAGTCTTTCCCCAGGTAAGATCTCACCAATACTGTATTTAACATTGTCCACGTCATAACTCGTGCTTGTGAGAAAGGAGAAAACGAGTGACAGACAGCTACTGAACCAGAACCCAGTTTCAGAGGTGGGTTCTTTCCACTGACCTGTGTTTAAAAGTCCACCCGGGCACAGGGATAGCCCTGGGTCTAACGCCCTTCAGTGAGCAAACAGAAATTTATCTCTATTAGAAGCAGCCATTAAAACTAACAGTGGTTTTATATATTTTGTCGTGCAGGCAAGGACCTGGACTTGGTTCCTTGCCCTGCTGCTCACCTGTGTGTGTGAGCGAGAAGTTTGGGTGCCAGGTGGGTTAACTGCCTGCTTCAGAGCTGGTGGAGCTGCGTGCAGATTGGGGAACTTCTGAAATGCCTCAAGAATCATAAAGGGAATTTGCTGCTGCTGGGGGAAGTGTTGCAGTAAATGCAGCGTGAGTAAATGCTGGGTGATTTCAGTTTGTGAGCGTGCACCTTCCTGCAGAGATCCTGGAGCATCACAGATGGGCAAACGAAAAATAGAAGGAATTTTCAACTTGAAGGGAAGAATGTGTTCCGTATTCTTTCTGGACTGAAGAAAACATCAGTTTATTTTCATCGTCTGCTCAGATTGCATCTCTAACTGGCAGCTAGCCTACACTTGTGTGTGTATATAATGTGTATATAGGGAGTAAGTGCAGCACAGCTTAACAGTGCAGAGGATATGCTGAGACCCATATGGACGCTTGCATATCCAGCATCTTTTCAAGATGAGATATTTGACATGGTGTTATAATTGACCTCCAGAGGTTAAACCAGCGATGCAGAGAGGAATTAGCTGCATCTTCCTTGGCAAAATGTTGTGTGTTGGCATGAATCCCGTGAGCATCCCTAGCACGCTGCATCAGCCCCTCATAGAAGAGTTTGTAGTGAAGACCTTTTTGTTCACGTGGGTAACACGCAGCAGCATATCTGCCTCAGGGTAGGAAGCAGAAGAACTGGAGATAACCATCTCGAAGAAGTTGAGTCTCTCAGATCCATCTGGAAGTGCTCAGGACTGTATTCTCCTGTTGGCATTCAGCAGGAAGCCGTGCTTTGTTCTTCCCTACCTGCTGCTCATTGCACCTTCACCGCTCCCCGCTGGGATCAGGCGAGGTGCACACGGGGCCCTGATTGATACCTGGGTGACGCTGTTAATAGAGTGCTTGTGGTTCAGAAGTGCTCTGCAGGGTGGGACCCTGCACCTTGGGGGGGGTGTACTGCTTAGAGGAGGCAGCACAGGCGGGATGTGAGTGTGGCTGTGGGTGATCCTCCGCCTGTCGATGTGTTTCAGGTGCTCGTCTCAAGCGGCTGATTCCAGTCAAGTGCAAGGCCATGAAGAACGAGTTTCCAAGCATCCTGCGGTTCATTACCATTTGTGATTACACCAACCCTTGCACCAAGAAGTGGTTCTGGACGAGACTGGCAAAATCTCTCTTGCTGCCCTGATGCAAAGCTTTGAGAGCCGCGTGCTCTTGTTGGCAGCGTGTGCTGACTGTGCCTTGGGACCACGGTGTTCTTGCAGCATCTCCTGCCGCTGCAGAATTCGGGTCCTTGCAACTTGGAGGCTGCAACTGGGAACAAAGCATTTTCTCCAGCACTTTTCCTTAAGTTGGAAGGGGAAATAGAGCAACTGTGCGGGTGTTCCTGTTCGAGTCAGCGAGCAACAGCATCCAGCACTCGGTGAAGTAAGGAACTCTGCTGGAAACACAGCAAATCTGTGCTTAAAGACTGAGGCACTGATACGAGCTGGCTCTGTTTAATGAGACCTGGGAATACAAAGTGCTGGTACAAGACACGAAACGCTTCAAGCCTCAAACTGCAGGCTTTGTAAAGCAAAGGGTTCCTGCTATTGTACAAGCTCTTCAGTGGCTGTTGTAGCATTTGGGGTTGGTGTCTTCTTCAGATTTCAGTGCAGTCCTCTGCTGGCTGGGCAGCGCAGGAATTGCTGTGGTCACCCCTGGCCCGTGCTTCTTCTGAGCTCCTTCAGTGTTTGCAAAGGAGCAGAAGCATGTTTAAATTGTTAAGCCGCTGCAGAGCTGCTAACGGTTGTACCTGTGTGCTTAGCAACATCTGCAAGGTCAGAGCAGTTATCCTTGCAGTGGTAATTAATGCACAGCTACTGAATTCATGTTAATTTTCTGTGGATGTTCTTATCCTTAAGCTGTATCACAACAGCTGTTCCATATTCCCTTGCAGGGTAAATCCCTCGTTGCTGGCACCTTCTGAGGAGTCCCTCAGATTTGTCATAAGTGATTTTTTTTTCCCCTCTTCGAAGCCAGAACTATAAGGAAGGACACCCCCTTGCAGCATGTCTGTGCTCATGTGACATTTGATTAAGTGGCATGGCTTATACCAGCGTTCTACATTCCCAGACCTGATTAAATGTTTACAAGAGAGACTGCCTTTATTAGAACCTCAGTCTTAGAATCTGAATTTTCATGGAAATCCTTGCTACACAAAGTGCAGGTGCTGTACTCGTTGGCTTGAACAGGAACACAGCTGTGCACCTGAGCGGGTCCAATTCATCACTTGTTTGACCTTTGAGAGCCTGCCAGTGCACATCGGCTTTTAGGATGCCTCAAGGGCACAGGGGTAAATATGAAATAAAGAGTGTCCTGAATTATAGATCGGGCTGTATAAATTATAAAAGATAACGTTACCTTAACAGGAAAGAGCATCTTTTAACTAACCACCACAGTTATTAATGGGCGAGCAAGAATTCTGCCCATAGAGGTGTTTTAACTCACAAACTCAGCGTTTTTCAGTCTCTTCTTGCTGGTGCTGTGGTCCCTGGCTGACATTCGTACCTTTCTGTCTTCTTGGCTCCAGTGAGAAGCCCACGGACATGAGAGGGGAGAAGTTAAGCTGATGATGAGTTTCTGAATAGTTCATCTTCCTGTCCTCTTGCCCTCGGGTCTGTCCTGCAGGAAGGAGACAGCTGTGTGCCTTGGGGCTTTTGCATAATCGTTAAATGTTAATTACATAAGAGTTTCTGGAGTCTGCTTGATCCCCAGTCGCTCCTGGGGCTTGGTGAATTCCCATACTCCAGAGTGTCTATCAACATTAATTACGGGTCACTGCTCGCAGGACTGAACCAGATCCCTCTTGAATTGAGAGCTGAAAGAACTCATCCAGAGTCTCATTAGGGCGAGAACAAAAGCAGGAAGCTCCGATCCGGACGCTAGAGGGAGGCAATGGGCTGTGCACAGGGCTCGTGCTGCCAGGGAAGAAGCCTGGCTGCCTGGTGGAGGCACTGAGTTATGGAATGATCGAGGCTGGACAACACCTCTAAGATTATCCAGTCCAACCATCAACCCATCCCCACCGTGCCCACAAACCGTGTCCCGCAGGTTGGGCTTCATGGTGCTGGGCTGGGCACGGAAGGAACACAGTCTGTGTTGGCCATGAGATGCTTGGATGTCTGTACAAAAGGGAGTATGGAACTTTCTCCTCCTCTTCTGCCGATATAAGGAATATCTGGGGCTTTTTTTTGTTTTCCTTTGCTTCTTGCAGCCTGTTCTAAGGAATGTATAACTAAAAGTTGGAGGGTTCTGGTGGCAGACCTGACTTGAGCAGTGACTTCTGTGTGGTTTGGGACCACAAATCAGGAGAAATAATAGCAAGAGCAGTAACAGTCAGCTTCATAATAGATGATCTGGTGACTGCAGAGCGGGGAGAGTGCAGCTTCTGGAAGGGAAGTCAAACCCAAGAGCTGAATTCCCAAGTCCTCAGCCTTCCAGGAGGTGAATTCACACCGATGGCAGTGCCTGCCTCGCCATTTCTGGAGCAGTGCCTTCTTACAAGCAGTTAACGTTCATCCTGTGGACTCAAATCATTACTTCAGGGCAAAGCGAAGTAACAGCCGTGATATGTGTGAGGGGCGGTTTGAGTGTGTACCCTCGTCTGAGCAAAACCCGGTTCCTGCACTTGCGATGTGTTTGTGCGTCTTGGCACGGTGTCTTTATGAGGTGTGACATCTCTGAGTGACAGAAGCACGTCAGTGTGAGTGCGTTTCAGCGCCGGTCGTGGTTCTTTCCACCTTGTTGGCCCTTAGTGGAAGGTCGAATGTTTGATCACCTTTAAAAAAAGGAACTTAAATCACGATGTTACGCGTTGGGTTTATTTTTTCCATTTTGTTTCTTTCCCTCGTTGAAATTGTTCTCGTACCAAATCATGTATTTTTATATAGAGAAATATATATTTATATTACTTCCTATCCCATACGTAATGCGTAGCCATTCTGAAAACAGTCAACAGTTCTGTTTTTGATACGTGACAGAACGTCGTAAAATAAAGAAGCAAAACCCCATGGCCTGGATATCTTTCTTGGGCGTCGGAGAATAAAAGCGAGATCTGAAAAGGAAGTGTGAGTGAGGAGTAACGTGGGCCATTTCTTTTTTGTACTTCAGACATGTGTGGTTCCTCTTTGCAGAATGCAGCTGGTCACTGTGCAGTGGTGCTTCAGCTTTGGTCCCCACCAGGGCGATGGAGCCGGGGCTTTGGCTTGCTGCCCCTGGGAAGCAAGGCTGCTGGGTGTTGAGCTCCTATCCTTCACCTCTTCTAGTGACCCACGATGCTGTGCGGTGCTACTGAGGATTTTGCCAGCTTCATTTCTTGAGGCAGGCGGCTTGGAGGCAGTCCAGGGCAGGGGAATAACTCAAAACGCAGCAGCTGTTGGGCCAGGACCCTACCACAGGGAAAGAGGAAGGAGCGTTGAATCAGAGAAACGTTGGTTGGAAGGAATTTCTGTAGGTCAAGGAGAAGCTGCGCTTCACGTCAGGATGGGCTGTATGCTAAGCCTCCTGTGGGATGGGATTTCCTATCTGAGCTGTGTTTCTGAGCCTTTGCTATGGCTGCTACGAAGCAGCATATGCACAGTGATATGGAAATCATCAAATGTGTTATTCTAGGTTGAAGTTGCCGCAGGAGGAGCAGAAGGAGGCTCTGGGTGGGCTGGAATCCCCTGACTTCTGATGCAACTTTGTGTCACTCAGCCCCTTGTATATTGTTGAGTAGTTCATGATTTTAGCCTGGGCGGGGTCAGGCGGATTCAGGGCGTCCAGCTGTGAGAGCTGTTTGTATCCCTCATTCCTCTTGTGCCAGAATGTATTTGAATTGTTTAATCACAGCTGAAACCCACCGATTGATCACCTGAGGTGAGCACTGAGTCAGCTGCAGGAGCACCGGTGAAGGCAATGCACTGTGTGACCTGAAGGGGTGGAGTCACCTCACCTCTCCCATGTAAGGGCTGACCAGCACTGGGCAGGGATCTCTTTCTGGAGATTGCTCCTCTGGAGTTTCCTATCATGAGTCTAGGACGTGGGTGAGCCTTTTCCCCTTTATTTTTGGTTGTCTACTTTCCATCACAACAATCTAACCCTACCACCTGTAACATATTTTGGCAATAATACCATTGGGTATTATTCATTCTGTTGGCCTTACACAGAAGAAACTTCTCTTTCAGTCCTTGTTGCTTCCATGTGGGAATGTCAGTGCTGTGTCCCTGGTGAAGTTCAGCAACTTGGGCAAAATGTTCTCTGAGCCTCAGGGTTAGAGGGTGATGGATAGAGCACTGCTTCTCAATTGAGCAACCTCAGGTCTTTGTCACGCAGACATGAAAAGAGTTGCTGTGATAGAAGCATTGCTTGGTCCAAAGGGCACACCTACTAGTAGAAAATTAGCATAGGGAACAAAACGTGCAGGAAATTGGCTGGGAAAATGTTTGATCATCCTGGAACCATATTTTAATAAGGCGATGAAAAGGAAAAGGTTCGTATTATTAGAAAGCATGCTAATAGAGCTTAAAAACCTCAGTCAAACCTGTTGGGGCTTTACTAAACAACAAGACACGTGTGGTGCACAAATAGTTTCCTGTAACCACTTTTGGTTCAGCTGATGCTCGCTCACCAGGATGCTGAGGTGACTTTGAACTTCTTGATGATCACTACCAAGCCCTGCCCGGCAAACCTGTGCCTTCTGTAGCAGGAGCTGCACTCAGGAGAACGAATATTGTTGTATCCGTTCTGCTCTGTAAATGTTTAATTGATCGACCTCTATTTAAGTGCTAAACAGTTCAAAAGTCTCATTTACAAACAGTGCATTTTCTGCTCCTACTTGCAGAGTCCGTTTCAGCTATGCACCACTGCCTCTGTCCCACAGTGCATCGGGTTTTGGTGGTGCTGGGCTGGAAACAGAAGGACCACAGTCTGCATTGGCCATCAGGGGCTTGTTGGAAGACTCTGCACAAAAGTATGTGAAACATTTTCCTCCTCCTGATCCACCCCTGCCTTCCCACTGCTGTCAGAGTGGGGGCAGACACGTCGGCCTGATGTTGTGGTGGTGGAATTGCTCCGTGCTGCACTTCCAAGCTCCTCTTTTTTTCTGTGCGAGTGACAGAGCCCTGGAACAGGCTGCCCAGAGAGGTGGTGGAGTATCTTTCCCTGGAGATATTCAACACCCACCGCGAGGAAAGAGGCAAGCAGTGCAGCAGGCTGAGTGCCAGTCTGCAGGGGAAAAGGTTCAGTGGGTTTTACTGACTTGCATGGTGAGCAGCTGCTCACGATGCTCTGCAGTGCAGGTCGTGTGCCAGGTAGTGCAGGACCCCTGCTCTAAGCGCAGTGAGAACATGCAGGCTTTGTGGTATTAATCTGATTGGGTTTGTCAATGAAGTCAGCTCCACAAGGTGATAAAATGGGTCTCTATCGTAGAATCTTTATCCTGAGCTGGAAGGGGCCTGGAGGGATCATCGAGTCCAGCTCCTGGCTCCACACTGGACCGCCATCCACTGCTTGGGGTACTACAGTCAGTATGGGCTCACGGGAAATATGTTCAGGCAAATGTGGGTGTTACGAAGAAGTGAACTCTCACAAAATTTTTGCAGCGTTTTTTTCTGGCTCTCATCTTCAGCTCCGCTCGCCTTCTGTTTGTGTCAGCAGAGCTAATTGAAGAGCTGTGAGTCCTAAGGTGCTTAACTGCTTGTGTGCCAGGATGTGGTCTCCTGCCACGCAGACTGAAAGCCCCATTCGGATGGGGAGAACTGGGTGAGTGCTCGGAGAAGCCACGTGCTGGTCCCTGTCCTTCCCACACTGCAGAGAACCACGAGGACCGCTTCACAGCGACGATTGGCAGTCTGTGTGACCGACTCAAAACCGCTGAACAAGGGAAGGCTTAGTGCTGGATTTCTGGCAGCACTTGGCAGAGATTTCCAACTGGAACACGTGTGGGAATGGGATTTAAGTTGCTTGGAGTCGAGGTGTAAGATGGCCATCGGCCTTACAATGTCACCCTCTCAGCATCTCTAAAACCTCCCGCAGGCATTACAAGGATGTTGTTTTTCAATGTCTTTAAAGGGGTTTACAGATATTTAGAAAGAAAAGCAAAGAAGTACTGTGCTTTTTGCTCTAAAAATGAACATAGTCCGTTGTTTTTTTCTGACAGTTCCTGGGTGACTTAACCTCTCAGCGCTACATCTGGCATCTGGTTGGCTGCATTGTTTCAGCACATTGGGAGTGGAAGCTCCTAAGGTTTTCTCCTGGAGCTCTCAGAAATGTTGCCTAATCAGCATGCTGCTCTTGGCAGACGGGTTTTTCTTCGGCTCCAAGACATGCATATTGATCAGCCATTTACTTTTGTTACCTAGCATCCTCGTCATCGATTTTAATTGTCGGCTATTGCAGATGAAGCATTCAGCACACGTAGGCTCGCCAGCCCTGAGATCTTGCTTTCTGCACCTTTCTCCAGACGGCGCGCACAGCGAAGCCCTTAGGAGCATGCGAGTGTCTCTCTCTCAGCTAGCGATCTGCACAAATTATGCCGCAGTCAATTTTTCTCCATTAAATCAATTTCTGATTGCCTGTGACAGCTTTCCCTGCCACGCCATTTCACGCTTGAGCAGTTTGTTTCTGAGGTGCCATGTGGGTTTTTTTTTGTTTTCCAAGGGGTGCTGGTGGTACATTTAATGCACAGAGATGTTACTCGTGTCTCCCCAGTCCCCTTTTCCTCTTTATGCCATTAGTGCAGATTCGGGTGGCTGCTACAGGAAGGATTCCCCGTGAGCCTCCTCCTCTGATTCTCTGCTCTCTGGGGAGGTTTGAGTGCTTCCCTACTTCCTCCTTGCTGGGGCATCGACATTCCGAGGCATCAGCTCCCACATTCTCGGAGATCCAAACAAACCTCAGCAAGAACGTGCAACTGCACAATGGCCTTGGGTCTGAGCTCTGACGCCACTGCTTCCTGTGGCTCCTCCTTCCTGTGGCTGCTCTCTGACTCCTCCTCAGCCCACACATCTCCTCCTGGGCTGTTCCTTAAGGTTTCTGCTACGGAAGTGGAACAGTTTCTCTAAGACAAAAATTCAGCTTGATCCTCTGTCTGATGGAAAGATGAATCTTCCCATCCCCACGGTGCAGTGTAACAAAACAGAGAGCTTGTGTGATTTATTCACTCTTCTTCCTGCAAAAATAACTTCTGAGATTGTTCCTATCTTTTTAAAGCATTCCTGCACTCTGAGAGCTTTCAGTATAGTTATTTCCTGTAGGCTCTGTATGTGAAGACAGTGTTCTCCTCCTACTGGGTCCATGATTTGAGATTTTCCTTGGCTTTAGATGCACAAAAAGTGATCCTATTTTTGGCAGCCTGTGGTCAATGGCATAGGAATTCATGAGTAGGGAGGAAAGGATGTGAACTATTCAAATAAATATATATATTTTTTCCAAATGAGATCTCTTTATGTACCTATTGTCATAGTAATAAGCTCTGAGTCACTTGTACACCGAGCTATTAAGCCATTATCATAAAGTCATGTCATCAGGATCTGTTAGTGTGAACCACTAACCTTGCTCAGCCCCAGTATAGCTGTGTTCAAGAAGGCATTGTCCATTTGAAAGGATAAGAACAATGTTCCCTCGCACATCTTATTCCCCAATGGCAAAAAAGAAATGAAATCTTATTCCACTCTGTCATTCTGTTCTGAGGGTTTCTCTTCTCACTGCCTTTTAAGTTAATTCATCTAGTTTCACTGTAATGTCACGAAAGCTGTTCCATTTTACTTCTTCAAAGTTTGCCAGCTGTAAATTGGGCAGATTGGGTCTGTGTGCTCCCAGCTGCCAGAGTATCTATATAGTTTGATGTAGCTATTCACCTGGAAGCAGCCACATCTCTTCCCAGAGTGTTGTCCAGCCCTCAGGAGGAGGTGTACGTCCCTAGGGGTGCTCAGGGCTTCTTTGCTGTGACAGCAAGTGGCAGGCAGAGGAGCTGGCAGTATTGAGTGCTCTTCTAGAAGACTTCTGCTGAATGATAAAATGTCTGAAACGATCTTAAACATAGGCACACCCACGGGGATTTACATAACAGAACCATCAGTCTTCAGCCTCTCCTTCACGAATCTCAGAAGCGGAGCCAGCCCAGGTGTACCCCTGGTACATCAGTGTCTGGCACCTTGTGTCAGCTTATTTTGCACCTGCAGCAAAGAGGAGAAAAGCTCTCAATCCCCCTGTCCTGATCAACTGTTTAGAAAATGTTTTATGGTGGAGATTTACCCTCCCCAGAAAAGGCCAGTGGGAAAATCATTCTGTCCTCACGTGCTGCTCCAATAAGACAGCTGGATTCCTAGGGTTTATGGAGTTAATGGGCAAGTGCTATCTTTCATCAGCTTCTTTGAAGACAAAGCACTATTGTAAGCCAGAACAGAGCAAGAGCTGATTATTAAATTGTTGTATGTGGCAATCAGGATCTTGTTGTAATTATTTAAGTTAGAATCAATTTTATATTAGATTTAAAGGAGGCAGCAACGTTATCATTTGTTAGCAAGAGGGTTAATTGACTTTTGACTTGTATGCTACAAACAAAATGCAAAAATGTAGGAAAAAAAGAGACCTTCCTCAGTCCCAAGCTCTTTGCTTGTTTCCTAACACTGAAAATCTGGGGGATATTTTTCAGTGGAGGAAGTGAGAGAACAGTGAAGTTTCTGTTGAGGTGTGATAAGTACGTCTGCAGAGCGAAACTTGGTTTTAGTGCACACAGTGTGAGAACCAGAACTTACCTGTCCAAACCGGGCCTCCAGCTACTTGACTTCAAAGTGACCTCGGAGCTGAGTTTGCAGTGACTTAGCACACGGCAGTGAAGGACGGGGCGGAGATATCTGCTCTAACACGGGATCATTTACGGGAACCTGCTGGTGTGGTTCAGCCTGGCGTTTGGCTCGTGTTTTGAAAACAACTACAATAAAAACCTGCTCCAACAAAAGATTCTTAAACCACTGTTCCTCACCCCACTGCACGGTCCTTGGCACAAACGCCACGAAAAATTACTTTGGAGGTAAGCACACGCCTGGATTTGTTAGCTGGAAGGAAAACTGCCCTGCTTTTTTGTTCAATAATCAGCTGCCATTGATAGAGTAAGGTCCCCTCAATAGACCTGGAAGTATTTCCATGAAGAAAGAATAGCGGGCAGATTTTGCAGCGCGCCACGGCCAGGCGTTCTGTTGGCCAACACACACTTGCACTATTCTGAATGCAATAATACAGGCATTGTCGAGTTCCCCCTCGCTTTGGTAAGCCGTGCCCGTACCAAGCTGTTCAATAAGCACATTAACTGCTTTTGTCCGCAGGAATCGCGGTGGCTGATGCACACTCACTTACAGACGGCCCTAAAATGCCTTTACGTAGAGATGAGGCAGTGAAAGGTGTGGCCCCACACACGGCAGAGTTGTAACTCTCAGTGACTGTTTGGAAAGAGCTGGACCAATTAACAGATCTGAGAGTCCGCATGAACAGTGAGATGAAATACGCAATGCCTCGATGAGCAAACTGCAGTTTGGACTCGCTTTCTGTAATCCAGGTGCAATTGAAGTTTATTTACAATCACACTTGATGATAAAAAGCATTACCGATCATTTAGCGTTTTACAGGTACGAGCACCAGTAGCTCCTGTACACTGGATGTTAGAATCACCATTCTATGCACGAAGCATCAGTTTTATGATAGCCAGTGGGAAAAAAGGCAAAGGGCTGGGCAGTGCCAGCGAGCTTCATGGAAACAATAAGTAATTGGCCCACAAAGGCAGGAAACCACGTGCTAGATGAGAATGAGAGCTTTCTGTGTGGATGTGTGTGTGCTTGACTGTTCTGGCCACCTCCAGAGGCACCGAGCCAGGCAAGCGGGAACAGGAGCCCTGGGGACATCACTGCAAGGCGGGTGTCAGAAGAAAGCCTTTACTCAGCTGTGGAATCAATGGGAGGTGGGGACTGCCCGGTCTAATCATTGTGGTGCTTTATTTAAAATAACAACTACAGGAAAGCCAGGTCTGAGACCTTCCCTTGGACTGCAGCCTTCTTACCTGAAAGAAGCCTGGCAGTTTTTTCACTTCTCAGCCTCCTCTGGTACAGAGCGGAGGTGGATCCAAAGGAAACTGCTTTTCCACGTCAGATTTCTGCGAAAATGATGTGTTATTTTAACGAATTTCTTGATTCAGCAGTGCCACTTCGCAGGCTGCTTTATAAATAGAGATGTTTCCCCTGCCCTGAAGAGCTTACAACCTACATGAGACAGACAAAATCCAGCAGATGAGTAAAAGCGGGATGAGCAGAATGCTAATGATGACACGGGAGAAGGTGCTGCTTGGAGGTGTAAGGCGGGCCAAGGATTAAGACCTTCACAAGACAGATCCCTTTTTCTTTCATCTTTCATCAGATTGACATTGCCACAGCCCGGCTGGGTGAGCGAATGCACAAATGCATACAACAGCAATAGCTTTAATAGCTTTGGAACAGTCCAAAGCAGTCATTAAAGATCTCATTAAAGCTCATGTAAAAACAAACACAACCTCTAGATTCTACGTCAATGAGAGACTTTGGTTTCGAAAACGTGGAAGCGCAGAACTGAGAAGTTGAAACACACCGTTGGTACACACTCCTATGGCCACTGGTGGTCTTTTCAGGGCAGATTTGAGATGTTAGTTGTGATCAACGCCTGTGTTAGTTCAGAAAGACCAGGGTTCATTGTGGGCCACTGATCTAATTCAACAGGAGTTGTAGCGACGCCTTCAGGGAAGACTTTTTCTGCATAAAATAAGAGATTTTAGTATCTGATTCTGTCTCTACATAATCACTGTGGTAAATTTCGGCGTGTGTATGACTGTGGTTATGAAGACTCAAAGCATGTGCTTGAATACTTTCAGGATCAGGGCCTCTGTCGTTTCCTGTGGTCGATGCCTGGCTGAGATCCCTTTTTAACATGCTGCTGCTATCAGAAATACGATGCTGGCCACATGAGTGCATGCTCCAGGGTAAAACTGACTTCTAATTGCTTCAGAATCTGCTTTTGTAACATAAGAGATCACAGAGACTGTTCTGAGCAGTAATTAAAGCACACTTAGCAAATACAAAATACTGCCTGGCTGGGGAACGTTTAACACAGTCAAGCAGGAAAAACGAACAGCTTTTAAGCTGAAAGCTCTGCCTTCTGGACAGAGACCATCTTTGTTCAACGTCTGCACGACTGCACCAAAACTGGCCTCTCACATCTGTAGGACAAAAGGAGACCAGAAGGAAAGAGGCAGCGTCCCATGTGAGGTGGCACAACTGAAAGTCCTGAAGTCATGCCATGCGTTTGGCAGGGTGCTGCGGCCTTCCACAAAGCCTGGTTCATCAGAGGCATCTCAGGAATGTGTCCCAATCAGCTAAAAATATGTGTGACTGGTGTTCCTTGTCTCGCAGCAGTGTCTGCTAGCGAGATATAAGAACAGCAAAGAACAACGGAGCCCGACACTGAAGTTCTGGATCTGGCCAGATTCACCTGCTGTCTTCTGGTTGGTGATAGCAAGAAATGCACTGTTAAATGTATTTCACGTCAGCTGTACGCAGCAGCCTATGTGGGTTCATGGCACCTCACACTCCTCTTAACTTAATTTTTCTTAACTAAACGTGTCCAGATCTACATTGCTGCAGTCACGGACCTGTGTGCCGTCAGCTCCCGGATGAGGGTGTTGGACACATCGCTGCACGCTGACATTCCGTGTGAGGTAGAAGTATCAGGCAGCTGGGAAACGATAACTGCTCATCTTCGGGTGCAGAGAGGGGAAAACCGGACCCTGCGAACCCTTCATACCCATCCTAACCCCAGGCCCTATTTTTAAACGAGGAATGTAGATCAAATCCAGGCAGGGCTGTCCTTCAGGACAGACAGGAGCTTACTAACAGGGAGACACTGGGATCCAGTGCACCGCCAGTGAGTTTGCTGATGACAAGTGGCACAGCAGAAGGAAGGGATGCTCAGAGGGCGGGAGTGCCCTTGATATGAAGGAAGGCTGAGGGAGCTGGGGGTGCTCAGCCTGGAGGAGGCTCTGGGGAGACTGCCAGCGCTTGAAGGGAGGTCAGAAACAGGAGAGGGACCGGCTTTCTTCTACACGGTGGGTCAAGGGAGAATGGCTTTAAATTAAAGGGGGGGGAGACTGAGGTGAGATGTGCCCCAGCACTGCTTCCCATGGTGCTTTAGGCTGGGCTGGATGGTCCCTGGGCAGCCTGATGGAAGCGAGGGTGTCCCTGCCCACAGCAGGAGCTCGGCCCTTTCCAACCTCACCCCACAGCGCACCCTCAGGGGAGCCCTTCCCGCCCCCCGCCGGCCCCTCGGGCGCAGGGACGCCGGAGCGAGCTGATTGACAGCCTCTTCTCCAATAGGAGCTGCGGGTTCGGCAGCCGCTGGCCAATCGCTGCTCGGAGTGGTTCTTAAGCAACCAATCCCTCCCTCCTCTCCCCGAGGCAGGGGAAGCCGCTGGCGGCCGCCATCTTGTGTGTGGCATCCCCGCCCTTCCCTTCCTCCTCTTTACCCACCCTCCCTCCACACCCCTCTCTCGGCTCCCCGCCGCAGCTCTCCATCCCCGAATAGCGACGGCGCGAGAGCGCGACGTCAGCGGGCCTTACGCTCTTACTAACCCAAGGGGAAGGCGGAGAGGTGCCACGCTCAAGATGGCGCCGGGCGGCGCCCCACAGTTCGGGGAGGGCGGGCGCGCGTGGTGGCGGCGGCGGCGGCGGGCGGTGGTGACGTCAGCGCGCTCTGGGCATGGGCAGGTGGAGGGAGCAGGCAAAGTTTGGCCGGCGGTAGCGGCGGCGGTTGGGCTGAAGGAGCCGTTGTCTGCAGCGCTCGGTTCGGGGTCGGCTTAGGAGCGGCCGGGCCGCGCGGGGCAGCGCAGCGCTTCGTGCGGGGCCTCCCCGCCCCCCCCTTATCCCCTCACCCCCCCCCTCGCTGAGGGCGGGCGGGCCGCGGGCACGGCGCGGCCATGGCCGAGGAGCCCAGCGCGCTGCCGTGGTCCATCAACAAGGATGACTACGAACTGCAGGAGGTCATCGGTGAGCGGGACCGGGCCTGGAACGGGGCTCCGGCTGCGCGTGAGGGCTGTGCGAGGTGTTGGGGGGCCGCCCCTCCCCTCCCCCACCTCGGGGTGATGTGGGAGCGTCCCGCCGTGGGGCTGTGGGGGTCTCCGTTGCTGTCTGGGCTCGGGGGAATCTGTCACCTTACTTTCCTCAGAGAGTATTTGCCCGCCAACCCCTTTCCCCCACCTCCCATAGGGGATGCTGTGAGTGGGGCTGCCCCTCCCCTGTTCTGCTGAGTGCTGCTTCTGGGGTGGGGGGTCCCCTCTTCTGAGCTGTGCTCTGTGTGTGTGTGTGTGTGTCCCCACAACATTGAGGGCAATCTCTGCCCCCGTCTCAGGCTGTGTGGTTGTGTGCTGGGGAGGTCTGCACGTTGCTTTCGTTTCTATGGGGGGGGGGGGGAGGGGTCTGCACCCCTCTGAAAGAAAAAGCATGGGGTGTGTGGGGCTGCCCTCAGCAGATGTGGGGGGTGGGGTTCAGCTCTTTAATGGCAGCCAGCTCTGCATACCTTCTGCCCAGGGGTGTGTGTGTGTGTCTTTGGCTGTCCCCATGCCCTGGTGAGCGGTAGTAGAGTGGGACAGGGGCTGTGGAGCTACAAGGGCTCCTTTACCTCTCTATCACCTCCCTAAATATGATACATTGGGCACGAAGGTGTCCTTCCAACGTGCCCCACAACCAGCCTGAGATCTCCCTCTCTGGAGCAGCCTCAATTCATTTTGGGGGATCGTTCCTCCCCGTGTGGCACTCACAGCTACGTGTTACTTCGGTCTGCTGGGGGGGTGGGTTGAGAGATTTTCAGTCTATTTGAGGGATTTTCTCCGTGCCACCTTTGAGCCTTTTATCCCGATGCTCTGCTGCCACTGTGGATTTTCATTCATTGTCCTCTCGGCTTGAGGCCCCAGTCCTCGCTCTTCACTAAACGATTTTATTTTTTCACTCTTCAAACTGCATGATTACCCAGGGCCTCCCGCTGGACTTCTGCATTGGCTGTCTCATCTGTTTCGTTGGGGTGTGTGTTTGAGGGATGCCTGGCTTTTAGGGTGAACGTGTGACCCTTGTGAGGTGGTGCTGCAGGTGGCTGTAAGGTCAGTGCCTCTTTAGCAGCTTTCCCGAGGCAGGAAATAAAGTTGGAGCTGGCAGGACAGGCTCCTGACTGAAGGCTTTTAGGAAGGAGCTTGATTTTTAGTGTGATTTAGTGGTTTTATTTGAAGTTTATAGATGATGTAGCACTGTGGTGCCCGAGTCTCCCATCCCCGCCTAACAGGGAGACTTACTTTCTGTTAGCAAGGGTGGGAGAGTTTGGGAAAACGTTGTTTTGAGAGATTAAATTCTTGGCATTGTTTAAAAGTAGGAAGGAACTAAAGCTATGGAGGGAGTGGGGGGGTGGAAATCCTTGTGGAAATCCCTGTTGCTCTGTGGAATCAGGCTTTGTCCTCTCCCTTCGTGCGATGAGAGCAGCAGAAGCTCCCTATAAAGGAAGGCGTAATCTGGCAGCTCAGCCCCTTAAACCTCCTTTGGAAAATGCACCCTGGGGAGGATGATGCTCATCCGCTTGAAGGAGTGAGAGATGAAGGTGCAGAGAGAGAGAGAGAGAGGAGAACACCCTTTGGGGTAGGGAGAGGGATGGGTGCCTGCAGAGGGGTGCACCGATGGCACAGGGTGAGGAGTCAGGTTGGGGTGCCCAACAGGAGGACAGTGCCTCACTGTAGCTACACATGGGAACAAAGGGATGTGAATGTGCTGCTCTTAGAAGCTGCTGCTGGAGGCTCTCACCCTACAGCCTGAAAATATCAGGGGGAGCTCGTAGCTGTGTTGTAGCCTTGCAGTCACTGACTGGACTCGGGGTGGAATTGGGAAGGAAGCATTTTGCTTCTGTGCCTTTCCCCTGTCCTGTGTGTGCTGGGTTTCTGGATGTCGTCTGCTCGTTGAAGGATTGTGTTGGCATTCCGGAGCGGGATGGAGCGCGCGCTGAAATGTGTATATTGCAAACATATGCTTTCTCTTTTTAACTTTACCATCCCCACCCCCTTACTCACTTCAAACACTGGTGTGTCTGCCAGCGGCCGGGATGGAGTCGTGACGCAAGTTTCCTAGCACGTGTGTGATTTGTGGGACAAAATGTCACTGTGTTAACCGAGCTGGACTGCTTTGCTGTCCGCTTTGGGTCCCCTGTGAGCCCCGGGGGGGGGGGATTGTTGAGCTGCCTTTACTTCTGTGGAGCTATAAAAGTCTTTCGGGAAGTGGTGAATCTTGCACCGGTGCTTCTAGATGATATAACTTGTTTAATCCATGAGGAATGTTGCTCTTTCAATGTAGTGCCCTCCGTTCTGTAGCTTGCCAGCTCAGCTGTTGTTCCACATCAGAAAAAGGGAAATCCACGTGTGGTTTCATTCCTTAATTTGTGCTGGTCGAAGCCTGAAATCCATAACGCGTGGCTTTCGTTTACCGTGCGTGGCTCTGTGCTGCTTCAGTGCAGGAATTGGGAGAGCACGTTATCTAGCAGCAAAGAGCGCTTCAGCAAAACTGCCCTCCTGATTCTGGCTAATAAAGAGATTAGTCAGCAGTGGCTGTGACTCACGCCGATATAAAGGTATGGATTATTGTCTGCGTTTATTACGCTTGCTGTGCGTTAGTAACTGCTGAGTAGCTTCCCTTAGGCTTAAACAACTTACTTTCTGATGGAGGAGCCTCGCTCGGGATCAGAGCCCAGCTTTCCTTTCCAAAAAGGAGAAAATGGAGATGAGGGGAGAGAAGACAAGTTGCAGAGCGTTCCTTGCAGTGTGCCCGCAGAGCGCAGCGATGCTTGCAGGTGAACACCCCCTCGAGCAATGCCTGCTTTTGTATCTTAAAAGAGAATTCGCAGCCTGCTTGGTGGCTGGGAAGGTGGTCTCCAGATGCGAGCTGCATACAAATCACGGCAGCCCTCTGCGTGAAGCCTGCAAGAAATGAGAGCTCCCGCTGCTCAGATGCTGCACGTGCAGGTTCCCTCCTGTCTCACTGTTCCCGTTGGGAATGCTGGGTAGCGACAGTGAAGTTACTGGAACTGGGTCATTTCACTTTCTGCTACTTTTTGGGGCCGATAAGAGCTGTGCTGGCTGCGGCCGTTTGATTTAGGAGCATCCCCTGTGCTGCGAGCAGCCCGTGCCAGAAGCAGAAGATAAATGAGCAGTGGGAATTCTCCCTTGCTCTGTTCCTGTGCCCTTTTCCCCCTGGACAGATTCCTTTGCAGTTAGGAGGACAGCACGGGCCGGGCGAACAGATGTGGTGGGAGTTTCTTTTCCCCTCAGAAATCAAGCTCAAATTGAAAATTGAAATGGAGATTTACTCAATGATTAGGTTTTTAATGACTCTGATTCGTGTGGCTTCAGAGCTGGGTTTTATCTGTGAGCACGGCGATCTTTTGGCGTTTGATATTTAGACTTCTAGCCACAACTTTCCCAACCGTACGTGTGAGCAAACGTGCGTCTGCGTGGGATCAGCCTTCTTTTACAGAGAGGTGCAAACTTTCTGACAACGAAGACCACTGCTTCCCCGGATTTTATTGCAGTGTCTCTGCTCACCCATCTTGTCCCTGTGTGCTTCTCCTGTCCTGAACGTGCAGAGCTGCAGAGAAGAGAGCTCAGCAGGTGTGGCTGATGCCCGGGGTGGAAAGGGAGCTCCTTGCCCGGTGATAACTTTGTACCTTCCTATTTCAAGGCCCTGTTGTTCCACTCACGAGCCCTCCTTATTACCTACAACCAGTTTTGTGTGCCTGTTTTACACCCATTCGAGACAAAAACGTTATCCTCTAGTTCTCAAGCAGTTATATTTTATAATTGAGCATTTAGACTTCAGTCTTTGTGCCGTATGTTTTGCTTTGGCATTTCCTCATTGGTTCCCTGTGAGCACAGCCAGCCGAATTGGTTCCTACAGCACGCTCCCAGTGTTCAGGCTGTTTAATTCACTGCACTGCTTGCTTGGTGTGCTCTTGGTGAACTTTTTCCACTTAAAGTTGGTCAGAAGGCACGTCTGCGGTTTGGGATGGTACCACGGTTTCTCAGGTCCTGAGCACAGGCAAAATACATCACCTTTGTACTCCTGAATGATTTCAAAGCCAGGCTGCTCTGCATCCACGCTGCCTTGCCTTTGGATGTCTCTTTTCTTTAAGACCTTTGCTGCTGCTTCCTGAACGGGGCTAAATTGAGTCATTCTCTCGGGAAGCAAAAACAAATGGCGTTCAGTTGTGCTTGTGTCTTTTGTTTGGTGTTGCTGTTGTTTGCCCTCTAGTAGGAAGAGGGATAGAATGCTCAGGGAAGCAGATTGAGGATACAAAAGGCGAGCACAAGCTGTGGTGAAAGAGCCTGGCTGGGAAGAGCACGGCGTTATTATTGAGGCAGCCAGTCCTGCTGATCTGAGGGGAGGGCAGAGGCAGATCCTGCTGCTTTCAGCTATTCTGGGATGCTAAGAAAAAAAAAAAAGACAGAAGGGAATCGTTCACACTTCACCGTGGCTGCTTTCTTTGGGGCTGTTGCTTCCAGTGCTACGAGAATCCTGGGCCAGTTAATGCTTAATGCTTAAATTTCTCTAAAAAGCCATTAGAATGGCTTCAGTTTAACTTGGGTATCTTGGCTGGTGCTGGGCTCCTGGGTGCACCTGAGGGCTGCGTGTGATGGCTGATGAATGTGTGGCCTAGAGCCTCATTCCTTCTGCCACTGCTGAAACCATGGCAAGAATCAGCTCTCCCCAAATGTTGGTCTGTTTAAGGCAGTGTCTATTTTATTTTCTGAGCATGAGCAGCTTGCCTGCTGAGATGCAATCTTTTAATTAAAGGAGGAGTTATTTAAAATGATGGGCAGTGACACTGGTTCTTCTTGCTGATTGTGTTAGCAAATTACCAAAAACTGCGTGTTGATCGAATTTCCTTGTGAGGTTTCCCTGAAGATGCATGATATCCATTGTAAGTCTCTGTAGCAGTAGTTCATGAGCTGTGGACATGATGGGGTGCTTGTAAACTGGGTGTTGTTAAACCTTCTTAATAGGAACAGACAGACTCGAGAGTTTTGTGGGTGTAGAAGAATAGCTGTGGAGGACTGGAATTTGGTGTTACAAAATCTCTGAAATATCAGGATCCTGGGACTTTCCAAGCGAGTTTAGCCTATTAGCATGTGTTCCCTTTGGAATCAGACAGCTGAAATGCTGAGCTCAGCTCTCAGAGCTGCAGCAGGTTCCTGTGGCTTCACCTAAGGGAGCTCAGCCTTGATGTTTCGGAGGCATCCAGCTCTGTGTCTCTTTCTGGCAGTCGTGCAGCGTGGTCTTGGGGGCAGTGGGGCTGCATCCCAGGCTGAGTGCTCCAGGCTCTTTACCAGGATCTCATCTCCTGTGCTGATGGGGATCTTAGAAGCATTGATAAGTATCTACAGATTAAGAATCAAGAGGACGAGGCCAGGCTCTTTTCAGTGGTGTGCAGGGACAGGACAAGGGGTAATGGGCACAGACTGGAAGATCCTTCTGAACTTGAGGAAGAAATTCTTTGCTGTGGGGGGGAGAGAGCCCAGTCAGGCTGTGGAGTCTGCTCTGGAGCAGTTTAAAACCTGCCTGGATGCTTTCATGTGTGCTCTACTATAGGGAACTGCTGTAGCAGGGGGTTGGAGGACTGGGGGATCTCCAGAGGTCTCTTCCAACAATTCTGTGATTCTAGGAGGTGCCTCTGATGTGCAGAAGTAAACTGTGTGCTGGTAAAGGGACTAGAGTTAAGTATACCAAACTGCTGCTAAATTATGTAGGGCACCAGACTGGATTCATGGTGTAACATCAGTGTTTTTCATCTCCCCCCCATGCACAGATGAGCAGACCGACCTCAGCACTGGCTCCTGCTAACCCAATGGATCTGTTAGGTTATCTGAGTGCAATCCCTGCTGATGCTTGTGCTTTTCCTGCGAGCCTCCCAGCATATATACCCCCCCATTTCTCACCAGATTGTGTGGTCCTGTCATACAATGCAAGCAGTAACGATGTGTGCTGAATAAAAGTCTAATACAAAACCTGTTGGCTTTTTTTTTCCCCACTGGTACTCCATGGCTCTGATATCCAGCGTTGCTTTTTTCGAGTCATTTTTCACCATTCCCTGTGGTTTGTGAGGGGCATTGCTCCTGATGTGAGTTTTTAGCGAGAGAAATTCCAAACTGGAAATAAGCAAACTTGATTATGTTATCATCCTTTACCAAACCGGAGTGTCCTTTGATTTGCTTTGCGAGGATTTCCTGCACCTCTTCAGTTCTGCGTACCCAGAAGTCTGCAGGGGTGGCTGCCTGCAGCAAAGCTTCGCAAATCCCATCTGTGAATGAAATGCAGAGTGAATCCAGAGCACTGATTTGCTTTTTCACCAGCTCATCAAATTAGCTGAAACTTCCCTCCGTGCGTCCATTAATGTTTGATGCTGCGTGCACTGCTTGCTCGTGAAGCAGCACGCTGAATATCTCACAGCTTGGTCAAATTAAAATGCGTTTTATCTGGAATACAGGAAAGCTCTTGTGAATGAGGTTTTAGTCTCTTGCCAAACTTAATTTTCTACCCCATCCGTTTTGTCTCAGGAGCTGTTGGGTTGGTTGGATGGGGAGGAGGAGGAGGGAGAAAGAGAGAGGGGGGAAAAATTATTTCTCTGCTGAAACTGGTTTGTGCTAAACTGATTTTATAGCGTTCTCCCAGATGAGTGTTTCCTTCAGGCAGGAAATGAGCCGATGCAAATTCATCCTGGAGAGGAAAGGTATGAACAGCTGTAAAAAGTGCAAGTTGAAATACTTCAGTGATTATCTCTTACTGTAGTAAATTCTCTTTGGGTTTTGCCGGAGTTTTTACTGCTTTGTAGCCGTGAGTGGTAATTCGAGCACAAACTCTCCTCTTTTCACTGCTAGCACCTTGCTATTAATAAAGCTGTGTGGGAGGAGGATGCTACGTTCGTTTCCGTCCGTCCCATAACTGGGATTAAAACTGTGGAGTGAAATTCTGACTGTGGGTTCCTCCCAGAGTCTGCTGGTGGGAGGTGAGTGCGTGCACGGGGTGCGTATGCTCTGCTGGGTGGCACGCTTCTGTCCTAGGTCAGAGCTGATTGACAGATTTTGCAGCTCATTAGATTGGAGAGCATGGTCAGCTGAAGTGTTTGCAGTCAGGATGTGAGATTGTTGCATCTTCGTGGCAGTTGAAGATGTTTTTGTGGAACAGAGCTTTTTCAGCACTGTATGCAGCTCCATAGTTACTGCTGGACGGGTTGTGCACTCTCGTGTTTGGGTTGGTCTCAGCTTCTAGCTCAATTTTGGCCTTCCGTGGGTTGTAAATCTGTTTTCTTGGGATCTGGGGTTAATTCCAGCCCTCTGAAGATGGTTCATTGGAAGTGGTGTGAAGAGTAGTAGGTAATTATAGCCTTTGGAAAGGGAGAGATCAAGCTAATGTCTGCAGAATGAGAGCACACGCAGAGCCTCTTTCTTAAGAAAATGAGCTGGCTGTGTGGACAGCTGAGACCCGATGAGGTAAGTGGGGCAGTTTCTTCATTTCAGGTGGCCTCCAGCTTCAGGCAGGCGATGCAATTCTGGGTTATCTTGGTGACTGAAAACTCGTAAATTGGAGGTGACGCTTCTTGTCGCGGAGTAAACACCTTTCCTGTGAAATCCCCGGGGATGGATTTCATTATGTCAAATTTCAGAACAAAAATAGAAAGCTCCTGTCATTTATTTTGCTGAGACAGAGCTAGAAAGGACTCCCTGGGTCATGGAGTCCAGCTCCCTGCTATTGCAGATGCCAAATCGCATAATCCCTATAGCAAATTAATGAATGCTTGTGTTTGAAATGGTGCATGGGGGAATTATGGGCACACGTTCTATTAAGCACTCAAATCTCCGTGTGACCCTGTCGCTGCCGCGTGAAACAGCTGCTGGATGGATTCCCTACAACACTGGGAAGGAACAATGCGTGGTCTTTTCTAGCAGGCAGCTATAGCTTGGTGCTTTCCCTGCGCCCTTTCCTTTACAGGCAGGCTGTACCAGCAGGAGCTCTGCCAGTAAAAGCATGGCAGAGCCACAGCTTGTTGTTTCCAAACCTCGAGTGCCTCAGCTGCAAACATCTTCTGATTTGGGATTCCTTGAAATCTCCCAGTGGAAACTGAATCTGTTGGAAACGTGGTGTATTTTCTGTCCTCACCTGTGGGAATTTTGCCCCCTAGGCTGCTGCTTTGTGAATCTTTCTGCCTGTGACCTTGGGAGTTTGTGCACTGAGGCTGTAACATCCATCCCTTTACTAAAGACTGTTGCAGAGGGTGCCAAGTGCTGTCTTATAAATACCTTGGTATTAGCAGCTGAGAAGCACTATTGACTTCCAGTAAATGCACTTCTCCTGGAAAAAGTGTCTTGAGCATGGACTGCTTTCCTGCTGAACAAGTCATCATTGGAAATCTTTGTTTGAACAGCTGAGAGGTGATGGACGAGCAACCTGAGCATACGTATTGGTCCAGATCCTGAGATTCTCTATTGGTCAAATAATGTAATTTCTAACCAGCGGGCTAATCTTGTGTGCTGAACCCGCTATCAGAGGCAGAGAAGACTTATTAGATCAGATTCCCTGAAAAGAAAGGATAATAGCCTTCAAGAGAGGACACATCAGATACTTAAAAGCTTATTTTCCTAAAATAGCCGCTGTACTATCAAACATCTGCACTGCGTGCAGACGGATTGTTCTGTTTGGTGGAATCGTGGCCAAAGAAAATATCCTCTGCAGTTGACAATTAGAGTTGAGACAGAGTTCAGAGATAAAGGTTGGGAGGGAAGAAAGGAAAATGCTGGCTTGGCTACTGCAGCAGTGCTGTGCTGGGAGCACTGCTAATACCTGACGACAGCCAGCATGGTATTTACATTGCTGTATATACCATAAAGGCAGCTGACAGTGATGAAAAGGGAAGGATCAACCTCCTCCACTGATACTGCTGTGTTTGGGAACGAGGTGTTTGAGCCTGCTTTCCATCGCGCAGAATTAACACCGCATAGCTGCGGTGCCCTTTAAATTAAGCCAGAGTTGTTGGCACAAAATCAAATAAATATAATTCGTTTCGAACTGGAGATCTAATTTAAGCACGCTAATGGCATCTTAAGTAAATGTGGCGGGTCGTGCAGGACTTGTGTAACTAAGTGGCCCTGGGAGCTCAGTGTGGTTGCTGCCACAGGGAAGGGGTCCCAGAGGACGGCTTCCCAAGCTGCCTGTTCTCCTGGTGTTTGCTGGTAGGTCCAAGCCCTGCAGCCCCTCGTTGTGTGGGGTCCGTTTCTGGAGGTGGACTGCAGGTTAAATCCTACCCACATAAAGATATGGTGGGAACGAGGGCTGCAAGAGGTTGAGAGTACAGGTAATGTGTCAGAGAAATGAAATAACAAAGCCACTTAGGGATGGTTTTATCCTATACGTTGCTGTCACGGCCACCCTACACCTCATCTTCCATCCCAGTCCTGGGCTGCATCACTCTGACAGGCCAGCTGTCTTCCCAGAGCTGTACACCTGTTGGGACAGGACCCTTAGTCTGGTCAGGGCTCCCAACCTGGATGATAACCAAAGGTGAGAACACAGATGCTGTTCTTTACTCAGGGCCTGAGGTATTGCAAGACTTTCCAGAGATCCGTGCTATGTGGGATGGGAAAGAGATTTCCATCAGACTCCTGTTCCTTTCTGCAGGAACCTTGCCATCCAGATGTGCAGTTAAATAATGGCTCTGGCTACGGTTTAGGATTCAGACTCATTTATTTCTACTGCGAGGTTCAGAGGGCTGTGTACCAAGCTGTGGCTGCTGCCAGTCAGTGATGGCTCTGAACATGATGTCAGACTTACTGCAATCTACTGGATATGGGTTTGTATTCTTCCTTTAGAGCTTGAGAACTGAATTAAATGGCATGACAGTGTCTGATGCTGCAGTGCTGGGTGTTCCTGCGTTGAAGGACCAGTGGAAAGTGTGCTTAAACAGTGCTGGCAATGCAGCCTGATCTTTACTGGTTACCATTGCCCTCCGCAGCACACAGAGCGTTGGGATTCTTCAGAAAGACATTGTCTTACATGGGCAGAGAGCTCTGAACGCAGTGCTTGTTTTCCAGCAGTACTGTCAACAGCAAGAGCTCTCCATGGTGAATTACTCGCTGTCAGCAAGTTCACGTGCAGTTCAGAGATTCTGGTTGTGTTTCTTATAGCTGAGCTGGTGAAATCTGCTGCTCGTTTCCTCAAGTTCTTTGAACGTCCTGGACTGGCACTGGGGTGTTAGTGGTCACCTGGAAGCTGCAGGTACCGACATGAGGTGATTAAGGGAAGATGCTTTTGGAGAACATCTCATTGGCTTTTAAAGAGAAATCCTTTGTGTGAGTGCTGGTGGAGATGAGCGGCCTTCTGCTTGCTCAGAATTGCCGAGCTCCAGCTACAGTAACCAGAGGTCACGACACAGAGATGTGCCTTCGATGAGAGATGCCATTTAAATGAAACAAATCACTTCTTACAGGTAATAACTGTGCTTCGTCCCATTCCTTTTGCCAGTTTTTTCATTGAAGTGTCTAGACTGTAACTGTGAGGCGTGCTGGTGCGAAATAGAATTATCTGTACGTAAGACTTAATTCTGTACCCAGGCACACTGCCTCCCAGCTATCACCTGCTCTCAATTTGTGTTGTCCAGCACACGCCTTGTGCCTTAATGTCCCAGCAGTCTCTTGTGACTTGAACCCAGCTAAATATTTGCAGCAGTTGGCCGTGCTCAGAGTGAGACCACAAGGGGAACAAATGTGCTGTGCTCAGTGATGTGAGCTACGCCACGTTGAGCTGTGACTCTTTGACCGCGTGGAAGTGCAAACTTTTAGGATCACTTTTCTTCAGAAGAGCTTCTCAACCTCATTTTAAAGCTTTCTCTTGAGGAACGTGAGGGTGTCTGTGCAGTGATGCACAGTCACTGAAGGCTGCTGTTTTTCCTTACATTACAAGTTAATATTGGCATCCTCACAACTTCAGCAAAAAAAAAAAAACACCCACCAAACCAGAACCAGACTTATGCTTCTTTGTTTTAACAGATAATTTATTCCTTCCTGTCAGTGTGTTAACTGTTTCTTTCCTTCTTCTCCGTTTGACACCTTCTCCCTTTAGCACAGACCAAATGCAGCATGGCAAGGGTTGAAAGAGGCCGCACCAAGCTGAACCTGGCCTCTTGCAGCCTCCAGCAGGATTTGAAGTAGGGCATTGCCATGTAATGCAGTGACTGTGCTGCCCTTCGGCTGGTGGAGAGAGAAATGCAAAGCCCTGGTTCCTCTCTGTGTGGGAAATGCCTTCCACAGAAAATCCAATAGCACGTGGTGGGATGGGGAGCGAGCACGGCTGTGCTGGTGCAGCGTGGGGAGCTTCTTGGTGAGTCTGTCCTCCCCAAAGCATTGGTGGGGAAGCTCTGCTCATGCCAGGGGCTTTGAGCTTTGTTTCATCATCTCAGCCAGGGACTGCTCTGCTGCTGTAGATCCCGTGGGCATTTCCAGCTGGGCATGGAAATGTCACTTCCCTGTGCAAAGTTCTACTTGATGTGGGTGAGCATGGCTCTCCGTCCTCTCATCCAGGCCCATTTTGCATTCCCTTTGGTTTTATTCATGCTATTTATAATTGTCAGCGTGGATTAGATCGTCCATTTTCTAGTAGGGATTTGGTGGTTAATGGAGAAGTGGCTTGAAGAACTGCGGCCCCTTTCAAGGATCGTTTGTGCAGCGTTACTTATGGGTTTGTGCCAGGAAGATATTTGACATCCAATGGACTCTTGTAAAGTCCTGCCTGGGGATTAAGGAGTATTCCCAGCCCATACCAAGCTGGCTGCAAACATGGGAGTAGACTTTATTGCTGTGTTCCTCTTAGAAGAGTGTCATTTTTGGAGAGAGGGCTCTTCTCTCACCAGTAACTTCAAATAAGGTGAGAAAAAATACAGGCAGAGCTTTGCAACAAATGGACCCAAAAAGGAGTGATCAGTCTGGATCTGAAGTGTGTGATCAGTCTGAGTTCGCAATTTGGTGTTTAATGAGATCTTTATCTGCCCTGAGTTCTTGAAGAACTATTAAGGAATCTCATTCCCAGTCCTGCAGCTTCTTTTATTGCTGTGTTATCCTTGGAACGAGTAACCTCAGAGCAGAGCTCCTGCAGTGATTTGGCGTGAGGCAGTGAAAGAGCTGAAACATCCCAAAATGTGGTTGCTGTTCCTGGGCCTGCGCTGGCAGATGTGATGCCTCAGTCTTAGTGTTATAAAGCATTAAGACGTCCTCAGCTCTCAGCATCCTATCTGATGTGGAGTGGGGACTGTTGGTGTCAGATCTGGTGACTTCAGTGTGTGTATGTCATTTTGTGGCTGGGTGGTCTTGTTATAATTGCTTCTCAGGAAAGGGCTCATCCAAGACCTGGGATACTCAGGAGACTTGATGGTAGGAGAAACGTGCTCTGCTCAGCCAGGGCACCAGCTCAACCTGATGGATAGCACTGTATTTTTAGGCCTCGTGACAACATGGGTACAGCCACATGTACACAATTTGTGTCACACTGCCTGCAGGCTGACAGTGCAGCCACATCACCAGGGTCAGTGTTTTGCTGTAAAAACCTAAAAAGCATAAATCCTTGTGCTGTTTTTCACTTTTTCTTGCAGTATTTCTCATGCAAGCTCCTCGAAGCACTTTTCAGAGTGTATGTGGCTAGTTGTGTTGCTTTTGTGAGCAGGAGGAGGAGTGTGGGCTCACACTGATCTTACTGGAGGAGTTCTGGGAACGTGGGGACACGAGGAGTGGTGATTTCCTTGTGGTAAGGTACTGTGAAATGTGTTGAGTTGAATGCATGCAAAAGCACTTTTGGTAATACATCCTTTGCTCTTTCTTCATAAAAATAGGTTCCCAGATTCAGATTAATGGAGCAGGAAAGCTACCAGCAGGAGCAATTAGTGACAGCTCCTAAATGGTGGTCCTCAGCCTGGAGTAGGAAGACAGTAGTGGGTAATATGTGTGCTTTCATCTGGTCTGAAAATGCTGTGCTTGACAAAGCAGATGTAAGAAAAAGGCTGCTGATGGGTTTGTCCTCCATGTGTAGTTTCCAATTTTGTGCTGTGCACAGATAGAGGATTTCCTGTGCTGGAGCCTGCGATGGAGCTGTTGTGCTTAATAATGGCTGGTGGGCTTTTGTGGTGATGTACTTTGTGGAGTAACTTAGCTATTTTTTTTTTTTTACCTGAAACTGGATACCTGGAGCCTAAAAGCTGTTGGTCCAGAGCACTGTTGGGGCGAAGCGTTCTGTGTGCATTGCTCGTGAGAGGAAAACCTGGGGGCACAATTATAACAGTGGCTGTGTCACGAGCAGCTTTCTGGCACTGTGCTCCAGCTGGTGGAGGATGGATTCCAGCTCTCACTTAAAAATAGAGAGCTTGCATGCGTGCCAGGGAATGGCAGAAGGGGAGGGCAGGGTTATGCAGAGGTGTTCAGCTGAGCTGGGTCTCATACTGGAGGAGGCTTGGGAGCAAGACGTGTGGGCTGGAGAGAACTTTAGAAGATAAGGAGTAATGTTAATGGTTTCTGCTGTCTAGTGGGGAGCTGGAAAGGAAATAACTCTTGAGGTGCCTCATGAATGTACAAGATGCAATTTGCAAAGCTGGAAAGTCTGATTAGGTAGCAGGGTAGAAAGTGTCAGTGTGGGTAATCAGAGGTGGAAACAACCAAAGAGATCGTGTGTTGTTGGAGATGTTCTGAACCAGGCTGAATTTGCTGCCGTGGAACCTGATCTAACCTGAAGTTCAGCTCTGTTTCCAGCAGAGCAGTAGAGTGGAGACCTCCAGGGGCTCCTTGCCCAGAGAGATGGTGGATTTCCCCATCCCTGGAGGTGAGGTCAGGCTGAACGGGGCTCTGAGCAACTTGTTCTGGTAGGAGATGTCCCTAGGTTGGACTAGCCAGCCTTTAAAGATTCCTTCCAAATCAGACAACTCAATGATCCCTTCCCATAGTTTTCCAGTGGGTTGAGTACTGTTTGTGGGCTGACCTTGAAGGGGTATTTTCTCATCTCCTAGAGCATGGCATACAGTTTGCAATGGTGGGGTGGATTGGACTGCAGATAATTTAAATCCCTGTTGCACACGGTGGGGGACAGTGTTCAGCAGCCAGGATTTGATGCTTGTCTTGTGATCGTTTGGCATGGCTGTTCCCATTGCTTAAGCTGATGCCTTTGCCAAAAGGATCTCTGGCTTCAGTTTCACTCCTCTGGGAGGAAGCATCAGTGCAATTCATACCAGTCTTCCTGGAAGGGCTGTGATGTCCTTGTGAGGCTGCAAAGATGACATTTTCTACCGAGTTCAGTTACCTCTGGAAACAAAGCATGCGTGAACAGCTGTGTGCAAGTCAGTCCTGTTTCCACTTCTCAAAATAGGTTTGAAATCATTGGTGCCTGCATGGTCCCATACAAACTGGGGCTGGGGCTCTGGGTGCTGAGGGCGGGCACCCGGGGAATGTGGATCCCAAGGAGGGACCCAGGGAATCAGTGACTGAGTGCCTGGGGAGCTTTTGGTTGTTCGTGCTGTTTCAGAACTTGGATTCAGTTCAGAAAGAACCATTTAGAGTTGGAAACGTGAAAGAAGCAAGGCTTTGAAAGGGTCTGACTTTTTCTTGCAGCAGTGCTTCCTAAAGCGGGTCGTGACCCTCTTAGAGAAGAATTTGGCAGCTGCTCTCCGAAGGGCTGGAGCTGCTGCTGAGATCCTGAGGAGGTGGAAGCAGGGGGCTATTAAACAGGCCCTAACACCCGCTCAGGGTCTCATTCCTTTCTCTCCTTTTCTGCAGCCATCACCAGAATGACCTCCTGCTTTTCAGGAACAGAGCGGCTGTGCCCAGTTTTCATTGTTTCTCTAAGCCGTCACGCTGGAAGAGATTAACTTGGAAGTGAATTTTCCCCGAAAGCCCATCTCGGGGTGGGGAAGGGAAGAGTGCTGGCACTGACCTTGGTCAGAGTGCCTCGGGGAGGGCAGCCTGACCTGAGCACGGGAACATTAACCTGGGGTTGAGCAGTTGGCTCTGATGGCAGCTGGGAGAGTTGATTTGTCAGAGCTGGGCCACCCCGGCGCACGCTGCCCGTGTGCTCTTTATCATCCAGGTTCATTTTTAGCAGCGGGCAGTTTTGCTTCTCCCACTTTTCCCGTGCGTGTCACGTGCTCCTAAACTTTCAGAAGCTTCCTTGCCAGTCGTTTTCGTCCTGTTGGCATCCTCTGTGTTTGTGCTCGTTTCAGTTCATGTGCTCGGCATCCTTGCTGCAGCTTCTTCCTTTCTCTGCCGCCCTGGAACTCGATAAACAAATTGTGTGGCTGTGAGTCCTTAAGTAGCTGTGTTGCTATGCTTTCTGTGCCCTCGAGAGAAGCATGGAAACCTGTCTTTGTTTGCTTGCAGGAGCGCGGCACGCCGCTGCTGCTACCAAAGAGCAGCTTGCTTGTGGCACATCGAGCTGCAGCTCGGTTTAATCCTTGCTTGATACGCTTCTGAGATTTCATTGTTTCTCTATAATTAAGTGCTACAGCGGAGCTGAAAGAAATGACGAATTAGCAGCAGAGGGGGGAGCGGGGAGAGCAGGTGGTGATCGAACCAAGAGGAGAGGGAGCAGCAGGGAACTGATGGGGAGGAGCCTCGAGTTGAGATGGTTCCCTGCCATGTGCCCAGAAGGATTTAGCTGTGGATTTCATTTCTCCTCAAACCATGTCATACGTCCATAGGAGATGGAGTCCTCAGAGGCTGGGTGTTGTCCGAGCACTTAGTGAGAAGCAGCATTTGCCCTGGAGTCCTAGCAGGCCTGGATGAGGGAGTGGGACAGAGCTGTGGCGTGGTCCTGTTTCTAATTACTCTGCATCCATTGTTTCTGGCAGTAACATCTTCAAAAATACATAAATGAGAGCACAGAAGCCCTCTTTGTGTAGCCATTTCCCTAAAGCCCTGGCCTTGAGCTCTCTTCTCATGAAAGATTTCATTTGCAGTAGTGATTGGATCTCCTGTAGTGGTGTCACGTATGGATTCTGAGCAGCATCTCTCGTAGCAGCTCGGCTTGAGCAGCACAGAAATGCTGCATCGTGGGGTACTGCAGCTGTGAGTGCCTGAGGTCCCAAAGGCCTTTGAGTCAGATGCTGCTGTGTTGGTGATGATGATGTGGGTAGCTCTAGGACTAAGTCTGCAGTGCAGATCTGAAGGGTGAGAAGGTTTGCATTGCAGGACAGCCTTCGGAGGGCATGGTCCAGTACAGAGATGTAATTGTGCAGCATCCAGCTGACAGTGCACCAAGGCCTCCTAAGAAAGAAATAGTAATCCTGGAGATTTGAATGTGTCAGCAGCAGCACTTCTGGGATCTAACTCTTTCTCAAGAAATATTAGTCACAAATGTTTACTACTTTTGTTCTTGCTTTCAAAAGTCTGTTGCTGCAGGGAGACTTGCAGTATGATGAAATGCAAGCAATCATTCTCCTGCCTTTTGTCACCACTTCTTCATGCTCTGCTCTGTATACCCTGGGTCAGTTTGTGCGTTTTCACTTCTTTACCCCTCAAAGAAGCAGCAGAGGACTTGCAGAAGCAGATTAGGGATGGGAAGGGGTAGGTCAGTGCCACCCAAGTCTCCCAGTGAGTGGCAGTGTCAGAGCTGAGGCTGCTGCCTTTGTCTCTGAGCACTACTGCCAGGTGAAGCGACCGTGGGCAGCGTACATGAAGGTTTGCTTTGGGATAGCTGCTGCTTATTTGATGCTATGTATAGTGCAGCCCTGCTGCTGGCACTCTGGCCAACCCCTCTTCAAAAACTGGATTTTCTGGCTTCCACCATCTCCATCCTTTGCTTGGAAGTCCTTACATTTGCTCAAGCTTCATTTTCAAAGTTCTTGGTAACCGTTGTTGCCCGTGTTGTGCTTTTCTTCTACCTGAGCATCTCCAGGTTGCTTTGTTTTGCACTTTGCTTGGAGTAGTCCCTCAAAATGAAAAAAAAATTGCGAGTAACAAATAGTCCTGAACTTCTTAAAACCCCATTTGGTTCATGCCACAGCACAGCTTGAGCAACCTTACCGTTCTGTGTATATAAAGTGAAGCTCCCGTGAGTGGGTGCTGGTTGAAGATCAGAGGAACGAGTTCAGAGCTTTGTCACTTACTCCAGCGTGACTTTGGATGGAGCAGGTTTCCTTTTAAGATTGGATTGCAAGTTCTTTCTCCAACCTGGCACTCAGTGTTTGAGTTTGGCCATGAGTTGGCATCTCCTGCTGTGAGGTGGTTGCTGCAGAGAGCTTCAGTAGCCTTTGCATGGAGACTGCCAGCTCTTGCCCCTGGTTTATCGGAATGTCCTAGAGAGATGGTTTGCAGAAGTGCTGTGGTTGATCTGCACTCAGGAGGTAGGTAGTGTAGTGTTGAAGTGGGAGAGCCTCCTAGAACAGGTGTTCTCTGCCAAAATGCAGAATGGATGTTGTCCCTCAGCCCAAATGTGTCCAAGAGTTATGCCCAGTTTAATGAACACGATGTCTGTGGGTTTTTTTCCCCCATAGCGTTTTCATAAAATATAGGCAATAGGAAATTCTTGAGCTTTTTCTTATCCTACTGCTTTTCTTACTCTGGAATTGATTCCAGTGAAGGGAGCAGATGTGATGAATCAAGATCAGGGTAGAAAGCAAAGCAGCAAGGTGTCTTACTGCTGAGAAGCAAACATTGCAGCTCTTTTTTAGGGGCTCCTAAGTATGGCTCTGTGATCGCTTTGGTGATTTAGATCTCTCCGTTGCACAGAGGATGTGATGCTGAGCAGTGTAAATCCAAAACTTCTGTGCCTGTTTTTACCAGTTTGAACAGCTTCAGATGACAGTTTTCTCCCCGTCGGAATTCAAACATTCTTTGGTTGAGGTTTTCAACTCAAATACCAAAGTATTGTGCCACTAGCTGAAAACTGGAGCTGAACAGGCTCGAGCAAAGCCTGCCTCGTGCTGTTGCATAAAACAAGAGCTGAAAGAGAATTAGTGCATAAAACTATTTGAAAAATGTCATTAGTGCTGGTGGCAAAGAGTATGGCTTGTTTCAACACTCTGGGTGGACGCATCAGGTTAAAAGCATGACCTCAGCTGCTTTTCTTTTAGAAGAATCAATCCTCTGTTATAAGTAAACTGGAGCATTTTTTTTTTCCCCCTGCTTAGCTGTAGTGAAGACCCCCTTGTTTGTGCTGGGCCAGCCCAGCTCTGTGGTGCTGCAGCTGAGCTGTTGAGTTGCGTGGAGTCCAAGGGGTCAGTGCCCATGGGTGGGCTTTCCTGGGTTATCACCTGACTCTGCTGCCTCTGTGTTGTTGTCTGACCCGCCTTCCTTCCTGCAGGACTCCCATAGGACCATGTTAACCATCTCTTTCTCCCACCCACAGGGAGCGGAGCGACAGCTGTGGTGCAGGCAGCCTTCTGTGTTCCCAAGAAGGAGAAGGTGGCAATTAAACGGATCAATCTCGAGAAGTGTCAGACGAGCATGGATGAACTCCTGGTATGCAACCAAAACGATCTGGTGAATTGTATTTTCAGCTAGCATCATCTGTCTGCTTGCTGAGTGCCTTTAAAGGACCTTTCTTGAGGTGGAGTGAGAGGACCTGACTGATGTTGCCGTGGTTGTAGGACACAGTCCTTAGGAAAATGTTAAAAAGATCAGTTGTTGGAGAACTTCAAGCTGTTGCTTAGAGCTCAGCACTGTGTGTAATCCCTTTGTTTTGAACGGGGTTCATCTGCAATTGTAAAGCCCAGCTGCCTGTACAAGAGCTGAGCAGTGAAAGCTAAGTGCTTCCAGGAACCTTACAGTTTAGAGGGCTGGTTTTGCCCTCTCTCTCTATCCTGCACTTCTTTACATTCTCTCCTTCACTTGTGAATCACAGAACTGCAGGGGTTGGAAGGGACCTCTGGAGATCATGTAGTCCAACCCCTCTCTGTCGATAGTGCTGATGTCACTTGAAGGATCACTCGTGTTATGGGTTGCCCTATAGGAACACACTGACTCTCAGTTCAGGATGGGAGGTAGACTCCTCTGGATCTGTAGCTGTGTACTGTTCTTCTGGTGTATCCCTCTGCAGGTTTTCTCAATGGAAAAAATCTTCAGGCAGGTAGCCATGGTAACTAACATTTGCTCTCTGTTATCAGGCTTGCATGTCGATGGGATTTTCCTGCTATACTGTGTGTGAGAACTGGTGTTTGTAGTGCAGCAGCCTTCACATTCATCTCAGTCAGAGAAGGTCCCTGGTTTTAAGCCAGACAGAAAGAGGCATTCCTATGAACGTGGTGACAGCACTGAAGCTGTGAAAGGTCTCTTGGACAAAGCTTTCCATAGTAAACAGTGATCAGCAGGGTCTGAGGTGAGGCAGAGGGAGAAGGTCTTATACCACTTTTCCTTTTAAAGCAAGTCACCAGGAATTCCTTAATCCTTCTTGTCTTTCCATTTGCATCCTGGCAGCTTCTGTAGCGTTAACCCAGATGCTGATTTTGGTGATCACAGTGGGGAAAGCAGAGCAGACACAGAATGCAGGTGTCCTGGCTCGTTCTGCACATGTGTAATTCTCAGCAAGTCCCTTGAGCTACAGTTCCAGTTTCCATACGGTGACTCATGCTGTTTTTATCATCGTAGGTATCTGCGAATATGTTCTTGTGAAGTGGAAAGGCTCCATTCAGGCTGTCACGTTTTAATATGCCACTGAAGGACTGTGTGTTGAACTCTCTCTTAAAATGACCTGCATTCAAGCTCTCTTACAGCTGTTGTTAGCATGGGGGTTGCAGATTGCTTCTCTTTTTACAGTCAGTTTTTCTGTCTCGAGCACTGTCCCTTGGTACTCTTTTCAAGTCTTTTATGTGCCTTATCCCTACTTCTGTGCCTCCGTAGTATGCCAGACAGAATTGTCACAATCAACTAATTGAGATTGTTAGTGTTTGAGTAATTGCCAGTTCCAGCTAAAAGGGTTAGGCTCAGAAAGATACGCTGCAGAGACCTGGCATGTAATTTTAGATAAGTATGTCTAATTGCATATTTTAATTCCCTAGTTGACCTGTTGCTCACAGTGATTTTTCTTGTTATGGTAGGACTGCAATGAAGGGCTGTTGTCAGGTCTCAGTTTCCAATTTTGTTACCAGATAGAGTGTGGGTCCTTCTGCAGGCTTCTTTATAGGTCTGTAGAGAAGGCAGACATTAACAAATGCAATTTTGGGATGTGAATGTCTGGGATGAAGACAGGTCTTTCTGTACCTGCTGTCAGATTCTTCATGACTTGCCTAGTGGCTTTCTGTAGTCAGCACACATGTTATGTGACTCCAACAGACAAGCTTGGGCACGGCCTGTAGAAATAACCTCTTTAGTAGTGACATGTGCAGAAGTGAAGAGGACCTGATGGTAAACAGCTCTCCAACCAAATCCAGTCGATCTTGTCCTTTGGTGTGATTTTATTCTGACAGCATCACGCAGCTCCTTCAGAAGGTCAAGTCCTTCTCTTTCACTCTGATGTGGTAGCCTGATTGATTCCCTTTTTTCCCCATACCTCTGAAGACAAATTCTTAATCTGATCCTTGAAATAAGCCTCTGTGCCATGTCTTCAGTTGTGCTGCCAAAGCCTGTAGCCCTCCTAGAAGCCTGATTTGAGAAACACAAGTAAGTGATTAGTGCCTGATGTTTCAGAGGAAAATGCAGGAGTTGAGCTCTGGGCAATTTTGGGATAATCTCTCACTGAACAAATTCTTGTTCTGACATGTAACAGTTGAGCTCTTATTTATTCAGATTTAAATTGATCTCTTAATTATTCTTGAAAATTTATCAGAAATCCAAGTACAGTGACTTAAAATAATGTCAGGGTGGTAGGAGGAAGATGTTTTTGAGCTGCTGTAGCTTCCTGGGGCAGGGGTGACCAAGGTAGAATAGTTTTGTGGGGAAGAGTCTTTTCCCTTGATTTGTTTAGGGTTTCAGCTTATGCAATGCTGTGTCTCAGTGGAAGAGTCAGAAAGTTGGAAGCTCCTGACCTCCCTTGCTCTTCCATGCTTCTCAATCTCATCTCCATATCTGCTGCTTCTCCAGAGTAAATGTTTTCAAGGTTTTCAGTCTTATAGTCTCCCATCGTGGCAGTTTCCTAGATCTGTTTAATTACCTTTTTCTGAGCTTCCACTTGCTACTGCAGGGTTATTTCTTTTCTCCAAAGCTCATAAATGGAAGCCCTTGTGGAGTGTAGTTTTAAGAAGCAAGTGCAAAGAAGAACACGGTGAGTCTGTACTGGTACTGCTAGTACTACTACTACTGCTCCCTCCTTGCTTTCTCTTCTACCCCAGTGCTGTTAAAAGCATGAACTCTAGCTTTCATTAGATCCATTATCCTTCTATTGCATTGAGGGTACAATAGTCAGCTTATGGGAAACTTTGTTCTGTCCCTCAGGCAGTAAATCAGTGCTCTCATGTTGCAGCAGTGCTTGGCCATCAGTGATGTAGAAAGGGAGAGATCTAACTTAGAATCTGCTCTTGTTTTTTCTTCTTTAATTCTACAGTGCATCAGACGTGTTTGGAGACAAGGAAATATAGGAGCACCTCCTGTCTTGTGGAGATGCCTTGCCTAGAGTGATTAAGCTGGTCCAGTAGTAAGAGTTGTCTCATTAAAGGTATTGATTTTGATCCTGGTATCTCCACGTACACTCAAGCAGTGTCAGGGATAACCTGCGTGCTTTGCAAATGCTGCGTGACATTCTAGGTTACTGCAATGGATTGGTTTATTTCTGCTACAGTGTATGGAAACGAGCAGTTTTAGGAAGGAGAGATTTTGTTGCACTGAGCAAACCAGGTTGAGGCCATTGGGGTCTTCAGATGGAATGATAATTGCTGTAAAGAGCACAGACTGAGGGACATAATGGTGTTTAGAGATGTGGTTCTTTCTAGCCCCGCTACCAAATCAAGTGATAATATTCAGGAATTGATTTTAATACTTTCTTTCTTTTTCTTCCTTCCTGAACATTTAATGTTGAGAGATCTTCCCTATAAGGCCAATGAAGTTCATCTGGAAGCAAAGTACAGCATGGATGTAAGGAAAGCTTGTCAAATACGGTGATCATCAGACTGCTAATGGTCTTGAGACTTCTCTAGTTGTTATTTCAGTTCCACTTCTTACTCGTCTTGCAACCAACTGTAGATAAATGCATGTGAATTGCTACTTACATTTGTTGAAAACAGCCAACTCATGTTGTATTTCGCAGCTGAGTGTTCCCTGCTGTGTTGCTCTTTTCCCTACTTTCCTATATGGAATGTAGTTACTGCAGTTGCTCGTCCTTGAGGCATAATAGCTGCCTCAGAATAACTGTGCCTCGAGCTTTGTTCTTATACAGATGTCTTCTTGTATAGAATCACTTATCTTAAAGGTCTTAAATTTCTTCTCTGTCCATCAGGCTCAGCTTCATTTTCATACAATTAAAGCAGTATTAGCTTTCTTTCATCCACGTGGATTTTTCCTTGCTTTTAGTGAAGCAGATGATAGGATTTCTCTCTGTTTAGCAGTTGGTGGGAATGCTCAACAGCAAAGAGGAACATAACCTGTGGACTATTTCACAGAATGGCAGAATCGTGGGGGTGGGAAGGGACCTTAAGACAGAGTCCAACCCCCCTGCTAAAGCAGGTGCCTTATAATAGGTCATACAGGTGGATGTTCAGGTGAGTCTTGAATATCTCCATAGAAGGAGACTCCACAACCTCTCTGGGCATCGTGTTCCAGTGCTCCATCACTGTTATGTAAAGAAGTTCTTCCAGACGTCAGGATGGAACTTCTGATGTTCACATTTTAGGTCCTTACTACTTGTCCTGTTGCTATGCACCTATGAGAACAGGCCCAGGTTACTCTGCCTTTCCTCACGTGGGAGCTGCTCCAGGCTTTTTATCATCTCTGTGGCCCTCCACTGGACTCCTTGTAGGAGATCCCTGTCTTTTTTGTGTATCAGAGAGCCCAGAACTGGACACAGTAGTCCAGGAGGAGCACTGCTGCCTCTGCAGCTCTCAGAGTGATTCAGTAGAAGATGAGTTTGGGAGAACGTGGCCAGAGTCCAGAGGTGAACGTGCCAGGTTTTGTACATAAAAGGTGAGGGTACTACTTTATTCCACTCCTGTGGGCAGAGGGTAAGGAAGCTGAGGGTAACAAATCTAACTACAACAGAAATATATGTTCCTTTGAATTTCATGGAATCGGCCTGGGGAGCTTGCTGCCAGTGATATGGAGATCAAACATTGCACGAGATTAAATAAATCAACCTATAGTTGAGAAGGTTAAATTAGATAGGATTTAAAAAAAGGATTATGAACTCCTCTGGTTTAAAGCATCAGCCAACTGTTAACTGCCTGGGCTTAGTCAGAAGTCTCCCCTCTGGGCAGATAAATCTGTAACTGCTTGTTATAGGGTTTTACACCTCCTTTTGAAGACTTGGACAGGATATTGAACTGGCTTTGATCTGGCAGCAGTTCCTACAAGTGGATTAACTCGACCATAAGGTTGATGGGAACAAAGGAGCAGACTGCTGTAGACATACGGGCTTCTCATCCGTGTCTTTCATCCTATGGGCATTGCCATCATAGTTCCACTTCAGTCCTCAGGACCTTTACAATTGCTTCAAGGGGGAAAAGTGTCCTCGTGTATCAGTGACAGATAGTCCAATGTATAATACAGCCTCTGTGTGGTTATTCATTGTGCTCTATTACATTTTTCTTGCACGGTGAGACTGCAGTCGTACAGATTTGAAGCTGCTGTACTGCTTGATTGTAGAGTTATCAGAGCAGCAACAGCAGAAATCATAATTACTCTACTGGTTGAAGCTGTTTCCTGGACAACTTGTCACAGCAGTAGTTTGCTTCACATCACCTAAGATTAAATTCGTTACGAAGGCTTCTTATCTGTTTCAGAATTAGGTGTGTAATAGTTTCCTTTCTTGCTCTGGGTGGGCTGGTCTGATCCTTCTTCAGTTGTGGCTGTCTTTCTCCACGCCTTGAGGTAAGGAGTTAAACTGAATGATCTGGACAGGGAATTTGTATCAGAATCTCAGATTGTTAGCTCTGTGCTTCTTCCTCTTTCAAATAATGGTTCTTAAGGTGACAGAACATCATGGGTTTTATGCTGGTCTTGAAAACTGGGAATGAATCTGCATTCTCAATTTTTTAGCTTTTAAACAAAACCATTGGAACGTAACTTCAAGTAAACCTTTTTGGTTGTGTCTGCCTATAGAACCAGAGTTCTTAATCCTGCTTCAAAAGGACAAAGAGTTTGTTGCCTCCTGCCTTGAAGTTTCAGCTGAGGGAAGAGCTTTGCCATCCAAAGCTGGAGCATTGATGTGTTCAGGGAAGAGATTACTTCTGACCTGCTTTGATTTTCACTTTCCTCCCCACCCCAATTCTCTTGTGTGTGATTGACCTTAAGTAGGATAGCCAAGTCTGCAGCTTTCTGACATCCTCTAAACTTGCAGGTACCCATGTAAAAGCAGATTGCTTGTGTTGCTGGATTTTATCTGTTGGGTTTGTGTCACCATGGAGCAAGTAAAACTTAGGATTCTGTAGCCCTCCACTGGACTCCTCTGAGGAGATCCTGGTCTTTTTTGTACCGGGGAGCCCAGAACTGACACAGTAATGTGAACAGAAAACACCAGTGGAAAAGGTTCAGCCAGCAGCTTGTAAACAGCTTTACTTGCTTTCTACCTCTGCTCTTGTTGACTCAAACTTCAGTGGTGAAAATAAATGTATCTCCAGAATAGCAGATCTCCAGAAGTGTGTCTGACTTAGCAGAGATAAATAGGTTTCTTGTTATTCTAAATTATACTTTACAGTGTTTTGTTGTTTTTTTTTTTTTTAGTGTTTCAGAAGCCTTGAAATGCTTCCTTTATTGCCTGCAGAAGGACTGCAAACATTCATTAGAACCCTTAATGGAAGATGTGGGGGCCTTTCTAGCAAACTCCAGTCTATTTGACAGTACAGTTATTTTTAATATCTAGCCTAGGGTGTGCATGTAACCATCTCCAAACCATAGCCTGTGTCTAGACATGTTTTTATCAGTTGTTTGTTCCCTGTAGCTGAGCAGAAGGCAGTCAAATTTATGGATCTTGAAATGGGGAATTGGCAGTAAGGCTGTGCCTCGTAACTGAAGGGATTTAGCATGGTGTGTGTGTGTGTGTGTGTGTGTGTGTGTGTGTAAGCAGCTGAGTGGAAGATCTGTCTGCCAGCAGCTGAAGCTGCAACTAGTTTGAGGATCCACTAACGATGAGCAGGTATAAAACAGTTCCACTTCAGAAACTCTGTATAGTAGCCCCAGTAAATTCCAGTGTTTAGCACTGACATTGTGACAGGTGGGTAAGAATTGATGAGAACGTTATTAGCTTTCCGACGTAGTTCAGATGGTAGCAAAAGTGAGGGCAACACAGCTATAATTCAGCTGTTTCTCTGTGTGATCTGGGGAAGCAGCATCTTCTAGCAGAAGATGGGCTGGGAACCATTTGCCTGATAGCACTTTGTAGTGTTTGAAGAGCACTTCTGCAGTGAATGCTCTGAAAGACTTTGGCACCAGTACTGGGGCTGTGCTTCCTGCACCCAGAAGGGCCATTGCTGCATTCCATCCCCTCCTTCTCTTTCTGTAAGTATACTGAGCAGAGCTCCCCAGTGATTCTTTGCTGGGACTCTTTATCTGTGCATTTGTAGTGCACGAACACAGGTTTGTATATGGGACAGAGCTGGTTCAGTTCAGAGGAAGGATTTCAAGCACAAGCTGAGGGGTTGGATGTGATGATCTCCTGAGGTCCCTTCCAGCCCCTTCAGTTCTCTGATTCTTCTTCTGGTAACAGTGTGAAAATGCTGGAATATGGGGACCAGGATGCAGTTAATTATTCAGAGCCTTGCTGTGCTATCTAAGAACTGGCTTAATGTGCTACTACACATCCACTAGCTGATGGTGTTTTGTCGCATAGATAAAGCTTACCATCGTTTATTTTCCCTTTTCCTTTTTGTGTACTGCAGCTTAGGACTGATGTAACTTTTTTTTTTTTCCACTTCAGCTGTTATTTCCAGCCTGGGGAGCAGAGCATGGTAATGTGCAAGAGAAGGAAGTTCTTGGAAAATGATAAAATAGTAACAAAATCACGTCACAGAATCACTGCAGAATGGTGTAAATGGTGTATTAGAGATCTGATCTGATCCAGACCTAGTTTAATAAACTTGGTCCAGGCTTTATCTTGCCGTCCTCTGAACTCCAGTGGGATACACTAACTTAATCTGTAAAATACATAACATATATATCTTTTTAACCACTCTCTTGATCTCCCAGGGAGGCTGTTCAAAATATTTTGAGAGGTTTAACTGAGGTGAGATTAAAACCAGCGACTCTAGATCGTTTCTGAGGATCTTGGCTTTGGGGAAGGACTGGCAACGCAACATCCTGCTTGCTTCTTTCCACCTGTTTTATCCTCTGGTGCCATTTGTCAATGTGTTTTTCTACTTGTCAAACATTAAACATCTGCAGGCATGTTAAAAAACAATAAAGTGTTAAAATTAAAGTGTTAGATGAAATGGTACTTCCAGGTGCTGTGTGAGATTTATGGAGCCCTTAACAAGGGATGTGAGCACGTTCGATATGATTCCAGCGTCAGCAAATGAGTGTAAAACTCCGAGCTCAATGAGCTGAGTTTGGAGAGGTTGCACAAATCAGTAGTGTTGCAATGGGTGCTTGCAGACAGCTTTCTGTGCAGCCAGGCTTTGTGCAATGAGTGTGGCAGAGGGCACAGGGCAGTCACTGGGTCTGACCTGTGTTCATCCAGGTGCTCAGCTCTCACCCATCCCCACGCAGAAACTGGAAGCAAGGACATAAAAGCAGCTTTTTATTGCCAACTTTGTAAAGAAACCTAATTGAAAGGCAACTCTGAAGGTGCTGATTTATTTCCTCTTGAAAAATAGCTTGACACATGCAAGTGTTTGCAGGGAAGAGAGCTATGGCAGGCAGAATAAGCAGAAGATATTATTTCAGGCTGTATTTATTTTTACAGAGTGGGATTTAAGTCATCGTGTATGCTTCAGTGGCCTACTCCCCTGCTCTTCAAATATCCCTTCCTGTTTAGGATTTTTGTTTAATCTTCTTAGTGGAACTTCCTGGAAAGCTGGTGCTTCTGCTGGGGGATCTGAAAGAGGAACCAACCGCATTTGATTCCTCAAATGCACCTGCTCTGAAAGGCAGCATTACATGGGATAACTCAGTACCAGTGTGTTTCTGTGTAGCTGTGACTTTCAGCTCTGTACCACGGGGAAGCAGTGTGCTCTTATGCTGTATTTAATTGCACGTGGAGCTCTGTATGTGGATAGGAGAGGAACTGATGAGGTCTGTGGGGACGTTCCTGGGCGTGTGTGAGTCCTCAGAGCATCCTTTTGTGTTTTGGTGCTTTGGGAGGAAGGAATTGGGGCGTGACTGTGTGTGGTGGTTTTGCTCTCCTTCCTCCTGTGTGGGGCTGTGAGAAGTGGTCAACAAAGGGATGTCTTTGAGGGTATCAGGGGATGCATGGGTCATGATGGAGGCTACGCTCAGGCAAACTGGGGCTCTTGGCTGAGATTACCTGCCTGGCTGCACTGTTGATGTCCAGCCAGGTAGTGCAGGATGCCAGGCTTGGCTTAATGGATGGTTTGTCTGTGGGCAATCAAGAAACTGTGAGGCTTTGTCCAACCTAGTTATTAGTACTTGCATAATGAGCAGTCGGTAAGTGTTTCCTGTCGTGCTGTTCCCCCTTTGTGAAACCTCAGTCCTTAACCCATAAATGAATGCATGGTCGAAACTCAGGCGGTTTCGTATCCGAACATATTTACTATTGCACTCCATCTGTAGTAGCCAACTACTTTCTAATTTCAAACTGTTTTCTATTCTGTTGGACAACAAAAGATACAGCTGTCCTTTGTGCCCTCAACCTGAGTGAGCTGAGCCATCTGCTTTCATGCTGAGAAGAAGCATTAGGGATGAGAGACCCTTTTCTCCCAGAGGCAAATATTTCCCTTTCTCATCCAAATGATAGTTTTTGGCCGATTAAGCATCTGTTGTGTAATGGATCACTGAAGGAAACCGGTGGCATAAGCTGCTTAGGTAACACTGGTGAGTTTTCAGGTGTGTTCTGCTGTAGCTGGAAACAGGTGTTCAGGATCATTTTATTGCTATCACCAAGAGGGTTTCAATCCACTTTTGCTTTCTGTTAGAGAGATGGGCAGTTGGAGCATCCTCAAATAACTTCGGGTTTGGTTCTGCTGTGCTGCAGGCTGAGCATTAAAAGTTTGTGTTCCTGTGATTAGCTCCCTGGTATCCTTCTGACCTTCCTTGGATGTTGTGTTTTGGGGGAGATAATTTTTGTCCTGGGGGAATAATAATCATTGAGAGCAGCTGCTGATACTTATTTTTTTCTTTGCAGAAAGAAATTCAAGCGATGAGTCAGTGCCACCACCCCAACATTGTATCTTACTACACATCATTCGTGGTGAAGGACGAGCTTTGGCTGGTGATGAAGTTACTTAGTGGAGGTGAGTGGTCCAATTCTATATCCTGAAAGGCAGTGGAAAAAGTCGACCAGTGTTTGCTTTTGTTTTCACCCCAGGTTTCTTTCCCACTTCTGAGTTAACGTGCTTGAGTGACAGTGCTTAACTTCAACCCACTCAGCTCAGAATTAGCTTTTCGTTTCATGTATGTCTGTAGTAATACCTAACTGTGTGACTGACTGCTAGCCTTTTTTGACTCCCATTTTGTACGTTTGACAGCATCTCGTGGAATTATTTTGTATATGTTTTGACAGCTGAATGATTCAGTTGAGTATTTGAAAACAGAAGAATGTGACTTCAGACACTGACAAAAGGAATTCAGGCACAGATGGAGTAGTTGAAACCATCCTCAATGTCCAAACAATAGAAACAACAACACCTTTGCACTGGAGATTCTCATATTGCATTCTTCATCCTCTTTCCTGAACTTAGGGTAAACTTCTGAATTAGAGGTGTATGCAGCCATCTCTGCTGAGCCTAGCCATTCCCACTAGCATTATCCTTGGGACTGTGATGTTAGCAGCTCCTCTTGCAGGGCTGAGTGCTTGCCCTTTTCTCACTTGGAGCTGGAGACCTGTATGGTGTTGATAGCTTTTTGGGAATTAGCCAGTCTATTGATGTAACTTACTTACGTGTTGGCTGCCCTTGTGAAGAACTTAAATCACCTCTGTTTCAAAGTAGGACTGCTTTAATGCCAGCCTGTGGCCTTGCAAAGGGAGGGCAGTATCGTACAATCACCAAGGTTGGAAAAGACCTCTGAGATCACTCAGTCCAACCATCCACCCATCAGCAGCAGTTCCCACTAAGCCATGTCTTTCAGTACAGCACCTGAATGTTTCCTGAACACCTCCAGTGACAGTGGCTGTTCCAGAACCTGATTGCCCTCTCAAAGTAGTAGTATTTCATGACATCCAGCCTGAGTCTCTCCTGGTGCAACTTGAGGCCATTTCCTCTAGTCCTATTGTTAGTTATGTGGGAGAAGAGGCTGACTTCCTTCCAGGCACTTGTGGAGAGAAGTAAAATCTACCCTGAGCCTTCTCCAAACTGAACAATCCCAGCTCCCTCAGCCACTCCCCATCAAACATGAGCTCCAGACCCCTCATGGCACTGTTGCCCCTCTCTGAGCACGCTCCAGGGCCTCGGTGTCTTTCTTGGACTGAGAGGCCCAAAACTAAACACAGAACTTGGGGTGCAGAGTGCAGAGAGGTGATAACTTCTCTGTTCCTGTTGGCAGCGCTGTCTCTGACACAAGCTGGGATAGCATTGGCCTTCCTGGCTACCTGGGTACACTGCTGGCTCATGTTCTGCCAAGCATCAGCTGCTATCCCTGGCCCTCCAGCCAGTTTCTTACCCAGTAAAGAGTGTACCTGTCCAAGCCACGGGCTGCAGCTTCTCCAGGAGAATACTGTGGGAGGCAGTGTTGGGAGCTTTGCTGAAATCTTGGTAGACCACATCAGCTGCCTTCCCCTCATCCACCAGGCTGATCACCTGAGCACAGGAGGAGATCAGGTTGGTCAGGCAGGACCTGCCTTTCACGAACCCATGCTTGCTGGGCCTGATGCCCCTGGTTGTCCCACAGGGGCTGTGTGATCTTCCATCAAGGTGATCTGCTCCTTAATGTTTCCTGGCACTGAGGTCAGGCTGACAGGCCTGTTGTTCCCCAAATCCTCTTTGTGACCCTTCTTGGAGGTGGGGATCACATTGGCAAGCTTTCAATCCTCTGGGACCTCTCCTGTTGACGAGGAATGCTGGATGATGGAAAGTGGCTTGGCTGTCATCTCCACCAGCATTCCCTCAGCACCCTTGGGTGATCCCATCTGACCCTATGGACCTGGCAGTCCAGGTGGTGTATTAGGTCTCTACCAGTTTCCACCTGAATCATGAGAGGTTTATTCTGCTCCCCATCCAGGACTTCCAGTTCAGGAGCTGCTTGATTTGTATAGTGTTGTTCCTTGGAGTTGGATTTCTTTCTAGATGTCAAAGTACTGAAACACTTGGGGTGGTTTGGTTTCACGTTACCACCTAGTTCACAGGGTCAGGGAAGGTTTATTATCTCAGGTGCTGTAGAAACAACTTCTTTGAGGCAGAAAGTTGTAAATCATCACATCAGCAATGCTAGATCTGATGCCGTAGTATGTTCCAGAATCCTTAAGCTGCAGTTGAGACAAGAAATGGAATCAAGTTGGGGATGATACAAGGACTGTTGCAGACATCTTAGGCTGTCTTCAGGAAGACTTGATTTTCCAGACACTCTAGAGAAAGCATATTGGAAGCTGAAAAAATAGAGCTTTTCTGACTTTTCTGCTCTTGGCTCAATACTGAAGACTATAAAATGCCAGAAGATGTGGAAAAATCTGGCTAAACTTGTTGGCTTCATCCCTGAAAGCTTGACAGTGACCCTACGCACGCGTCCTTGAACATCTTTAGTATTTTAGCAGTTCTCTTGGGGACAATCAAATTTCATTCTGACTTGAATCTTATTTTAAGAGTTTATGATGCCCCATGTGCTCACGTGTCATTAAGCAATACCTCTTATTTTCCAGGAGGAATCATTGAAGGTGGGAGTTCTGACTCTAGGTAGAGAAGAATCCTTTGCCAGTTCAGTGTGAATGATTTTGCTGTTGTATAAGAAGTGCACAAACACAAAAAGTGGTCTTTCACGGGTACGGTATGGACAGCAGCAAAGTTCTTGGCCTTTTTTCAGGAGAATACACAGCACTTTAAAAGAAAATTAACATTTTTGCATGGTTTTCTTTGGTATTAGGTTAATTCTTGAACCTCCAAATGTTGCTTTTATTCTCGTTTTTTGTGGGTTTTTTTTCTTAATTGTAGTTGTTGGAAAAAAAGTGATCATTCTTTGGACCATCTTTTCAGAGCATCACGTAAATGAATGGAAAAACTCTAGAAAACAATCATAGCTTCAAAACTATCCTCTTGGTGGAGAGACATAACCTGTTTGTCTTGAATATTCACTTGAATAGGCTTCCACATTATACAGAGTGGTATTTGACCCCTCTGCAACTCTGGCCTTAAGTGGAGAACTGCTTTAAGGTAGTTAAGGTGCAGAACTCTCTGCTTTGCTCTGTTGCACGTGCTGAAGAGCAGGGTCGTGCAGTAAGAGACAGACTGATCTCTCACTCGAAGCAAAACATTTGGGGCCTGGGGAGGGGGAATTGCTAGAATACACTTTGAGGGCAACTTGTCCGTTTTTATGCAGGTAGGAGATGTCTTGAGAGGTATTTTTCAGCCTTTTTCAGCTTATGCTTTTTTCATGGCTGTACTTAAATTGGATTTTAGATCTCACAGGCACATGCTACAGGACAGTCCTGAAGGTGGGTTAAGAAACTCCTATGTCAGAGCTTTCAGACTGAGTAGCTTTTCCATTCACTTTTAATGAGGCTATTTCCAGTTGGTTTTAGGTCGAGTGATAAATATAACAGGAGATGCTTTAAAAATCTGCTTTTCATTCCTTTCAGCTTATCAGTGAAAGTTTGGCTGGTTCTGTGGTCATCTGTTACCCAGTGGGGAGAATAATCATCTGAATTTCTCAACAGGAAGGAGCTTTGGCTGTTTTATGAATTTGAAAGGGGAAAAAAAAGATATAACAAGGTACAGCCTCTTCTGTTCCATTTAACCATCCACAGAGCATGGGCTGAGATTTGTGCATCCAAGTAAAGTACATCAAATCTGTTTTGATGCATCTTGGTTGTGGTTTTGTACCCTGAATTTTTTCTCTGGATAGAAGCTCAGAATCTTACTGTTTCTCTCAGTTTCAGCCTATGCTGGCATGTGGTTTTAGGCTGAAAGTAGCTTAAATTTTAGCCTGTTTACAGATTGGACTTTATGACTGTGATGCACAGTTTTAAATGTATGTCTTGCCTGATAGGTGCCCAGCTCATCTGAGCAATCAGAGCACTCCAAGGCAGCTTCACTGTATGGCATTGTCCCCTGAGCTTTTTATCTCCACTTTGCAAGTGATGTGTTGGTGGGAGATACTGCATTCCATCTTTGAGAGTCATCAGCAGTGAGGAGTGATGTCCTGGGGAGCTGTTGGGGGGTACCCCATGATTGCTGCCAATCTACATCACGGCCAAGTCAGGCTGGTGCAGGTTAGTGCTGCAAGCAGTTAGAGCTGGCTGATCTGATGCTGAGGCAGAAGGATGATGGAGTTGTTCCTGGATGGTGGAGTTGTTCCTGGCTGCATATGCTGTGGCTGTGCTGATACACAGGTGCGCTCTTTCAGATCTGTCAATAAATAAAAGCCTGAGTCAGATCTGTGAAGTATCTGCTGCTTGTGCCCTTCAGGAGAAATGGCAGACCTTTTCCTCTGAATTTGTGATGATGAAACTGTTTTTTCAGGGATCTGAGCTTAGCAGTGTCCATTTAGCAGCCTGGCCCCTTGATCTGATGTTACTCCAGACTAAAATTCAATAGCTATTTCTGGCCAGCTGCTGACCTGCTCTTTGCCTTGTTGGCATTCCCATGTTGTGAGTTTCAGTCGTGCCTTCTAAAGCTGTCTGAAGCCCGGTCCCTTTCTGGCTCCTGTGGCTTTTTAGTAGGAAGAGGAGCAGCTGTCCTTTTGTTCCTGTGCTTTTTCTGATTGTGACCTGTTTGCTCCTTGGAATTCTCTCTGGTTTCAGTGGCTCTCATTTGACAGGTGACCCAGAGCTGTGTCCACACAACAGTTGCTGGTATGCAACAGCTGTCTGTGATGGCTGAAACTCTTCCCAGATAGGGCTTTCAGATCTGCTGCCTTCTCTCCAAGGCTTGTGGTCAAATCTACTAAGGAGGTGGTTGTGTTGAGGTAGTTAAACCTTTTCCAGAAGTTTTTAGGATCCTCTGATCAGCTCTTACTTCAACCTTTCATCTTGATTGCTTGGCCAAGTGCTTGGCTAGCACTGGCCATGCCCTCCCCTTTGCTCTGGCTTGCCCAAGTCCTAGGTGTCCACCAGGGACATCTTGTTCTACTCCTGCCGTGTTAATCTCTGGCCATAACTCTGCTGGAATTAGGAGTGGCCAGATCGAAGTCAGAGGTTCTTAGAAATCCTCATGTTTGCTTTGAATTATTTTGTTAGGAGAGAGCCACGCTGTTTTGAGTCCCTCTGGAGGGTTCTTAATTTAATTTGTGTCTCTACAAATAAATTTCAAACGATTAAGGGTGGGATAAGTCAGAGGCAGGAGGCTGTAGGGGATGTATTTGGTTACAGGATGTGGAGCTTGTAGATGCGTTGCTGTTCCTAGCTGCAAAAAGAAAAGCATGAACAATAGTTTATTTTCTTCAGATTTCTTTTCTAAACATCTGTCCTAACGCCAGTAGGCTGTCATACCTCCTGTATCGTGTTATCTTGCTTCCTGCCTTAATCTTGTCTCTCTCACTCATCATGCAAGTACTCCAGAGAGAAAGGAACCAGAAGTGGAAGTTTCCTTAACTTTCTCCCTCTGTGCTGATGTGGTTTGGCCCGGGTTAAGAGACAGCTCCAAAAGCAGAAACTCAGAGAGCTGCGTAGTTGCCTTTGTTTTATGTAACTTGTTCTTTGCTTTAGTGTTCTTCTGCTGCATCTGTGTATTTCAACCCCAGACCTGCTGAATCCAAGCAGCTGTTGCTCCTCCTTTAGCGTTTTATTCCTTGGTTTGTCAGAGGCTGACAAGGTGCAGGATTCATTCTTGGCCCCGGTGGCAGGCTCACCGAAACCACTGGCTTCTCTCAAAGTGCCTGAAGCAGTGAGGAATCTCGCAGCCTTCCAGTGCTCAAAGGTGCAGCACCGTGTTCAGCATCTGTATCTCTTCAATCTGAGGCAGATCTCAGCTCTCCCAGTGTTGGGTAATGAAACACCAGTGATTTCCAGCACTGCTTCCCAGCCTTTTTGTGGCAGGCTTTTAAATGACAAACTGACTTTAATGCAGATACTATTACATCTTTGCTGGAAATGGTAGAGTATTACACTTCCTTGTGCTGCTTGCCAGGCAAATTTAAAGGAGCTGGTGGCTTTTTTTTTTTTTTTTTGCATATAAGTTTTCCTGTATCAGCCCTGTTACCAAGGTTATAGTGTAACATGCAAGATGTGGTTCCCAGCTCTGCTATAAGTTGTTTTGGGTTTTTTTTTGCCTCTGGGGTGTGTAAAATTCCAGCCATGTAATACTCCTCCGTTTATCTGTAATCTTCCTCTAAACTGCTCCAGTTTTCTTATCCTTCTCCACTGTAATGCCTTTCCCCATGTGCTGAAACACTAAAGCAGGATGGCAGTCACGTGGGGGCTTTCTTCCTCTCCTAAGGAGGAACATTAGAAGCAGACATCCTAAGTGCTGTTACCCCTGCTCACGGGTGTAGGTGAGGTTGAAGAAATGCATTTTGGAGCAGGAAGCGCTCATGTTTGTGGTGGCTTGCTGTTGAAAGTGAATCAATGGAACAATTAGGACTCCTTACCCCAAGGGTGCGATTACACAAAAGATTTCTCCAGCAGCAGAGCTGGTTTTAGAAGTTCCTGGCTGCTGGTTCTCCACCCTGCCTGGAAAACTGCATTACCAGTTAGTGCAGTGATCTCATTTACAGTATGGCTTCGTAAGCAGATGCATTGGCACGAGAAGGGAGGTGGTGAACTGTGGTGCTGGAACTCATTAAATCTCATTTTGCTGCTGAAGAAAACAATGGAGGAGCAGCGTAGTACAGGGCGTATTTTGAAGGAGATGGCTTTACTTGGTGTGTGTATGGGGTACAGGGCAGGACTGCAGCCACTGGGGTGGATTGCAAATGGCCTGCCAGATCTTTATCTACAAGAACATGGGCTTCTTAGAAATGTAAGATGTTCTTTGTTCACAGGTTTAAACGTCTTTGCTGCTGTCATGGCTGGACGTTAACTTTTCCTTCTGGAAAGTTGGAAATGGGCTTCTGTGGATCGAGTCAGACTTAATCAGCTATTCTCCAGTAGTGCCAAGATGGGAAAGGCGAGCTGCAGAGCTTCCTGCTCCTCAGTCCTTGGAGGAACAGCAGGGAGAGCAAAGGGGGATTAGTTCCTTTTGTGCAGCTGGACAGATGTTTGATCATCTGCTGCAGGACTGATGTGAGCACTGAGGGCTCCGGAACAAGTCCCTCCCTGCATGTCTGTATTTGACATTTAGTAATTACAGGTTGGGTTTTGTTGCCTCTGTGCAGCTGGTTCCCTGGTGGCTTCTGCTGTCATTAGAATCTGTTGCATTAGAAACTCTTGGAGCAGGCTGTGAAGCTTGTTAGTTCGAATGGAAAACCACTTAACTTTCAATTGCTGTACGTTCCTGCCGTGGGACTGCACTTTACTGAGCAGACATAATATGGTTTGTGATTGGCGTCCCGTCCTGAGGCACTTGGATGATGAATGACAAGGAGTGCTAACTGCTCCATCACATTGCCCAATGTCTTGTAGGCTTCCTGTTGGTGTGCTGCTCAGTATTTAATTGATAGGCAGCAATTTGCTTATAGCCACATTTTTTTTTTTCCCCATCAGTCTCTAAAGGTCTCCTTTCTTTTGCCTGCTGCTGGACTTCAGATTACTTGTTTCTAGCTAGACTTCTTTAAACGTTCTTATTAATGACATTATTGCTTATATTTACATTTAGACTCCACTTTTGGCTCTTCCTTCAATTTTGTTTTGTGTTTTCGTGATGTGTTTCGCCTTCTGGGCTTGGAACAGCATTTCAGTCAGCCTCAGCCAAACTCCTTCTTTCAGCTGAAGCCTAACCCCTGTTCTGTGGATCTGTAGCTTCTACTTTTGCAGTTTCTGACTTGAAAAGTACCACATGCAATAAGTAGCGTAACATTGTTCAGTTCTATCGTCTGAAATAGGAGTTACATTCTAGAGAGGATTCAGACTTCATTAAAGTGTCTTTAAGAGTAACTTTTGTTCTTGAGAGAAAGCTACTGTAACTGCTCTTTAATGAGTGGTACATGTCTGATTTCCAGTGTTAACCTTCTGACACTAAATCATGGGAGCTATTTGTCTTACAGATTGCTCATGTGGAACACACATCCACGCTGACACTACATTTAAGCAGAGGTCCAGCAAAGTGTTCTTCTGACTTCCTCAGTTACTCTTTGAGTGTGGTTTGGAGGCTGGCTTAGAAACAGGCAGTACCCAGAGCTATGCTGGTGTTCCGAAGCAGGACTGTCAGTGTTGCCATTGAGTCTGAAGTCAGTGCCTGCCTCCTGATTTCCTAACCTGTGCATTGGGAAAAGCACAACACGTTGTGTTGCCAGTAGCAAAACTGGTATTTAATAGTGCAAACAAAGTAGGGGTGAACCATCTAACATCGTACAGCAGGATGGTGGCTCTTCTTTTGCTTCTCTGTTGTTCCCTGAGCTGATGATGGCCTCGGTGCTGTTTTCCTTTCTGTAGAAGATGGGCAGATTCCTTCGCTTCTTTGGGCATCTCATTGGGAAAGCGGATGTTGTAAAACGTGCTAAAAATGGCAGGTTGGACTGGGAGCAGATGCATAGCATGGCTGTCAGTCAGCTGTTGCCCTTTTACAAGGAAGGCTTGCTGTGTGCCTGCCCTGTTGTCTTTTATTTTCTTCCCTCTTTTTCTGAGTTAGGTACAGCCTCAAACTTGGCTGGCACAGGATTTTTGACCAAATGAATTCGAGCACCATGTGATTGCCTCCTTGTGTTCCCTGAGCCCTTTGCAGGAGAGGAAATATTTCTCAACGAGGTCTGCTAACAGAGTTGTGGGTGGAAAGAGGACAAAACGAGTACGTGAGGAACTGCATATTTTTACTGGACTTCTAAACAAGTGGCAGTTTGTTCTCCAGATAAAGGCACGATTAAGAGGGGAAAAACCTGAACAGTGAAAGTGGGTGGTTTTTGGTCTTTTCTAGTAGGTGTCAAAAAAATTCTTGTCCAAAATAAGGAACATCAGGGCTTGCAGGCACATACTTATTAGTATGAATAAGTGACAGGCTGAATCCCAGGTGAGTCCTCGTGCCATGCAAGAAAGAATCTCAGCCAGCGGAACCTAAAAGGTGAGATGTCAGTGCAGGGACTTGTATTCTGACTTTGGATGTTTCACAGGTTCCTTCAGGGAAGGAAATGCTGCTCCCGTGCAGGTAGCCCAGTGTGTAGAACAACCCGAGTCATGGCTGGGGGAAAGCCAAAGGGGAAAACCAAGACCCAAATCAAAGCTAACTGAAGACAAGCGCTTCCATGCTTAGGAGTGTTCACTCTTCCTTTACCTTGTCTAGGAGGAAGAGTACTCTTGCATGAAATGTTGAGGAGAGGTTACACAATGACTTTTTTTTTTTTTTCCAGTTTTGTTGACGTGTGCCTTTTGCAAATACCATGAGCCAAAGAAAGGCTTTTTGGGAGAAAGAAACCAGAGGTGCCATTCTGGAGAAGAGTCTTATGGCTTGCAGCTGACACAAGGGGCTCTCAGCTCCCTTCCCTGCTCACAGGCGTGTTCTTCCCCTCCTTTTTCCTCGACTCTGGTGCTCATCTAACCCATAGATTATTTATGCTCTCTGCTAACCAAACATGGCCTTTTTTCATCCCAGTTTAGTTTCCAATCTGGTTAACAGTTTTGTTAGTGGTGCCTAGCTCTGCTGGGATGACAGAGATGGAAAGCGTGTGGCTGGGCAGAGCGGGGTGTAGCTCCCCTGGCTGCAGCCAGCTGTTGGGTAACTGAGCATGCAGCATTTCCTACAAGCTGAGGGACACCACGCACCCATCTGCTCGTTTCCTGTGCAGTTCTGATTGTGCAAAGCAAGCCCTTGTTGTGCACTCATTTGTACCTTGACATCTTTTTGTTCTTCTGTGAGAATCCAGAAGTAAACTACCGAGTGGAAACCTATCTGTGTGGCAGTTTTGGCTTAGAGATGTAGATAGGATAGGGGGGAAAAGGATTTCTTTGTGTTTTTGTTTGCTTCAAGAATTGCCAGGTGGAATTTGTAATCTCCACATCAATCAAATTCATATGACTAAGTTTCTTGGCTTTTGCTGCTCATCAAATACAGAAACATTTTGTTTCTCCTCTGCTTTAGGTTGAAAGTTTGGAAGAATGATCTTCAGCTTTTCTAAACAGTACTGAGATGTTCTTCTCCTTGTAGCCTTGCTTTTCCAAGGCTGTCACTGCTGGAATTTGTGCTTTGCAGTTATGCTTGCTTTTGTCACTCTTTAGAAGCTTACTAGTGCTGCTGATGTTACTTTGTGCTGCTATCTGTAAGAAAGTTAACAGTCAGTTATCTGCTGATTAGATCATATAAACCCACGTGTGAAGGAGCTCCATAGCACACACCTGGAAAACAAGTTTAGGCATCCCATGCTGGGGCAGAGGGAGCAATAAAATCTAGCTCCAAGGAGACTATCTTTAATCCAGGTACATACACAAAGAACATAATATCCAGTATATTGTGAAAACAAAACAGCCCCGCACAAGAAATGTGTTGCTGGTCACTGATTCCACTTTTTACTGGGTGTGATTCAGAGAGGTGGTTTACTCCATAAAATGTGGTTTGTCACACAAGGTGATGTAATTCACACCACGGCTGGGAGGGAAATGAAGCCTAATGCTTTTAGGGGAAGATGTAAGCTCTCCTAGTTTTGTAAGCAGTAAATAAATGACTTATTTTCACAATTCAGCCTCAATTATTGAATATTTAATTATTCCCTCTGTATTAGAGCTTGTTAGAGCACGGAGTCTCGTTTTATTAAGCTTGTTGTCCCCTGCTTGTGAGTCCCTGCAGCTCCCCTGTTTTTTCCATCTCCCTCTCCTGTTTCTCTAGTACTAAAACAGCTGTGCCATCAGTATCTACACTTTACAGTTTGGCTTGTTCAGAGAATGCCACGGTTCCTTGTGACCACAGGGTGTTTACAGCCCACCATGAGGATCTGCCTTCTCTGTCAGGCTCACAGGTGCAAGGCCTGCATTGCTGCTGCTGCATTTCCTTCAGGAGAGGTTTCAACCCCTGGCAGATCCTCCTGCTTCTCCTCCCAGTAAACTTCTGTACTCAGTGTTTCAAGTATACAAATCACTTCTTCTGTTTTAATGTGTTGGACTGTTTTCTCTAGGCTCTGTTTTGGATATTATTAAGCACATTGTGGCCAAAGGAGAGCACAAGACCGGTGTCCTGGATGAGCCCTGTATAGCCACGATCCTCAAGGAGGTGCTGGAGGGGCTGGACTACCTGCATAAAAATGGACAAATCCACAGGTATTTTTCATGTTTCTCATCACTGTTGTGAAATGTGTGTCACTGAAACGCAGGAGTTGAGCTTTTGCAGTCTGTCACACCAGCTTTTAGGACATAGAGTGGAGAGTAAAGACTGGGGCTTTACTGAAGCTCAGATTTCTGTGTGGCAACTGTTACTTAAGAAAATATATGACCAGGACAAGTTTTGGGATATCTGAAGCTCTTGTATTGCAAACCTCTTTTCAAATGTCAAGGTCCAGCTACAATGAGTGATTATTAGAGCTGGAAAAGCTTCAGCTGCTCTCATTTCTCGCAGAGCTATGGAAGAGCTACAAATCACTCACTATGAATGCTGTGTAAGAACTGCTGGACAATTTAATAAGGAATCCTTCAAGCCTGGTTGTTTTTTTGTTCTTTTTAAGGCAGGATGCTGCAGGGTGAACATCGTGACATTTAAATTTGGGTGTTTTCATTTAAAAAAGATGGAAACAAAATTAGAAGTGAAAAACTTTCCTGTGGACAAAACCCAGCTAGTTAACTAACAGCCTGTGGTTTAATGGATTGCTGGAACGTGGGCTCCTGCACTGCTCTATCATTTGGGACGTATTTTTAAAGCATGTTTTCCTGTCCCCTGATGTTTCAAGGTGTGGCGTAGCTCAGATGCTGATTCAGTACGTTCTGTCATTTAGAAAAAATAAACTTACAATCCCAAGTATTCACTAAAAAAAGAACATATGGCCTGTGGGTAATACACATCATCGCAGCCACGCTGCTGCTGGGAACTGCGGTCTCTTCTTTGGGATTTGTGAGCTCGGTTGTCTTCTGGTCCAACGCCGTTATGAATGTTGTTTTAATTAGAAGATCTAAGAAGTGTTAGTTTTGTAGTTTTGATCAAACTGAATGGGCTTTGTTGCCCGGAGAGGTGGTGGGGTCTCCTCCTCTGGAGATGTTCAGGACCCATGTGGATGCCTACCTGTGCAAGCTGGGCTGGGAGCTGCTTTGGCAGGGAGTTGGACTCCATGATCTCTTGAGGTCCTTTCCAACCCCTACAGTTCTCTCATTCTTTGTGGGATTGTTTCTTTTTAAGCAGAACCAATGGGTTGGGAGCAGCTTTGGAATGGTTCATTTCCCTGCCTGCGATCTCAAATTTCAGTTTCCAGTCTCCTTTACAATTCCTATTTAACAAGAATAGTTGTTTTTGCTGAAGACAGTTCTGATTCACAGCTGTACTCTCATGTTTGGAAGTGACTTCAGGCACCTCTATGAAGGCGATGTAACAGGACAGCCTTTTACATCCTTGCCATTAATAACTGACCAAACCAGGTTCATCTGTGACTTCTGGTGGACACTTTTTGCTCGTTAACCTGCAGGAGTGGTAAGCTAAGGTACGGGAGGGAAGCTGTGCGTAGGTTTCCTACCTGTGAAGAAGCAAAGGATGGGTTTATAATTGGTGGCTGAGAGCAAGCTTCCATGCCTCTGAGGGAAGAGTCTTGCTTCCTTAATGGAGTTAATCATACTGGCTTGCATTTTATCCAGATGTGTGTACACCACTGGGATAAACACAGCTTAAAGCTGTACGAGGAAAGGTCCCATCTGTGCTGCAAGTGAATGCTGGTATGGTTTTCACATTTTGCTTAACGTGAGGGGTCCTGATGGGGAATGCAGGTGGAAGTCTTGCCAGAGGTGCTTTGAGAGGAAGTGTTTAAAATAACTAAACTTTGGTCCCCTGGGCCAGCTTAAAGCTTCTGGCTCTAGAGGAAGCAGCATCAGGCGATGGCTGAGGTGCTGAATGTGGTGTCTGTGATGAAGGACAGAACCTCAGACCAGAGCACGGTCAGCTGCGAGGGGTCAGAACTGAGTGTGATTTAGGTGTTGAGCAACAAACTGAAGGCAAGCAGCAATCCAGCAAAGCGTGGAGTTCAGCTGGTTACAAATGCAGCTTGGGGTATTACTTAGTGTGTCATACCTTGGATTAAAAAACAAAATCATCAAATTAGAAGCAAGGTCTGAGTAAACAGAATACAGTTAGCACACCTGCAGTTGGACATGCAGGCCATAGACAAAGCCCAGAGGGTAAATATATGGGCCCAGTTGTTGACCTGAAGTGGGGACAGCTTGTTACTGCTGTAAGTAATCAGACCAGAGCAAACCTATGTGTGATGGTTGAGCTCAATACTTCTAAATTATGTATCATGTTAACTGGGTAAATTAAGTTAGCAAGTGCAAAACTGCCTTAATGAAATTCTGCTGCTTGAATCTTACTGTGCATAAGTTTGTCTTTAACTTAATGCCTCTTCCAATTAAGGTTTGGGGAGCTGGCTTCACAAGGGAGGGAAAGGACAAGAGAGTGGTTTGACAGCATTCTCTAGAGGAAATCAGGAAGGCAAATATCTAGTGAAGGCTTAAATTCTATTTTTCTTTGTTTACTTTCCTAATTAACAAGCAGAGCTAGGCTGAGGCTTGAATAGATGCCATTGTTCAGCAACAAATGCTTGGGTTTCCCACATTGTCTGAAGTTGTATCTTTCGTGAGGGCTGAACAGCATCTGAGGCCTTATAGAAAGGACAGAGGAGGAAGCAGAATAGGTTTCATGTTCTTGAAACAGTTAACAATTGCAGGTAATTCCCATCATCGTTCAGAAACAGCCCTGTCTCCCATATCTCAGGGCTTACAGCTCTGCCTGAATTGCCGTGTCCCTGTACCAGCTGCTGTGGTCACCGGTGTGGCTTTCTGTGCCACCTGATGATTCCAGTGCCCAGGCTCATGCTGAGGAAGATGGACTCAGAACCCTTCCTGTGGAGCTGTCCTGTGGGTTCCTGCTCAGCTGCTTTGAAATGAACGCTTGGAAGTGGACCAAGACCAATGTGCTGTGTTGCACTCAGGCTAATCTGGCCCAGGTGACCGCAGCAGGGTGACACATGGGGTATGTTGCACCTCTCCCTGTTGGGACTACGATTCCTGGCTGGATCTGGGAGTTGATGGGTATCCAGCAGTTTGAAGGACCTGGAAATAAAGCAAAGGCAACCCATGAGGTTTTGGTTTTTTTTTTTTGGTAGGAAGCTCCAATCATTTTCAAGTGGTGCTCTTGATGGCAATCTGACAACTGTATCATGCTGATTAACTGTTACAAGGGCTCTCTGCCTTTCTCCCTATTTTTATCTCTGAGCTTATCTTCTGTTCGTGATTAGCTGTTGTGTAACTGAATGTTTCAGTTAGTCCAGGCGAATTGATACGTTGCTGGAGTGTTTGCCTATAGTTAAAAGTCTCCTGTGGCAGCACAATGAATGTGATACTTGCTTGTCCTGCAAAAACAAAAAAGCTCAGGCAGTGCTCTGAAAATGCTCTTCTAGTACCGAGTTGGATGTAAGATGAAGCAGCTGATGGATATGTTTTGGCAGACCTCAACTGTCCTGCAGGATTCAAGCTTAATTTTCATGTAGCTGATTAATGCATCGATATCTGGGCTGGCAGGTACCATGGTAAAACTGGATTTCAGTATGTCTCTTAGCATTTTGCCAACTGAAACACTGTAGTTCTTTGTTTCTCTCGCAGTGCTGGGGGAGAACTTCGTGGCCTCCTTCCAGCTGGGGCTGTAATCTTGTTTCAGGGAGCACATTTTCAAAGTGGAATTTAGTTGGGAAGGAGCGAGGCATGAGGATGTGGAGCCGTTCGCCACTAATTGCCAGTTGGATTTTGTAAGTTGGTACATGAGTAATTGGAAAGCTAGCTGCTGCTCAGCCATGGGAAGTGGATCACCCCAAGTTACAGAGCCTGATAGACTGTTTCCTGATATAGAAAGCTGGCACCAAAGTATGGGAAAAACATCGTGTGCCTGGGTATGGAGAAGGGCTGGGTGAACACTCCTCTGGGCTGGGGAGGGAGGTGAACATTTTAACTCCAAACTGATGCTTTCTGATAATTCTGTGTTTAGGGAATGTGCCTAGGTCTTTTATCCCTTAAAATAAAGGATGTATAGAAACTCCCTTTAGAGGTGTCTGTTAATGGAGATCTTACAGCCTGAACTTACGAACTGTTGAGTAGTCTGTGCAATGGCAGTGTTACTCGTGTGCCTCCAGGCACCTTGGTGTGTGCAGGCAGGGAAGATGCTGCCCTGCCTTGTACTTGGAGGCTGTTCTCCCACACATAGAAATCTTGCTGGGTGATGCTGAGAGCACAGAGAGCACTGAACCTCCTCTCTGTGTGCACTGCTTATCGGAGTGGGTCATACTGTGATCAGCTGGCAAACCAGCTTCTTCCGCTGCAGCATTCATAGAATTGTGGAATGGTTTATGTAGGATGGGACCTTAAAACCCACACAGTTCCACCCCCCTGCTGTGGGCAGGACTGCCCCACACCAGATCAGGCTGCTCAGGGCCCCCTCCAACCTGACCGTGAGCAGAGATGGGCATCTGTGGCTTCTCTGGACAGTCTGTGCCAGTGAGAAATCTATTTATCTTTTTTTAAAGAGGGAAAAAAAAGTTGACCCTGCGTTTCAAAGAGATAAAATATGAACCAGATGTAAATCTCAAATGTGCAGACAGCCAGAAACAATAGCTCCTGTGGAGACTGCTGTTATCAATTTCAAGGAAAACCAGCAGCTCCAGAACCTAAAAACTGGTGATTAAAATTCCTTGGGTAAATATCACTGCTGATGAAAGCATGGAAGCGTGGATAAGTTGTGAAGAGAGTTTGGGAGTTGGACGCGGTGATCCTTGTGGATCCCTTCCTATTCTATGGTTCCCTAAAGGTTACAAGCAGGTGAGAGAGGTTGGGGTGATCTCTGAAAGGCTCAGATGGGTTGGGGTCAGTGATCTGTGCCCATGTTGCATGCTAACATGTTGTCCTGCAGTTCCTGAGTGGTCAGGAATATCTGGGTTGGATGTGTTTGCAGGTTAGTAATCCTCATTCAGTGTCTGCAACGTTCTCAGGTGAGAATATCGCAGGCTGGCTTGGCTGTACACATTTACTGCAGCATCCTTGTTTGTGGTGTCTCAGGTCACTGCTGTTAGCAGTGTGGGTTACTGGGAGCAGGCTGCCTCATAGGCAACATCTCCCCAGCAGTAGGTTAATTAAGTCTCTGGTGCTCATCCTTCCTGCAGCCATGCATCAAATCAGTAACCCACTTCAAGAAGCTGCCTTTGACCACCATCCCCTGTTGCAGTATGACAATTTCTCTGTCCAGATCCTAAAACCAGTGGATGTGGAGATGCTTTAAGCTTTTATTCAGACTGCTGCAGTGCTTTTGTTCATGCCCTCGTGCTCAAACACAAGGAATAAGTCATGCACTGAATTTGTGTGGTAGCGTTCATCGTGCTTTAAAATTTTATGAGGCTGCTTCAGAAATTATTTCTGCACGTTAACTGAATCAAGTTATATCCTGTCTTGCAGAGGTCTTGGAAGACTTTACAAAGTAAGACGTAGTACTTTCAAACAAAACCGAGACAAAGTCCACACACATTTAGGACAACAAACAGGGAATTGCTATAGAGAAAGCCATCATTTTGTGGAAACATGGGAAGCATCACCGAGTTGGACTGGGAGTGCCAAGTGGACTGTTTCCATTGTAAAGCTATCTTTTAATATAAACTAAACCAATTTTATAACTGCTTTCTCCATCTTATACAAACAGCTGGATAAAATAAGGTGAGCTTTCCTCTTGTGACATAAAACCATCTCGTTCCAGCTTTTGGAGAAGAAAGTCAAAGTGTCGAGTTGCTCGGCAGCCCCGGCTCTCTCAGGTGTCCCCTTTCTGCATCACAGTGCAAACACTGGGCAGGAGCTGTGGGTGACTTTGGAGATATCACCTGCTGTAGGGAACCTGCTTTGTCAGGGGGATTGGACTCGATGATCTCTAGAGGTCCCTTCCAACCCCTATGATTCTGTGATATGGATGGCACTCGGACCTTGTGTGTATGCAGATACACCTCCCCAGAACAGTGCTGCCCATTGTGGGAACCATGACCTGTTAAGCTGTGTTGTATCCAAATCTTGGCTCTTATTTGATCTAAGGTGATTGTGCTTCCTGAAGTGAGCTTTCATCTCTGTCACGGTGTGGTGAAAGCCGGAGATGTGTGAATCATTGGCTTTCTTCAGTCTTTGACTGCGTGAGCAGTAGCTCTGGGGAAGTTCCTGTTTCTGTGCACACTGAGAACGTGGTTTAGAGCACACGTCCCTCATCATTGTTGCTTCAGGAAGTGTTTCTGCCTACCTGCATTTCAAATGATTGGGCAAGGAATGTTCAAATAAGACCAGGTTATAGTTGGGCATTGCCCTTTGTTACCAATGGCTAAGACAGGGCCTCCCAGAAATATCCAGGCCTCCCTGGGAAGGGGGCAGACCTTGTGACTCCACAGAAAATGTTGATTTTCATGCAGCAGCTGTTGAAGGGGCTTTATGCCTCTTCCCTGTTGCAGTCTTTACAGAGGGGGTAAGATCAGGAAATGGAAGGGTTGAGTAGATGAATCTGTAGAAGAAAACCCCAGTCCAATTATAGCTGCTGTTCAGTGGTATGAGAAGTTGGTTTCAAAGCCTGCAGGGGAGGGTCCTTTCCTACTGGGGAACTGAAGGGGAAAAACCTCGAGTTCTGGCTGAAGAAGGGAAGCCTTACAGAGTGGTGTATGACGTTGGAGATGTAACTTCTCTTCCATGGACAGCTGACGGGCTGAGACCTGTCTGCAGTCCTTGCTGCTTGGCAAATCCTCCTTGCCATAAGCTGATGAGTGCGTGCACATGCTTGTATTACGCTGCTCTAAGCAGTGCTGTGGATTGAGTGAGCTTGATAAACCTCTTGTGTACAGGAGGAGGAAGCAGGGCTCTGAGATCGGTGTGTTTTGACCATCACAGTGAGTGGTGATGGGGCTTAGGTCTAACTGGAACAGTTCCTGTGCTAATCTTAGGATCATAGCCTGGCTGGGAGGGACCTCAGGGATCATCTAATTCCAACCTATCTACTTCAGTTGAGCTTACTTGGGTGCTGATGCTGGGCTTCAGGCTTGGCAGTGAAAGGTTAAGACTGAAGGGTGCAGGAGCCACACCTCGTTTCAACCACTGTAAGGCTCATAGACATGTGGGATGAGAAGGAAAGCCATCAAAGACAAGGTTGGCAGAGGAGCAAGAAGCATAAGCTGGGCAGAATTTGCTGAGATAAAGGAAAGTTGTATGCACTGTGATAACGATAAATGTCTGACACAGTAAGGTGGTGAGTGATGTGGCACTCTTCACCTCGGGCTGTCTCTCTTTGTCAGACTCACACTGAGTTAGCTCAGCTCTCTGCACTGCCTCAGCATCTTGCCATCCCTCGGAGCTGTTCAGCTAGCTGAGATGGCAGCAGGAATTTTGGTAAAGTCTCTGGCAGTGTGCTTTGTGTGCTCTCCTTTGTCTGAGCTGACACACTGACTTAACCTTAAGTGAATCAGACTTCTGAGTCATGGTTTCTTAGACCGTAAACCTCGAACTTAAAGCAGCAGTGGAAAAATAAGGAGGAAGTGTACCAAGTAAGTGCATCACGGGTCCTTTGAAGGGTATTTTATGCTGTCCTTAAGTGAAGCACAGCAGGAGATTAATTTGTTGTGTCACTCTCATTAGGACTGTGTTATGTCCTGCCACTCTGGCTGTGCTAATGCACATGAGAAAGTAGATCATGAGTTTGCCTGTGTGGCCAGTGTCTACTCCTGTTTTTAGGCTCTGCTTTTTCCCTGCAGTTCAGAGAAGTGAGAAGGAGCAGCAACCTCACTTCCTCAATGCAAAGCAACACCACACATTGCCAGCCTGGTCCCTGCTGCTGGTGTGTGTCCCAGCTGCCACAAGAGCTTACTGGGATGCCCGTGGGTGAGCAGGAACAAATGGAGCATCAGTGGAGAGGCTGGAGGGAGGAGTATGGAAGCTGCTGTGCTGCTGGAAGACCTCTGGGAGATGTCTTCCTGAGCTCAGCTCTGCAGGGCTGGGTACAGCGCAGTGGCAGTCAGTAGCTGTGTGTCACTCAGAAGTTCAGTACATAAGGCTCACCCCTGCGGCGTGAAAATGAGTACACGTGGCCTTTCAGAGCAAGAATGGGAGCATGCTGACTTGCAGCACTCCTAATACCGTTGTCTCGAATGTCATCCCACTTTGGAGACACAAAAATACTGCTGTGCACTCTCGCACTCCACGCCTAGTTTCCATTTCGCAGCGCTGTCTCAAATGGTAATGCTCTTTGTATAACTGTTTATATCCCGGCTCATAAGGGAAGGGGAAGAGGGAACACAAAGTGATTACTGAAGAGAGAGTAAGGCTTGATTGTGGAGAGAATGGCCCTCATTTGGTGCATAATGCTACCAAATGGTTCACCTTTAACTTAGAGATTGTCCTGAAAGTGTTTTGCAATTTGCAAATTGCTCAGAGTATTATTGACTGCAGCAATCGGTAGCACTGGTAATAAATACTGAGTTAGTCATGACCATTAATAGAGAACTGTAATTCTTCTATCTAGCACCTTAAATAAATAAATGAAACTTGGCAGGACCAGCCCCTCCTTTATCATGCCAAACTGTGCACTATAGGCTTCAGTCCGTGGAAATGTGTTGTTAGAGCTGATATGCATTGCATCACGGCTGTGCTGACAGCCAGCATCACATCCTAAAGGCACATACAAGCAGGCACAGTGAAGAGGGCTTCTCGTTCCCCTTCCCATTGCAGTTTTCTCCTGGTCCTTACTGCACAAGTCTTTGCTCAGGTCTCTTGCTGATACTGCAGTTTCATTGGCCATAAATTGATGTCCTAGTTGTTGCTCCTGGTGTAGGCTTCCGAGCACAAGCTGAGTAAATTCTTTTCAAATTGCAGACAATGTTTAGGCTTTACAAAGTACTGATACTTTGAAAAGTATTGACTTAACATGCTTCGCTGCAAGTGCCAGTTCTTGTAAGTTTTATTGCTTGTGCCAGGACTGTACTTCTGTGGCTGGTTGTTGATAATGTCACACTCCCTGATGGAGCAGCAGGCCTTCATACACCCTTAGCATTGTCCCTGCAGTGACAGTGCCAAGGGCTGAAGGCAGACCTGATCACTAAGCAGGATTTCAAGGGCATGGGTAGGCTTTCAGAGCAGGAACGAGCCCATTGGGATACAGTTCACAGTGTCACTTTTCCCCACCTGTTGAAAAATGAATTGAGAGAGTGCATGGAAACACTGAGCTTACCTTCCTACGCTCCCAAGCCTCCTGTATCTGGATGCTTGACTCTGATTTTAGTGGATCAGGGATCAGATTTGCTTCTCTAGTACCTCTAGCCTACAGACCAGCCCTCACCTGAGGGCACAAATGTGATGCAATTGGCACCACAGCACCAGGTAGCCCTGGGAAGCTAAACCAGTTCAGGATGGAAATGAGGCATTTCTGCCCTGCTGAGGAGCTGGGAATCCAGATTTGCACTGGAGGAAATCCAAACCCCTCTTCCACATCTGGTGTGAAGTGCAAGGTAAATAAAAACAGAACCTTCATTTTGGAGAAAGGCTCTTGGAAGCTTTAGGAGAGAGCAGTGAAGTGGGAATGCCCGGAGCAGTGGTGGCATTCGTTAAGCTGCTGACAGGAAAGCTTTTACTCCAGCCTTCTGTAACTTCATTTAAGATGTGATATAATTGCTGTTTATGCTACAGCCCAAAGCTACTTCCTGTTTCCAATACGGTAATTACACTAGAGGCACACCACTTATTCTGACTGTATCAGCCCAGGATATGGACATTACCATGTTAACGAGGGAGTACCTTCAAATTGTTACACTTGGCAGTAGCTATATCCTGGAGTAACAAACTTCTTGCCATTCACCTTGTGAGACTGTCAGCATAGAGGAAGAGAATAAACAGGAAACCACCACTGCTCCTTCCCCCTGCCCCTCTGCTTTAAATGTCATTATTCTTAAGGATGCTTTTAAAGTGCTGAATTTGTAGATGCTGCTGATGGGGGAATCCACGTTCATCCAGCAGTGATACTGCCCGCTGTTCTCCTTGCTGCTCTTGGCATCCTGTTGGCCTTGTTCTGGGTTGAGGAATGGCAAAGCTGGGAGGTGTTCCTGTGGCTCGGTGACTCCAGAGCTGAATCAGTGTCCCCGTGGTGCTTGTCATCACTCTGATTTGGTGCTCTGGGGTGGAGCGTACCACGCTGGGGTGAGTAACTGCCTTCATAGAGGTCGCTCACTCAAGAAAAGCTCCATCAAGCTGTGATTTCATTCTTCAGTATGATTTGGATATTTGGCAGAGGCTGACGGACTTCTTACCGTAGCAACGACATGTTTTAATTTCTTGAACCAGCTCGAAAGCAGCATATCTTCTACAAGGAAATATGTAAATTGTAATTAATCCAGGCTGAAGTTAAGAAAGAAAACAAACCTCTGCACATGAGAAGGTTAAGGGGCTGCAGTGCCCTGGCTTTACTTTTGACTGCATTCAGCCTGGATTCAATGAATTTGGCCAGTGGATGCTATGAGGGATGGTGTAGCTGCATGTTTAATGTTGTATTTAATCCCTTTGGATCCTTCCATGTACTTAAGGGCTCCCAGGTGCTGCAGTGCTTGTCTGTGAAGGCTGCAACTCTTAGCAGAGGAACAGTAATTCTCCTTGCCAGGAAAGCTGGCTCTCCCCTTAAAGCACATTCATGTCTGGCTGGTGTGAAATGAGCAGGGCTGGAGCTGGCGTGGTTATTCCAGTACCACTGTTGCATCTTCTTACTGCTTGAAATCCCATTCTGCTGTTAAATCAGCTTCTTGGGGCTAACTCTGAATATAATTCAGTGTTTCCATGCATCTCCGTCTGCGTCTTGGTCATTAAAACAAGTTAGCATTTCCTGTGCTTGTTCTTACCCTTGTGCTTCATACATGGATGGGGCCCCTGAGATGGTTTGTGCTAGCGAGTGGTGTTTGTTTGACAGGACTTGAAGTGTTTCTTTAAAACGCTTTGTCTGCTTTTTGCTGGTAAAATCATCTTTACTGGCCTTGTCTTACGGACAGTTTTCATTCACTTTTGTTCTACTTGATGCTGGGGGGAGCCTTAGTGTGCCAATGCCTTGGAGTGGGTGCTGGGAGATATGTAACAGTGCTGGAGAAGATCGTCCAGAATTATCCTGGCAGCAGCCCAGGCCCTTCAGAAGTCAGGAAAGAGATTTGCAGGGCCCAAATGGGATGCTCTGGCCAAGCCATCACGCCAGCTCTGCTCTCCTCACAGGGAAGGAGAGAAAAATAGCTTTTACCTTTTTCCTTGAAAGGATTTTGGATACTTGAAGAAAGTGGTGGGAGAATCCGTTCTTTCTTCTTTTCTCTTCTGTGCAGATGGCTGCTGTGAGCATGAGGTGTGCCATGCAGCGATACCTCATTGCTGCATCCATCCTGTGCAGGCACTTTGTTCGTGGCCCCTTCTTGAGACAGTGCTGGGTCTGCGTGCTGTTAGAGGCAGTGCACGGTTCACAGCTGTGCAGGCATCAAGTTGGTGTGACATGGGAAGCAGCCTGGGAAAATAAGCTGTAGAACTTCCAAGCGTGTTCGGTGTGAAAATGTTCCCTTTAAGGCTCAAGAAATACTGCTGTTAATGGGATGAAAGTAATGGGAAGGAGAGGGTAGTGCAATAGCTGAGTGTTCCTCCACTTCGTGTGCAACAGAAATCAGGCAGGTTTCACATAGGTGCAGAGGTTGCCCAGCACAGCTGAGCGGCTTTGCTTTCCCTTTGTCACCTTGCTGCTGTGCCACATCTGCTCGCTCTGACCTGGGGAATGTGGCTCAGCTCCTTGAGCCAGCAGCAAACAGCATTTTTCTTCTGCCTGGATTTCCATCAGAGGACTGAGCTGAATTGGTTTCTTGACCAGACAGGTGAACCAGGGCTGGATGCTGCAAGCTGTGGTGCTGAGGGGTATTTTTCACTAAGCTTTTCAGTTTCTTTGTATCCATAGCACTTGAAATCCTTCTAGCTCTAAATAGTCCACCTTCCCCACTTTCTATCTACTGAGATCACAACTGGTGTTAAATCCCTATTGTTTCTGCATGATTAGGAGCAAGAAGTTCTAATGCAACGGAATGTAAAATAACAAGCTTTTAATGCATTGGTTGAAGGAAGGTTTTAATGAGTTCCACTCACTGTTGCTTTGTCTTTCTGCAGGGATGTGAAAGCAGGAAACATTCTTCTTGGAGAAGATGGCTCAGTGCAAATTGCAGGTAACTTTTTCCTGGTACCTTTAAGTAAGCTCTGGGCATAACTGTGTGTCTTGAGAGGCGTCTTAATGGGCAAGAAAAACAAAGCAACATAGAAATGCTAGCTTCGAGAAACAGCTTTTGTTTTTCTAAAATAAAAAATGAAATCAGTTTATTACATTTTGATGTCTTTGAAATGCTGTTCTTTGTAATAATGAATATCAGCATAAATCTCTTGGAATCAAGAGCTGAGATAAAACTTCTTGGTGTGAGCCTGGCAGATTTTTAAAGCAGCAGCTTTATAGGATTGGAGGTGGGCTGCACCTGCTGACTGGCGTAGCTGTGTTGTTAAAGGCCAAGTTGAACAGTCAGTAGACTCATCTGGAGGAATTTGTCTAGCTCTAGAAGTTGCACTAACAGTCAAAGATCTGGTGGTCAGACTGCTCCTGTGGTTTCCTGGGCTAACCCAGCCCAGACTGGATTGAACTGAACACTGTGGGAGCAGCTATGCAGGCATCAGGGTAAATATGGATGTGTCTGGAGATGTCTGTGCTCACTGCTGTCACGAGCTGTGTCAACACGCAGCTTAAAACAGCATTTTTAGAGTATTCATTTAGAACCTTCACGACTGGTGGTTCTTCCCAGCGTGCTGTTTCCCTGCCCTGAGCGCAGAAGATGCTCTGATTGATGTTCATGTTCTTCTCTCGCTGTCTCGTGCCCCTCCCCAAGGTCTGTCCTCCTCTCAGGCATCCTGTGGTGCCTTTGCAGTCCTTGTGCTGCTTCTTGTCAGAGGGCAGAGCTGGCACCTGCTATCTTAGTGAACGTTATTGCACACATGGCTTTTTTTTACTGTTTTTAATTGGAAAGAGCAGTAGCTGTTTGTCATAACATCTGGGAAGTTTTTTTGGGTAGCTGCTTTTCTTCTGTAGGGGAGAACAGTGTTGTTACACAAAGGCACAACACCTCGAATCCAGAGCTTAAGCCTAAATCCCAAAGCCGTGTTGTTTTTTGTTTCAAGTCTCCCAGCGTTCTTAATGCCTGCTGTTATGTTTCTGATGAAGTGTAAATAATTCATCCCACGTGGCAGCTGATGGAAGGTAGGGTGTGGCTCCCAAAATGCTTTATACTAATAAAATACCTTTATTCTTCTGCAGTGGAGCCAATATGTAACATTCTGGATTTGTAGTTCTACAGACGGTTAGGTTGTATTCTGGGAGAGGCTGTAAATAGCTGCTGCATTAGGGAAGTGCTCTGCTTTTCTGCCAGCCTAGGATAAAGCTTCTTGTGTTTCTCTTCCACAGAGTGCCAAGGCTTGACTTTTTTATTAAGGCTTTTATTAAGGTGCCTGTTCATGTATTTTTGTCTGCAGGGTAACTTACAGTTGATAGGTAAATTTAAGGCTGACTTAAATGGTCTCGTAAAATCCCTCCCTCAGCTTTTATGAATTTGGAAGTGTCCCTTTTGCTTGTGACTTTCAGATATTCCCCTGGACTTCTCTAAGCCACTGGTAGGCAGCTGTGCAGCACTTCCATGATGAAATAATTACTGCACATCCTGCAAATGCTGTGAGAGTGCCACACAATGTTCCCTTTAACAGATTTTTTTTGCTCCGAAGGTGCACAAGGAGCAACTCCCTTAATCTTTCTTGCAGCAAACTAGAGCAACTCAACCAAGGTCAGCAAGTTCGCAACAGCATCAGGAAGTACATTTGTTTCTGTGAAAGCAGCTGATGACTTGAAAGAAACAAAAATAAATGAATGACCGAATAGGAGAGAGGAGGTTGGCCTGGACAGAACGTGAGATTTTGTCTGTAGGAATTTCTGCCACTTAAGCTTCCTTTCTTCCTGACCCAGGATGGGATAGCAGAATTTCTTGTGAAATTTTTGAGCAGGAAAATCTGCTGGAAGCAAATCAATTCAAATAAAGGGAATTTTGTTGCAGCAAGATCAAAGCGCTCGCCTTCTGACAACATTTATTTGTCTTATGAATGATTTGGTTGATAATCGACTGCTTGAATTATCAGCTGGATGACATCACTGTGTTCCCATGGAACAAAAGTGTTTGTTTCACTGGAAAGTTACACCACGAGGAGGGAAAAAAAAAAAATCAATCAGCTGTGGAATGAAGCCTGAGGTTAGAGCACGTGGGGCCCCTCCCTTGAAGGAGCTGGTTTGGTGCTGTGTAAAAATGCAAACAGTTTAGCAGGAAAAGATGACTTCAGCTCTTTATAATGCATCCTTTCCCCTTTGTCTTCCTTACATCAAAGCTGCCCACAAACCCTTGGTGTGAAGCTCTGAGCCTTTGGCCTTTGCGGCCTCGTGCTCCTGGGCTCTTGCTGCTGCTTGATGCCATTGGCAATTCTTGTCTCAGAAGAAATGGAAATCCTAAATGCAAATTGAAGGAGTGTAAATCTGACACTGCAAATGGTTGGAAACAAAGGGGGAGGGTCTGTGTGGCTTCTGTCTTAACTCGGAGCTGAAGGGATGCATTTTGGATGCAGGGTGTGCTGGGTTCAGGCTGGTGCAGGTAGCACAGCAGAGAGGAAAAATCTCCGAGTTCAAAGGCATTTACTGAAAGTAGGCATTCTAAAAATGCCTCTAATGGCCTGCACAAACGCCCAGCTTAAACTCCTCCCCAGGTCCTGGGACTTGGTATTTTTATTCGAGGCTATTTTTAACTATGCTCCTTTTGCTTTCAGAATATGCATCCACTGAACCAGGGCAGAAAATTGCCTCTAACAGATGCCACACCAGGACCTGAATCGAAGCCGTTTCCTTATATCTCAATTTTTCTTCTTTCTTTTTTTCCCTGAGGGCACTGGTTTGGGCTTGTGGCTTGGCACCAGGTCTTTGGAGCCTCTTACAATCTGGAGAGCATTGCTTTCTCAGTTTGGAGTATTTTCTTGCACACCGAATTAATCTATCTCTGGGAGAGCTGAACTTTCTTTCCCAGATAGCATTGTGCTGGGCAGTGCTGGCGGTGGCTGCAGTGTAAATTGAGATAGCTGTGTTCTTTTGTGTTCGAGTCTCTCCATGGCAATTACTGTATTTTTTTTTTTAATCAGAACATAAAACCTCCGTGCCCTGGCATTTACTGGCTCCATGGAGTCTAAAAGCTTGCAAGGGTAAAAACACTTCTTGTTGACTTAAAGTGCATTGGCTCTAACACACAGCTGAAACCAGGAGGCTTCCCCTCACAGTAAGCAAGTTTATGTAACTGTGCAATTATTACTGGAAGCTGAAGTGAGAGGCTGCTGATAGATAGGGAGGGATGGGAGAGGAAAGGGACTGAGAATAGAGTGTGCTCAGTGCAGGAGGTTTGCTTAGTATGAGCCATGCTCCAGCCAAGGCAGCGTGTTCCCATCCCACCGTGTCTGCAGATTAAGTCCTTCTTTCTGATTGTAATCACTGGGGTATTAAATAGTACTGTCATACCCTCCTCCTTTATTGAATGGAGAAACAAGAGTCTACTGAAGCTCCTGTGGAAAACATCCTCATCCCTCACTGTGTGGGATTTTCCTATCGAAGGTATTGCTGTTGTCCCCATGGGCTTTAAAACAAGACTGGCTTAGCACCTGCTCCCAGAGGCCTCCCTCTGGCACCATGTGCCTGCCATTTCCCGTGCAGGCAGTGTTGCCTGGTGGTAGATGGAGATCTCACAAAGTCGTTTGGGACTCGCTAATTGATACTGGGCAAGCTGCCCAACCCCTCGCACTTTATCTATTTATAAAATGGGGATAGTTAAGGCCAGGCAAAACTTGTGTAACTGAATTTGTGTAACTTTCCACAAATCCATGCCAACTTGTCACCAGTTCGCTGTGTTCCTGACTGCTCTTAATTCATTGTACTAAAATAGAGCTCTACATAAACATCTAGCTATGATACAGTCAGTGTCATTCCCCCACTTTGCCTTAGGAAATTGCAACTTTGGGTGATTAAATTGCTTGAGCAGGGGCAAAGCTCAAATCTGTGTTTGGAAGAGGAGTGCTGATGCAGGGCTGGCTCAGACAATCACCTCGGAGCTTCTTCTCCTGATCAGAAAAGGGCACAAAGGATCTTCCTAGCAGTTGATGGGGAGTTCTGATGCCTGCCCTGTGGCAGCTCTTCTTTGTGTCACTTGTAGGATTTCCTGAAGGGATGTGGCATTGCTTGGTTGTTGAAACCACTTGTGAGCTTCTCCAGGGGCAGCATCTTCACTCAGCATGTGCTTCATCACCCTGAAGTGTCTTTGTTCAGCATTAGCATACCTTCGTAGATTCATTAGCTTGGAAAGGACCTACAAGATCATCTAGTCCAACCATCCTCCCACCCCCATCCCTACCCACAACCCACCTTAACGAACTTGCACTTGGGGCTCTGTTTCAGAAGCAGTTTTTACACTTTAATTGATTTTAATCTATCTTCGTGTGCCCTGACATTCTTGCAGAATGGCTCAGCTTGGGGTGATGCTTAGAAAAATACAGCTGTTGTTCCACATGCGAACTGATGAGAAATGTTGTTAGAGATAGATGTGACTGTACAGCTCTGCCTTTCCAGATGAGAATCTGAGTGTGTATTTGCAGATCCGGTGCCACTATATGACCATATAGGGTTGTTCCCTTTAAAAGCTGTTCTTCACTGATCTTTTCCTCTCTGGTGTCTTACCACCCTCCTTCAGCAGAAAATTGCCACTGGTTTACCATGACCTTCGTCTTCCTCTCGTCAGGCTTTGTTCATCAGCAGCTCTAAAAGCATAAAGTTCACAGAAAAGCACTCGGTACAACTGCAGCTGATTTATGGTGGACGACTGAACAAGTGATCACTGATCAGTGACAGAAATGTTCAGTGCAGTTTTCTGAAGTCATTTCATTTTTGCTTGAGGAGGCACAGTGTCTTGGCTGTGTTTAAAGACAGCTCCGAGTTGTCCATGGTGTTGTGCTACCCCCACAGAAGCTGGGACTTGCTCTTTTGGTGTCTGATCCAGACCCAGACCCAGCAAAGTTTCTGATTTCAGTAGGCTTTGCTCTCCTGGCTCCCTTAATGCAGTCTCCTTTTCCCCCCTAGCAGTAGCTAGCTACAGCTGCAGGTATGTTGGCTTAGAATGAAAGATGTCCAAGGTGGGAGAATTTTTAATGTCTGACTTCTAAATCTGGATAAAACAGTCAATTCTGTGGCACTGAGGAAATGTTTTTTCCTGACTCACACGACAACCCTGGTGCCTGTTGCTCTGCCACAGCATCTTTGTGTTGGCGGCCTGTTGAGGCTGACTCTTCATTTCTGTAGCACTGAATAGTGATTTTTCCTCTTAGCTTTTGCATTGAGTGACCAGAACAGCTTTCAAGCTTGACTGTGAGGATACCATAGTGGTAGAGAATTGTTACCTTGTACTTTCTCAGACATCCCTGGTGATTCTTAGTTGCTAGCAGCTAAACTCTGATTTTTGGGCTCCTTCAGAATATCTGGCAGCAGTGGGATTCTCAGCAGTGGTGGTTGCTGATGCAGCAGCCCTTCCTCTTACTGCTGTGGTGAGGCAGTGTAAAATAAAAGCTGCCAAAGCAGTAAACACCTGTGAGCTCTCATTACATCTCTGATTGAGTGACTTCTCTCATTAGGGTTAAATGCATTTGCAGCGCCCTGGCTCTGTTTAGTCTTTGTGAGGGAAGTTCAGCAGGGGCAGTTGGCAGTAATCTGGAAGCTTAGGCAGGGACAGGGAGGCACAGATCAAATCAGTGGCTCAGAAGTGAGGGCTGAACCCTAAATGTGCACAGGATTTTAATTTATGGCTTCACAGAATGTGCTTGCTCCCTGGAAGTACCTGATCTTAATAGCTGGGACCTGGATAAAGGTGACATTTGAGAACTGTTTCAGTCACTCCTTTCAGCACAGTAGCATGGGCTGGTTGTGCCTTTTTTTTTTTATCCCTCTGGAAACGAGGGGAATTGATTGGGAAAACACTGAATAAATCAACCGTGAAATGGAATACGATTTAATTCCATTTAAACTTTCTGCAGACCTCACACGACAGATGCAGGGGCACAATTCCAGGCTGGAGTTTATAAACTCATCCTCATGTTTGATGTGAAACGCAGTGAATGCTGTGTGTGCTGTGCAGAGCTTGTGTTTTCACTGCTGGAATGCTTTTGCTTTGAGTGGGGTTTCCTTTACCCTCAAAATGACTGCGTGGAAAGCTGAGGTAAGATAATACCCACAAGTTCAAATACAGCACATGACAGTAGTGTGCTGATGGCACTTGAACAAGTGTCTATTGGTATTATCTTAATCCAGGTAATTTCTAATTGCTGTTGTGTTGAGAGCAATAGGTCTTGCAGAGCTCCCAGTAATAAGGAGAAAAGTGGAAGTAATCTTACTCTGCGGTTTTTTGGAAGCTTTCAGTTTCTGTGAAGAGCAGGGATGAGGTGCATGTATGGACGATCTCAAAGCAAAACCACTGTTTCAAGGAGATCTAATGGGCTTCCATAAGAACACAGATTGTGGGGCCGACAGCAGTAGTTATCCATTTAAGCTCTTCAAGACTTAGCAGCTGGATGAAATGCCTCCAGGAAGGGGGAATACAACAGAATAGCACATCTGGAAGCAGCTGGACTCGTGGTATGTGTTTGATCATGCAGATGCACGATTTTAGCCTTATAGTTTCAGTGAAACTTTGATGTGAGCCCTCCATTATCCACGGACAGTATTTTGGTGAGTCCTTGGCAGGCTGTCCTCTAAGGAGGTTGGAATTTTTTAGTGCTGAGCATTTCATGGTACTGAGAGATTGATGAGAAGGGCATTGCTGCACTGCTGCTGTGATGCAGGGAGAAGCTTGGCCCTGTTTAGAGACTCCAAGCCTATCAGCAGCCTCAGAAATGTCATTCAAGATGTTGATTGTTTGCCCTGATTTTAAAAAGCAACAATAAAAAGGAGGGGAAGAAATAAACTTGAGTTATAGAGAACGACCAGTTGCAACTCTGTAGTTCTGCAAGATGTAAGCTGTGTTGTTTAGAGCAAACTGGAAGGAAATACTTGGTTTCCTTGTCATCTGACTGACTGACTTTCTCAAAGGATGGCTTGGTTGCTAAAACCTTTGCAATACTTCTGAACAAGCTTAGAACCAGTTCCTGTCTCTTTGTGCCCACTGATCTCAGTGATCTCCATGCCAGTTTTCATTGTATAAAACATCAGTGTCATCTTTGAAAGCAAAGTTTTTGTGCAATACAATGATTTAATTGAAGGAAATCAGTGACTAAGTGCATACACGTTACATCTTTGAGTATTCTTTACCATGTGAAGAATGCTTCAAGTTGAGGAAATGCTGTGCAGAGTGTCTGTGGGTGTCTGCAAGGCACCCCCTGTGATGGTCCAGGTTCCTGGTGAAGCTCTGAGCATCTCAGTGAGGGAAGGTTACCAAACAAAGCATATTCTGGTGGCAGAAGATCCAGGCTCAGTGGCTGGTACCAGTCTGCAGGCTGTGCAGTTGTGACAAACTGTTAGCTTCATGTGCACTCAGCTCCTTTAGTTCAGAAAAGTCTTGATTGCTTTAAATATTAGCATGATGCTACTTGAAGCTTGGTTATTAGTTATGTACAAATATAAATAAAGCACTTAGTGCCCGAGGTGGGGTTGTACAGCAGCAAAGCTGCCAGAGAGCAGGGCATGCCTTAATGTGCCCAGTGGGCTGTAATGGAAAGTGGAATTTTCCTCTCTGCCAGCCAGAGCTGAACGCTGAAGTAATTGAGTGGTTGACTATGGAGTATTCATGCACCAGCATTCTTCACTAACTGTTGATCATTCTTCATTCATCAGGAAACTCTTCATGTGTAACTGTACGTTCTGCTACTTAATAGGGGGCTAGAAGGGTGGGGGGGACAAGGGGGCAGCCCTTCGGTTTGCTCAGGATGTGATCTTAATGCAGTCTGTTTTGCTTTCTTTTCAGACTTCGGCGTTAGTGCTTTTTTGGCCACTGGTGGTGACATTACCAGAAATAAAGTCAGGAAAACGTTTGTAGGCACACCTTGCTGGATGGCACCAGAAGTTATGGAACAGGTGAATTGCTTTTGCTAGCGTCGTCCTCTTAACTGAGCTGCACCTGTGATCCCTGTTGTCAGCCACAGCCATATTTACTCCCACCTAAGATGACAGTTTCGCATTCTGTAAGGCTCAAAACCTCATATTGTCTTAGATATGGCTGTTGCTGCCAGGCTTGAAAATGTACAGGCTTTGCTTCTCTCCAGGCTTGTACCCAAGGTAAGTATGAGACAGCTTAGCTATTGCATAAAGGAGATTAACCTGCCCCTCCCTCATGCCTAAATGTGAGGCATAATATAAATACTTTCACACATGGCAAATATTCACATAGAGTTAGGTAACATGCTCTTTGGGGTAGCTAAAAGCAGCGTATCGAGGTGGGGAGTTAACACAGTAAAATAATGCACAGTTGACTTTATTGAGCTTTTTCGTTTCTCTTGGCTTGTGAGTGTCCAGAATGCAATTATTGAGGAATGCCTCTCCCCCTTCCTCCGTTTCTCTTCTGCCTAGCTCATAGCTGTCATGCTTCTTGTCTGCCACCACTGCTAGACTAAACTACAGGGGTAATCTTGATCTGCCTGATGAAGACCACCTGAAGACTTTGTTTAACGTAGGGCACTGCTGCTCTTTTCTGAGCAGAATTGACAGGCAGAGTTATGTCACAGTCCCAGGACAGCGTTGTGCAGTGCTGTCTGTGCTGTAGATGCTCAGTGTCATGCTGAGCACTCTCCATCATAGTCTTAAAACCAGTTTGGTAGAGAGCTGCACTCAGGGTTTGGTTATCAGGGTGTGCACCAAGCAAAAGTATTTTTTTTTCCTATGCCTAAATCTGGAGGAATGGAGCTCATTTTGGAGCAGTTGAAATACAGCATTTATGAAAGGCTTCTTCACCACTTGGCCTTTCCAGTGGCTCCCCATTGTGGCTTCTCAGGGCTCCTGCAGTCTCCCCGAGTACAGGCTGAGCACCACGGGCTGCAAGACACATTCCCTAAGTCAGAAGCACTCTGAGAACTTGCTTCTGAACCACTTTGCTGTTGAACATCCCTGGGTTTTCTTGGTGCGCTGATTTTTAAGAGGGAGGGGTTGAAATCTAGAAACGAGAATAGCACGTGCACTGTTTCCAGAACCAGATCTGAGTTGCCCCTGCTTTTGTCTGTTGTGTCAGTGCTGCTTGTGGTTGGGAGTGGCTGTGATTGGCAGGAGAGTGGGGAGAGGCAAAAAAGCATCTTAGGACGATGCTCTGAGGGGGAAGCCAAGCTTTTGGTGAGAAAAGGGATATTTTGCTGGGGCAGATGTTTTCCAAGGAGGCAGGTGGTGGTTATTTATTATTTTTTGTTTTGTAAGGAGCCCAGCACTTCTGTGAAAAGCTCACATCTGACTTGTTGCAAGTCCAGGGTGGTAGAGGAGGCGTTTTGGGTGCTGATGTGAAATCTTTGTGTCCACTGACATCATCCTGCTGCCTGCCAGCAGGTGTCACTCTGAGCCGTTATATCCAGCAGGGAAAAGAAGGAAGGGGTGAATGCACGAGGGCCTTCCATCTGAAGATTTTCTCGATTTCATCTATTTTACTTCAGCATCGTTAGGTCCCTTTAGCAAATTAATACATGACATCCTGATGTTTTTTAATATGCATTCAGTTCTTGGATTTATGGCATAAAAAAAAAAGCTGCTGAGGAAAATTAATGAGAGAAACTTATTGACAGGGGGATAACTGTTGTGTATTTTCTGGATTTGGGGATGAACAGCAGTAGGCAGGTTTGAACTTCATAGCTTTCATTTGGGGGCAGAATTGTACGATATAAGAACAATACCAATCAATTAAAAAGGGACATTGTGCAGTGTGTGAATCTGGGAGGTGAACTGAAAGATGAAGCCAGGAAATGTGCCAGATCGGTCTCAAAAGCTAAAAATGATGTGAAGAAATGTCAGTTGATAAAATTGATGGCATATTTCCTCCTGTGCCTATAAATTATGTAACATTCATGTGCCTGTTTAGTATAATGATTTGAAAACCATTCATAGCAATGACTTCCATAAGCTCTCACTTCAGGAAGCCTTTCAACCTTACAAGGCTCATGAAAATGTTGCCTGCAGAGTTGAAGGAATGAATACACGATACAAACTGCTGTTGCTGCAATAAACTTTAATTCAATTATTGTATCGTGAAAAACAGTGGAAGGAGGGATGTATTTTGTTCTCACGATTGCAGGTGATCATAAAGGTAGTTTGGGGAGTAGTTGTGGCTCCATCACAATGGGTTCCTTTTAAAGCTTGTTGCTGAATACAGTAAGCCTATTAGTTTTGCTCTGATTCATTATTCCACTTTGCATAGTGGAGTAAGAAGAAATACAAGCCATCCTAAGCAGCCAAAACACTTTGGAGTTCGTGGCTCTTCCTGAAATTAGTACATAATGTCCCTCCCCTGCAGTGGAGAGAGCAAGTGCCAAAATATTACCTAATGATAATGAGGAAGTAACCGCTTTGGCACATGGAATATTTTTTCCTGTGTGTGAGGGGAAGTAAATGCTGTAAATTTTCCTGAACAAGCCTGTGTTTAATGTCAAGTGCAGGAGCTACTATTAATTAGTGGAGGGAAATATTAGTCTGCAGACAGGAGTGAGGTTTTGTTTTTTTCTTTACTGAATTCATGTATACTTCCAGCACTGAAAATGTAGGATCGAGTGTGTTTGCAGTCAGATTGATTAAGCGGTTGACTAAAAGTGTAGTGAGGCATGTGTCCCTAGGGGATAACAGTCCATCTATTAACTATGAGGGCTTCATCATGCTGTTTAATGTCTTTGTGTTTTTTGTGTGGAAGTCGGAGCCTGGGTTAACCCAGTGCCCCTTTACGGTCAGCATGTGGAGAAGCCTGTGATAGAACAACCCCAGTTGCACAACCCAAGACTAATTTCCATCAGACTGTGGCTTCTTGTACCTTCAAAGAGGTGAATGGACTTCAGAGAGAAAGGAAAAGCTGCTCTTTCCATCTGTTTAGCACTACAACGTTGGTGTTTCCAAGTTGCTGATAAGAAGTGAGGGGGAAGGAGGAAAAGGTGAAGGGTGAAAGGATGTATAGCTGAAGAAAGGGGCTGTCCTGTAGAATAGCAAGAGACACAGACACTAACGTTCTCTAATGTCTTTCAGGTCAGAGGATATGATTTCAAGGCAGACATCTGGAGCTTTGGGATCACTGCTATCGAACTGGCTACAGGGGCAGCTCCTTATCACAAATACCCCCCGATGAAGGTGAGCAGGTCTCCAGATACTTGTGCTAGACAAAGGATCTGAATGTTCTGTGAGCAGTCCAAAGAATTTGGCTGGGCTGTTTTGTTGAAGAGCTTGTCCTCTCTATTTGCATTTGTGGATCACGATGTTCTTAGACTCATTTGAAGTCAGCATTTAAAAATATGCCGCTTACTCAGCGTTGTCCGAAGCTGCACACAGTTCTCATTTAGATCTGAGACACTCCTGGGTCACCATTCTTGAGGAAAGTGCTGTGTGGCTCGATCCTGGAGCCTCTGCAGACAGCAGATGTTAAAGCTGTAAATAGTGGCTCAGAAAATGTTATCTGGCATCCACTGACACTGAGATGGGGAGCCATTCCTTTTGCACTGGTGATCCTTCTTGAAACCTCTCAGAAACATGTTACCAGTTTTCCCCAAACAACTTCTGTTGTTTAGCATGAAAACAATCCTGTTAATCACTGAACAGCATCAGACGTTCTGGGGAAGTACCACACTGCTATGAAATGGGAAGGGATTGGCAACATTATAGTGTTTTACTGAAGTTGAATGCCCCTTCAAAAATATTTTTGAACATCTTGAATTTAGTTTGAGTAATTTTCTCCAGTTTTCTGATTCTTGAATGAGAAGCTGCTTTTCACACACTCCTCCTTCAGGGAATTTGTATCGTAGAGCTACCGGAGTTGACCCCGTTAGCTGAGGTTTGGAACATCTTGCCCTTTGGCTGAGCTTTGAGATCTTCCTTGGCCCCTCTGAGCTCTGATGGGACTTTGTCTTGATCACTTGATCACAAAACTTTCAGCTTCTTCTGCATTTCACAGAGTCACTCTCAGAATCGTAGTGGTTGGAAGGGACCTCTGGAAATCATCTAGTCCAACCCCAGTGCTAAAGCAGCTTCCCTGGAGTAGGTTACAGATCCCATACTCTTGAAGACCACTTTGATTCTACCCTTGCTATGCATGCTTGCTCAAATTGAACAGAGTCAGTGGAGAGAGCTTTTAGTAGCCCTGTAGTTCATGGTTTCATTAGTTACCTGAGATGGGAAGCCTGTAGGTGCCAAGTCCCTCAATTATAGGCGTATCATATACGGAGTTTTCTTCTTCTGAGTCCTTGAGTTGCTGGAATGCTATGCAAGGTGAATGTCATCTCTTCAGATCATAGTGTATACCCTTGCACCTTGAAATTATGTCAGCATTTTTGGGGTCCAGTAGCCCCAATTTCATTATGGTAGGGGTCAAAAATGTACTGCTTTAAATGCCAGCAGGACTTCACACTGTGTTTGATTCTTGTTGAACAGTATTAATTTCAAGGTTTGCATCACTTCTGTGCAGACTGTGAGAATGGCTGAGTGGGTTAGAAGTACTATTCAGATTCACACTGTGTCAGTGATGGTGGCAGTGTGGGGAGTTGAGGGAAATGTGCTGATTTGGCTGTAGCTGTTTTCACTGATACTTTGTGCTCTGATAATTAGTGGTGTTTTGGAGTAGCTTTGTCAGAACGTCTCTTTATTGCTTTCGGTGCATGGGTTGCAGCTTTGAATACAGAGATCTCCTATTTAATACCATGTTGTCATATGGTAGGTAGTTGTTAATTGCCAGTTATATTGGGTATGAGTTCCAGTCATGCCACCTGCAAGAGGATTTCTGTTTCACGTATCGAATGCAGTTGTATTTCACTGCAGATTAATTTTCTTGCATGGCAGAACGGCCCATGCATTAAGTGACTCTCCAAGGAAGGGGGGGAAAGGCAGGGAGTTCTTTGTAGCCTGCATAATTTCAGCTAGATTGATGGGCTTTCTCTGCCCTAAGCGATAGAGCTGTTGAAAGCTTTTTAAGCGTGCTGTTTTCTGCTTCCTTTTCTAAAAATAGATATTCATCTGGATGTAGGTGACAAGTGAAAATGGAAATTAGTCACTTTCTTCCTTTCCTTGAGAATATCTGAGTGATGTGAGGGAAATAATCAGTTTGGCTTGATGGGTGCTCGTGTGAGAAATGTCTTCACCTGTCACAGCGGTGGTACGTGGAAGGGAGCACTCGTGGTGTTTTGTACTGCCCTACTGCTTTTACAGAAACGTTACAGGATTGTATGCAAATTCCATTTCTGAGTACAAGGTACCTGCAGGGAAATCTAAACAGTCTTTGAGGTTTTCAAGAAATGCGTAGATGTGGCACTTAGAGACGCAGTGGTGATGGGTTGACAGTTGGACTGGATGATCTTAGAGGTCTTTTCTGACCTTAATGATTCTGTGAGTCCAATGTCTTACACAACTACTCATCTGAAATGAGGAAGGCTGTTAAGAGGAGGGATGTTGGAACTATGTGATCTTAGAGGTCCCTTCTCACCCAGGTCGTCCTGGATTCTAAGATCTTCTATGCTTACCCCTTATGCTAAGCTCTCCTGGATGCTTAATGCTTATAGCTGAAATAGAAAACAGTGGCATGGGTTGTTGGTTATAAATCAGCCTGCCTTCCTGAGAAACGAGGTGGCAGTAATGCTCCCTAGGTACTGATGGATGACTTGTGAAGCTCTCAGCTGACAGTCAGAATTTGCAGAAGTTCTGGAAGTAAATTGTTATCCCAGTGGCTGTAGGAGGCAGAGAGAGGAGGAGAAACCCTGTTGTTGCCTTGAGGAAAAGGTAGTGAGGTGAGTTCTCATTGTCAGGTGTATAAGAGGACACTGCTGAAACTGATAAGAAAAAAAATCATTGGTCTGGGTTTAGTCTTCCTTCCAGAGAGCTGCTGTAAGGATCAGCCCTTGTTAACTCAGATACTTGATAAAAATGCTTGTTTAAAATGCTCTGCTCCAAAGCTCTGCCTTTATGAGAAAGCCAAGAAAAATCTCATTGCCAATAGACGTAATTCTTCCAGGTTTTAATGCTGACACTACAGAATGATCCCCCGTCTTTGGAAACTGGTGTGCAAGATAAAGAGATGCTGAAGAAGTATGGGAAATCTTTCAGGAAGATGATTTCATCGTGCCTACAGAAAGACCCCGAGAAAAGGTGAGAACCAATAACAAGGTCAACTGAGAAAAAAAAAAGACCCTCAAAATTCATTCTGTCTCTTTTTTTGGTACAATCTTTGCTTCTCTGGCCTTGTGAACACAGCAGTGTGTGGTAGCAATTTCTTTTGACTGTCCTTGTTTTTAAGCATTGATGTCCTGCATTGTGCCTGGCCAGGGCACATGTCTTTCATTTGGGTGAATGAGTGCATCCCAGTCCTGCTAGCAGAGGGCCCTCCTCCCCCTTACCACCTCTGACAGGTGACTGCAGTTCATGTTTTGTTTCTCCTCAGAACTGCTCTGTGTTTATAGATCAGGAGCTATGTGTTGGGCAATGTGTGCTTATTTGTGAAGCTTTGCAAATAAAGTTCTGAAAACTTGCCAGCGCAAAGAAAGCCTTCAGTGTAGTTTTGACTTGATTAATTCTAACTCATGTTTATTTCTATTGGGGGGGGGGGGGGGTGGAAACATCGGGAAAAACAGTGGCAAATTTTACCTAACATGTTTTCATCAATTATGCTTAAGTCTGCTGATGGCACTTTCAGTCCTCTTTGCAACTGCAGCCTGACTGCTCAGCAGTGGCAGAAATAGTGACAAGGATGTGGTGCATATGCTGTGGTTGGTTCCCAGGACAGCACTGTGTTGCTGTGTGATGGCACTGTCTGAAGCTGCACGAAGGTCTGCCTGGTCTGGTGCTGTTTAAAACACACAGCTCGTCACGTGGGAGAGCTCAGAAGTGTTCTTGTGGAGCACTGTCACAGCATTTACTGATCTCACCGAAGATGGTTAAGGGAGTGCTTGACCTGCATTAAAAATAGCATGCCTTGAAAATGCAAAGCAAAAAAAAAAATAGTAGTGTTTCCACAGGTCATTTCTTTTTTTTTAATATTTATACATCTTAATTTTCTTTTTTCTCCCTAAACAAGCTAATTCTGGAGATGTCCCTTCATAAAACACAAATCATAGAGATATTTTCCAGTTCCTTCCTGTGCTGGATCCTGGAACAAAGGCTTTTCGTGCACTGTGAGATGGGGGTCTCTCTCTCTTCTAACAATCTTTACATTTGAAATGCTAAAGGAGTCCAGTAGAGCTCTTGATAAATGCACATAGCACATTTTTTCCCCCAGCTTGATATTATTCTTTTTCATTTTTCAAGCATGTCCTATCCCTGCAGGTTAGAATGTGTGATTAGAATTAAACATAATTACTTTCAATCGTGGCATCCCCCATCTCTCTTCTCAAGCACCACTAACAACCACTGTAATCATCTTCACTTCGGGAGCAGGAGGTCTACATGTGAAGAGCAACCTGCAGAATCAGATATGTTTATGCAAGCGTGCAGGCTGTTAAAGAGAAGCTAGTGAATTGCTTTTAAATTATTCTTGCTCACTGTAACAAGGGCTCCCTTGCTATAAGATGAGTGAGTTCCCTGGCGTAGTCTGAAGTGAATGTTCTTTTTAAGTCAGGAATCACACGGTGTGGGCGGTCTGCAGTAGGATAAGTGTTGGGAGCTGCTGCTTTCTCACAGAGCTCTGAGTTTTTGGATAACTGACCTGACCGAGGGGGGTGGGTGTCTTTTACTTCTCAGTGTTTATCCTAAAGCATAACGTAAAGGGGGAGGAGCTCATGTAAGCTCGTAAAAGTGTCCCTGAAATAAGTCTGGCTCTTGCACGTGGCAGGTACTGCACTCCTTCAGCAGGTCTCAATTCTCAGCAGATTGCAGCTGTGATTCTGTCAGCTCGGCTGTAGGATTCAGGTTCAGCATGAAGAATGGGAACAGGGCTTTCTGCTGAGTGAACTCAGAATGTACTGGCACTTAAAAGAATGTTTGATTACACTGGGTGACTCCTAGGGCAGCTGTCCAGGAGGTGATGCCCTGAGGAGATGCAGCAACCTGTAAGACTTGAGTTGAAATAGAGCATTTATTGTGTTTTTTTTCTGCTTTTATTGACAGACCTACAGCAGCGGAGCTTTTAAGACACAAGTTTTTCACAAAAGCAAAGGTAAGGAAAATCTTGTGAAACTGATCTGTGCAGAGGCTGCGGAGAGGACTGGTCAGAAGGATGGTGAAAGCTTTACTGACACGAAAGTGAGCTGTTCCACTTAGGGCCAGAATAGCTGAATGAGTCGAATGGGTCATTGTGAGCAGATGTACTGAAATCTCTCTTCTGTACCTCCTTGTGCATGCTGCTGTTAGGATAAATTATTTCGTAATTCTTCAGTGTTTAAATGTCTTCCAGTGGGTCTGAGGATTTTTCCTTCCCTTGTAATGGTGCCATTCTGGCTGTGTGTCCAGCCATAAAGGTGTCTGGCACTAAATGGAGCTTACATTTTAGTGAACTCTATAAGCTGTCTGCATAAGTCTGTATGCAAAATGGTGAATAAGGCCCCCACTGTGTGGAAGGTCACCTCTGCTTTTTTACCCTGTGGGTGGAAAGTGAAAATCTTTTGATATAAAATAGCAGGAAACTCCCATGTGTGGCCATGAAGCAGGACTGCGTGCATATTTATCTGCTGGTACTTGACAGAGCATTGGAGAGTCAGCAGTTAATGACAGTAGGTCTCAGCTCCTGGATTAAGATGTGTAGAGTAGCTACATCTAGTTTATTTTGTTATCATGATGGGACTGTAGGCTGCTGACTTGTTTGCATCTTGTCTGCTTGGTGTCCAAAGTGACAGGGAGATGGCTTACGCATTGCTGACCTTTCTGTGCTTGGCTGGTGGCAGTTTTAGTTCATGTTGTACTTCATTGTGTATAAAATTGCCTTCGTGCTTTCACTGAACTGCTACAGAGTAACGTATTAGCATATGTGGAGATAGAAAATTAACATGATTGTGAATGAGGCAATACTTAAACCCAGAGGGATAATGCGTGCCAGTTAGTGCTCGATGTTAAATCGCCTTCATCCACTTGCCTCTGTCAACCTGACAGCTGTAACTTGAGGACAAGAAAGTCCAACTTCTACACGCTTACACTGAACCAAATGTAAAAAAACAGTTTATATAATGTAAGTATATTTTGATAATGCTGAAAGCAGCAGTGTATGTCTTAAGGAAATGTAATGCTGTTGTTCATTACAGCAGTTTCCCAGTATTTAACCTGTTGTGGCTGCTGCCTTTGCTTCCTCTCTCTACGTATTACATGTATGTTTTCCATCCTCTCTAACTGCTGCTGCCCCAATAGTGGGTCCCATTCTGCCTACATGTCAGGATTCTGCATCCTGGCCTGTCTGACATCTGAGATCTGCCTTTGGTGTAGGACAAGTATAAATGTAGGGGTAAGAAACAGCAGAGTGGCTCAACCCAGGTGCTGTAGTACCTGCAAAGAGATCATAAAACGTCTCAGCAAGTTATCAGATGCTGCTATGTACTAAGTACAGCTGTGTTCCCCAGTAAATCAGACAGGATTTTGTATAGCTGCTCTATTGTCAGTTTCTTATCATCTGCATAAGGAAAAATGCAACTACTAACTTAGGTTTTTAAGGTAAAACATCATATACTGTAGTACAAAGGAAGAAAGCACTAAGATTGTTCTTAGAGATGATCTCTTCTTGAGAGGAAAAGAGGTTGAAGCATACAGCAAACTATTTTATCAGAAGTTATTTTAAACAGCTTAATTAGCAGGGGCACTGAAGGAATCAAAGGATATTTCCAGAAATGTAAATGGTTTTTTTTCTTCTTTTTTTCTTTTTTGCAGAATAAAGAGTTTTTACAAGAGAAGATGCTACAGAGAGCACCAACAATTACAGAAAGATCCAAAAAGGTACTGCAAAGCTGCTGGGCTCTTGCTGTTATGGTTGTGCTAGTTATAATACTGCGTTATTGCAGTACAGTATTTTCTAGATCTAGCTAGATGCTTTATTAAACATTCGAATGCACTGACTGAAGATGCATTTCTTCTTTTAAAACAAAACAGCTCTAGAAACTGTCTGCTTGACCTGTCAGTTCTCTGTTGTTGTGCTGAACAGGTGAGGAGAGTCCCAGGATCCAGCGGACGTCTCCATAAGACTGAGGATGGCGGCTGGGAGTGGAGTGATGATGAACTAGATGAAGAAAGTGAGGAAGGCAGAGCAGCAATTTCACAGCTCAGGGTGGGTCCTCAGACTCCAATAGCTTTGTGTTGTTTTCTAACTGCAGTATGTTTAAATATCCCTGGCAAGGGTCAAGCCTTGTTTAAAGAATGATGCACAGTAAATTGTAGTCCCTTCCCTTGAGCTTGCAGCCAAACCAGAGAAAGCAGGTTTAAGTGCTTACTGATCTCTTTGCTGTAATCATTCTGGGGCACAGCTGGTCTCATTCAGGACTGCTGAGTGTAATTGAGAGCAGGAATTCAGATGGCTTCAGTGCTCCCAGCTTGGCATGCTAATTCACTTGAGCTAGGATATTCTTTGTTTTTAAGGCTGCTGATGGTTTGAGGTGCTTTCTTCTGGAAGTGTCTGGGTAGGTTTTGTCTCCAGGATGGAACTGGAATCAACGTGGCCTGTTCTTGTCTGAAATAGAATCTAGTTCTTTTAGTCTTGGTTACTCTGAGATCTATTAGACCCCAGTAGAATATCCCATGGCATCCTTGAAGTTGCAGGGAGGAATAGATCTAGCACTTGAAAATTCCCCTGAAAATAGACACCCCTCCCCACAATGCATGCAACCTAACCCCTAGGAATGAGAAATGCATGGTGACTACTTCAAGATTACAGTAAATTTGTCTTCCTCCCTCTAGCCAGCAGTGCAGAACTATCACTGTAGTGGCTTGCTTATGTTACACTATTTCCTTTTCAGGGCAGTGAGCAGCTTGAAGTGCATTTTAACAGCCCTGGAATTGAGTTCATGAGATTAGGAAGGATATCTAGAGGAAAATATTCAGTATGCAAAAAAAAAAGCAAACATTGGGTTTGAAGCATTTGTTCCTTATAGCAGCTTCCACTTCTCTCAACCTTCTCCTGGTGTGATCTCTGTAGAAATTCAGTACTTAAAGCCAGATTTTGTGCCTTTAGCATCTTTTGAAATGCATAGGTTTTTCAGGTTGCTGTTAGTGTAGTGATTCCATGTAATAGTTTGTGGCAGCAGCTGTGTGACTTTGAAGAGCTTGCTTTGTCCACTCTCTTGTACAGTTAAGAAGGATCTCTTGGTACCTGGTGGGTATTAGCTGAAATTCTTTATACTTTATAAGCTCAAATCTTTTAAGTCCCTCTAATGGTCTAAAATACAATGAGTTTGTAGGATGAAATACTGTAAAAGAGCCTAACTCTATTTCAGAGGTTAATTAGAACTTGCTCTATCTTGTCTCTAAGCTCAGAGTTCTATCAATTAATAGTGCTTGCTGTGTTTTGAACAGTACTTAATTGTTTCATTCTTTTTACACAGAAAAACTCATTTACATGCTTCTTTTCAAGTTACTTTTGTTTGTTTGTTTTTCTTGGAGCTTTGAGATATTTCCTTGGACTCCTGTATGTTCTCATCTCTCTAATTCGGGCCGTTCTTGACCTTCACTTTTAGGTCCTGGGTGTCTTTGCTCTGTGCAGCCCAAAGGGGAAAGACTGGGAATTGTGCACCTCTTGCATTCAATCCCCTTTTAAGATTTTGGTTTAAATTGTGAATGTTTTTTACGGTGTTATGGAGAACTGGTGTTAATCCTGTGTTCTGACCGTATTTCAGTGCCACAGGAATTCCACCTGCCTGCTGTCAGCCTTAGAGGATGACTTATCAGCTGGCTTTATTATGTCAGCTGAAGTACTTCTATCCTCTATAAAATCTTTACATAATTTTTTTTTTGTCAATTTCCACTTTACAGAAAAAAAACAAGGTGGATTTGATACGTCAGATGTGTGTTTTAGAAACGTGCTGCTGAGGTTGTACCTGAAAGCAGCCAAATAGTAATAAAAAAGTGTTCTGTGGGCGTGTATATTTAAGCACATCCCCCCAGTCATCCTCCTTGTGCCTTAAGTAAATGTATTCTAATGCTTGTCTTATTTCTGTTCTGCCTGTTCATGTTTTTTCCTTACTTCACCTCTGCTTGCCCTTTATCTGGGTTGGTTAGCTGCAGGGCAGGGCCTGTGTCCCACGCTTGTCTGTACAGTGTCTAGCACTGTGATCTTTTGGACAAGCTCTGAGTTATTTCTTGAGGCGCCTGGGTACTCTTGGTTATGAACTTTCTGCCTGAGAGAGCAGCACTAAAGCTGTGGCCCGCAGATGTGGAGCATTGCTATTTACCTCTGGGAGCAATGCCATATTTTTCATCTTTGCCTGGTGGCTGTCAGGTGAAGGCTTAACGTATCAAGATGGATTTCAGCCTTTACCCTTCCAGGTTGGATTTCAGCATTTACCTTTCCAGATGCATGCCTTCTTTTTCCTGACACTGTCTGCAATTAGTCACTGTGAAGGAGCTGCTCCTTCTCCTCCTGTCCAGATGGCTTTTTGCAAATTGCTGTTCTCAGAATAAGACCTTTTTCTCTAGTGAGATGCCTGTGGGTCATACATTACAAATTGTCCTGACCTGTATTGGTTATGTCAGTGGCTTTGGTTAGTGCATAAATTATCCCTAGTTTAGTGGCATGATGACTTCTGTTCTGTCAAACTCATACTGTGATATTAGCCTGTCTTTTAGGCACAAGGTGTAGAAGAACATTCATTTTGTTAATCCCAGCGTGGACCTATCTTATCTCTGTTCAGTAATTGGGCTTGTTAGAAGCTACAAATGCAGGCTATCTTAATTGCAGGGCTTTTCAGCAACACTTGGCAATTCCTTTCTGTCCATGTGCATTAACTGATGCTTGTTGTCTTTGTTTACTGATAAACAAAGATTGTACTGATCTTTGTTCTACTGCTGAACTTGTTCATAGCTGTCAGCTTTCTGCTCTGTCTCAGGGAGGGAGAGAATAGCATGAAGCAGAGTCCAAGGACAAGGAGAAAGAGGAAGAAGATTTTTCTATGAAGCACCACATATTATGCTGTTGGATTATTTTTGGCCAAGATGTTGTATGATTTAAGCAAGTTAGCTTGCAAACGAGTTCCCTAAAAACATGAAAAGGATGCATTTCTTAATGGAATCTTACAAAGCAGATCTCTTGCTTATCTTTTTCTGCAATATTTGGATAGCTCAGGATAGATTTTGCACAAGCAGTTTGATCTGATCTTGAGCGGTCTTCAAGAATACTTGATCTTGTTATTAGTTAACAGTCTGAGCATGTTATGTATTGTGCACCACTGTATGCCAGCTACAGCTCCTGAGACGTGACTGTGGGTTTATGAGTACTATAATACGATTAGAATGCCACCAAATTGTGGCTTTCATTTTGTTATACGTCTTAATATGTATACTTTAATTAAGTTTTATATGTTCAGTGCAACTCTGGCACGTCCTTCTGGTTGAGGGGTTTAATTTCTGTCAAGGCAGTGACAACCTTTTCTTGGTATTTTTTTTCAGTCTCCCAGAGTGAAGGAACCTGTACAGAATTCAGAGGTACGTATTAAATGCTAATGTCTTCCCAAAAATGGTTACTTCTTATTTCTGTTGTGAATTCATTGAGTAGGAAGCTCTGCTCAAAACTGTTGAATAAAACCTCTAGTAGTATTTGACTGTAAACAAAACTGAACTGTGATTTGTAATCTGCCTTCAGCTGTGTCCTGTGCTTTTTGCATTAGGCATATTAGTATATCTTATCTTTCAGTGATAGGGACTGCTAATCTCCTAGTGCATGTGCTATGTCTTTCCTTTCCCTTCCTCTGTGAGACTGCTTTGCCTCCAGAAATTAGTCGTGGGTTAGGCTGCCCTGTTCTACTTTCTTCTTTTCCCAAGGATTGGTTACAAAGGGAGATCTTAAGAAAGGCTACAGTTCTTGTGGTATAATTTTAAGCTAATTCTGAAATAAGAAATGAAACCATCATCCATTTGAGAGTAATTAATTCACTGTGATACATCCCTGAATACGTACTGTGGTTTGATGATCTAATACCCAGGCTTTAAGCATCCAAGGTGAGTTATGTTTCCTACAATTGGGTGAGTTGGAGGGCACACTGAAGAAGTGCCACCAAGTTTACAGTTCTTTGGCCATCGTGCTGAAACCAATTACTCTGTTTTGAGTAACTGGACTTAACAACAATGAAAAGATTAAACTTTAGCTCTCCTCTTGCTCTCCACAGTTAAACTGCATTTACATTTTTTTTTATAAAGGACTATCTTTAGTAAGTGCAGTTCCAAAGAGTTTTTTCTCTATGCTTTGCAGAAGTAGTGCTATGTATAAAAACAGTTTTCACTTGATTACCCAAGAGCTCTGATTCTGACATTTGTTTTACAAACTGATAAATTACTAGTAGATGCTGAAGTGCTTTGCAGCTAGTGGATTTGCTCTGCCCTGACTGTATGGCTACCAGGAAATATAAGTAGGCATCAGTTATGAGAACATCCTTTCCAGCTCCTCTTCCAAGCTGGGTTGTGGTCTTCATGCATCTAGTCTCACTAGCAGCAGTGCTAGAGTCCAAACCCTTGAGTTCTTCTCATTCAGGCACCTTTTTGCTTGCAGCTGTTCCCATCGACTGAGCCTCCAGGTCCTTCACTCAGTACTCCAGCACAGGCACCTACTCAACTACCTCAGGCTGCAGGACCAGCACCTGCACAACCTCAGGCTGCTGTACCCCCACCTAGTCAGGCTCCTCCAGCAGCCCCAGCCGCAGCTCAGGTAAGATCAGAAACCCTTTGTACCACCTTTCAGCTTTGCACTTCACCGTTCTGTTTGAGACCTGATGAAATGAAAGAAAGCCTTGAAAGGTGCTAGTCTGGAGTTGTGTGAGTGCTGCTGTTTACGTAGAAGTGACAGCTGGCCTGGTAGCTTGCAAAAGGAAGGCAGCCAGAGTGAGCTCAGCAGTTTTTTGTTCTTCTTCTGGTGAAACTTTCACTGTGGGTGAGCAGTGATTTATGTTTTCATGCTGTTAAGGGAGTGCAGTGTTTGCTCTGAGATGAGGTTAAAGGTAAGAAGGGAGAGTAGTTTCCGTGGCAGCTGCTTGTTCCTGGTGTTTGAGGATGTGCTGTGTTTTTAAGGTGCTGCTCAAACAGGTTCTGATTGTGTTTGCTTCAGCATCATTGCAGTCTGTGGGATAGGAGTGGAGGGAAAAATGAAGAAACTAGAATGTGTAGTTTCTCCAGGTATCTAGGGAGACAGGAGGCCTGGGTTGTGACAGTCTTCATAGTGGTCAAAAATAGCAGAAAAATTCTATTTTTAGGGAACTCTAAGTCCTGTGGTATTGTCTAGCACATACATTTCAAGCAGAGGGGGGAGAATGGGGAATTCAGAAGCTTGACGAGCCCGCGTTTAATTTCTAGCTGCATCTCAACAAATTATAGGTTTTAGCTCAATTAGATAGACATGCCAACTTTGGGAAGGAGCTCTAACTTAAGTTAAAAGGAGGAAAAAAGGCCAAACCAAACAGTTATGGAGATACTTGGAACGTTTCTTGTGGTTAAGCACTGTGGAGCCTGCCAGCCTCCTGAGTGATGGCACCTCTTTATAAAAGACACTAATGTTCGTGTTTGTTGATGGCAGAAGCTGTCTCTGTTGGATGGGTCCAAGGTAGCATCACTCACTGGCGGACCCGGAGGGAAGAAACTTGGCAGTTAGTCAGAAAAATAACTTAGGCTTGCTCCTTCCTAGAAACGTTTCATTATTTTTGTTTTAGAGAAAGTGAGAAGATACATGTATCGCTTCAGTGCAGTCAGCTCATGTTCCTGTTTACAAAACCTTTAGGATGGTGCATTAGTCATGAAACAAAAACAGCGGAGTCACATTCTTGGCCATGTTAAAAGTAGCTTTAACACTGAAATCAAACTCTTTCAAATCTCTCGGCCAGGATTTCATCCCTGGATTCTATGCTGCAGTTGAAACACCAGCAACAACGAAGGCCAGGACTCATCAGTTCAGTAAATTGATGTTGCCACATGGGCCTCAATTAATGTGTTTTTATTTGCAGTAGTGTAGGGTATCCTGTTCCCTGCCACTATGGCCATATAGCTTATTTACTGGTAGCTTGGCCTGAGTTGAACTTCATATCTCTGTGTGTTATGGTGTTCTTCCTTATAGCTTTCCTTTGGTTCTTGTAGCTGGTTCACTCCCTTTTTGCAGACCTCTGTGCTTTGTATGATCTGCTTGTTTTCACTGGTCAAACTTAACAGCTTCGGGAGCCCATGGTCAGTAGCTGTGAGCTGCATTGGTGGCAGAAGAGCACCAACAGATGGAGTAGAATACGATTCTGCAACAGAGGATGATTATTTTCTCTCATGAAAAGCAAATGATCTAGATGAAACAAAGAACGTGGTCGAGGCTTAAATTATCAGCTAGGCATTGTCTGGTTGCTGCAGATTTAATATCTTTGGCTCAGCATGTGCAGCACGGTTAATTTGCACAGAGAAAGAGTCATTGTCTTTTTTTTTTTTCAGTTAAAGTGGGTTTTTTGGTTGCTTTTATTTTGTGGAGTTTGATTAATAATTAGTCCTTTACTGGAAGTATCACAAGTGCTATAAAGATGGATCTTTCCTGCTGGAAATCTGCTGCTGAGCAAATAAAATGCTTTGACTGCAGGTACCAGTAATTACTCAGAACTAATTTAGAAGTGAAAATAGGTAGCTAGGTACTCCTGAAATCCCCAGTTTCACTAAGAAGTAATTGGGAGTATATGCTAATCTACCAATTATTTTTTTTTTCCCAAAGTACTCTTCATAATTGTATCACATTCTTAAGTCAGATGTTTGGGGCAGAGATGAAAGCACAGGAGGTCTTGAAGTGCCTGATGCGTGGAGGCACTTCACGGTGAGAATGAGTGCCTGAAAACCTTAATTTTTCAAGGCAAAGCAAGCACTTTCTTTATATTTAGCATCTACTCTGAAGTTTCCTGCTAATTTGACGTTTCTTGAAGTTGTGTAGTATTTCCTCTTTCAGAGACAATTGCAGAGAACATCCTGAATTACCGTTTAAGCATGGAGCTTTCCCATTTAATTCTGTCTTGATTTTCATTGTATTGTCAGGGCTCCAATCATGAGTTTAAACGTTTATTTTTATTTACAGTCGATTGAGGTTCTCTCTAGTTTTAATGCTAGAGAAAGGAAGCATTAGTCTGTTTTAAAATAGCATAATCCTATTGCAGGCCACACCTGCCCCCGCTGCAGCTCCGGTACAGGAAGATACGAAAGTCCCCATCAGCCTCGTACTGAGGTTAAGGTAAGGACACATAACTGGTCTGTTATCTCAAAGCGAGCCTTTGTAGACAGGGACGTTGGAAGAACTTCTTGTTGTGTGCCCTTCTAAGTTGAAAAGCTGTGGCCTCCTATTGTTTGTCAGCTTGGATTGCATTCATCTTCTGAAACTGGGACTGAGTAAAGCAGTTTTCATCTCATTTGCCTCCCCAGTTTGATAAGAACTAGATTGAAGAGGGTTTTGGTGCTTATATATGTGCCCTTTAACTCTGATAGTCTGGGAAGGAAGGAATTAGCTGGGTCCACTGAGAGAATCATGGTTCTGGGGATCTTGGCCATGTGCCTCAGTGGTTGGGTGATCCAACACAACTTCAGTCAGCGAGTTCTGAGCTTGAAGCACTTTTATCCAATTGAAGACATGCGTTCTGGTTCATGTCCCTGAAAGAGGCAGAAAAAGGGCTGTAAGTGCACTCCACCATCATTATGCATGTTAACGTTTCTCATTTAAGGAATCTGCCTGACTTCCATGGGCATCTTGGTTGCAGATGGGCACTGGATTGGTTGTTCCTGGGCAGGTGCATCCACAGAATAAGGCAGTGTTTGCTTCCTCTGAATGTTGTGCTTGAAGGATAAAGCTGCTCGTCACTGTGAGCTGCTGGCAGTGGAACAGTGTGGCCTTGTTCCAGGGAGTTGGCCCTTACCTATTGTGAATTTCAGCCCGCTCCATGCTTTGTGAAGTTGACAGGAATAGTGTTGAGGGCTCAGTTTCCAGATGCACAGCCAAGTGAACAGCTTTTTTTTCCTCTTAAAGGAGGAAGAGTATAGTGAACTCAGTTCCCTTCACAGCCCAACTCCTCAGTGGTAGCACAGCATTCTTCTGGGCATTGCAGTGAAATGTTCTCTTCCATATAAAATGTTCTTCTTTCCACAGGAATTCAAAGAAAGAGCTCAATGATATCCGATTTGAATTTACACCAGGGAGAGGTGAGCTGGTGTGGCACTCTGGTGCGTGAGGGTGGCTTTGTCAAAAGGGACCTTTTGTGGTTAGTACTGTTCAATTGTGTGTACGGAGACAGCATGACAGCATCTGCCTGAAGTGCCTTCCTAAAGGTATTCCAAGGCTTGCCTTATGATTGAGCAAGTGCTTGGAGCACTGCTGCTGGGAGGCCTCGTGTAAAACTGTTCTGAATGTGACTGAGGTACAGCCATTCGATGCATTTTAGCTTGGAGTCTGAAGGCGTAGCTCAGAGCTGTCTTACTGCAGTGCTGTAAGCTGCAGGCTGGTTGACATACAGAAGTCTGTATGTGCCTTCTGTGGCTTTTGATCCCATCTTGAAAACAAATAGCTAGAAGAGAATCCACCTGAGAACGCATCAATGCAGACATAAGTTTGCTGGGCTTTCCCCTTCCACGTGGAAGATTTGTCCCCCCACCAAGTTAGTGCACTGACACAACACCTTTTTATTGTGGAATGCACACACAACCCCAGCACTTGCGTATGTAAATGTCAGGCTTGCAGCAGATTGCCCTTTAAGCTGCTTCACTACACACTTGAGTGACACCTCTTCAGTAGGATGTATTTAATGTGTGCCCTGAATTGGGTGAATGGACTTTTCTTTACTCACTTCAAAGGGAACATCTCAGGTCTTTTGAGAAGCCTGAGTTTAGAATAGCCTCAGGATTTGCCCCAACAAGGGTAGGGGAAAAGAAGCAAGTCTGGAACTGCACAGTCAATCCAGCTCAGAAAACTGAATGCTTCTGGCTCAGTACAGGCAGCCCTTTCTATTCAGCATTAGTAAAACTGTACTTGAAATGCACGTCAGCAGCTGGTAGATACTGTCTCGTGTAAACAACATTTTTGCTGTTTGATTTTTGTACAAGCTTCCTCTAGATTCTGTGTGATACCTCTATCAGCTGGCCAGTTTCTTTTGTATAGTAACCAGTTCTTGTGTTTCTCCCCAACAGATACTGCTGATGGTGTATCTCAAGAACTAATTTCAGCAGGGCTTGTTGATGGCAGAGATCTGGTAATAGGTAATTAGCAATTGTTTCTTCTGCTCTGTTTCAGTCATTTCTGCGTCTTTAAATGTTCTGAGGAGTGGGTGCTAGGAGAGTTCTCTGCAGCCTCAATTCCTTACCCCAGTGGCTCTACAAAACTGCCATTAATTCCCCTGGCAGTTATGTACCTGATATATTTAGGCAACCTTTGGTTCACAAGAATAGGATCTTCTTGGAAAAATTACAAAGCAAGCGTTCCTGTAACGCAAAATGAAAGCTAATCAGTGCATTAACTGAATCGGTCTGATCTGACATAGACACTGCTAGATTGTTCTGCAAGCCTGTCCTGCTGACAGGTTCTGCACAAGAGAGGTCTGGGACTGGAATCAGCCAGGCTTTTTTGTTTTAAGGCAGACTGTGGGAGGAAATGTGAAGCACTATTGCATGCAATGCAGTTGGGCCAAGGCAACAGCGTGTGTTGCTGCTGCACTTCAAGTGTATATGAATAACTACCTCCAAGAGCAGTTTCCTAAATAAATGTGCCCGCCTTGTGCAGCAGGTGAGAGTTCAGACTGCTAACAGCACCCGTATATTTCAGCTACAGAAAGCAGAAATGTTCCTTCAGTGTCTGGAAAGGCTGCTAGTGTGAAAGCAAATGGATTTTCATGCACGTTTGGGAAGCTCGTTACTACTAATTACACTTTGAGTTAAAAAAGAAGTGTTCTTTCAAAAGAAGCATTGTAACGAAAATCTTTAGATTTAAATAAACTGAGTCTAATGGAGGCCTAAACTTTTTGTATCATTTTAAACTGCTCTAAGTTTGAGTAGTGTTTAGAGACCTTAAAAGTTTGGGACGTTTTTCTCTAGCCTGACCTAACATTTGCCCATCTTTCTTGTTGTGTGTGTGTGATTTCAGTTGCAGCTAATTTGCAGAAAATTGTGGAAGAGCCCCAAGCAAACAGATCCGTCACTTTCAAACTGGTATTTATTTCTGTTCCCTAATTGAACAAGCTGTCAGTTACAAAGATAAAGCATTGCATATAGATGCTTGTGGTGTCTACTGTGGGCATCTCATGTATGCACTTCAAATCCTCCTTTCCAAAGCTTCCTACTGGTTGCCTAACAGTAGGCAGTGCAGGCTCCCATCTTGTCCTCTGTCTGACCTGAGTTAAATGACTGTGTCAGATGATGTGCTGACACAGAGCTTCCCTTGCCCTGGCTAGTAAACATACCAGAATGTTGCAGAAAGGTATTTTCTGAGCCTGGAAGTTACACAGGTCTGTAAATGGCAGAAATATGTCAGGGCAGGTAAGTGGGCTGAGAAAGGCCAGTGATGCCGTGAAGGAAGAGGGTGTCGGAGAAGGAGGTGAAGGGGGATGGGGGAGAACCAAAAGCAGAGAAGACAGGCTAGAAGAGGAGAGATAACAGCAGGGATAGTGAAATGCATAGATAACTACGGTGACAGAACAAGGGTGTAACCATTTTATTGGCAGTGAAGCAGTAAATTGTGTTACTTTTGACCCTTTCTGTGAATAAGCTGGGTTTTTTTTCCTTCCGTGTTAGTGCATGTAGCCCTAGCCAGAGCAGATACTGGCAGAACTTCAGTCCCAGCTCTTCCTAGCTCAAAAAACCCCCACCACAAACAAACCAGAAACAACAAAGCTCAATTTTAACTTCGGGTGATGCTGGCTGCTGAAAGCAATGCAAAGCTGTCTTGTAACTGCTCCCTCCCTAAACTATGTCTGTTGTACCTCATAGTGATCCTGAGCATGGTGTGTATCACAAGGCAGAGCATGTGTGTTGCTATTCGGATCTCTGTTCCTTGTGTTCCAGGCATCTGGTGTCGAAGGCTCAGATATCCCCGATGATGGCAAACTTATAGGATTTGCACAGCTCAGCATCAGCTAAACAATGGCCCCAGGAGATGATTCCCAACAGAGAACCCACATGTGCATATTCGTAATGCTTCTGTTAGCCTAAAAAAAACCACTACTGCCAAAGAATTGAACTACAGCCCCCTTTCTAGAAGCTTTAACATTCTCCTCAATAGGATCACAAACCTTCCTGAGATTACTGATGGCGTTTACACCTTTTGTAAACAAGTCTCATGTTTTTGTATGTCATCTCAAAACATGCAGATCCAACATGTCATTGCCTGCATGTTCGTATTCTTATTGCCTTACTTTAAAGAAAAATACTACTGAGTACGAAGCGGGGGTTCCACTGCTCTGATGATCTCGCCTAAATGTTTGCTTACATGTGGTTTCATTTATATTTTTTTCACTTGCTATTTTTGCACAAGTTTTAATACCGAACAGATTTTTTTTTTTTCTTCTTTACCTGCTTCTCCTTCCAATCTGAAACACCAATGTACATGTGGCTTGGGTCACCTGGAGTGCTGAGAAATCTGCTTCTCTTCGGCTGTATTTTTAAACTGCTGGTTTGAATGCTTGCACCTGAGAAGGCAAGCCAAGTCTTAACCCACAGGAGGGAGAGCCTTCTTCCCTTGTTTGTGTTCTTGAGAAGTTCCTCGACTTCAGAGTGTTAGAAGTCAGCTTCCCTTTGTAAACTGCCTTAATTTTTATTTGCTATCATTCGGGTTCTCTCCACATGAGTGCCAGGTGTGGCATGAGGGCTGAACCTCTTCATTTACGTTAAGCAGTCCTTCCTCCAAACATGTCTTTCAGTCTACATCCTCAGCTGTAGTCTGCTCTTAGAGCAGAACAACGAGGCATTGCTCTCTGGAAACCGGTCTTGCAGATGATCAACAAACTCACCACTCACGCTCAGAGGGAGAGGAGATCCGCGTCACCGCGTCTGGAAAAGACGCACTTGGGACTGTTGTTGAGGCCCAGTCCGTTGTGCCTGGCTGTGCGAGTCCTCCCCGCCGTGTGTCCCAGTCCCTTGCAAACTGGTACCCGTGGAACCATCCCTGTCGTGACTTACAGCAATAAAGAACTGCCCGTAGAGCGGCGTCACTGGGCGAGCGAGCGCCGGGCTGTGTCCCTCCTGCACTGAGCGCTTGGGTCGTGGCCTTGGCGGTGCTCCGACCTCCGTGTCTGATCAGGATGTCACCGAAACCCTGTCACACCTACTTAGGTTTCCTTTCTACGTGGCGTTGAGTTGGAATTTCTACACAAATGGTATAAATTATACTCGGGAGTTTGATGAGAGACACTTGTAATGCGACGTGTGAAGAATAAATGGTGTTGGTTTCTTTTTTGTTCCTCTGCCGTTTCACAGTTGGCCTTTGTAACCGCTGTTGGCTCTGGAGTGTTTTCTACACAGAGATTGTAAGCCTGTAATTTAACACACAGATGGAAACGTGTTCGGTTTCCCTCGGCCACAAGCAATTCAGAAACAGTGTTTAAAGCAGAATGAGTGGGTTCACTTAGGACGTTTTTTTATTTCTTCTGATGAACAATCTATATTTATATATTTTTCTTGATGAGCAGCTGCGGAAGCTTCCTAAATTGTGCATGTTCTTTTTATACTGCCCTTGTCCCTTTTAGTCTGTAGGTGGGTAGTGGATATGTTCCCATAGGTGCTGCCAGGTGTCTGCAGCTGGTGAGTGAGAAGGAGGTGCAGAGGAGGAGGAAGGTGTGAGAGTGAGAGCACTGGGGTGCTGAGCAGAGGCTCTCAGCAGCTGAGGAAGTGGATGTCTGATGTTGGGGAGCTGGTGGTGGCTGGGCTTGGCTGAGTCTGTGCATGCACACGCGTGTGCCAACTCTCACGCTTCTTTGTGTTCCTTGACACAAAGCACTCCCAAAGGCTTCCCCCAGCAAGCTTCCTGGCGTGGGGATGAGCAGGCTGGAGTCCTGATTGTTCGTGTCACCCCACAGGAATCAGGAATGGTCTGGAAACCACTAGGGTGCCGAGATGAGGCAGTTTTGGTGCAGCATTGTTTTTTCCCTTCTGCCTGTTCGTTTGCGTCCTGGTGCTGAGAAATGTAGGACTTGAACTGCCCCAGTGGAACAATGCAGCCTCTATTTATTAAGTTATTCCCCACCTTCCCAAAGCCAGGACCGTAGAGGTGTGCTCACACTAACCCGAGGCTCCTTAGTGCTCTCTTGGAGAAAATAAGTAAGGAAAGAAACTGATGTCACTTGCTCTGTAGTTCTCCAGATGTTTTGGGTAGCAATCCGGAATTCTTACTCGGGCTCTCACAGTGCTAGACAGCTGTCTTTTCTGATGTCGTTCCAGTAAGTGCCAACGCTGTTCATAATTGTTTTCCAGTGTCATTATGAATTTGTTGGGTTGGTTTTTTGTTTGGTTTTTTTTTTTTTTTTTCTTTTGCGTGTGTGGGAATTTCTGATCCGAACCTGGAAGCAGGTGGCAATTTTAAGTTAGTTCCTCCTTTTAAGGGCGATGCTCTGTTGATGAAAACGGATCCTCTTCACAACGTTTGATGTATTGTAGATTATGATGAAAGATGTAAAATATTCAGGCTTTTTTTTTTTTTTTCCTTTTTTTTTTTTTTTTTTTTTTGACTTTGTATTTTACTGCATGTCTCTAATTTTTAATCAATAAAGAACAAATTGTCCATTGCCACGTGTTGGGTTTGTGGTTTACGTGTCGCTGGGGAAGGGTTTAGGGGTTTGAGGGGCATTGCATTACTTAGGCATTACTATGGGGTCTGTTACCCCTCCATCGCCATGTAAATGCAGTGCCCAGCCCAGGCTCTCTATTTTATCCATCATCAATATAAGGAAATCAAAGAATATCCCAAGTTGGGCTCCTGGGTGCTTTTGGGCACCTTTGGAGACTCCTTCTTACCTGAGGACAAATGCTGCTTCAGGGGTAGGCTGAACAGAGCTTCTTTCACATTTTCAGTCATCGTTTTGATGCATTTTGAGCTGAGGTTTTGACAAACCTGCCTGAAGCATCACCTCTGTATGTCTGATTTCTGCCAACCACGCGTGCCTTCCCCATAGCTCTGCACGCAGCCGTGCCGTGCTGTGGGGTGGCCCAGGAGGCATGGTCTCACCTGTGGCCACACAGGGAAGGAAGCTGCAGAAGGAAACGTGACTCCAACAGCTCCGAGTGCGGCCAGGCAGACACCTCACCTGCAGCTCTGCCATCCATTAGCACCGCTCCTTTTTCTCCCTTGGACTTCCATCAGCTCTGCAGGACGCCGTACTGTCTCAGCCTCTGAACTTTGCCTGAAGTGGACTGCTCAGCGTGGAGGTAGAAGCAGCACCTGCAGTTGACGTGGACGTGAATCCCCAGATCCACAGCAGAGATGTGCTCCAGGTCTCCCAGGAGGGATTCTCCATGCTTTCCCCGCTAACAGACACGGCGTGTTTGTGGGTTGGCACGTGATTAATGTATTACACCGTGTACTTAGGACAGGTGAAACATTGGGTGTCAGGTCTATCTGGAAGAGACATTACTTATTTGTTGTGCCTGCCTACGTCTGCAGAGTTTATCTTGAGATTAAACATTAATTCCAGCCCTCGGGAAGGTCTGTCCCAGCACTGTCCTCTTTCAGACTCAGCTCACGATGTCGGGCATTGGGGAGAATCTGAAAGCAGCCGGCGAATTCGGGCCGTTCCAGAGACGGCTGGTGCTGTTCTCCTTGGCTCCGTGCCTCAGCATGGCCTTCCACCAGTTCTGCCAGCTGTTCATGGTCGTGGACGTGCCTCATTACTGCAACACGGACTGGATCCGTGCTGTCGGCCCCAACCTGACTGAGGAAGAGCAGCTGAACCTCACCCTGCCCCGCAACGCGGACGGTGAGTACGAGCAGTGCTCCATGTACTCACCCGTGGACTGGGACCTGGACTCCATCGTGGCGTACGGCCTGAACACCACAGAGAAGTGCAGCAATGGCTGGGTGTACCCCACAGCACAGCAGCCGTCCCTGCTCACCGAGGTCTGTATCTCCTTGTGATGCTCTGGGGATGCAGGATGATGGGATGGGATGGGACAGGATGGGATGGGACGGGACGGGACGGGATGGGATGGGATGGGACGGGACGGGACGGGTGCATCTCTGTGCTGTAGGTTGGTTGGAGTGAAGCTAGCTGTAATGCAGCCGGGGTGAGATTTGCACCAGGTATTTTCTGGGGAGCCCTGGCTCTGTTGCTCAGATTGCAGCTGTGATCCTTGTGAGGTCGTGTGCAGGCAGAATGGGATCTTACTGTCCACTGGGGCGACTGGCAGAGAATCACAGACTTAAGGAATGATTGGATTGGAAGGGGCAATAAAGCCCATCCAGTTCCAGTCCCTGCTGTGAGCAGATTGACCTCCTACCAGCTCAGGCTGCCCAGGGCCCCATCCAGCCTGGCTGAGCACCTCCAGGGAGGGGACACACACAGCATTCTGGGCAGCAGTGTCTGCCAGAGACAATAGAGACTCACATCCTTAGGGATGGGATGTCTGCTCCCAGGAGCTACAGTGTGAGCCTGAGCAGCTAGACTGTGCCCCCTGGGACCAGAAGTGCTGCCCAGTTGCAAAAGCATCTGTTTCCTTCTTCCAGTTTGACCTCGTGTGTGACAGGAGGAACCTGAATGACATCTCACAGTCTGTCTATATGCTGGGAATGTTCCTGGGAGCCATGATCTTTGGGATCCTCAGTGACAGGTGAGGAGACGGCAGCAAATTCCCACTCTCTGTGCCAAAATAGCAATGTGTAGGGCAGTGCAATGCTCCAGTCCCTGGTTGGCCACAACACCCCGTGTATTTTGTCACTGGCTGTCACAAAATTTTAGTGACCCTGGCCAGAGTCCTCGGATCTTGTGAAGTCATGGCCAGCAGGATGGTCCAACGCTGTGTGCTTTGTGTGGGAACTAGGAAAACACTGATCTTTGTTGCCCTCACGAGAGTGGACATGTGAATGGCTCCCAGATTGCAGTATACCCTTTGGGTTCTTCCCTATGGTGTCTCCCTGGATTATAAAATCACAGAATTCTCTTAGTTGGAGGGACCTTTAAAAGCCATCTAGTCCAACCCCCCTGCAATGAACAGGGACATCTGCAACTATAAGAGGTGCTCAGAGCTGTATCCAGCCTGACCCTGAATGTCTGCAGGGATGGGGCATCCACTGCCTCTCTGGGCAGAGAGCCGTCTCCAGGAGAAGATACCAGCTGTCTTTTTCTTCCTCCATAGGTTTGGCCGTCGGCCAGTCCTCTTGATCTCCCTCCTCCTCGAGGGCTTGTTTGGTGTAGCAATCACCTTTGTGCCTCATTTCTACGTATACTTGGCCTTCAGATGTGTCGTGGGGGCTTCAGTGTCGGGGATCATGATGACCTTACTGGCCCTAGGTGAGTAGAATGCCCTGAAGCAGATAGTTGTGGTTGCCCAGGGTGCAGTGGAAGAGGTCTGCAAGGAAACAAAAAGTCATCCAGCACACCCTGAAAAACTCTCTCCCAAAAGAATGGCTTGTGTTTTAATGTGGCCCCATGCAGTGACCCAGGCTGGTGTATTTTACCTTTCTTCCTTAAGGCTGAGAGGACAGCGTGGGGATAAGTGGAGTAGATGACTTTAAGTCTTCATTCTTTCCAGCTACGGAATGGGTTGGTGTCTCCCATCGACCAAGGGCAGTTCTTCTTTCTCACTGCTGTTTTGCTACTGGACAAATGATTTTGGCTGGCTTGAGTTACGGCATTCGTAACTGGAGGTTGCTGCAAATTGTAGGATCCGCTCCTATATTTATCCTTTTCGTCTTCATCTGGTAAGTGTCAGGTGGGCAGTGAGCTCCTTGCAAACATGACACGTGCTAGGGGGGCTTCAGCACAGCTCAGCGCATCTCCTTGAGATGTGCACCACTGAGAGCAGCAGCTGCTTTCATTCGGGTCCTCAACTGTGACCTCAGTGGCCTAGAAGAAGGGCTGGGAAGCCTGAGCTGAAGCTGTGTTTGGATCCCTCCATCACACCTCCCGTTTGTTGCTGGATCCGGTGGCAGGGGGATGACCTGTGAGGAAGCTCAGCAGATCACAGTGGAGTTTTGTGCTCTCATCTCCTTGGCAGGGTGCTACCAGAGTCAGCTCGCTGGCTGGTGACAAAAGGCAAAATAGAAGAAGCCAAGAAGTACCTTAAGAAGGCAGCATCCGTCAACAAACGCACCATTCCTCCAGAACTGCTCAACCAGGTACCAGCAGTGCCATACCTTGTAGACCCCAGAGACCTGCCCTAGGCTGCAAGCACAATTAAGCCAGTAAATAAAGACCTGGGAAGGAGCTGGTGTTTCCAGTTCAGAAAAGATCTGTCAAAGATTTGGGGACATTCAGTAAAGAGCTTTCCATGTACATGGGGGACCATTCAGTGGTGGGTGATGGTTAATTACAGCTTGAGCTGACACAAGACAAGGTCAGGGAGGAGGCACAGCTTCTGCTGAGGCTCAGCCTGCAGCATTTCTGGAGTTCACTGTGGCAAAAAGAAAGGAGGAATCAAAATCCTCCCCTTAACTTTTCTGCAGTGAGGACGGTTGAGGTTGAGCATGAGATCCCTGCTCTGATTTTCCATGCCTCAATGTTTGAAGAGGTGGTTATCCACCATCCCAACCCCAGCACCATACACCAGTATAACGTGCATCCCAAGGAACCCCTCTGATTCTTAACACCCAGTCCCCAGGTACAAGAGCCCAGCCCCACTGGGCTGCCATCCCTCCCAGTACAGCTTTGGTCACAAACGTGCCCTGCTGGGGTTGTCCTGTGTCTTCTGCTGGGAAAAGAGCTATCCGTGAGTTTCCTTTGTCTGCTCTGACTCTCTGTCTCTCTGAATGTTGAAGCTGAAGTGTGAGGTCCAGACCAAGTCTGGAAGTATTCTGGATCTCCTTCGGAAGAAGCACCTCCTGAAGGTGACTTTAATCATGTCGTGTGCCTGGTAAGTCATCCCTTGGTTCCTCATTTCCTAACTTCCATGTGAAGAGAAGGACTGGATGGTTACTCATAAATGTAAATTCACCTTGTGTCGTTTTGGGATGATTTTGTTTGTTACATCTGTTTTAAGTTACTGAAGATGTAATGCAGCATGTGTGAAAGATTGAACTGTCCCTGCTTTGGCAGCCCTTGTGTGCTGGTCTGGTTTCATGTTCCTTGGAAACCCCAGGGCATGGTTAAAATGTGGTCAGATGATATCAACATTGTATTTACTCACACATGATCTGTATGCTTAGTGCTACTCTGCTCGGTTTTCAGGTTTGTTAACAGCCTTGTGTACTATGGTTTGAGTCTGAACGTGACTAATTTTGGTCTGGACATCTACCTGACACAGCTTGCATTTGGAGCAGTGGAAATCCCAGGCCGTGTTGGTTGTATCTTCATGCTACAGTGGTTTGGGAGGAAGAAATCCCAGGGTGGTTTCCTTCTGCTGAGTGGCCTTGTGTGTCTGATACTCACTGTCATCCCTGAAGGTGAACAACCTCACCTTGTCTTGAGACTGTAGATTTCTGAGGCAGGAAGCAACCAAGCCCCGACCTTTCCCTTTATAGTGCAGGTGCCATCGTCCCAACCAGGCTGGCTGCAGTTCCACGTATCTGTCAGGGTTAATCTGAACCTGATACCATGGCTGCAAAAGACTTGGTCACGTACCCAAGGCCCACTCTGATGAGAAAAGGTTTGCCTGCTGACTGACAGGAGAAAGTAGAGCTGAGTCCATTGGGCTCAACTGGCAGAGCTGACCTCTGTGCAGGTTGGTGGGGAAATGAGAGGGATGCAGGGTGCTGATGGTGGCCCCCAGAGTAGAGCTGCTCCACAGTTCATGTTCAGACACAGTGGTGATGGCTTCCTTCAGGCAACACGGTTGTCAGCATGAGTCCCCAGCTGTCATCCTGCAGGGGTGCTAGCCACCAATCCTGCAGCAGTAATCTTCTTTCTTCCCTTCTCCTCCTCCTCTTTCTCCCCTTCCCCTTCTCTTTCTCCCCTTCCCCTTCTCTTTCTCCCCTTCCCCTGCTCTTTCTCCCCTTCCCCTGCTCTTTCTCCCCTTCCCCTTCTCTTTCTCCCCTTCCCTTTCTCTTTCTCTCCTTCTCTTTCTTCCCTTCCCCATCTCTTTCTTCCTTCCCCTTCTCTCTCCTCAGACCAGCCCGTGGTGATCACCGTCCTGGCCACCATTGGCAAGTTCACAGCCTCAGCCTCATTCTCCTCCGCCTACGTCTATACTGCAGAGCTCTTCCCCACCATCATCAGGTGAGGTTTCCCCATGCTTTTATGGCTTCCCTCCAGCACGGATAGCCCTCATTGCACGAGTACCAGTCGCAGCAATCTGCCATGGATAGTGGCGGTGGTGATGGTGGGACAAGAGCCCAGCTGGGCCCACAGCTGTGGTTGGTTTCTGTCACAGGGCAGGAAGGAGGTGCCCTGGCCATCTCCATGGTCTGTCCCCTGAACGAGGCATTACAAACATGGCCTAGGAGGAAAGCACAGGAGTGTATCTCTCACCATCGCTCACTCCCGCAGGCAGAGCGGTGTGGGGCTGTGCTCGATGGTGGCGAGGGTGGCAGGGATCATCGCCCCACTGATCTTCCTCCTGGAACAGTACCACCGGGTCATCCCCATGGCCATCTATGGAGGTACCACCGTGCTTGGGGGGCTGCTCTGCTTCCTGCTCCCTGAGACCCGTGGCGTTGAACTGGCAGATGGAACAGAGGGTGGCCAGCCCGTGGCAGTGGTGAGTGGTTGGCAGCCCCCATGCTGCCTCCTCTTGGTCAGAAGGGAAAAGGGGGACCACAGAATGGCCCTTTGGCATTGTGTGGGCAGGGAGTAATAGCATCTTTGTGGACAGCTTACAGTGATTAGAAGGCAAGGAGTTGGAATTCCCCACTAAGATGGATGAGTAGGGTGCTGGTGGTGATCTGCCCGTTACCCAACCCAAAAAGGTGTCTCAGGTCCATGGCAATCATCGCTTCACTCCTGTCTGTGTACTGGAAGGGCTCCAGGAGTGGTGGGTGCTTCCCTTGGCTCTCCCTGCCCTTCCCAAGAAAAAACCCATGCCTTTTCACCTTGCTCTTCAGCTTTCATCATGGCGTAGATCCCAGATCCCCATTCACCACTGGGCATGGTGGAATTGCACCGCAGTACTTCTGTTAGGGGAAGGGGATCCACCAGTGGTCATAGAGAGGCTGATGTATGATAAGTCAGATTGCTAAAGGCTGCGTGTCATTCACCTAATTGGAGGAAACTGTCTTTGAATCATACCGTGCCATTCTGTTAATTTTTTTTCTGTTTCGTTAGGTTCATGAAAATGCCAGCAGCAGCTCTGAAAAAGGACATGTGAAAGTAAAAGATGGTGGCCAAGTCAATGAGAACACAAAGAACACTTACTTCTAGGTGGACCTACAAGCAGCTGTAATTAAAGGCCACTTCACACTGCAGCACTGCTGAGGACAGTCAGGGTCTCCATTTACGGTACCTCTCCCACTCAAGCAGTCACTGCCAGTTCTTGCCTTTCTTTGTCTTTTTTGCCTTCATGTATTTTTCTCTATAGCTTCTCCTCGGGCACTGCATGCTTTCTCATGTTCAACAGTGCTCTTGCTGGAAAAAATGCTTTTAGGTTAAGGAAAAAAGAGAGAAGTCTGAAGCCAGAACGGGTGGGATATTTTCTCTTTCCCATTCCTGCCCCATCTCCAAGAACATGTGACTGTAAAGTGAGACACCTGCCAGAGCACTGAATAAACCAGCAAAGTACTGTGTTCAGTGAGGAGAAAGGCAGCACAGATTCAGCACTGAAAACCCTCTCAGAATTACTAGAGGGATTTCTCTTGACTGTCTAGCGTGGTCTTCTCACCCTCTTTACAAAGTGCTCCTTTAAGTTTTATTGTTTTATTTAAGATTTGAAATAATCAGCTGAGGAAAAAGAGGATATGATAGAAGAAGCAGCAAACAGCGAGCAAGGACATCTATAAGGCAGCAGAGTGCCTTGGTGCTGGTGGCTTTGAATGGAAGTGTACTGATGTGTTCTGTTGGGCTGTTGTGGATGAACCACATTAATTTATGTGTCATGAGAAACTGAGAGATGTTGTGGCACTTTATTTCTTAGAACTGTCAGATCTCTTCTCTTCTCTTCTCTTCTCTTCTCTTCTCTTCTCTTCTCTTCTCTTCTCTTCTCTTCTCTTCTCTTCTCTTCTCTTCTCTTCTCTTCTCTTCTCTTCTCTTCTTTCTCTTCTCTTCTCTTCTTTCTCTTCTCTCTATAAACTTATATATTTTAATGGTTTAAAAGCACTTTTGCATTATATTAGGAAGAAAAAGTATGTTCCATTCCTGTTCTCCCACTCCTTTGATTTCTTGTCCCACAAGACAACTTCCTTTTACCACTGTCTTGGCACATACGAAGCCCGAAAATTATACAGTGGTGGTGCTACAGCATTGACTGTGTACAGCTGAAAGGCTTATTTGTTTCTGGTAATGCTGAGAAATCTTTAGATGAGGCAATATTTCTTCCTCTTGTCATACCTACATGTTTTCCTTGGACCAAAGTATCCTACAGTTGTGTGGTTTGCTGAAGACAACATTCTAGATAAAATCAGCAGTGTCCCACCAGGAGGGACTGGCTCTGGTGTGGCTCTGGTGTTATCTCTCTGCTGCACAACTGGTCAGGGGATTTGATGCCTGAATATGGAAGTGATCCACCTTTTATTGAGAACACTCTTTGCTTTGCAAAGGCTGGTGGCTGCCTCTGTCAGGCTGCTATGGAAAATAAGGGGATGAAAGTGAAAGTTGAGAGAAGAGCTTGGAGTAAAGCGCACAGTTATGAAGTGAATCATGGCTTCATCTTTCACGAAGCCTTCTCTGAGACAGTCTGTTTCAGTTCACTTCATAAATAAAGCTGTCCAGGCACACTTGATGTACTTCTGTGTCCGTATCATTCATGCTTCTCATAAGCTGCAGATCCATTTTGTCTCCTTTTCCCCAGAAAACTGCACCTTGTTAGTGTGAAGACCACTAGATGTTTACTTCTTTGCTGAAGAGCACCTGAATAGTTTGACTGATGGTGTTTTGCACCGCTCATCAGGAATTGGAGGCTGTCCAAGGGAGTTGCTGTGTTTAATGTCATTGCTAGCTGGTCTACACATTGTCCTGCACAGTAACAAATAGACAGGGCACACTCAAGTTAGAAGAGCTTCTGTAACGCAGCAGACTTTTGCATGAATATAGTGGGATGTTATGGTCTCACATCATGGTGAGGTCATGGGCAAAGGGTAAAAAGTGCCTGAGGTGACCTGAAGGGATAACTGGGGGAAACAGGATGACCCCATTGTCAGGTGGAGGGAGTGAGAAGGCTGAAGGAGAGCTAAGGACAAAATGGAGCAGCAGGTGCAAAGCCTCGGTGGAAGGGTTTGTGAAACCATGATGGGAGGGCCGACTGTGAGAAGGTGCTGAACTATACCACAGAACTTGTGAGTGGCTGAAGGGTGTGCAAAGATAGATCAGTGAATGACCAATTTGGACAGATCTTGTGAACTTACAGTCTCTGCGTAGAAAACACTGCAGAGCCAACAGCAGTTACAAAGGCCAACTGTGATACGGCAGAGGAACAAAAAAGAAACCAACACCATTTATTCTTCACACATTGCATTACAAGTGTCTCTCATCAAACTCCCGAGTATAATTTATACCATTCGTGTAGAAATTCCAACTCAACACCACGTAGAAAGAAAACCTAAGTAGGTGTGACAGGGTTTCGGTGACATCCTGATCAGACACGGAGGTCGAAGCACCGCCAAGGCCACGACCCAAGTGCTCAGTACAGGAGGGACACAGCCCGGCGCTCGCTCGCCCAGTGACGCCGCTCTACGGGCAGTTCTTTATTGCTGTAAGTCACGACAGGGATGGTTCCACGGGTACCAGTTTGCAAGGGACTGGGACACACGGCGGGGAGGACTCGCACAGCCAGGCACAACGGACTGGGCCTCAACAACAGTCCCAGGTGCATCTTTTCCAGACACGGTGACGCGGATCTCTTCTCCCTCTGAGCGTGAGTGGTGAGTTTGTTGATCATCAGCAAGACCGGTTTCCAGACAGCAATGCCTCATTGTTCTGCTCTAAGAGCAGATTCGGTTAGAGTAGACCTTCGGTATCTGTTTTTCTGTTCATCCCTTGCTTTCTGAACATCTTTAGATATTTTTCTCTGAGTTTATTCCTTTCTCTTCACTCTCTGTCTTGGACAAGGTGTGCAACGTGCTTCTGGAGACATGAAGGAGAGAGGAAGAAATCATATTGCAACCACTCTGGCCCTTAAATTGTCACATTTGGATTTTTTGCTTTAAATGTAGGGCTCCGAGCACTCACCTCTTTTGAGACTTATCTGTTACCGTGTCATCTGTCAGTTCGACCTTGCTTGTCTCAGGGAGCAGGAAGCACAGCAGCCCCCCCAGCATGGTGGCACTGCCATAGGTGGCCATGGGGATGGCGTGGTGGTACTGCTCCAAGAGAAGGATGAGCGGGGCGATGATCCCTGCCACCCGCGCTGCCATCGAACACAGCCCCACACCACTCTGCCTGTGGGAGCAAGGGGGAAGCAGAAGATGTAGGCTGGGCTCAGCCCTACAGAAGAGCAGTGCTACTCTATGAGGGGATGCGAGGGGCAGTCATGGTGGCTATGTCTTGGTGTCTACTTCTTCCCCCTTCACCACCCACACCCAATTTGGAGTGCACATCCCTCTGTCCTCCCACTAGCATGCAAAGCCATAATGTATGGGGCTACCTCACCTGACAATGGTGGGGAAAAGCTCTGCAGCATAGACATAGGAGGTGGAGAAGGAGGCACAAGAGGCAAACTTGCCGATGACAGCCAGGACGGTGATTGCCACAGCCTGTTCTGAAGGGAAGAGAAGAGAACACTTCTGTGATGCCAATAGAGAAGGTTCAAACAGGACCTTGGGTCTCTGCAGTTGGGCTTCTTGGAAAGAGTGGTAATGCATTGGAACAGGCTGCCCATGGAGGTTTGAAGAAACATGGAGATGTGGCACATTGTGTAGAGCAGTCACAGGCATGGGTGGGTGATTAGATCAGATGATCTTAGTGATCTTTCCAATCTTTATGATTCTGTGAATCTACGATTCAGTAGCTTGAAAGCATCTTGCAAACCTGCCTTACCTGCATCGCCAGCTTAACAACAGGGGCAAAGGTTCACTGTGCAGGGAAAGTGTAGTTAGATATGGGGAGACAGGTTCTGAAAGGAGATAAAAAGAGCTGTGGCTCTTCCTTGAGTTGAGAAGAGATTGTTTACCTTCAGGGATGCCAACAATGATGAGACACATCAGGCCAGCCAGCAGCAGGAGAACAGCTTGGGTTTTTTTCCTCCCAAACCATTTCAGCAGGTAAATGCATACAATGCGTCCTGGTAACTCCACTACTCCAAAAGCAAGTTGTGTCAGATAGATGTCAAGACCAAAGCCTGTCACATTAAGGCTCAAACCGTAGTAGACTAGACTATCCATAAACCTGAAATTCAGTGGAATAGAGTAGGTAATCAGATGACTTTTTATGGAGTAACCCTGAAGACCTTCTCTTCACATGGAAGTTAGGAAATGAGGAACCAAGGGATGACTTACCAGGCACACGACATGATTAAAGTCACCTTCAGGAGGTGCTTCTTCCGAAGGAGATCCAGAATACTTCCAGACTTGGTCTGGACCTCACACTTCAGCTTCAACATTCAGAGAGACAGAGAGTCAGAGCAGACAAAGGAAACTCACGGATAGCTCTTTTCCCAGCAGAAGACACAGGACAACCCCAGCAGGGCACGTTTGTGACCAAAGCTGTACTGGGAGGGATAGCAGCCCAGTGGGGCTGGGCTCTTGTACCTGGGGACTGGGTGTTAAGAATCAGAGGGGTTCCTTGGGATGCACATTTTGCTGGTGTATGGTGCTGGGGCTGGGATGGTGGATAACCACCTCTCCAAACATTGAGGCATGGAAAATCAGAGCAGGGATCTCATGCTCAACCTCAACCGTCCTCACTGCAGAAAAGTTAAGGGGAGGATTTTGATTCTTCCTTTCTTTCTGCCACAGTGAACTCCAGAAATGCTGCAGGCTGAGCCTCAGCAGAAGCAGTGCCTCCTCCCTGACCTTGTCTTCTGTCAGCTGAAGCTGTAATTAACCATCACCCACCACTGAATGGTCCCCCATGTACATGGAAAGCTCTTTACTGAATGTCCCCAAATCTTTGACAGATCTTTTCTGAACTGGAAACACCAGCTCCTTCCCAGGTCTTTATTTACTGGCTTAATTGTGCTTGCAGCCTAGGGCAGGTCTCTGGGGTCTACAAGGCATGGCACTGCTGGTACCTGGTCAAGCAGTTCTGGAGGAATGGTGCGTTTGTTGATGGATGCTGCCTTCTTAAGGTACTTCTTGGCTTCTTCTATTTTGCCTTTTGTCACCAGCCAGCGAGGTGACTCTGGTAGCACCCTGCCAAGGAGATGAGAGCACAAAACCCCGCTGTGACCTGCTGAGCTTCCTCACAGGTCGTCCCCTTGCCACCAGATCCAGCAACAAATGGGAGGTGTGATGGAGAAATCCAAACACAGCTTCAGCTCAGGCTTCCCAGCCCTTCTTCTAGGCCACTGAGGTCACAGTTGAGGACCCGAATGAAAGCAGCTGCTGCTCTCAGTGGTGCACATCTCAAGGAGATGTGCTGAGCTGTGCTGAAGCCCCCCCAGCACACGTCATGTTTGCAAGGAGCTCACTGCCCACCTGACACTTACCAGAAGTAGAAGAAAAGGGCAAACATAGGAGCAGTTCCTGCAATTTGCAGCAACCTCCAGTTACGAATGCCGTAACTCAAGCCAGCCAAGACCAGTTGTCCAAGGGCTAAAAAGCAGTGAGTTATAAGCACTGCCATCGGTCGATGGGAGACATCAACCCATTCCGTAGCTGGAAAGAACAATGTAGATTCAGTGTCACTGTAAATGATTTCCCCTTCTTCTAGCAGTGTATCTCCCCTGGGGAAGAGCTCTACAGGAGTCTGGAGAACAGCAGTAATACCTCCAGGACATTGTCAATGACATGTTTGATATGGCCTCACACAATGGAGACACTGTGGGTGGCTCTGCACATTCTTGTCAAGGACTCACAGCATCTTCTGTGTTGGCTGTGCAGTCTGTGTAATGCCCCCCTCTCCCCCCCATAGTTTCCATGCCTCTTTCTTTAGACCTCATTCTAGAGAATGGCTCATCTAGGTCATGTTCTGGGAGAGGAGGACCTGGTCCATCACAGAGCCTTACTTTGAGAGAGAGGCCTTTAAGGTGTCCAGGGCTATCTTTTATGTCCCTTTTTGTATTGCATCTTTGAGAGGCCTCATCAATCGACCTCACACCAAGGGCAGCCTACTCACCTAAGGGCAAGGTAGTAATCAGAATTCCTGACACAGCAGTTGCCATGATACATCTGAAGACTATGTATACAGTGAAATTGGGCAGAAAGGCAATTGCCAAACCGAACAAAGTCTGGCCGAGCATGCTGATCAGAAGGACTGGCCGGCGGCCGATCCTGCAGAGAAGAGGGAAGGCATAATTGGTATCTGGGGAGACCCCATGGGTATGGGGGAGAACCCAGAGGAATACACCGTGATTTGGGAGCCGTGTGAACAAAGCTCCTTGACTCAGGAAGGAGCAGACAGGAAAAGGAGCCTCTCCACTTCTGAACAGATGTGGTGCCAGCAAAGGTTAAAGTTGCTTCCAAAGTACCACACCCTTGGAAAGCCTCCACATCATGTTCAGTGAGTGCAAGGAGGATCAGACTGAAACTGAAACAGGCTGTAGTACTGGTTCAGCTCTGAAATGCTCGGTACACAGACTGCACCTTTCATGATCCCTGTGTGGCCCTAGGCTCCCATAAGCTGAGGACTTTGGCCAGGGTCATCATAAGCAGAGCTACAGAAAGGAAGCACATGTGCTTTGGTTAACAGTTGAAGGTACCCAAATACAGGTCTCTGGAATCCTTGGGTAGCTGAGATGCCAATTAGGACTGGATTTGTGGTTGCTAAGCAGCCCCCCACCTCTGTAAGGCTGTATCTCCCATTAACTGTCAGATATCTATGGACAACTGAGATGCTATTGCTCAGGCAGTTCTGTGGAGGAGGTATTTCTTAATCCATCATTTATTAATGAATGCATGGGCATCCTGAAGTCTCAGTGAAGCTGTTTGTGGGTGCCAGGCAGTAACTCTAGGCAGGTATTCGTGTCTCCTCACCTGTCACTAAGTGGTCCGAAGATGATAGATCCTACGAGAAGCCCCGCCATGAAGACAGACTGGGAGATGTCACCCAGGTCCTCCCTGTCGCACACAAGGTCAAACTGGAGGAAGGAAAAACAGCTGCTTTTGCTCTTGACTGGTCCAAGTTTCTCAGGATGGGCAGCACTCTGGTCCCAGGTGGACACAGGAACTGTGTGCCCAGTTGGGCTCTCGCTATAGTCCCTGGGAGCAGAGATCCCACTCCCAAAGGTATGAGTCTCTAATTCTGTACGTGAACTGAACAAGTTGAATATGGGACAGATCCATTGGGAACTCAAAGGTGCCTGAAGCACTGGGACCTGCAGGACTCTCTCCAGCCTGGGCACATCAAAGGAACCTCCTGGCTGGGAGGTTATGCTTAAAGTAGGACCTTGGGACAGGAGTCTCAGCACTTTGCTTCTCTGGCTGCAGGCGCAGGACAGGCTGGGGAGGGAGAGAGGGAGGGAGGAAGACTGGAGAGCAGCAGAGAACACAGAGAAGGTGTTGGAGCTGGGAGTGAAGAAAAAGGAAGGGAGGAATGAGGAAGAGTGAACAGAGGTTCAGACAGGGAGAAGTTGAGGGTGTCAGCAAACAGGAGCCATTGCTCATCTTCATGGCCTGAAGGTCATCTTGCCCAAGCCCTGAAGTCTCTGGAGGCCCCGGTAAACTCAACGACAAGTAAAGCTCTTGGAAGGTAAATGTCTTTCAAGGGGACAGGGATGTAAAGGAGGATCACGCAGAAGGATAGCAAAAACTGTGGCAGGGAGACAGAAAAGATCCCTCCAGAAAAATACATCGCCAGTTAGCTGGATGCTGAAAAGAAGATCTGTGGTGAGCACTGTGTCTTCTTCACCCAACCTACAGTGTGAGATGCTCCCATCCCATCCCATCCCATCCCATCCCATCCCATCCCATCCCATCCCATCCCATCCCATCCCATCCCATCCCATCCCATCCCATCCCATCCCATCATCCTGCATCCCCAGAGCATCACAAGGAGATACAGACCTCGGTGAGCAGGGACGGCTGCTGTGCTGTGGGGTACACCCAGCCATTGCTGCACTTCTCCGTGGTGTTCAGGCCGTACGCCACGATGGAGTCCAGGTCCCAGTCCACGGGTGAGTACATGGAGCACTGCTCGTACTCACCGTCCGCGTTGCGGGGCAGGGTGAGGTTCAGCTGCTCTTCCTCAGTCAGGTTGGGGCCGACAGCACGGATCCAGTCCGTGTTGCAGTAATGAGGCACGTCCACAACCATGAACACTTGGCCAACCATTTGGAAAGGATTAAGAAGTAGTGGGAGAGAGAGCAACAGCACCAGCAGTTTCTGATAGAGGCAAAACTCCCCCACAGCACTTAACAAATCGCTGAACTCGACCATGGTGACTACCTCTATGGCCAGGCTACTGCGGAGTCTGTCACTTAAATAGTACAATATTAATGTTTAAACTGTATGAGCACTAAACACCTAATCAGATGTGATAAAATAAGCACTTCAACCAGCGTGTTCCCCCACTAAAATGATATACAGGACTCCTCCAGGATGCACTTTGTCACCACCCATTTGGGTTGGGTTATGTGTCAAGGTTTTGGCAGCGGGAGGGGCTGTGGGGTGTCCTCTGTGAGTAGAGACAAGGAGGAAAGTGGTTTTAGTTTGCTTTTAATTTACACTGCTCTAGCTACAGCAGGCAATAATTCATACTGTTCTCCCAGCACTAGGTCTGTTTTGCCTGTGATGGTGGTTGGTGAGTGATCTCTGTGTCCCACAGGGACACCCACTGGGGTTGCTGTTTAACAGATTTGCTGCTCTCATTAATGGCTTCATGGTTAGGTAGCCCATCCTGGTGCCAGGAAAGAGAAGCAGAAAAGCTTTCTTTTACTTCGGACCATGAAATATGGCTGGTCAACATGCCGGCTTGATATTGACAGCTGTGTCCTAAGCTGTCAGTTTTAATTTGTTCCAGGTAGAAACCCTGATCAGTCATATAACTAAATCTAAACTACAGCACTTCGGAGGTAATCCAGAAACAAGTTTAACTGAGTATCTGTAAGAAAAACAGTGGACTCGTTACGTAGTCATACAGAGCACACAGAATTTGGGGATAAGCATGGCTGTGCCCAAGGTTCTGATGTCACTTGAAGAAGAGATTGACCTGATTTCTGCTGTGCAGCTCAGCTATTTCCTGGGCAGTCTCTCTGAGTGCTTTGTACCTTTATTCCTGGAAACTGGAAACCTGGATTGCCCTCAGCGTATGAAATGTGGTGTGTGATTTGGCAAAGGTCTCTTGGCTGCTCCAGAGGTTCCTTTTAGCCAAAATCTGTGACTGCTGTGTTGTGGGATGACTTGGCCAAGGAGATCTTCCATTGCAGAGGCGTTTCAAACCTATCCTGCATGACCAGCTGAAACCTCTGAGCTTACCCTGTCGTGCAAGGCTCGTGTTCTTCCTTTCCACTCCTCATCCATCAGCATCTTCTGTGGCAAAGAGGTCAGATTTCAGCTATAGAATCTCCCAGTAAGTGACTCAGACGTGGCTGCAGCCTCATGTGCTAAAGCAGACGTGACTTCTGGAGGCTGCTCCTCATAATGTCACCAGATAGGCTTTTCTGATGACCTGGGAAAGCTTTGCTGCCCTCTTGTAAACTCTGCCACCATGAGGTGACACTTTTCATAGAAAGAGATTGTTCTCACGACCATCTTCATCTTGCAAGGAGATGTGGGGCTGAATGGGTCATAGAATCATCTCATAGAATGGCTCAGTTTGGAATGGATCTTAAAGGTCATCTGTCTCCCACCCCCTGCCATGGGCTGGATACTGCACCAGGGGCCCCATCCAACCTGGCCTTGGGCACTGCCAGGGATGTGGCATCCTCAGCTCTCCAGGCAGTCTGTGCCACCCTCTGAGTGGAATTTTTTCCCCTACACGTCATCTGAATGTCCCTTTTTTTAGTTTTAAGCCACTTTCCCTTGTCCTATTACTATCAGACCATGTAAAGAGTCAGTCTCCCTCCTGATTATAAGCTGCTTTCAAGTACTGGAAGGTCACAGTGAGGTTTCTCAGATCCTTCTCCAGGCTGAACAAGCCCAGCTTCCTCCAACTTTGTCCCAAGGCACTTGCCCATCCCAATTTCAGCATCTAATGCAGCTCTCAGGGATATCTCACTTTTCTGTGGACTCATTGATGTCTCTCTGCATTAGCAATGACATCCTGCTTTTCAGCAGATGCAGTCATTAAGCAATTTTATTCCACCAACAGATCTGACAGAGCCAGTATATATTTCATCGCTGTCATGGCAGGAATATATATGTGCATACACAAATATTTTAACATCTTTATCCTTTTTTTTTTTTTAACAAACAGGTGATTAACAGAAGTGAAATGATATACCACATAACAGTCATTGAATCATTCAATCATTAAGGTTGCAAAGACCCCTGAGACCATCTAGTCCAGTCATCAACCCATAACTGTGACCACAGTGGACCATGTACATCAACCTTTTCATAATCCACATCTTCTTGCTTTGGCATTCTAAGGTTTCTGATGAACCTGTTTATCATTAATGTAATTGCTAACTCCTGTAGCATTCATGCTGTGGCAGCAGATGGCATCTAGGGAAGGGTTGAGATGAAACCACATAGGGATGGCAGAGGTAGCGATGCCCCAATGCCACAAGAGACCTGGGTTCCCTCTGCTCCTCTGCCTTCAGGCTGCGTGACTTTGGCAAGGTCATTTTGCTTATCTTTACTTATCATCATAAAACGAGGATAACAATGTTAACTTCCCGTGTTGAGTTATTTTGCAGTCTAAATAAGGGAAAATAACATGAGGGAGTGAGATATTTTTATCAAAGAGTGCAGATAAGGCATCTATTTGGCTCTAAATGTCTAAATATAGTTGTCCTTATGTGAAATAGACATCTAAGGTTGCACTGTAATCAGAGGAGATCAATCAATAAACTCGGTGGAGTTCTGAGGTCTGTAAGCCTTTTGAATGCAGTTGTTCATTGTGAATAGAATCCCCCTCCAAACCACACTGACAGAACGTACTAAAACTCCTGTAACTCTGGGAGGGCTTAGACATCTGATTTATGTTGAAGCACTGCTATTGCAAACACCTAAACCCAATCTGGAGCCGGATCTCCACCCTGCTCTCCTTAGCTCTACTTCTGCCCATTGTGTTTTCTTCTTGCACTTGCAGCCAAGGATTCAGTTCCTTCCTGATAAAGGCTTTCTCTTCTCAGGAGTTTCAAGATCTTGCTGGGCTCGTTGCTCATTGCTGTAGACAGCAGCCATGCAGTCATCCTCAGAGGAAGCCTGAGGTGCTGGTCTCATTGCTACCCTCTTCTTTCATGTTTCTCACAGTGAAGCCAGATTTGTGATGTTCTTTTTTTGGGATCTGAGCACTGATCTTCTATGATCGAGATGGAGATCTTAAATTTAGCTCCTTAAGCCGCTAATAAATCAGCCAATGCACAACTGAATTCACCTTGTGCCAGAGCGGTGGCAGACTTCTAAGCCCTTCTTCCTTCTTTTTCCCCAACTATATAAAGAACTCCTGATTTAAAAGGTCATCACTGGACACATTTAGGTCTGCAGAGGAGAGATTTTCACGAGCTTCTTCAGCTTCTGATATTTCTCTGCTCCTCTCTGTTTTTACAGGAGTATCCAGGCCAGTTCGGTCTGAAGCATCTTTCAATGGATCAAAGAGATTCTGATGAGAGCTTTCAGAAGCATGGCTGGTGAACAGGTACCATGGGGGAGTGCTGCCTTCCTGCGCAGGGAGATGTTTGTTTGCTGAGCCTTCAGCACTAGGACCCAATCCAAATGCACCTTCAGCTGCTCCTGGAGCGTGGTACTGTGGATCAAAGTGCTGCAGTGGTGCACAGCTCTGATTCCCTTCTGGGTCTCTAGTAACAATCTCATCCTGTCCAGCAGGGAACAGAGTGTAGGTGTCCCATGATACCAGTGGGGCATTTGTTTCTGCTAGGATTTCCTGATGCGATTTGGAGGAATTTGGATGAAAACAAGGTGGAGTTCCCATCTGTGGGTTTTGCAAGTATGAATTTGGGGTCACTGTCATGTGAAAATCTTGTCTTTTGCTTTCTACAGATAAGAAAACATTACTGTCCTCCAGAAGATTCATATTGTTTAACTGAAGCTCAGCTTCCTTATGCAACTTCCCTACATTACTTGATGAAGAAAAAATCCCACCCTCCATCACTGTGTTCTGGACATCCAAACTCAGTGAGTTCTGACTTTCCAGTGGATGACCAACGTGTGGATTCCTGTCCTGAATGAGACTTTTTTTGCTGTAATCAACTGCAGACATAAATTCTGGGGGCGGATGGAAAGGGTTTCTTCCACCTTCAAAGCTGATTGCATCTTCTTTCTGATCTTCCTGTGCTGGCAAGAGAGATGGATGTCTGTCCTGTGGCTGCTGAACCTGTCTACCTACAGCTGGTTGGTCGTGAGAGTCAAGTTCAGTTCCCTGATGTTTATCATCACCTGAAAAGCTTGTACCAGGAGCAGACAACAGGATATTGGTCTCCTTGGCCTCAGTGCAGCCTCCAGAACTCTCCTGTGTATCTTCAGGGATGACCTCTCTCTTCCCTGGCTGTGGTGGCTGGTCATTCTCGGATGCCTTTTGTTTTTCTCGGCTGGAGGAGCTGAGGAGGCCCTGGAGCTTTTCCTGTTTGTCTTCATTATTTGTTTGTTCTGAGGATCGTGCAGGGTTTTCTTGTTGATTCTGTTTCTTTGCTGAGGAGTGCCCAAATAAAGTGACAAGGGCTGACTGGGGCTTGGTGGGTTTGTTTTGGGTTGTTTCCTTCTTGTGAGTGCTGCTTTTGTCTTCAGAACCAAAAAGTGTAGTGAAGGGTTTTTTCCCAAACCTGAAATCTTTACCCAGCACATCTGTCCTGGCTTGGCTGCTTCTGTTCCCTTTGCCTTGGTCACTGGGTCTTAATGTATCCACATCACTTCCCTCTGAGTGTTTCAGATCCATTTTTCCTTTGCCCACTGGTCGGTCTCCATATTTGTCTGAGGATACACTTGCTTTGGAAGAGTCTAATTTCTCAATTGGTTGCTCAGAAATGGGAAAGATGATTCCACTAAGATCTTCATTGGGATCCTTTGATTTGGGGTTGTTGACTTCGTCGTTTGAGGGCTGAGTGGCATAGGTCCCTTTCAAAGGCATGTCTGCTGATACTGGAAAATCCTCGTCGGGTGATTTTACATCATATGCTACAATACTGCTGTGTGGGTTAGTTGCCAGTTGGCCATATGTGGCCTGAGGTTCTGTTTCTTGTAGATGGGGCATATCATCCGTCATCTCTGGAAAACCAAGTGTAGAGATGCTGTTCTTTTCTGGTTTGTTGTCCTGAGATGTGTGATCAGGACTGGGTTCTTCCAGAAACCTTGAAAGATTTATTTCTCTTGCTTTGTTTGTCTTCTCCAATTCAGCCCCCGTGCCCTCTTCCCCAGGCAAATGGCTTACGCTGGATGGCTGCGTGCTCTCCTCCAGAATGACTGGTGTCTGCTTCTTAGGGAGCTCATCAACATTTGTCTTTGATGTCTCACTCACCAGCTCAGCTATCTCAGGTGATGCACTCAGCCCTCCTGGCTCTGGGGACCTGGGTGCTGCACTGGGGGTACCTGGCACAACAGGAATGTGGGGTGCTCGGTGTTTAGCTTTGGGTTTGGGGGGATCAACAGCATCATCTCTGTATTTTTGCTTTGTATTTGTATTGTTTCTGGTTTCAGGCTTTTCTGGCACATGTGCAGGCAGTGGGTTGTTCACTCCCTCTCCAAAATGATGCTTGTCTCCTGCAATGGTCCATTCAGGTTTGTCATCAGTCACTGCAGACCTTGTTTCTCCTTCACTAGGTGAGAAGGACCCACAGTCTTCATTTTCTTTCCCTGGGGGTTCTGCTGTGGGCAGGACACAGCCCCCTTTGGCCCCCACGTACATCCAGTTGGTGGCTTTAGTGCCTCTAGATGCAGCCTGGCAGACACTGAGAGAAGCATGAGGCAGAGGTTTAACAGGCTCCAGGAGCACAGGGGAGGAGGCTGAAGCTGACCCTCCTTTCAGCTGGAGCTTGCCCTGCTGGAACGCAGCGACTTGCTGGGACACCCGGCCCCCTCTCTTACCATTGCCTACATCCCCATCCCCAGGTGCCAGTGGCTTCTCACCGTCTCTCTGCTCTCTAGGCTTAGGCCAGGAGTACACTTGCTCTCTTTTCTTAGCATAGGTGGCACCAGGTAGGAAGCTTCCCTCCTTCACAGCTGCCTCTGTGGCTGTGTTTCTCTCCTGACCCCTGTCCACCTCATTGCCCGCAGCCTGGCAGCTCTGCCAGCTCAGGGTGGGCTTTTTCCAGGAACACGTTCCCTTTTCAGCTTTTCCATCTACAGCCAACAAGACTGCTTCTGAAGGTGGCCAGCTCTTTCTGAGCTTGTTTCCTGAGAGCACAGGCCTGCTGTTCAGCTCTTGCCTTTGCTCAGCCGGCTGCAAGCTGCACGGCACATTGAAGGATGTGGGTTTCTTTCTTGCTTTGGTCTTATTTTCAGCCCCGCTATACCATTCCAGGGGCTGCAGTCCTTTGCCCACCACTGCTGCTCGCTGCACTGGATGATTCCTTGGTTGTTGTTCCAGCCTTTCTCTCTCCCTTGTGCTTTTGGCTCCAGCCACCTGCTTGTAGTGAACTTGGCAGTAGAACACTCCGTGGAGGGCGGCATAATTGTGCAAGCTGGAAGACACACATTGGCATAGCTGTTAGAGGTTGTTAGGGAGGGAAGGATTAACAGCAACGATGGGCAGGTTTTCAGCAAAGCTGTCTTTCAGTGGAAACTGCTGGGGAAAAAGGGGATCTGAGGAATGGAACCTTTCAAAAGCACTGTCTGTTTGCTGAGGATATGTGTTTTTTTCTTTCAAAACCTAAAAACACGTGAAGAATTATGTATTTCCTTCAATACCTCTGGGAACTATAGGCCAGGTTATGTGAGATCTCTGTATGTGCCAGGCTTCAAACCAGAAGCATCTTTCTCTTGGTATGGACAGCATTGCTCAGAATGGTCAGAGGCTGAGAACTGGGTTAAATAAGTTGTAACAAGAAGGTTAAAGGCAGGATTTCATTGCTGTGTTTGTCTTGTGGGAGGTTATAGAGAAGACTGTCTTGGATTGTTCTTGGAGGTGTGGAGAGCAAGAGGCAATAAGGACAAGTTGTAAACTTGGGAAATCATGATTAGATATAGGAAAAAAGCATTTTTGCTGCTGTTCAGCTCTTGAAAGAGAGGCCCTTACTGGAAGGCTATGGAATCTCTGACCTTGGAACAATACACACCTCTCCTGGATGAGGTCCTGAGCAACATTTCTCCCTGGGCCTGCAAGGAGCTGGGTGCAGGCTCCCAAGTTTCCTTCCAACCTACTCAACTCTATGAACACATGAGGCACTTACTCTGATAACTGAAATCCATATCAGCATTTCTAAATTTAAATTATTTCATGTTTTTCATCTCACCCTTATAACACCATAGAGATTCCTGACCTGCAGGTGTCCACAAGCAGTCTTTAGACTCTAGGGATGGAAAAGCAAACTGTATCAGAGACATCATCTGCCCTTCCTTGTTACCTTCAGCCTATTCTGTTTCAGTATTCTGAATAACCACTGGGCCATTCCAAACTGCTTGGATCTGTCTTGAAAACAAATGGATCTGGGGTCCTACCACTCACCTCAGTTTCTTCCTGCAGACTTTGCAGCAGAAGCATGAGTGGTGCAAACAGACTTTGTCTGTGAAAACACGCTCCATAGAGTAGACAGGCTGGAGGCATGAGGCACACACCTCTTTCACCATGGGCTGAAGAAGAAGGAGAAACTGAAGTCAAATAACTGAGAATCGTGACCACTTGGAAATAGGTGTGCAAGCTGATTTGCAGCATCTGCTGCTTGTTTTGGTGTTTTTTAGAGATTTGTTGGGAGAGTTCAGACTTTTAGCTCACCTAATTCACTTGTAATCTTGAATAGGTCAAGATACAAAATACAGACATCCTTGGAACCCTCATGAGAGAAGTAATTAATATGATCAAGAGCAAATGGTATGCTCAACTAAGTCATTTAAAAGCCTCCAGTGAGCTAAGAAATATAGTTCAGAGGCTCTGACTTCAAAGTCTGGATGGGCAGCTCCTAAAATCAATATACCATGTCTAGCTGCTCACATGAACAGCACAGTCCAAACCCTAAAAAGGTCACATGTCTTGGTGTTTAAGCTTCAACTGCTCGATAAACCTGGTGGTTTACTCCACTACTTGTGCTCATATCTTTTGTCATGATCTGATGGTTCAAACACAACTCTATGTGAAAGCCCAAGGAGTTTCTCTGGAAAGCATTGACAGCATCAGCTATTTTATTAATGGAAGGAGAAAGTGAATAAAGAAGCTTGGAAATCAGCCCATCTGCAAGAATAGCCCCAGGCTGCCTGCATGGCCAGAGGCTGCTGGCAGCAATGTAGGTATCTCCGTAGGGTGAATTTTGCTGTGGTGTGAAGCAAACACTCAGAAATCCATCCAATTTCATTGCAACTCTAATTAGGTCGGTGCTCCAGGTAGATATACTACCTTATACAAGGCTCTCTCTGCCTTTTCCTTGTGTCTGTTTTGCCACAGTTTGATTTCATAGGGTTTTACTGGTGTTCTCTTATCCCTTTGGCTTTCCGTTCAACGTGTGCTTGTCCTGAGTTTCTGCATTGTTGGCTCAGAGAACATACAAGTTTAGTTTGGGCTGTTACGTGATATGGGCAGATGGCCAGATTTTAGACTTGAGCAGAGGAAGCCTGAAAGATGTTTCTGCATAAGAAATATATGGTGTCTCTCAAGAGATGACTTGACAAGGGAGCTGGAACCTTTTATTTGCAGCAGCCACCTGGTGTGCGCATACAAATAGTTTAATTACATTTTTTTTTTGGTTGTTGTTTTTTGGCTGAACACATCAGTAATGTCAAGTCCTATTTGTTTTTCTATGACAACGCTTCCGAGAAGAAGAGTGTAACTTTCTTTGGTTTTCTTCCCTGTGTCCTAATGTATCCAAAGAAACTGAAGCTCGGCATCTTTGGCATGGATGTTGGCTAACTAGAGGAAATGAGCAGGCTGTTTGGCAAAGAATAATGAAAGGTGATGGGCAGTTGCGTGAACACAGCAATCATTTGTGATGATGGAGCGAAATGCCAATCCTGGCCGTAAGAAATCTCTGTCATTGGATTGACTTTGTATTCATCTGCTTTGATTTTGTGGTGTAGATCATGGTTACCTCTTGGTACTCTTGCAGGCATTATCTTTGAAAGTGATGAGCTTTCAGACAACACAAAGTTTTTATTTCTGCAGAGAAGAGAGAAACTACTGATGTGATTCTGCTGTATAAGAAAAATGCTTTTCTTCAATCGTGACCAAGGAAGGAAACAGCTGTTTAGCAAACAAAAAATATCTCTCTACTCTTCTTTTTTGGGAAATGAATGTGTGTGCTCCTGGAGTGAGTTCTGAGTGTGGGGTAATCGTTTATAGGGGATGTGGGCTCTATCTTTTATAGGAAAGCTCCAGGGTGTATGTTCAGTGCTCACTCTCATGGTGCATGACAAATAGATTTAGTCTTCAGAGGTATTTTTACCAGCACCAAGAATAAGCATTGCTGATGTTGTGGAAGGCAGAGAGGTGATTAGCAGCCATTAAATGTCACTGTGGGCAAGAAAATTATCTTAAGACTTCTTTGAAAACGTTTATAGAGTGTTGCTGGAAGGCTCCTTCAGTGCACTGCTGATTACTGCCGTGCTAAAGGTTGCAGCTGGCATATGCTTTATCATCTGCTGTTTGCTTGTTTGCTTTCTGGGTGCATAAAAGTTTTTATGGTAGGGAAAATCAGCCTGAAAATGCTTGTGTTATCAATGGATGGAGAAGGTAGCGAGTTCAAAGCTTTTGTACCTAAGATTAAACATCTTTACAGGGATGTGTGGCCGAAATAGATCTGGGACAGGTCACTTCAAATGTAGCACGTTTCATGGTTACTGCTTCGGGAGAACTGGATCTGCAGCTGAATTTCTCCTGTGTCCACTCAAAGAGGTATAGTCAAGGTGAGATCATCTGTCCCTGTCCACTGGTACAAATAGTTTTCCCAGCCAATTTGCTCTTGAAAATATCTGCATAACACTGTGTGAGAATGCAGTGATTCACTAGGATAAAGAATGGTGAACAGCATCCTGTCTTGTATCCACAGAACCTAGAAAACTACGACACCTCATTCGGGATTTGGAAGTTTGTATGTACTCTACTTGTTTATTATTGCAAGGTCTGAAGAAGGGAGCTTGCAAGGTTCAGCTTGTACTTGAGTTTCAAATCACTGCATATGTTCTTTCTCCAAATCTTTCAGCACTTCGGGAGCCATGTATGATACTGAGATAACGCAGCATCTGTCTCCTCATGATATCCTGGCTAATGGAAATACCATGAAAAAAACACATCCCAAATGAGCTTTGCCTCATGAGTTAAATGGCTCATTGAGACATTTAGAAACACTGTAAAACCCAAAGCACAAACAGTAAGATCACTATTTTTAAGCACTGGCAGTGAAGGATGTTTGGGTTTATCTGAGTTCCTGTGGAATCGTTTTCGTTGCCCAAGGAACCTGTTTGCAGCTTAGTAATACTGTTCTAAAAAGAGATGACACCAACTTGGTGCTGGCATCCTGAAGCAAGCTAAGGCTAGAAACAAGCAAGTATAAGAAGTGTTGAAAAATAATTGAAGAGGACCTCTGAATTGCTGATTCTCTAAAATTGATCCTACTAAGACAATTGAAAAAGTCAAAGTAGTTATTTCTTCTGGTTCCCTGAAACCAGATACATTCAATTTAAGCTGATCTGCTCTTTTACCTCAAGCTTTGGTGTATACTTTAGTGGTACTGAAAACCACATTTTTAGTTTTCTTTCAGTACATGCTACTTCCCAGCTTTTGGGGTCCTAGAAGTATATCAAAATGCTCTGGGTGTTTGCCTGCATTCTTGGAGGAAAACAGAAATTCTGCAACTTTTTTTCTTTATTTTTTTCTCAGAAAAGTTTGTGTGGGCCAAGAATTTACTGACAAAACTCCCAGGAATGTGTCAGAAATATGTCATCAGTTACTTCCATTCAAGGTTTATTGCTCTTAGACCCAGACTCTATGAGAATTATGATAGATCTTCTCTATTTCCTTCAGTTACCAATGCCAAAGCAAAAACAAAGAGGTGTTATTTATTCATACAATGTTTTCCATGATTTTCAACTTAGTAAAAAACCTCAGGGGAGGTTGAAGGGGCCCTGTGTTATTTAGATTTAAGCTACCTGCCTGGTCCGTGACACCTTGAACAAGATATTGCATGGTGTGAGATAATAACTGTTATTTAAAAACATAGCTATGAACTGTGTGATATGAAGTGGTACACTCTGAAACTGTTGAGTCATGAGTGTGAGAAAGCATTTCTTGGGGCGTACATCCTACCCAAGTCTCAACTTTATGCTCCTGGATGGGGTGATGTGTATTGTATTGTACTCAGCTCGGTTTTCAGATGTACGGGCTTGGCTTGCCACAGAGCTGATAATCCACCCACAATGAAAAGAAGACATAGTCTGAATCACTCAAATGATTTAGAATGCCCTCACTGTGTAGTTTGACTGGTTCATTTCACCAGTTCATTTCAAGGGACTTCAGAAGGAAACAAGCACTCAACAAAAGAAAGTCAACCAGATCGCAGTATTTTTAGAGGTAATGTTTACCTTCAGAATGCAGCAATAAAAGTTAAAAAAAAAAAAAAAGCCACAAAAAAAAATCTAAAATCATGAGTTGAGAATGTACAAAACAAAGTCATAATAAAAAGAAAATTGCTTTACAAGGTTGCAAAATGAACTTAAACAGTAAACAGGTATGAAAGCGTGGAAAATCTAAAATAAGTTTTTTGGTATATATCGAATAATAAATTACAATTCTGAAATTAAAGGAAAGCAACAACCATTCTGTCTCACCGGGAGCATCTTTCATTGAATCTTGCTCTGGAGAAACAGCACTGATAACAGCTGTGGGGTTTGATGTAACAATTTTCAACAGCATCAAGTATTTCTAGGAAACGTATTCTGCTCAGTACCTCCCCCACCAATAACAGTGTCCACCATTGGAACTTCTTAATGTATTGCCTAAGGAAAAACCCATCCAACCCACCCATCAATGTCAGTATGCGTACATATGCATATTTGTGTGTTTACAATGCCCTCCCTAGCAATTCTGTACTGAAATTAGATAGAGAAGATAATAACAAAGTGTTTGTTTGCCGATGACCAGATTTATCGCGTCTTGAACTGATTCTATCTATCCTTTCTTGTCAGTTAGTTCAGAGAAGCCTAATTGCAGCCCCTTCCATGTCCCAAATAATACTGTTGGGGAAGAAGCTGCCCAAGATGCCCATGGATGGATGTTTCCCTCGTGCCTCTAGCAGTGTCAGGGCTCTGGGTTGTGGTGCAGCACCATGTCTGTTGGGTTGTTCAGGTAAGGGCTGTTGTTCCCCTCCAGTGCTGAGGCAGACTGCTTTTGTCCTGTCTGTATGAGAACACCAAGACAAAGACCCTGAGAAGTCTTTAGGGTGTAGATCTTTCCCTGCGTATGATGTGGATAAACCAGGAGAATTTTTTTATTGTGGGCTATCTTTTTTCTTCTTTATACAGTTCTCTCTTGCTCTTCAGGATCTTCTATTTCTTTAGCCTGGAGTTACCGAAGGTGACAAAGACCACTCCTGACTCCTGGAAAATGCCACCGTGGATGTTTTCACCTGGACTCTTCAGGTACCTCGGAAACATGGGTGATGCAGATACTTCATACTGGGGATGCAAGGTCACACCACACGTGGAGGATGTTTGTGTCTCAGATTGCTTGGTGACTGTGGTAGATGAGGTGATAATTTTATTTCCAAACTGGTCCATTTCCTCATACTGCTCCGTGACAGTCCGGGTGGCTCCATAGAGCTTGGATCCATCAGGCCCTGTCTTCAGCTCCAAGATGCTTTTCTGCCTCCGTGGGTTCTGTGGGCTGGGGGTGTTCAGGGAGCAATAGTCTGACAAGCCTCCTTTCACCCCACACTGGCAGCTGCCTTTGGAGGTGTCTGGAGGGCACCTCTCTTTTTCATTAACCCGATGGTTGGTGTTTGCAGGGGTGTGCTGCTTCACTGAGTTCTCCCCAGCGTTTGTTTGAGTGGGCTCTGGTCTCTTCTCAAAGGGAGATGTGTCACGCCCAGGTGAGCCAGCTGATGGATGGTTAACGGAGTTAGAACTCTCCTGAGCAAAAGCATCTTTCTTTCCTGGAGCATCCGGACAATCTGGGGAAGGGATGTTCTGTGGGGATTGTGCTGTCCTGGATGACTCTGCTGGTTTCCTGGCAGCAGACTCAATGGTGATGTAGGAAGGTGAGGAGGGAGAGCTGACACGAGGATGATCTTGATGGGGGACGTCCAGCTCTGACTTGGTTACCTCAGTCTTTTCTGCCACCTTTGCACTTTCTGCAGATGCTGCCTCCTCTGTCTCCACTGTGGTTCCCTCCTGCCTGGCTTTGCTAGAGACAATACTGATTTTGCGGATATTGCTGCTGCTCGTAGAGCTCTGGGTGCTCCCCAGAGATTCCTTGAACAGACCAGAGAGCCCAGTGATGTCTGACTCAGACTTGAGACTAGAGACAGAATAAAGAGCTTTCTTGATAGCCTCCTCAATATCTAAGAGTCGGGCAAGTGTCTGCTCCTTCAGGTGGATAATCTCAGCACTTGCTCTCTCCAGGTCCCCAAAAACCGTCTCTACTGAAGAGATGCTGTCAGTGTCATCCTTGGCCTGTGTCTCAGCCCTATCCTGTTGTTTGGCTTGGAGGGCCTTCTGACAAACCACCCAGTCAGGGACCTTCTCAAAGAGGCTCCTCAGTGATTTCACGTCCACTTTGCTTGTTTCCTCTTCAAACTCCTTCACCCTAGTCAAGATTTCTTGCAGCTCCTCCTGTCTCCTGAGATTTTCAAAGATCTCCATAGCCTCCTTGACATTGCCTTTCATGATCTCCTCTTTGTGTACTGACAGCCTTTTCCGACGTTCATCTTCTGTTTCTCTCTTGTTTTTTTCTCTCATAACAACTACTGGTTTCTCCTGAGCAGGTGCCTCTGCCTCCACATCAGGACACTTAGGTTGCCCACTATTTCCCTGTTGCTCCTCCTTGGAAGCATTCTTTAGCTGCTGATGAAAGGACACTGAATGACTAGTTTCTTTCCTTTCATTCACTTGCTGTGTGACTCTCTGGCTTTCCCATGATGCATAAGCATTATACGCACATTCCCCTTTCACCTTGGTTGAGGCATTTTTAGCAATGTCATCTCCTCTCTTTGGAGGAATGACATGGCTCACAGAGGAGGTGTTTGGCTCAGTCTGTCCCGGCATGTCAGGTGTCTCTGCTCTACCAGAACAGGCTGGATGTGATATTGAAGAGAATCTCTCCTCCTGCTGACACAATTCAGAATGCCTCTGAACTACCTCAAGGGAGCAGCTTTTTGTAGCTGCTGCTTTCCCACTCAACATTCCTTGCTTGGCTTCAAAACCAGCCTCTCCATTTTTCATTGGCTTTGAAGGCTTAGATCTGTCCAGTTCAAACTTGCCTTGTCCTCCTTTGCTTGCCTTGTACCTTTCCTCTGCCATCTGAAGAGGTGTTTTGGCAGTATACTTAGGCAGCTTTCTTTCAGGGCCCTGAACTGTGATAGATTTGTCCGTGGATGACTCCACAATGCAGCATTTTTCTTGACTCTCCCTGTGGCCTGATTGTTCACATGCTTCCATGCCACTTATCTGCAGCTCTGCTGGGGGAGGCTTTGGCTTGCCGATCTCCCTCAAGCCTGGAGGTTTTGGAGGCACAGGTGGAGGGACAGACTTAGCTGATCTGTCTGTGCTGCAATTTGTAGAAGCAGAACATGCCTCGTGTAAGAGGTGCTCGGGTTTTGGTGGGGGGACAGGCTTTTTCCTCAGTGGTGCAGTAATTTCTGGTTTTGGAGGAACCTTGGGCTTCTCTGGAGAAGTATGATCACTGGGTTTGCAGGACAGAGAAGGGAGGGAAGGAAGAGGGGTCTGGAGTGGTGAAAAACATCCTTGGGCTTCATCTTTGCTGGTTAATAATGGAAGGGCACATTCTCTTGTTGCTTTGGTTGAGGGAGGACAATGTTCTGCTTTCATCACAGCAACTGGGGGAGGAGGAGGAAAGTCATTATCAGCTTGCGAACCTGAAGCCACTACAGCTGTTTGGTTATTATTGACTTGAGTCTCATTTTTCTTTTTACACACAGAATAGGACTGCCCTGCATTTCTGTATATCATAGCAGCTTTAAAATCCCCTTTGGAGACATTAACATTAGACTTTTCCAGTGACTGAAGTGTGGCTTTTAAATTACCTCGTACAACATCCTCCTTTTCTACCAGGCGCTGTTCTGTGGCGGCACTTTGCAGTGCTCTGATAGCTGTCTGTACATCCCCTCTGATAATAACATCTCTTTCTTCTTGCACTGATTGCTCTTTGTAATCAGACTCAACGAAAGGGTTTATATAGGTTTTCACAGGCGTGGCAGTATAAAGGCCATCCTTAATGCTAACATCTCTACTAGGCACAACTTGGTTTTCCTGGCTCAATAGTTGTCTTCCCTGTACTTCCTCTGAAGCACTGACCTTTTTATGTGATGCTATACTCTTCTGAGACACACTTGTGTGGGTCTGGGATGCCTCCTGGACTCTTGTGGTGGTGGTCCTGATGGCCGTGCTGGTGTTCTCCTGCATGGTAGATGCAGACTCTTGTTGATGTACGGTTGACTGAACGGCCTTTGTTTCCTGCATATTAGCTACCTGCTGTCTGCAGGCCATGTGGACCTCCTCCCTGTTCCTTTGTAGCTTGTTTTGGACGTGGTGTTGAATGTTTCTCGCTTCTGCTGTTGCTAACCTCAAGCTTTGCATTGCAGCCTGGAGATCACTCCCAAGGGCTTTCTCTTCTGACTGCTTCTGGCTGGCTTGCTCAGTCATCAAACTCTGGTATTCTCCAGCCACATCTCTCCTCTCAGCTGTCACTTTGGCTTGGGCTACACCTTGCATCGTAGCTTTGGACTCCTTCAAACAGGTGGATGTGGACTCTTCCTTCTCTGTCTTCTTGCTGACATCTGCAACCCTTTGAATTGACTTTGTGGTTACTTTTAGGCCTCCTGACATGATTTCTTCCTTTTCTGTCCCTGTGGGCAGGTTCTGGGGTTTCCCAAGACATTGCACAGTGGGGCCTGTCACACCTACTGCATGCACCTCTCTCTCTAATGCACCCTTTTTGCCCATGCTTTCACATACAAATACCTTTTTTGCTCCCTCTGGAGCCCCTGGCTTTGCCTCTGCCATTACTTTCTCTGCTTGTTCTTTGTCTGCTAAGACATGCGTATTAGTCCCCTGCAAAACCCGTGGAGCACTTTCAGCTGCCCCTTGCTCTGCTTGGGCGGAGATGAGGGACTGTATCTCTGACTCCTGCTGGAGATTCTTCAGATAGTCCAGATCTCCCTTCTCAATGCAGCTTGCAAAGAGCTGGACATTCCCCTTCTCATTGTCCTCACGCTTAACAGTTACTGTTGCCCTCTGCTCCTGAGAAGAAGCCATCAGGTTCCCTATCGTTGACTTCACATCGCCCTTGACAACTTTTTGCTGTACAGAATGGAACAGGAGGGAGTAGAGGGTCATCTTCACTGATTCTGACTTCGTCTCCTGTAAGACCATCCCCTTTTTGATAGAAGCATCTTGACTAAGGAGGCCCTGGAGAGCCTTAGCTACATTTCCACTCAAGTCCTCTTTGCCTTTAGTAGCTTCACTCTGGTCCAGTAGCTGCAATGAGCTTACTTTGATCTTGCCTTCTCTGTCCTCCTCCACCAGCACACTCTGTGGTTCCACGTTGGTTCTGTGCAGGAGCTGCAGCATGATCCCTTGCAAATGGCCTCTCACAATTTCTTCTTTCAGGATTTCTGGAGCACCTGGGCTACTGAGCTGGTACTTCACCATCTTCACGCTCTCCATATCGTTGGCTTCAATGAGGATCCCATCGTGCTGAATAGCCTGGCAAGTACAAAGTGTCTCTAAAGTCTCCTTCATAGTTCTTTCTTTCAGTTCTGTTTCCCTGCTGTATTCAGAAGCACTGAATTTATCCAAGGGCGTGCTCTCGAAGAGCCATGTTGTGCTTTTCACATCTGCACGAGGGATTGGTTCTTGGGTCCCAGTACTGACTGTCACCTCTGAGTCCTTAAGAGTGTCCATGGGCTGGGTTTCAAACAGCCAGGTGCAGCGTTTGACGTCCCCTTTCTGGTTGTCCTCTCTCTGCACTGTGCTGATAGATGAGCTTCTGTCTGCATCCCCATAAAGGGAGTCCACGGGCTGGTTTTCAAAAAGCCAGGTGGACGTCCTCACGTCGCCCCGCTGAACATCACTGACACTGACCATTCTCACATACTTCTTCTGGCCCACTTGCTGGGACTCAAAGAGCTGCTTGTTGGACTGAACATCTCCCTTCTGTACATCATCTACTGTTCTGGGCACAGAAGTCTTTCCTCCAGAGAAAGAGTCAAGAGGCTCTGTTTCAAACCTCCACCGGGCAGCCTGGACGTCCCCTTTCTTGATGTCCTCTTGGGTGACAGCCCTAATCACAAACACTTCTTCTCCCTTTTTTATCTGATCCAGGGGCTTAGTTTCAAACAACCACCGTGCACCTTTCATGTCACCTTTCATGATTTCTTCTTTTTGCACTGAGGTGACCTCATGGTATCCCCCCTCTTTGTCTTGGATAGCATATAAGGGTTGGCTTTCAAAGAGCATTGTGCAGGACTTGACATTTGCTTTGCTCATGGTGTCTTTCTGGATCTTGTGGAGCTCCGTCTCATCTACTTTGTCATGGATTTGGTCAAGGGAGTAGGTCTCAAATACGAACCTTTTGCCTCCAACATCTCCCTCCTTGATATCCTTCGCTGGAGGGATTTCCTGGATGCCTTCAGAGCTGTCCTTCAGGGTGTCCATGGGGTAATTCTCAAAGAGCCAAGTGAATTTGTGCACTGATCCAGCTTCAATTGTCCCATCATCCTTGATGACTGCTGTTGGCTTTGTTGTTGTATCTAAGGGCTTAGCCTCGAAGAATTCCTTCACTCTGGACACTTCCCCAGACTGTATCTCCACACGGCTAGAGTACCGCAGGGTTTTCTTTTGGTCACCTTCACTGAAGACACTGCTGCCCAATGGTTCAGTCTCAAATAGGTGCCGGACAGTTTTGACATCAACCCCCTGTATTTCATCCTGACTGTATGCTTTACTGACTCTCAAATACTGCTCCTCTTGACCTTTCAGAGAGTCCAGGGGTTGAGTCTCAAACATCCATGTGTATGACTTCACATCAGCTTGGGGAACACTAACATCCTCTTCTTGCTTCTTTTCAGCCTTCTCATACAGAGTGTGCATGGGCTGGGTCTCAAAAAGCCACCTACAGGTCTTCACATCCCCCCGCTGGGAGATTTCCCTCTTCACTGAGGAGTGCTCCTCACCTTGTGTGGCTTGGTGATGAATGACATCTATAGGCTGAGTTTCAAAGAGCCACTTGGCTGTTCTGACATCACCTGCCACCACCTCCTGTTTTGTGATCCCCCGTATTACGTCCACTTTCTTGATGCTTTCATCAAACTGGTCCAGTGGCCTGGTTTCAAACATCCATTTGTACTTCTTGACATCACCACTAATGACTTGCTCTCTGCTTACAGATGTGACTTCATGAAAATTGCCGAAGCTATCCTTGATGGCATAGAGAGGTGTAGTTTCAAACAGGATTTGATTAGCTTTGACATTGCCAGGTGGAATCTTCTCCTCTTCCTTGGTGACAGGCTCAGCATCAACTTCCTTGATGCTATCTAGGGGAAGAGTCTCAAATAGGGTCTTGAAAGACTTCACATCCCCTTTAACCACCTCTTCCGTGTTGGCAGCTGAAATTTCTTCCTCGAATGCCTTGGAGATACTGCCAAGGGGACAGGTCTCAAACACATGTTTTCTTTGTTTCACATCTCCCTTCTCCTCTGCTGAAAGCTCTACTTTTTTCAAACGACCCACCTCAAAATTGTCTTTCAGGGTTTCCATCGGCTGAGTTTCAAATAGCCAGAGTGTAGATTTCACATCACCTCCAATGACTTGTTCTTTGGCTGCAACACTCTCTGAGGCTTCTCCTTTCAAAGTATCAAGGGCCTGGGTCTCAAAGAGTAATCGCTGTTTACTGACATCTGCTCCGGTAACAAAATCTGTTGAAGCTTTGAAATCCTGTTCTTCAACAGTAATTTCTCTGATGGCATCCAGAGGCTGAGTTTCAAATATCCACCTTGCTCCACTGACATCTGGCCTTCCTATTTCTTCCAATGAGATCCCACGGATGATTTGTACTTTGGAAGTATCTTTGTTGATGGTATCCAGTGGCTGAGTCTCAAACAGCCAGCGAGCTGTTCTGACTGCATTGCTCTGAATTTCTTCTCGGCAAACGGACTTGATTTCATGAATGTTTCCAGTTTTGTCCCTGATTGCACAGAGGGGCTCTGTTTGGAAGAGCCTGATAGTCTTCTTGACGTCGCCTTTTAGCTCTTGGATTTCTGACTTGAGTTGCAGGATGCTCTTCTCCTCCACAGAGCAGCAGCGTCCTATAGCATCTAAGGACTGGGCTTCAAAGAGTTCTTTGGCACCTTTCACATCGCCTCCCTGGACAGGCTCCTTGAGGACTGCCTCTTGCACTTCAGTTTCATCTGAGTACAGTTTGTTTAATGAGTCCAAAGGCTGAGTTTCAAAGAGCCACCGGGCAGTATGCACATCCCCTCTGGCAAGGTCTGTCTCTGATACCTTCTCTGTCGTTGACAGATAGTCCCCGTTGACTGACTGGTTTTCAAACCTCAGAGAAGTACTTTTCACATCCCCACCAGGAATTATCTCTTCTTCCATCAACTTCTTTGTGGCTTGATGGTCCCCAATAGAGTCAAGTGCCCAGTTCTCAAAGATCCAGCGCATGGACTGAACCTCTCCAGGAAGAACTTTGTCCAGGTTCACAGATCCCTGTGCATTCGGATCTTCAGTATTAAGCATTTCTGCCAGGTCCTCAGTCACAGCTTCTTCCAAATTCTTCCTGAGCTCAGGATGCATGTGTCTGTAGAGCCTCTTTAGCTCATTCACTTGTCGCTGCTGGTAGAACTTGGAGAAGGCTTGCTTTGGAGGAGGCACAGGGTTGGGATCCTGGCTCCCCGGAGCGATGACTTGGACTGAGCCAGGGATGGGAGGGGGAGGTAAGTCCTCTTCCATTTTCTTGATGGCTACTTTAGATGAATTCTGAGGTTCTGCCATCTTTAGGGAAACAGTTTTGAAGGTCAGAATCATCTCTTGCCCCCCAGCCCATTGGCTGTTAGTAGTGTGAATGCCAAAAGAAAAGACAGCCCAACAAGGGAACTCCATGCACCTACTGAGCTCCATACCTTTGGTTCAGTAGCACACAGCACTCCAAAGCATCATATCACTGCACACACTCCAGATTTGGTGTTAGCTCTGGTTCCACAGCAACGTGCTCTAAAGCAAGGTCTCTAATCCAGGCATGTGTGGTGGTTAGTCTACAGTCTCGTGTGTCAATCCAGCTGCATTGTAACAGGGAGGCCTGATTCGGACTGTCAGCAAGAGAGACTGACCACAAGAATGACATAAAGAAGGCTTATCATCAAGTAGCATGATAAGAGTTAATTTCTGCCTCCTGATTCCAAATGTGGGTCAGGAGAATATGCTCCAGGAGAAAGTCAATGAGTTATTTATGAGGAGATCTCAAGAATAATAATGGTGAGAGGGAATCAAATAAAAGTATGAAAGTGAGCTGGTGAGGACATGCCGTTTTTGGGTCGGCAGCTAGCATGACAGGTTTTTGGTATTGCCATGGGCTGCCCATGGCACAGGACTGGGGACTTTGGAAAGCATGTTTGATTCCTTCTGTTGGACTCACATGGACCTCACATCAACACTTGCTTAAGACCTGTACAGGAGCGAGGCTAACTCACGTCCCCTTAAACGTGCTCAGACTTGGCCTGTTCTGTAAAAATGAGCAAGTCACTTGCTACAGAGCCAGAAGCCAGTATATCACTGCTACATCACATCACAATGCAATGGCTTTTAACTCTCATTCTTTTAAGCCCTCCTTCTGGGGGTAATTCTGGCCACTGTGCCTGTGAACTGTCCCAGTTTACATTTAGATTCACTCAAACTGAATCCAGCTGGATTTCTCAGCAACGTAGGTACAGCAGCAAACAGAAGATGCAGTCCTGACAGGCTGGACAGCGGTTGTTTCCGCTGCCTTTGAGCCTCACTTCCAGCATTTTTCTCCTCATCTTGGGAATTCTGAGCACCGAGCAGCCGAACCAAATACCTGTGGCCTGCACTGGATTGGCGTTCTTCCAAAGGGAAGGTATTTGAAGCCTATAATCATTATCTAAAAAGGACCGTAATCCTGGTGGCTTTCCTTTCAGTAAACAGATCTGCTGATCCTTGGCATGCCTTTGGAGTTACGTCTGTAGAGTTATGCCTGGAATATTATTAGTTGTTGCTCAAAGCGATGGCACGCAGCATTATTTCACTCTGTTAACACACAGATTGTTCTCACTAAAAATAAGTGTCCAACATTAGTAAAAAAAAAAAACGAACAAAAAACAAACACAAACAAGAAAAAAAAAAAAACAACCCAAACCAAACAAGCCAGAAAACCAAATCCAGCATATTTTGCAGCAAGTGTAAAATGCAAATTGTTTGTCGGCATACTTGGAATCATCTAATGCACTTTTTTAAATGTTTTATATATATATATATATATATATATATATATATATATAATTTTTTTAAATCTATAGACTTCTAAACACAGGGAAGGGCTGAGAAGCTGTGAGCTATATTCAGTGTTGAAAGCATTCCTCGCTGCCTGCCGTGGGTATGTAAATCACACTCCACCACTATCCGCAAATATTTGGTTAGATAAGAGTGCTTATCTCTAACATTTCTTACCTTGCCTGTTTTCTGGCTGTTGAGAGATGGAGTGGAGCTGTCCTTCACAGTTCTCTGGAAAAGACATGGGGAGGAATGACATCAAACTGCATAGGCAGACACATACGACAGCTGTATATATATATATGTGTGTGTGTGTGTCTAGAGAACTGGAAATCAATGGCATTTTGGGTTTTTTGGGGGGCTCACTGACAGCTCTCAGCTGGGAAAAATCAATCCTACCTCAAGTTGAACAGACATTTTTCCAGAAGTCTCAGTCGACAAAAGAAACCCAAACACATTTGTTCAGAGTCAGTGAAGGGGGGGGAAACCAAAACCAGAACTGATTTATCCAAAGCCCGCTTTGTCTTATAGTTCTGGTGATATGCCAGTATTTTTAAGACAAAACACATCTACATTTTGTAATGGCATTACGAATCAAAATTCGCTGAAAGTTTGTTTTGAAATTTGTATTACTGGAGGGTTAGATTAGATGACCTCCAGAGGTGCCTCCCAACCCCTACGGATTCTCTGATTGTGTTTGATTCTGTGATAATTTTTCTCAGACTTCTCTTTCTCAACCTGAACACCCTACAGCAATGCAGATTACTTAGAAAGTTTTAATTAGTACTGATTCTGGTGAACAAGTACTTCTCATCAAGCTGTATGGCCCACAGCATCTTGCTGCTGGGCAGGACACATGGTTCTTGTGCAAAGTCAGTCCAACATGAGCACAGATCCTGGAACAACCTTTAAAGAAATATTAACCTGCTTAATTCCAGTTGTAATTCCCCAGTTATGGTCTACACTTAATTATTTTCAGGTGAGAGTGCTTCAGTCTGGGCTCTTCCAGTTCAGAGCCCTTATACATGTTCAAGAGCCTGCATCTCCAGGCAAGGACCCTGCACATGGCTGAGAGTGGAAGGGAGCATGAATGAACCTGCAGAAGTCCAGAGGAGAAAATGCATCTCCTATTACCCCTGGATGACCAACAGAGGCAGGCAAGAGAGAAAAATATAGCTCAGTACCTCATAACACGTACAACATGAATGATCCTATGACTCAATGATCAGCCAGGTCTGGATGATTAACCCACTGCATCCTCTGCGGACGTTTCCTTTTTCCCCTACATGGGGTGAATTTGGGACCCACTCATGTGTGTGAGAATGGGTATAGCAGAGGGTGTGCGTGTTGCTGTGTGCTGAATATCTTCTGAAAGGATGTAATTGTGCAGATATGTCCATGCAGATATTAGATATCTTATTCGTGAAAACACTGTGTGCATGAACTACTGGATGCAGATGTGTGTGTGTATATACAGCATCAATATCATATGCATATCAGCAGTGCAATTAATATCTGCACAATAATGTGATATTTTATACGATACGTTAATATGACTTTCAGATGACGTATTTCTGTGTTATTTGCAAACAAGGAGGAAACCTGGTCACTCTTGGAAATGAAATGCCATGTTCCTCCAGCACTGTGAAGCCAGGTGTGTTTTCCCTTGCCCTCTCACAGCCTCTGGAAGGGATGGGACACCATTTGGATGCCATGGTTCTTACCGGTGGTGTGGTGCTGCTGTGAGCAGCAGCAGCAGCTGCCCAGGAGAGATAATGAGCTGACAGCTCCTTCACAGACAGCGAAGAGGATCTCCCTCGTCCTTGTTGAAGTAAGTGCCTAGTGCTGTCTGATACGTCTAAAAATGACCACGTCCTCTCATCTGAAACAGAGACAGGTTGGCACTGTGAGCTGTGTGAAACAGGGGTGACAGCGTGGCATGGCACAAGCAGGGCACTTCTAAGCAGCCTCTGCTTTCTGCATACCCCTTCCTCCTGGACTCCCAGGAAAGGTGATTGTCCTTCTCCCTGATTTTAACATCATACAGTTATTGGTTAAAGGAGAAAATTGGGATGTTTGCACTCCTCTTATGGCTGAAATGGATGGGAGCAACCCACCAGGCACACACCTGGTGCCACTGTCCTACCATGGGGCTGCCTTCCCCTGGCACAGATCCTGCACCCATCCCTGCATCCCCAGCCAAGGTCATCACCAAGACAGAAGTGATGTGAAGGATGTGAAGAAGCCACAGATGTTCAACTTGAATCAACTTCTACTTTTTTTCTCCTTGTTGTCCACTTCACTCTCCCATCAGCACATCTCACAAGCAGCTACACCCATTAATCTTCATCTCTTCCCCTTTCAGGAAACCAAGAGATGATGAGACTACAAGACTTGCCCACGGGCATAGCATGGAACAAGCTCTTATTTTAGAACGGTGATGATCTGAGCTAGCCCCCATAGAGCCCCACTAGAGCCCAGCATGACATTCCTGGCATATCCAAGATATTCGGCATTCCTCCTACTTTTGTTCAGATGCCTCCCATAGAGACAACTCCAGCTGGGGATATCTGTATCTGGTTCATGGAGCAGTTGGCTATTTTGGGAAGAGGTGACCTATCAGACAGACAACCTGAGAGGTATGCAGGGAAACCTCTTGCTGGTGTGCTTACACACAGTTGGATGATACTCAGCCCATGTACCCTCATGCCAACCCACTGTACTCCTTCCTGTGGCCTTCATCCCCTAAACAGAGGGGGCTTCCCCCCGTGTACATATATGCCTCACCTCAGTCATCTGGGTTAGTTGGGGCTGTCGTTTCCCTGTTACTGCTGCAAAAACACGAGAAGGTTCTCTTATTATTTTCAGGCTGGCACTGATGCGATTGGATTTAGTGCGGTATTTGCAGTGCTTTCTGTTTGAACAATGGGCTCTCTCTCTACAAATCCAGCTTTTACACAGCCAGGAAAAGGCTGATGTACTTGTTAATATGTGCACATGGAAAACACTGCAGCAATTCTGGCATTCTTTGCCCTCAAATCTCAGTCCCCAAATCATGAGATTTTGTAAATAACCGACTTAATGACTCCTTTCTTTGTTTTCCAGGTTTTGAGTTCAGATTTTCCAGCTTTTCTCTGAAATACTGAAGTACATCTGCTGTGCTTTTATTTTGAGGTGACAACGCGTAACATCGTGCACTAACAGGATCCTGGGAGCTATTGCTTCAAGAGAGACATGAGTTCCTATGGGACGGACACCTTAGCACTGAACAGGCACAGAGATAAGAGCAGAAGGACTCCGCTGAGATGCTCAGGCACCTGTAAGTGTTTCTTCTGTCCTTAGTTCCAGCTGCTCCTGCAGGTGCCAAGGCATTTTGATGCAAAGCTGAGGCTGGACCCATGTGGAAGCAGCTGGAAGCAGTGCAGGTGTAGGTGCTCAGTTCTGTCAAAAGGACACGAGGGCACGAGGAGAGGAAACAGAAGAGACTTCCTTAATGTACTTTTCTCCTTCTAACTAAGTCACCATGTCAATACTGGATTCCTTTCCCTGATATCTACTGTTGATGGGTCAGACTCTGAATCAAAATGAATTATTCAGCCTCTGACTATCATTTTTTTCTCCACCAAGATGTAACTGAATCTCTGACATCTTAAGATGATCAACACTTGGGAAACAGGGAGGAGAGGGTCAAGGCATCACTGTGACACCCACTTTTAGAGGAGCTTGTGCTGATACCTCTAAACACCTGCCCTTCTACCTCCTGTAGAAGACTTCCCCTTTCCCTAGGAGGTTTGAGGGACACATTTGCCTCTGTGAAAAGCAAAAATGAAGCAATAGATGCCGAAGGTACCTGGGATTTCATGGTCTTTCCTTGCCACGGACATGCCCTGTGAGAACAGCACTGAAACGTGTACTGGCTTATCACAGAATCATAGACTCCGTTTTGAGTTGGAAGGGACCTCTGAGCTCCAACTCCCTTGCTACAAACAGGGGCATCTACAGCTGGATCAGGGTGCTCAGAGCCCCATCCAACCTGACCTTGAGTGTCTCCAGGGATGGGGCAATTAGCTGCCCCTTTGAAAAATCTTGCCAGAGAATCTACATTTCTGAATTTCCTACTGAAAAGGCAAAAGGGATCCAACCCATTGGGAAACCAGAAGCTTTCTTCCTTGCAAGGCACTGAGGTTTGGTGAAGCTTCCCAGTATAAGCAACAGAGAGAGCTGTGGAGAGACAGCCTTCCTAGCTTCAAAGTAAAAAGAAAACCAAGCACAATTTTGCGGCCTTTCCAGTTGGAAAAATGAGCATAAGCTCTCATCAAAGCCATGGTCACAGTGAAAAAGCTCCTAAAGACCTTCTGTAGGAGCTGGGAGCCCTTCACATCAAGGCAGGAACCCTGTGCTTAACCACTTCAGCGCTGAGAACTTAGCACAAACTTCTCCATATCCTGGAACTGGGTTGGTAATGTTTAATGGTCTCCTGCATGCCAATGTGTGAGCGTTACGGTGACCTGATGTTATTGGTGTTGGGCCATGGTGGGGGGATGCTGCAAAAAGCACAGTGATGTGCCCTGCAGCCACGAGCAGGTGATGGAGCTAGATGCAGCTCTCCAACCACACAGTGGAAGACAGCCTCAGAGCTGCTTCTTCCCTCATCCTTTGGCTCAGATGGATGAAAAGCCGCAGGACTTCTGTTTTAATGATGGATATAATTAGCTGCGCTGCTCCAGGAGGCTCTGCCCAATGAAACAGGCTGCTGCCACCCTCCACACTGCTAATTATAGATAGCAGAGGAAGAACAACACTTAATCGCACTAACAAGATAGCTGGGCTGTCATTTCAAGAGTTTCTGAGCTAAGGATGCTAAAGGGTGTTGTGCAGACAGGGTAAGGGTGCTGTTGTTTGATTTATTGTGTGGAAGACTGAGGGCATGGAGACCCAGTACGTGACCTGTGTTGTGACTTTCCTAGACACAAGAGGAAGAAAGGGAAAGGAAAGAGAATGAGGGAAAAAGACTCACAAATTAATCTAAATATTCAGGCATTTCCTCTTTGGCTATTGCCCATAAATCACCAACAGCTCTGTCTCCTGCAGAAGATAAAACTGCACCTCCTTTTGTTTCAAACTCTGTTAAATCTGACAGCCAACTCCCAGCAAGCAGAAAACAAACCCCTGACAAAGTGCTTCATCCCTCCTTCCCCTGAGAAAACGCCAACCCTTTGGTAGCACAGCAGCTCTGCTCTCTCTGCTTCCTATTTCAACTGCTTTATCCTATAGAAAAAAAGCATGCTACCCACCTGTTGGTGTCCGCCACGGCTGGCACTCTCTGTTGCCTGGCTCCCACCTCCAACCCCAGTGAGCTACAGAGTGCCTGAGTCACCTATTAAAAAAGGAAGCTGCAAGCTCAGCACTGATTCCCCTGGACTGCCTGGCCAACCACATGTCATCGGCTTTGCTCCCAAAATCAGCCGTCCTGAGCAAACACAGCTGCTAAGCAAAGCCCTTTGTGCAGACGGGTGTACCCCATGCAGGCCCACTCCTGACATCCCATGGGGTTGTGTAATGGGACCTGAGCTCAGCTCAGCTTGCAGGGAGCTTGCAGGAGCTGTGAGCAAAGAGAAGGGCTGGTGGTGCAAGCTGGTGCACAGTTGATTTGATTGCCCAAGAGAGTGATGCTCCAGAGAGCATCTTGTCCCAGAATCAGCTGAAAGAAGCAACCTCCATCACACAGTCAGGAGCAGACTCACATTTCTCTCCTGAAGGAGCTGTAGGTGTCCCTGTTCATTTTAGAGAAGCTGGACTAGGTGGCCTTTAACCATCCCTTCCAACTCAAATGATTCAATGATTCTATGGCTCTGCATAAAAAACTTTGTCTCCATCCTCGTTGCTTTGTGTTAGTTGTGCCCCATGGACTTGGCATGCTCTATGCCACAGGACATGATATGGTCTCCATGTTCCTGCCATGCCACTGCTTGGTCACCACGAGACCAAACTCTAACTCTTAAAGGTTAGTGGCAGCAAAAGGACTCATGTCCCAGAGCTTCTGAGCACGGTAAAAGCAGGGCAGAAATACAATAGTTCCTTTCACTGTAGCAGGGACTCCATTTTCCAGGAGAATGGAAGTGAACCCACGTGGAAATGCTCCTGCTTTCCTGGGTTTGTGGTGCTCTGAACTGATAGCTCCTGCAAATCTGGGGCCGTTTCAGCTCTTCCTTGTTCCCTGGGATGAACTGTTTGCTAGTAATGACATTTGGTGCTAAGAACCCCCCAGTTGGATGGTCATTACCAACAGGTCTCCTGTGTGCTGGATGTGTGCCCCCTTCCCACCTGCTTGTCCCCTGCACACATGGTGAAACCTCAGCAGCTCCCTGTCCCCTCCTGGAGCTGGAAGCAGGAGAGAACCCCATTCCTAAACACCTCTGTCCCTACATGTGGGGACTGCAGGTGCCAACTCACCCCCACCCCACCCTCTTCCCATCTTTGCCTCTCACAGAATGTATCCTGCGACAAAAGAACCTCTCAAATCCCAGCGAGGTAATTTGCTTGGCTGGGTGAGCGCTCATAAAAGCTGTCTGAGAAACCAGTGCTGTCGCTTAATCCAGGAGCCCAGCAGCCCATTGGTGGTGCCCAGTCAGCAGAGACAGGTTTATATCTCTGCCCGCAGCCCGTGAATTCGTGGCCCTGGTCCTGGGGATGCTGAGCTGAAGGAGATGCACTCCAAGAGGAGCAGGGTGTCCTCACTGCCCCGTTTTGAGGCTGCCATTAGGTAAGTGTGGCCCCAGGTGCTTTGGGGATGTGGGGAGGCCAAGGGTTTTGGGGGGGAAAGGGCATTTCTTGCCATTTCTCATTGGCTTCATGGCATGCTATGAAGTTTTAGTACATGACAAACTGCTGCGTGTGGCTTTTCCCAAAAGAAAGGTGAAAAAATTGTGGGACAGAGCTTTGGTGGGCAGCATTCATGGGATTTTAGGCAGCCTGCAGAAAAAGTGAGGACTGATGATGCTCTGAAGCATCCTGTTTACCCTCATGGGTACACCCTGGCTTCCGGATCACGCTTTGCTCTGTTTGCAAACCACAGTGTTTTCTCTCGTTTTCAGTTCTACAAAGGACAGCGAGGATTCCAAATTCAAGCCTTTTTGTTTTACTGTGAATTGGCTTCATTACGGGAAAGAGAAGTAATTGTAAGCATGTTTTTTTTTTATTTTTTAAAGTCATCTGATTTTTGGTTGTTTTCGTCCAGGTCACCTGTTTATAGTATAACTGCATGTGTTAGCAGTTGACTGTTAGAACTGAAATTTTCCCTTGCTCACCAGTGATAAGAACACTGTTGATCACATTAAATAACTAACAAAAACTATGTGAATTCATAACACCTTTTTTCCTGCTTCCAAGCTTTCATAAATTGACTTTTTCCTCTCTAATAAGCGGGTACAGCATCAAGTGCAATGGATCCCTGATTTGGAGGTGGAGGGCATCTCTGGCATAGATAATAAATATAACGACTAATGCACATAAAAAAATACAATCCATTCTCTCTTGAAAGGGATTAAAAAAGAATTTGCACTCTCTGCAAGCCATATGTTGCAGTCTCGTGAGCAGATCTGGTGTGAAGAACTAATATGTGAATTTTGGGATGGGAAAATCGGTTGGGAAGTGCCAAAATCAGAAGGTGCTAAATGTACACGAAATAATGTAACTAAAGAACAGGTTTGCTGAAGATGAAATAAGATTTAGAAGAGTATTTTGTACTTTAGGAATAATTTACTAAGTTATAACTGAACAGTGCATATGGTACATATGTATAAAACTGTGATTGTAAATGGGAGGTGGAACGGGATGAAGAAAAAACAACTACTGTCTTTCAGCACCAAAGGTCTCTCGTTTTAGACACTTCTACAGGCGTTTGTGATTCCTCAATGTCAGATGGACATCCCTTTGCAAGAGGCACTTCACAACCCTCAGGTAATCTAGACAGCTCCCAGGAATATTTAGCTTCAGGCGAAGCTGAGTGTCTGCCCGAAGCGGCTCGGGGCTATTTCTGGCCCTTGCAAAAAATTCAGGAATGTACAGGATGCTATTCCTGGCACCAAAAGACTCCAAGAAGCTTCGCCCAGAGACAGCTGCGGGTTGCATTGCTGCCTGGGGACACAGCCTTGCCCAATGGCCAGCTGCTGGGAGCTCATTGTTCCTTGCCTTAAACCTCACCCAGCTCAGCTCCCCGACTCTTTTGGGGTGTTTGGTAAGGGAGGTGGTAGTCACTGCCACTGGAGGTGTTCAAGAAAAGGACAGGTGTCACATTGAGTGACACAGTCTACAGCGGTCACAGGCACAGGGTGATGGTTGGAAGAGATGAACTCAGTAGTCTTTTCCAACCTTAATGATTCTAAGATGCTATGGATTGAGGTTGGACTAGATGACTTTAGTGGTCTTTTCCAACCTAAATGATTCTAAGATGCTATGGGTTGACGGTCGGACTAGATAATCTTAGTGATCCTTTCCAGCCTTGAAGATTCTAAGTTTCTATGGAATGGTGATAACCACCACCACTGCTTGCTGTAAAGTGAAAGCTGTTCTTAGTGTTCATCCAACCCGCCCGCATCAGGACTGGTTTCAGCCCTAACCCCTCTGCTGGGCTCCACATCCTATGAACCAGCATCTCCCCCTGTGCAGACTTCCATGCAGGATGACAACATGCAATAGTGGCTTCCTCCCCACAAGCTTCCCCTGTGGAAAGCAACACAGAGCTACCCACCAAAATAACCCATGCCTGGGGAGAGGGCTTCTTGGCATGCCACAAATACCAGCCCTTTTAAGGGAAGCCCTTTTCAGCCACTACAAAGCGATACCTTGGGAATGTCTGCCACAAACATCACTGCCCACACATCCCTTCAGTGGCTGGGACCAGGGCTGTGGCATGTGTCCATAAGTGGGTTTTTTTGGCCATGCCATGGAGTTGATGTGGGGGCACTGCAGGGATGCTGTGCAGCATGAGCCTGCCTCTGTGTTCTATTCCTGTCGTGGAGTTTCCAAGCTGCTGTCAACTTTTCATCACTGACAGCCAAGAAATCGGAGTACAGTTTTGGAAGAAACTGTCACATCCAAAAATACAGATAAAATTAAAAAATCTCCACCAGTATCCTTTAGAGAGAACATCCTAAATCCTAACCCACTTCTAGATATTGAGTTTCACTAGCACTTCCATTCATTTCTGAATGTGGCAAGCTGGCAGTGAGAGTAGGGGGGAGGAGAGAATTGCTTGGCTTTAAAAGAGTAAAATATCAGGTTATTATATGGTACTGAACGTGAAGCTTCCTGTTGCTGTTTGGATGCAGACCTGTGTTTTTTGCTGGTGATAAAAAGGAATGTTTATCTTCCCCAGCAGTAGAGTTGGAGCATCATTGCCTGATTTACCCCAGAAAAGAGGCTTCTACATCCTGCAAAATAATGCATCTATTCAAAGGCTGAAGACAGCCTTCTTGGGAAATTCCTACAAATTTCCACCCATGTTGGATCCCTTTGCCTGGGCAAGAATACAGGCTCTCATATTTTGCCTCTTCCCATCAAGTGACTTCTGTATGTAAGACACCAACTCTGCCTCTCTTACCCCAACCTTTTTTTCTTTTTTCTAGTAAGGTCCTGAAGCTACTTTGAATATTTTCCAGCAAAGACTTGGGTGAAAACTGAAGAGCTGGAAGGAAGCGGAGGAAGCTAAGGAATTTCTGTTCTGGCAGCAATCTGCAGAATGTGTATCCCAGAAGGAAATATTAACCATAGCCAAAAGCATGTGTAGAATGACACTGCATTTAACTCAGGCTGTTGGGGTCAGGCCCTTCACACAATGACTGAGCACTGAAACATGGACACGGAGTCTTTTCGCTCTGGCCACCACACAGACATTCAATAGCTGAATAGCTTCAGCAAATGAATTATCAGGTAGAGACTCAGGGGTAGGCACTCAAGTTCTGTCTTACTGAGCGGTGCAGGAGTTACTTTCCACACCTGAGAGCAAATAAGTGTGGTATGGCTGTATTAATGCTCTTAATCTATCACACCCCCTCCTGAAGCCCTTTGTTCGGTGCAGGGTCACAAACACATTCCTCAACGCTTCCTGGAGCCAAGAGCAGAAGTGGGAGGGAGAGAATCCTTACGAATCCTTCTCTACCTCCTGTTCCCCAGGTATGTAAGCTGAAGTGAAGCTCATTTTCTTCTGAGGCCACATTTTGCTGTCTACTGTATTGCAACCAGTCCTGAACACGATTCAGACCTAGAATATGTTCCAACCAACCCTATAGTGCCTAACAGGTTCATCAGAATCCTGTATGTATTCTCACCCGTGTTGACCCATGTCGCAGCATTTTGTGGGCAGAGAATAGACACTGATTATAGAGAGTAGCAAGTAGATGCATGGATTTAAGCCTCAAAACTAGGATCTTCCATGTTTTGGGAAAAGGGAAAAGCACGTGCAACACTCCCACTTCAAACATGTCCAAGCACCCAAGACAACAATGCAGAACCACACTTAAGTCACCACTAGTTGTGCAGATGGTGGGGTTTACCAAACTCTGGGCCAACAAAATCTCCAGCTTTGCCACCATCCCTTTCCTGAGCATTCTCGTTTGTCCTACATTTTCAAGATCAGCCCCAGCTTCATATTCATGCAACACCTCACCCTTCTTCTCAAATGATTACTTAATCCCAGATTACTTACAGGAAGGTCTCGGTAGTCCCGATAGCTGTGTCAAACCGTAGACGATCCCAGTGGAAAACCTCTGTGAAACTCACTGCCAGGCAGCCCTTAGAGAATCCTAGAGGAGCCCTGCTCCAGTCCCCACACCTCGGTCCTGTTCACTGCCTCCCAGTGGCCTCTGGCAGCTGATTTTATCACTGAGCACTGGGCTATGTTGAGAGGATGAACCACTCGGTCTATTTTTAGGGAAGGTTAGGCTGGTCTTCCACCCGGCTGAGTCAATCATGAGGGGTGGAGGTGTGGAAGACTGGGGGCCTGGCTTCTTTTCAGAACGCGTTCATTCAAATTACTTCTGGTGTAATCCCGTACGGGACAAGGGATGCTTCCGAACTGCAGTGCCACAGGGAAGAGGCATTTCCCTGATTCACTGCTGTGTCCTCAGGCTGTGATCTGCACTGCCTGACCCCCTTTGCCTTGGCCCACAAAGTTTTAAGGGAAGGCAACAGGTATTAGTTACATTTTCTGGTTCCTCATTTCTTCCTTAGCTCAAGTATTCTAGTACTGAGAAAGAAAATATTTTAGGAAAAGGGAAGTGACAGGAAGCATGTATGCAAAGGAGGATGGATGCTCCCTCCTCCCAGCCCCTTCTTTGGTGGACAGTGCTGCACTGCTGGGAGCTGCTCTGGGCAGCATTTGGGGGTCCAAAGGAGGGCTATGAAACTGGCAAAGAGTCGAGAGGGCAAGATATGTGAGAAGTGCTTGAGGTCGTGTGGTTTGTCTGGCCCAGAGGAACGGGCTGCCTAGGGCAGTGTTTCCAGGCCATGCACATGCCCTACACACCCAATGCCAGAACACATGGGATTTCAGTGTTGGTGCAGAGAGCTGCACAGATGTGGAACTGTGCTGAGCCAGGTGCTGCAGGGGCAAAAATTGCATCAGTTTCAACTGCCTGCATAGAAGCAGGCATAGCTTATGTGAGCTCCAACATGAACAGAGGGGTGGAGATACTTTCTATGCTCTTTCTGCCTCTCTGTAGCGTGCAGCACCTAGCACAGTGATGCTCCCGTCCTTCAGGCACGTGAACATCACATGAAAGGTAGATGTTGCATTGAGTGACATGGTTTAGTGGTATGGTGGGGATGGGGAGATGGTTGGACTAGGTGACCTTAGTGGTCATTCCAAACCTAATGATTCTATGACTTTATGGCCTCATCAGAGTTTTGCTGAGTCAGTGGAGCACGATCCTGGTTCCCAGCGTGCTCCATGCACTTTGCTCTGATTTGCCAAGCAGCTCTACAGTACCAATTTTCCAATTTCAGAATCTCTGTGTGTTATTTTTGTCGTTGTTGTTTTTTGTTCCTTCACTCTGAACAACTCACAGGAGGTTTACAGGAGAGTTTGGAGAGGTTCTTGCCCTCTCCGTGTCTGCAGGTACATGGGCAGAATGCTATATGTAATCCAGGCTGCTTCTAGACGTGGGATGAGGAGATTAATTCACCAACATCACATCATATCACACCAGACCACATCACATTGAGCTCCATATGTCCAATTGCTTTCAAAGCGTCTCCTGTATAGACCCTGCTCCTCCCTACTATAGCCCAACCTTAATCTTCCATCAAGGCTGGGAATTACCAGTCTTTGCTGTCTCTATTAAGCCTCGTGTCTAAGAACACCACCCTTCTCTCTAAACTTTTCTTTGCAGCTTCCTTTAATAAGTGAAAATCAGAGAAAAGAACTCAGTATGAAATTTGACTATCTGCAGGGGGAGTAAAAAACTACAGCCACCCTTGTTACTGCTGCACTCTGAGTAGGGAACTCTATAGCAGGTGAGGGAAACAATGCTGAGCAGCTGAAGAGGTGTAGACCGAAGTGACTCATCCAGAAAATAGGGGACATTGTCAGCAAGGTAACAGATGTGTCCTTGATCGCCAGCCAGGCTGTAAGCCTGGAGACAGCCAGGGCTGCCACGCACAGCCAGTAGCGTGAACTGTGTGGCAGAGGTGTCAGCAAATACAGCAGCAGGCAGGGGACAGAGTGCATGGAAGAGCAAGGCTTATTTATTTTACGTGGGTGGAGGGATGTACAGGCAGAAGGTAAAGGGCAGAGCAGATCAGCACCATGCACACCTGCATGTGCCTTGTGCTCAGCGTGAACCTGGCTGGAGTGCACAGTGCATGTTTCTACAGCGTGTACTTGCCTGTCTCTTCATCTAGCTGCCACGTATAACGTGTATGTTGCTGGCCTGTGAGCATGCATGGCCATCTGCTCATGCTTTTGATATCTAGCTGTCCATCCTGAGGTGGTGGACCCAGTGCTGCTACTGGTTTCCTTACATGTCACCCCATTATTGCCTCTGTGGGGTGTGCACATGTGAGCCAGGGAAGTGCTTTTCTGGAGAAGCAGGAAAATCAAATCCAGGGGGCACTGAGCCTTTCTGAGAGCATGGGGACATGCAGGGCTCAGCAGCAGGGGGATGCAGGGCTATGGAGTAGAGGGCAGCCCTGAGCCCTAACTGGGGCTGGCTCCTCTGGGAGCTGAGATAAGAGGACAGCAGTAATGCAGCAGGGGAAAGGCTGTGCAGATTAGATCAGGTGAGAGGTCTCTGTTATGTAAGCATGAGCTGGGGTTTGCAGCTATAGAGATTTCTTTTATCTGTTTTGATTGCTGCTGTAGTTGGAGCTGGGGCAGAGCTGTGCCAGGTGTGAGAGGTGATGGCTCACACCTGAAGACAAGTTTTCTTTCTGGCTTAATGGGATAAAGCACAGTGTGCTTGAAGCCAGACAGACTGGCCACTTTGCAGGAGCACTGACATTCAGTTCCCATGTTACACTCATGCAAAGCAGTTGGTGAAAGGGAGCTGAGCCTGTAGGGATTATTTAGGCTGCAGGAGTCTGAATAGGGGCAAATGCCAGAGCTGCCTTGAACTCAGAGCCATCCTTAATGCAAACAGAATCTTTTATCTTAAGTCTGCATTTCCTCCCTCTGGTACTTTCAGATCCCCCAAACCCATGTGCTTTCTCTGGCATCCTGCAGATAGGAGATGCTGGCTGCAGGACCCCAGCTCGCAGATGCACCGAGGGTGGCAGCCCGCAGAGTACACGGTGTCAGGCAGGCTCTGTGCAGTAGTGTCCTTGCAGAGACGACATTTGGGACCAAAGGACAGCCCAGTTTTGTTGACACTAGATGGCACCACACCCCCTTGCAGAAGGCTGCATGGGTGCTGCCCCCTTGCAACCCGACCTAATCTGCTGATCCAGTTGCAGATGCCCCTGTTCACTGCAGAGCTGTTGCACTCGATGACTTTTAAAGGTCCTTTCCAACTCAAAACGATTCTATGATTCTACTGTAGGCAACATATTCGAAGGGGTGTGTGTGTTTGGGGGGGGGGGGGGGGGGGAGTTGGATTAATGGCCTCCTGAGGTCCCTTCCAGCCCCTATGACTCTGATTTCATCTTTGCTCTGCTCCTAGCTGACATTCTCGTGCACCTTTCAGTGGAAAGCACTGAAAAGTGTAGCTATGTTAATACATACGTGGACCAGCATACGTATGCATATGAGCTGAGGAAATGGTATGCCCACATGCAAGCCCGTCTCCTTCTTGACTGTGACTTTCCTCACTCTGGGTGCCAGAATTCATCTGCAAATTGTAAATTCTTAAAGCTGGAGCACTCAAGAGACTCCACCTTCAGCAATTCAGCTGATGCCTTCTCCTTTTTAACATTACAGGACTCAAACTTCCACCCATTTCCCTTTGGGAAAATGTTTCCTTGACAGCTATCTTCTGTCTTAGGAAGTATTTTTTTACACCATGTAAGTCTTCCACTGCTCAGTTTAATCTCATTACGGCTAACTACAGCCTTTGGGACCCCTTTTATCAGTGACTTGGTGATGTCCTTAGTGGCAGCTTCCTCCGGATCATCTGATAGCATTATTGTGGCTGGGGATGAAGCCCAGCTGGCTTAGCTGCCTGGGAATGGGCTTTTCTAAGAGACATAGGCAGCTTTGTGATTTGAGCAATGCTCAGGACTCCCATAGCGTCTCAGAGGTGACTAACCTGCCTCTGTGAAGAAGTACAGCAACTGTGCTTTGACTTCATGTGTAATTATTCATCTTGGAACTGTTACAGGCACATGAGTTTGCTGATAAGACAAATGCCAGACAGCAGAGCTGTCCTGAGCACCGCCAAGCTGCTGTTCACCGTACCACAGCAGCCTAAACAGTGTCCTAAACCCCCAAACCATGTAACCATTTATGGGTTGTAACCAAAATGTGCTCTTTGCTTAACCTTATAAACACTGTGTGGCTTCAAGGCATTGGACACTCTACCTTCCCCATCCCACGTTACTGCATCAGCCAGATGCCCACTCCTCAGTCTCAAAAAAATGGCTGTGGGGCAGTCCCTGGGTGATGGTGAGGAAGTTCCTGATGGGATATGTGGAACACTGATGTTTTCCACTGTGGAAGTGGCCATGTCCTGTGTAAGTCTTGCCTTGATAAGGGACAGCTGGTTCTTGAACTTTGCTACGAAGCACTACAACTATCTCTGAGCCAGTGCCCTGTCTCTGAACAAATCCAGTGCCTACATCAGAGGTAGCTCTCATATTCTCAGCTCCTTTCCTGGCTGCAAATGCCTCTCTAGAAGTATCCTACACCAACACCTTCCAAAGAAGCAATGGCCAAGAGGACATGAAGTCTTTGCTATTGTGGGGCTCTGAGTCAGAGGCCGGAGAGTGGTGTCAGTCTCCAAGATAAACCATGAATCATCAGGCACCAACCAGAACAAGAGGTGCTCCTCACGCTGTAAAAGGCACACTGCAGCTAATTCTGTGATTGTATTTATCAGGATAGCATGGTGACTTCACATGCTTTGATATAAAAAATACATCCCAGGAACACTGTGGAAAGTTCAGCTCCTTCATTTGTGTGCTCATGTCAGACTTGTTTTCCCATGCAGCTGGGTAATTAAATGCAGTGTCTGACATCCAGTCAGTGCATGATTTATTTTTCCTTGTGTGAAAGAAAAAGTGCAAAGGAAAGAGAGCAAACCCTAAGCAGATGGGATATGGAATCCCTGGATTCCTGATCCAGACCCAAAGCAGACAAGGTTGCCCCCTGGTCTCAAATCCAACCACTAATAATTGCAGGAGAGCTGTATTCCTCCGTACCAAACCTATGAAGCCTTCTTGACAGCTAATTTAGTAAAATTCAACCTTTTTCTTCTGCCTCTTCGCTGATTCCTTTTGCCTTGAAATATCCCTTACCTGCCGTCGTCCTGTTGATGCCACAGCATTAGGGATAGGCACTGTGTAGCCTATCTCTGGCCAAAGATGACACCACTGCTGCCAGGACCTAGGCTCCTTACTCAGTGCAAAGGGACTTCTCTCTTCTCATTTCCTCGAGGCTGAGGTGCAGGCCGATATTACTCATTCCAAAATAAACACGGATGTAATTCTGCCCCAGTGTTTAATCTCAGCTATTTTAAAATACTGGGAGTCAGGATGGCTCTGTGGACTCATCACTGGCCCAGGTCCCAGCTAGCTGGGATGTGCCAGTTCTGTGCAATAGGACCATTCAGGGCTGGAAGGGGTACAAATGCATTTATGGGGCCATCTGCCCTCTGCACTGTACTCCCTGTCCCTGTCAGTACTCCTTCATGCCCAGTTCTGGCAGCACCTACTGGTCTCTGCCGCAGGATTGAATGGGAAATACAACTTAGCGCAAGGACCAAGTTGTTCCCTTCCCAGTTACAGCTGGGAGTAGAGCAGTGGTGATGTCTGGTGACCAAAATAAACCCAACTCACCGCTTCTGCCCGTGGCTGAGTCACTGGCTGTATCCGTCACTGAGGAGATGATTGTGTGTCTGTCATGGGAGATCTTTCCTTCCTGTGTAGGAAGAACAGTGGGTAGAGAGGTAAGTTCCCATCAGCAGAGGAAAGGAACCACACAAAACCTCAGTGTGGGAAAGAGTCTGCACCAAAGTCCTGACATTGCATTCATGTATTGTGTATGGTTGGAGTTTCTTCTTATAGGCCTTATCCAGGCTTGCCCTTATTCTGTCATCTCCAAGCACAGTTCTTCTCCATTCTTTGGACAAAGCCTCCCTGTTTTTTCCGGAGGTAAGAAGCATCATTTTATCCACCCAGCCACATTTTTGAAGACGCTGTTGCTTCTCCTTTGGGTTCAAGTTCATTCATGTTTCCTTTACCCTTCTCCACAACATGGGGCTCTCAAACCCAGTAATGATTGGTGTTGCCCTTTGCTGTACCCACAAGGAAGAGAGTAGTGACTTCTGTGGAGCAGTAACCGCTGATGTGATATACTATGGTGAGATGGACCTGACCACTTCAGACAGGACCTCATACAGAATTAGTATTCTGTATGATAATGACTTCATGAGACTCTTTTGCTTGCTTAATGTTGCTTTGTCTCCTATGTAGGCTGTGCATTTCTAGTGACTCCCCTCTGGGGAATGGATCACTGAAATAGTTTGTTGAACATATGACCACTGCCTCTGTAACATTAAATGACCCAATCTTGGCATTGCAGAACCTCCTTCTTAAGGGAGATGTGTTTGGGAATCTCTTGTTCTGCCAGCTGACAGTGGGTGATGAACCACCAACATGAATCCCAATTGTTCATAAATATGGCTCTAGTCACCCAAAGAAAATAAATTTCAGAGGACCTTTCCAAGAAGAGAACCTACTAACCTTTGTGGTTGACTCCTTCCATGTGATGATGGTAGGACTCCACTGTGCTTTCCTCTGTATGCTCTGAAGAGATGAAGAGAAGGATGACTCTTTATGGAGTTTGGTGTTCCTGCTGAGGGGTTGGATTGTCGTCATGATCCTGGTGTCAGATTCTCTCTTCCTCAAAATGCCACTGAGAGATGGAGTCTTGAGTGGAGCAAGAGGTAAAGTCTTACTCTGTGGAGTGGCTTTAGGGGTGTCCAAGTTGGTCAGGTGTCCTTTGAGATTCTTTGTTGTGGTGGTGTTTTTATGGATAGGAAGATCCTCCATGGACTTGCTCCAGGACACATCATTGGGATGGCTTTGAGATAAGGTATGCTTTTTTCCCACTGGATTGACATTACTCTGTGCTAGATATCTTCTCTCCATGAGCTAAAACAAACAAGAAGATAGTAAATCAACTGAGTTTTTAATTTCTTACTCCTCTGCTCCAAGCATCACATTTGTTGACCTTCTAACTTTTTGGAATGAAAGAGTGTTCTGACAATTCTGCTCTGTGGTCCCTGAACTAAAGATGAGGGGCATGATCTAAGCATACTCTGGCTCTTTCTGAAGAGTTTCTGTCTCGCCTGTTTCCAGAGCATTCTCTAACGTGCCCATGGTAATGTAAGGAAGATTTAGAGTAGCAAACATACGACCACTGGTTGTCTTCCCTCTCAAATTATTGTCTTATCTCCATCTCCCTCTCTATCATTTCATAGGAAACAGTGTTTCCTATGAAATGAGAGAAAACTGTCTTGTACATAAAAATTTTCAGATACTGTTTATTTTTTTATTTTCTTAAATTTTTGTATGAGATCCAAACCAGCTTTCTCTGGTGAGTGAGAATCAACTTTTCTCAGGACATGCTTTGTTCCACTTTATCTGAGTCTGTGTCTCTCACCTTCGGATGTTTTTGTTTGGACATGCTGCTTTCACAGTCCAGGATGCTCTGGTACCTGCAGGGCAAACAAAACATGATGATGATAAGAAACCACCCTCCTTCTCTTCCTCACTGTGGAGAGTACACTTCCAGCTTTCTTCAAAGACCAGATAGGTATATCTGCGGGATATCTGGAACTAAACTGTCTCAAGGGGGTGTTCAAGAGACAGTTTTGTCAACAGCTCTATCACTGGTATGTTGAAGGATATGCACTGTGGGTACTGTTGCTAATCTTATTTGTCTCATTCTTGGCAGAGCTGTGATCTGATCTCATTTATGGGTTGTAACCAAAAGAAATTAGCCCTGAAAGGGCTTGTGTTGAAATGCAACTCTCCCTGGAGCATTTTGGTTAGAAGCAGTAAAGAGAAACCAGGAAGGGATGAGATACCCATACCCTTCTTTTCTGCTCACCAGTTCTCTCCATCTCCGGCTGTTTTCCCCCGTGGCACCTCAGAGATTATGCAGATTTAGAGCTTTAATTAACCTCCTGGTAATATTCCCATTGTTAGGGTTAAGGGCAAATTCCTCAATATTGTTGTATTTGGGCAAGCTTGTTGAATCACTTAATCACATAATTGTAGGGGTTGGAAGGGACCTCTAGAGATCATCGAGTCCAACCTCCTGCCAAAGCAGCTCCCTAGACCAGGTTGCACAGGTAATCGTCCAGGTTGAGTGGATTTGGTTTTTAAAACAGGTCTTGGTTTCCAAGATTAAATCATGCATCAGTGATATATAACTAAGAGCACTTGTGGCAGGAAAGTACTTGCCTTTAGCTTGAGATGTGAAACTTTGGGATGCTGTACTTGGAAAAGTCCTTATCTGAATGAGATTTATTTGTTAGGGAGGTGGAGAATGGGGTGTCTACCCTGGAAAGCCACAGGACTACGGTCACATGCCGTAGTAGATCAACCACCCACCTGGCAACCAGTTCAGAGACAGACACAGACTTCCTCAGAGGAACTGCTCTGTGCTCTGAGCTGCTCCTTGGAGAATGGCACAGAAAAGGAAAAGACTGGGCTGATCTCAGCTTCTCTGTTGTTTCCATGTTTTCTGTCTGCTGGCTTTGGAACAAGAGTGAAAAGGTTATGGTGCTGGATGTGAAGACCTGTGGTAAACAAGCCAACACTTAATGCATCCGTCTCCACTCAAAGGGTCAGTGCAGCAATAATTGGCCATGAAAAAATTCTGTCCTCACTGAAACATCAGCAAACCTCATCACATAATAATAAAATAGGGTTAAAGAAGATAGATTTTAAGTCAAGTTATTCCTAATGCAGGGAATGTGTCTTTTCCACCGCTGACTACCAATTTTCTTATTCTCTTTGATCACCCTGTCCATATCTCTGACAGAGAGGGGGAAAGAACCAGAAAAAGATTTGCTTTAACTCATTTAAAAATAATTTGATGGAAATTATGCATGTGCATCATAAATGGATATGTTCCCAGAGTTGCATAGACGTGAACCAGCACTGAATTCAGACAGTAACTGGAGAGTTAAGAACCTCTTGCCTTCTTCTGACTAAAAAGTTCTTATTTTCCAAGGTTCAGAAACGCACAGCAGAAATCTCAGGCACTGGATTTGCAATGACTGATCTGACACTTGGAAGTACACTTGGGTCATCTGGGGCTCATTTTCCAAATTTAGACAGAGCCCTAGGGACCAACTAGTTATATGTAATTGCTCTCTAATTACTGCCGCAGACATTCAAACCATGGGATTGTGAGATATTTGTACTTAGATTTTGAAAGCATTTGCTTTAAAAGCTATGTTGCTTGTATAACGTGTTTCGTAAATGATTTCTATTGCCCTGGCCTTAAATTTGGGCTGTGCCCTGAGCTTTTATCCACTCATCTGAGTGGCCACAGAATCACAAAACGATTAGGGTTGGAAAACTCCTCTGAGACCACCTACTCCAACGTTTAACCCATCACAGCCATCACAAATAAGCCACGTCCATAATTCCAGGTCATTTCACATGATGTTACAAAAGAGACGGTTTTATTAGATCACAGACACCCCTTTCCCACAGCCTGGGAATCATTCCTGTTCTTGTGGTTGTGGCTAATGTTAAACAATCCCAGTGAAAAACCCCTGAGAGATTCACGTCGTGGCAGAATAACCCTATTAGTAGGGAAGTGTTCCCTGTTCTCCCCTTTGTAATGCTCTTTTCCTTAATACAGCAAATGCAGTGGATGGAAATACTCTTCTCAGCCCACCCTGAACAGTTCCCACAATCAGCACGGCATCCCCCAGTCACCAAGGGCTTACAGGATATTTTCTGATATTAATTTATTCCATCTACTCTTATCTGGGAGAGTTTATGTGTAAAATCACTTACATGCTAGAGTGCTTTCCTCCAGCCGAGATCTGCCATTTGATAGTCTCCTTGGGGCTCTTCAGCACTGCGCTTCTGACTCCATTATCTCCCCCCTCCTTTACAAGACAGGAGGCAAAGTCCCTTGGCAAAGCTGCAATTAAATATTAAAAGATGATGTGCAATCGGGGCCAGTGTGAATTGGAGAGCTAGCACTTAAGAGCAGAGGAGATGAAGCCTTCTCCCTGCTCCACTCAATATATTGCCAATTATTAAGGTCTCATCCATCCCTATAGAAACACCAAGTTCAGAGCCCAGCTTGGGCACAAACGGCTGTCCAGATTCAAAACTAGATTTAAATCTGGGGATAAATCTGCTGGAATTCTTGTCCATGGTGAAGCAGAAATCAACTTGTGCATTTCTAAATGGATGATTCTGTCAGAGACCATATATTCATCCTCCAAACCAATGAGGTTTTGTGACTTTGGTGGGGAGGTTTTGTCTGAGCCATGAAAGAGGGCAACTCTTAATGTTGTTTAAAGATCTTGGGTGTGTATTGATCCTCCTGGCAAAAAGGAGGTGGCCAGGCCTTCAGAGAGGATGGGTCTGGATGAAATGAATTGAAATACTTCACTGTCAGGGCAAGAGACATTAGGATTATTTGAGGGAATCCAACTAGGTTCACATATAAGTCTGACTGAAGTCAGTATTTAGCAAATATAACCTTTCTCAAAAAGCATCATGACCACACACAGAACTACTTTGGCACCTCACAGTGAATGGCTTTTTATACAGAGTTATTTCTGGGGATTTGTTATGTGCATGCTGGCAGCTTGACCAAGCAACAAAACCAGTGCATGAGTAAGAACAGATAACGGTGTGTGGGTTTATAATGAACAAGAAGGGCTGCCTTTGCCATCAAAACTGGAAAATCATTTACCTCAGAGTGTCTAAACTGAGCAAGAAACCTTTGATACCAGGAGTGAGTTGCAGCAACACAGAGCTCTGGATATATATGCACTGACCACCTGTCATTACTTTATGAAGTAATAACTTGCAATTCTCCACGAGTTCCAATTCAAATCTAACAAAAAAAAAAAAAAAAAAAAAAAAAAAAAAAAAAAAAACCTGGAAAGCTCTCTATTGAGCTTTTATTCCAGCACTTACAAAACCTAAGGAACATGAGTGATTTTAATTCTCTCTCCTACTGAGTCTGATTCCTTATGCTCTCTGTTCACTGCTCTGGTGCCTAAGGACCAGCCTAGAGCATGGCCCTGGCTCTGTGCATGCTCAGATGCATCAAGGCTTAAACCCTTCTTAAACTCTTCTCCTGTGTCTCCAGGGTCTCCCTGATGTGCTGGTTATTTCCCACCAGCTGATATTTGGTTCTTGGAGCATTGTGCTTGCACAATTTCAGGTTGGATATAAGTGGAAAAAAATCTTCTCCAAAAACTGACACAGGGCTGCCCAGGGAGGTGGTGAAGTCACTGTCCCTGGAGGTGCTCCAGAACTGTGGAGATGTGGCACTGAGCAACATGGTCAGTGGACGTGCTGGGGTGAGTTGGGACTATATGATCTCAGAGGTCTTTTCCAACCTTAATGATGCTGTGATTCTATGATTCTTTGGTGGGAAAACATCAGTGGCTTTAGTAGCTGCTGGGCTACCACGAGATAAATCTGTTGGAGGAGGGAAGGGTTTTGGTTGAATGGGCAAAGCAGGGCTCTGAAGCTATGAAACTTCCTTTTTAGTGATTTAATTTAGGGTAGAAGGATTGGGCTGACAGCATGAAACAATGAACATTGCTGTCCATCCAATAGTGAGTAATAGAGGCTGTTAAAAGATGCGTGAGTTATTTCAGAGACTACTCAGTTCCTCTCTCCATAAAAAGGCTGCATGAAGCAATTCTCTGTGTAGCTCCCAGGCACACTCACTAGATAAAGTGTATTTTGAAATTGTTTTTGCCAGGATCACGATGCCGAAGGCTGGTTCTTCATCTACTGTAGGCCTTGCTCTGCTCACAGTGATTTTAGTCTTCAGTGTCAGCTGTTCACTGGGTTTGCTCTGTTGGCAAGAATCGGTGGGAAAGCAGGAATTAAATTGTTTGTGCTGGGGAGCTTTTGTGAACTGAGATGAGGTGGGTCCCATACCTGCTGAAAACAGAACATCTGGCCTTGAAGGAAAAGAGGGGATGATTTCTTTCTTCTTTTTAGGCACAGAGTAGCTGGAGCTGAAAGTAGAGAGATCATATCATATAATGAGTTGGAAGGAACTCATATGCATCATGTCCAGCTCCTGGAAATGTCATTCTTTCTCTTCCTATTATTATAGAGAGCTGAATCACACACTTTGCCCTCAAACAGTGAAGATCTACCTGCAAAAGATGAGAGGGGAGCTAGAGAGTCCTTTAGATGCTTACATGAGTTTAAGCAACCCTGTGAGGTCACAACTCTACTTTTCAGAATCATAGAATCTCAGAATCATCAAGGTTGGAAAAGACCACCTAGTCCCCTAAGCATCCCACCATAATCACTAACCTGCGTCCCTCAGTGCTACATCTCCACAGTTATGAAACCCCTCCAGGGACAATGACCCCCCCACCTCCCTGGGCAGGCAGTGACAGCACATTACCAGTGTTTCTGAGAAGAAATTGTCCCTAATATCCAACCTAAGCTTCCCCTGACACAACTTGAGACCATCACCTCTCATCATATCGCTGTTACCTGGGAGAAGAGACCAACCCCCACTTCACTGCAGCTTTCTTTCACCAAGTTGTAGAAAGATAAGGTCTCCCCGTAGACACTGACCCCTTGTCCTGTAGTTTCACTCTGAGCACTATGAGGATCAATCACTTTCCCAGGAAGTGATTTCCTGATCACTACCCTAAAAAACTCACAAGGTTTTCTTTTGGGTTTTGTTTGCCATTTGGCTGGAAGGGGCTGAGCAGGGCACGTGGACTGGGAGTGTAGACTGGTGCCACTGAGCTCTACAGTATGGGCATGGGCATAGGCATGGGCATGGGCATGGGCATGGGCATGGGCATGGGCATGGGCATGGGCATGGGCATGGGCATGGGCAGGCAGCAGACAGGCAGCCATGGGAAGCAGGCAGAGGGGGCATGGACAGGGGATGGAGGCAGATAGCAGGGAACTTTGAACGGGGACCTATTAATGGTTAACACAGACAATTATTTCTAGCTGTGTCAAGTGAATTGACCTAAGCCCACACAAGATTTGTGCTGACCAGACAGGGCCTGTGTTGTACACAGCTACCTCTATTTATCTTTTCTTTTTTTCCTCTTTTTCTTTTTGCAGTTGTATAATGCTGTTGTGATAACTGTGTTCCCACTAAAAATGTGTGTGCTTTCCTTTCTTTCCCTCCATGTGCCCAGCCTGTTCTGGCTGTGTTGTGTGGCTTTGCTGCATGCGCATTTGTGCCCTGTTTGTCACATGCCCAGGTGTGGGGATGGTGCAGGGCATGAATGAGCATGAGAAGGAATAAATCAGTGTGGGTTATGAATAACAATCTGCTATTAGTTGTAAACAGATTGATGCATAAAAAGTTTCCTGCAAAATGCTGTTTGCAAAGTGTCTCTGGATTTGATCCCCTGTCAGAGAATTCTCAACTGCTAAAAGCAGTGGAGGAAAGAGCCAAATGTGTTCTTCCCATTTTTGGGGGGCAGCGAGAGCTCTTTGCAGCAAGGTTGTGAGTATGGCTGCACAGTGAGTGTTTAATTCTGTTGCTGAAGGCACCGTGCAGGGAGCTGGTGCTGGCAGAGCTGATTCCTTCCCTTTGGTCTGCTGGGCAGGGCTGTGCACTAGCAATTTACTGAGGATGGGTGCACTGGAGGAGGGAAAAAAGCCTTGCAAAGTCTCTCACATCGCTCTCTCTCCACTCTCCATCTGTTTCTTGTGGAGAGTATCTGGATCCTTGCAGTCATTTCCATAATTATTGGTTTCATGTTAAGTAACCAAAAAATTATCTATCAAACGCACATGTGGAACTAATGGGGCTTATTTGAAAAGACCTGTCTTTGCGTTTACAGCTGGCACATTGCTCGGTCCATTTTAATGAGCTTCCATGGCACTGACATGTGATGGGGTGGGAGCTCTCATGCGTGCTTGCCCCGGGCTCCTCCCATGTCCCAGATGGAAACAAATGCCAGAGCAACTGGAAGAAGCTCAGTGCTGCATGCTCCCTTTAAATGCCCCCTCCTAAGTATGACCAGGTTGCTTTTCCCATTCATTCATTTTAGGAATCAGGTTGGAAAGCCGGAGAGACCTTTTTTTTTTTTTTTCTCGGGAGAGCTCAGCAAATGGCTGGATATTGTGGGGGTTGGAAATATTGTGAAAGGAAATTTAGCGATTTCCACTTCAAAAGATAGGATGTCCTCTGGAGTTTTTCACATTCCACAGTCTCAGGTTCAACTGGAGGTTGGATTGCAGAGATGTAGAATGGATAAAGCTGTAGGATTCAGGATGTGGGAACACTTGAGGGTAAATTCATCTCTTCCTTGGCTTCAAACCTCACCACAAATGCACTAAGTCATAAGTATCTCGTATTTTAGTGAAGACGTGGTCCTCTATGACATCAGTGTCACTGCAGGTAAGCTCATCCAACTCTGCATTGTGTGTGAAAATGAAGTACCTCCTGAGCTGTTAGAAAATGAAACACTGGGGCCAACATACTCAAAAAGAGAGAAGATCTCCACCTTGGCTTTCATTCTAAGCTTTTAGGATCTGGTTTTGAGCACCAGCACAGCCTGTAGGACCCGATGAGATGTGTGGGTGGAAAACGTCCTGAACTTCCATCAGCAAGTTTATGGAGATTATCAGCATCATGTAGATACCAGACAGAGGAATGAGGACCCAGTCCCATGGTGTTTTGAAGACATCCCATCCTCAGAGGTGCTTAAAGTCAGGCTGGATGGTGCCCTGGACAGCCTGATCTGGTGGGTGGTAATCAGCCCATGGCAGAGATCTTGGAACTAGACTAGAGAGACTAGAGGTCTCTCTAACTCAAGCCAATCTATGATTCTATGTTTTCAAGTTGAAATTGTCCTTGCAAAGAGCCCTTCCCAGAGATAGCTTTTGCTTTAACAAACTGTTTTCTGGTCATGTTTCCTTACCTATCCCAATCTCTACCTTGGACAAGAAAATCTCTGATATCTGTACAGCAAGGACCATGTGAGTGACTTGAATGTCTCATGACACACAGTGGAGAAAGCCAAGGAGTCACAGTGGGTCTGTGTTTCCTGTGCTGGTATTGCATTCAGCCGCTACAGGTCTCCCCAAGAAGCAGAGAAGACCTTGGACAGTGGTCTGGTGATGGTTTCCCCAGGACACTGCTGTCCTTTCTGCATGAAATATCCTTCAGTTATCCCCAGCATGGCCAAAGGCTGGATATTAGGAAAAAAAGTACTCTCAGAAAGAGTGTGAGGCATTAGCACAGGCTGCCCAGGGAGGTGATGGTCATCGTCCCTGGAGGTGTTCCAGATCCATGGAGATGTGACACTGAGGGATGTGGGTTAGTGGTCATGGTGGAGAGGAGTTAATGAAAACCCAAAGCCCCGCACTCATGATGGACAGTGCCTCAGTGTCTTGATTACAGTTGGACTAGATGATCTTTGAGGTCTTTTCCAATCTTAATGATTCTATGATTCTGTGATTCAAAGCCTGCACCTCTATGGGCTCATTGCAATGCCCACAGCGTTATGTGGTCTACCTCAAAGCATTGGGTGTGTGCACTCCCTGCTTTAGGAAGTGACGCACGCCCCAAAATGGTTCTTTGCTTTATCTCCCAATTGGTTTTAGAGCCCACACTGAATCTGCCTCTCCTGGCACCAGGGATGTTTCTGTCCATGCTGTGTAGACCCCATGCCCATCCTGGGGATGAGGATGTAGGCTTATCCTGTGCACTGCTTTTTCTTTTTCCATCTTTTGAATTTTCAATCTTTTGTGTACAAACCACCTTATTATCACCATATGGAACTGCTGCATCCCTTTGGGCTGGTCACGTGGTTCATTCATGGGTTCTTCCCTACAAAACAGAATGATCACCTGAGACTGTCTTGCAGAAGCCTTTGGAGGTGGATGTTTTTTCACCCTCCCCAGCTAAATGAGAAACCACAGATTGCTCAGCCTTTAGTTCCTCACTGAAAACTATCTTTTCTTTTCCCCTCTGGGAAGCTCTGAAAATTAAAACCAGCAAAAGTACATTTCTTGTGAGGATGAAATATTTCTTGGCTGCCTCTAAGATGCCGTAGGGCTCTGTGTGTGACTACAAACTTTAGTCAGGATAGACTGTGTTGTTGTGCTCTGCAGGCATACATCAGAGCTGGGCACAGCCATCAGATGGGACAAAGGCTTCTGCTTTCCACCTTTTGTGACTGGAGAACATGCACTGCTATAATGTATGCTGGAGGAAGGGGAAAGGCAACAACAGTCCATCAGCTGACCTCTCCTCCCTGGCATATTCACCTTTGTACACAGTCTGCAGTGTGTTTTGGGGTCCCCACATTGAGTTCCCTTCTGGAACATGGTCAGGAATCAGACAGGGTTTTGGGGTGGAGAACTGGGAGTGCACCAGAATTGCAGTGTCTCCAAATTCAGCTGTTTTATGAGGCCTAGTTTGACTTTCAAGGTCAGATGCAGGAATGAGCTGTAGGTTCAAAGGTGCAGATATTTACCATTTTCCAGTGGACTGTGATGGCTTATAGGCTGTAGGTGGCTTGGCTGTGGCTCCATTTTATTACACACTAGTGCCCACATATCCTCATTGAGGACATGGATTCCTCAGCCCTATGGTATTTATTCTGAAAATCTTCCCATTGCCAGCTTGCAAATAAACAGATCTGACTTTGTATCTGCAATATCCCCTGCGAATATGCAAATAAGGAGGAAACATTTGCATAACAATGTGGGATCTGAGTGAGATGTATTCGGGGTTATTATCGTTATTACAAACTGGAGATTGCTACTGCTAGGCTTTGAAAGGCAGGAAAGACTGTCTGGAAAACAAGAAATCTCTTCCAGCATAGCCTATTTGTTCATCTTATCACACCAATAACTGGAGAGCTTTTACACATCTCATAGGAGGATCTCCTCCAGGCAGAGCTTGTTTTGGCTGAGAGGAAGGGGGACTTGCTACAAAACAGGCTGCCCAGGGAGGTAGAGAAGTCACCATTCCAGAAGTGTGGAGATGTGGCACTGAGGGATGTGGTTGGTGGGTATGGTGGAGGGTGGGTTGGGGTTGGACTAGATGATCTTTCAGGTCTTTTCCAACCTTAATGATTCTATGATTCTAAATGAAGAGAGGAACCCTCTGTGTCTATGAGTAAAGCAGTTTGAAAGGCATGTCCTTGCACCAATGCATTTTACCCCGCGTGCAAAGAACAATCTTTCAACACAATAAAAATCCAGTGAGTGTGATGTCCCTTGGCCTATTAACCTATTCTCCTAAGTACGTCCAAGTAAGGGGAAAATAATTCTTTTGTCCTTTAAAGAGAATCACTGAATCCTGGAGTGGCTGAGGGTCCATCTGTCTGATGCAGCAGGGCCACCCAGAGCAGGGTCCCACATCCAGGTGTCTTCTGGAGATCCCCAAGGAGGAGGTCCTACAGCATCTCCGGGTTGCTCAAAATGCACAACCAGATCTCCATCCATGACAAACAGCATATTAAAAGATTCAGACACTGCCTGCAGCATCCCACAGCACTGTGTTGCTGCGGATCCCACTGCATTCCTAGGCAGCTGTCGAACACGCAGAGCCCCGGGGACATCTCTGGGGACATCCCTGCTGTCTGTCTACAGCAGCGTGGAGATGTCTGGAAGTGTGTCGGCAGGCGAGATGCATTCTGTGCCCTCAGGAGCTTCACGTGCCTCTGACAAGGCAATTCCCATTGGGAACTGCAGGCATGAGTGGATGATGGAGAGGAGGCAGTGAGCACAGCTCACAAGTGGTGCTTTTAGGGTACAGTGATGCTCTCTGCACAGTTTCCTTTGCTCAGAATTGCTGTGGGAATAAACCCTTGGCTCCAGACCCACAGAGCCCTGCTGTGTTTCCTCCTCTCTTTGTTTGTAACCTCTTTGTGATTTCGATCTTAGTTTCTTTGTTTACAGCCCCAATCTGTGTCTTGTCTTCATGTCTAGATTTGTCAAGCTGTTTGCATGCAATTTCTGTGATACACTTACTCCTCTTTCTGTGCTGTTGTAGTTCTTTTACACTGAGGGGTGGAGCACTCACTGCTCTGACTTCACTCTGCTGTGAAATGGCCACAGGCACCTCCTAACACTCCAAGACTTTGTCTGCCCAACAAAGGCAGTCCATTGAGGATGGCAAGTTTGAAAAGCTGGTGATTTATTACTTTCAAATGGTATTTTTCTTTCTCCAAATATGTCTGTTCCGGGCCCATTTATTATTATTATTATTATTATTTTCCATAAAAGATGTCCTGACCCACTTGCCTAGAGCTGCCTGCTGCCCATGCCTGGAACTCTGCACCCATCCCCTGCTCTGTCACATACATCTCAGGGCCAATGAAAGGGTCAAGGCCCAAGAGACTTTTCTTCCGTGGAAGCTCAAGGGTTCTGCTTGCAAAGAGTGTGTCCTGGGGCAGGGCACCTTGGTCAGAGCCCTTTCCCACAGACTGATGCTGTTGATGCTGCACTCTCCCCTGAAAGCCATGTTCAGGTGGTGAAAGCTCTTTTGGAAGATGCCTTAAGACAGTCCCTCAACTGCATCCCATTGTGGAAAGGTTACAGCGTGCAAAAATAAGCTTGTCACACTCACTTCCCACTGCACTTATACTAAACATAGGGCTTCTCCACAGCAGCAGCAAGCTCCCTGTTCTCCCATCTCCCACACTTTCATAGAACCGTTTGAGTTGGAGGGGATCCTTAAAAGCAACCTAGTCCAGCTCCCCTGCACTGATGGGGGATACGTGCTATTTCTGTACTGATCGAGTTAGAGACTTGTAGGAAAAGGTCTGAAGAAGCATGTGCACCAGCAATCTCCAGCTAACAAAGGCACCTGGTCTCCTCCGAGGACACTAGAGGGCGCGTCCACCTTATTTTTGGGAGCACTCCTCTGCAGGCGTTCCTCTCTTCCCCCAGCAGCTGGAGAAGGTTGGGTGAAGGTCTATGGAAAAGGGAACTTGTCTCCAATGTGTGTTTGCAAAGGGCTTAGCTGGAGGCAGCTCCGTCCTTATGGGATTTCCAGAGTTCTCCCACAGAGTAATGAAATCAGATGAATTTATACCAAAATTAGAGGTGATCCAGGGGAAATACCTCTACATCAGAGACATCATTTGTCTCTCAGTGCAGCTATAAGAGCTAGTACTACAGCCATACCTATTTACTTGTTCCCTAATAGAGCTCAATTAGACATTGCCCAGCCTTCCTTATGCATCCTGCTCCCATCACTCCTGTTTCAACATGAAGGAGGCTCGCATGTTTGGAGGCCAGGGATGCTTCTGCTACAGAGCTGGCAAAAAGGAGCAAAGTGTTAATAGAAAGAGGAGGGTTGACCCAGGGAAGGGCACAGAGCATGCTGCCAGCAACATCTCTTCATACAGCCTTCAGGAGGAAATCACAGAATGTTGGAAAAGACCTCTAAAATCATCTAGTCCAACTGTAATCAAGACACTGGGGCACTGTCCATCATGACAGTAGGGCTTTGGGTTTTCCCAGGCTGCACAGTCTCTAGGATGTAGAGAGTGCTTGTTTTTTAATTTTTATTCTTTTTTTTTTTTTTTTTTTTTTTTTTTTGTGAGGGCTAGATGCCATTTGATGCATTGCTGTCTCTTATTTTTAAAAGACCCTCTTGAGCTGAGATGCTTTAAGATATCCGTCTTAGAGAAACTGCTATATGGAGGGAAAGATCTTCCCTGAAAATCAGATCATTTTCTGATGTGCAGAGCTGTGCTCTGGAACACGATGCTCCCTGAATACTACTAACGTGTTAAAGCATTTTTTCAGAAGTGCTACAGTTTTAAAGAAGTGACCAAATTCATTGGAGGAAGAAGACAAGAACTCCCTGGGTAGATTTCATATGAGGCACCCGTGAGGTGGCACAGGTGTTGGTGTTCATAGCTCCAAAATGGCATTTTGTTCTCTAAGAACAGGCAACATCCATTTCCTTATAGAAGCAGAATACTTTGCCCTCATGCTCTCCACTGGGAGGATCATTCCAGTGCTTTCGTCCCATTTTCCCCAAAGAGCTTGTCTGAACACCTCCACCATTTACAACCTTGACAGTAATACCAAGCATGAAGATGCCAGAGAATTTCACAGGGCAACCTACACCCATTCATCTTAGTGAGCAGGATTCCGGTCTTTTTGGGGTTCTTTGGGGTCCTTTGGAAGTCTAAATACCCCACCTTAGATACTTCTCAAGGTCTTGGCCTTGCAATTTTTTCTTGTTGTTGTTTCCACATATTCAAGTTGCCATTTCCCGCTGTGCTCCAAGCTTGCACGGGAAAGCATCCCGGATCAGATCCCATAAACCCATGAGTAGAGTTGCTTAATGCAATCCATTTTGCAATGTTTCCACCCATATCTGTTTATCCCCCTTGCCTGCTTTTCACAGCAGGGTGGAGGCATTTACTCCACAGCTCTTGGCAGTTACAACCTCTGCATTCACAGGGACATGCTGGCCAGGCTCAGCTGAGCATGGATGTGAGAATGTATTGCAGATATTCTCCACTTTTTCTTGACCATATAAGGGAACATTGCCCTTCCTAATGCTGGGGAATGGGAGTAGAATGAATAACTTGAAGGATTAAGAATGAAATCTGGATCTTTTTCCCGCTCTGCTTGCAGCTCTTGGGCTGGAATAGATTGTTACCATCTGAAGGCTGGTGAAATGTGTTGGCTTTTGGTTGCTCAGTTCCCCAAGTTGGTTCTGGCAGTTTGTTGGTAAATGTGAATGGGTCTGGGGATCCAGCCTTGAAAGAGTCCTCCAAACCAGGGCTGGAGAACAGTGAGACACCACACACGCAAAGGCTGCTGTTGCTTGCTGTATCCTTGCTTCATGGCTAAATAGGGCACTCAAGTCTTCAGGGCTGAAGTCCATCTGGCTCTTCACAGTCACTTAAGCAGTGTTTTCAAACAGCAGCTGCCAGGGCACCCTTGTCTGCTGGCTTTGTGTGCCAAGACAGAGAAGACCATCCTGTGTCTGCAAGGGACGTGAGTTCAGGCTCTATTAACTGTTCCCAGCTGCTACTTTCTGTCAGGAAAGCCTCATGCATGTGAGAGAAATGTGGGGAAGATGGTCCTGCAGTTCCACCTCTGTTCTGGGAATTTGTGCAGGAAGGAGCAGCGATCTGTTCAACGAGAAGGAGATGGGAGATATTTTAGCAGCATCTTGGAAGGGAGTAAACTGCAAGTCCTGCTCTTGCTGTTGAATTGGCGTAGAAGGAGGCACAGATTTTAGGCACTGTGTTGGGTTGACTCTTTTGAATGGCCTCTAAGGTGACTCAGAGGAAGCAGAGCTTATAGGATGAAACCTTTGTCTGAAAAAATTTTGCACATTGTCCATGGCTAACAAGAAGCTGAACTATAAATCATGTGTGCTCCTGGTGCAAGGCTCTGAGTGAGGTTAAGGAGCAGCCCAAGGTACCTGAGCACTTAGATTTACCTTCAGATCTGGTCACAGGGCTGCCATGTCCATGCTGGTCAGTGCTGGCAATCTTGCAGTGTTTTGGTTGAAGCTGGGCCACTCTCCTCTGGTTGTATTTACTCCCCAGCCCTCTCTCCTTTGTCCTGTCAGCTCTCCCCTACTGGGAGTTGAACCTCTTTCCAGATGGCTGGCTGCGCTCCCAGAAGCAGCACAGCACCATTGTAGTGTGTAATTAGGCTGGAATTCTCCTCCAGCCCCCTTCGTTATTTCAATTACACCAACTGTTGAATATGCAAGGGGTTATAAACCCAAGCAGAACAGGGCCCTCACATTTTGCCCCTTCTTGCCCCAAGATGTAGTCTTTTAGTGCTTCACCCAGCAACACGGGAAAAATATCAACAATAACAAAGCCTAGCATTGAATGAAGACATGTCTTGGAAAGATGGAGTCATGTAATCTTTCTAATGAATGAGATGGGGTAGAGGAAGAATTGTGTAAGTTTACCAAGGCTACCTGACATCGTAATAGCAAAGAGACTTGAAAAACAAGGATTTTCAGGGACAGCCCTAACCCTTCCTCCACTGGGCTGCTCCTAAAAATTCTAGTATATGATCTGGACCACATTTTTCATAGAGAATTATTAAAACCAGCCTGTAGCCAGATAGTAGTACAAAATACATTGTAATATTGAAGGCCTTGGTTTTCAATGTAGTGGCTAAAATCCAAGGAAAGCAAGGAAGTATTCTGGAAGTCCAGCTTGGACAAACCCTGCTGAATGGACACTTTGGAGGCAGCCATCTCTGAGTCTTCAAGCATGGTTACTGCAGTCAGTAGTTTAAAAGCTTCATAAGAGGGTTTGACCTGCTGCAACGTAGATCCCACCAAAGAGACTGAGATGCTTACTGTCCCAAAGGGAAGACCATCTTCCCTCTTTGCTATCCACCATATTTTAGTATTTTGTGACTTTTCCCAGCACAAGAGCTCCAGGTGCCAGTGTGATCATGGGGGAGGCAAAAAAGTTATTCGTAATGGTCTGAAGAGTAGTAGTTCTTTTTAAGAACTTTCCATTTTGGATGCAGACTGTAAATGCAAAGAAACACATGAATTAAAAAATAATATAGATATGGGTAAAGATGCCTAGGAATGGCCAGACCTCCCTTATTCCCATTTGCTTGGATTTGCCCTATCTTCTGTGTTAGAACAAACAAAATCCCCAAAACATCAGGCTGGGTTGCTTCAGCATTATCAGATCAGCTCTCTGGCTGTCTGACTCTGTTATACTCCATCATGTGCCACTTTGTCAGTGTTGATCTAATCTGTATCAGAAGGAAGACACATTATTGTGAAGATAAAGCCAAACTGCTGAAGGGTAATCACCACACTACTATTTTTTTCCCCATGTAGCTTTCTGCAACAATGACAGCTTTTGGATTAAAGATCCACCTCTGTATGTGTCAAGAGGATGTCATTCATAGAATCACAGATAGTCATAAAATCATAGAACTTTTTGAGTTGGAAGGGACCCTTAAAGGCCAACTCTTCTGCAATGAACACAAACTGCTTGATCAGGTTGCTCAGAGCTCCATCCAGCCTGACCTTCAGTGTCTCCAAGAAATTAGCTAGCATCTCCCACTACAAAGTACATCTGAAATCCTCCTGAACACTCAAGCTGATCCCTCTCCTTGTGTTCAAGCAGGACTGTTTGAAGACACAATATGCTGAAACCCCTGCATGGTGCTTGCTAACAGCTCCATCTCTGTCTCCTCTGCCAAGAGTGTGAGTCTGTCATGTTCCTCATGAGACAACTCTTACTCAGCTGCAACAGGGAATATTTTCAGTGCCAGAAGGTGTTAGTGTGGCGGCTTGGTAACTTACTGCTGCATTCTGAGGCTCATAGGTATTGCTCATTAGCTCATGGCTCTCAAATTGTCACTTCCACACTCTTCAAAATGTCCTCACCTGGTTGCTTCTCTGATGACAAAATCTTCAATGTGGGCAGCGGAGACTTCTTCAAACACATCACCACTGGGACAGCTATGTGTTCAGGACATGGGCCATGTTGTATCTACATACAGGTGAATCTAAATGCTGTCTGGAGCAAGCAGAATCTAAAATAGAACCAGATTCAAATGTTGTCTTAGTTTGAATAGTTCTTCCCTCATCTCTGGGTTCATTTTGCTCTCTGTGAGAAGAGTCTCACTGAAATGGATGAGCTTGCCTTGAAGTAGTGTCATTATAGCCTTGTGCTGTGTGTAGGCTACTTCTAAAGTACTAAGCTCTGAATGTGTAAGCTCTAAGTGGTGTGTGTCTGTATTGCATATTGCAGCACTCTTCTGTTCTGTAGCTGGGCCCTGCAGAAAGCGAGATAAGGGTGGAAAGCCCTGAACAGTAATGCACATTTATTTTCCACTGGTAGAGAACATCATTTATACATCATCCAAAGCCCAACACAAAATGATACTGAGATTGTTCCAAGAAGAAATGAGGAGAATTATTATTATTATTATTTGAGTTAGAATCAATTTTATGTACATGCTTCCATCTTTCATCAAATACATCCACTGAGCACTGATGTCTTGCGATAATATGGGACTCTTACCACTCAGGCTTCTTTCTTCCAGTGTATAAGACAGTTCTGTCTCATACAGTAAGAGCAGCATGGGCAGGTTTGTGACGTGACTAAGTCCAGGTCATTATACTGGACTTAAAAGGAGAACAGTCTGCTAGTGGGACCACTCTGTTCCAGCTCTGCCAGGACCCAGTGCCCCTTAGATGAAGAATTAAGGATCAGGCCATTGGGTTTTGTGTGGCAGGAGAAGAAGCAGTGGAAAAGGAAGCTAGAGAGGAAGGAAAGGACCATAGTACAAGTCTAGCTGAAAGCATATTTTATGGCTCACCAAGTCTCACTATTGGTGCATAAACCTGACAATGTCTGGAGCTGTAGCAGTTTTTGAAGGGTTGCTTTTTGCTCTTTCTCACCCCTTGTGGGCTGAGATAGCCAAGCAGACTATGTGCCTTGAGCAATGGTCCCTGTGACGTACTGTTCCCTTTTGCCAGAGAGAACCATCAGTGGGATCAGCCAGCAAATCCTACTCAGTGCAGAACTAGCAGAATCTTAAAAGCAAGAATCTTTGCCAAAATCTCAACCATTCCCTTTCACTAAAACCACAATTTATACTTTATTTTAAAAATTTCAAGGCAGGAACAGAAAATAAAAATAAAATCAGCCATGCATCTGTTCCAGTTTGGTATATTTATGCACGTACATTTTAATTTTGAGATACTACAAGTGGTTTAGGACATGAGGTACAATTTTTCAGTTCTGGGAAAGTGCCCATGAGAATCTCAGTTCTTATGGCCCAAATAATTCTTAGGACTGATATGTATAGTACCAGGATCTTCTAGAGATGTACCTAATATCTCAAGGAAATCCCTGGTACTTCCAGGAAAAGAAAGAAATTCAGAAAGCTGTGCCCTGATCATTTTTTTCCCAAGGCATATCTGGTACTATTTTCTCTGTTACAGCTCCTGCTGCAACATTTATGATCACCTCATAAATGAGGATGAATATTTATCAAAGGGTGATTGTACATCTTGATTTGGCTGGGGATTTTCCCAGGAGATTGAGGACATTCCCACCATTCTGAAAATAACCTTTAGAGTATTTGGTTTTTACAGGGACATGGGTTTTCTCCTGTATCTGTTGAGCCTACCCCTGGGAACCAGCTGGTCCTGAAAGATGGGGAAGTGACACAGTGTTGGTGTTGGCTCCAGTTTGGTATAGATGCATGGTCTATGTATAATCACTTTGTACTACTTCTCATAATTTGTTATGTACCAATCCAGAGCGATTAAACTGCTTTGAGGCCTCTTTTCAGCTGACACAGATTGTGGAATCTTGCAAGGGAAAAATCAGTTCAGGTAGATGAGGCAATGACCTAGCTTTTTCTACCTATATGGAGTGGGAGCTGAAGAAGACCAAAGTGTCTGAAGTTGATGCCTCTGTGCTTGGTGACTTAGTTGCAGAGTACTGGAATCATGGAATGGTTAGGGTTGTAACAGACATCAAAGCCCATCCAGTTCCAGCCCCCACTGTGGGCTGGGACATGTCTCACCAGATCAAGCCACCTATCCAACCTGGCCTTGACCACCACGAGGGACAGGGCACCCACAGCTCTCTGGGAAGCCTGTGCCAGTGTCTCACCACCCTCACTGTGAAGAAATTCTTCCTAGTATCTAATCTACACCTACCATCTTTTAGTTTAAACCATTCCTCTTTGTCTTAACCCTGCACTCCCTGACAAAGAGTCCCTCCCCAGCTTTCCTGCAGACCCCATTATGTACTGGAATTCCACTATAAGGCCTCTTTGTAGCCTTCTCCGGGATGAACAACCCCAGCTCTCTCAGCCTTTCTTCATATGAAAGGTGCTCCAGCACTCTGAGTATCCTTGTGAGCCTCCTTTGAACCTACTCCAACGAGTCTCTGTTCTTATACTGGGGGCTCTGACCAAGTCTGTTCTTCTTAGCTGGAGGCAGCTGAAAGAGGAAGCGACCTGAGCTGCTCCTGAAGTGTGGCGTAGGGATTGGACTGGGTACATCCTCTGAAGTGCCTGATGAAGAAGCAGAGGTCCTAAAGCCATGACAGTCACAACAGAGTTCAGCCTGCTCATAGCTACAGAGAAACCATCGACTTACAATGGGGATTCTGCTGCCATCCATCAAGCGGTATCTCAGCTGTGACTACTTGTCAGAGAAATTTTACTGTGGATGCTTTATCCCCTTATGACTTGCAGTGGACACCTTGATTTATGGCTTCTAGCTCAGCCCAGATGGAGCAGCGTTGCAGTGGTATTGGTTGATGTAGGCTGCACAACCTGGGGAACCGCTGCTGTGTCACCCAGTAATGGGAAGGCAACAAGAACCATCTGCTCTCCTTTTCCCCTGTGACCATGGTGACACAGAAGTGCCAATCTGAAACAGGAGAAATAAAGATCAGTCCTGGGGACCAACTCTGCCTGTGCATCACCCAGTGTGCAACCACATCCTACTGATGTGTTATGCACAGATCTGTAGCAAACTACTCCTGTGGACTACAAAAAGAAGCTCAGAAAAAAGGCTTTGGCTCCCTTTGCCACATTCCCTGTTTCCCCTGCTACGTGGGTTGAATGTTAGACAAATGTAGATGTTCAAGGCAGGGGATGAGGAAGAAAGCAGCCAAGTTCACAGCCCTGTGGGGCAGGTGAGAAGCTGATGCATGCTGTAAGGGCAGTAAGGATTACCTTCTCTTCCTGCAGGTGCTGTGGGCAGCTGTGTTCATCTTACGCAGTAGGACAGGGGCTAAATCAGAGAGCAGCTCTGGAGGAACTAACATGAAATATCAGATTGTATTGGTAATCAGTAAACACTACATCAGATATTCAGGGTGTGGAGAGCAGAAGCTCGATTGCCATTAAAAATCCCCTTCTCTTTATTTTCTTACCCGAGATTGTGTTGACACATCCTGGTGCAGGGCACGAGGAGGATTTTATTGGCATGTGCTTGGGCAATCTCATTACTCATGAATGACAGAGCGAGGCGAAGGGAGTGAGTTATGCTGGCCTTTGCAGACAAGTGGCGATAAAATAAGTTTATGGTACCGCCTCCTGCACCATCACATATTTATGTCGCATATTTATCTTGCTTTGTTAGCCATTTGTGCTCACTTGTCTTGCAAGGCCATCCTGCCTCGTTCCCCCTGGAGTGGGAAGGGATAGCTTATGATACCATAGCTGGGCAGCAGTGACCTCATTCCATCTCCGTGGAGACTTTAGAAGAAAGTCCTTCTTGGCATTGCTGAAGACCAAGCCTACCTATCCATTAGCTCCCTCCAGGTTCAAGCCATCTGGAGGCTCTTGGTGGACTTAAGCCCTGTCTATCCCAGCATTTTGGGACACATCCTGCTCAGAGAGCTAACTACAAAGATCTTGATGCAATGAGTGGTGCAGTGCTGGGGAAGCTTTGTACACAGCAGGTAACTCTTCATGTAGGGTGGCTGTGTAAGCTGAGTCAACTTGAACATGTGACTACATATGACAAGAAGGTAAAAACAAACCCCTGCTTTTCTTGTGGATTAGTATCTCATGGTTTCTTTTTTTAATTTTATATTTTGTGTTTATAATTGCCTGCATTAAGAGCTTCCACTTGCCCTGAATAAACCTATTACCTCTTCTCACGTTCCCTGGGCTTGCTAGTGATGATGTTTGAGTGTAGGAAACAACTCCTTTGGGTTCCAAAGTTATTATGGGCAAACTGATTCCAAGAAATTAATTCCTCCTATGTCTTTGTTCATTTAATGTAACTGTCTATGAAATATCCTCCCCTGTGCCTGGCTAACAGGTTCAGGAGTTACTCTGCAGAAGAACATAAGTAGATACATTGGCACGTGTGCTCATCACTTGCTAGGACTAGGACAGAACAGTATTTTTCTTTTTAGCGTAAGAAAGAACTTTCTTTTCCTTTTTAGGATCACAGAATCATAAAATCAGTAATGATGGAAGGAAAACTAAGATCATCTAGTCCAGCTGTCATCCCATGCCTGTAACCATTCTAGAACTTGTCCTCCTGTGTGACATCCACCCTTTCCTTGAATACCTCCAGGGACAGTGACTTCACCACCTCCCCGGGCAATGTGTTCCAATGCATAGTCACACTTTCAGAGAAGGAATTTTTCTTAAAATCCAACCTGAACCTCCCTTGGTGCAGCTTAAAGCCATTAAATATATTCTTGTAGATATCCTTGTAATCTGCACCGACTTTTCAGAAACAAGGCTAAAACTACGATCCTGCAAAGCCAATTATGTTGCAACCTGTATCATCACGTATCCTTGGCCAAAGATAGTTTGGTTCCTCCATATCTGGCCACAGCAGAATTTTGGCATTTCATGTAACGTCCAACACACAAGCATCAGGAAAAAAAGATGAAGCTTTGAGCAGAGAGAAATGGATTCAGTTGCCTTTAAAGCGAACAGTGAGATTCAGGCTGGATCCCAAGCTGGAAAGGTCAAATACATAGTTTTCACTAAAGATCCTGACTCCACTTTTTCCTCATTCCCTGGCTGGCCCATGATATGCAGAAACAAGACAAAGACAGGAGGGTGCAGCCCCTTGTGATATCTGACAGCAGCATGCAGTCCCTGGTCTGTCCCAGCAGTCCTCTGCAGCTCTGTCTGGAGGAAACAATTTAGCTTTGCACGTTCTGCACATGAATTACCTGCAGAAAGATGGATGTTTGCAAGATGCAAAGTAAGGGACACTAAATTGTGATAAGCAGAGTGTTTTATTTCACTTCATGAGGGTGCAGTGATAACTCTTCTCCACATCACCTTTGCTTCCCTTTCCTGAGTTATTGACACATACTCCCCTTTGCTGCCAGCTTCAACAGCTGCTGCTAACTCAGCCAGAGCCCGTCTTTCAGCCCTGAATAATCAAGTGAGTGGGACAGCTAGCAGAAGGACTATCTCCCTTGAGGACATGATGGCCCTGACGTACAAACACATCCAAACACAGACAATGAGGCTGAAGGGAGCGGACCAGGTGGGCAAAATGCCCACACTGGTATACTGTGATTTCACACAAAAGATAATAAAAAGTAACAACATCTCTACCATAATGCTAATCTTATGTGACTGCCTGCCTCAGCCTTGTGTGCTCAGTATGACTCTGCTCTGCTCAGCCTGTTGGCTTCTTTTCCCCAAGCCTTCAATTCCACCAGTTAAGAGTGGGAGAGGATGCTAGAAAGCCAGATGTTGCCTTTTTTTTTTTTTTATCCTAAATGCTAGTGCTAAGACAGTTAGCTGAAGAAAACAGAGGATTCCCAGTCTCTCATCTTCCTATCAAGAGGCAAATCCTGGCCCATCAGCAAGACCAAACTCTTGGAGGGAATGGGTTTAGTGGTGTTTGAGATAGAGACTGTCTCCCTCCAACACAACAACACAACACAAGACCCAGGTCCTACTGAAGTCTACTCAGAAGTTGAACAATATCCTGACATTCAGAAATATAGCAGTATTTCCTTGGTGTAACAGCGGTGGAAGATCCAAAGGGTATTGCTAAGTGCTTTGATACAATTCTGATCCTTGTCTGATGTCATCTCTGACGTGTTGCACACGTTTGGTGGCTTCAGCAAATTCTCCACCGAAATACGTCATGGATGTGCTCAGCAGGACTTAAACCTACACACAGGAATTGTTTATATATTAGCAGGTTCCAAGTTCATACCTTTCTTTGAGTGTGCAAGTCCAAAACACGCTGCTAACATCTCAGCAGCCTACCTGGGTCACTGGAAATTCTTAGTGTAAGAGTGAAGCATTCTGATTTGGGGATGGAGAAAGAAGCACAAAAGGTCTTAAGATTTCACTGATTTCTCCTGAGACCCTCTTCTGTACACAAAGTGTTTCCTGCTCTGTTCTTGGAAGCATTACCCTTGGCTGGGTCTGGCCTTTAAAACATTACCAGCTGTATGCAAAATAGAGTGCAAAGTGCCAAAAAGCCCTGCGGGCTATTTACATTTGGCTGGAGCTTGCTGGGTTGGCCAAGCTACAGAGATACTTTGTTCATCAGCCTTGCAAGGAAAGCAGCTACTTCAAGCTGTTTGGTACTGTTTATACACAGAGTTACCATGGAAGTCCCTGTGCCTTGCAGATTTACACACTCACTTGTCGGGGAAATATTTTTCTGGGACCTGGTTTGTCTCCCTTCTCCTCTCTCTTTTGGCTGGGAATTGGTGGGAGCTTCTGGGATAAGGTCCTTGGGTAGATGTTGAGTGCAAACTGATTATTATTATTTTTTTTTTTTTGCCAAAATGAAGGGCTGTTTGGAGTTACATAGATCTTTTCTCAATGCAAGCACAAGCAGGTGGAGCAATGAGGTACCTGCTGGGTTGGCAACAATGCTTTTCCCTAGCTAAATGGGAAATTTACAGAGCAAATGGAAAATGCTTCAATGACAGGCAAAATGGTAGCTTCTATTTTGAGTCCTTGGGTTATTGGTCCCATTAAGCAAGCCTATTTCTTGCCACTTCCTTTTTTATTTGTTTGTTTACCTGTTGTATTAAGAAGACTTCTCAAAGATGAAGACTTGTCATTAATCACCTCTTGCAACCACACCCCGTTGGCAGTCTGACTGATGGTCATGGTGTAGCTGGGCATGGCTGGAGAGCTGTAGGTTTTCAGTTTAGGGCATGCACATCTCTGTCCTGGGTTTCTGTGCTGAGCCAGGCTAACAGATTGTTTTCTTGGCCTTGTATCAAGTACCAGGGTCATCCCAGATGCTTGAGGAGATAATTTGACTATGTCTCTCTGTTGCATGATGTCATACAAAGCGTTAGAAATGCAGGAATGCAAACTCCACCAGCTGATAGTAGAACCATAGAGTCATTAAGGCTGGAAAAGACCACGAAGATCATCAAGTCCAACAATCAACCAACACATCACCACCGTGCCTACCAAACCATGTCACTGAAAGCCACCGTGACCCTTAATGGTGAAACACATCTTGCTGTGTCCACCTCCGTGCCTGACGGAGATCAGGACTTTTGCCATTAATTTTAGCAAAGCAAGAATTTGTCACTGAGAAATCCTGCAGTTTTGAGCAGGTGCAAAGGGCACAAAGCTAAGTCCAGCAGGTGGCCAGAGGTCTCAGAGAACAGCTGGCTTGGCTGGAGCTTGGACAATGCAGCTACACTTGTGAACTAAAGGCTCTCCTGCTGCTTTGGCTATCAGACATCCTTACTCAGAGAAGCAGAAATGGTTAGGAATCAAAAAAGCAATGTGTCTTCTGTCTGTGTGCACTTGCTCTCCACTGAAGAGGGAGTCAGCCAAGCCTGGACTGCATTCTCTCTTGGCCAGTAGCTAATAATAACCCTACAACAGTTTCTTTTTTTTTTTTTTTCATTGCAAATTACGGGTGGATGAATGGCCTGGATAAAATTAGAAGTATCTTCCTGAAAGGCTGAGCTGAGCCTTTAAAGTTTACAAAGTTTGTAGTTCCAGGGACCTTCAATTGCAACTGGGGAATTCTTGCTACTGTCAGAAGGCTGAATAGATAGAAAAAGCATGTGCATGTTGCATGCTGTGGGTTAGAGGATCAGCTTGGCAAAACTCACCTTCATTACTGTATCTTTTGTGTATAGAGGAGGTAAAGGCACATCTGGATATAACAGAGCTGCTGTAATGAACTATGCATCCCCTTACAATCATAGAATCATAGATCATTAAGATTGGAAAAGATGCCTGGTATCACACAGTCCAATCCCAATCCACCCACATCGTGCCCACTAACCATGCCCCTCAGTGCCACATCTCCACGACTCTTGAATGCCTCCAGGGATGGTCACTCCAACACCTCCCTGGGCACTCATCACTATGTGCTCCTGTGCTGTCCCGCGAGTGAGTTTGAGTGTAGAGCTCAAACCAGCAAGATCTGAAATGGACGGCTGTCAGCAGTAGCTACTTAAAGTACAGCCGTTTGAATGTCTTTGTGTCCCCACTGTCTCAGTTAATGCGGACCAAGCCACTGACTACTTGTATTTTGCCAACATTTAAAATAACCCTCTGAGGTTAGTAGAGACAATGTAGACCAACTCAGTATTAGATCCAGAGTTTTCTGCATAGTATTAACATTTATATCCCCCTTAGAAGGGCTAAGGGAAGCACAGGTTGTCTTCATAATGAGGTATTAAAAAAAATCTCCAAACAAAACAATATGTGTTTGATAGCCTGGGAGATCTGACTGTTGGTTTTAAAAGTCATTCTGGGCCCTTATATAACAGCATAATTAGTTGATACTATAAACTTATTATGTACCTGATGGAACACAACAGTTCCTTTGAAGCAATTCCGATCTATTGTGTAATTATATAATTAGGCCACATGCCATACTTCAGAGATTGTGCAAAGGGGGAAAGCTTTCCCTTTCAGAGTAACCAAGAGCCTTGGTGGCTATAGGCATTTCTTTTCCCTGCTGCCTTGCAATTTAGAAAATGCAGAACTCTTAAATACACCACTTCTCTTTGTCTGAGTTAAGTGCCCCAGGAGGCTCTGAGGGGGTCTGCAATTTATTGACTAGAGAGAGATTTCCTTGGACAGTGCAGACCTGCTCTGCATGCCATCAAATGTGATGGGTTCCGGGACCTCTGGCTGCAATGGAAGGGAAGCAGAAGTCAAATAACATGCTAAGAGTTTTTTAAATAATCTGATTGCATCAGGTTCAGGCTTTTTAGCAGGCAATTCTGATTTATAACAGCTGGCTTTCCACTTCTCTCTTATAAAAGCTTTTACATATTTTCCTCTTTGGGTAGATGAGACAGCCCTGTGTATGACAAATGACAAGAGCATCTGAGGATTTAGTGTCTGGAGTGTCAAACAGCAGCTCTGTGCTGTTTTTCAGCCAGATGCTGACTGGCATTGTGCTCACAAATCAGGACTGATGGGATGAAATCAAGCTTGGTGGGCCCTATCTCTGGTGAGACACAAGAAGAACCAGCTAATGTGTTGCGTTTGGTGCTCCAAAATAGGTCTCCAATACAGGACAAGCACCTCCAGATCTCAGAGCCTTATCTTGCACTACTTTGGTTAGGGGTGGGATAGAATCATGGAACAGAGTGATAGATTGGGACATCGTGGGATGTCCAGATGCAGTCATCTCTTCAGAGCTGCTGGAGTTTGAGAATCATCGAGACAATGCTCTCAAAAATATGGTCTGATTTTTTTCGGTGGTCCTGTGTGGAGCCAGGAGTTGGACTTGATTATCCTTATGAGTCCCTTCCAGCTCGGGATATTCTATGATTCTGTGATTCTGGATACATCAGGACTAGCAGTAGGCACAGAGATTTTGGGAAGGATGTCCTGACCACAATACCCACCTTCAAGAATAGCACTGGTTCAGGTTCAAAGGGAAGTTATTCATAGTTCCCAGGTTGTAAAACTGATGATGTTGGATTTTTGGGATATGTAACTGACTAGAACACACTTGCTCCTGGAGCAGTGAAAAGAGACACAAAGGAGTTAAGCCAAGATGTGCCTTCGTAGAAGGATTTTGAGGAGGCATTGTGACCGAGCTTAGGACACCCTAGAAACCAAGCACTTGCAGTATATTCTCATGTTTGGGAGCTGGTCTGAACTCTAAATAAAAGGGATTGCTTCCCTTGATATCAGTGCTCTGGTGGGATAAATCCTCAGTCTTGATGAGAGCTGTCAGCTCAATCACCATTCATCACATGGCACAGAAATGTCATTTTTAATGATCTGTCTTCCCTTTGGAGGCTGTGCTGGAGTGACTCCTTGACTTAATGTCTCTGAAAATGTGCTCCAAGGGGGTCTTCTGGTAGCAAAGTCCTCATTTCTTCATTACTTGGGCATTAGGGGGAGAAGGTCACTTTCCACACAATATTTTTAAGAATGTATTTACTTACAGCTGCTGTGGGCTGGATTCTGATACCAGATATAAATCCTGAACAATTTAATTAAAGACAGTGCATTAAACCATGCTATTTGTGAAGCCTACCCATTCTGAACACAAAGCACAAAAGGACCATTGCTGGGCTCTTGTGAAACAACAAACAAATGCAAAAATTCATCTGGGAGCATTAAGGAATTTTTCAGCAAAGTCTCTAGATCCAAGATTAATTTTTCCTCATGAAAAGCTACATTTTTTCCCCTGTGCTGTAGAATAATATTTTCTGCTAACGAGAGCAGTGCAAATTAATCATGTGAAGAAATCAGACCTTCCCAACAGACTGGAATGTGTTGTGAGATGTTTATGCACATACACACCTGTATATGTACACGTAGAAACTACAAAAAAAGATTTTAGTTAGGAGATATTGCATCTAAAACTCTACTTTTCCCATCCAGATTTACTCAAGTATTTTCCTCATTATCTCCTGCTGAGCTTCCATGGCTGGAGGACCATGAAGATGAAATCAAGCATGAGTTTAATCGTATCATTTTGGCAGCCCTATAGGGGCCTTTTTAGGGTTTTCTTTTGAAGTTGTTAGCAGGTTTTCTTCTACCTCAACGCAGAGAGTGCTGAATGGAGTAAGTGTGATTACCTGGGGTAGGCAGATTGATTCACTGAGATGAAGCTTGGCTAGAGTGCCCTGTCCAGACATACCCCATAGTGGGACAGCTGCCAATGCTATGGGTTTGGCTTTGACTCTGTTGGAAGATCAGAGGCTGCTGGCTCCCTCGGGACCAGCTGTGCCACCGTGCCAAGCAAATCTCAGCTCAGCAGAGAGTCTGGCCTGCAACATGGGCTGCAGGGTGCTCCTGCCAGTTGAAATGCTGCCATGAAGTTGCTTGCTCCTTGTTTGCCCAACAACCTCTGCAAAGCTGGAAGATGCCATTAGAAAAGCTGAAAAAATGCAATCCTTCATCTTCTACTTGTTTCTGCTGTCAGTCTCTAACTTATGGCTTTAACATCCGAGGACAGATAGAAATGCTTGGTTTTTATGGGGCCAGGCAGCAGACACAAGCTCCTTTGTGCTTACACAGAGTGGAGATCACGGGATGAAGATTTCAGTTCTGGCTGCTGAGGACTCTTGATCCTGTCAGTGGTGACCCCACAGGGCACTGGGGCTGGTGGGATGTGAGACATGGATAACACACTGCTACTCCTGACCCTTAGCACAGTCCCAGTCTCAAGCCTCAGCACCATGTTCCTGACATATACGTGCTTGGATGTGGCTGAAATAGTAATAAGGAATTATTATTGAATTAGAAATATAGAATCGCTGAGGTTGGAAAGACCACTAAGATCATCAAGTCCAATCCCAACCCACCCCCTTCATTCTCACTGCCCACGTCCCTCAGTGCCACATCTTCATGGCTCTTGAATGCCTCCAGTGAGTCCACCACCTCCCTGGGCAGCAATACTTCACCACTCCTTCAAAGAAGAAATTTTTCATAATATACAACTTGAATTATGATCATAATATTCCTATTTTAATTCTAGTTCTTGTTCTTTTTATCATTACTATTATTATTGCCAACGCCATTACTATTGCTATTACTATTACTATTGCTATTGCTATTGCTACTCTTGGGATGGAGAAACCACCTCTGATCCCCCTACCAGTTCAGAATGAAGATAGTACTTCTGCAAGAAATAATCCCGATGTGCTCAGATTTAAAGCCAAAAGGTGGGAAAATACAGGGTTATTGTAGCTGTAGAGATAGATATGGAAGCATTTCACATCCAGAGATGGAAAGGTCATCATCTGTGGTCTGATGCCCTCAGAGGGACTTTGACTGTAAGGATGAGTTTTAGGCTTGTGTTGTGACATCACATTAGTGCATCTCTTCCATATTTATCCAAAATCACAGGCACTAGGACTGATTTTCTCCATTAAAATTTCTTTGCAGAACCTGTCCTTGACTCCTCTGATCTTCTCTTAGGGGACAGTAATGTTGCACGAGGATGGTCTCAGCAGTCCCTATGCCATTACACTGACTGTGATCTCTCCATCTGTTCAAACCTGTTCTCTCCTGGTGAGAGTTTAGTTTTCCTTGCCTTAAAAGGAGGCAACCTTCACCACTGATATATCTGCTTTCCTTTGCCCCTTGCTGCAGTTTTCATCAACTGGTGGTACATCTGTATTCCTGGGAAACTAAGCTGTCCTCCACACCTAATTTCTCTCTGTCTCCCTCTCTGCAGGCAGTGATGTATCTTTGCCAATTTATTGAAGAATTAGCTAGGGATAAGGATCTGTGTACACTTTATACTTTACTTCCCTACACCGACCATTAATAATGAGCATGTCCTTTATGACCTGATTCTTGTTTAAAGTGAATGCAAAATATTGGCTCTTTTCTTGATGATCCACAACCCTCACAGCCCCGTATTGTTACCTGGAGTGTTTCCAAGTGTTTTGGAGCCACGCACCAGAATACATCACAAATGAACCAGTTTTGCTTGTCTAAGTTTAGTCTCTGGGGATTTGGGAGGAATGGCAGGGGAGGAGAGGGATGAATATTTATTAGCTTTTAATCAAAGAAAGTGCTCTCTGTAACCAGACAGGCTACTGTCTGCATCTGATCGAAGAGACACATCAAGGTCCCTGATTCTTTGCTGTGCTGCAATTCTTATCATTGCTAGCTATGCAAATGGGCTGCATCCAGGTCTGTGTTTGGATTTCCTTCATCTGGATATCCCTGGAAACATCTGCCCAGGGTTTGCCTGGCCCTTGTGAATTCCCAGAGAAAACAGATGGAAATCAACATTAAAACGCATGAGCTTTGACCCTGAAAAGTCCTGGTGACAAGGTGGGACTCCCATGCTTCATTCTGGCTCTGCTTTGCCCCCCTCAAGACCTCTTTGTCATGACAGGATAGCTGTCAACAGAGATCCCAAAATTATCAAGGCAACATTCATAACACCACTGTAAACCAGCACTAGCTCTGCACTCATTCACAATGGTCCATACAGTTAAATGTCATCACACTCCTTGGTGCTGCTTTATCCTCTCCCAGATGGTGCGTGGGGGATCTTCAAGGACTGCATGGGGCAGGACCAGTCCCAGCAGTCAGCATGACTGAGGCCACCAGGGCTTGGAGAAGAGGACAGAGAGCTATGTTTATAGGTCTGCATCACAGAAACATAGAATAGAATATCCTGGGTTGGAAGGGACACACAGGAATCAAGTCCAGCTCCACACAGGACCACCCCAAACTCAAACCCTGTGTTGAGTGCCCTGCTCTTGGCTTAGTGAGAAGTCAATCAGAAGATACGAGGAAACTATGCTACGGTTTTCAAAAGATCTCAAGGTAGGGTGAGGTCAGCTCTGAACTGCTGTTCTGTAGAACCAGAGGATGTGAAAAAGAGCATCATCATGGAGCTGAGTGTTGCAGGACGAGATGTCTCAGGAGTGTCCATAGGCAGCAATAAAGCAGCCTGTGCTTTACATCAGAGCACATGGCAGGACTGCACCCGAATCCCTTCTCTCTGATGGTGCAGAAGGAAAGGCTCCTTGGCATTAGGAGGGAGGGGAAATTCAAAGCAAGTTCTCAATTCATGCTGCACTGTACAAACCAAAGTAAACCCTTCAGCATCCTTGTCTTGCAGTCTTGTCTGGGGTAAAGGTCTGGCAGCAGGCAAGGTGGTGAAGTCCTGCTGGGAGATGTCGGGTTAGGTTTAGGGTTAGGCTTCTCTTCAGACTGGTGAGCAGCCTGAATGATTGACTTGGAATGCAGTCATGACCCATCCACACCTCACGGGAGATGGAACCAAACTCCTAAGGCAACAAAGGCAAGTCCTATTCCACTCACAGCCCTCCTGTGTTAGCCCAGCCTAAAGACACTACAGAGCAATGCTGTCTCTCTTGAATGTGTAGCTATGGTGGACAATCCATTGCTCACATCCTGGTGCTTACTAACATTTCGGATGAACCTCAGCTTTCTGAGGTCACGACAACCCAGGCAACCCTACTGTCTTGAGGAGGAGTGGTTGGAAAGCTGCCTGACAGAAAGAAACCTTGGTGTACTGATGGACATTAGTCTGAATATGAGCCAGTATTGTGCACAAGTGGCCAAGAAGGCCAATTGCATCCTAGCTTGTATCAGGAATGGTGTGGTGAGCAGGACAAGGGAAGTAATCCTCCCCTTGTAGTTGGCACTGGTGAGGCTCCACCTTGAATACTGTTCTTAGTTTTGGTCATCTCAGTACAGAAGGAAAATAGAGGTGTGGGAGCAGGTCCGAAGAAGGGCAACAAGGCTTTTTGAAGGGCTTGGAGAATATGTCCTACAAGGAGAGGCTGAAGGAGTTGGGGCTGTTTAGCCTGGGGATGAGGAGGCTGAGGGGAGACCTTATTGCTCTGTTCAAATACCAGAAAGGTGATTGCATTGAAGGTGGGGCTGGACAAGGGGAAATGGCCTCAAGTTGCACCAGGGGAGGTTTAAGTCGGATATCAGGAAAAACTTCAGAAAGGATTGTTAAGCACTGGAATAGGCTCCACAGGGAGATGGTTGAGTCACCATACCTGAATATCTGGATGTGGTGCTCAGGGCCATGATTTAGCAGAGGGTTCTTAGGGTTAGGGTAGTATGGTTAGGTTGTGGTTGGACTCGATGATCTTGAAGGTCTTTTTCAACCTGAGCGATTCTATAATTCTTATTTTCTGCTGCCTTTTTCCACCACTGCTGCTCTTGACATTGTGCTGCCTCCAAGTGCCTTCTGCAGAGCTGCACCATAGCTCATCCATCTTCTGCCAGCACCCCTGTCTGACAGCACTCACTAAACATCAGCTTCCAGCCTCCAAAAAAGGTCATAAGGAAAAAGAAAGTTTTCTGGATCATGGAAAAATATTAGACCCTCCTGCCCTATTGCTATCCATTTCTCTGCTCCACTCTCTCTCCTTTTGCTTTTCCAAGGGGCTCTTTGCTGTGCTGCCAAGGCACACTGCAGCAGAGAAATGGAAAAAATCTGGGTGTTCGCATGAATGGATGCCACATTTTGAAGTTTCCCAAATAAAATGGGACCCAGAGTTTCCCAGGGAATAACTTCAACCTTTCATGTTTTGTTACTGCTCTCTGTTGGGAAACTGCAAAGCCAGTGGCATCTGCAGGGGATATTTATCGTTGCATCAGGCACCTTCAGACAGATGTTGCACAGATGTTACACCTTCTCCCTACATGTATGGGGTTTGCTTGAAACTAGGGAATTCCTGCTGTTATGTTAAGATTCCTGGAGCGTGGGGACAGATGGAGATGAAGCCATGGGAAAACCATTGTGGGGACTGTCTTCAACCTCATGTACTCATACTGGCATGGAGAAGCTTGCTGAGCCTGTACTGAGGCTATAAAGAAGTGAACATTCAGGTTGGAGATGAGGAAAAAATTGTCTTTTGGAAGAGTGCTAATGCATCAGCACAGACTGCCCAGGGAGGTGGGGGAGTCACCATCCCCGGGGATGTTCCATACCTGTGGAGATGTGGCACTGGGAGACATGGTCAGTGGGCATGGTGGGGGTGGGCTGGGATTGAAATTGGTGATCTTGGAGATCTTTCATGACCACAGTGATTCTACGGTCTGGTGTCAGAGCCCTTTGATATCTACTTGAGATAATCGGTCCTTTAAGAGAGGCATACCTCTCATTAACTGGAGGACTGACAGTCAGGTGTTGAATGTCAGAGAGGGGTGCTAAGTAATTTAAGAAAGTGTTGTAAAACAGACTGCTTTTGGTTTATGCAGTCTCTGATGTGATTGTGGAGCTCAGGAGTTCTGCTTCGTTTGCTAAATACTTAACTATCTTCCCTGGGCTTTCTTGATAAGATTATTTTGACTAACAAATGTTTCAGCCAAAAACTTTTCTTGCATAAATACAAGCTTTCCTTGGCAGTCCTTTGAGGAAAATGTATGTTTTAATACAATGTTTTTACTTAATGGATTTTCTAAGAAGATTATTTGGACTATGATGAAATGGTGATGCAAATGCTGCAAAATGCTGAGTGACCCATGGACAGTGGCATATCCTCCATGTAGGGTAGAAAGACATTACAAATACAAGGTGTGTCTGGATAGCAGAGTCTTAATCTTGCACAGGGGATGTGCAAACACATCCCTGTGGTGGGAGGGAGCTGCCATCCATCAGTCACAACAGCTACTGCAGCCCTTGAGAAATTTCTGTGGAGCCAAGGAAAATGAGGTTTTGTCTTCAGTCAGATTGCTCCTATTGGGAACGGAAGATGGGCACTGTAGGAATGGTGTAGTTTGGGAGGATTGGGTAAAAAGATGTCGAAGGCTGCACATCTGTTGGAGCTGAAAGTGATGTATAGCAATTATTTACTGTTGCTCTGGGGCAGTCACATCCCTACACAAAGAAACGGGGACACAGGACAGTGCTGTTCAGCCCCAAACTGCCATTATGGTGGTAATGGGTTGATGGTTGGACTAAATGATCTTAGTAGTCTGTTCAAGCTAGAAGCGTTCTATGATTCCATGATTCAAACATACTTTTACGTGGCCTGGCCAAAAATTTTCCATCGCTTGTCATCCAACCCCTTGCTAGTGCTCACGCTGCATCACTGGCAGAACAGCCGCGGTGGTAGCCAAAGCAGGGGAATGTTAATGAAAATAATCCATCATCGGCAGGGCAGGACTTGAGGCAGATGGATGAGGCCTCTGCAAGTGAGATTGTGCTCCAAGTGTGGGAGCTGCTGGGCGGAACATTTGCAAGAAGCCTTGTTTTCTCTGCATAGCCCTCGTCTTCTGAATGAAATGGAGGCAATGGGGCTTCCCAGCAGAAGGATTTTGGTGGTGGTGGGGGGTTAGGCATAGGCATATCATCTGTTTATCATCTGATATGCAAGAGTGGATAAGATTTAGCTTCTAGTTCTCTATATTCTTCATTGCCACGTGCAATAAATTTGTTGCTTTAAGTGGAAAAGTAAATGTAGCTCATCAGTGTGCTGAGATTGCCTACATGAGAGATGATACCAACAAGAGGGCTTGGTCTTCAGCCGGAAAAGGAAGGGTGGAGATCTCAGGGAAAGTATCAGGCACTGCAGCTCATGGCTTTCTGTGGCCACTGTGTGTGGTGTGATGACTGCATTGATGGGCAGTGAAAAAACATGTGTCCAAGGGGACCAATCTCCCTTGCAGTACTGAACCTGCTGTGAAGGTGTACCAAGAGCCCATTGCTACCCAAATCTACCATGGGTGATTCTGGATGGACTCTGATGGTTCTGTGACCTCTCAGACTGATGTGCAAAGGGCCAGGAGGACCCTGAACCTATCTAGATTCCTCCGATGCTTTATCCAGCGCTGTTCTTGTGGTCAAAACTGTAAACACTGAACCTTTCCAGCTGTTTTCTTTTTGTTCTGACAAGCAGTTGTACTTTCCTGAGCTCAAAGGGACTTTTACAGGTGAAATGAGAATTTCCTTAGAAAATGTCAGCTTGGGTAGAAAAGTTGTATGACTTTTGAAAACCATTTTAAAAACACAGGGTTTTTCCCTTCTTTTTCTTCCCTACTTTCTTTCAAAAGCAGGTGGGTAGGAGGAGGGGAAGATGGAACATTTTCTGTTCTCATTTTGTCAAAAAAAACACCCCCAAAAAAACAACAAAATCACATTGCCAAGAAAAAAAAAAGCTTTTTTATTTATTTTAATCAGATTTTTTCTTTTTCCCATGGAAAAAAAAGATCATGTTTTATAAAACAGCTTCAGTTGCTGGTATTCTATAATTATACCCCTAAGTCTGGGAACTAGGGCAGGGGAGGCAGTGGACAGAAAGAGCACTACAATGCAGATTCACTGCTCGCGTAGTGAATGTGTTGTGGGGTTTTACGGCTGTCCTGTCCCATCACAGGGGACAGTGGTCCCTGGTACACAGGCCTTATTGCAGGGTATCTCTGGTCCTTTATGCATACATCAGGTTTTGTGCTATTTTGCTGAAAGATACAAAGAAGAGGAAAAAAAATTCATGTAGCTGCCATTAGGATGAACTATCTAATTAGACTGTGCAAAAACGCTTGCCCCCTGAAGGGAGAATGAATTAAATGACCTGCGGCGGAGGGTGATTCATTTATTCTCTGCTCTTGCGTTTCCCCTCTCATGACATGAATCATTTGGCCACCAGCACGTGTGAAGCAGCGTGCGGGGAGGAGGGCAGGTCCTGTGGGACCAGTTTGCAGGGCTCAAACACAAAGTGCTACAAACCACGAGCCAAATGCACCATCCCTGAGCAAGCAAATAAGGATCACGTGTCTCAGCTCCAGCTGAAACTTCTCCAGAGCATTTGTGCCTCTAACCTGGGAGGGTTCTCTGAAGGCCAGTGAACAAAGAAGTGGAGCTTTGTTCGTCTCCTTGTCCAGCCATGCTCACAACTTAGAAATAGAATTGTGGAATCATTAAGGTTGGAAAAGACCGCTGAGATCCCCAAGTCCAACCTCAACCCAACCTCACCATGCCCACTGATCACATCCTTCAGTGCCACATCTCCACAGCTCTTGAACACCTCCAGGGACAGTGGCTCCACCATCTCCCTGAGCAGCCTGTGCCAGTGCCCAATCACTCTTTTGGAGAAGAAATATTTCCTAATCTCAACCTGAATCTCCCCTTGGGCAACTTGAGGCCATCACCTCTTGTCCTATCACTGCAGAGGCCAACCCCCACCTTGCCACAACCTCCTCTCGGGGAGTTGGAGAGAGCTATTGAGCCTTCTCCACACCAAACAACCCCAGCTCCCTCAGCTGCTTCCCATAAGTCTCAACTTCTGATGAGACACCTCGTCTGTTTGCAAATGTTGCTGCATCTGAGAAGAACTCTTGTTGCTGGTGTTCAGTGTCTAGAGCTGGTTTTAAACCCCCTCCTCGTAGCCTTGACCAGCTGCTTTTATATCACAAGAAAAAAAAAAAAGAACACAACACTTAGAAAGGATGAGAGGATGCAATTGCAAGCAGAAACACACTGTGGCAGGAGAGAAATTTAAAATATATCCCTGTCAGATCTGGACCAAAAATACTATTTTGTATTTTGTTGACTTTCTTTTGTTTTTTTTTTTGATGAATATCTGTGGTAGACATGAATATGACAAATTCCATAGACATTCAGTTGGCTGTTTCTACAGTTCTCTCATCAAAAATCTAAATTGGTTTACTTTCCATGCCCTTTAGGAGCAAAGGCAAACTCCACTGCTGTTTAAGCGAATTCATCCTCTGCTCTCCCATTTCCAGGGAAAGCTCTTTATCTCTTGGAAAAAAACACTAACAAACAGGCCTGTGTCTCCTCTTTCCCATTGATACTGCTCCTTGTTGCATAAGAGATTGAAATATCTGACATGGTCATTCCCACAGAGGTGCACAGCCTCTAGGCAGGAAAGTGTTCCTCCATTTCCCTGTTCATAAGCACTTTCTGGGGCCATGTAAGAGCAATTGAATCCCTTACCATGAGAATGAGCCCGGATGAAGGAATGGTAAATGAAGCATTTCTCAGGTTTATCTTCTGAAATAATTGTATTATTTAAGTGCCTCCCATGACTAAATCCAAACATTTCCATTTCTGCTGTGAAATGAGTGTGAGTTTAGCCCTGAGGCTGAGTGCAGACTTCAGGCTTTGCCCTGTTGGTGATGGCTTAGCACCAGGTGAGCAATGAGGATGGTGACTCAGGCATTTAGCGTGACACCAACCCCCATAGACATCCACCTCCCACCTGCATGGCTCCCATCAGACATCAGTTAAGTGCTCCAGATGGGGCCCCACTAGCATAACAAACTTAGCCCGGCTGGCTTCAGCCTGCCCCTTTCTTCTAACTCAACCGACCTTACCAAACAGCCATCGCTTCCTTTGAACATCAAAGGTCTTCATTAAAACCTGTCAACCGCGGGGCTGTGCTTCCCTGCCGGACATCGATGCAGAACAACGAATGCTGGGATATGCTCAGCCTGCGGTGGGAGGCCAGCCTGGTTATTCAGGGGGAACTATTCATGTTGTGCAGCTTTCAATTTAGGATGTGCTCTTGGAATCAGTGAGGTGGAAGGGGAGATTGTACCAAGCCTGTGAGCCGGGTGCTGTGGCTTTAGGACCCCTGTGCTGGCACAAGGGAGCTGCTGGATGAGACAGCCCCAGTGTGTGGAAAGGAAGCCTTTCCCCCCTTGCCTGATGGCATATCCCCAGATGGAGAAGTGGTCTCCAGCTTTTGTCAGCTCCTTTTAGATCAGTCATGTCTCGTTAGGTCTTCTGAAAGATGGAAACGGGCATGACCCATCGCAACAGCTCCCCGTCAGCCTGGGGGTTCTTCTGCAGAGAATTCATTTCAGGTCATGTGCTGAATGATCTCTTGCACTTGGGAGGTTTGTCTTCCTCTCAGGGAGGCTCCCCAGACAGTGTAGGACAGCATTTCCCAGGTAAGTGACTGCTGCAGCAGCTTGCGCAGAGCATGGCATGATAGAATCAAAATATCATGAGTTGGAGGGGACCCATAAGATCATCATGTCCAACCCCTGGCTCCCAAACCCAACTCTGTGTCTGAGAGTGGTGTCACAACGTTCCGTGAGCTCCAGCACTCAAAGCAGTGCACACTACCCTGGGCAGCCCATTCCATGCCTACAGCTTTTTGGGGCACAGCCTTTCCTCCATCCCCACCTGACTCTCCCCTGACAGCTCCATGCTGTTCCCTCTGCTTTCCGTGCCTGTATACTTAACAAAGAACAATGCACTCTTCACATAATATGTTCCCTCTGTGCAAACACACTCCTTCCAATAGGTCTGTGGTGCCAGATGCTGATTTAGAGATGAGCAGGAGAATCCTGACCTTAATGCTGTTCTCTTCTTTCTGCCTTGCTGGGGGAAATACTTTGAACTGTGAGACAAGCAATGTACCATGTTACAGCCACAATAATGTTTAATGGTTGTGTCCTGTGGCTGAGGTTAATGACTAGTTAGGGAAGCTTTCACACAGAGAAATATAAAATATGAAATAAAGCTCACAAGAAGGAAGAAAGAGGGTAATGACACTTGCTGGCGGTTGTGGACCCTGATCCCTGAGGTGGATGCTTTAAAAGCCAGCCCAGCAGGTCCTTCTCAGGGCAGTGACTTTGCTAAGTCTCTGGGAGGGTGAAGAAGACCTTGCAGCTATTCTCACCTGTTCCTGTGATCGCTGGTGCTGGTGCAAGAGGAGCATTCTTTCTCATAGCTATCCCCACACAAGGCCATTTTTATAACGCCTCACCCTTTCTGCTGTGCCCTTTCCCTGCTCTTTAATGATTTGCTGCATTAAAAAAGCCCCTCTGTGCCTGTACGAGTAATAAATGAGAGCCAAGGGAGAATCCAGGGCTACTCCCTGAACCCAGGGCTCTGCTTTCCCAAGCTCAGAGCTGTGCTCGGTGTGCCAGCTGTGTGACACAGCTCTCAGCTGCTGCCAGATGTGCCAGTCCCCTTGTCCCTGCCTGCACAGGCATGGGGCTGGTCCCTGAGGCTGGGAAAGGGGCAGACATCTGTGCAGGTATCAGACCCCAGACCAGAGGTAGGTCCAAGCCATGCTGGACAGCTCCAGCCAGTATGGTGGTGTAGCATCCAGGTGCTGGGTGTGGAGCTACTCCAGGTCTTGCAAGACATGACTTCTAAGCCTGGGAGAACTTTTAGGACCCACAGCAGTCCCTTTAGCTTTAGTTTATAGGAGGTATCAAGCCATCTTCCCTATGACTGTCCCTGTGGATGAAAGGAAGCTTGCTTTGCACTGGGAGTAGATGTTCCCCTCTGGACCTGAATTCTCAGGACTGTGTTTCTCAGAAGGGATAGTGGGGCATTGGAACAGACTGCTCAGAGAGGTGATGGAGTCACTGTCCCTGGAAAAAGGGTAGATGTTGCACTTAGTGATATTATTTAGTTGTATGATGGTGGTGGGCTGTTGATCTTAGTGGTCTTTCCAACCTTAATGATTCTGTGTTTCTGTGCTCCATGTCCCCTCGGGTCTACTGGGACCTATGTCTCAGATAATCACCACCAGGGACTGAATGCTCAGGACAGGAAAATAAACCACTCCTAGTGTGGTTTCTTCCCCCCTCAGCTGCATTGAAAGGACAAGACTACACATTGTGCAGCTCTGTTGAGCAGGACAGAGCTCTTTGACACTGAGTTAGAAGCAATAACTTTTGAAAATTACTATTTTCTGACCCATTATCTAGGCCTGAGTTCAACTTAGAGGTGAAAACACCCAAACATTAATGTCTACAAAGGGGTGTACTAGCTGTCTGAGCTCCCAACCCCACCAAGTACTTCCCTCATGCAGACCCCTTGAGCATTTATGATGTCCCAGACAGACCATACCTGCAGGAGATCCAGACCTGCCCACAGAAGGAAGTAGAGGCCAGGTGGGATATGTTGGGCATCCTATGGCAGCAGACGCTGAAGGTGAGCAGACTGACTGAACTCCTCTGGGGTCTAAGGGATGCTTGCCTACTTGCCTTTGTTTGTCCCCAGACCCTGCAGCAAGACCCAGGAGTGGACTGGAAGTTTGAGGCTTCCTAGTCTGGGAGGTGAAAGCCCAAAGATCTGATAATCTGATGTAAAAGAGTAGAAAGTCCGGAAGCCACAGTGGCTCTACCCTGGTTTTATCTACAGGATAGGTCTGGAAAGATAAAGGTGATAGATTGGTATCTGAATGAGAAGACCTCCTTGCTGCCTGGCCTCTTGCTGCAAATCCACATGAGATGGTAAGGAGTAAGGCAGTGGAGTTGGCTGAGACACACCATCCAGGGCAGTGTTTGGCCCAACGCAGTCAGTACTCCAATAAGCCCTCCTGACAGCCAGTGTTGAATCTGACTACAGTATGACACTGACTTCTTGCAAGGATTGAGAAAGAGGAATGGAGAGGTGCTAGGATTCTACGAAGGGCAGGCTATGAGAGGTGATGTCCTGAGAAGGCAGTTGGTACTCTGCAGCCTCTCACAGAGGGTCTGCGTCCATCCCTGCAACAGATGACCATGTCCTAAGATGTCAGCATCCCCAGGGTTAGCAGAAGACACAACATCTGCCCTACACATGCCAGGAACACCACTCTCTGCTTCAGCCTCAGAGTTTCTGCTGAAAGACACTTGAAAGTTAAAGCCCTTTGCTTCATGCCTTGTATCTCATCCACGTGTGACAGCACTGTGTTCAAGATGCCTTGATATTTCTAGTGCACTACTTAATTGAAGCTAAAATACAAAACCCGGGGGGTGTGAATGTGTGCAAAGCACAACATACAAGTTCATCTGCTTTCTATAAGGCTTTTTGTGTGATGAGCCTCAAAGGGAGGAATTAGGGACTAGATAAGGCTGTTTTGATGGCATTCAGAGAGCAGAGTGGTTTCATTACTGCTCAGTACTCACAGTGGCTTTTGACCCTCTTTGGGATGTATTTATTCCTGCCGGTTGTAACTTGGACATGCATTGTGTAGTCTGCAAGATAAAAATAGCTGCGGTGCCTATTTCTGTCAGATTGTCTTTGGTTTAAATATAGCAGGAGGCTGAGCACTCGAAAGCAGAGGGAAGCTGCATGACGTTCAATCCACCCTGCTAATTTTAGATCGCTCTGTGCAGGATGCTGCCAGCGAGGGGGTGGCTTTAGATGTGAAGGTCCACAAAACTGTCAGTTTGGAGGAAGAAGGAAATTGATCCAAAGGGACAAAGCAGGTGTCCTGAAGCTGGCATTTGGATTTAGGGACAGCATTCAAACCCAGTATCGTACTCATCCCCTAGATGGGGTGGTAGGAGTGGGAGCTGCATGGCAGTCCTCATTTCATCAGATGGGGTGGTGTGGTCTGAGCTGCCAGGCAGTGGTGGGAGGGCAGTATTTCTCTTTCTTTGTAATCCCCACCTCACGGAGTCTTGAAATTTTGGAGGATTATCATCTTACTTGCTTTGTGCAATGTATATTTAAAGAAAATTCATTGCTTTGCTCTCTGTGGGAAAAGCTTGGAAATATGACTCTGAAGGTTCAGAAATCAGATGCAGATGGAGGAACTGAATATGGATCTCAGTGTTTTTTAACCTATGTTCCCATGAAACAGAACCCTGTGTGATTCTTCAAGGTCCAGCTCTCAGCAGGGATAGCAGTGCCCAGCAGTGGCTGACAACTGCTGAGACTTTGGGAAAAAAAAAAGTTTCTGATGGATGTACCCACTGCGTGGTGTGGTTGAGGAACAGGATGCCATCCAGAGGGATGAGACAGGCTGAGCAGTGAGCCCAGGTGAACCTCATGAGGTTCAAAAGCCAAGAGCAAGGTTTTGCACCTGGGCCACTGCAACCCCCCGCTGTCAGCACAAGCTGGGGGGTGTAAGGATGGAGCACAGCCCCACCAAAAAGGACTTGAGGACTGTATGGGAACTGTTGAATCATGTCCTGAACCACTGATTGGTCACCTGAGGTGAGCACTGAGTCAGCCCTAGGAGCACAGGTGAAGGCAATGTACCTGTGTGACTGGAAGGTGTGGAGTCTGGGTCCGCCTCTCCCAGACCACATGTAAGAGCTGACCACCAGTGGGGAAGGATCTCTTGTTGGAGATCCCTCCCTTGTGGAGTTCCAGGCAATTCTCAACTGTCAGTGACAGGTGAGCCCTTCCTAATTTACTGGTTGTCTTTATACCATCTGGATAAGCCATACAAAAATATACTGTCCACGTTCATTATTTTGCGTGGGTACTATGCTTTCAGGGTATTCACCCTACAGGGACACTGGTGGATGGCAACTGCTCACGAGCCAGAAATGTGCCCTTGTAGTCCAGAAAGCTAACTGTATCCTGGGCTGCATCAAAAGAAGTGTGGCCAGCAAGGAGAGGGAGGGGATTTTGCCCCGCTGCTGCTGCTCAGATGTAGAAAAGATCTTAGTACTGAAATTAAAGCCAGGTGTTCAGCACAGCACTGCAGAGGGGTGAGGCTCATTCACACCACTGGAGTTGTGTTTCCTGCACAGATTTCTATTTTAGGGGAGCTTTGATGCACTGGCTGGTATATATTTATTCCTAGCATGACCATATTTACTTGAGTACAAGGGTAATCTCACATCAGAAATTACTCCATGTATTCTCAGAATTGTTTCAGGGAAACAAAGATGTTTCAGTAGATCTTTTCAAGTTGGTCTGATGTTGGCGTCACGTTCAGTTCCTGCATGAAACTCTTTGAGCTTCCAAAATCCCTGGACCACACATCGCAGGCTGATGCTCAGCCCTGGGTGAGACCGAGTGAGCCTTTAAGCTTTTAACACAGGTTTTGTTTTCTGTTTACTCCTTCATCTGCCCACAACAGGGGGGTGGGAGCTCCAAGATCTTTAAGATCCCTTCCAACCTAAGTTATTCTATGACTTTATGATCTTCCAGTTCATGTGCTTTTTTTGTTTGTTTGTTTTTTTCTGTGTGTATGTGTGTGTGTGTGTGGTTTTCTTCTCTGCCCAGCCAGCTAAAGCAAAGCAAACAGAGTGCACATACCTAAAACTGCAATATCATCTTGGTTTAAATCCCTTTATTTTCCCAGTTAAGGGATATTTACATGCATGCAAGCACTTGGGAGCGGTTGCTCCCTGCTCCTTCATACAAACTGCACACAGCACCCTCTGCTTCACTCTTCACTGCCCATCCTCACCCTGCACTGATGAGCAATCTCAGCAAGCAAACAGAAATCCCTTACATTTGCAAACCTGGCAGGACAGAGGAGAAGCCTGCCCAGTTTTTGGCTAACCACAGCTTTTGCTGGGCGGTTTGGCCACGATTCATCCCCGAGTGCTATCCATCACCTCGTCTGGCTGTTATTAATGAGGATGTGTGTGCACTGCTGCAGCGTGGGCACGCTGGAAGGGGCTCCCGCTCCCCGTGCTGGGATGCAGCGATGCCGTCTGTCTTGCAGCTGCCACCCTCCTGGAGCCGCCTCTCTGTCCCCCTCTTGTTCCCCCACGGCACATCTGCTCTGCTGCCTGAGCCCACAGCTCCTGACATCTTCCCATGGTGGATTTTAAAGAGAGTCTGCACATCGAATTGCTCGTTAAAGGAGCTGAAGGTTTTTTTTTTTTGAAGGATGGATGGTTAAGGTTAGGATTATCTTAAGGGTTGGAGTGGGTTAGGGTTAGAGTTATGGTTAGGGTGGGTTGAATGGGGTATTCGTGTTATAAAGACAAATAGTAAATAGGCATGTTGAGCTCTGGACAGGTTGGTGGCATCCTGTTTGGTGATACTAAAGGATTTGCAGAACATGGAGCAGAAAAAATCCTTCAGCAGCATATGTTGTTGCACTCACTCTTGCAAACCACTGAACACAAGGGAAAGCCGAGGGAAATGTCTCTTCAAGGGCAGATCTCTACCCCACAGTGCAGCCTGTCCCTGGAAAGATGCATCTCCTCTGCTATTGCTGTAGGGACAGCAGAATGAATTGTTTGTGGACAGCACCTGCAAGAGAAACATGATACTTTTAGCATTGCTGGATTTGGTGGGGCAAGAATTTCTTTACCTTTTGAGTGTGTGGATAGGAAAATTCTTCCTTTCTTCTTTAGTGCCAGGAGCATGTACCCAAAGGACACTTTGAGGGGGCTGATATTGGTCTGGGGAAGGTCTCACCTGTGTTGCTCCCATGCAGTGATGATGTGCTCTAAGAGGAACACTAAGCACTAGAATGGACAAGCAGTGATACCACTGCCCATGCTGTGTCAGCTAAGATCATCTCCCAAATAAAGTCAGTTGGTAAGAGCACTGAGGAGAAGAACAGGGATGGGGAGTCTTGCAGGAGAGAAGCCCAGAGGCAGGGCTCAGTGAGGGACAAAAGAAGCTTTCCTCTCCTGTGTTGTGTTGACTGTTGGACTGGGTGATCATAGTAGTCTTTCCCAACATTAATAATTCTATGATTCCAGATTTGAAGTAGTAAAAATAAAAATAACAGAGAAATACTACAGGCAGAATGCAAAGTAGATGGCTTCAGGGTCTAATGAGCCTGGCACTCTCTTCTTCTTTCCTTCACTGAGATAAGAGGATTTTAGCTTATGATGCACCAAAGGTCAGCTCAGGAGTTAATGCAGATTTTGAAACAGAAGGCAGCAGCCCTGCAAATTCAAATCCACCCACAGTATTCCTGTTTTGTGGCAGGGTAATTTACTGATGGCTGCATCTTTAGCAAAGCCTATCTGCTAATGAAACTGCCTGGTTTGTGGATGAAAACATCAATGAAAAAGGGGAAATGAAAAGCTTTTCTATTCCCTCTTTCCTCTAGTAAATTCAAACCTCTTCCATTGAACGCTTGAATGAAAACCAGTGGTAACTGAAGCGGTGTGCTGGAGTGGCCACCTGTGTCCCTCCCAACCCTATCTGTGGTCATTCTGAAACATGCACTGAGCAAAAGCTCTCCATAGAATCAGAGGATCTTTTGAATTAATGATTCTCACAGTTCTTGCTGTGATGAAACACATAGTTCATTTTCCACATCCCCTGACTCGTCCCCACCAGTGCCTCAGTGCTGCAAGATACGTGGCCTATCCATGTGTCCACACGTGGCTGGAGGGGTGACAAACTCTGGAGGACATCCTAAGGTTCTATTGTACTCATGAGGCATGTTGGGCTGTGGACAGGTGGCATTTATCCTGTCCAGCTGGAGTTGCCCACCACACTGGTAGAATTCTCATTCACAAAGTTGAAATATATTTGTGTTTTAAGGTCTTTCTCCTTTGCAAACTTGGCTGTGTACCTTCAGGCAACTGAAGCCTTCCCGAGATTTTCCAAGCTATTGTCTTGAGTAGTGCCAAGAAATTAAAGAATCTGTAATGAAGAAAGGTTTTTCTTCTTCTTCTTCTTCTTCTTTTTTCTTTCTAACATTAAAATGCTAGAGCTTCTGCCAGATAACCCTGTGACATATGAACTCACAGACAATTATATTTGCAAAGCTGCTATCAGCAACATACAGCTGTGGGCAATGCACAGATCTAGCACGTATCTGACCACTGCAGCCCAGGTATAGACAAGCCAGAGGGGAAAGATGGTTGCAATCTGTAGGAGCTATTGAATCAAATTTGGGGAGCTGATGGACGAGCGCCAATTTCCATTCTCAGGAAATAATAGAAGATAAATCTGAACTAGTTGAGCACGCTCTTTCTTTGGCAGAACAACTATATCTGTAAATGCCCAGCATCTGTAAATCTACTGCTTTTGATGTCAGAGGGTTTTCATGTGTTTTGCGAAGTAAAACATTGACTAAATTATGACCTATTGGAACCTCCTCTGATGACTGCTGGAGCGTTGGCAGGCGATAAAAAGGGTTGCTGAGCTTTTTTTTTTTTCTCAAGTTGGATTCCAGCAGATATAAAAGAAGTGGTTGAATTAATTGGCTAAAGAAGGAGGTTCAGAGGTTGTTTGGAGTGAGCCTTGAGACGAGGTGCTGTGCTAGGGCTTTTCTTATGCAGCTAGTACAGATCGACGTGCAACTTTCCACAAATGTTTGTTTCCCCTGCCACAGTGACTGTACACTTTGTGGGGGTTCTTTAACCTGACATGTGTGAGCCAAGGGTTTCATACAGCTTCACTAGTTTAGCCAGCACTTTTTGGTTTTCCAATTCTGCCCTTATTCAGTGTTCCATCTGAAAAGCTCTTTGAAGAGTCCTTCCCTATCCTCATTAAAAGCAGCTTCTTCTGATGTAAGGCACACAAGGGAGAAAACTCTTCACAACACATTGACTTGTACCTACTGCAAAGTATGAGTGGATGGGTGCTTCCAATCCAACTGGCAGAACCTTATTATTTGTTCTCCGACACCTTTATCAACAACAAAGACAGTGAGATTGAGTGCACCATCAGCAAATCTGCTGATGACACCAATCTGAGTGGTGTGGTTGATTCAACAGAAGGAGGGAAGGCCATCCAGAGGGACCTGGTCAGGCTTGAAAAGTGGGCTCATGCGAACTTAAGGAGGTTCAACAAGGCCAAGTGCAAGGTGTTGCACTTGGATCAGGGCAATTGCAGATAAATGTACAAACTGGGAGAAAAACTGGTTGAGAGCAGCCTTGCAGAGAAGGACACTGGGAGAAGAGTAGTATTTACAGCAGAAGGAATCTTTTCATCTGTTTCCCTAGTGGGGTTCAACAAATGGATCAGTGTTGTAAGCAGCCTCCTCATCAGCTATATGTGCCAAATTCAAACATCTCCGTGTTCTTAGAACAGTGACTTTGCCATCAGCTTTTGCTCATCCCAGGAGAGTTTCCTTAGCACTGCCTGTAGCCATATGGACGGTTCTGGATTTTGCAAAAAAGGGTTCCTTCAAATACTGAAAATGGGAATATATTTCACATTTCTAAAGCTTTCTCAGAAAAGAAAAATATTCTTCTCAAACATCTGGGGCAGGTTTTTTGGGTTATTATTAATTCAATACAAAATAATACATGGCATTACACTTAATGGTGATTGACCAAAGAAGTAAATCAGTTGCTTAGAGTATACTGTGAAAAAATCCTAACAATGCATGAAAAATCCTGTAATAACAGACCTACTAGAGAATTTGAGTGGCATGAAATGTGAAGTGTACTGTTACTTTAATTGTATTTTTATGCAGACGTACTCAATTCTTATTAGTGGCAGAGTTGTGTTTGCATTTGCCCAGAGGCAAAGAATTACTAGTGGACAGTTTAATCAGGATGAAAGAAGGAAAATAAAATTAATGTAGCATGCACAAGGCTCAGACATTTGCGTTGGAAGAATTTTCACATCTTTATTGTGTGAAGCTCCGTCCTGTTTATTTTAAAAAACTGCAGATGGGGGTTGAATGTTTTCAGACTGGAGTTACAGTTGTCAGTCATTCAGTTCAAGGGTTGGCATTAGTAAATGAATAATTCTAGCTTGCCTAAAAGTCTTTGTTGGTAGCCCATGATTAAAAAACAAGAGCTGAAGATGTTGCTGTTTTACTCCTGTGTAAATCCACCCATCCGTTGTTTATATAATTATTGCTTTGAAGCTGAATGCAGATGGGGATCCTGCTGGGCTGGATAGCTCATAAATACCTTTAGGTATTTAGTAAATGCTCTGAAACATGTCGTGCTTGCATAGGGCAAAGGAGAATGGAAGCAGCTAGACCCTGTCCTGCCAGAGGATGGACAGTGCCCAAAATGGGATTATCTGGTCCAGATGTTTCATAGAATCACAGAATATCCTGAGTTGGAAGGGACCCATAACGATCATTGCATCCAACTCCTGGCTCCACACAGGACTGCCCAAAAATCAGACTGTGTTTGCAGCTGGGTGGCTGCAGCTGGGATCACCAATGTGAGCCGTGGGGGTGTGATTCCTTCTGTCCTCTGGCAGGCAGCTGAGATGGATGTGGCACATGAGTTGTGCTGTAGCAGTGTTTATTTCTCTGCAAAGAGACTAGGAAGAGAATGAAGGGAGGTGGGCTTGGAGGCTGAAATCTACTTCTAGGTGTTTGAAACTGGTAGAGCATCCCACTGTGTCTCCCGATGCCTTGAGCAATGGTTGCTATATTAGACCAGCTTTTTTCTGTGCTACTGAGCCACCCAGACCTCTAGTTATATCATCTGTAGTGGCACTGACAGTGCTGTCAGTACAGTACTTTCTGCAAACACTTAATAGACTGAAATAAAAGGAAAACTGTGTAGAAACTTATTCTGGCAAATAGTAGAATTCACGTTTATATTTCTATCAGATCTGGCTTCTGTACAAGAATCCTTCCTTGACGTGATCAATCTGACAAGAGGAATTTTCTCTGCTTGGCCTCCATTTATTTTACCATTTAATGCTGAGTCTGTTTAGTCAGGAAGGACTTGCTTCCAGACTTTGCAGTCAATGAACGATTCATCTTGTCCAAGAGCAAATTAAGCAGAGTGAATAATTAAATGGAAGCACTCGCCCAATATTTCTCAGAGCTCTCTTAAACAATTCCCTGCAGTCTCCCACACTCTTCCCCAACCTCACCTCCAGATGGCTTCAGCCCATCTATTCAGTAAATGCAGTGCTCAGCGTCAAGCCAATGCTGGCCAAAGGTTGCTGCCATCTGGGTGGTCAGTGTGAAAGAGTTGGTGGTCTAGGCCCTGTTCCTATGGGAAAATCTTCAGACCACAAACTTCCCACTTCATCCAGACAGTACTAATAAGGCTGGGAATGGGATCAAGATTGATTGAACAGAGTGAATAAGCGATACACTTGCCAGCAGAGATGGTCCTTCTGGGAGAGGGATGAGCACACAGATGTTGGGAGGTAGGTGCTATTCACTTCAGACACTCTGAGCACTAATGAAAATCTGAGTCACCCTGTTAAAGTTACTGTATTGACTTCAGAGGCGGAATGAACAGCAGACATTTCTGCAGACATGAAGGGACACCTCCCTCCTGGCAGTTCCTTTGAACCTCTGGCTTTGGCAGGGCAGAGAACTGAGATGACAGAGCAATGGGACTTAATTAAAAAATCCTCATTGAAGTCCCCGTTATTCCAGAGCAATGACCAGAGAACCTGCTGGGGTCAGAGATGTGAAGTACTGATATCACCTGAGGTTACCTATGGCCACCAGCATGGAGGCCCAGGGAAGAACATGGTGAGTAGGGTGAGGAGAGGCCTTCAAGGTTTCTTGAGTGGTGAAGGGGACTGTGATACTGATTGCTAGGGGGTTGATTTAGTTGAAAGAAAATTTTGGAAAGGGATGACAGTGAATAAAAGATCATGGAATCACAGAGACACTGAGACTGGAAAAGACCACTATGATCATTAAGTCCAACCTGAACTTCTCCCCACCGTGCCCACTGACCATGTCCCTCAGTGCCACATCTCCGACATTCCTTGAACACCTCCATGGATGGTGATTCCACCACCCCCTTGGGCAGCCTGTGACAGTTCATCACCACCCTTTTGGAGAATGAATTTTTCCTAATATCCAACCTGAACCTCCCCTTGCACAGCGGTGGACATTTTCACTAATAATCTGTACATGCAGCCCTTCTGTACTAAATTGTGAGTACTGGGATTTTTTCAGACTCAATTTCAGTAGAAAATGCTGATATGCCAAATAGAAACGACAAACCACTTTGTGGGACGGAGCCAGTCTTGAAAATTATTTTAGGGAAAAGCAGAAGGATCCTCGGGCCAACATACCCTTGGTCAGATTATAATTCCAAAAAGGTTAGAGTTTCAGTTGGTACCTACGGATATGGAAAAGACTTGTCAAAGACACTGTTTGAAAGGCATATTTGAATACAAAGCAGGGTGACCCTGGTAGAGAGTTTAAGAGGCAGAACCACAAGGGGACATCCAAAACTTCTCAGTCCATCCACCATTTGGCCTGGAGATACCAGTGACAGAGATATGAGCCTTCATCCTCTGAAACACAGCCACCATGCAGCTGCACAGCCAAGGTGATCACCTCCCTTCCATCTCACACAAAAAGCTCTGTGTACTCTAGGCTTTGTCTCACTGAGGAACCGTTAGACATCACAAACAGTTTTAATGGGACTCAGAAACCTTTTCCCGCCAAGCTCTAATTTTCAGCACATTACAATAAGCACATGTGTCTGGAGAAGGAGGGGAAAATCGAAAATCCTGATTTTCCCATAACACTGTGGCTGTCAGACAATTTTTCACCACTGTGTATGCCACTATGACACGATTCCTAAGCTGAAAGGGGCCCAACAGAGTGAACAATATCCCAGTTGGGAAGATAAAGAACTGCAGAATATAACCCAGAGAGATATCAATTGTAGTAATCTGTTTGTTCTCTTGCCCAAGGGGTCCTTGTAGTAAACAGGGAGTGCTGGGAAGCGGGTAAATTCTGACACATCATTCCTCATTGTTCCCAAGGGATGGTGAGCAATCCTAGCGCTGGCAAGTCAGACAGGCAGTAAATGTTTCCTAGAATACAAACAGTGGGAGCCAGTACATAAAGGCTGCAAAATCGCTGTCAAAGTGTAGCCAGCTGAAAAAAAAGCAAGAGCAACAACCAAGCTGTGGCCTTGCAGTTATGAACGTAACACCCTGAAGAAGGATGAGGGAGGAATATAATGAGGACCAGTGGGAAAGCAAAAATTGCCCCTTCAAGGATGTGAGGAACTTCTGTTATAGAAGCATATGATGTGACATGCAGAGACAGATGGGAGAGCATTCTTGGAGGTCTGTTGTCAAGCTTTGTGCCTGATACAAATCAGAGCTGACTCAGCTTATACCCTGATGAGGCTCTGGGCCTGGAGCTGGTCCTGTGACTCCAGGAACAAGGCACACCATGGTCCCAGGCCTGAGATAATCACAGATGTGCAGGCATCACACCTCAGTGCCAACCATCATTCCAAGCCAGCTTCCTAATGGATGTGGAGAGCTCTGAGACACCCAGGCAGCACACTGAGTCAAGGGCAGCCAAAGGGCTCAAATTGAGATGGCTTAATTACCTTCAGACTTTTTACCACATGAAATAGTCGTTGGCCTTGGATGACCTGTGGAGACAGTAGGAAGCTGGTGAGGACAGCCCTGGACAGCATACTGCAAATGAGTTAGACATCAGACTATGTGGTTCAAGGAGATGAACATACATAGAGTATGGAGAGATGAACATTAGAAGAAAGAGGCCACCTGGAGGTGTGAGTTTATACCCACATGGCCCAAGCCCATGCTGCTTAGCTGCTTTGGTGCCCTACTTATAGAACCATGGTATTGTTAGGTTTGGAAAAGACCACTACGATCATCAAGCCCAACTGCCCACCTGGCACCAATATTGCCATGTCCCTCTACTACATCTCCACGCTTCTTGAACACCTTCAAAGACAGTGACTCCACCACTTCCCTGGGAAGCCTGTTCCAGTGCCTGAATACTCTTTCTGAGAAGTAGTTTTTCCTAATATCCAACCTGAACCTCCCCAGCTTTCCCTTTCCCTGTCCTGTTGTTCCATTGTTCTGCTTCCCTACCTGAAGCATAGCTCTGGAAGGAAATGCCAAGAGCAGCTTACACCTTGTTTGACTTTCTACTGAGCTTGAGAAGGGGCAACTTTCTCTCCACTCCTTTGCTTGACTTTGTGCTTCCCTGTGGCAGTCAGTGGCATCATGATGTTCTGTGACCTTCTGAGGGATGAGCAAAGAAATATCTTCCTGGCTAAATAACGAATCTAAAAATCAATTTGTGGAGAGAGTGGAAAGCAATGAGCATACAAATTAACCAGTGGATGAGTAATACATTTACATCTCGTGGATCCAGTTAGCTTCAGAGCAGGAAAAATTTATGACCTACTGAATTTCAAGTATGAGGCTTAAAGAAATTACTGGGAGGAGAATTATTGGGTTGGATACTAGACATCATTCCAGCCTTCTTTAATATTCTCATGTTCTCAAGTTTCTCCCTAGCAGCACCCATTTCCAAGGCTGGTAAAAAATCAACCATTGTGATCATTTGAAAAGCACTTTGTCTCCTCTCTCTCATTTCCTCAAATTGCATTTTTATTTTGTGCATAAACCTGATGGTCAGGCAACTTACTTTAAAAGTGAAATTGTAGTCATAGGGATCACGTAGTAAGACAAAAGCAGATACAGCAGTAAGAGAGGGATTCTTTTGTGGGTATGTGTGCTTACATTTGGGAAGAAGATTCCACGTTTTGGGAGCATTTAGGACAATTTACAACGCTTCTCTATGGCTATGCAGATACCTACCCAGGCAGGCATCTAGACTGGTTCTCCCTGGCTATTGAGATCATGCTAGTGATTCTGTAAATGGTGGAAAATTGTATGAAGTCTTGAGGAGATTTTGCAGACTGCTGACAAAGCCCTAAGGCTCATTTTTAACAACCTGAGAAGAGATATATGTGGACACCAGCTCCATGGATCATGCAGTTTTCTAGACCTCCATGCTACAGGGATATGGCCAGGCCCAACCAGGGTTGGGCTTTTCCAGACTTTGAGTGCCCTCAAGTGCTTTCCTATGCAGTGGTTGTGTTCCCAGTGCAATGTAAGGGCAGTTGTAGTCCATGCATTGTCCAGACTGGAGGACATATTGCAGCTTCCTGAGTCATCCCAGCATGGGACCAAGTGTGGATAAGATGTGCAACTGGAGCAACATCTTGGGAGAGATTTAGAGCTCTGCAATATTGCTTCTGATTGCTTTTCATCTGTCTGCAACAGCAAGGGGAAGCATGAAAGGGAGAAGAAAAAGGGTTTTAAAAACAAAGCCAAGTAAAAATAGTCCCAAGTTGCAAAATTTGTATCTGAACTTCCTGAAAGCTTTGAGGCTTTGGGTATGGTATTGTTAAGCAGCTCCAGTGAAAATGCCATATGTAAATCTCCTACATGAAAGATCATGTTCCCCTGTGATCCAAATATGGACGTATTACTGGTGATGATCCAAGCAGCTGCACTGGGGTAAGGATGCTTATTAAAGAGGGGATTGCTGGACATACACATCCCTGCGTGACTGGTAACTTCAGCTCTCTTCAGTGAAAGGATGTTGCTGTTGTGGGAGAATGCAGATTTGGAAGAAACACAAGTAAAAGAACCACCAGCTCCAACACAGGCCAAAAAGAGGTAGAACTGCAGAGGCACTGACAACAATATGCAATACCACATGAGAACGAACAATTCTTTGGAAGTCTCATTTCCATCAAATTTTAAAGAAGCTGAAAGACAGATGGTGAAAGCCCAAGTGCTTTTTCCTCCTATAGAAGCTGACAGTGCTGGGATCTTACAGCAGTGGCTGTCTGTCTCTGGAGGTCCCAGACACTGCAAGCATGGGGTTGGGTGCATGTTGGTGTCTGCACACATGGGGAGGCTTCCTGTGTTTGCCTAGGGAAAATGAAGGCTGCTTCTCACCAGGGTGGAATTTTTTTAGAACCATAGAATCACTGAGATTGGAAAAGACCACTAAGATTATCTAGTCCAACTGTCATTTTGCATGGTCCTCTTTTGCCCTCTGGTAGCTCAACACCCTCGTGGGATTGGGATGCTCACTGAGCAAGTATATAGTCCATATGGGAACTTAGAGATGAGCAACGCCTTTCTGTAAGAAACAATAATCTCCCACCCTTGAAGAGCCCACAAAGATGTGGCAGAGATCCTCAGGAATAAGCTGCATTGTCCTCCCACTAACACACTTCAGCCATAACATCACTCCTCACCTTGTTGACAGGGAGAGTTGGTGGAACCCATCTGCTCAGGAGCAGCCTACACTGGGGCACCAGGCACAGATTTCCCTTCAAGAAAACCACCTGATCTCTGTTTCTGTTGTGTTCTAAAGAAGAGGATGCAACATCCATCATTTTCATAAGCAAGACTGCTGCATGGAGTGCATTTGTGTGGCCACATCCTATACACAGGGTTACAGCTCAGCCAAGGAATTTCTTCCCTGCTGTGTCTCTGGGCATTTACACTGGGAGGTCGTTGCAGAAAAAAATGATCTTCCCATTTGTTTTCCATCCCTGCTGTGCCTAGCACAGTGGCATCAGGGCTGTAGGCAACAGCTCCACATGGTTCCTGTTGCAGATTTCCAGCCTTGCTGTGAACAGCCAGAAAAGTCACTGCAGCTGCTGCCTGGCTTCTCAAAAGCAGCCCAGCCTGCTCAGGCAAGGTTACACTGTTAGCTCCATTACGATGCCTTATATTTCTTCCAAATGTCTCCAAATAGGGTGATTTTTTTCCTGTTTTCCCATTTGTTACCCCCTGCATTTTGCCTTTGCAGCAGTCTCCTGCTTCTGTCAGTAAGTGGCAACATCACGCTAGCACAGGAGGGGCTCTCAAGGGCACATTGAACTCTTGATTCCCAGTCAATAAATCCAGAGCTGCACGTGCTAGTGACAAGTGCCCAGTAAGAGGCGAGGGACAGCTGTCTTCTTCTAAATTGTGTTACAGCATGTGAAAGTTGTCACCGCTCTTTGTGTTTGTTCTTCTATACCAGCTTCAGCAGGCACTCGTGCCAGGCAAAGTCATAAGCACCTTTTCCTGAGGTACCAACCTTGAAGTGGATCAGAAGATGCTCAGGTCCCTTGTGTTGTTTGAGCAGTGAAGAATAGGGACCTAAGTGCAAGTGATGACACTTAACTTATCCTGGCTCTGTACAAATGAGTGCCCATCTGCTTGGCATTGTGGTAGCTGCCTGGGAACTGCTGTCGATTCTCAGGAAAAACCTTTTCCTTCCACATATTTTGGCTACCATTTTTCTGTCAGTATTCTGTGTGTATTTTCTGCTCCCAGAATGCTGAGTTGTCCGCATTTAAATGGTTTGTTTGTTTGTTTTCCATTCATCAAGCGAAGGGGACACTTCTCTAAAAATAATGGGAAATTTAAAGAACAAATACCCATTTTCCTGTATGAATCAAGTGCAAGAATTCTCTTGAGCCAGTGTTAGTGAACAGCCTGTATTAAACTTCCAACGTGTGACCCAAAGCACTCCTCAATTGCTCTTGAAGGAAGCTAAAGCTAGAGTAAAGCTCGGAGCCTGCAACAACCTCATTTGTGACACTCCCACTAAAAGAAAGCAACACCCCTGGCTGCATCATGGCTGCATATGTCATGGGCTAGACTAGATGCCAGGCTGTGGATGGCTCAACCCTGCTCAGCCCTCATTGCTGCTATTCATGGCATCACTCCTCACCTCTGCGAAAGTTAGCACTCATTTGAGCCTGAGCTTTAACTGTTGAATACTTGCTCCTCTCTCCAGATGAGCTCCTGGAGATTTGAAGGTTTGCAGCATCCTTAGGGATTGTGAAGTACCATCTCATGGTGGATTTAGTTCTCAGAATACGACTCAAGGATGAAGATAAGGGAAGCTCAGTGCTTTGCTCCTAATAAAGTACAGAAGGCTTGGAGACAGAAGTGATATCTTTATTTTTCTCTCACCATCTGATACAGTTGGGAGAAACAGGCAAATCTGTGGGTACATGGGTCTTTTTGTGATGTCTCCTTCCAAACAACTGAACAAGATAACATAACCCACTCATAATTCCTGCTTTGCTTACATCTCTGGTGAGTAATGCATATAAGGGGCATCTTCTTCCCGCAAGGATTCATCACTTGGAGATTTTGGGAACACTTGAGATCTATTAATTTTATGAGCTTGCTCTTGAGAAGGTTGAACAGACCCCCAGAAGATAAGGGAAAAGATTCCTCTGCAGCTACATTTTCAATTAGACCCCCAACAGAAACCAGTCATGGAGAAGCCTGCAAAAAACTTTAAAACCTCTTTGTGCTCTACTGTAAAGCCAATAACAAGGCAGTAGCTTGGAAAGAATTAGTCACACTGCTTCTTGCAGAAGCAGCATGTGAAGCCTGTAGTGGTGAACTCTCCTGGCTGCAATATATAAGATGGGTGCAAGGTAGGAAAATAGGAAGGACAAGCAGACAGCTGGAATCTTTGGCTTGGTGTGGAAGCTGGTAGATAATTATTAAGAGCTAATTAGTGAGAATTGTAGAAATTGTCAGGGTTAAGTGACAACTTGATAGGCATTGCTAGGAAGTGTGCAGAAGGTGTTGTGGGACTTGCTGCTCTGTTATCCGGAGTGGGAGAGATACTTGATATCCCATGCTGTGAGCAGGGAGGAGGGAACAGGCAGTGCTGGAGCAGCAGTGCTTTATTAGTAGATCTCATCAGTGCAATAAGAGCTGCAGCATAAAACAAAAGTCCTCTCTCACTCCCAACAGATTGGTGCAGTTTGCTTCTATGCTGGTTCTTCAAGAAGCGTGGAGATGCTGCACTTGGGGACATGGTTCATTGGGCATGGTGGGGATGTGTTGGGGCTGGACTTGGTGATCATAGAGGTCTTTTCCAACCTTAATGATTCTGTGATTCTGCTATATCCTTCACTTTGGCTGGTCATGCTGTTTTCCAGGAGAGTGTGCTGGGCTTGCTGGAGAGCAGGCTCATCTGCAGAGGGTCCAGCAGTGAATGCCAAAGGCTTTGGCAACTGCTGCATTTAGATTGGCTGCAAGAGCATTGAGGCCACCTCTGCTCAGGAGAGCTCACTTAATACAAGACTGTGCAGGCAGAGAGGCAGACACGAGGGCAGCTTGCCACTGAGCCCACAGAGGAAGAGCTGAGGTCTTAAGGCATGAATGTTGGAATCACAGTATACTTTTTCATGATTTAAAAAAACCCACTGTGTTCCCTGGTGGGAAATATTCCAATGGATACCAAACCATAAGGAATTGGGCACAGGGGAGCTCCCCTGAGTGCTATATTTGGTGCTGGCAGCTCCAGGTGTACTGCATGGATAGTTTTATAGGGACTCAGGTCAGGACAACACTGAACCAGCCAGCATTAGGATAAGTTTTCCATTCACCATCTGGTCATTGCACACTTCAGTTTGAATATTAGGAAAAATTGCTTCTCTGGAAGAGTGGTGATGCAGTGGCATAGGCTGCTCAGGGAGGTGGTGGAGTCACTGTCCCTGAAGGTGTTCCAGGACTGTGGGGACATAGCACTGAGGGACATGGAAAGAGAGGTTGGGGCTGGACTTGGTGATCTTAGAGATCTTTTCCAACTATAATGGTTCTATGATTCCACAGTTCTCCCTGCTGTGTTCCCATCCCTTTTGCACAGGCTGTGGGATGAAGGGACCCATAGGAGTTGATCCTGAATGAAGTGTCTGGGGCAGGTAGGGCAACTGTGCCCTGCAGAGCTCTTTGGACAGTTTCTCCTCTTTAGTGTGATGCAGTAGTCTGAAAGCAATCAGAACCAGCTTTATGGGCATCCTTGAATAAATATTTGCCTTCTGCCCTTTTTCACTTCCACTAATATTTTGCTATGAAGATACCTATTTTACCTATCTTGTAGTGAGTGCCTGCACTGACATGAAAGAGGAATTATGTAGATGAGTATCCCTCAGTGCAGTTTGGAAATAAATCATGTAAGAAAGTTGGTCACACAACAGTAAGCCTCACTTTCCTCCCTTAATCATTCCTATAGACTTTGAATGTCACATTCTTCTTTCTATCTTCTGGTCCTACCTTGGGAAACTCCAAAGGACTTTAATCTTCACTGGGTCAGTGTCTTGAGTTCCAGTGATACACTTTGCCTCAAATAAACTATTCCTGCCCAGAAAATGCTGCCCAGTGTCACTATCACCATCAATAGGGGAAACAGCAGATTGCATGCAGTGTTGAGTCTCTTTTTTTTTCTCTTTGAGGAGCTTCAGCTATTTTTTATAAATAGCTGCATTTTATTTTACCTGATAACATGCACAGATTTTATGCAGCTGGTGTGGTGATAGGGTAGCTGGGCTAGGAGCTAGATAACACTGCTAAATGTCAGTGACACTGATTCCAAAGGGGCACATCCCACGATGAGCACTGCTCATTCATCCTAACACAGACGTCTGAAATGCAGCAGCTGAGTCATATCCTCTCAAGTGGGAGCTTTGTCTCCATTGACTGTAAAGTGAGTAAAGAGTGACGGGCTCAGCAGTGAGAGCTGACATATAGACATCTAACACTGAGAGATGGGTCTCCTGTGCAGCCCAGCTTATGTTTCATGGGCCACCATGGGCATGGCATGAAGATAGATGTGTTGTGATGAGCTGTTTTCTCCTCCCAGCTACCTGCTGTCATGACTGTAATGCTATAGCTGACTCTCTGGGTGCTGTGAATTGGGCAAAGTCTTACCTTGGGTACCACACTGCTGGATTAAATGTCCAAGAAACATTTAAATGCCCAGGACTCAGCAGCCTTTTAAAACCATCCCTCTGCCATTTCTCCCTGCAGAGGCATTCAAGGGTTCCTCTTCTTGGACTCAGCCCCTTTTGTGCAGGGATTGAATGCCTGTGAGGAGACTTTGCTGAACGTCCTTTCCTGAGGATACTCAAAAGGATCTTTCCAGGAAAACAAATGTTTGCTTTACACCCAGGTCTTGCCTGAGTCAGTGGTTCGGGGAAACTGAGATTTCTGCTCCCAGTTTTTCTTTATTTCATTGTCCATCGGGAACCAAATGGAAGGATGCAGATCAGTGCATCCCATGTCCCTCTCCCCTTGTCTCAGGAGCCTGCAGAGCCCACATGGTGGCAGTGCGACCCAGTGTCCTGCAGTGCCACCATTGCTCTCCATGGGATAGGCTGTGAGCAGCACCAATCTGGCAGTGGGCCCGATATGGGACAGCTGAGCTCTGCCCTAACAAACCTGAAGACATGCTTAAAAGCTTGGCTCCATATTTCATCATGACCCCAACATGTCAGTATGTGCCCACTGTTCCTTTGCTGCTGCTGCTGTGAGATGGGGGTGGACTTAAGGAGTTATCCACTGGGCTCTCTCTAGAAGTTCCCTATCTGTCTTGAGCTGGTGAGCCCAGATCTAGATGCAGTACTCCAGATGTGACCTCAGCATGACAGAGTAGAGGGGGAGAATCACCTCCCTCGACAAGCTGGCCACACTCTGTAATGAAAGCCAGGCTCCCAGTCTTGGCCATAAGGGCACACTTGCTGGCTCATGGTCAACCTGTTGTCCACCAGGACCCCCAGGTCTTTCTCTACAGAGCTCCTGTCCAGCAGGTCATACCCAAACCTATAGTGACTCATAGGGTTACACTGCAGGTGTAGGACACTTTCCCTTGTTGAACCTCATCAGGTTCTTCTCCACTCAGCTATCCAGTATCTGCAGACATTTGATGCAGGAACAATGTGCAGCCAAACTCAGTGACCCCATAAGCCACACCGTGACAAAGCAGCAGCTGGCACTGATGTTCAGCCTCACCCAGATATCCCCACATGCTGTATACTCATCACTGGCTGATTTTTCAAATGAATACAGCAGTGTTCCCCCAAACTCCGATAACCTGGACAGAGTCAGCTGCTTTCTGCCCCAAGGCTGACTACCCTCAGCCTGCACCCCTTCAGGAGACACCTGATGGGGCTTCAGATTCCCATCCTTGCCTTGTTTCCTGTTGCTCTGAACCAGATGCAGTAACAAAGCAGCTCTCAGCCCTGGGCTGACTTCGAGAGAGGGGTTACTAATACATCACCTGCAGCCCCAGCCAGGGACCTTTTGTAACTTCTGCCACAAACAGGGCTACAGATCATTCCAGATGAATGCAGCCCTAAACAGTTACCATTCGTATGAATTAATCAAGATGTTCTCTTGCTGTGTGCATCATTCAAATCACTAAAGTGCCCCGACAGGCATCTTTTGGTGGTGGCCCATTTTCCTGGTGGGGAGTCTGCATCTAGAGAGCTCCCCTTCACTTCCTACCACAGTACTGGGTTTGGAGAGGGATGCTGCTGTTTTCCTCCTCCTGCTGCCTCACTGTACTCTCGCTACAGAGCTGGAAATAAGCATTTGTGCAAAGCATGCCATCAGTGCTTTGTTCTGTAAAGACCAGGGCTAAACAGAGTTCAAGCTGCTTCCAAGGAATAAGACCCCAAAACACCTGCTGCCCTCCCTCCACTTGTCACAGCTCTGGTTCTAGACACAACAGAACAAACGGGAGCAGCTCGGTCAGCTGTCCTCCCTTCCTGGTCAGGGATGGACTCAGGTAGAGGTCACCCAACACAGGAGATGCTGTTAGAGATGCTCGCATGATGCAGTCCAGGTCTCAGGTGTGGGGAGCAGTGCCCTTCAGCTGGGGTTACAGCAAACTGCTGAAGAAGTGACAGCACTTTATTGCCTCCCAGCCACATGAGCACCAAAATATCTAACTCTGCCTGATCTACCTTGCTTCTGAGATTTAAGTCCTTGAGAGGAGCACTGCATTAGTATGGGTGAATTGTTTCTTGTCCCCGAGATATTTCTAGTGTCTTTGCTCAGCGTTTCACTGTGCAGAATAAAATGTCTTTGGAAGCCAAAGTGGTGATGGGGGGGAGGGAGGAATTTCATAATCCCACGGGAAAGATTGTATCCTGCAACCAAACTGTAGGATCAGAAGTGTTCCCAAGCATCAGCCCATTGATCCTGCAGTGGAAGCTGCACAAGATGCATCTATATGCAAGACCCAAGATGTCCTTCAGGGTGACATGTGCTTTGCCACAAAAAGGCTTTAAATCTTTAATGGGAAAGTGCACTTTGTTCCTCTCTACATTCACAGTAAAAGGCTTTAAATAATAGCTGTTCATGTGGCCCTGAAAAAGGTTGCCATGTGGCTGAACTCCATAAATCTGGACATTTGCTGAATTGATTTTGCCAAGAAACATACTACAGCTGAAAAATGAGCTAGAGGGATAAGACAGTGGTGGCTTGCAGCTGCAGCTGCTGCTGCTCTGTGGAGAGCTTTGTTCCTCATTTAAAAACCATATCAAAGCTCCGTGCAGTAGTGGGAAGCTTTTGGGTGGCTTCAAGAATTGCTGGATGCAGCCAATTCCACTCTCACTGTGCAGGGACAGGATGGGATTTACCCAGTCCCTGCGAGAGGAGATGAGTAGAGGTAGATAGCATCACACAGAACTGCAAATCCACTGCTGTGATTCATTCCCTCTTGCTGGTCAGTCTGAGAGCAAAGTGCCTGTTGCTTCCAAAGCTGATGAAAGCAGCATTTTTTTCTGTGTGTTTTCTAAAAATTATTTAAAATAGTTTTTTCCTACTATGGTGTAATTAAACCTGTGTAATTAAAATGCTCTCGTTCTGCCAGTAGCAGTCACTTATACAGCACTTGCTATACCAGTATAAATTTTATCAGGAATAAGCAAACCACCAGATGCTTTTTTGTCTGTTTTTATTTTAAATGAGAATACTTATGTACAGAAGGAGTTAAGTTGGTATTTGGAAGATTCTTAAATCGTTTGCAGAAATATCTTCCCAAAAAGGTGAGCACTAAATCTTTCCAGTGCATTGGCTCTGCTTGCAGTCAGCACTGACCTTCCCCATGCACCTCTGGAGCCACCAGGGTGGCCGTGCCCCTGTGTGTCTACACTGAGCCCATAAGGGTCCAGATTTGGTGGCTTTTATTTATTTACACTGTTGTCTAGAATCATATAATTGTTTGAATTGGAAGAAACCTTTAAAGGCCATCTTGTCCAACTCCCTTGTAGTGAATAGGGGCACCCACAGCACCGTCAGATGCTCAGAGCCCTATCCAGCCTGACCTTGAGTGTCTCCAAGGATGTGGCATCCACCTCCTCTCTGGGCAGTCTGCTCTAGTGTCTCACCACCCTTACTGTAGATCCACACTTACCTCATTGCCAGTCTTGCTCACAGCTGGATAGATATGAGTAGGAATGTGAATCTAACTGTCTTAACCTGGAAGCTGAATCACTCTCCAGCATACCCCTTGGTGGGTAGGTCTTCCCTCCTGCTTTATTCCTTCCTTACTCTTAGATAATGCCAGGGACATAATGCAGACATACTTTCCAGAGATGGTTCCCTTTGTGTTTAAGACTCCAGAAACACCTGGATGAGTTTCCCTTACTACACAAGGCACAAGAGGATGGATTTGGGCAAGAAACCAAAAGATCCCAGCAGCTATATTACTACAACAAACATATCTAGTGAAATAAACTAGTATGAAACAGCCCATGTTCAGTTTTTAAAACATCTATCACCATTAAAAGCAAGGGAGTTGTGAAATACATATTCTGAATGAGTCTTTTCTAGGAATTGTTTGGGTTAGTGCTTGTTGGCATGAACCTAAACCGGGCAGAGACCGTGTTAATGATCTAAAAGCATGGCTCATCAAGCTCCACTAGCAGGGAACATCTCCTGACACTGCTTAATTCACTAGCACAGATGTATCCAGAAATAGCAAGAGCCCTATATTTCCTTCCCTTCCTAGTTGGTTTGTAAGAGAGGCATGTCCTCCATTTCAGATCTGCAGAGGAGCTAATCATGTTCTGGTTCACTTCTTTAATGTCTCTCACATGATGTGGTAAAATATTCATTTTCTTATATCCTCGTTTCTGGGTGTAGTTCCTGAATACAAATTGTCTATGTAGATAGACAAGATGGAATCTTCCCAATATAAAACTTTGAGAAATCACCGTAAAAGAACTTGTCAACAAAAGTAGGTAATCAAAACGGAGAAAATTGCAAGGTCACAGCCAGATGCCTTGATTGCTTTTTGGTGCTTGGCTCTTCTTTTTTTTGGTGATGCTTGAATCGCTTGAGATGAGTGAAATGTAAAGGAATATGTTCAAGCTTTTAGCCAGCTTTCAGGCTATGATACATTAGCCTTTTCTGACACCTTCATCCCTGTCTCATGGAAGGATATCATAAAATCATAGAATGGCTTAGATCAGAAGGAACCTTAGAGATCACTGAGTGCTGGAGCTGCCACAGTCAGGATTGTCCCCTACCAACTCAGACCATCCTGGTCTTGAGAGCCTCCAGGGATGGGGAACCCACAGCTCCTCTGAGTAATTTGTGCCAGTGCCTTTGGCAAACAAGCAGTGATGGGACAGGAAACTGAATGAGGACTTGTTTCTCTTGAGTGAACTGTGAGAAAGGGACTCACTAATATGGAAAAAACTCCTTCAGTCCATCTTCCACTGTTTCAGGCTCCTGAGGACTACCTCTCCCTATCTAATGATAGATTAACATGTGATCTTTTTTTAAATGCTTTGCGGATGATTTTAGCAGCCAAAATGTGTCTAGTGTTCCAGTAAAATAACTTTCTTCATTTCCAGCCAGAGCCTTTTATTTCTCTATAAATATTGACAGGAAGGGTGACTCAAAAGATAACTGTATCCAGGACTATGCACCGCAGTATTACTGCTTTGGATCTCACTGTGGTCACTTCTTTCCATCATATTGTTATGTTTGCAACAACAAGTGTGGTGAGCCAAGTGTGTTTCTTACATCTTATCGTGTTATCCATAAGCCAGGAGTTGCAAAGGGTCCTCTGAGTTCACTTTATCTGAACATGTTGGTTTTTTTGATCTCTGAAAAATACAAATACACTTGAGAGGAAAGGACAAGTTTTGTTACCAAAACTGGGCTGAGAATAAGCAACTCTCTTCCTCTTCCCTCACAGCGTGTGGCAGATCCCAGTTTTGTCTCTAGTGGGCACTGAGCCACCAGATGCAGTAATTCTGAAGGGCTGCCTGTAGGAAAAGCCATGCTGGGACAGAGGACGTATTTGTTTTGTCTTCCTTGAATGACTGAGTTGCAATTTATTTTCAAATATAAAGAGTTACCAGCTAATTCACAACACTGCCTGGCGTGATGGAGATGTTTTCAGTTGACATGGCCACCGCATTCCCTTGTGGTTTTGGAGGAGAGTTTAAATAGACTATTTTTCAAGAGAAGGCTGTTTGCTACAAGACTATACTCTCCTTCTGCCTCCCCCCTTTCCCACTGACATACTTAGCTCTAATTCGTCAGACTGTGATAGGTGACAGATGTGTTTTGTGGCCAAACAGCTTCCCTCTTTCAGATGTGATGACTTTGAAAACAAAGCACAACAGGAAAAAGTTGGCAAAAACAAATGTTATTTTCATGGGGATGTTTCCAAGAGCACTGCTTCTCTCTTTGCTGTATCTCTGATAAGGAGACACAGAAGTCTACAGCAAAGGCACAAGCATAGTTGACAGAACAATCTCTCTTGCTTGCCCTCAGTTATCATTTCTGGTTTAGAAAAGGAAAAGGAGTGTGTGAGAGGCTGAAATTACACATTTCTGAGTTGTCCCGTGCAAGAGATATTGGAATACCAAACATGATGTAATAGAGATCTTAAACTGATAAAACATCTAATGGTCCTTTGGGATATTAATCCAAAATCTTGTTAAAGCTGGAAAAGATAGTTATTACCAGACCCCTATATGACACAGAGCAGAGGTCTCTGGCCCAGGAACCTTTGTGTCAGCTCTTTAATATCTGTTTGAACTACAGCCTCTCGTGTCAGAACATGCTCAGTCTTCATTTAAAGTCCCTGGGTGATGGAGAATCCACTGTACATACAGATATGTTGTTGCAATGGTTCATTACCTTTGCCATCAGAAGATGTGTACATCATTTCTAGGCTGAATTGATTGGATTCATCTTACCTAAATGTAGGAGCTTAATTGCCTGAGATTCCCGTCAGATTCAGAGAGAAAAAGGCACTTTATGGTGGAGTCCGTCTACCTTGTTTCGGCTGTCTGCTTTAGGATGAGAGGAATTGGACCCTACTGTCCATTTGGAGCTGGCTGGATATCTGTTGGCAATAGAAGAGTCTGGAGTATCTAAACTGAGATGAATGATGCTTGACACATTTAACTCCAGTCTACTTGCTGCCTGCTTTTAGTTCTTTCTCTATTGTCTGCCATCAGAAATTTCTCCCCATGTAGAAGCAGCAGCCCAGAATCAGGTCATGTTTTACTGCCTTGGATAAATTTAAGAGACTGAGCTTGCTAAGTCTTTCCCAAACCTGTCAGCACTGTGGCTTTTCTCTGAGCTCTTGCCAATTAAAAAAAACCTCTGTAAAGAAGAGATTCCTGGACCTGTCCTGCTGGTGTGCAGGTAGAGCGGTGCTTGCTGTCATTACTACCTACTTCTTCTTTCCGCCCTTTCTCACACTCAGAGTTACTGCTTGCCTTCTAAACATTTCACCACACTGGAAATTCTTACTATCTGCACATTATCTGGGGAAGCTGAGTTCACCTACATCCCTTTCAGAAAAAAATCCCCAGTATATGGGTGCAGTGTATACTGATCCCGCACTGAGCTGGATTGTTCATGTAAACCACTGTCTGCCACTCAGTCTTCATTGCTCTGTGCAACTATTTGTTACCCTATGCTTTTTCACATATTTATTTAATGTTGTCAACACATGACACCGGAAATGATTTGATTTTAAGTGTTTTTTCTTGCGTTCTTGCTGAAGGTCACCAAGAGCATAGACCCAAGGACAAGCCCTGGTTTCTGGAAGTACACCCAAGGGATAACAGTTCCCCAGTTCAAATAGATTGTTGTGACATATCATACCAGCTAGCTCCCTAGTTTACTATGCTGACTGTACGAAATTGCTTGCTATCAAAAGCAACTAAACCATTCAGCTCCTGGAATCTGAGCATTTTAGGTTGACAGTTACACCTTCCAGATTTATGATTTCAGGATTCAGTCTGTTCATTGTAGGAGAGTTGGACTAGATGACCTTTAAGTGTCCCTTCTAACTCAAACAATTCTATGATTCTATAAATCCATTATTTTCTTAATCCCAAACCTTGATGCCTTTTGTGCTCCCATCTTTTGCCTCTTCCTTGGGTGCTCTGAACACTGTTGCTTCCACAATGCTGCTTGGGACCAGTGTCAGGTTGATGACATACAGATCTATCAGAAGGTTAAGGTTTGCTTGACTCTCTCATACCATCCATTTGCACAACCCTTGGAGCTGAAGAGGTAGTACAGTATGAAGCCTATACAGCAAAGTGAATAAGTCAAGGGAGTCTTATGTCATGGGACACTGCAGGATAGTTCACTGAGTGCTGGAAAAAGCCAGGAAAAGCAAAGATTCATCTCACAACAGTGGATGTCTATGGTTCCGTTGCACTTTTTGCTGAGCAGAAAAAAATAAAAAAGTTCTGTATATAAATACACAAGTAATTTTTAAAGCCTGGAAGTCAACATGAATGATGGTCAGCATTTTCAGATCCATGTCACCCCAGGTCTCTGGTGGTGGCCGGACGTACATTTCTAAGAAAGAAGATAAAAATAGAGAGATTATAATAGAATTATAACACTGCTTGAGTTGGAAGGAACCCCTGAGGGTATGTGGCCAGCTAAACCTTTCCCTCCTCCCAACTTGTTCCCCCTGTGAAGACTTGTGCCCCGTAAAGGGCCTAATGTCTAATCTCACTTCCACCAGGCCAGGTTGTTTTCACAGAAAGAATCATGTGAAGAGACATGCACTGAGAAGAGAAAAATGCTTCTGATGGTCCCAGTACTGAGAATCTGCTGTGCAACACACATACACTCAACCGCAGATCTTATCAGGCAGGTCTGTTTCCACTAAGAGGTGTCTTCTGTTCCCCTCTATCAACGATGCACAGGCAACAGTTGTGGAGATTATAAACTTCTTTATTTTGGTAAGTAATCTCCAGATCTCTTCACAGCAAAAGGTCACGTCTTCTTGCTTTCTTAATAAGAAACACGGCTGCAAATGCTGCCGTACTACTGGAGCTGAGAAACACGCTGCTCAAATGGGTGGCTGCAATGAGGACTATGGATGTCCCAGTGGCAACCAATGCTGTCTTCTTTCCAAGGACGGGTCATGGAAATATCCATCTGCTCCAACCTGGGTATGTGCAAGGGCTTGCAACTTTCTGTGCACAAGTCATTTTAAGTGCTCAGTGTGATCAGCGCAGAGGAATATATACTGTGATTTGATTTAGGCTTAATGGACTCTCCTCTTTCTGTAGTCATACCTGTCCAGTCACTGTGGGCACTTGTAAACAGAGTTGACATGAGAGCACCCTAAAATGAAAGCAGAAATGCAGCACTGGCAGATGCAAAACTCTTTTCTTTAACTTCATTCTCAGAAATGGACTGAATATTGTCTGCCTCCATTTTGTATGGCTGGTTTGTTCTATGAAGGCCTAGCAGAAAGCAGAGTGGGGTATATTTCTAAAACATTGTCACATCTACTTTCTGAGATCTCCTGTCTGTATCTTCCCTAATAGCAAGGTCCAGATGATAAGTGGGCGTGGGATGAGCATTTCAATAGCATTCTTTCAAGGACTGGTCAGGTGGGAGGTGATGGAAACGTAAGCCTAGTCAACAGCAACCCAACCTGTAGAGATGCAGAGTGCTAATATGTTAGTGAGAAAGGGAATAATCAAGGCATGGTGTAGGAAAGACCTTCAAGTATCTAGGGCTAGAAAGATCATTAGGGAGTTTCATGCTGACCGCTTTGCCTTTTGGAGTAGGCCCAGATATTTTCTTAGAGCACTCTGGGATATTTTGGTAGTCAGGAATTTGCAGGACACCCAAGGACCACTCAACTTCCTTTTCTTCTCAGCACCCCTGGAGAGAAGGAAAGCAAGGAGGATGCTAAATGTTATATGTGATCTGGCAGAGCTGTGCCCATCCCATCCAATGGCTGTTGCTGAAAAGCTGCTTATATGCTGAGAAGCCAGCTCCCAAGCAATAAGACAAGAGATAATGGCCTTAAGTTGTGCCAGGGGAGGTTCAAATGAGAATGTTAGGAAATATCAGAAAGAAAGGTGAGGCATTGACATAGGCTGTCCACAAAGGTGGTGGAGTCACTGTCCCTGGCAGTGTTCCATAACTGTGGAGATGTGGCACTGAGGGACATGGTGAGTGGACATACTGAGGATGGGTTGAGGTTGGACTTGGGGATCTTAGAGGTCTCTTCCAACCTTAATTATTCTGTGATTCTGTGGTTCTAAGAAAGTGCTCTTCCTGCATCCTTCCCGAATACTTCCTTCCTTTACAGGCAGTTAGTAACAAGATCAGAATTGGGCCCTGGGATCTCTTGTGAAGCATCCCCTTTAATGTCTGGTATTTTTGAAGAGAATTTACTGTTGAAGGCTCTTTGACTTTCTTCTGTAATGATAAATGATTTACAGGGTTCATCCCCTTGTACTCAAGTGGCAGTAACGTCTGAGCTGGAGATCAGTACCCAGCCAAGATGCAGGCACAGATTCTTTAGTAATTTGCTGTTACAAAACATTTTTTCTTCCTAAATTGGAAAGAAAACAAGTACTTTATCATTATGTGATTAGATAGGCAAAAAATTATCCCAGGATATTTTTATTTCGTAGACGATCTTAATTCAATTCTGGAAATTTGTTTTGATATATATTCTGCTCTTTGTGTATATATATATGGATAATATATGTCATTTTGTTGAATGTTAGAATTCAAGAGGATTAATGGTATTGAGCTCTGTAATTATTTATTTTTTAATTGCAAAAAAAGTGCTGTGTTTCAACTGGTGAGATGTTATCCATTCTTTGCTGGGAAATCAAGGAGTGAAGGGGCTTTGCATTGTTAAAAATGTTCCTCTTCAGAAAGATGTGTCAACACCAGTGTGCTTGTGTGCTGGATGTCTGTCACACAGGGGCTCAAGGGAGCACTGCTGGGCTGCAGATCTGATGCAGATTTTAGACTTCACATGGGTTTGTGCTGTAACTTAGCACTAGGCCTGGACAGTAGGGGGTTCATGTATTCTATGCATTTTCCCCCAGGTAGCAGTGGTGCCAGTGGGGAAGAGTGGAAAACAATGTGAAGAAGCAGCAGCTTTCAACAAACTGTGGCTAACTCATTCTTGTAAAATATGCCAGGCTGCAGACAAGTCAGGAAGGGAGATGTGAGCAGCAGCTGCTCTGTTTCATCCATGAACATCAATTGGGTGGATCACCCAGTCTCTTGTGCTTTGACTGATGACACTGCTTCACCGTTGCTCCCTGTGCCCCTGGAGGAAGAGGAATGAGGGTTTAAGCAGGTTGCTCCATGTGTTCTAGCTGACAACACTGACCTAATGCATGTTCTCCTAGGGTGTAGGTTTTATTAGTCTCAAATTAATCAGGTTAAAAAAAAATGAAAAAGGGACCATCTGAACAGCCTTATTTTTAAAGCAAGAAAAAATGATCATCTCCTGTCCTGAATGATGCTGACTTCCCAGTGACTGCTCCCTGCCCCCTCCTCTGCACATCCCCCTGCGGGCTGTCACATCAGAGTAGATGATGCTCAGAAGCAGGAAGGGATGAAAAGGAAAACAAAGAATTTCTCCAGCCAGCTTATGTTGTCCTAGTGCAAGGGGTGGGGGTCGGTGTTGGACAGTGTGATTCCTGCAGGACCAAACCGTGGGCTCAGATAGCAAAAATTCTTCAACGGCAGCACAAGCTCATCGCCTGTGAGTTTGTATTTGAATTAGAGCACGAGTGGGGAGCTGGCAGATAATTTATGGGTAAGATCTTCAAAAGAGCTCTGTTCCCATTCAGGACAATGGGAGTTACTGGGGGTTTCACATACTCTTACCAATCTGGTCACGTAAGCACAAACTCCCTGATTTGGTTTATGAAGAATACCCTTCAGTCTGACACTGACCTCTAAAACAAATAGAGTATTACAGCGCGCTGATGCCCCATTCATCACTGGGTGACAATAGGAGCCAGAGCCTGGCAATGAACAGCATTTCATTCAGAGAAGGACTGAATTGCTCCAAAATACTCATTGCAGCTCTACTGGTACCAGCTCCCTGTGGGCAAACCCCTGCACCCATCTGCACAGTGTTAGAGGCCCAAGGTTTCTGGGAGGAACTCAGAGGAATTCTGTATCTCGACAAGCAGTCAGGTGGTCAGACAGCCAGAAGGACAGGAGAGAGCTGGTGAGGGGCCCTGGCCAACTGCTTCACCAGAAGAAATGTCCCACTTTCCAAGAGGTGCTCTCACTGTGGGTTGAGCCATAAAGCAGTGCTCTCCTAGAGGGAAAATAATCCATGGCAGCAGTCTTTGTATGTCCGAGAGCTCTGAATTTGCACTGGTAGAGGAGACAGAGGACCAGGAGCAGGGAAACAACCACACAACATGAGTGTAATGAGGCAGTGGTGAAGGGTGTTGGAGACAGGGTGGGCAGTGGTGGGGAGCAGATCATGAAGCTTCATAGCTATGCTGTGCCATCACCAGAGGGGTAGGCATCTGCAAACAAACCACAATAGGGGTGCAAGTACATTTGCAGTCAATTTTGGTGACTTCTGATGCACCCATCACCTCCAAGATGAGTTTCCTGAAGATACTTCTGATGCCCACAGCCTTTTCTGTTGCTCTTCCTGCACTCAGGATGGTGGAGAAAGCTGGTGGTTGGAGAAAAAGTGTATCAGAGGCTTCAGAAGAAGGGACAGAAACCAAATGAGGTCCCTCTACACAGAACCGGACCAGAAGAAGGCTTTCATCTGCCCCTGTTAGCCAGGCTGAGCTGCATGCACTAGAGCATGTCAATGCATATACTCACACAGAGTTTTCTCATTCACATTCTCCATCAGTGGTTAATTCCTCCTGAATAGATCTTGGACTATCTGGTGATTGCATTTGCTGGTCACGTACCTAGATCACAAAAGCAATCACTGTTCTACATCCTCTGCAAATGACCAAAGTGAATATGCACCGAGTCGTTCCCATGTGCAGATAACGGTGTGAAGTGTGCAGTTACAGAGAGTCCTTGAGCAAATTGCCTGTGGATGCACAGATGGGTGTGCTCCCACTTTTAACAAGGCTGGTCTTTTCGAGATAGGATTTAGGCCTGGGAGAAATGCTCCCACACATTTTTGGAGGGTGTGTTTGCAGGGACTAATTCTGCCAGGAACGTGCATCTCTGAGAAAGTGCTGGTGCCTGAGAGATCCTAATGTGCAACATTATCTTTCAACAGACATCTGTGTTAACAACTGAAATGAAATGATGGCACATTAAAAACTTCGCAGCGCTGTTGCAAAACACTTGCCAAAAAAACACCCTGAGCTGCTGCTGTAGGTTACTCTGAATTATGCCTGAAAATAGCACATCCAGAGTTACTTGGAAGCAGGCACACGGTCTCTAGCAGATCTAATTATCTCCTGGAAAATCTCCTGTGTGAAAGGCTCAGGGGTGAGTGTAGGCATTGTCCCAGCATCGAGGGGAATAATACATGGATTTGTGATTTCTGTAGGTCATGAAATCACAGTGTCCTTGCCAAGTGTTCAGTTGTCTAATCATGTGAAGATCACCCACTTAATGCTGGCTTGGCCTGCAAGGGATCTCAAATAAAACAAGCAAGGGCAACACAGTGAGAATTCATGTCTTGTTTTCCCAGCTCACTGCTCGGAGAGGAATGGTGCTATGAGTGTGAAAAGACTTCAGGCTAGGCTTGTCTTCACCTAATACCAGTCACCTGGCTGATCCTAGTTGTTTCAGCATCTTTGCTATTATTGGCAGGTGAAACCTGCATTTTCTTTCTCCTCTGAGTATCCTCTCGAGCTGTCTATCTGTCTTAGAGATGGCAGAGGGAGTCTGGGTACCAGCTCAGCTAGTTGCAGGGTGGGATTTTGAGCTTCCCTAAGATGGCACAGCAAAATCCAGGCAGGGAGTGTTGCATAGAAGACCAAAGACTTGGCCTCTATTCTTGAACGTTCTCTGAGATCTCTTGCAGAGGTAAAGACTGGGTGAATGCTGTAATCCAGCCATTCTGCTAGACAACACAACCAAGGGAAAGGAGGCTTGAGTCAGCAAAAAAAAAAAAAAAAAAAAAAAGGACTTTTTACTCTCTGGGCTTGCCCAGAGAACAATTTCTGCTTTAAAATCTGCTGTAAGAGCAAGAAACAGTCAGGGAGAGCCCAGCAGCTTACTAACAGGGATGAAGAGATATTACACCATACATCTAGGCTGCCTTATCGGTATCACTGCTTGTGAGAGCTTTCGCCCAGGGCTCAGCAGCAGGGGATTCTCACTGGCACACAAAAATAACATGATGAAAATATAGCTTTTTGATAATAAGAACATAAGAACGGCCATGCTGAGTCAGATAATGCCCCATATCCTCTCCCCTACTGTGGCCATGAGTGGTTTGCCTAGAGAAGGGTATAAAACAAGATAAACACATGTATTTCTCTGAGAGATCTTCAAAGTCCATCCATTTCTCTGAGAAGACTGTGGCTTCTTCATGTTTATTTACCTTCATGAGATTTCTCTTCCATAAATTTGTCTAATATCTGTTGGATGGAACTGTATTCTCATGTATGTTTATAGCATCAACCCCTTTCTATGGCAAAGTGTACCACAGTTGGACTGCCCACTGCAGGGAGACCCAAGTTTGGTCTGTTCTGAACCTGGTTGCTCCTACATTTCCCCAGAGAGGTGGTAGATGCCCTGTTCCTGGAAACATTCAGGGTCAGGCTGGATTGGGCTCTGAGCACCTGATGGAGCTGTAGGTGTTCCTGTTCATTGCAGGGAGTTGGACAAGATGGCCTTTAGGGGTCTGTTCCAAGTAAAAAATTGTGATTATTCTGTGATATGCTGATCTTACTAAAGCTACATGGCTGCCCCAAGGACTTGTCTGGAGATGGAAGTATAGCTGGTGAACCTGAGCAAACATGACTGTGCTTGAGAAGTTCGGTGGTTAATTACACACCAGGCAGAGCATCCAGAATGAGAATCAGGCCAGCTAAGATTTGCATTACCTTCTGGGGATGGCTGTTGGCTTGAACAGGAATATCAGGTGATCGTTACATCCTCAGGCCAGGCGGCAGGAGCACACATTTAGGTGGGTGAACCCAGTCCTTCATGTTCAGATGTACCTGTCAGTTTAGAGAACATGACCTGTGAATGATTACTCAGACCTATGGATATTTGTACTCTGATGTGTCATTGTACAATAAATGTATGCAAAAAAAGCAAACACTTGTATGAGTTCCCATTTCAGGAGAGTTTATGTGTGGTGGATCAGCTCTAAGGAAGCTGAAAGAAGACTGTCTGGACATAGGCCGCTGTTAAAATGAATGTGAGGTGAATGTGAGCTACCTAGCACATATTCCAGCACAGTGTGGGCTCTCTGAACTGATGAGACTGCAAGGCAGAGCGTAAGCTGTCAACTTTACAGCAAATGGAGGAAAGAAGTTGCCTAAAAATAAATATTTTGTACCATGTAAAATGTTCTGGAATATGGGATCATCACAGGGAAAATCCCAGGGTGTGGGAAGAAAGCACTGGGGATTTACAACAGACCTGTGATGTTTTGGAGACCAGAGAGGATGTGCAGAGGTACTGCCTGTTCAAACATGGGTCACTGAATCTGGCCACAGCTATTACACATGACACAAGTGGAAATCTGCTCAGAAATTATAAGACCTTCATGAAGGGAAGGGGGTTGGAAATTGATGATGGTTGAGGTTCCTTCTAACCCAAGCTGTTCTACAATTCAATACAAAAAACAAAACAAAAACAAACAAACAAAAACAAAACAAAACAAAAACAAAACATGCAGTGTCCAACACTGCCCCGTATTTAATTTAATAGATTTATTTATTCTCAGGTTGCTTGCTTCAGGATTATTTCTTGAGGACTTCATGGTAAACTGTGCTAAGAAGAACCTAGAGGGGAAGATGAGGTTTGGCTGAGAGAAAAGATTGCCTTTCAAAGCTTTGCTATTAACATTTGGAGCTACAAGATTTCTACCTCCAAGCACCTGATGTGTAACAAATGCGTAGCTGGTGAGCATGGCTCCATAATGTTGTGGAGGGCAATATAGTCTCAGGAGGGTATATTCAGCATGTTGTGCTTTTCTTGCAAAATTCAAAGTATCTTCAGAGGCTCTTAAGCCTAGAAGGTGTTGCAATCTGAGCTATCAGCTGTGAGATTGTAAGGGCTGATACTGTTTGCTCTATACCATGTGTTAATCCTAAAATCATTCTGAAGTGGACAAGACACTCAGACCATCTCCTGTCCTCTTGTCTGTTTCACATTGGCAGAACTGTGAATTCGCACTGAATACCTTCACCAAATTTCTCGAGTCCTACTATTTTTTTCACTCGTGCACCAGAGGCCCAGTTTAACCTTTTGCAATAACTAAACACTCCCTGGGATATTGCCCTAAGTCTCTGCCTGGTTAGCAATTATTTAAATACTCTGTTATGAAAAGGATCAAAGCCTTCTCTTACTGAAACACTCCATTCCCTATGCCAGAAGTTGCCATCGCATGACAAATGGATTGCCTGTTCTCTTCTCACAAGTGTGCTCTAACCAGCCAGGGCTGGGCAGCCCGTGGGATGGGGAGTCCAATTAATAAAAAAGTTTAATTTCTACAATGAAACACTTAGAGCTGGATGAATATCTGCCTCTGGTTGTGAGCTGAAAGCCACTCGATACTTGGGAAGAACAGCTCCATCAGCAAAAGGAACGGCTCCATGCACCGCGTCGCGCCCAGCTGTGAGCTCGACAGCACGCGTCTCCCAGAGTTGCCTGAAATATTTCAGTTGGGTCAATTTTTCTCAGTTACTTAGCAGCGTAAGTGTCATAGTTCCTCCAGCTGATAGTAGCTATGGAAACCATGACATCACTGCCGACATAGCGATACATAAAAATTCAAATGGCTGGGGACTGGTTGCTAGGAGAGCTCTGCTCAGGAAAGTCATTGGGCAGGCAGCCAAGGGACTGGAGTCTACTGAACATGTTGTACTTCACCCTGGTGATTTTACCCTCCTCCTCCTATTTTCCCTTTCATATGCAAAGCTACTGAATTTATTTATTTTTTTCTTTTTCACTATATTCACTCTTAACATTATCTCAGAAATCTTGGCAGCGGGCTACTGAACTAGTGCAGTAGCTGCATGTTACCACAGTTTGTGCAAGGTCATGAAAGGAATCATACACTGTACTTACGATCAAATAAAAGTCACTGTCAGCCACCTTATCATCTGGGTTCTTGTAAGTGTTCATTTTGGACCAGTTTCTGGTAAGGATTTTCTACTAAGCTTTACATATACACCAATTCGTGGAAAACCTTTGACCAAAAGTAATCAGAAATGACAGTAATCTGAGACAATCTCTGTAGTAGGTAGTATGTTGCATTGCAACCAGTCTAAATTCGGCAAATGGAATGTTTCCCAACACTCTGAGCTACACCTGCTTTCTGGAGAGCTGGCACTTCTCAGCTGCTGTTTTTGGACCACCAGCGATCGAGGGAAAGGAGTGAGGCAAGTTTTGTAGGGCAAGTTGTTGCTTTTGATGAGACCAAAATTATTTTGTTAGACCAAAATAGAAAAATCCACCAACTGAGCTTTCAGGCACACAAATCCTTCTTCAGACTCTGAGAGGAGTTGGGGAAACAGTTGCTTTGTTCCTTCCAGCATTGTTGACTGGGCTAATAAGGGATCTTGCATGGAGATTTGGTCACTTGCCACTGCATGCATCTTCCCTATGGGCATCTGTAATAAATGCACAGCTCATTTGCCTATACGTTCATACCACACATTCAGAAGTCCAGGTTTAAATATGTGTTTCTATGCACGTATGAATAACCACATATATGTACATAATTTTATCATTTTTTCTCCCAGATAAATATGTAACTAGTAAAGGAATTTATCCAAGCAGGTTTCTACATGACCATCCAAGTACTAGCAAATGACAAGAACTTAAGAAAGGCAATATTCATACTGAATGGTTTTGGTAAATGACCAAAAAGTGAAATGGTGTTGGGGAGATTTTCCTTGGAATCACTCACTAATATTGTTTGGTAGATGATTTCAATTTGTTTGTTTTCCTAGAAACTAAATATGAAAAATCCTTAGAATGAAAAAAAAAAAACCAACAAAACAACAGAGGAAGAAACAGAAAAAAGTCATTAACTTATTCTGTAAGTATGTGATTCTTGAGAAACATATATACACTAAACACTTCTCAGCATCCCAGTGACAGCCCACATAACTCAAAGGTGTAAATGAACATTAATTGAAGATGAAGTTATTTCCATTTATGTGAAGTGCTTTGTGACCTATTAAATGACTACTATGTTCTGGCCTAGAGGCGGATGATTTAAGTTATTCATGTTTTTTTTTTCTTTTTTTCCACATGTACAGGATGTGTGTTAGGGGCTGATGTCTCATCAACAGCCCCATAAGGGCTCAACTTTATGAATTAGCCTGTAGTGCCCAAGCTGGCAGTGCCACCTGAAGGACTCCCAGAAGTCAAGGTCCTTGAGTGTGGTCCTGGGTCCTGGACTCAGCTGAGGAGCTGCAATATACTAATGGATCTAGGTGGATCAGTTCCCGAACCACCTCAGTCCCTACATGTAGGATATCTCTACTAAGTTCCCTTGCATAGAGCACAGTGGACATTTGAATATCATTTCCACTCCATGTTGAGTAGCACTGATGAGCAAGTCAAGGACTTTATTTGCACGCTGTTGATGATTCCATGGTCAATTGGTGCCTCTAGTAAAACATTTTGAGTTACAGATACTCTGGTTGTCTTTCATCTGCATACTATGTTACTTGAACTCACTTAATAAAAGCATATTATTAGAAATGCTCAATGAAATTTTCCATTAATTTAAGACACCATTTTCATTGGCAAATGCAACTGTTTCATCTGATTTCTTCTTTACTTTTCATTGTGCTCCCAAAAAATGAGTAGAATAATTAGTGATGGATGTAGAAAGAAGCAGAAAACCCTGAGTTTCCCCTGAACTTCTATGAACTTGTTCTTGTGCAAACAATTGCAGCAGAGGCACTTGTTAATTTTCTTCTCAAGGCTCTCCTTCAGGACAAGATAGAATATTGTACAGTTGTAAATGTATGCTTTGAGCTATTTAATCAGGCTAAGGACAGAAGTCACAGTACATCCAAGGCAAATGTGGCAGGCTTATGTATCTGGGAAGGATATGAGTCTAGAGGTTCTTGTGGATCATGGAGGCTACACCATCACTGCAATGGTGTGTAAAGATGGTTTAAATAGCTTTAATTAGGGGAAAAGCAATTACAGTGAAAGACAGAACTAAATAGTTAATGGTGTGCTAACAACATCTCCTCAGATGTGCTTGTAACTACAGTACAAGAAACCTGTAATATGCCATAGATGTTGTGCCTCTCACCCTATCTTTGCAGGGTGTGCAGTCCTCTTGAGATCAGAGCCAGTCAGACATGGAAGAAGAGAAAGTTTCTAGGTTGGCCATGGATATAGAGTGATGCATCTGCTGGATGTCTCCGTGTCACCTAATAGATATTGGTTTTGTATCACTTTTTGAGAGAAAGGTAAGATCTGTTTGGAAATCTGTATTGTTCTGCTTCCAGTGCAGCCAGCAATAGGTTTACCATTGTCTTCCAGTGGGTAAACTCCCCTTTTCTCAGCATGACACTTAAGCCTGCTTGGTCTCCTGACCTTTTTTCCTCTTGTGTAATTTGACGATTGCATGGGTAACTCCTACAAGTTATGTCTGAAGATGTTGTATCTTTATGCTTGTATCTTTCCTTGTTTATCTTTAGAGGATGTGAAATACTTTGGACAAGTTGATACCTATTTGACTGCCATTTTATCATAATGAACAAGGATTATTCTTTAATCATCTTGTTGGAAAACTAAACAAAGTTAACCAACATCTTATTTTCATAAACATAGCTTGATTTGAACTTTCCTCCCCTTAAATAAAGTAGGCATTTCACTATCCATTAGAATACAGAATTTTTGGCTAACTTCCATGGGAACATAAAGGTGTTAAGTTAGCCTCAGGAGGGTTCCATTATTGTTCTTTAAGTGTAATGGGAGCAGATCTAAATTTACAAGGAGAAAAGGGTAATAATTAAAAATTGAACATAAGGACAATAAAGTAGAAAATGGGTTCCCTCAGACTGACATACAAAACTTCATCAAAATTGGAGTTCCTGCTGCATTATACTTCTCTAGAATGAGTAAAAAACATTTTTTAAAGGTGACTTTTTTGTGGCAAATAAATATGCTTGTGCCTTCCATGGATCTCAGAGCCCATAAAGATGGTCCCAGTGTTTTTTCCATTTATTATTTCGTGGAGGGTGATTTTTCTCCCCTTCTTGTTACCAAAATTGTATAGAAATAAACAGAGTGAAGACATTGTAAGACTTACTGATGTCTGGGACCAGCCAGAGCTTAAGAACTTAAGCTAAAAATCGTGGCTGGTTCCAGTTCATGCCCAGATTTCACATGTTTGTGTGTAACTTGTCCCTGCCTGCACAAAGTCTGTGGACCCTATACAAGGGATTCTCTTGAAACACTTTCTGAATTTCAGTGTGTTCTTCCATCTAGATTTCTTCCCTGAAGAACCTACTGCTCATATCTTTTTCATATGGGCAGTCTCCTTCAATGCCTCTCTCTCTCTTCTTGCAAGCCACTGGTTTGTTGTTGTTCATATTATTTTTAACTTCTACATTTGCTCCAACTCTTGCCCTTTTTTGTCAAATAAGCTGTTAAATTATGCTGCCTTAAGGACTGTCTCTTTTCTGTTTTCTCTTTATTCAGCCCTTCTCATTGAATGTTTTCATTTCTCTGAACTTCCCTACCCTCAGATTGAGTTACCTACTACTTTTTTTTTTTCGATTTCAAGACTGTCTCTTCAGTCAGGTAATATAAGCCCTAAATCTCCAAAGACAGCTAAGCCAATATGAGGAACACCAGACAAGTCTGTTGGTGAGGATGTAGTGAAGTGTCTGTGATAATAAGAACATTACCCAGGCAGCCACTGGAGAATTTTTGAAGCGAAGAATAATTTCAAGCCTGTAGGAACACACCAAATGGGACACAAACCGAGATGGACTTACTAAAACTAAACCCAGAGCTTACTTGCATAAGATAAGGATGTTTATAGAAAGGTGGTACATTGGAGCTAGTCTCTTTGGGTCACTCAATGCCAGTTTTGGGCTAGGTCTTCAAGTGATCCACCAACTGACCCAACTGTTCCTTCAGCAAGAGAGTGCTGAGTGATGTACTGGAAGTTTTCTTCACAGCATATGTGACATTTTTGCCCACTGTTCTGGTAAGGATAGTTTATCATCTTGTTTAGCACCCTTCTGCAAATATGGTGTTTAAAAACACGGTTATCCTTCTCCTTTTGGAGAAGGACAATGAGAAGTTGAAAGATTTTCAGTTTCAGCTTAAATTACAAGGAAAGAAAGAAGGAATGGAGATCTGCTCTTTATTGTTTTTTGGGTTTTTTTTCTTCTGTTTCAACATACACAACTAAATGGCACAATCTGGACTCAAATATTAATTATCAAGGATTGATCATTTCTGAACACAGAAGAACACAACTCGATTTTGGGCAGTTTCAAGCAGACTTCTTGGTCCTTGACACGAGGACTTAGTGTTCGCAGAGAGTAAAGACCGTGAAGCTGGTGCAATTCTCAAGCAAAACCAATGGCAGTCTGCAAGACTGGAGATGCGTTTTGCAACAGACATTTTGCTCATTAAGAACAGCTTCTACTGTTTGCTCCTCCAGCACGTTAATCATTAGCTGTAGACAACAGGAGGGGAAGCGGTATGCGATCAGGTTTTAGCAGAACTTTTATGTGTTGAAATTGTTGGTCAGATAAGATACGGCAGAAGATCAGATTAAAGGCTGTATTTGTAATATTGTCAATGGCACTGCAGTTCAAAAGAGCAATTTGGATTGCTTGCTAGTGCACACACCCTTACATCCACTGGAGAAGGGAGGTATGCACCTTTTAGGGGTCTCCTAATTTGCCATTCAGCAGTAACTGCTTTTCTCCATTGGATGGGTAGGGAGCACAAGGATCTATCCCTGGGGTTATGGAAGTCTCAGTTTTTCTTTGACTACTTCAGTTCTGGTTGCATACTCTCTTCCTTTGTATTTGAAGGTGATAATCACTCAGGGTTTGGTGGGATAATCAGTTTGATCCACAGAATATCTTAGGTTGAAGGGACCTAAGGATCACCAAGTTCCAACCCCCCTCCTGCAGCCAGGGTTTCCAACCATGAAATTAGGCTGCCCAGTGCCCCAACCAGCTTGGATCCAGAAAAAGACAACTTCAACCTAGGAAGTCTGTAGACCCAGATGTTGTTCTGCTGTCTCCCATAGGCTTTTTCTGCTGTTCCTGTCTCCAGTTTCCCCATATGCAGTAAGAAGGCAACGGTCCAAGCCACTTTCACATCTGATGGGGACATGGAAGAAGGTCACCCTATGGCCCTATTGACATCACAAGTGTACTGTGTATTCCACCAGGAGCAAATGACTGGATGCAATGAATCCATCAGCTTGCATTCAAACCATCCATCTCCCTACAACACACTGTTCCAAACCCATGTATGAGACTCAGCAAAGGTGACTGTTCTTGGGTATTTTACTTTGCAAAGTGATTTAGTCAGCAGCCAACCAGACTCATACTGAGCATTCAGCATTTTATTTTTTATGCAGAAATAAATGGCAGAATTCCCATGATCTTCAAAGGGAGAATACTGCCCTGAGTCCGTATGTAATGCATTACTATTAGATGGAAATACTTGCTGGGCTCTGTTATTGGTGAGATTTAGAGCTTTATTTTTAACTGCTGTATTTTATTTTATTTCATTTGGGCTCTGAGGGAAAACTTTTCAGTTTGTTCAGGGAAAGAAATAAAATCTGGTCCAGGACAGTTTAAACTATGGTCTCTGCCCACATAATGAAAATCCAGAGATTTGGATCAAACTGTGTTACCAAACACAGACTTGGGAAAGAAAGATAGGTGGTGAGCTCAGTTCTACTTTGCAGCACTGATCTTGATTTCAGAAATAATCTCCTTCAAACATTGCAGATTGGATCTCTGCTAAAACCAACCAAACAAACAAACGAAAAAAAAAAAAACAACAGAGGTGAGTGTTGGGAAAGAAGGAGGCCAAAGAGAATAGTTGAGGTGATCAAGTGAAGCCATCCTTGGGAAGGAGAGCACAAGCAATTGCAGTGCTTTCTGGTGTGGCTGCTGCTGTGGGTGGTATGGGAATGTGTTGTCAGTGCAGCAATGTGCCCACGACCTGCCTGAATCCGACCACCATGAAACCACTTCTCTGTGACTGCTAGTCTCCCTTAAACCCTGCGTGTGAGCGTGGGACCTGTCATTACTCCCAGAGCCCAGAGATGCATCCATAGCAGGCTGCTTCCCCCAGGGCCCTTCTCACCTGTGCTCATACTTTATCCCAAACAAGAGCTGCAGACCAATATCCTCAAAGGGGATGCCAGCAACTGTGGGCTGATTTATGTGTTGCTGTCAGATACAGTGTGATAGAAGGAGGTTTGCAGGCTTCGCAGGGAGACCAGATGGCTCTGAAGAAACCTGTCCAGGTCATGGCTGTTGGTGATAAGATGGCTAGCATCAGCTTGGGAAACTGTATTTTTTGCAGCTGGGCATCTGCAGGAACCGAAGACTGGGAGGAGATGGGCAATGATTCTTCATGTCTCCTACACAGGACATAGATTGCTGGTGGCCTAGGTGAGCATTACCAGCATTAGTCCCGTAGCTGACCCAGTAGCCCCAGATAGGAGCCATGGCTATGTCCAAACAACCACATGAAACAAAACCAGGGTGATCACATGCATTTTGAGAGACAGAAATAAACATAGTGAGCAGACGTGAGAATGTGAAGAGAAGGGCTGTGATAGATCCTCCCACTTTCTTCTGAAGCACCTGCTTGTGGCCACAGCTGTGAGTATGCTGCTTGACCCAAGAATAAAATTCATGTTTGCCTTTCTGCTTTTCCCATTTTAGAGCGTTTTTGGAGTGAGATGGATAAATCCTGCACTTCCCTATGCATCAGCGTCCGAATTGTGGTTTTTCAGTACCTCTGCAGAAAAAGCTCTGGACTTGCATGTGGGGTGGGCAGACTGCATCTAGCTGAAGGACTGTGCAGCACCATTTGCCATGGTGAAGAGCCACCAGGCTAGAAACAAACTTCTCGGCTCATTGCAGCCCTGATCTTGCAGGTGGCAAGGCCATATGCCAGATCTACACTGAGACAGCTGTGAGAACTCTATTTATATGACATGGCTTATAAGCTTCTTCATTTGTCACTCCACATGTGTGTGTCTCACGCCAAATCTCAAGTCTTCAGCATGTGTCCCTGGTTACCCAAGAAGATCAAGATCAGTCTTGGTTCAAAATCTCTCCCTTGGGTTTGATCATATTTTCCTTTTGGGTTTTGGTGGGATTCCAGTTTTCCCTCAGTCTTTTACAGAATTGCTTTTTGGTTGGTTGGTCTCCTTCTAAACTCCATTTTTCACCTTGCAATTCAAATCCAAGCCTTCTGCACTCTGATCAAGGCATGGACCTGAATCCAAATGGTCACACCAGGACCTGACCAGCAGCAGGTACACACCTCACCTGGGACACACAGAAATGTTTTCAGAGCTAAAACCCTAGGATAAGAGACCGCATGCTTCACCTGAAGTGGGAGGACAGGGGTGCTCTGCCTGCTACAAAAGAAGAGCCCTTGTGGCTGGGATCCCTCCTCGAAGCAGTTTGTGAGTTCAACACAGCTTCTCCTCAGCTCTCTGCCCACCAGTGTGTTAGATCCACGAGTCAGAGAGCAGCTAGAGGAAACCAGGGGATGCAGTCATGCTTCAGAGGAGCTTTGCAGCCAGTGTCTTTCTCATGCATGGAAGTGGTTGGTGTATGTGGGAATGCTCCCCTAAACATCACTGATGGGCCTTGCCATACATATTTCTTTAAACACCTCCAGGGACAGTGACTTCACCACCTCCCTGAACAGCCTGCTCCAGATCCTGACCACTCTCTCCTTTGCCTCCATGAAGCCTCCCAGCCTCTCTGTCCCAAGTCTGCAGCAATGCATGGGGTTGTCTTGAGGTGTAGGACTCACCATTCTGTCTTGAAGCTCATGCAACTGCCCTCAGCCCATTAATCAGCCAGTCCAGATCCCTCTGTAGGGCCACACTATCCTCAGGCAGACAAACACTTCCCCCCAACTTGGTGTCACCTGCAAACTTACTGAGGGTGTACTCAATACCTTCATCCAGATCATCAGTAAAGGTATTAAACAGGATGGACTCCAATACCGACCCCTGAGGAGCAGCACTTGTGACCAGTCGCCAGCTGGATCTAACTCCATTCCCCACTGCTCTCTGGGCCTGGCTTATACATTTCCCTGAACATGATTGTGAAAAGCAGCTCTTGGCTGCTCAGTGTGGGAGCTGGAGGCCCTGAGTGAATCTAGCAATTAAGGTATTGGAGCAGAGGCCTGCCAGTGCCGTTACCCAAGTGGCAGCTAGGTAATAGGGTAAGGGCTAGCTAACCATGGGCAGGACACCTTTTCCAGAGATAAGCATATCTGGGCCTCCTTTGTGCAAGTAGGGCAGAGCACATCAGTGGAAAGAGAGGACTAAGAGGTGAGATCCCCTAACAGCAAATGCAAAGCTGCTCCCAGGTGGAGTAGGGAGCTGCTTCTGCAGCAGCTCTAGAAGCAAGAGACCTGTACAGCAACCTGTGCAGGCACAAATCAGTTCCCAGCAGGGCTTGGCAGCAAGCAATGAATCAAAACCATCCCTCTGGGGCATGGACTTGCTCCAAAATGTACCAGCTTCACTTAGTTTAAAAATCTCTGGCCTGGGAGCCCCACAGTCCCTATCCCCTTCATGATGCCCCCTTTCTGCATCCCTCTCCTGAAATTACATACAGCCCAGAAACCAGGGGTGCTGGCATCTGCTAGGATAATTTGGTTGACTGAGCATGACTTTGATTCATTTATTTTTTTGAGAGGGAAATATTTGGCTCAACTGGAGAATAATTCCCTCCCTCTCCTGAGATCATCTTTAATAGCTAAATCTCAGCATGTTCACTCACTCTCATACCTCTGGAAACAATTGAGTCAATTCCTTGTTTATAAAATGACTGTTTGTGTACAGTTGACAAAATAAAACTTGCCTTTTATTCTCCTGCTGGATCTCAATAGCATTTGTCTTCAAAGAAAACTTTCACTAGATTTTGTGTGTTTCTTATTCTCCAGCTGCAGTTTGCACTTTTAGAGAAATGGGAAATTAAGTCCAGGGCAAGACACACCACTCACAGAAAGGAATTCAGGTCCTGACCTAAATCCATTTCTTCATTCAGTCCTTAGCCCAAGTATGTCTGATTTTCAGAAGTTGATAGCTGGAACTGGGCTTAAAATACACAACACAGACATTTCTATCATAGATCTCTATCACAGATAATCTGCCAAAGCTCTGCCTTGATAGCTGTTCTTCAGGAATCTGCAGACCTCTCAAACCCCTCTTGCTGAGGTTCATTTTCTCTGCTCTTAGCCATCTGATGTGTGGAAAACCTGCACTCTTTTGGACCTAGAAGCAGGATAGCATGAATCAATCTATCCTTGCAGAAAGGATTCCTCCTTCCTATCATAGATGTCTAATTTGGGTGAGAAAAATCACCCTAGGACCTCACATTTAAGAGTAGCTGAATGTTACTTGCTTTCAGGAAGACCCATGTTTGGTCCAAAAATCACTTGCCAGTGATTGCCAGTGCTGGGAACAGATTGCAGAGCTAGCAACATCTGATAGGACCACCCAATACTGGGGCAACAGGGACTCACCCTTGACAGGGTGGCTGATGGAGACCTGAGATACTCCCTGGGAAGGTCCTGGAAGCTGCGCCTCCATGCAACATCTCAGATATTGCTTTTTTCTCCAGAGAATCATTGAATTATGGAGGTTTGAAAAGACCACTAAGATGGTCTAGTCCATTTACCTATCACCACTTGCTCATTAAACCATATTCCCAAGTACCACATCTGAACATTTCTGGAATATCAGCACTTACAGTGATTCCACCACTTCCTTGGGCAGCCTGTGCCAGTGTCTGACCACTCTTTCTGAGAAGAAATGCTTCCTAATACCCAACCTGAACCTCTTCTGGTACAACTTTAGGCCATCACCGCTCTCCACTGCTGCTACCCAGGAGCAGAGGCTGACCCTATCTCATCACCACCACCTGTAGAGAGCAATGAGTTCTCCTCTGAGCCTTCCCCAGACTGATCAACCCCAGCTCCCTCAGCTGCTCCCCATCACACTGTGCTCCAGACCCCTCCCTGCTCTGTTGCCCTTCTCTGGACATGCTCCAGGACCTCAGTGTCTTCTTGTAGTGTGGGGCCCAGGACTGAACGCAGCACTCGAGGTGTGGTCTCACCAGAGCCAGTACAGAGAGATGGTCACCTCTTGCTCCTGCTAGCTGCCCTATCTCTGACACAAGCCAGGATGCAGCTAGCCTTCTTGGCCACCTGGGCACACTGGTGACACATATCCAGCTGGATGCCAGCTAACAGCCCCATGTCCTTTGCCTCTGCACAGCCTTCCAACCACTCTGCCCCAGGTCTGCAGTGGGGCTGTCGTGACTAAAGTGCAGGACCTGGCACTTGGTCCTGTTGAACTTCAGCCCAGTTTAGGCTTAAGTAGAGGCTGAAAAAAAAAGAAGAGAGAAAAGTACTTATGTTTTCCCAATGTAAAAATAACACTATCGCATATACCCCATGTGGCTTAATCAGTTAATTTCCATGTTCTAACTTTCACGTCAAGCTGGCAAAAAATCCCAGCTCCTCCTGGAGCCAGGACAGTCACCCTGGGCAACCACAGCCCAGTGTTAGCATGGGTTTTGGCTCTCCTCCTCAACCTTTGGCCCTCAGCTTTGTCATGCCTTGCTGCTGCCAGCAGTGTTCCTAGGGTTCAGGGTCAGCCATTGCCTGTGCTTTACATGTGGGTCCCAGAGGCTTTGCTGACACAAGTGATCCGCCTGGCACAGCTGTCCTGCACCAATTGCTCCTGGAAGGAAGCAGGGATTTTGAAAAGAAAAATGAACGCTCACACAGAACTATTCTGGAACAACCATGATGCTTTTAATTCCCATCCTCCGTTTGTTTGAAGTAACAACCTTGTGTAGACAAGCTGTAAACTCAGTTCTGCCAGAAGCATAAGTCACATCACCATATTTCCTAGTGCTCATCTGTCAGAGCATGCTCCTGTCTTTGTGCCTCTCAGAAGGAGCCTCCGCTGGGTTTTCTGTGCTTTGAGTTGTCTGCTGGCCACTGATGTCACAGTGCTTGTCCTGTGAAAGCAAACTTGGACACCTCACTCATAAGGACAGGGAGAAGGAGTGGCCACAAGTTGCACCAGGGGAGGTTTGGGTTGGATATTAGAAACAATTTCTTCTCCAAAACAGTGGTAAAGCATTGACACAAGCTGCCAAGGGAGGCGGTGGTCCCTGGAGGTACTCACGAACCATGGAGATGTGACACTGGAGGACATGGGTTAGTGGGCAATGTTGGTGGTAGGTGTATAGTTGGACTAGATGGTCTTAGAGATCTTTTCCAGCCTTGATGATTCTACAATTCTGTGATAGGTTGTGAAGTGTAACCTAGGGCAGTTTTTGCTAACCTGTGGGTTTTGACCATGTGGAGACTTTGCTGAACTCATCCAGTAGGTAGTCATGGAGAAGAAACAGCATTAGCCAGCAGAAACATCACTCCTCCTGCATGGGAAATGACAAGAACCACAACTGCTAGTTGCTGGAGCTTACCTCAGCTGGGGAGCTGCTGACTGCCCTGAATTGCCAGCCATGGGCGTGTGCTTTACCCCTGCAGTCAGTGAACACCAGCACATCTTGCTCCCTGCCTGGAGGGACCAAGCTGCTGCTGGATGGACTGGCTGGAAACTGGTCCTGGCACGAGGAAGTTTGAAAAGCACAAATATATTTGGAAAAAAGAAATGCAGTGAAGAAAAGCCTTATCTTCAGATTGATATAAAGCGTAGCTATTTTTACCCCAGCGTATCTAATTTTTATGTGTAATCTAAGATAAACACACCACCGAGGGAAGGTTGTGCCATTGTAAGTCCACAGCAAACTTCTCAAAGCAAGCTCCAAGGAGGAGGTAATCTTTCCCTTGTCTAGTTTGTTTGGAAAGTAAATTAAACTCACTGGTTCTCACTGTATGTTTACCCATTGTATGCATATCAGTTCTCAGTGGTACAAAGTACAACTTTTTCTGCTGTGCAAATCAGTTCACTTGTTGCTGCTTTCTTGACTCAAGTGATTTTTAAAATATGTATAATACAGTATTCTGTCAAAACTGTGTGTTCAGCTGAATTTTGCTGTAAATGAAATGAGAAATTGGAGTCTGTACTGCAGTGAAAAAAAAAAAAGGGTCTTCATTTCTATTTCTTGTGAACATTCATGGTATAACCTATTTTGCACAGGAGCAGGGATATTTTCTGCTCCAACTCCAGCCAAGGACTATACGGCTTGTGTAGCACTGAACACAATCACAGAATTGCACAGGCCCCACTTCCTCCTCTGCAGAGGGAAAAGGTGGGCAGGTGGGAAAATCAATAATATTTAGAGGTGGGGCAGCCTTGCTGCCCTGTAAAGCCCATTGAATAAAGATGCTTCTGGCTTGGAGAAGTACAGGAGAAGAGAAAAAATGACCATACCGATGATTAATTCATTATGTTGATTCAGAGTAGAGTGATGTAGACACTAGTGCCATCTCTAACAGATGGCTAAAACCATATCAGTGGGAACATTTATAGGTGGCTCTATCTATTGACTTATTACCCATTTATGAAAACACACAATAATAACTTTGTCATCCTTTACCAGCTATTAAACAACTGTTGTGTGAACTGTCCCTGGAAAAAGACACATTTTACCTTTCATTAAAGTGTAAGACAGAAATATTTCACCTTTTCCCCTTTGAAGCCAGTCTGGATGGTACAAAGCACAATGATAGAAGGGAGAAAAAGATACGTATGAACTCTTTACAAGCACAGACTGGTAGGACCCAAATGCCTAGCCTTCCTCAAAACCTAATGGAATCAGAAGCAGCAGGACTTTGGGGTCTACTCTCAGGAGCAGTTTAGTCATAATAAATGAGCCAAAGCAATGAGATGTAATCTCAGAGGGTGAGTTGAAAGGACTGGTGAGGGAAGCCCACCTGATTTATTCCATGTGTTAGCTAATGCAGGTGAGAAAAACCTAGTAGAGCAAACATGCTGCCTGTAAGATTTACAGGGGTTCCAGACTTTGTTGACACCGCCACAAGACTATTCATATCATGTTTCATCTTTTCCCAACTGGAAGATAAAGTGGAAAGAACGGGAATAAAAGCCATAAACAAATATTTCCTTTTTAAGCACAGTGTCCACATAGGTAGAGCATTCTGGGCTGTGGGGGTGGAATATTTTTTCCCCTCCTGGTTTTTCCTCATCCCTGAACTCTTGGTCCTCTTCAACGTTTCCTTTCTCTCCATGGTTACTCTACACAAACAATTTCCCTGCTGACTTGGTCAATGCAAAACTGCCATAAATATGCACTGCAGATGCAACGTATTACTCACCCATGGGGTGACTCATCTGGAGCACAGCAAAGTATGGCAAAGAGCCATAGTGGGGCCTGTGAGTCAGCAAGGCTGATTTGCTTTTGTACTCACACCTACAGTGAGTGGAAGCACATCTCAGTGTCTTCTGCAAAAACCCAGGGAGCACTGCATGGGTGGCCCTGATGGCTCATTCAGGAGATTACTGGAAATTAAAGGAGGAAAAGCTTTGACTGATATTCTTGTTGTCCCTGGCAGAGTGTAACAAAAAGGTGGCCACTGTGATCAGATATAGAATTCAAGCCTAAGCTTTCCCATGGCAAGAGCCCAAACCTCAGTCACTAGAAGCCAAGAAGCATCTGGCAGTGGGTGGGCACAGCAAGTTGCATGAGACAGAAAGAAAGCCATACAGGTGATGCACCTTCTTATAACAGAAAGTAAGCTTCATCTTGTGAGTCTATATACCATTCATTTTCTTGTGTTGCTAACTCAGCCACATTCCAACTACAACCTGAGTCTGTATGGTCTCAGCATCCTCTGAGCGCTCAGAAGCGTCCTCTATTCATGATGGGCTGTTGATTACCAGACACGAGACCATGGTTCACAAGAGTTCAGGGAACCTTCCCAGAAGTGATTAGGTTTTCATAGTGACAGATAAAAGAAAAAATTGCTTGAAAACATAATCAGTCAATACAGTGGGCAAACAAAGAATATAGCAAGGTAGATATAGTATAGGGAAGTTATGTGTAACACAGATAGCAATGGTATGCAAATGTCACGTAGAATAGAAAAAAAACCTACACAGAAAATGAAGAAACAGATACTGGCAGTCAAATAGAAGTCTGTTTTTTTGTAGATGATTTTCCTTTAAGGATAATATTAAAATTACCTACTAAGCCAGAAACTTGGCATAAGTGTAGTCACTAAATCTCATGCAAAACTGGGGTATCTACAAGTGGGCATTTTATGAGTGTCAACTTGGGGACAGGAATGCAATTGGGGGCTGTAAAGACAAACGGACCAGCACAAACAAGGAAACATTACAAAAAGAAGGAAAAATAAATCTCTGAGGACCTAGGCTCATGGGGATAAAACTCCAAAGGAGGGATCTCCAACGAGATCCTTCTTCAGTGGCAGTCAGCCCTTAAATGAAGTCTAAGAGGTCATACAGGTGGATTGCCTTCACCTGTGCTCCCAGGGCTGACTGAGTCCTTCCTTCAGGTGCTCAGTCAGTGGTTCTGGCTGTGACTCAGCAGTCCCCATACGGGGGTGCAGGTCCCTTTTCTATTCTATGAAGAAATAAGATAAAATATATTCATCTAGCTGAAACAGATGGCTAGAATCACGCAATTTAATCTCACTCTAGATTAAGAAAAAGTTATGCCTAGTGACCCCATGATACTCAAGCTGTTTCTCATAGCCTTTTGTCCAGAAAAAAAACACAAGCACTTCAGGTTCAGGTTGTTTAGCCACTGCCCACCCTAATTCATCCTCAGTTTCCTAAAGCTGTCCACAACAGTTCAGATAATGCTAGTCTAGCAACTCACATCCTGCATTATCTCCAATGGTTTTCATGTGCTGTTTGATAGAAGATATTGTGCTGAGTGCTATAGCAAGGCCTGCTAAAAGATTTAGGTTTAAATGGGGGCACCTAAAGCCCTGATAGGTAACTATTTGTAGATTGGCCTGATCACACTTAGTCTTGGTCCATTCTGTTTGCTGTGCAAAGTGTGGCCAGTTTTACGAAACCCAGCATTCTTGAGCTTGCTCATGTTCAGACTGTCCTGGAAATCCAGTCTACCTTCACCTTGATTTCTCCTGATGAATTGGTCAGTGTGTAGATCTGATCTCAAGATCCAGGATTAACTGGATGTGTAGCCACATTCTAGACTGTCTTGTTCAAGAGAGCATTCACCCCAGCACCCATGGTCAAGATGAATCCCTAGGTTATGGGGTCTCAGTGCCCCCTTCTCTCTGCCACAGTGCTGTTGCCTTGCTTCCATTGGAGAGCAATTTCCAAATCTATATTGACAAGCTTGAAAAAGGACTGGATTACAACCTGTTGTGTAGAAGAGATGGAGTTAGGTGATTCCATAATGTTCCATGAAATGTTCCATGAAACTTAGTAGAAGACAGAATATGAACCTCTTTATAGACTCCCTGTGGCTGCCTGGGGCCTGCATTTCTCATTAAGATTGTGGTTTTTTGTGTGTTTTTGTTTGTTTGTTCGTTTTTGTTTTGTTTTGTTTCATAATCAAGGGATTATTGGAGTGTGTCTCACTTCTTTTCTCTTCTACTTAAATAATCCTTCCTTTACTTCTTCTCACCATTTCTTGGCTGCCCCTTGGTAGATCTCTTGCCCAGAGCAGTTGGACACTGGCGGTCAGATTGAATGCAATTTACTGGGTTCCCTTCAGGCTCCTGTGCTCCTCTCCACATTGGCAGGTAGCAGTGACTTCACACCTACCAGACACATGAAGCTCCTTGTCAGGCTTCTTGCAGTGGAGAGAAGAATAACCATCAGCTGCTGCTAAAGGCAATTATAGTGCAGTAGAGCATGGTTTTGGTTTTTGGTGATTTCTGGGGGTCAATTTAGAGTCTGAGGATGTCACAAAAACATGACAGAGGAAATATAAAGTGGACTTGATTGGAAAGAGAAGACCTGATGCATGGGAAGATAAAACACCATCCAAGTGGAAGTGGGCAGGGTGTATGCATCCTTCAGATCCTTATTGGTCTAGGGGTCATGGACTGTTTCCAAGAGGTCCACAAGTGGTAGCTAAGAAATGTACATTTGTAGGCTTTAATTTACTTTGAGTCTGCTGCACAGCTGGAAAATGTAATTAGGTCCTTGTGCTGTAAAATGGGCTGCACACATGTTACTCCATGATGAGATTACAAGGAAATCTGGGAACAGAATGGGCACAGGATATCCTGGAGTAGAAATACTGTAAATCTGGAAGGATAAGATTTGTCCCAGAAACTACCTTCTCTTGATCTCAGCCTTTTGCCTGATATATCTATGGCAATCAGAAATGTTTGTTGTAAACCTGGTATATCTCACCTATAGCCTCCCTTTTCAGTAGTGTGCTCAACCTTTTCTACAGCCTGAACATCAACTTTATAGGATAAATTAAAGATTTTAGTGTGAGAGGACTCATGGAGAAATAGCAGAAGATAGAGAGAATCCCAAGCAATAGCGTTATCTTCTCTCCTGCTAAGGGGGTAAGAAACAGAGATGGAAGAGGACAGTATGTGAGAAAGGTATGTCTCTTCCTGGTAGGTGATCCAATGAAGAGAGACACCAGGTTTGAATTTCCTGGGTATGGTTATTTGCCTTTGCTCCTTCCCAGAGCCAGGTGAAGGATTCAGAAACTTTCATACTAGCATGTAAACAGAGCACACAGTGTATTGTCCTCAGGTGATGCCTTCAAAGGGGGGCAATCCCCTGCTCCCGTCATTGGTTATTCCTTCACATTGTAAAGATCTGCATTTTTAACTACAGATGCATTTTTCTCTAGACCCGAGTGAGCCTAGTCAGTATGTTTCCATATAAAAGAGCTTTTGTTCTTACATTATATTACTTTTTTTTTTTTAAACCTGGAGAAAGTCAAATGAAGAACAATAGTAAGACACCAAAGGTTGTGAAGTTAAGCACCCTGGTGCTAGAAGCTGCCAGAAATCAGACTGTTCACATGAGTTCAGTTTGATCTCCTATTTTGATTTCTTTTTACAAGGTTCTGCATATTTCAGCAGAGGGCCTTAACCTCATTCAGTATGCTGGTTAAACAGGGAACAATGCAACGGGCCATAAAGAAAATACTTTCTCTTGTGATTAAGGCACATCATGGAGAAGTAAATTGTATTCTTGGCTTTGCTAGCTCTTTTTGTTTGATGTTGTGTTGGGAGAGATACTATCATAATGCAAGTGTTGGAGGTGGCTGAATTATGATGGTGGCTTGGCAGTATGAGTTATGGCTTTCTCCACTGTTTCTTCTTTTGGGATGTACTTTTCAGTCTTTGTGTTCTTACAATTGAGCTTTTTCATGGTACACATAATCCTGGAGGACTGAGTAGATATGTTGTGGTGTTTGTTTTTTTTTAGTGTTCCCAAAATATATCAGCATCCCAGGACTGATCCCTGCCTTGCACAGCTCATTGTGATAGTGCCTTTCTCCACTTGAGGGCGATATGACCTGATTCAGTACACACAAGAGGTTGTTCAGTGTGAAGGAAAGGCGATGAAGTTTTGGCATTTAACATTGAGTGTTCAAATGGGATCTAGGCTTCCCATCGTAGTTAGCAGAAATTCAGTCAATACAGCCTGCGGAGCCTGCAAAGAAATCAGTACAATCTTTCTCTAATGTAGACCAGCATCAGGTGATGGTGTGAAGTGTTCCCTGCAGTCACTAGGCTGTATTGGGTAGGGTCCAGACTCCCTTCTCACTGTAGTGCCCTGTGTCTTTGAGATGTCCCAAAGTTCCCCTGTATGAGCTCCAGCTGCAGCCTCAGAAGAGTCTTCCAAAGGTCCTTGATTGAATCTGCCATCTGCCATGCTAGAAATGTGCAGATATTTTGGCTATCTTGAAAGCATGTCAATTGGTATCAGACACCTCACAAAGATCCACACTGCAGCCTGCATCTCTGCTGACATTGTGGCAGCCTGGACACTTAGCTTACGTGTAGACACAGACACTTAGTCACCTACATTAAAAGGTCTTGTTTACAAGCTATATTCTAGACTGAGTTATTGGTTGCATTAAGGAAGGAGAGATCTCCAAGTGAGTTGGAAAAATAATCTTTTTTAAAGGTGACTACATGCTTGACTCTCAGTCAGATTGTAAGGAAGATGTTCTGTGGGTCAAGATTGCAGACCAACACAAAGCCGGCAAAGTTGACTTAAATAAAATACAGGTTAGTCTACACTCCAAGGTTGTATAGTCAGTTTTTCTTACAAATATGTGGCACCAGGGATTTTTAAAGGCATAAACTTTTGCTTTGCAGAGGCCCATGGCATTCCTTATGGCAGGAAATATGCTCCAGGTGTCTCCTAGCAAGCAATGCACTTCCTTATTATGATCCAAGAAAGCTACTTTGTAATCCAGGAGTAGGGAATATGTAATGGATGCATGATAAATTTTAGTCAATGAAAATAATCCAGCTTAGTTGGGTTTGATTTTTCTGTCAGGCTGATGAGTATTTATCTTTGTTGCTTGCAGAAGGACCAGGAGAAAAACAATAAAGATGGAACCATTTCAGTCTGCTATAAACTACATGAAGTCAGATTAATACGATAGTGGCACCTGAGACAGACGCTGGCAATACCAACAACTAGAATAGGCAGAGAGCAACGGTTAGTAATGAAGTAAACAGAACTTCGTTGTCCCTAGCAGTAGCAAAAATGTTGCAGGGCACCAGATATCCATAGCTAAAGCCTAGGGTTCATGCTTCTTCCTGAAGCTTGGCTTCCATGACCATATTCAGAGTATTCACATATTTGGTTTCTTTCCTAAAGTCAATGTGGCATTTGAACATTTTGAAGCAGAAAGGTGTATACTGTCTTCACTGGGTATAAGTGTTGTGCTGATGTGGTAAGAGCTGTACAGAAAGACCTTCATTTTTGGGTCAGTAGAGACATGAAACGATCAAATCCCAGGGCTTGGAGCAGAGCACAGACCTACCTGTGCTATCTCCTTGAGACCAGATCAAGTTTAAACCTTTAAAGAGCAATTGTGTCCCAAAGCACCATCTGTGGATATCCCAAAATACCATTTTATCCAGTTCCTTGAGTCCGACCATGGCCACCTTGTGATAATCTAATCACGCTTTGACTGTGTTATTGCCCACACGGGGTGAGGATTTGTTTTGCTTAAGAGAAAAAGGAAACTACAGTGTTTTCTTAGTAATTTGTTTATGTCTTAGTGGGCTAATGGAATGGAAAATGGTTCTTGGATCTTATGCTTCATGTGTGCCTCTATCTTTTTTCTCAGATAGACGAGGTCCTTTTGGGCTTTGATACGAGACAAAAATAGTAGCAGGAGAGAACTGATGAAGGAAAAACAGATTCCAAGGGGAAATTTCACGTTTGCCTGTGGACCTTACTCCCACAGGATCATACACAGATGAGGAATCATGACAGTTAATAGCTGTTCATGACTAGTTACTGAGCTTGATAGAGGCAAACCCACTCAAAAATGCATCATGGGGCACTCAGACCTCGGTTGTGGTCTTGAATTTTTTGTAGCAAGATTTCTTCTTACCTGTTTCCTAGTGAAATCATCCAGAAGCCCTGGCACCACGAGGCTGACCCTCCAACCATCTGCACTAACTGCAGGAGCCTGCTGGCTCCTTGTTGTGTGCAGCACATGGTGACATTCTTGCAAGAAGGACTTCTGCTTAGCAGTCTCCCTGCAGAAGACTTGGTTTGCTGGCTGTCTTAACACTTCCACTGTAGCACTGAGAGTACTGGGAATATACTTCCCTGCTGGTCTGCTTGCTGTTTCTTTGACATCGTGCCATGTGGGGGAGGTGTTGGAAATAGGCAAATACTATGGAATTAAAAAATATATATATTTAAAAAAAAAAAAACAACACTCTGAGTTGAAAGGGAAGAGAGCCAGGAAGGGAAATACCTTGGGCAGAGAATTAGGCTACTTCTGTATCAAAGCCAACAGCTCCTTGTTTTAATATTTAACACCCAGGAGAGCGGAGGGGAAGGATGCTGAGAACGGGTGAGATTTTTCAAAGGCACCCAATTTCCAGCCCTTTTCCCTGCGTGCATTTTTCTAGTGAATATTCAGTTTGATGTGAGGTTTGGTCACCCAGGAGAACGTTTACACATCCAACCTCAAATTATAGAAGAGCTTGAGCTGGAAAACGTAGTGTGGAGAGAGGTTGGAAGGGGAGGTGACACCAACCCTTAGAGCTAAAATCCAGCACTCATCACTCTTCCTTTTCGTACTGGAAGCCAAAGTAAAGCATTTCACTCTGGGTCAAAGGGGTATTTCAAGGTGTCTGGATAAGTAAAATGGGGGAGGTGTTTTATGATATATTTACCTAAATAATTGTTACAGGGAAGAGTTGTGCAACAGAAGTGGAGACAGTTGACACAAGCAGGGGAAATCCCCTTTGGACATAAGGAAAAATTTCTCTCTCATGAGACCGCTGAAGAATGAGAAGAGGATCCCAGAGAGTGAAGTTTCAGTCCCTGGAGACAACAAATATTCAATGGAGTAAGGACCTGAACGATGAGATCTAACCTTGATCCTTGACTTACTTTGATCAGAGCTGCAGACCTCCAGAGGTCCCTGCCAACCCAAATTACTCTTTAGTTCTGTGAAGCTGTGACAGAGATTGAATAAAACAGAGGGGAAAAGTTCCCATTTGTTTTACTCTCTCCAGCACAGCTGGAAACTGATGCTCTTGTGCTTTGCCATGCCTTTTGCTTTTAACATGTTTGACTGATGCAGGTATTAATATCCATTTCAGCTGCTTTACTTAATCATTAAGCTAGTCTGAAGCTGTTTCAGACAGTGATGCTCTCTGCACCAGTGACAATGAAATGAATTGCACTGCATGGAAAAGCACTCTTACTGCATTTTATTGCATTGCACTTCTAGGAGTGTCTCTTGAAGCTAGTGGGAAAAGGAAACAAATAAGACAAAGGCCAAAGGAGGTATGGTGTACCACGTCTACGAGTTCACTGGAAGATGTCACCTGAGGCTCACTGGGAAGCTTGCAGCTAGCTGATGATTTGAGATGCTACATGCTTCACATATCTTGTTGACAGCAATGAAGTTTTCTGAGGCTCTAAGGCTGGATATGGGAGGTTATACAGCATAACAGCATGATAGTCCACCTGTCTCTGGTAAGGAGCAACGTCCAGCATCTTCTTCTCAGTAAGGAAAAAATATTTTTTTTCTCCTGTTTTGGTTTCCCTTGGGGGAAGGGAAGTACTTCCTGCAAAACCTTCAGATATTTTGTCATTCTTCACTTGTATGAAGATTAGACTTGTGCCACAGGCAGGAAAATGAAGCAGTCTGTGGCACTGGGTATTAACAGGGTATTAATAGTGCTTGCACATTAGGATACTGCGGGACTCTGCACCTGATCCAACTCACTGAGCACTCCCAGATGGACTTTGGTGCAAGGTCCCATCCCTCTATGTAATGGAGCTCCAGGACGGTGCCAGGATGCAGAGTTAAGTGAAGCTCTTGCTGCAGCAGGTCACTCTGCACCCGCAAAGGCTCTGTTTGAGTGGATCCAGAAAACTTCTGTCCCTAATATTTACCATTTGCTGCTGAAGGAACTGCTGTGTGACTCAGGGCACTTTTTTGCCCACGAGTCGCGCAGAACACAAGGGAGCTGCTCTTCCCACCAGGCTGCTCTCTGCCTGCAGAGGGGAAGAAAGGAAACCAACCACAGGCAGCAGATGCTCATTATTTTACTTAGGGCAGCCCACTGCAGGGGGAGGGGGCAGGGGAAGAACCTGTAGCAGACAGACCAGCTGAAAGCTCCGCTGAGTAGCAGCCTTCTTACAGCCATGGGAAGGGATGTGATGTGGAGCAGCCAGACCTTGGCCACATGCTGTATTGCTGCAGAGAGGTCCAGTCCTTGCTCACTGGGAGTCTTGGCATCTGCTTTGACTTTGCAGCAACCAGTGATAAGAGTGGGGAGATGGTCCTTTGTCACTTATTAGAGGACAATACGTCTCCTCTGGAGCTGTGGAACCCCTCAGTGAATCACTGTGTTCCTGCCCAGCGCTGCTCTTCAGTGCTTTCAAAAGAAACTGTGCAAAAATATTTGTTCTTTTATTTCTAGTCTGTCGCTATAGGATTTTACTGGTGTCTCTCCTCTTAAATTCAGAGACTTTTTCCTGGCTTAAAGGTAGCTGGTAATTGACTTACAGCTTCCTCTCCACAGGAAATTACTGTATCATGTTCCCTTTTATGCTGCTACATTGTGGAAACTTTCCTGTGGATTTCAGGGGAAAAGAACAGTAAAAAGGCGAGAGAAGGACAGAAATCTGCCTCTGGTTCTGAATCTGCTGTGGTTCAGAACGTATCAGGTTTGTTCTGATAAGGAATGTCACTAAGAAGAGGTGCAGTATGCTCATGGTCATCACAGCTCACATAGGGACCTTCACTTGGAGCTGCAGAACTGCTCTTCCTGAAGTTTTCTTGAAAGGTCCCTATTGCTTTGTCAAATGGTGGTTGTTTTTCCTGGTCTGTTCTTAGAATCATTAAGGTTGGAAAAGACCACTAAGTCTAAATGTCCACTCATCTTCACCATGCCCAGAGGATGGTGAGAGAAAGTCCTTACATTCAGTCTTGCCATGCTTGGAAGACACTGAAAGTCAGGCTGGATGGGGCTCTGAACATCCTGATTGTGCTGTAGATGTCCCTGTTCACTGCAGGGCTTCCAATGCTCAAAAGTCATACTTTCCGTGCAGGAATCACACTAACAAACCTACAGGAGCAGGCAGCCAATGCTAACCATATTATCTAAAATTACAAGGACTTGCAAGCTTCATTTGTCAGGGCAAAACTGATCTCTGGGGATGGTCAGGAAGGCTGTTTCCCCTGTGGAACAAGATTATACAAGCAGGTGCACGAAGCAGGTTTTATGACTGTAGCGTGGTAACAGCTGGAGGCCCCAGCACAGGATCGGGTTTCTTGGCTTGGCCCAAGATTATACATTACCAGAGGGACTGCCAGAGATGTGCGATCTGGTTCAGATCAGATAAGAACATCTGCCTCCTCCTGCTGCCCTCAGTGGATATGTCAAAATTGTCTCCCAGTGTTATTCTGCTGGAGCCGAGCACCATTCACCCCTCAGGTAATTTGCTCCAGTGTGTTGCAAAGCATCAGAGCTGCTGGGACTTGGTTCCCATGGCCAAAGCTGCACATGGAGGAGCTGGTGAAGGAGGCACCTCCATCATTCATTGCATGATCCAGCTTCCCCCTTCATGGCCTCAGTGAAAATGGGCAGCTTCCACCTGACTATAAAAGGCTTTTTTCTCCTGTTTGGTTGTGTGCAGATGGAGGCTTGTTTTGTTACAGGAATGTATAGACCATGTGGCTGCGTGGCTGTGTCACATAATTTCAGTGACTCCAGAGTGGCAGGGATGCGTGCTTAGGTGCTATTCCCCTGTTATCCAGCTCTACTGTACCTCTTTCTACTAATACACTGATAGCGAGAAGTCTGATCCAATAAATGCTTTTGATAGGAATCAGATTTGGCAGAAATAAAGCTGTAAGCAGGACAACTGGTGACTTGGTTTGCATGATGCCCAGATGAGAATGGCTCATAATCCACAAGCCTCTGTGGGACATCATTAACCAGCACTTTCACTTTGATAGAATGAGAAGGAATGTCCTTAAGTTGTGCCAGGGAAGGTTTAGGTTGGATATTAGGAACAATTTCTTCTCCAGAACAGTGGTAATGCACTGGCATGGGCTGGTGTCACCATGGGATGGAGTCACCATCCCTGGAGGAGTACCAAAACAATGGAGATGTGGTACTGAGTGACATGGTTAATAGACAATATTGTTAGTAGGTAGAAGACTGAACTTGATGACCTTAGAGGCCTTTTCCGACCTAAATGATTCTATCATTCCGTGAAAACAAAAGGTCAGCTCTGCCCCAAATCTCCAAGAACAATTTATGAATGAGCACTGTGAGTCCTCCAGCATTCTGCTAAATAAATGACCAAGACCTGACATGGGAGATAAGTGTGAGTATTGCCAGGTTGTGATTTGAGAAGCTGTGCAGGTGACATGGCCAACATTGTGATGTTCACATCTGAAAGACAACAGGGGGAAATTCTTCACCCAGAGGGTTGTGAGACATGGGCACAGGCTGCCCAGAGAAGCTGTGGGTGCCCCATCCCTGGAGCTGCTCAGAGATGGCGTCCTGGGCAGCCTGAGTGGTGTGGGGCAGGCAGTCCATGGCAGTGGATTGGAGCAGGATGAGCTTAAATCTACCTTGCATGACAACCTATTCTGATTTTCTGTAATTCTATGCTGCCATGAACATACCAGTCCAGCTTCATAAGGTGCTGTGGGAAGAATAAACAGCAAAGCCACATGGAAGTTTCACACCAGCAAACTCCTGCAGAGAGGGGTGACAACTAAGTACTGGGGTTCTTTGAGTTTTCTTGTCAAACTGTCACGACCATTCAGCAAAGAAGCTGGAGAATAAAATTCTATGCCCATATTAGAGCAGTGTAATTCGGGGCTGTAACTCCTGGGACTGTTACTAAAGGCTTAGGCAGGGACTGCTGGAGAAACGTGGCACGCGGTGTGCTGACCCGAGGGCAGCTCAGAGGGAGGCATGTGGCCATGGCCTGGCAGGGTGGGGAAGTGCTTGGGAAGCCGCTGGGGTTTGCTGGAGTTTTATCTCCTCTAAGATGCCTTGGCTGCACACATGGGACGTGGCGTGCTGCCACACTTGGAGATGTCGCAGCCAACGAGCAGTGGAGCTGCAGGGCTGAGCAGAGGCTGTGGCACGTGTGCTGGGGCAGGGCTGGGCTGGCCTCTCTGGAGCTGCTGGAAGTGGGTGTGCCATCAGGCTGGGAGAAGACCTTTAGGTCTGAGAGCAGCCAGAGGGGATATGCATCAGCGTATTCCACTCAGCTGGTGAAATGCAAAAGTCCCCGGGCAGCACAAGGCTTTGCATAGTGTTGTACAGTCCCCAGAATGGACCTGCTGCTTTTCTCGGGGGATGGTCAGGCACAAGCTGAGGGTTGTCACAGGGACAAGATCATAGAGTCATAGAATCATATCATTATAGGATCGTTTGAGTTAGAAGGGACCGTTAAAGGCCATCTGGCCCAACTCCTTGCAGTGAGCAGGGACAGCCACAGCTCCATCAGGTGCTCAGTGCCCCATCCAGCCTGACCTTGTATATCTTCACATATGGGACATCCACCACCTCTGTGGGCAACATGTGCCTCACCACTCTTATTGTAAACAGCTTCTTCCTTATATCCAGCCAAAATTACACGACGTCCTCAGCCTTGCTGAGCCTCCATAAAGTAATTCAGGCTAGGTGGGCTCAGGACTGAGAAACAGCAGCTGAGCGCTCTGCATTGGTGCAAATATCTCCTCCTGTGTGCAGCATTATTCTGGTGCTTGTGTGTTGTCCTGATTTAAATATCCTGACAGCGGTGCAGCCCCGTGGCTCCCGAGATCTGCCGTCATTTGAACAGCACTTTGCAAAAAATCCAAGCTGTGAAATTTCCTGGAGCTGCCTGGGGTTGCTTGGGAAAAAAAAACAAAAAAACAAAACAGCGAGGAAGTGCTGCTGGCTGCTGTCTTAAAGTGCAACAGAACTGCACACAGGTTGGCTTCTCACTGTTACAGCTGAGTTAAAATTGTTGAATAATAGGGCTAGCAAAATAACATAAGGTTCTTCCTTGCGCTGCCCAGGAACAGGAAATTCTGCACGGGCGAGCGCGCAGAGGTGAACAAAGTGTTAAACCCTGGCAGAGCAGCTGCTGCTGACCTTCTGGTCCCAACACCGCTAAACAAAGCTCCTGTTACAGCTGAACTTTAGTACCAACTTCTGCTGCCCAGGGATCCTCGCAAAAGTGCACATCGAGACGCAGCCAGCGCTGTAGGGCTCATGGGGTGGAGGTGAAGCCTTGGGGGCTGCTGTGTGCTCCCTCCAGGCTGTCCCAGAAGCCATCCTTTGCTGTTTGTGCAGCTTAGGACTCATGGAGCTTTCAGATGCAAGGTGTGCAGAAGCTGCTGATTGAGATAATCCCATTAATTTTGTTGAATTTCTGCTTAGATTTCTGTTCACAGCATCGTGCAGCAATGGGTACAGTGGGTTAATTATGTGTACATGGGAAAATATGTTTCTTTTTGCATCTAATTGCAATCTTTCTGATTGGTCCTGGTTATAACCACTGAATATTCATCTTTCCCTCCCTTTCATCGTTTCATAATCTCTAATCACAGAATGATAGGGATTGTAAGGGACCTCTGGAGATCATCTAGTCCAACCCCCATCCAAACAGGCTCCCGACAGCAAGTTGTACAAGAAAGTATCCAAGTGAATCTTGAACATCTCCAGAGAAGGAGATTCCAAAACCCCTCTGGGCAGTCCATTCCAGGGCTCTGTCACTCTCACAGTAAAGAAGTTTTTTTGCATGTTTGTATGGAACTTCTTGCGTTCCAGTTTGTGCCCACTGCCCCCTGTTCTGTCACTATACACCACCAAACAGAGCCTGGCCCCACTCACTTGACATCCACCCTTTAGATGCTTATAAGCACTGATCAGATCTCCCCCTCAGTCTTCTGTTCTCCAGGTTGAACAGCCCCAGATCTCTCAGCCTTTCCTCATAAGGGAAATGCTCCCAGCCCCCAACATCTCTGTGGCACTCCAATGGACTCTCTCTAGATGATCCCTATCTAATGTCCTATTCTCACAGAATTCTTTCATTTAAGAGGAAGAATCCAAATCTGATCAGTCTATTCTCACATAGGAGCATCTCAGATCCTACATTTAACACAGGACACAGCTGCTCTCCAGCCTCAGTTCTACAGAAAACAGGATTTGTGGCAATTCCAAGCAGAGGACTCACAACTACGGTACAGGTTCTTAATGTGACATAATGATATGTGAGAAACATTTCTGAATGGTGGCAATTGTCATCCTTCAATGGAGCTCATGCTGGAATGAAGGAAAGAAAAAAGAAAAGGAAAAAGAAAAGAAAGAAGAAAAGGAAAAAGAAAAGGAAAAAGAAAAGGAAAAAGAAAAGGAAAAATGAAAGGGAAAGGGAAAAAGGAGAGGAGAGGAGAGGAGAGGAGAGGAGAGGAGAGGAGAGGAGAGGAGAGGAGAGGAGAGGAGAGGAGAGGAGAGGAGAGGAGAGGAGAGGAGAGGAGAGGAGAGGAGAGGAGAGGAGAGGAGAGGAGAGGAGAGGAGAGGAGAGGAGAGGAGAGGAGAGGAGAGGAGAGGAGAGGAGAGGAGAGGAGAGGAGAGGAGAAGAGAGGAGAGGAGAGGAGAGGAGAGGAGAGGAGAGGAGAGGAGAGGAGAGGAGAGGAGAGGAGAGGAGAGGAGAGGAGAGGAGAGGAGAGGAGAGGAGAGGAGAGGAGAGGAGAGGAGAGGAGAGGAGAGGAGAGGAGAGGAAAGAGAGGAGAAATCAATTCCTGCATGCATCCTGATAAGAAGGAAGAAGCAGACAGGACACGAGGAGTATGGAGTTGCACTGATTTTATTCAAGCCCCTATACTGTGCATAAGAAGAGACTTTAAGAAATATCCTGCTATCTTTCCCCCCTCTTAAAGAGATATCAAGATAGCTTCAGAAAAAGCAGCCCAAGGAGTGGTTTCAAAGGGTTCTCCAAAATAGCAAAGTCTTTCTGTGACCTTGTCCATCTCTCCATATGATCATTTGGTCCAAAAGACTCTGAATTTATCCTGTGAAATAATTAATAAGAATTACCTGAGTTTGATGAGGGTGAGGCACAGAACAGAGAAATGGGGCAAAAGGTAACAACTTTGGGTTGATATATTAAAAAGCGTAATCCTGATGCATTCTGCATGGAGCTGAGTTCAGTTTTGTTGCCTGATTCTGACAGTTTGAGCTTGAAATTGGCCCTCGTGCTGCCCTGTGCTTTTTATGTGTGCAGCATGTGATGTGATCAGCTTTGTGGTTGTCCAAGATTTACTTTTTGCAAACTCCTGCATGCCTTGGCCTCACTGCTCCCAACTGGCTGACACTGTACTGACAGAAAGGTGACAGAGATGGAATCCGTGTTGTTGCTGAAGGTGGATATTGCTTCCCAGTGAGCAAGCATCTCAAGGTTGTATCTTGGGAGGCAGGTGAGATGACCATCAGAGGCTTATGTGATTGCATATGTCAACAGCAATGTGACTGAGGTCAACCTGGGCCCCAGGTCAGCTGGGGACTTGGAAGGACAAGAACCTGATTGCTTAGGAGCTGGGTGACTCTTTGGGCTTTCTTGTTCCCAGCCCTGTGGTAAGAAGTACCCTATAGTGGTTGAGCTCCCATGTGCATGGCGTGCAGGCTTTCGTGAACAAAAGGACACTCAAATTACCATATTAGATCATTCTGGGCGTGGTTTGTAATTTCAAGAAAGAAGAAAGCTATGAGAATCAGGGAGATTCGCTGAGCTTTTAGTGAGCACTGTGTGGGGATTTACCCTTCAAAGTCTGGAAAACACCTAGATTCTTGACATCTGGATACCCATCTCAGCATCCAGCCAGGGGAGACAGGAAGCAGCCACTTTGTCATGTATTTGTTAAAACTTGCGTGCTGTGGCTTGGACCAAACTGCTTTCTGCAGAAACTGATTTCGTCACAGCCTCTTCCCTCCTTCAAGCAGCATTTATTTCTTGAGCTGGATCTTCACCTTTCACAGGAAGTCCAAACTGATCTGTGCCTCAGGATGCCCCTGGGATGGACCAGGCTTGAAAATTGCTTTGGTTACACCATAGGTGAACAGTGCAATTTCCACTTTGCAGGAGCTATTTGCAGTTGAGGCTGTAATATCTGGTGCAAGGAGGTGAGTGCCTCACAAACATCATTCTGGGCACTTAGAAGCAGTTGGGCTGCTCCTCTCCCACCAGCTGCATCATATTGCCAGGACTCCTGCATGAGTCCCTGAGGGCTTTGCCCCTCTTTGTGGGTTTTCTTGATTTTATTTTGATCTAAGCACAAGAGCTATGTCTCTCTCTAGCTTTCCCTTCTCCACAGCCACCTACACCTTTCCCTGGGGTTGCAGCTCTTCGCACTCTGCCTTTGACCACCTGGGACATCAAAGTTAGCCAGTGCGTGGGTTGCTTAAATGGCTCTAATGGAATGAGCTCAGCACCTCCCATAGACTTTGGGAGCTGTGTGGTGGTGGTGATACCCACTCCTATTCCTTCATGAATCACTGTCTTTTGAAAAAGGATCATAGAATCATTAAGGTTGGAAAAGATCTCTAAGATCATCTAGTCCAGCTGTCCACCTACCACCAATACTGCCCACTAAACCACGTTTCTTGAACAACTCCAGGGATGGTGCTGGGTGTGGAGGTGGAAAAGCTATTTAGGGAGGTGCCTGCAGCACGCTGAGCCTTTTCTCTGTGTGTGCCTGTCAGGAGGAATTGCTGCAGCTGTCTGGAAGATTTCTCGCCTCCCCCTGCCAGATCTGTGTGTAATTGGTGACAGACTGGTACGCTGGGTTCACAGCTACCCAGGATACTGTGGGAGTCGTTTTGGCATGTTTGGAGCTCCCATCCATCAACCAGGGTCATGAGGATTCACAAGCTTGGTTGTGCCCCTGCCAGCATTTGTCAGGAGCTGAGATCTGGGTGTCACTGGCAACAGAGGCCAAATTTCCAATCTGGATGGTGCTGTGCAAAGCTGCCAAGAGTGAGCCCTCACCCAGGACCTCTGGGAAGGCGCCTGGGGCATGGCTCATCTGTTTCACACCACCCACAGGCCTCCCCTCCAGCCCTGCATCTCCAACAGCATGCCACTTGCTTTGCAAGTACCAGTGACTTGAGTGTCCCTGCTTATGGGCATCCATCTGTAGAGCTGGCATGAGGAACGTTTGTCAGATTCTTGGTACCATCACCACAAATGGAAGAATGTGTTTGGAGGCTGCTCGGTGCCCCAAAGAGCCCTTCAGAGGTGTTGTAGAACAAGGATTTTTATCTCTTCCCAAAACTCTCCTAAGTCTATATTCTGGAGCCCTGTGCAGTGTGTTCTTGACAAAAAGAACAGGGAAAAAGCCCATACCCAGGAGTCCAACCTCTGCTGTTGTTTTGAATGCCATGAATTGCAGGAAGATGTAAGACAAGCAGGAGAGAGGATAGGATGAGTAGAGGTCCATTAGCAATTTCCTACCCCCAACATATGGCCAATTAAAATTTTTAATTAAGGCACGGTGGGGGTGAAGAAAGGAAGCTCTTGGCCGAAAGTCTCCCTCCTTTTTCTGTATTTCCTTCGATAGCTTTATAAATTTCCCCCCTAAATTAACTAATTAATATCACCTAATCAGTTAATAGAATTAGCTAATTAGATTGCTTAATGGAATTTCTGAAGAGCAGATTTAGAAGCTCTTAAGGAGACTTTAATCACTTTTTGTCTGTGTTCATTCAGCAACTAAGTGCAATCAGTGTTATCAGCAGAACATTTCTGAAAATTACTAATTGGGCTTCATCCTGCTCCAGAGTCACAGCTACAGTTTCCCAGGTTTTCTGGCTAGTCCCTTCCAATTGTTCTTATTGGCACATGATTCCACTGAAAACCCACTGCTCTCAGGCACCCAGTGCAATACTTCAATGGAATCACCTCTATGTTACAGCGCTGCATAAGAGCACCTGGACCTGCAAAGACAACAGGCTTAATTCATCCTGCTTTTGGGGTTCCTTTCCTCCATCCTCTGCATGGGGGAAAAGCGTGACTGACACTGAACCAGGAGAATGAGCAACCTTCAGGGTTTTCAAACTAATTTTTTTTCTTTGTGGGAATGAAAATGAGGTTTTTGAAATGTATTCCAGTGATGTGTGGCATTTTCTTGAGCTGCACATGCTCACATGCAGGGCAGTTTTATCTCAGACTAAACCAGAAGAGGACTTAAGCCATAAGCCTGGTGAGTCTGAAGGTCTCAGGGTGGTGAGGGGTAGATCAACTAGGTGAAAACTAACCCTTCTGAGCAAGCACACTGTGTTGGGGCTTGATTAAGTCAACTATGCAACACCACGTTCTCTTAATAAAAATGTCTAGGCAATTATCCAGGGAATTTGCCTCCCCTGTTTTCCCCTCTTGCTTGTGGATTTCCTGTGAACAAGCTGAGACCTCTAGATTTCCTCAGCATCTGGAATTTCTCTGTCATTAACCTTCACAAATCATTCTAGCCTGGAATTGCCTGCAAGCCCGACCCACATAGATATTTTGCTGGAGGGGTGATCGCTACAAATTATTGGGGTTTTGGGACTAGGACATCAGTTCATATTATCAGGTATGAATCAGTTACCATAAAAGTTTTGCAATGTCAATAGAACAGTTTCCATCCAATCCAAGGCTCCACAACACATGGATATCACGTGTCAATTGCTAATGGCACAGTGAAGAGAAGCTGCAGGTTTTCTTGGCACTAATGTTAGCCTGAAGAGTGATGATAGCCTTCTGGTGATGACATTGGTTTCCCTAGCGTGGAAGTAGTGCGATGACTGAACAGCAGCTGATGGGCAGTTCACCCAGTTCACTTCTCCAGGGCTCCAGTTGCTGGAAAATGGTGGATGAGTGCCTTCTTGATCCACATGCTTGTGTCCACAGGTTTTTGTTTCTGTTCCCTTGTTGGACTTTGAGGAATGTGTCCGTTTATAAAACCTCTGCACTCATATACAGCTGCTTGTACTCTGTCATGTGAATTCATGAAAGCAATAGGAATGTTGTTCCATTTAGCTACTCATGGAGAATTCTTAGTAATTCTAGTAAGTAGTTGGCAGTGGCAAAACTCGTTTCACTAGGAATACCAAAATATTGCTGGAAAATTAAACTGCAAACTGCAAAATGGACCAAAAATGTTTAAGAGCTACAGGATTAGCCCATGAGAAAAATGGGAAAAGAATTTATAATATTTCCACTGGACACTTCAGTGTTTTAGCGATATATCTTAGGAAATCTTTCTGAGGCAGTGTCATTAGTTTTAATAACTTCTGATGAATTTTTTTTCAGGAACTTACCTAGTTTCTTTACGAGCCCTTGTGCATTTCATCCACAACATCCTGCAGCAAGGAGCTACACAGCTCAACTGTACATTGAGTAACGAACCACATCCTGCTGTTTGTGTAAGCTATCCGCCCTCTAGTTTTACTTTTGGTCTCTAATTCCTGTACTGGTGAAGACCATGGACACCTGGCCCTTGTTTATCTTCTTGGAGCCATTAATGAATTTTCAGACATCACAATTCTACCCTTTCCCCGGTGACATTCAAAGACAGACAACATTTATCCTGTTTCATCATTGTACAGTGTTATACGAAGTCTGTTCCGTAGCTATGCTGTATTTCTCCATTTCAGATGTTTCATATTCAGCAAGATACTTGTGATAGCAAATTTCATGTAAACTTCTGAAAGAACTTGTTTTTATGACATCTTTTTAGAAAGAGGCAGAGGAGGAAAAAGATAGGAACATACAGGTTCAGTCAGAATAGTAGGAGTATAGAACTATTTTAACTAAAAAGCTAACCTCTAAACAATGTCTCCCATTTGTACAGGCTTTCTAAGAAAGAAAATTTTTCTTACTCAAAACATCCCTGAAACTAAATACCCAAAGAAAGGTCTAATTTGTTGCTGAAGTCTTGCTCAGGGATTGTACTCTCATAGAATTATTGAATAGATTGGGCTGGAAGGGACATTAATTCCTACCCAGTTCCAACCACTTTGCTGTGGGTTGGTTGCCCCCCACAGCTCAGGCTGCCCAGGGCTCCATTTAGCCTGGCCTTGAACACCTGCAGGAATGGGGCACCAATAGTACTCTGGGCACTGTATTAAAAAATTTGCTAAATCTCCCCTCTTTTAACTCAAAGCTGTTCCCCTTGTTCTATCACTATCTGCCCATTTAAGAAATCAGTGTCTTTCCTGTTTTTAAGTTCTCCTTAAGCCCCGGAGCCTTCTTTTCTCCAAACTGACCAAACCCTGTTCCCTCAGCCAGTATAAAATGGTTAACATTGGAAAGCTAAAATATCTCTCTAATGGACATCCCTCCAGTGTGTTCATTTTCACAGGCACTGACTCCTACACTCATTAAACACGTGAATGTTTTCTAGTTTCTAAAACGGCAAGCTTATGTTAACTTTCCCTTAGTCAGGTCACTAACAAAGCTGTGTAAACAAATGACCTGTAGCCATAATCTTCTTCAGTTCCCCCTATTGATTTCATTCTACTGTTTTTCTGCCAAATATTAGCAAACTTTCCTTCAGAAATGTAGGAATTTTGAATGCTTCTTGGATGAAGTGAGTCAGGAGAGACTGAGAACAGCTTGCTAGTATCTTTCTCATGATCATAGGCTGGGGCTGAGGAATATGACCATGCTGATATTCTTTATAAAATATATGCAAGGAATGTCACCCATGAGGACATGATAATTTGATTTTGAAAGCATATCTTTTGCAGTGTCACCAGAACAACAGTTAGGTGGGGAAGTTCACTGCTGCGTCTTGAAAGCCATTCATGCCATGTCTCCAATGAGTAGTGCTATTCTGATATGACTTCCCCAGAGACTAAACTTCTTCCAACGCTATTTAATGTTTTGCATAAGTCATTTGGCACTGCGGCAGTACATATAGGGGTTAGGAAACTTTTAAGTCATTACGGATGACACAGAAATGCACAGGCTAGCAAATAAGATGATATGGGTTTTCATACTGAGAGATATGGATTGTGTACTTAACTGGTCATGGTTCAGCAGGATGCTTTTAGTCCAGCCAAATTGAAGGGAATCCCTCGGGGAGTGAAGAATGCAAAGCTGTGTGTACAGAAAAGCAAACCGCGTGTTCAAAAGCAGCATCTTGAGCAGTGTCTTCAGGGTCGTCTACGATAACCTTTAAAAACAAGCTCTCACTGAAGTTCCATGGAGGGCAAAAAAGAAGCCAGTATTCAAATCTACTAAAAAGGTAGGTAATGTCAGCTGGCACAGGGGGAACACAGCCTTGGGAGGACTGCTGTTCTGAGTCCAGATGTGTTGGAAGAGCAAACATGAAGAGTTTGCTTTGGCAGGGGATTTGGACTCAATGATCTCCAGAGGTCCCTTCCAACCCCTACAATTCTGTGAGTGCTGAGAAATACCTAGGCCTGAGGTGAAAATAAAAAAAATTAACCTCAGATGAAACCTCAGCTCCTTAAGGCAGCTGAATGTTGACCTGTCTGGAAAGAGGTGGTGGAGTAGGCTCCCTCCAGAGAAACTGTTGAGCATCTGAGCTTACACTTTAGCTCAGCTTTGAAGGAACTTTGGTTTTGGGTAGAGCTGAAGGAGTAGTGATGGCCTCCTGGTCCAGTGAGGCTCTGGATGTAATCCTCCTTCTTCCCCACTTCTGACAGCTCTGTCTCATTCATGCAAAGAGAAAGCTGATGAACATCAGGTTGTCATGAAGTGTGCTGGAAAAGACTCCTGAAAAGGGGTCTGGGTTTTATAAGAAGAAACTTTTCCATTGCTGGAGGACATGGTTTAGTGGGCATGGTGGTGATGGGCTGGCAGTTAGACTTGATGACCTCAGTAGTTCTTTCTTACCTTAACGACTCTATGACTCCTCTTCCCACTCAGCCAAACAGAATTTCTTCCCCTCTGTTCATTCGCCCTTCAAATTCTTCGAAGCATAAAATTTACAAAAGCAGGAGCTGGTCGCCTTTTGCTTCCTCCACAAAAAAAAAGGAGGGAGAAAAAGGATTGAATACATCACAAAGAATTTCCAGTAGAACAATCATACAGCTGACAGCTCAGACAGGGTCTCCCCCAGGGAAAGGAACACATTATATTAACCGTGATACACCAAGGAGCCTTGCGCATACATCACTTCCTAAAATGTTTTTAAAAGTTCATTAACTTCCAGTGGAAAGTTGTGGCTGCATCAGTTGCCTCGGAGCCATTTTCACCGACTCTTGGCCCTGGCTGGGGAATACTTTGTTGATTTAGATGGGTCTATTAGAAAGTGTAAGTCTGCTGGGATATATAAAAGGCAAAGCTTCACTCTACTGAATGTTTCCTTAGTGCAGCACTTTAAGAAATTGCATGGGAAGCAAGGTTTGAATGCCTTGCTGCTTTTTAACTGCTGGACTTTCAGCTTGAATGTTTCGACTTGGTTAGTAACCTGTAAATGACACCAATAAAAAGAAATCTGAATGGGGTGGGAGGAGAAAAAGAAAAGGATGCGATTCATCCCATACTTCTACTGCTTCTGAGAATTTACTTCTAATCACTAATAAAAACACCTGGCACCCATCAAGGACCACGTGCTGGCAAGCTGGATGTGACCCAGTGATCCAAGGGAAAAGTCTTTTTGTAGCGGGGGAAGGGGTGTAGGAATAAGGAATGTATGAGGACAAGGAAAACTGTGGAGTGATGCATCACCTCCTCCTATCATTATTTCTGGAGAAGGAGGGGAAATGGAGAGAAATCATAGAATCACTAATGTTGGAAGAGTTCTCTAAGATCATCCGGTTCAACCATCCACCTACAAACAATATTTTCCAAAATGAGCGATGTCCTAAACACACAGTCTCATGAAATTATTGTAAATTTTGAGGAATTAAAAACTGACCCCTACCTGACCCTCCCCCAACAAATAATTCTAGCTCTCGGGGTTGCTTCTATTTCTTTCATGGTCCCAGTCAACAAAATATCCTCCGTCACTGTATTTTCCCTTCCTTTTTATTCTCTCTTCCTTCAGTTTGACAGGTGAAATATTGGAATGAGAAGGAGATTTAAAAAAGGAAAAATCTGTCATCTTCATCTGAAAGAACAGCACAAAGGGTCCACTAACTGTGTTTGTATATTTCTTTTCCTTCTTTTCAGTCAGATCAAATATCACTCGGTGACCAAAGAAAAGCTGCTGTGTTTTACTGGCTCTGACGTACATTGTATGCCTAATATATATTTATTTAAAATATTAATGCATATCACTGAGCTCTGCCTGGCTGATAAACGCATGCTCATCGGAGATGTTTGTGCACATTGCCTTTTTTTGCTCCCTGGACCTTGTTGTGAGAAGATATATACCGGAGAGTAAAGGTTTGCTTCCGACCCTATAGGAATTTTTTAATTACTATTTTGACAGAGAACAAGTTTAACTGGCTCTTCAGCCACAGACTATAAGGTCATTGCTATCACAGACCATAAAGAAGATACAAAAATGAGGTAATAAAGTATATGGGCTGTGTATGTCTGGTAATTTAACATCATTCTTGTAACCCTCTGAGTCACCTGTGACTAATTTAAAAATGCTGATGCACTGAGATGAAAGCCACAGCAAACCACCTAAATCAGACTCTGAGTGCTGTAAACACTGGGGGTGGGGAGAACAGAGACAGGGAGGGAACTGGAGCTTTTATGTGAAAAGATGCACTCAGAATGGGCCTTCAGCCGATGGTGTGTGGATCCCCAGAAGTGGACTGCTTTGCACAAACTTCCCAACGTGCTCTTCATTTATTGCCTGCTTTGGATCTGGAGTATTTCTCATTTCTCCTTTTCTCCTTGGCTGCAAGTTGCTTGTTTTTCAAGGTTGGAGGTGTAGGATGATCCAGGTGGGATCTCCAAATAGGGCTGCACATCCATTTGGGTGCCGTGCAAAAGATATGTGGATCCTCCACGCCCTTTTGCTGCAGGGACACTGCCCTCAGCCAGATTACAGACTCATTTCATCCTAATGAAGCCATCTCAGCCTCAAACTCCTCTTTGTCCCTGTCACCCTGCAGCTGTGTGTTCCCCCTCCTTGCCTGGCAGAGAGTGAGGCACAGCTCACCCTGGGGTGAGCTGGTTCAGGGAACTCAACCAGCAGGAAATTATTGGCTTGTTTCGAAGAGTTTCTGCTGGCTTAGCAATCTGGGCCAGCTGCCCGCAGGGGGAGGGCAGGTGCCTGCAGGGAGTGTGAGATCCCAGACTCGTTGGTTAAATATTCAAGGGATGTCCCGTATCTTTGACAACTGGAGAGACCCCTTCCTTCACTATCCACCTTTCCCTGTGCAAGGATACAGCAAAACCTTTTGTATAACGGTGGTAAGAATTTTGTTTCTGTACATTACAGGCATCAGGAGGATATTTTTGGCTACGATACCTGCTATTTTCTATCCACAAAGCCAAAATTTGCAGAGCAGTTCAAAAACAGAGACAAGCAGATATCCCGTAATATCATCATTTTGCCTCGTGAATTATTGCTGGCTCAGAGAAACCCCATTCTGGAGCTGTCTTTGGAGGAGAATGAAGTGAGTTCCTGCTGTGGGAAGCAGGCCAGGAAAGGAGAGCAGATATATAACCACGGGGGCTGGGGACACTTGAAGGAAATAGTGATGGTCGATAGATATTGATCACCTCTTCAGTGTGCTCAGCTGCTGCAGATGGAGAAGAAAAGCTTGTTGTTCCTCCTGGGGAGGTGCAGGAGGCGTGTGCAGCTCAGCAGCTCCAGAGAAGATGAGCCAAAGCGGCTCTGTTTTGCTATCTGACACAGCAGGTGCTGACCCACAGCAGGCAGAAGGGATGTTCCCACACTGCACAGCCCCCAGATCATGCCTTCTGCTGAAGTTCACTAGGACAACCCAATGTATCACTACCTAGTCATCCCTGGGATTGCACAACCCCATGTGGTGCATGTCACTTGGTTTTGGAGGTCTCGTCACGCTAGTTGGTGCTAATGGGGAAGTCTGTCACACTTAGCTTTTTCCCTGCTGGTAAATCTGCTCCAGGATTTGTAGTTGTTCTGTCCTGCCTCATGCAGTATCCCCAGCCTTGGGGATTTCATGCAGCACCCTCAATCTTGGGGATTTCCTGCAGAACATGGGGATGTTCAATCCAGAGAAGAGGACACTCAGGAGAGACTCATCACTCTGCAACTCCATGAAAGGGGACTGTAGTGCGTGTGTGGGTCAGCCTCTTTTCCCAAATAACGGTATTAGGACAAGAGGTGATGGCCTCAAGTTGTGCCAGGGGAGGTTCAGGTTGCATGTTAGGAAAAATTGCTTCTCCAAGAGTGGTAAAGCATAGGCACAGGCTGCCCAGGGGGGTGGTGTATTCACTGCCCCTGGAAGTGTTCCAGAACAGTGGAGATGTGGCTCTGAGGGATGTAGTCAGTGGGCATGGTGGGGGTAGGTTGACAGTTGGACTTGGTGATTTTAGTGATTCTGTGATTCTATGGGTGGAAGGAGAGAGTCACTTCTTGGAGTACAAGGCATTGAGACTTCTCCAAGAGACACCCAGCAGTCGGCAGGAGAGGACTGGACCTCTCTTAGAGAACAGGTTGATACTCCTGATGTCAGCAGACAACGTGACTGCCAGAGAAAAACATTGTCTGTTATTCACTCCTTCCTTGACATGAATGTCATGCCATCTCTGGACTGGGAATCTGGAAATGCCGGTCCTTGCTGGCTCTGACCTGTCCTGTGGTGCTATTTGGGGTGAGTCACTTCACCTCTCCCTGTCTCCTTTCCCCTTGCTGCTTTGTCTTTTGAGCAAGCCTCTGGGTTCTTTGATAGCAGCACTGCCTCTCTGTGTTTGTTCAGCAAGCAGCACAACGGACCAGCAAAACGTACTGCAACCTCCAGCTCTCACTGCAGTACAGGTAGTAAGGATTTATCTCACACAGTCTTTATGAAAAGGGCCTTCCCATCAAACACACAAGCTTCTCAGCTCCCGAGGAATGGAATTTCTGTCCCTACAAAAGCTTTAACCCCTCAACATTCGGCTTCATCCGGGCACAATGTGAAATAAGGTGACTTGGAAATAAGTACACTTGAGTGTCTTCACTGAATAACAGAGACTGACAAAAGGTGACAGGTCTCAGGGAAAGACTTCAAAATTTTTGACGTGAATGATAACATTTGGAGCTAAAGCCTAAACATTTACAAATGGTGATTTGAAAGTGGAGGAGGGGGGAAGAACAGGCTGCTTGAGTAGAGTTGGAGAAAAATGGGAGAATGTCATTGAAAGTCATGTTTTGGAGCAAAAGTCGTGTTTTGACAGATTCTCTCGTTTGGTTTGGAAATATCTCTTTGTTGCAATACATCAGTTGACCAGCTCTGCTCCTCTCTGAATCCCAACAAGATACTTAGTTCTGTGCAAAAGTAGAGAGAAAGAGACCAAGCCTGTTGCAAGCAACTTCCACGCATCCAATCTTTTCTTTAACATTTGATTTCTTTGCTCTGTAACATATATTTTGAGAAACGGAGGCAAAGCCTGAGAGCAAAATTGCCCAGTGTGTGACTTTCTGACATATAATCAATCGTCTGCTCACTGACTATGGACGAGCTGTGTTAATATGCCCGTGAAGTCCTTCAATTTATCAGGCAGGGTAGCAGCAGCTCTGAACCTAGAGAACTTGGCAATAACAGAGGGGAACAAAGTAACCGAATATAGCTGCTGTTCCCCAAAGTAACTTATCATTCAGTCTATACTTGTGGATTAGCCTCTGCTGCGCTTTTCAGCCTCTGGCTAGCTTGCAAACTGTGTACTAGTTTTTAGTGAAGATGTGCCAGGATTAGAGTTCAGGTAGGGAAAAAGGTAAGCAAATGTATAGCAATGAGATGTGACCAGATAATATATTTAGGTGGAAATTCTGGAAGAATGACCCGGTGGAACTTTATGGGTCAAATCTTTTTCATTTTGGTGGGCAGATAGGAGATTGCCTGAGTCGTACAGAAATGTGTAGCTTTCTTATCCTTCAGGAAGCTGTGACACTTGGCATCACCCAGCTCTAAAGGAGGAGCATGCAGGAGTCCTTTATTAGATGATTAAAGCACATCTAGGATGCTACTGTAGATCTGTCAGGAAAATCCTTCCCAGGGCAACCATGTGCCTTGGAGTTTTAACAGTATTCATTTTAGGGCCTTTGACACAGTGTGGGAGGCAGCTGAGAAGGTGATTCCCTGGGCTGAGATGCCATGTATCCATTGCAAGAGGTCAGCAATGGTTGAGGTGGCCCAAGACACAGTCTCTGATTTTTCTTCATCTTCCTCTCACCCTGCAGCAGACGCAGGAACGATGAGTTTGCCCTTTGCAAGCAGCCAGACTTTCCCTAGGTCTGCCCTTTAGCGATGGCAATCAGAAAGCATTTATCTGCCAAGTTTTTCTTTTGTTATTTTCCCCTGCTCCCTCTTCCTTTGTCTGCTTCAAGAGTGTAGCAGGAGAGGGAATCTTGCTGAAGGAGGTGGGCCGAGCAGCTTGTGCAAACTTTCCCATGCGACAGCCCCCGGTGCAGCTGGTGCACAGACTAGATTAAAGAAAAATACGGGGATTTTTAATTTCCTTGTGTGGAGCTGGGAGATGAAGAGTCACCATGAGAGGAGTTTGCCAGGGGCAGCAAGGAGATGAGAATGTCAAGCCCAGTGAGAAACTACTGAGAAGTACTGGAGCGGCATTTTTATTTGAAAGGAGTTCTCATCTCCAGCGTTGGCTGCTGCAGGAAACAAGCTGGAGTACAAAATGAGGTCCCCAGGGTCCTACTGACAGGACAACATATAAGGAGCCCCACTCAATTACCATCGTATGGCTGCTGTCACTCCCAGTCTCTCTACGTGCATGGCATGATGGGAATTAAACTTCAAACACAGTACCTGCAAGAATCAAAGCCACGTGTTGGGCTCTGCCCATCGCCTATGGAATGGGATTCTACTGTCACTGGGAAACTCATCACTAAGAACACTGGGATTGGGAGAACAAAACCTTGGGGAAGCATGGAGGAGCAGTCTCATGCTGGCTGATCTGGTAGTTCATTTCCACTGAGATTACTCCAGTGTCGGATATCCTTGGAAGCTGCTGCAAATGCAACCCTTGTCCTATTCAGCTTGCAGTGTTATCCATCATCTTTTGGCAGCTACAGCAAGTACAACGGGTTTTATCTCTTAGTCTCTGAGTTCGTATCATTTGGCTTTTCACATCCCTCATCTTGATGGAAAACATTTTTCCTGAGCACTGACATAACTCAGATCCAAGATGCCATCTCCCAGCAGGACTTAGGAACCTGCATGCAATTTCAGGTGGAACTCAGGGAATTAGTTAAACCAGGACCCTGCGCAGAAGGTCTGGACATCCCTTCAGACTCTGTGAACTGGGATTCCTCTCTCTGCTCCACACCTTCACAGGGATTGAGGCAATGTGAGGCAGACAGTGCAGACAGTGCCACAGCCTGTGGTTTAGGATCTATGAGAGGAAGAAGGTCCATGCTAATTATGTCCATTATCTTTTCCACACTTACAGCTTCTTCTTGCCCAAGGTGCTGGAGTTTCTCTTCCTAGCATATATCCCAGAAGTATCACTGTTTAAAAAAGCCCAAAGTCAAGAAGTAATAAAATAGCAGACAGTTTTGGTAAAAGATTTCCATTCCTAGTTTCTTCTAATAGTACAGTGAAAAAAAAACTTTTAAAGTATGTATGAACATACGTGTGTGCTGATTTCAGCCAAACTTGGCAGGAAAATGGGTGTCCCAGAGTTTCCTTCCACATGTTCAGTGACAAAGAAATTCTGAACAGTGATCTCCTGCCTTATTGACACTAAGTAATCCACACAGATGAGAATCCCAATATATATCCCAAAGTGGGGTCGATATTTACTCCTTCAAACACACATCTTTCAAACTTCCCTCCATCTCTTACACAAAAACCCTTGGGCACAAATGGATATCAAGCCAGGATCTTTCCATTTCTGTTTACTGCCAAACCTTAGGGATAATCTGGCCAACATTTGGGGTTTTAGAATCTAAAAATGAGCTGAAGGCTCAAACCTGTATTGCACATCAAAATGCCCGAGCACTTCGGTGCTGCTCAGTCCTTCTCATTGCACTGGTTAACTTGAATTAGCTTGTTCGAGAATGATGCCTTTTATCTGGTTGTCACATGCATGCTTAATGTGAACAACAGCAAGAAGAATAGCAGAAGAATAAAGGCCTTTGATGGGGATTTATGAAGGTCACATGTCTTAATTTTGCTGGGGTGAAAGTGTGTGTTCAGAGAACCCATTGGAAAGCATGCTTGGCAGGCATTTGTCAGCTCAGAGACTTGGAGGAAACACAGCAAATAAAGAAGTAACAGTTCTTGGGGGAAGAGAAGAAGAGGCTGGATACACTGAGTGGTCTCTTATTTTCAGTGGATTCAAAGGCTGGATATTATGAAAGATTTCTTCTCTGAAAGAGTGGTAATGCACTGGCACAGGCTGCCCAGGGAAGTGGTGGAGTCACCATCCCTGGAGATGTCCAAGAAACATTTAGATGTGGCACTGAGGGATATGGTCAGTGGGCGTGGTGGGGATCGGTTGGGGTTAGACTTGGTGATCTCAGTGGTAAGCCCATGGTCTACTTGTCAATGCCAAGTGGTGTTACCTAGTGCCCTGATGAGACATTGTAGGTGCTCTGTCACTGGCTGGTTACTGAGTGTTGGGTTAGCAGACAGTTTTGGATGGTTGACAAGTGCTTCAGGAGGAGATGAGAACAGCTCCAGCAGCACTGTGCAGTTTCCAGCAGGCAGAGGGACCCCTGTTGCTTGCCAGCACAGCCATTGCATCCACTGCGCCTAGCATGAGAGTCTTCAAAAATAAACCAGGTAAGATTTTCCATGCAAATCCCAGACCTGTGTGGTCTGATGGAGATGGTGCAACTGTGAGAACCACTACAGAAGATTCTGTAGTGTAGTAATCCTTAGATCCCTCCATGAAATACATCTATTATCTCTTCCTAGGTGGTGGCACAGGAGGCCCCAACCTCTTCCTCACCATGTCGTTCTCTTTGATCCTGCCCCTCACTTTCTTCCTAGCACAGGTCACTGGCAGAAATGTTTCCTCCAGAACAGTCTCCCATCAGACCCTTGCAAAGTCTAACCAAACTGTATAAATACCAATGCAGAAGGAAAGGGCATAATTTAGAGGCAGCAGAAGGAAAGGGACAGCAGTGAGTGATGGCAAATGCACTTGAAAGACACTGGGACAGATATCAAATTGCAGAGGGATTTTGGGTCTGTCTTCACAAATTCGCCTTCCCTTTCCTGAGTCTTGTTCCTCTTATATTCACAGCAAACTGAGCTTCTTCCTCGCAGTTCAGGATCCTCAAAGCAAAGCTATGATTTTCCTGTTCTCTACCAAGCAAAGGACAGCGGTGTACACATATCCTTACAGCGAAGAATGCCCTATTGAAGGCTGCTTGGCACCAACCTTAAAGCAATTTAGTAATCTGTCATCTTAAACCATCTAATGACAACTCTCGAAGCAATTGGAAAATTGTGGCCTTCAGCAGACTCTCCAGCTGAGCAGGAGCCGGTGTGTGTCTCCTCTGCTTTCAGCACAGCTTGGCACTACCGATGAAAGTCAGGCTCCTCTCCATGTGCTTGGCATGGCATTAATGCAGAGGCAGGATGCAAAGGGTGGGTTGAAGAGACTCCAAGGCTACGTCTATACTATTAAATAGCATGGGCCAAGGTTTGCTCCTTGGCACAGGCATCAGCTGGCAGAGCTTGCATGCTGATGTTTAATCCTCCTCCTCTTCAGGACAGGGTGGCTGTGTCCAAATCTCCCTCTAGGGACAAATTTTTGACTCAAACATCAGTCTGCACTTGGGCTTAAAGCAATTTCAATGGCCAAAGACCATGCTCCCAGTGGCCTGGCCTGGCTGACTGCAAGACACACTGGGCACGCGTCCCAGTTTGTTGAATTTGCTGACTTTTGTGTATGTCTATGTTAACTATCATTTCTGTAGCTTGGGTACCCACTGCTTGATCAAAGTGATGTACTGTGGATTACCACCTACTGACATGTGCTGTACAAGAATCCAGCTGGGATGTAGAGGACACATGAATACATAGGAGGGATCCATTGAACTCCATTATTGCTTTGCCATCAAATGAAGTAAAAATGGAATAAAAAGTTCTGACATACTCCATGATACCACTGGGGAAATGAGACCTCAAGGGACATAGCAACTCCTGGAAGAGTTCTGAAGAGGCTGACCATGAGGAATTGCAGTTACGCTTTGATAAGAACTTTGTCTGAGGAAAGATGGGGCAGACAAAGCTGAGCTTGTTTCACCTCTAATGAAGCTGTCAATGAAGCAGCAGAGTACTCACTGCAAAAGCAGACTAAATCTGGCTGAAGAGATTATGTTTTTTGACACATTGAAACCTGACAGGGAAGCTGACAGCATTTTTGCCTGAGGAAAGAAAAAATACATATAAGAGACACAGTGTATTTTGTATAAGAACAGTGTGGTGTGAAGGGTATGGGAAGGGATGGGCAGTATAGAGGTGAAGTAGCACCCCACAGTCTTAAGGAAGGCTCCTTCTCCTGCTCAGCTTACCCTCCACACTTTTCCTCACTACACCCTTGGGTAGACCTCAGTGAACCCCTTCCTGAAGCACCTTGGTCATCCACAAATCCATCCTCGTGGTGGATGCAAAACACCAGAGTCCCATGGGTGACCTTCCTGCAGCCATCCAGGACCAGCATGGGCAAAGGGTGTCAATCTCACGTTCTGACCAGGAAATAAAGGGATATAGAGCCAAAACCTGGGCGGAACTCATCCTTGAATGGCATGAAAGGTGTGTACTCTATCTGTGTTGTCATCTGGCTTGGCAAGATGCAGCAGTGATGAACTCAGTAGAGCTCAATGCAAGGAAGAAGGAAAGAGTGGCAGGGATGTTAACTACTGATGACATGGTATGCTTGACAAATGCAGCAAAACTACCTTGGCCAAAACACTTTCCTCCACTTGTGTACGTCAAGGTGGTATTCCTGTGCGTAAGATGCCCAAGTGCAGTCTGGAAACACACCAAATCAGCACTGCAGCTGCCCTAAGGGCAAAGAAAACTCACAGACCTGTTTTCAACTCCAGTTCTTCTGTCACAGTTCTCTAGTACATCTCTGGCACAAAATTTGAGAGTTTTGTTTGACCACAGCATGTAGGAGTGACCTCCTCAGTACCTTGGAGTCATGATGAGGAGGGGTACAGGAGATGAAGTCAGTGCATGGGCCTATGTACCAGCAACCAGGCTGCCAAAGGGATGCTGTGCTGGAGCATAGGATGGATCCAGCTGTGTGGGACACGTTCTCAGAGAGCCATGGGACCCAGCTGCTACTGCACCACTCAACTGCATGGGGTATGGCAGCCAGCATTGAGGCCTGAACCCAGGGAAGCTTTTGGCTCCAGCTCTGCCCATCATGGCTTGGACTCTGCAAGGCAAACCAGTGAATTCCCAACTTGGTACTGAAGCCAAACAATCCTGCAATTTGTGAAGCAATTCAATTGCTTTGCCCCACTTGAGTGTTATCACCCCAGCCGGCTCCAAGGGTGAGCAGAAACTGGAGCTGAGCCCAGGCCAGCGAGCCTAGAGTCAGGCTGAATGTGCCTCTCTGCAACACTCACAGCTCGAGCTTTTATCTCTATTTTTTTACAGCTTATCGTGTTTGCACTACGGCTCCGCAGATAACAATCTATTAACAGTAAAGTGAATTAGATCACTGCCTGGTTATTTCGCTCAGCTGAGGCCAAACTGCTCTTGTCCAATCAGGAAATTTGTGCTGCTTCATTCTCTCTGTGCACGAAGGCATGTCACTCTAATTACCTCCCGTCTTATTCAGCCCAAGCAACTCCGAAACGTTTGCAAGGCAGGAGGGGAGCTCTAACCTCATTAGAGCATGTTATCGTAAGAGATCAGACACGGGCAAGGGTTTGTTGTGACGAGCTGCTCACAGATGTTTTCTTTTGAAACTACAAAAGGCAAATAGTGCTCCAAAGTCAGCGGTGCAGAGCCTGGAAATAACCCTCCCCAGTAGCAGGGATGGGAAGCAGATGCACAGGGTCACATCTAAGGGATATGGGTTAGTGGATATGGTGGGGATGGGTTGATGGTTGGACTAGATGATCTTAGTGATCTTTTCCAACCTTAATGATTCTATGACTCTAGGGATGGGAGACAAACAGTAGGGATGAGCTTAGGGACGCATCATCGTTAAAATGATCAGTTTCCTGCTAAACTTCAGCACTGGGGGAAGAAAATGTGGAGGTGGATGTGTACTAAAGCAAAGAGCCCTTTCTTTGTAGAAAGGCCACTGCTGCAGAGTGAGCAGGGTGGGCTGGTGGGCAGCAGGCACGCTGGGTTTGTGGTGATGGAATCCCTCACAATCCCTCTCCTGACCCTTTCAAATGTCTCTAATCCAGAGATACTGAACAATATTTTTATTTTTTTCACTGTCTTGATTATTTCTGATGGACATTCCCCTCTGACCAAGCAAATTAAAATGTCAAGCAAGCCTACTCATTCCCGCAACCCATTAACTAAATTAATGAAAATTATCTATTTTTGGTTGCACAAGTGAATATTTTCTTCAAAGTCTCTTTTATTCAGACTGGGCAGCACTCATCAGAGGGATGGATCATGGCTAAACTAAAAGAGGAGAGATTTAGATTAGATGTCAGGGGGAAATTTTTCACGGGGAGGATGATGAGGTACTGGCACAGGCTGCCCAGAGAAGCTGTGGCTGCCCCATCCATGGAGGTGCTCAAGGCCAACCAAATTGGATGGGGCCACATGCAGCCTGATCTAGTGGTTGACAGCATTGCCATGGCAGAGGGGTTGGAATCGAATGATTTTTGAGGTCCCTTCCAACCCAAGCCATTCTCAGATTCTATGATTCTGTGATTCTATCGTTCTATGATTCTATCTTTGGGAACTGTATCAGCTGGCTTTGATGGAGAAGGCCCCCCAGATTCTGCTCCCAGTCCTCAGGGAAGGTGCCAGGCAATGCTGGGGGGGAGCTGGAACCAACCCATACCCATACATCTTCTTGAATTTAAGAAACACCATTGAGCAGAATCCCATTAAATCTAAATCTCTTCATTTGTGTCAGAATAAACTTCAACGACCCCTTTTATTATTAGTTCTTGGAGAGAAGCTGAAGCCTATAGTGTTTAATAAAGCCAGGGCCTGTAAGCAGTCACTGCTGCTGAGTGTGCCAGGCCACCTGGCAAAGGCACAAAGCCCACTCTGCCAAGAGCACCCAGGCAGATTCTGGCACTTTGTTGATGAAAGCAATTTAATTGGAGGTTAATTTAAGTCACCAGGATGGAAATGTGCTTATGGGGACAAAGAGGTTAATGAATGACCCCCAGCATATCTTCTCCATTCTAGCCCAGCAATTCCATTCCCCCTGTCGGAGAGACAAACATCCTGGTGTTGCTCCCACTGGTCCCGTGGGTACAAGCAGTCCTATGCTCCATTGTAGCTGGTGGGATGGCACCGTGGGGACATGGGACTCCGTTTGGAAACCACTCCAGCCAGAAGTCCTTCAAAATGAAATGCTTGGACAGATCAACACAGCACAGAACTTCCCTGTGGCCGATCAGAGATGTAGGATGTGTTTTCACCCTCAATAAATGCTAAAATGAAACAATGAAGGACCTGATCCAGACCCCTCTGAAATAAAAGTCTCTCCTCTCCTCTCCTCTCCTCTCCTCTCCTCTCCTCTCCTCTCCTCTCCTCTCCTCTCCTCTCCTCTCCTCTCCTCTCCTCTCCTCTCCTCTCCTCTCCTCTCCTCTCCTCTCCTCTCCTCTCCTCTCCTCTCCTCTCCTCTCCTCTCCTCTCCTCTCCTCTCCTCTCCTCTCCTCTCCTCTCCTCTCCTCTCCTCTCCTCTCCTCTCCTCTCCTCTCCTCTCCTCTCCTCTCCTCTCCTCTCCTCTCCTCTCCTCTCCTCTCCTCTCCTCTCCTCTCCTCTCCTCTCCTCTCCTCTCCTCTCCCCTCCCCTCCCCTCCCCTCCCCTCCCCTCCCCTCCCCTCCCCTCCCCTCCCCTCCCTCTCCCTCTCCCTCTCCCTCTCCCTCTCCCCTCCCCTCCCCTCCCCTCCCCTCCCCTCCCTTACAGGTTTATTTATACTGCTCTAGATTACAACAATGTGCAGCAATTTTCTGCAGGTGAGAGCTGACCAGCCCTGAGCAGTAACCAGACATCCTAGCTGAGCATCAGCACACGAAGATTTGCTTTAACAATGCCTTCCAATAGTTTTAACTTCAAACTGAAGTTCCCATTTCTCTCCTTAACACGGTCCAAGCTGAGTCCAATGCCAAAATCATAGGCAACCTTCTACTTGAACTGCAGTTCACACTAGTGAAGCCACAGGCCTCTTACAGTTTTTTCCCTTAGAAATCCTTAGGCCAATTCTTGACTTTCACTTGCTGAAATTGCAATTTGGAGCTAGTAATGGGACTCATTTAATATTCAGACAATGTTCTCTAATATGGCTTGAGGAGGTTTCCTAGCATTTTGGATGCAGGGAGGCATAGCTTTCAGCTCTTCCACAATGCCACGAGGGCCAGGAAATACAGGTCTTACTTCTTTTTTTTTTTTCCTCTGTTACTCTAGTTTTAATGAAAGCTGACTTTTCCACTGGATGTTTTTTTCTTCTAAACTTACTGAAATCTGAGATTATGGAAAGACAGCTTCTGGTACCATAGGCCCAGGTACCCCAGAGACAGCTCTGGGATGAAGGCTGATTGGGTTTGAATGGGACAAACACATGAGTATTGTCCCCTGAATCTCAAGTAGGAATCATCTATTCTGCTGTGTGTAGAGAGCTGAGTTGTCCTCCAGGACAGCTATGACTGCTCACACCTCAACAACTACAGCTAACACGAGCACAGGGAGCCCAGTTCATCCCTGACCTCTGCAGCAGAGCTGTGTTTGGAGCTCAAGAGAAAGGGTTCTGCAAACAGAAATGCACACTATTACTGACTGTGAGAAGAGAGTGGCCTTAAGATTGAAAAAGTGAATGATGAGCTCTTATGGACACATCAAAGCCCAGGAATGGGTGGGTGAAGAAGCATCCCCAGCAGCAGGACAAAAGGTGACTTGTGCAGCAGTGGAGTCTCCAAGTCTGCCCTGTTGCCCTCAGTCTCCACTCTGACTGGCGATGATGTTGCAAAATCATTTTCCCATCTGAGGCTTTGCCTCAGCCCAGCACATGGAAGAAAGGATTCCAGAAAGGCAGAGCCAAGCCATGCCTGTGGACACAATGCCTGAAAGGAGCCAGTCTGCTCCCAAACCCTCCATGAATGTGTATGGAGCAGGGGACACAAGGTGATGGCATAGATGGAAGGAGGCTGCTTAGCCCAGAGGAGCCCAGTGGAACCCAGGGGGCATTGGAGGCACGTACCTCTTACAGCTGTGGAGAGATTTATTGAAAGCTTAACGAAGGAATTGCCAGGCTTGCTTTGTTTCCATGGTACCATAAAAAATGGATGGGAAGTGACTGGGCTGTCTTGTAGCTTGAATGTTTCATTGGCATGTCGCGGAAACCTCCAGAGGATGCCTGGAGGGCATGAGAACTGGCTGATGGAATGCGCTAGTTTGTTAATTTAATAGGATACAGCATTTTCCCTTAACACTGCACATGCAAATCAGAGTGGTGAATCAGGTCAGCACATCTCCCCTGTGCTGACAGCAGTGGGACCCCTAGCTCACACAGCATCCCATAGGATGCTCAGGTGCCCCATCCTCCATCACACACCTGACAGGATCAGGCTGTGGGGTGGATTCTGCACTCCAAACAACTGAATGGGAAATGAGGAGGAGTGTTTCTGTGGTGTGAAAGCCAGTCTGACTGATGCAACAGTGCGTAAGGCAACAGTGGCTGGAAGAGAACAGATCAATACACACATTGATAGGAGGGTAAAAAAGTGCAGGTTGTAGCTGGCTGGGGACTTCATCAATGAACCCTGCCATGCCACTAAAGAAAAGGACTACTGGATTTATCTCCAATTAGTAACCTTACTGTAGTATTTTTAAAGCTGTAGGATGTGACACTCCTAAAGCTCACAAAAGTGTTCTTACAAATCCCACAGGAAGGATCTCAGCCTCTGATAACTGTGTATATCATTCTAGCATTCTGTTCACAGTTCTCCATTCTTTTGATTCCCATCAAATTCCCTCAATGTCTCCAAAAAAAGAGTGATAAATCTCACATAAATATTGTGAGTGCATGCTCGTGTGTTTATGTGTACATGCATGCCTGCATCCTAAAATTCAGTGCACGGGTCTTTGCTTGACCCATCACTAAAAGTGAGTCCAACCCTTCTGCTGAGCTCAATGACTGAAGTCCTCTGCTGGGAAGAGTTTAACCCTGTGACAGACACAGGCTCTTCAGAGGATAGAAATAATCCAAAATTAATTGAGCACAGTGGAGCTCTGCTCATTTAAGTCAGCCAAAGACATTTGAACTTGTTGACTTCTCCTTGTCCCTGACTGTAGCCAGGAAAGGATCCTGGCTGAAGCTTTGTTCTGAAATATTCAGGGCATCTGGAACCAGTGTACTCCAGCAGGTACCACTTCATACATTACATACATTTCTGCAAAGCTGTTCTGTGACATGTACACAGGCTTCACACCAGCAGTAATTCCACATGGTAGAGAGATTCTCAACACTGTCAGCAATAAGTTTTGGTTGCTCTTTGGGGAAGCAGTGTCGTGGATCCAACCTCAGTGCATCCCTAGAACCATAGAATCCAAGAATCATTGAGGTGGGAAAAGACCACTAAGATCCCCAAGTCCAACCACCAACCCATGCCCACCATGCCCACTGACCACGTCCCTCAGTGCCACCTCTCTACATTCCCTGAGCACCTCCAGTGATGGTGAACCCACGGCCTCCCTGGGCAGCCTGTGCCAATGCGTTACCATTCTTTCTGAGAACTAATTTTTCCTAATAACCAACCTGAATCTCCCCTGGCACAACTTGAGTCCTTTTCCTCTCATCTTATTGCTGTTACCTGAGAAGAGCCTGATCCCCAACCTTGCTACAACCTCCTTCACTTTGTTCTGCTCTCCACCACATGCAAATGCCTCCTATGCATGGTTGTCTATGCTGACTCTCCTCCAACTACATGGCTCAGCCAACTGGCTTCATTTTCCTGATGGCTTTGTGCTCATCTTCCTTTCTCTATGTTGTGCCTGGTAGAACACACAGTTTGGTTTCAGGCTCTTTGCCCTACACGACAGCTCTGCTGCTTCACTACCCACTAGGATCATTGAGTCCAACTTCTGGCTCCACCAGAAATTTTGAATTTGGGCTCACCTCAAATCCAAACCCTATGTCTGAGAGCATTTTCCAAACTCTTCTTGAACTCCACCAGCTCAGGGCCATGCCCACTGCCCTGGAGAGCCTGTTCCATGCCCACCGCCCTCTGAGGGAGAACCTTTTTCCAACCTGATATCCAACCTGAAACATAAGCTTTAAGGATCCTAGAAAAGAGGTTTTGTGCTTTGAGAGGAACTCCAGCAACCTTCTCCATGTCATCCCAGCTGCTCATGGAGTAGGCCAGGAATCTAAATATGAATTGAGAACCTTTTCTAGGAAAAAAAAATAAAATGGAACAACTGCCACAAAAATCTGACTGAATCTCATTCCCAAACAGCTCAGTGCCAGCTGCGCAGCAGGAAAGCAGATCTAAACGGACAGTTGAAGCAATCATGTTTGATCTTTGCACAGAGGAGGCCACAGGCTGCATCAGTGCCAAGTCCTGCACTGCAAACCACAGCTTGCAGCTAAATGGGACTCTGCCCCTGGAAGGCAGACTGGTCATAATTTAATGGCTAGGTGATGAAGAGAGTACCACACCTCTTTCTAATCAGTGATTAAGTCCTTTTGGTGTTGATTTACTTCATCTGACTTCCATCGCATGCTTTCCTGTGGCTACATCTAAATGGATATACAGTGGATAGCTGTGGGCTTGATTGGTAGAGCTGAGTGTCTTTGCCATTTCTGGGGGCATTTTGAAGCCAGCCAAAATCAGGGCATGTACATCATGTTCAAAATCAGCCCAGTGTACATCTGCAACCATAGATCCAGACCACAAAACGCCCACTCAGACTTGAACCAAGTGCCTCAACCTTTTGGAGCACCTCCAGCACTTGCCCTGTCAGAGATGGTGCTTTAAATAAAACTCTATATGACAGGCTGCCTTGAGAAGAGGATTTTAGATGCACATGCACTGTTTAACCTGGAGCAGAGTGAGGATATAACCACAGACTTCAAATCATCCTGCTAGCCACTGATGGGCATGATCAGTGGACATGGTGGGCTGGCAGTTGGACTTGATGATCCTTGTGGCCTTTTCCAACCTGTACGATTCTATGATCAGGATGTGTCATGTAAGTCACAAAACCTGCCTAGGAAACAAGAGTAGTCATCCTAGTACTTTGTACAGTTACTGCTCCCTAGGATATCTGTGAATTTTTTTTTTCTGGTTTGTTTTTTTTCATGTTCTCATTAACAAAGTGGAGGGAGGAATGCAAACCTATTGAAGGCACAGGTAGGAGAGCCCTTTCAGCAGCATGGCTGCAGCACTGCTGTCCTGCAGCTCCATAGCACTGTCTGTGGGATTTTCAGCACAGCCATGGAGACAGAAGGCTCGTGCACAGTAAAAAATCTAGTAGCTTCAAACACTATCCAGCAAGTACTCATCAGGATCCTATGTAAAACAAGCCTCATCTACACCTGCAGGTTCATATGAGCATCTTCCATCAAGAATTCTCACCCTTTTCCCTGAAGTGACAGCAAATTCAGACTTCCTTTTCCATGTTCAGTTCTACTGCAGAGGTTTGGAGAAGATATACAGCATCCTGTAGCTACCAACTCTGTCATGTGTCCAGTTGGGCATCCTCCCCAGCACACAGCACTGACCTCTGCTGTATGATGGATCCCAGATGAAGGGAATTAACAATTCCTCTGTTCCTACTTAGCTAGGAAGCAGTAACCTTTCAGTGCTCCCTGATGTACCAGATATGTCAGAGCATCCCACTCCGACTTCAAAGGAATGTCACAGGAATAGGAAGCACAGAACTAGCAGTGAAGCAATTAGTGAAATGATGGGGTAGGGCTGCTCCCCTGCTTCACTTCCTAATGCCACTTAGTGTGTTTCCATTAGCGTTAACTCATGTGTTAAAGGAGATCAGACACTGAGAAATGAAGGGTCTCCTGGAAAGAACTGGGCTCCACTTTATGATGGATTCACAACAAGTCAGGAGCAGGAACAGGAAGCAGCAGCAGGAAGGGATTTAAAGCATGCACTAGGGAATAGTTTTCTTTGGCATGGAAAATATACATGCAAGTTGGTTTATATGACTTTAGACACAAAAGGATCAAACTCTCTGCCTGAAATTCTGCAGTGAAACATAGGCGGTTGGCAATATAAATGTAAATAGTTCCATGAGCAGTGAGAAAAATAAACTCCATTTTCCTGTAGTTGTATTTGACTACAATAACCAGTGTTCTTGTGTGGTGAGGGATCTGTGCACTGACTTCATGCTGATGGACCAACCAGTCCTGAATGGTTGTTGGCCAGCTGGCCTCTGCCCTGTACTTGTTAGTGGGCTGCCCAGGGAGGGAGTCACCATCCCTGGAGGTGTCCAAGAACATTGGAGATCTGGCACTGAGGGATGAGATTGGTGGGTATGGTGGGAATGGGTTGGGGTTGGACCAGATTTCGTAGAGGTCTGCTCAGGAACAGGTTTGGTATTGATGCCTCCGTGGAAACTTTGCTACCCATGTCAAGGGAGGAAGAAGGAATGACGGGTGATGTGTTTGTCCTGGACAGAAGTCCACCCTTGTGTGTCTGCACTGCCCATAGGGAGTAAGCCCAGCTTGCTGCAGCCACATTCAGGAAGCTTCAGCCCATTTTACACTGCATCAGGATCTGAACTCACACCTGCATTAGCAGTGTGGGAAAAGTGGAAATCTGCTTGCCCAGCCCACTGCTCTCTGCTTCTGCATTTAAAGGCCTTACAGCAGTCTTAAAGCAGGCAAGTAAAAATCATCCAGTGAAATGCAGCAGAGGGTGAACTTAAGAAACCTAATAACCCACCACCCTGGTGCTGCCCCTGGGCAGAGGGCTGCATGCTGATCCTCACTATGGGAGCTCTCCTATTCCAGTGCAACAAAACTGCCTGAAGTCTCTGTTTGCAAAAACAAGGGGAAAAGGGTGATCAACCTCCCTCCTTCAGCTTTTCAAGACTGTGAGTGCTTCAGGGCAGGACCTGCCAGGTTGTTTGTGCTGTGGCACAAAGGACTTGGAGCTTTGATGCTCTTCGCAAGGGCAGTGCAGAGGTTGCTGCATTAGCATAGGCTGGTTTGGGTTTTTCTCCATTTTTTCCAAGCAGTTCAACATAGAAAAAGCAGGGATCAATACCACAGCAAGCAGAGGGATGGTTTCCTAATAACACCTGATGGACAGATGCTTGCAGGCATCATGGTTTTCCCTGGCCTTATGGGCACAGAGGGGCCCCATTGTGAAGATATCCTGACCCTATTCACCTCCCTGCTCCACGAGGAAGGGGATGCTGAGGTCAGGGGGAAGCAGAGGCAGCAGGGGGAGGGGGAGATGAAGGGAAACATGAAAATATGAGAACATTCACCCCCCACATCTCTGAAAAGTAGGGGAGCTGAGGACCAGCTCTTCTTGCAGGCAGTAAAAAAAGGAAGGAAAGCCAGAGCAAGGGAAGAAATGGAGATTTATTCCAGTAGCAAAACCTGTAAATGAGAGAGGTGTGTTTCCCCTGAAGCCCCCTTTTTTTATTTTTGTCAGCATGCAGGAGGCACGAGCTGGCTTCCCTCCTCGTGCAGGTGTTTAGTGAGTCTCATGGCAGCTCACACAACAGATTTAAGCTCGTGGCTCTTTCTGTCTCCCCTCCTCTCTCTCCCCAAAGTGCCCTCCATACTCAGTTTTTCATTCCTTGCATTTCCAGCTCTAATTATCTTTTCTCTCCTGCTGCTCCTGATGAATTGCTCTGGTTTTTCGTATCTTTGGGGTCGTGTTGCTTCTTGGGGAGCTAGGCTGGAGGGCTGTATTTCTCAGTCATTATGCAAGACAATTGTCTCAGATGAGGACATTCATTAAACTGATTTGGGAAGCTTGGCCTGTCTTCACTGTGCACGTTTGCATTCGTGTGAAGAAAATAATTAAAATGCACAGGAAGAGTAGGCTGGAATAACGAGAAAGGCTGTCTCTAATCTTAGGAAATCTGAAGGCAGGGTAATGGTTTAATTTTTAATAGGTGTCCCCATCAGTGCAACTGTAGAAAAGATTTGAGTGCTTCCTTCCAATACTTCAGAGTCTTTGTACATTGGGTTATGCACAATGCACAGGTGATGAGACCCTGCACGTTCACCCCAGATTCTGAGTTTGCCATAAAACCCAAACAATTATCGAATCATTAATGGTAGGGAAGGAAGGGTATTTATGTGCCTTCTGAATTTGGACCTCTCTCAGCTTCTCAAGTCTCAACTTCTCTCCACAACCAAATTCAAGAAATATTTTCAACACAGAAACTGAGATCAACCTCATCCCAGAAGGTCGGGATTTAAGGGAGAAAAATACAGAGAACAGAAACCACTCAGAGACCATAGTGCTAGGAGTGAATTTTCATTCTCCTGGTTGAACAGGAAAATGATGCCAGACATGCACCCTGCAGGGAGTGGACACAAGAACAGCGTGGTTTCAGTGGAGAGGTTTGGGAATCTTAGCCCCATTCTCAGCTCACTGAGTAAGCCACCTTCTCTCCCTGTGACTTATCCCCAGCAAAATTCTACCAACACTTCTATTTTTTGCTTTCTTCATGTATAGATCTCAAAATGCCAAAGGGCAGGGATTGGTTTCGTGGCAGCCCCAAATGAGGCTCTGAGGTTCTGGAGACATTACTAGGCAATGGGAAAACCAGAATGGTTCAGAAGTGAAGTGTCCACAGCTTGCACATGGCAATGGAAGGCTTGTGGACCCAGGAGAAGCGGGACGCAATTAGTCTGGCCTGATGCCACACTAATGTGCTTAATTGGCTTTAAGCTTGTATCAGCGGGTTTGCGGCCCTGCGGACATGTGTCTAGAAGAAGAACCAGGTTTGCTTCCAGGCTCTTCAAATAAACTCTGCCCTGAGATCAGCTTTAGGCTTGCACTGAGATATAAAGCCAGTGGGGATGTGGTATAAAGGTACGCAGCTGGCTGGAGATCAGAAAAAGGATGATAACAGTGAGGACCCTCACAGTTCCTACAGCTTCCCTTCTGCCACAGTTTCTGGATGAATTTTCCATCAGTGCTGCCTCAAATAACTAAACAGACCTCAAGGTTGGGTTTCAACTGCTTGTACTCAGCATCCATCCTTGCTCATCCATGGAGACATCAACAGCGATGTCCAGAGTTTAGTTCTTCCTATAGGAGACATCTCTAGTGGGGAAAATGTCCCTCAAATGGGGCCATGAAGATGATCAAAGGGTTGGAGCATCTCTCCTATGAGGATAGACTGAGGAAGTGTGGCTTGTTTAACTTGGAAAAAAGGGCTCTGGGGAGACCTCATTGCGACCTTGCAGTACTTGAAGGGAATTACAAGCAGGAGGGTCCTGACTTTCACATGGTCTGATAGTGATAGGACAAGGGGGAATGGCTTTAAACTATAAGGGGGGAAATTTAGAGTAGATGTTAAGGAGAAATTCTTTACTCAGAGAAGAAGAAATTCTTCACTGGCACGGCTGCCCAGAGAACTGTGGATGCCTCATCTGTGGAAGTGCCCAAGGCCAGGATGGTTTGGGCCCTGGGCAGCCTGAGCTAGTGATTGGCAACCCACCCACAACAGGGAATTAATTGGAATTAGCAGATCTTTAAGGTCCCTTCTAACCTAAGCCATTCTATGAGTCTGTGAAATGCTTCTGGCATCAGTGGAGCTGGGATGACTTGGTCAGACTGAGCCACCTAACCTGCAGACATCTGTATGTAGGCTGTCCGTTGTCATGGGTGAGACCTTGGGATCTGGACTGGCAGTGCTGGACATGCAGATCTGTTGTTTTGGGATACAGCTGTGATGGTAAGCCACCAGTAGGCAGAGAAAGGTTTTCATTTCAGTACAGTACAACATGCACAGAGGGTTCTTTTCCAGCACCAAGAGAGAAACTGTGTGCATATCAGTGTGCACGTGCCAGTGCGGGTGTGAGAGGCAGAGAGAGGGGGAGTGGGAGAAGGAGGAATGATTTAGTGCTTCTCATAAGGTATGTCCTGTACTTGCCTCCTCTCCAAGGTCTTGGCACCAGAACATTTCTCTGCAGAGGAGCCAGGGGTGCTCTCCTCCAAAGTAATACTCTATCAAACAGGAAAGCCATCCTCTTTCTGCTGGCTCTGCAGATTTTCAGCGCCTGCAACTGCAGACCTAAAAGTTTATCTTACCAGAGGAATTTATATGGGGCTGTGAGATGGGCTGGTGTTATATGGCTCTAAGTAGTTACACGAAGCCTCTGTGGGCTAATAAAACAGTATTAATTGTATTGCTAAGGTTGCATTTTAAACATTAAATTATGGATGGCTTGATAGCATTGTGAAAGCCAGCATCTTGACATGACCTAACCATTATCTATGGAAATGGCTAAAATGCCTTTTTACAGTGTACTTGGGTTGATTTAACTCTTTGAGGTGACTCTGCACAGTAAATTATTTCCCCAGGCAGAGGGAGAGCAGCAAGGGCTGCTCCTGCCTCCTTCCCTTCCAGCATCCCTGTGCTGTTCCTGAGCTGCCTTTAGCTCAACAGCAACTAGCAGAGGGACAAGCAAGATCACACCCCACTCTTTGCCATGCACATCTGATGGGGGCAGTGGGTGCTGCCCACCCTGCCCAGCCCCAAGAGGAACTAGAGGGGGCTGACCCAGACCCCGTAAATTTAATTAGAGGGGTCAGCCCTAAGGAGTAATGGTGACTCAGCTGGTACCAGTAACAATTCTCCTCTTGCTGGCTGTTTTAGGGACAGGGCTGGAGATTCTGGGGGCTGGGAGGATGCAGAGATTGATGATGATAATTAAGTTGTTTTGCTTTGTTTTTGAGACCTCAATGGATTCCTGACGTGCAATCACCAGAGATTTCTCAGCTGTCTAAGGAGCAGACAGACACACAGATATCCCTGCTGTGTCGGGTGAGCCCTCATCCCCATGCCCCCCTTCCCATGCCTTTTCCCACATGTCCTTTAGCAGCGATGCGCTGTGGGCTTTACGGTGGGAGCCTGGCTGGTGGCACTCTCCCAGCATGGCAGGGGGTCCACAACCCATGTCCACAGCTGTGTGAGGTTCAGCTGGACCATGGGGCAGCCACCTGGCATGTGACACCCAGCAGCTCTGCTCTGCCAAATCTACAGCTCTACTGTGTTCTCATTCCCAGCCCTCGAGCTGCTTACAGCCCCAGAGGGAGAGCAGTGCCCAAGGGCAAGTCCTTGGCTTAACCCAGTTGCTTTCAAACTGAGGGGGGACACTAAGTCCGGGAGCAGTGTGCCTTCTGTCACCATCCCCTCAGGTCTGTGGGCACAGCAGGGTTTCTGCTGGGATGGAGAACCCCATGCTTACTCAGCTGCATCCCGTAAGCCACGGGATCCATCTCCTGCCCCAGATGAACAGAAAAAGCACATCAAGGGCTGATACCTGCAGTGTGGTGATCCTGAATTTTGTACTGATAAAGCTGTTTAACGGTATTTTGGGTGGGTCCTTTTTGTTTCTTTTTGCTGCTCATTTCTGCTGTTCTTGTTGTTTTAGTTGGAAGTTAAAAAAAAAAAAAAAATCCTTTTGTAGCTTGCTGTCCCCTGGCAGTATTTTGGCATCAGAGACCCATCGTGCCTCTTGTATTATGGAGTGCTAATTTATCTTAGAAGCCAGCAGCAGCTGCTCAAGTTACAAGAGGGAATTTCTTTCCTTTGTTTTGCTGGGTATTGCTCTCCTGAACTTCAGTTCAAGGGTTGATTTAAGTGGATCTGCGTGACAGACAGAGGAGATATTTCCAGTGAGTGACTAAATGTGGTGTGGTTAATTTTTTTTTTGTGCACAGACCTCACCAGTTATTTCTGACCCCTTCAATAAGCCCTACTTGGCAGACTTTAAAATCCAAGGGCTGGATTTACCTGGTACAAAGCATATCCTGATGCAAAACCCAGATAAGAAACTCAGCATATTTCCGTTCCTTGCAGTCCCCAAAGACTCTTGTTATGCATCAACTGCTCAAGGAAGCTGAACTAGTATATAGGCCTGGGATTGGAAGAATCCCCCCAGCTGCATCCTGAGAGCCCCACAAAGTCAATGATCACTGGACCACTGCCTCTTGGATATGTCAAGACCTCTGGATCCATCTTGTCTCACCCAGTTCCAGCAGGGCCACCTGGAGCAGGATGCCCAGGCTCAAATGCAGGCATTTAAGAGGTCTCCAATGAGGGGACTCCACAATAATACCTAATGCAAAGAGAAAAAGTGGCCAGGAAACCTCCCTATGAATGCCCACAGAGTAACGTATGGGAAGTGCTCAGTAGTAATGTTTAAATTAGATTTAAGTCTGGTGGCCGAGATTTTCTGGGAGAGGTATTTTCTTGGGGCATAGAGGAGTTATCCAGATGGTGATGGGATGAAAGAAGACAACTGCACATACAGGAAGACAAAGTGTGTCCTTAAGGCAGCTTTACTCTTCTGAATGGCTTCCAAAATGCTTTGCTAAGTTCAGAGCTGCTCTCTTTCATTAGTAAAACCACAGGTCCTTCATTCAACCTGAAAGTCTCTGTTGGGTGCCTGAGACCATCAACCCCATGAGAAACAGACCCAAGGGCTGTGGGCTTGAGGTCTCCATGCCTGGTTTGTACCATTGAGGATGCTCTCTCCAGGACAGTGCTGCTGAAGAGAGTGAGCTGGTGCCAACGGTGTTGTGTTAACTGGCTCATGTTCAGTGTGGCCTGCTAGTGCTGGTCTGGAGCAAGCCAGCTGGCCTTCCTCTTAGGGTAGCTGGTGCATGACTGAAGCCTGGCCTGTGCCCAGGGTCTGCTGGTCCTCATGGACTAGATGCATGGAGAAAAGCCAGCTGGCTGCAGGAACACTTCTGCGGGCTCATGCACAGCTTGTAAAGGCAAAGAGATACAACCCATCTTGACTAGCATTTTCCTAGAGAGCAAGGATCAATTCGTCTGATGGCAATGGGAATTTCTTGCCCTCGTCTTGCTGTTGCATCTTGAAGACATGCAAGGCAAACCTCTGACAAACATTGTGCAGACTGTTTTCTAAGGAGCACTGGAGACTGTTCCATGCTTAATAGATCTGCATGAAGCACTGAGAAGTGGAACTAACCCCCCACCCAGCTTTCTTCCCCAGTTCCCAGGCTGATAGTTGGGCTCGGTTCATGCTTGCTGCTGCAGCAAAGCTCTTCTCCTGCTCCCAAGGTCTGATTGCTCTCTTGGCTTCCTCTTTGTTCTCCAGAGCAACAGCACATAGACACATGCAAAGCCAGCCCCACCCTGGCTCTGTAGTGGTGGTCTCCATCTCACTTTGACAGAAGCTTGCAATTTTAAGAGCAAATCCAGGGTTTCCTGTTAACATTTGCTTTTTCTGCACAGGCATTTTGTGACTTGTTCAGGACCGCCAGCAATTATCCACCAAGCCCATGTCTTTTCCAGCTGGCATTTGGTGGGTGCCTCTGCAGGTGGTCCGTCTGTCAATTCCCCAGCAAGTTCACAGAGAGGTGATGTGTAGCTTCTTTTTTCTAGCAACAACCACTGCATGCCTTTTTGTGACCCGTTCCCTCAATGTCGCCTCTTCACATGGTGGTGTGTAATACCTTTATGCAGAATAGGTATGGATGAACATCTGCATGACTACACGTATTGTGTCTGTGTGTATTAGCACACAGCTGCCAGTACACAGCTAGTGACAACATGAGGAGACTGCTCCCGTCCATGTGCGACCATCTAAAGATTTAGGAGGTTGGTTTGGAGCGGCATCTGAGAGTTCAGATGCTTCTCTGAAGCTTAGCCAAAGCCTTTTGGCCTGGAAACTGAGCTTGGAAATATAATTAGATTAGGCTGTTCAGTGAGATTTATGGCTCATCCTTCTTCCAGCTGGGTCAAAAATACAAGGGCAACATCTTGGAGAGCGCATCAGTGCCTCTGCTCTCAGAAAAAAAAAAACAGGGTATGATGCAAGTGGGAAGGACAGGTGGGGCTTCCTTTCAAGTCAATGAGTGTTCGAGGAATGTTCAGCTTGTGCTCTAGGCCTGCTTGCAGGTGGAGTCATCTGCACACTGATTGCAAATCCTGGAGATGGGGCTCACCCTGACCCTGATGAAGAAGGGAATGCTTTGGATGGCTGCAGACCTGACAGACAAGGCTCTAGTATTGCTGTTTGTCCACATTATTCACAATCCTTATTCATAAACTCCTTACACAAACCAGTTTTTGCCCTCCTTCTGCCAAAGCATACCTTACTGCTTTTCTCTCTCCGTGTCCATCTCAGAAAAAGAAATGGCGTAAGATGGGAATGAGAAACTGTTGTGTCTACCAACATTTGCCCACAGAATCATTAAGGTTGGGAAAGACCTCTAAGATCATCAAGTCCAACTGTCAACCCATCCTCACCATGCCCACTGACCTTGTCCCTCAGTGACACATCTCCATGGGTCTTGAACATCTAGAACAATGATTCCACCACCTCCCTGGGCAGCCTGTGCCAGTGCCCAGCCACTCTTTTGGAGAAGAAGTTTTTCCTAATATCCAACCTGAACCTCTCCTGGCATAACTTTCTGTTCCATCTTAAGAAGCTGACTTATCAAAGACCTGTCGTTCAAAAACTGTTTAAGTCAATCCCCGGCTCCTTCAAACTTGTATGAGTTATGACTCTGTTGTATGCACAGCTACCAGAGAGAAGAAAGCAGTTTCTACCAGGCAGACAGTGAAAAGGACAGACATCTCAGCCAGTCCAGCTGGTGCTGGGAAAGGCATGGATCCATGCCCAAAGCCTTCTCAGGCACATTTGGAGACATTTGCATCCAGTTGCAATCTCTTTTGCTGGGAATCAAATTAGGAAACAGAAGAAAGAAAAAAAGAAATACCATTACATTGCTATTAATGTTTCTGATGCATCCATTTAGGCTCACAGGATAATAATCAGTAATGCATCCCAATTCAGTCCCCACAGTGCCAAAAGAAAATAGGGTTACTGGGAAAGAGGCAAAGAAAGGTGACAAGCTTGATTGAAGTTCTGAAATCAGAAATTCTCTACTCTGGAAAATAAATGACCATTAAGAGAGAAAAAAAAGTTGTCTAGAAATGTCCCAAGGAAAAGCTGACTGCTCATCTTGAATAACAGAAAAATTAGGGACATCCAACAAAGATACATTCTACCACTGCCCTGCTCTGGGTGTGGGTACAGCCATCACCATAGCACCTTGAGGCACAGATTGGCCATGATGTTCCCAGACTCATGGGAAGAGCTTCCATGGGCTCACCATGGCTTTGGACATTTAATCACCCATGTTGAATACTTCGAAGAAAAAGTACTACAAGGTAATTATAGAAGTGAAACTACTATTTTCAAATGCTGTAGATCAACAATATCAACCACCATCACAGCCCATGGATACACCCGGGAAATTCAATCACATTCCTTCCCAGATAGTCCTGGAATCAAGTCCTCATTGCTCTCCACAGTTAAGTTCATATTGCCCTGACCGTGAGTGACATTGAAGACTGTTTCTGTGTCAGTGTTTTTTCTTACAGATGGAATTTCTGGTGTCCAATGAGATGTAAATTCTCAAAGCAGCTTCTCCTGGTAGGTGGTGGCGGCCTAATGGGGACCCTGGTGACTGATCAGAGATGAACTCTGGGTTCAGAGTCACCTTTGTTCAGGTGCTTATTATTAGGGTAGTAGGAGTCTACCACTGAAATCTAGTTTAATTCAGAGATGTGCAGACATGAATGTACAAAGGAAGATGTATTTCCTGAAGAAAGCAATCTGGAAACTTTCATTTTGCACGAACTCTTATTTTAGGCTGTGCAAGCATTTTCTCTTGTCCCATTAACTGGAGAGCACAAGCTGCTCATCACCTGCTCTCCTTGAAGTGCTGGCACGAGCATGACTTATAGCACAATGGTTTATAGCCATAACAGCATCTAAATTACTGCTCATTTACTTTTATAGTGTGGTGTGGGAGAAGGAAGCTTTTCTCCTTAAAAACAATCATTTCTCTTAATAAGCACACAGCAGCAGCAGAGGCAGTGGAGCATCCATCCTGGTGTGGGACATGCCTGTGCTGGTGTCGTCAATTTTGGTGACTGGGGCAGAAAGATATACAATTCCCCACTGCATGGATTTGCACGGTCTTCTCTTTAAGCCTTCAACAGGGAGACAGAGAAAGTGAGACAGAGTGGTCCTTTTCTTGGTTATTCTGCTTTCTGGGAATATTTTGTCCAAAAGTTTTTATTTTTTTATTTTTAATTTTAAAGCAAAGCAGCCAAGTTTGCACACAGTGGCAGTCTTTTTTATTATTACTATTTTTTATTTTGGATGAAAGAAGCATCCTCCACACTCAAAACATCCTGCTTTCTGCCATTACTGGTACATATACATTTTTGCACATAGAAAGGGATTTTTAACTGTTTGTGTTCTGCAGATCATATTCATCCAGGTGCAGCAAACTTGTCTGCCAGACCAGGCCTCTTGCAGGTGCTTGGCAAGCTGGGCTCCCCATTTCTCTGCACACCAGGGGATGTCAGTGACCACAGCAAATATGCCCAAAGTGTCCCCATGCACCCATGGCCCATAGCTGAGCCCTATGGTTTAAACAGGTACAGCACTACAATGGAGGAATGGTATTTTCCTATCTGGAGGTGGGAAGAACCCTTTGTTCTGTCTTTCTTTCCCTTCCTTCCTCTATTCTTTTTCCTGTCTCCTTTTTTCCTTCTTTCTTATTTTTTTCATTTTTCTCTGCTTCTCTCCTTGTTTCTTCCTCCTTTTTTCTTCTATTTTCCTTATTCTATTTTTCCTTCCCTTCCCTTCCCTTCCCTTCCCTTCCCTTCCCTTCCCTTCCCTTCCCTTCCCTTCCCTTCCCTTCCCTTCCCTTCCCTTCCCTTCCCTTCCCTTCCCTTCCCTTCCCTTCCCTTCCCTTCCCTTCCATCTTTTTCCTTTTTCTCTCTTTTCTCTTTCTCTATCCCCTCTCTCTTACTGCAGGGTCCCTTTTGGTTCCAATCCCCAGCTCTCACGCTGGATCCCTGCTGCTTTCTCATCCATCCCAAAGCATCACTGTTCTGCACACCATTCCCTTGGGCCAGCAGCATCTCAGAGCTAATTTGAGAGCAGCCAGGGTGCATTAATCAGGGATTCCCCTTCACTCCACCACAAATTGGTGCATAGAGCAACATTAGGGGATCATTAGGGAAGAAAGGAGTGAACTGCTGCTCTGGTTTGCATCTTTCTGGGAAAAGTGGGTGGGGAGAGTCCTAGAGCAAATCCCCTTTATCCCCACACCTAGTGCTTTACTCTGGAGCCACCCTCCCCTGCCTGCCCCCTCCCAGCCCTCTCCTGCACACCCTTCACACTTGCCCTACAAGAAAAGTAAAGGGATGCTTTGGGTTTGAGAGATGTAGACACATATCTGCACCCTTCTGCCATGGCTTGGAAGGCTGCTGGTGGACTAATTTAATATAGCGTGGTCTTGACTCTTTTAATTATATCTTTATAGTCTTTTAATTAGCCAGAATTCTACTAATTTAAACTGCTCTTGTTCAGAGAGACTTCCGCTTAGCAGCTGTTCTCACTCTGAGCTTTCTCTGGGTTCTGAAGAGGAGGCTGGGATGTTTGCTGCTACCCTTCAGGCTGTTTTTGTATATTGCTGCATCAGCAAAAGGTTGCAGAATGGAAATTGTTCCTCTGAGATAGAGAAACGTGACTGACAAACAATTATTTGTGTCTGGAACTTACTTACAGCTTTCAGACAATAAAGGAAACTAAACTCATGATGCTTCTCCCGGCATATATAACTCCAGATTTTCTTCAAAAGCGGCAGAGATTTGAAACTCAGAGGGACAGGCTGTCCAGCTCATCTGAAACACATAGTTTGTCTAAGACAAGAAATATCCTGTCAGCCAGGATATTTTCCAGGGAATACCATTGGAAAGAGGGCTCTGGACATTGCTATTTCATGCCCACTTCATGCCAGATCTCCACCAGCCATAGCTGCATTTCTTCAGCCCTGCTTCCCAAGAGGGCTCACCTCCACTAGGTGATACAGAACTCTCTTTGTCACTGAAAAAGAAAATAAAAAAGAAACCCAAAAGAATTACAAAGACTGCCCTTTTTTACATCTACATTGGCAACTGGTGCACACAGCAGGGTGAGAGATGCAGGGATTGGCTGCCAGCAGCACCCATCACCTTCCTGTGACTCAGCTCCACACTCAGCAAACACATAGTGTTGTCCAGCTGTGCATTTTAACAGAAAAAGAGGAGAGGAGAGGAGAGGAGAGGAGAGGAGAGGAGAGGAGAGGAGAGGAGAGGAGAGGAGAGGAGAGGGAGTGGAGAGGAGAGGAGAGGAGAGGAGAGGAGAGGAGAGGAGAGGAGAGGAGAGGAGAGGAGAGGAGAGGAGAGGAGAGGAGAGGAGAGGAGAGGAGAGGAGAGGAGAAAAAGAAAAGAAAAGAAAAGAAAAGAAAAGAAAAGAAAAGAAAAGAAAAGAAAAGAAAAGAAAAGAAAAGAAAAGAAAAGAAAAGAAAAGAAAAGAAAAGAAAAGAAAAGAAAAGAAAAGAAAAGAAAAGAAGAAAAGAAACACTGAGTCTGCAACAGCTGTGAAAAATTATCAGTGTGTATTGTGCTGTCCCGCACTACAAGAATAAAGTATGCTTTAAAGTACAGGATAGGCATTATTGATTGTGTTTAATTGCTTATGTCCCATCCCAGGCAAGGCCTGTAGTGTGCCAGGGTTCATACAAACACATGATCCCTGCTACAATAGGCCTGCCATCAAGGTGCAGGAGGCAGCATGTGGGAGCCAGCCTGATTTTCTTCTTTAATAGTTCCTCCAAACATTATACTTTCAGAAGCAAATAGTGAGGATGGGCTAGAGAGCTGAAATCTATCACAGCAAGGCGAGCAGACAGCCCTGCAAGTCAGGAGAGAGTGAGGAAAAAAAGAGAAAGCCAAGGGGGAAAAATGTCACCATCGTGGGGCTCATTATCATGACTGTTTTTGTTATTCCCTGAGTTTATAATCCAGGCTCTGTGGTAATCAAGAACTCATTAATTTGGAGTCCACACTGGTGAGTCAAATGCAATTAAGAATAATCAAAGAAATGTCAAGGCAAAAATACACTTCATGGATTTCTTTTCAAAGGTATAGTATCACTATAATTATTTGTGCTATAAATTCATCGTGCTTCTCCAAACTGACTGTGGTCATCCTTGCAGAGAGACTCTTTGTAGTGGGAAAACTTCCTCCAAACACAGCCATGGATGCTTGGCAAGTTGCTGCCACTGGTTCACAACTGCAAGGTGATTGAGCAAAGTACAGACAAGGATCAGTCTGTGCTTTGCACACAAGAAAAATGTCTGACCTGGAATGTCCTGATGTCCCTACCTGGGGTAGGACATCTCTAAACTGGGGGTTACTGGAAGACAACTCAGTGGATGAGCTACCTGATATATATTCATATACCTCACTCTAAGCAACCCCCTACCTGAGTGACAGGTTGTTCACCTTAAGAAATCAAAGTTCAGAAGATGATTACTTTTTAACTATGTCCACTTGCTTACCAAAACAGTTGGGAAACCAGATACAACATGCTGTAGAGCAATGGGTTTCCTCATGTTGCGTTGTTATTTGTAGTTTCCATTGGGAGATGGGAGGAAAGAATCCTTTTTCAGCCGTATTAAAGACTTCTGAGAACTGTGTCGTCTGCAAGGTGATCTCCACTGAAGGATGGTGAACGCTGAGCTGAAGTAAGCATCTTCCTGAGCATGGGTGAAGAGCATACACAGACCTTGGAGTGCACACTGTGAATTGGTTATGTCCATTGAGTGACTTCCCCAAGCTTAAAATGCAATATATTCCTTGGCAACACAGCCTCCTCTGCTCATACATGGTAAAATTTGGTGGAAATGGTGCACCAAGTGTCATCAGCTGTTTACTGACCACCATTTACGCTGAGATTTTCACTGGGGCCATAGAGAATTAGATGCCTGATTCATGTCGAACTTTTTGCTTGGAAAGGCATCTCTGTTTCTTGGGTGGGCAGAATTTTGCCAGCTGCTGTCATCAGTCAAACTTACAGCCTTCACTGAAGCTTGGGTTGGCTGGGGAGGTGGTAATGCAAGCACCCCACCAAGCACCAGGCGGAAAGATTCACACCTCTGAAATGGTGTTGTATTTTCTCAGGTCTTTTGCTGGTGCATCCTTCAAATTCCTTACAAAAGTGTGAGTCTGCCTGCAGGAGGGAAATGTGTGCAAAGAGATTTAGCTGATTGCCACCCATTAATTGTCCCACACTGAGGTCCGAAAGCCTCAGAGAATACTTCTGTTATTATTGTTGCTAATAATTATTATAACGATTCTCTGGGTTATGGTAGAGCCCTGGTATAAAAGCCTCTATTGATTGCTTCATTTAATGAGTGATCACCATACCTAAGCAGCATTCAGTCTGCTCTGTAAAACCCAGGGATATTACAGTCCTAAAACCAAAACTAAAACAGCAACAGGGATTTCTCCAAGTCACCCTAAATTAAAACAGCAGCTGAGCAAACCTGCCCCTAGCCAGAATCAAAGCCCATTCCTCAGCCCAACACTTTTTATTGCTTTTATTTGCATTTCCTTCCCACCATATCAGTCGCCCCTGGGGTGCTCAGTGTTTCTTGCTGTGACCTGTAGAGGGAACTGTGTAATGTAGCAAAACAGTCCAAAATACTTTAGTGTTCTCCCTCCCAGGAAAGGGTGTTCCTCAACCATCTCCACCATTCTTAGTGGACCTCACATTTTCCGTTTGTATCTGAGATATGCTGAAATCAAATCAGGCTTCTTGGGCAAGGCAAGGCACTCAGACAGAAGATGAACTCCTCCTTCAAAACCATGTAATCCCATTTTCTTTCTTCCTGAAAGAAAGAAAGAAAGAAAGAAAGAAAGAAAGAAAGAAAGAAAGAAAGAAAGAAAGAAAGAAAGAAACAACCAGTTCAAGTAATTCTTCCCTTTCCCTTTCCCTTTCCCTTTCCCTTTCCCTTTCCCTTTCCCTTTCCCTTTCCCTTTTCCCTTTCCCTTTCCCTTTCCCTTTCCCTTTCCCTTCCCCTTTCCCTTCCCCTTTCCCTCTTTCCCTCTTTCCCTTTCCCTCTTTCCCTTCCCTTCCCTTCCCTTCCCTTCCCTTCCCTTCCCTTCCCTTCCCTTCCCTTCCCTTCCCTTCCCTTCCCTTCCCCTCCCTTCCCACTGAGAGCGTTGCCCCAAAGCTCCATGCTTGCTGCTCTGGGCAGCCCGTTCCATGCCCTCCTCCCTCACTCCCAGACAGTGGTTTGAATCTGCTTTCTTCATACACCTTGAGTGGAAATGAGGCCACAACTAAAAGAGACTGATGCAGATGGCCAATCCCTCCCTTGGGATTTCTCCTTTGCAGAAGTTTTTCTGTGTCCAGAAAATGCAAATCTCCCTAGGCTGGTTTAATAAGTTGTTGCAATATATACATAGTCCTAAGCCTGAATTTCCTTCTGTTTCCCTGGGGGAAAAGAGAAAAAAAAAAAAGAAAGAAAGAAAAAAAGAAACACTAAGAAACAAGCAAATGAACAAAAGCAATCAAAAGAAAAATAACAAAAAGCCTTTAAATGTTTATTTGATGGCACCTATGACATTAAAAAGAAGTGAACTGTCTTTTATGGCCTGCAAGTCTGAACATTTATTGGAGAATCTCAGCCTTGAGCTCTCTGCCCCGTGAGACACAGCAGAGCAGGGACCTCCTTAGCAAGGCAGGGCCAAGGAAGGACTCATTTATTTTGGAACTAACAGGCTGCCCAGAGAGCTGTGGGTGCCCCATCCCTGGAGGTGCTCAGGGTGGGGGCCTGGGCAGCCTGATCTAGTGGGAAGAAGTATCTCTTGGCAGGGGTTTGGAACTAGGTGATCTTAGGTACCTTCCAACCCAAGCCATCCTATGATTTCTTATTCTAATCAACCTGCACACATAGTGAACTTATCACCACAACCGTGCTGATATCATCAGCCTCACTGTTGTCTGTGCTGTGGAGAGCCCATACACAAGGCACACTCACAAGGACATTCTCCAAGTCCTCACCTCATGTGATGGATTGGGGGAGATTCCTCCATGTTTCCATGGGCAGGATCCTCGTGGTGGGACATGGTTTGATTTTGCCAAGTGAACTGCAGTCAGCTACACAGTAATAGGGGCCTTCACAACCCGTGGTAGTGACTTTAATGCAACCCTTTCTAAGGCAGAAGCAGGGATGAAGTGTCAGTCTTTCTTCCTGATCTTTATCTCTCCGGAGGGAGCAGCATCCCTTGGTGACATTAAAGGCGACTGAGTGTGAGGGCACAAATATAGGCCAGACCTTATATAATTATATAGGGAGGAAAACTGGGATGTCTCTTTGTAGAGGCTGGGAAGGTTCCACTGGAAAACTAGGTTAGGCTGAAAAAAAGAAAGAGCCTCTGTAACCCAGAAATAGCTGGGAGGTTTAAGTATAATTTTCCAGCACTGTGTTATTATGGTACTAATTCAGGTCTGAGAACGAAATGTAGGTAAAGGTCCGCCAAGGTCAGGGGGAGAATCAAATCACATCCATGGCTGTTTTTCTTCACACCAAATCCCTCATCCTGCTTGAGCAAGCTCCATTCTTGTGTGGTTGGTTCCCTTCACTGCATGGGGAACAAGGGCTAATATTTGTATTTAATTGATTGATTAATTAATTAATGTATAAATAAGGTAGAATTTAGAACCCTTCATTTCACTTGGAAGGCAGGTTTTGGGAGTGACCAAAGCCTGGAGGTGCCCCATACACCACAGCAGCTGAGGCAGAGGCAATGCTCCTGCAAGCAGAGATCTCAGAGGAGGGACTGATGTTGTACAGACAGAGAAGCTGAGATTTCAGCCTGCATCTGCGCACTCTTCCCTCAGGAAGCAAGCAATGGCACAGAGAAGGCCAAGCCAACCCTCTCTGCAAACCTAGTCCAAATGACTTCATGTTTATTGTTCCTTGGATTTGCATTTCTTTTTAATTTGGATGAGGCTAATAAAGCTTGAGGCCTTGTGCAAGATACTATGGAAGAAAATGGCACCAGTGCCTGAGAGCAAAAGCAAAAATCATAGAATCATGCAGTCATAACTTTGGTTGGAAGGGACCTTTAAAATCATCCAGTGGCCCCTCCACCATGAACAGCGTTGCCACCCACTAGATCAACCATTTTTCTGGGAAGGCAAGACATTCCCTTTCCCCTGCAGAACTGTGCATGTGGAAGCAAGTGCTAGTTCTGCTCCTGTGAGAGCCAAAACCCCAAAGCCTTGCTCCTTTGCATCTTTCAAGCCCTCTCTCTTAATGTCAGCCCCCTAATGATATATTTGTGAGGAAGAATTTCCAGATTTTGGTACAAATTAAATCCCCATGGCTACCCAAGGAACTGCTGTAGCAGTTTTACCACACAGTGACACTGAAATGAAACAGAAAACAGCAATGTCCAGAGGGCAGCACCACCAAGTCCACTGATCTCCCCATCTAAACCTGTGGGATCCAAAAGTCTCAAGAGTCCTGAGCAGAACTTCCCAGTGGTGGGAGATAAAACTGTGTCTTTCTTCCCCATAGAGACTTCTCCTTTTGCTGTATTGTTTAAAGATCAATTTAAATCCTCAGCCCTGCATGCTTTTTTTGAGTGAGGGATGTCAGGCGTCGCACCTGTAAATGCACCTAGATGAAATCTCTCTTTGGCAAAGCTGAGCAAGGCTCGAGCTAGATGTGGGGTGGATAAGAAGCTAAATTCTTAGAGACCAGAAAAGGAAAATCCCCTAAAAACCCAAACCTCACCACACATTTTCCACCCTGCCATTTACTCTGCAGGACTTTAAAGGCCAGAAGAGATTTAAAGGGCAACCGAGGTTTGCCCTGGCTGGCACAGAATACGTTGGGTGGCACAGTGCAAGATTTGAAGAGAAATGAAAGCAGAAATACCATCAGGGTCAGCTGTCACTGTGGGATGGCAAGCAAAAATCACCAGACCTGGAGCTTTTCCTTATGTTTTGCTCTCCTGCAGCACCCCATGCTGGGGTAGGAGACATGGATGGGACACGATTTAACCAATAGATTTGCTTGAGTCACAGAAAAGATAGGAAGGAGGTGAATGACTTAACCTAACTCTGAGAGAAGGAGGTGAGGCTTTGGATTAACTGACACAGAGGGCCTTGAAGCTGGGGCTACTTTGTCATCTGGGAGCAACGTGGCTGAAACCTCAGGGCAGCAGCTGAGCTTCTGGAGCTCTGGACCCCAAAGAACACGGGAGATAAAAGCTGCCTTTGATCTTGTTGGTCTGAGTTTTCATTGCAGGATCCTTCAGTTTATAAGTTACTGCAATCCTGGGTTTATCTTTCAGTGGCAAGGATGGGAATCAGAGGAAATGGAGCAATGCAGCTCATGGGAGGGACTTGCCATTTATTTTGAAAGATATTTCTTAGTTCCAATATGACAGTCTTCTAGGTCAGACAAGGAATGGATTATCACTCTTTTCTTTCCTCTTCCTTTAATAAATATATCTATGCTAGACATTACTCAGGATCGGAGACCTGTCCAGAAAGCCTTCCTTATCTCTTGGCTAATCAGGCCTGGATGAGGCCAAACTGGAGCTTGCTTCATCTCACAAAGGACTAAACAAACATTCTGGCTCCCAGTGATGCAACTCCAAGTTGATTTTTCCAGTTACTCAACTTCTCTCTCCCTACGTATAATGTGCTGAACTTTGAAATAAATGCCTCTCTCAGCGATTTCAGCAATTTATGTCAAGAAAATCTGGATGCATCAAAGTGAGAGATAATATTTTCTGACACAGCACGGGAATAAAGCTGCAGCAGTACATGTAGCTCCTGAGCCTGTGCCTCCACTCTGCCACTGACAAGGTCTATGGCCAAGGGCAAGGTAGCTGAGCTGACTGTGCCTCAGTTTCTCCACTGCTGAAAAAGGAATCGTGGCATTTATCCCAAGCAAGTGAAGCAGGACAATGCCATACAATATACCTGAAGCAGCAAAGGAAGCTGTGTGTGAAGCAAGAAAACATAGGCTTTGCTGTTTCAGCAGAGAGGATGTTTTCCTCTCTTTTTCTGCTACAAAATGCAACATGTAAGGAGGTGTTACTGATTATTCGTAAGAATCAGCAACATGCATTGAATTCAAAAAGCCTTTTCCATATGCTTTTTTTGTTTCGTTTTCTTGGCTGCTTCCCAACATGGGTCATTACATCCTGCCTCTTGCAATTGCCCCACTGCTTCTTTGGATCCTTCCTCCCTCTTCCCCACCCAAAATGTCTGTGTAGGACTGCAAGGTGCTTGGAGGGCTCATCCCTCAGAGTCTCAGTGTCCTGGTGGGAGCTGAGGGCATTTGGATGCTCATAACAGCAGCTCCAGGCTTGAGGAATCGCTCCTGCTTTGATGCAAACAACCTTGTTAATGTGAAACAGCTTTGTCTCCAGACCCCTCAAAAAGAATCCTGTGAGCCTACTGGGTCTGAAATCCATAGCATCCTTGTGATTTATCTAAAAGGAAGGGAAAAGTGGGAGGTGAGCAATGTTTTGTGGTTGCATTTTTTTTTCCCTTATAGAATTACAGGATCATAGTATGGTAAGATTTTAGGTAAGATTTTAGGGCATTAAAGATGATCCAGTTCCAACCCCCGGCCATGGGCTGGTTTCCACCCACCAGATCAGGGTGCCCAGGAGCCCATCCAGCCTGCCCTTGAGCACCTCCAGGGATGGGGCATCCACAACCTCTCTAGGCAGCTGTGCCAGTGCCTCACAGTCCTCTGAGTAAAAAATTACTTCCTAACACCTTACCTAAATCTCCCCTCTTTATAGTTTAAAACCATTCCTCCATGTCCTATCAGTATCAGACTGTGTAAATTTGTCCCCGCTCCTGCTCATGAGAACTCCCTTCAAGTACTGGAAGGCTGCAGTGAAGTCTCACAGCCTTCTCTTCTCCAAGTTAAACAAGCTCACAAAGGCTGGATCAATCAGTAGATGTTTTGGGATGGCATAACCTGTCTGTGACTGTTCACAGCAGCATGCAGCATTGCCCAGCCTTGGCCATGAGATGAAGAGCAAAGATGTTGACTCATACGACTCCCACTCTCAATCCAGGAGGCACCTTGACAGCTGGAGGCTGTCATCCCTCTGCCCACTGGGCATCACTTAGAGTGATGGCACGGGAACTGCCACCAGCAGGAGCCAAAGTCTTCACCACCCACACCCTTGAATGATCCAGGTCCAGCTGGATTTGAGATATCCCGTTCTGAAAGCACAAATTTTGGCAATGCCTTGGGAGGGGAATTCAGCCTCTTTACACTTTCCCACAGCACTTTAGAAAGCCTTGTTTAATACAGCCTGCCTTCCAACACTTTCATCCTTGCAACAACCTCACAACATAGGGATGTGCCATTTCTTTTCTGGTTTATAGACCAGGAGATGGAAGTGCAGAAGAGCTAAATACCTTCACTGTATTCATATAGATAATATATGGTGGAGCAGGGACCTCACGCAGACCTTACCAAGCCTTCAGTTATCTTCTAGTGGGGTAAAAACTCACTGAAGGCAAAGAAGAGTGCCTTCTGGCTTCCCATGCACTATTAGAGCAATAACTTCCATGTGGGTGAGGTCTCTTTTGGTTAACAGCCCAAGGGAAGGCTCTTATCTGGTCCTCCAGCCTGGGGCATTTGGCTTTCCCCTTTTATCTGGGTGCCACCAGGAATTGCTCATGTGGTTTGTCCTTTGGGTCCAGCTCCAACCAAGACTTCCCTGAATGCTGCCGTGAGAGCAGCACTTGTGCCTTGGGCTTCTGGTGCTCAGCTGCAACTTGGAGATGATGTGCTGAGCTGAGTTGACCTCAGCTAACCTGACCCAGCATTTCCACAGCCTCATCCAGTGTCAGCAGATGCACGGACATGCTCCTTCTCAACCTAGATAGCTCAGTCCCAGCTTTTCTAAAAGGCTTTTTCTCCTCTGCCTGCTCCTGTAACCATCAAAGGAAATTTTGAGCCCTCACACTAATGTGCAGAAGTATTTTTTGAAGTGCTGTGCTGGGCATGAAGACAGCACTTAAAACGAAAGGTTTAGCAAGATGTGCAATGAAACAGGAAGGTTTGGGCCTTTCTCACTGCTTTTCCTGGCTTCTCTCAGGTTTTGAATGGATTTTGTCCAGCTCTAGACCAGTTTCCTCTCTCTCCCCCACTGAATGCACCTTAAGAACATGGATGCATATCTATACAAAAAATGTACTGATAAGTACACTTTATATACAGTGTGAATTAGACATAAACAGCACCTCTTGTTGTCCCACCCAACAGGATGCAGGCAAGCACAAAAGGCTGCTATGCCATCCAAGGAAGGAACTGATCGTGACAGTGCCTGGCATGAAGATTTTAGCTTCACTTGGGTCAATGGACAGGGATGGAGGGAAACCTCAGGCTGGTGACAACCTCTTAACACAGGAGGAATCCACTTAAAAATGTGACCATGCAGACATTTACACAGACAGAGGAGTGCAGTGCCTTGCTGGGATATTGCCTGGGCTGCAGTCAGCAGGAGACTTCAGGAAAAACCATCAACAAACAAAGCCTCTTCACTTCCCAAAAATCCTTTAGTAATGAATCCTGGAGCCAGATTTGATTTAAAATCATGCTGAGGCTTGCTGGCAGATGCCAGGAATAACATCCACTGGTCTTAAGGTCTTCCTGTGACTCATCCTATGGTTGGCATCATCCCGAGATATCTTTGGTCTTTGGGGTTAAGGTGACTTGACCCCCAAGAAAATAACCAAGGGGAATTCGGTGAGGATTTTTTCTCCCATGGGTGCTCTACAAATATTTCCCTGGAGCTAGTGGGCAGCTCTGCTTTCTCTGAGTGGGCCAGCTTTCTGCTACTGCCTTGCAACCAGAATGCAAAAATCCAGCCTGAAGTGAGCAAACATCCCTGACTGCTCTCTGGACCTGGGTAAAGAACATTCACAGAGAGCACTGACTGCAGGTGACCTCCTGGTGAAGTCTGCTTATAGCCAAAATCTGGCTGATATCAGACCAAACCTCAGGGGGAAGTTGCTCATTTGAGATCTGTGGAGTATATGTTCGAGGAGCAGATCCAGGCACCAGTGCACGGGTACATAACTGAGGCACAGAGGGGATTTCTAGAAACTGGGGCATCCAATGGGACATGTTCATGGCCAGTTCAGTCTGGTCAAGCCCTCAGGGTTCAAGCTGCTGAGATGCTGCTCCTACAGTGAGTTTCAGACCTGGAATGAGCTAAAACAGCTTTCAAGTAACTAGACTCCTCTCTTCTTGTCCCCAGCATCAGAATTGGACTCTCTGTCCCCAAACCATGTGATATAAATTAACCCATAGGGAAAGCACAGTCATAGACCTGAAGTGCCTTAGGGCTGTGAGTGCTGAATGAGCCCCATCTGAAACATACAGGAGCAGAGAGAAAATCCAAGCTGCAGCAGCAACACGGAACAGCAACTGCTGCAAAGGTCAAGAGGAGCTGTCTGCTACATTTTTACCTCTACATATGTCAGTAGCATATACTTTGCAGGATTTTTAATGAAGAATCAGAATTTTACAGAGGAGGAACTGTGCAGAGCACAGAGCAGGAATGAAATGGTGATTTCCCCAAACTCCTCCCATCACAGCTGCAGAGAAAGCTCCTGATCCCCTATGTTGGACCTGGCCCATTGCCATGGAGCCTTCTGGATGTGGAAGTCATAGGTTGGCAGAGCCCCTGTTCTGCTGTCAGGGGTGCAGACAGCCTTGTCCCATGGCCAGAGGGACATGAAGGACAAACAGGGCACTGCAGCCTCAGGTGTCATGCCAGCATCATGCTCTGGAGTTTGTTCAGACATTGACAATCAGAATTCTTCTTGTTTAAATAAGTAAAAGGAAACCCTGGAGGGCAAGTGAAGCTCCGTCCTCACACTGAGCACATCCACTAAGCCTGTCTGATGCTTTCGGAGATGTGGAGTAAGGGAAAGCTATTCCACGGTGGAACAGAAATTTGTCTAATAGCTTTTGCCATTTGGAAGATTCCCCTGAGCTTCTAACTCATTTTTTTTCCCTTTAATTTTCCCTTTTTTACACACAGGGAACTGTCCTGCACCTGCTCTAACTCCATTCCACCCTCCCCAGGGTGTTTGTACCCATTTGAGCTTTCCACACGGCCAAAAAGCTGCCTCTTGTTCTCAATCTGTTCCACCCAGAGCAAGTGAATCAAAGCAGAAAAGTCAGCCTAAAGGGATGGCTTGGAGTGCCCTCTCTGCACCCAGGCCCAGTGCTTTGGTGCTCACATTGCTCCTTGCACAGCCCCAAGTCTGCCTTCCTCAGCACCTGGGGTTTTGCTGGTGGGATTTTGCTCCTCTGATCCGCAGCATTTCAGATCCAAAGCAGCAGCCTGATGGTTTAAAATGGCTCTGTGAAGCCAGGAGTTGGACTCAATGATCCTTAATGGGTCTCTTCCAACTCAGAGTATTCTATGATTCTATGGTTCTTATGGGCACTATGTAGATAGACAGCCCAGATAAGCAGGCATTCCTGGGGCTCTGGAGCACAGCCCTGTGCAGAATGCTCAGCAAAGAAGAGGAGTTCTCAATTTCAGTAAGTGCTCCCCATCAGCTTCTTCTCCATGGAAAGTGGATCTGGCTCATCTGAGGCCCCCCAGCAGCACGTGCTGGCCACTTTACAGCAGCCATGGAGATTAAATCCATCTCTTCCTGTGCTAAAAGCACAGGCCCTTTGTTAACTACATAAAACCTGGCTTCCTTTTTGCAGGCCCACTGCTGGGCTTGTGACACACAGGCAAGCCTCCTGGAGCCCATCCAGGTCGTCCCTGCACACATAAATACACCAGCAGTGAAGTTACCAAATCTTTCCCACTGTCACTTGCTCTCCTTGCTTGACCCCAGCATTCCCAATGGGACTTCCAAGTGTCCTGCAAAGAGCAATTTTACGTAAGAAGCTATTGCCCAAAGCAAACCAAGGCTGTTGGGTTGGCACAACAAACTCCAGTTAGATCAAACTACAGTAATCAGCCCCAGCGTGTTTAGCAAAGCTGCTGCTGTCACTTCTTTTTATGAAATCATTGGAGTGGGATTTTTTCTGTGTGTGCCTTTTTAATGTCAGTGCATGTGTTTCAAAACCACAGTAGTTTTGTTCCTGAGAACAGACTGTGGCTGGTGGCTCTTTCAAGCCAGCTGCAAGAGGAACCTGGCCAGAGCCCCAACTGCTGCAGTAGTCTCCCACCTGTGAAGCTGCTTCCTTCCCCTCACTGGGAGGTGAAGAAGACCCAGCTCTGCTTCAAAATGAAGGTGAAAATATAGGACTCCCCTGCAAAGCTCCAGTTAGTGTTGTGATAAGCTTTGTAGCTGCAGATTATAGAGCATGGGACGTGCTTGCTTGGCAGGAGCTCACAGTGCATACAAGGACATGGCAGAAATGCATCCCATTCACAGAAGAGCCATAGAATCATAGAATGGCTTAAGTTGGAAGGGATGGTAAATATCATCAAACTCTACCCCCATGTCACGGACAGCATTGCTAATCACTAAATCAGGCTATCCATTATTCTTCTGATCAGAATTTCAAGTCAGTGTCTAATTGCTTCTATGTATCAGGGTTTTTTATTAGCATGGCAGAAAACCCTGCTTAGGTACAAGACAAGCTCCTGGGCCCTGGTGCCCAGATGCTGGGGGAAGTGTAGTATGGTATCAGAGCTGCTGTGTGGGACTCCAGGCTTGAATTTTACCTGCAGTGTGACCAGATGATGGGGGGAGGAAGAATAGATGGAAAGTCCCAGCACAGGAGGAAACATCGTAGCACAACACAACACCAGAGCTGATGCATCTTTTTAGCCACCATATCTTGTTACCCCTTCCCCCTCTTCCTCCACATTAGATCCAGTGTTCCTTTCCACCTCAAGCCATCCCGCCTTACAGGGAGATCTCCATGAGGAGCTGAGCATTATGAGCATCATCAATGGCTGTGGAAGGAGATGGGTCCTCACAGACAGTGATTTATAGCATTGGGTTCAGCCACTTGCAGAGAAAACCACAAGGAGAGCCCATGGTGACCATGCTTACAGATGGTTCCCCCAATTAAATGCTCCTACGGTATGGCTAAATCAGGACTCATGGCCTGCAAGGCAGATTTTAATGTATCTCTTAAAACTTATCTTTGGGGGAGCAAGGCGACCTCAAGAGTAGCACCAGCAACTTACATATTTGTCCCATGCACAAAGCTCTTTTCTCTGAAAAGCTCTCCTTTAAAAGCATTTTCAGCCAAGCAAAACTTCATCCCAGACAACCCTGGGGAGACCAGGAAGCCATGCAAATACAATACGTTGGGCTTAAGAGCCCATGTTCATCAATAACAGGTAATGTGACCTGACAGGTATTGATTCGGCAGTGCAGCGTCACATCTGTTCACTATGTAGGTCACTCAAGTGCAGGCACTTGAAATAAGTGTGCAGTGTGCCTCTTCTGAGCTGTGGGTACATTACAGGGCGTCCCTTCTGCAAACACAGTGCGTGTCACTCCTCCTGCTTGCTTTCATCCAAGGTAAGAGAGACCTTCATTAGTGTCCAACACTAATGACATCTCCATCGATGCTTGGGGTAGGGTAGTTTTACATTTTATGGAGAAGTGCAAGCACAAGGCTGCCATGTGATTATTGTTTTCCTCCCACCTCAATGTCTTCCTCTAGCCTCTTGCCTGAGTGCACTTTTCATCCACTCTGCTTCTACCGAAAATGAAAAATGAGCTGGGAGAGCTGCAAGGGGCTGTAGCATCTAGTGGGGAGTGTGGTCAGAAGGCGTAGATCCCAACTGGAGAAGGTCTGGGATGGGAAATGTTTTACGGCAGGAGGGTTTGAGAGATGTGAATTGAGGGAGGCAAGGAATATGAGAGAGAGAACTGTGGGACAAGGTGTGGATGCTCCTTTTTGATCTGACTTGGGTGCAAATATACATACATCCCCCCTCCTTTCCATTATTCTTTCCCTCTTCCACCCCTCCATCACCCCACTCCTCCATATGTTTGGACTAGATCATCTTATTTGTCCTTTCATCTTGATGATTTTCCATACCTTCATCTTTCCATCCCTCCATCTTTCCATTTCTCCCTTCTTTCTTCCCCCATCTTTCTATTTTTCCATCTCTTCATCCTTCTGTCTGTCCTTCTTTCCACCCTCCACCCCTCTACCCTTCCACATGCATCCAGAGCACTGATTTCTCCTGCCCCTCCTCTCCCTCTGAGGCACAACACGGGATCCATCTCACACTGTTTTTAACCACAAACATATCTCGTGCTGCAGTTTCACCATTGGGAAAGGTCTGCCTGTGAACATGGCTCCACAGCTGGAGCAGACTCCAGGAACCAGCTCTTGATTTGAGATTTCTATTAAAACACCTTGCCGTGACATTTTCCCTTCTTTTTCAACCTCTTTCCAACCACAACCAACTTCAAGCCAGCATGTGAGGGAAGAGGAACTCCTGTTGGTGTTTTCTCTTTCTCTTGTGGTTCCTCAAATGATTAATAGAGAATCTAGGACTCAAACACTTCCCACTCAGGAGAGACTAAAAAAAGACCACGGGGAAATTCTATGGGTTGTCTCTTGTGAAGTTTTTTACCAGATCATCCCGTAAGCATGGAGTCCAGGAACTGTCTCCAAATTAAATGACTACTGAACATTTCCCTCCACCCAAAGAGGTTATCAGAGAGCAGCTAGGTTTCATAGAGCAATAGCAATAAAAGAAACACCAATTTTATGTATATGCTTTTATTTTTTAGCTAGGAAAGAGGACAAATATTTCACGGCAAGTTTTGCAAAGAAACGTGGTTTAAGGTTTGTTTTTTCACTGGTAAAGAAAAGATGGTGGAAATTAGTCATTAGAAATATTTCAAGTTGCTCTGGCTTTATTTAGCTTGTGTATGATCTTCCTGAAGCACTACAGATGCTCATGGAAAGGAGTGGGGAATTTGAGCTGGGCAGCTGCACAGACAAAACCCTGAGGTTCTCAGCCAGACTTCACAAGGATTTTTGTTCAGTGTTATTGGGATGTGAGCTCTGAGGATGGGAAAATTCACCAACTATGCTGGAGTTATTTGACCCTGAGACCAACAAAGCACATTTTTAGGGCTAAATCATCCCTTAGTAGCATGAGGAGGAATGAGCACAAGTCTTGTGAGATCCAGGTTGGATAGTAGGAAACATTTCTTCAGTAATGCTTTGGAACTGGCTGCCCAGGGAGGTGGTGGGATCTCTGGGGGTTTTCAAGAAAGGTGCAGATGTGGCACCTCAATTAGTGGGCACAGTGAGGATGGGTTGGTGGTGGGACGTGGTTACCCTAGAGGTTTTTTCCAATCTTAATGATTCCATGATTCTGTATTGGGAATGCCTATTTATGTTGTAGTTATTATTGTTATGTTATTGTTATTTATGTTATGCCTGATCCAAGTCTCGGGTCACGGCATAGAACCTTGGAGACAAAAAAGTCATGACTTCTCCTGACATTTATTTGCTTTAAACAGTGTAGATGAGAGCTGTAATCAATTTTCCTTAGGGCATTTTATGGCAGCACCATAAGGCTGAAGGAAGGACCTGTTACAGCTGTGATTTGTGAATGTGAACAGTGAACAGCTCATTAAGCTCACTGTTGTGAGATAACGTGAATGTGATTAACAACATTGAATGTGATTAACAACATTACTGATACTTAATACTAGATATTCTAAAGTGAGTCACTGGCTTTCTCTAAGGCAGTAAGGCTGACCTAAAGATTAGAAAACTTGTACGTAATAGCTTTTGAACTCTTGTCCCCAAATGCAAGGGCTTCTTTTAAATACTGCAAGCAAAGATTCCATAATCTGTGAAAAAGAAAGAGCCTAAAAGCTGTCAGTTCAAGAGCTTTGATTCCTGACACAGAAAAGTTCTTCTGTTAGAAACCCTGGATTCTCAAAATGTGCTGGTGATCATGGGGTTTATTTTGCCTTGTAAGCTGTTTGTTGAACAGAGGGCAGTTTTTCATGGATACGCAGCACATGTACCTTGTATGCTGGAGGCAGAGCAGCTCACTGTTTTCATCTGCTGTGCTTGGCATCTTTAAAAACAAAAGAGAAACAGTAGCATCATGTAAGACTCAGAAGCAAATGATACAATTAAAAGGAAAAGGCTTGTTTTGGGATAAGGCTGTGGGGACTGAGCTGAAATCCATTACACATGCTGCTTGACTCCTAATTTTCTGTAATACTGGAAGGGATCAGAGAGCAAAGATGTTGACTTTACTAAGTGTTTGCAGGTCAGGCTGTGGGGAAAAATCCCTCCCATGCTCCAGCTTTCTTATGCCAAGGAAAAAGAGAGCAGTGTCCCATGCTGCGTAGGGGGGAGATTTGTCTGGGGCATCAACACAACAAAGAACTGTTGCTGAATGTGCTGAGTGACAAAGGATAAAAACCCTGAGGTAGTACTTCAGAGGTGAGCACAACTCAGCTCCAAGTGCTTCAGAGCCCGGTGTTCACACCATGGTCTGCATCACCTCTTCATGGACCCCAGCCCTAAAAACCAAAAAGTGCAGCCTGGTGAGGGGCTGGGATGGATGGGTGGATGGGAGGATGAATGGAGAGAAGGAGGGAAGGACTGGTGGATGGATGGGTGGATGGGTAGTTGGGCAGATGGACGAATAAACTGGATCCAAGAGATGCAGACTTTGGATTGCATCAAACTTTTGATCCACTTAACATAGGGGCAGACCCCCATTAAAATATACTATATGCATACCATATATACCTTTTAGTTCTCTATTTGTCTTTGAAACCACCTTGACCTTGATTATGTATGTATTATGTTATGATTATTTATGTAAATACAAAAACATTTTGATGTATAAACAGCTTTTGGGATAAATATTTTCTCTGAGGCTGTATTGCTCCTGGAAGCCCATAGCAGGGTCTGATAATCAACAGCAGAGGCTTGCATTTGAAAAGACCTGAGGAACAAAGCAAACCTTAACACTTCTTGTAGTGTCATCCTTGTTTGGAGCTCTGCGTACATGTTGTTTGCCTGAAGATCCTTGCTGTACCTTACATAAAAGGAAATTGTGTTGATCCAGCTTGTGTAGGGAAAGTTAAGGGGGAAAGAAGCTTTTATTGTTACTGCTCTCTCTGTTAAATGAGCTTCTGCAAGCATCAGGGTCTCCTGGTACTGCACATTGCATAAAAACACACTGAAGAAAGAGTTCTGGCCTTATGTGACCTACCCAAAGCTGCCAAGGGAGCTGGGGCTGGAGCTAGGATTAGGGCTCCAGTTCTCAGCTCCTAGTCCTGGATTCTCCTTATTAAATGACACCTCGTTATTACAATAATGAGATCATCCCTGTTATTTAATTACATTCTCCTTGTTGCTACAAATCCTCCATGTAGCAATCCAAGCACTTGCTTTCTAAGGTTAGCAGGAACATGGAGATATGTTTCCTGCCTTACTGTAAGATGTATATCTCTTAGGTCTGGCCTGACATCAGCTTTTTCCAGCTGCAGCCCTTGAGAAGGCTGAGCTCACATACATGCTGCGAGCTGCCAATTCTCACCTCTTCCTCCAAAACCTTAGGTGCAGGCTTTGTTCTGTAAACCTGTGGGATTTCTCAAGGGCTGTTCATCCCAGCAAACTGAAGTGTATGCACTGGTGGTATTCTTGAGGCTACAACTCTGTTTATTTTCTGGAAAGATGTGGCTCTCTCTGTTGAGTGTCAGCCTGGGGGAAGTTCCCTGCTTGCAGGGGGTTAGGCATGCAGGGACCTGGCTCTTTGCACACCACCTTTGCAATGGAGACACTCTTGCCTCCATTTTATTAAATCCTTCCCCTTGAGGGTGAGGAGATGGTGCCTCCAGGGAGAGCTGTTGCTTCTGTTGCTGGTAGTACTGCTATAGAGTTCAGCCAGCTTTTTACAACCCATCATTACCTCCTGACACACCGGGGAAACGAGAGCACCAGCAGGAGCATTCATCAGTAGGAATCTGGATGGGCTTGTTTGCAAGGCTGTGCCCCACCTCAAACTCCACTGGGGGACCAGGCAGTGTCACGGGAGAATCATGCACTGGCTACCATCACTGCAAGTCATCATCCCGTGGAGAAAAAAGCCAGGGGTGACTTCCTGCCCAGGGAGGTGGCAGAGTCAGTGTCCCTGGAGGTGCTCCAGAACTGTGGAGAAGTGGCACTAAGGGATGTGGTCACTGGGCATGACGGGGGTGTGTTCACGGTTGGACTTAATGATCTCAGTAGTCTTTTCCAATGTTAATGATTGCACTGGGTCATGGCTCCAGGCTGCTCCCAGATCTCCTTGTGTTTCCCCAGCTCTCCCAGGGGTGACAAGGGATGTACACTTGGCAGTGTCTTCAGCCCAGGGCAAGGCTGGAGATTGCTGTGCTCCTAGATGTGAGATAAAGGCTGGGTGTGCAAGTTGTGGCACAGCTCTCATGGAGTGATGCCTGCTGCAGCTCTGCCAGCGCTGGCTACCTGGGCTACCTGCACTTCCCAGTGTGACTCCTGTTTGTTTTGGCAGAGCCCCATTGGCAGTGCTGGTGTTCCCAGTGAGGCAGCTCAGATACTAAGGAGTTGATGTGATTTACCCACGATCACACTGAAGATTTTGGCCAGAAAAGGATTTACACCCAGACCGAGGAGATCTTCTATACTCCAAGTTCATGTCTTAAGCCTCAACTTTTCACCACTTCATCATTATGATGTTGTTCCATGCCATCAAAGATGAGCCCCAGGGCAGCGCTGTATACCTGTGTAGACTGGGAGGGTCTAGCAGACTTTCCAGTACTGAAATAATTAACAATTCAGTCATTAATGAATAGAGTGCATGGATTTCCACCAGCACGTGAAGCTCTCTTCTAACGGCTGGGTTAGAAAACAGAAAAATATCCTCGGTTATGATTAAGTGTTGAGTAACAACCCTGGAAGGAAAAATCAGAGTTGATCCTTCCCACATCCCTGAGAGATGCAAAGGCTTCCTGTCAGACAGGCAGATGCTGCTTTTCCTCCAGACATCTGGAGAAGGGCACTTTGATGCTGGTGTTGAGAAATGTTCTTGGCTTGCTCTGACTGGATGAGAAAACACTGCTATCTAAGACTGATTTTGCCATTTCTTTCCTCCCCACAGTAACTGGGATTGAAAGAGATCAGGTACTGGGGGAGCACTGCCATTCAGAAACTCCATCAGGCTGTGCAATGGAGAGAAATATCATCCCATTAGTAACTTCAGTAATCCTACACTTGATCTAATTGCTCAGCCTCTTTGCTGAGTTCAAAAGTGCCAGCTCAAAACCCTGAGTTTAGCTATCCCAGTAGTGTAAATAAGCCCATAAGACACTCAGATCCTGAGCTAATGTGGCCACATACTGCCTCGGATAGACAGATTGACTCAAAGCCCAGAGTTTAAAATGTGTTTGATTTTAGTGCAATAAAATCAGAGAGGAAGCGAGAAACATGAAGCAGTACCACAATCATTAACCTTCAGTGCTGCTGCAATGAGTATCATATTTGTGTGCCTGAATGTAACTGAACTGCTTGGGGTGGTCTTTTATGTACCTGTAAAGCGGTGTCTACATGTACAGCACTCTGTAAATAAATAATGCACAGCAATAATGGTTAATAAAATACACTGGATGGTGGGGCGATTTGGCTGCTAGCTGGATTGCTGCTGACAGTTCAAGAATGGATTTACGACTTTGAGGTCATTCTGGGAAATTTTTTACCATTGTTTTGTCATCCTGTTGCCATGTTTTTCTGATTATTTGTATATGCTGTTGGCGAGCAAAACAAGCACTATTCCACTATACTACGGAGCTGAAGTCAGAGGGGAGCATTGCTATCTTTTGCTTTGGATTCCTGTACTTTGTTGCTGAACCAGTGGTTTTCCATTCGTGGTCTGTGAGTAATGGTATGTGCAAAGGCTATTTCAGAAAGACCTGTGAAGGTGACTGAGAAGAGTTGAGGGATTTTTTCCAGTGTTCTACACAAGCTACTGGCTCTGTCAATATCTCAAAATATTGAAACCTATTTGAAAGGTTCCAAAGAGCAGAGCCCTCCATGTGTTTATAGTCACCATCTGTTTGCATCTGGCTTTCCATTTCCATTTCTCTCTCTCCAGACTGTGTTTCATTCTGGTTCTGTCTGTCCAAGAGAAGGACACTGTTATGTGGGAGATGGGTTGCTCCTGATTGCTGCTTGGGTGCTTATAGCCATGGGATGCTTGACAGGACACTGGTTACTTCTGAAGCTTTCACGGAAGGGGCTGGGGATAGGGCACCAGCTGTCAACAGGATACATTCTGCTAGCGTCTGTACTTTAAGGGACATCTGTATTAGATAAATGAAAGACTTGAGCTTGTTCAGAGTCATACTGTGAGGCAGATTCAGCAGCTCTCAGCTCATTTTATTCTGTACCGTTTCCAGATTTACAAACTTCATTTAAAAGTCCAGGCAGCACAATTGTGATTCTGCAGTTATACCTCTCTAATGTACCCTACACTAGTGGTAAGACTGCACCTCCTACCCTTATCAGCTCCACTCCTTGTGCATTAAGAACTCTCCTAAACACAACACCACACTATGAACTCATGCCCTGCAGACTACCACTGTGAGCATTCGTGGAACTGATCTGCAATGGATGAGCAAACGTCCCTGCCATTATGGCTTGCCTTTGTCTTTGCTAAGGTACATAATGTCCAATGAGTCAACCTCAAAGCTGGTCCAACTGCAATTAGTTCATCTTAATTCTTCATCATCCTTTCGTCACTTATGTCATCATACAGAAGTGATCTAGACCTTAGAGTTATCCCAGCCTACCCCTTGCAGCTGCAGTAAATGCCATAGTCCTCAGTGCCCATCAAACATCTGCTCCATGTACCAGATGTAGTTGCTTTCTGACAGTAGTTAGATTCTAAACTTGAATGAAAAGATGAACACTGTTATAAGATCTTTCACTAGCCCAAGCTAAGTTAAAGCAAATTCCTACATTTTAGGTTGTAGACCATGAGGGAGGTTTAACAGCCCAACAGTTCCTGGCAATCTGCCTTCCTTTCCTGACGCTACATCCCAAGAATTTATTTTATCCAGGGGTCATAAGCAAGGAATGATGACCAGGCATCTGAGATATTGCAATACCATTGCAATTACCAACATTCCTGCTCACTCTTATATTTAGATGTTCAACTTTATTGCTGTATCTGATACAACTTCTTATTATGGACAGGATCTGAAGTTGGATTTTGTCTGGACTTCTGCATAACAGGCTGGGCTGTCAAAGTGGAATGGAGCAAATGGTTGAGGAGGCAGATCTAAAGGCTATCTGCATCTCTGAGTGTCCATGTAGGCAGCTGGAGTAGAAAGTTAGGTACCTTATGTTCAGGTTGCTGTTAGTGGACATCTAATCAATGGTCAGTGTGCTTTAGAGTGTGATTTATCTTGGTCTAAAGGAGACATCTGCAGCACATAAGGCGAATTGTGTCCTGCACACATCTGCTTCTGACCACTGACTATGAAGGAGACTTTGAGGGACTAATTCAGCTGAGAACGTCTGAAGTTAGATGGGTGAATGTCATCCTCACTGACCCTTATCAAACTTCACCATCTAACCCCAGCTTCATTCATGTCCTGTGAGCTGTCCTTTCCTTAAACTCTTTTCATTTTTTTTAGACAGTTAAAAAAAGGCTTCTTATTTCCAATTCTGTCTCTCTTTTGTTTTGCTGGGCAAAGCAAGCCAAACATTTTGGGTCTCCTGTCATTGAAGACTACAGCCAGCTTTCTACTGCACCTGCTCCAGTATAAAGTTGCATAGTAACAATTTCCCATCAGCAGTGTTGTTTGGAGATCTCTATCAAGGCAGGTGTTCAGCAAATGGTCTCTTTGTAGGGGGAGTACCCCACTCTGCTAATTGCCAGCATAAGAGCTGTACAACACAATGACACAAGGCCTTGCAGCTTCAGGCTCGGCGTGAGGTGAATATAATCTTCTCCTGAGCCTGAAAGTCTGTTCTATAAATGTTAACAGGTGTGCGGAAACAGGTTGCAGGATGAAGTACGCCTGTTTGCCAAAAGAAGTTGGGTGGGGAGCATCTTGGGTTACCCCTTCAGTGATGTAGATGAGCAAAACCGTCACAACAAGCATGATGGCCAATACCAGATAGACCAGTGCTCCTGAAAACTGCTGTATCAGCCAGAATGGAGGTGGAAAGCAGAGCTGGACAAGAAGCAGAGACTGTTTTGCAAAGGAGATAAAGGTTTGATGTGTTTGATATGTATTCTCTTTTAAACAAAGGAAGCATGTTTAAATAATAAAGTCTGAGACTCAGTTTGGCTAAAGATCGCCCTTATGATATACATTAGAAATATACTATAAAGGATTATAAAATGTCTTCTAGAAATCAGTTTGATCCTGTCTATACTTTGCTACAACATTGAACCAGCAGTAAGGATCAGCTGTGGAGGCATCAGCAAAATGACAGACAGGCAGAAATCTGCGTCTAGTGGGCTTTGTGGTGATGGGTTGGCAGTTGGACCAGATGATCTTAGTGGTCTTTTCCAACCTTAATGATTCTATGATCTTTAGCTAGGATGACTTTCCCCTACCCACCTCCTCTCCCTCACTATTACACAACCCATAACACCTGGATCTGAGATTTGCAGTTTAACTTTCGCTTTTGCTCTCAGCTAAAAAGCTGAAAGGCCTCAGTTTGAGAAATCAAAATGATCATAGAATCACTGAATCATTAAGTTTGGAAAAGACCACTGAGATCACCTCGTCCAACCATTAACCTGCAGCCCATGCACACAGGGTCTAGTTTATTGTTGGAAACCAAATGGGTGCCCAAGATAAACCTTCTCAAAGGAATGTCCCTCTCTGATCCTGCTCTTCTACCAGTGGCATGCTAATAAAATAAACTCAGCTGCACACAGGTCATGCGCAGAGAGCCTGGCTCCTGGACATGGAATTCCTGGTCCTCGCCAACTTTCCCCTAAAGCTTCGTTATTCCAATAAATCACAGAGCTGAGTTATGGGGCTCTGTTTGGTGGGGACTGCTTTTAATTGCAGTTTTAGGAACTGTGGGAAAGCAGAATTAATGCCATATGTTTTTTAGGCTTTCGGACCAGTCGTGGGGTCTCGCTTTCAGTTTTGGCTGGGATTCAAACATCACAGCGAATTTTCAGGTTCCTCTGTCAATGTACAGCACGAGGGGGAAGGGGAGGAGGGACTATGGTGGCGAGAGTGCTACAGGGTGAGGGAGAGTGCTGTGATGGTGAGATAGAGTGCTCTAGGTAAAAATCCATCTTGTGCTGCTGTGTCAGGGCTTTTTCCTGGGCAGTGGTTTATCCACACTGCTCCTTTCACTAATTTGCTTTCCCCACAGTGTTTTCCATGATGTGGTGCCTTCTTCACTTTTCTCCCCACTGCTTTATGCTGTACTGCAGACGTGAGTTTGCAAAGGATGGGCTTGGAGGAAGTTCAAGGTAGGGCTTTTATCCTGTAAGACTGATATCGATGAGCCCAGGATTGCCCCTTAAAAGAACAGGCAGATACCAAAAGAGAACCAGGCTCCCTTTTGCTGTTTGAAGCCTTCTGGACCCAGCTACCATGATCCTGGAGACTGTATCTCCAGGCGGCTCCAGACTGGTTCCTTCTGGAGATCAAGAACTGAGACCTCAAGTCTGCTCAATTGCATAAAGTACAAATTTCCCCTAAGCTTTGCAAGGAAAAGGTGGAGTCATGGTATTGTAGGGTTACTTGTGTATGCAACTATGAATGTTTGGTGATTGAGATACAGAGAAAATCAAGCAAACATAGCCACAAAGGAAAGCCTTCTGTGTCCTGGTTCATGTCAGGAAAAAGAAACTAGAGATTTTTATAAGCTCTGTGCACCATGGGAACAAGTTGAGGGGGCTGAACTGTGAGCAAGGATCCAGCTGAGCATGGAGAACCAACACAAAGGCAACTTCATTTTCCCCCATTGTTGAGAGGTATAAATAGACTGACTCTGTCATGCTGGGACACCATCATAAATGGCACATTGTCCTTCTTGTCTCCAAACTGAGTTACTTTTGAGTTGGAAATATCTTGAAAACAGCATACAATATCATAGTCAGCAGTGGTGAGGTAGGACATGACTGTCATCAAGGAGGGGACACATGCAGCTCATGTGTCTTCATGACTATCATTTGGAACGTGACTAATAATGACAAGTACTCACCAATGGTAAATAACAAAAGGATGACTCCGGCCAAGCCAGAGGTAATAATTAGTTAGCTCATTTTCTGAGAGGAAGACTGCTGACTCAACTCTGATTGGGGGCAAAAGGCATGTGTAACATCTCACAGTAGATAGATGGAGTTTCCCATCTTTTTGTCTCTCCTGGATGTTGCTGTCATTGTCACCAAAAGAGCTCACTCTGAAATTTATCCAGCAACCATAAAGCACCTGCACGTAATAAGAGAAGGGCTGTGATGTGCATTAAAAAAAAAAGGTCTAGGGAGTTGTTTCTGTCATCTCTGAGCAACTGTAAATACCTGATGACTTCTAAATCTTGATAATTGTTGAATGTGACTTTATTTTGCAGCAAAACACAAAATACACATCTCAGAGGGATTCATTTTTTTTCTGAGAAAAATCATTCTTCATCTTTAAATTCATTCAGAGCAATATATCAATTTTCATTAGATTTTTGCGTTGTAACAATTAAACAAATTGCTTTTCATCTATTTCACTTAAGCACTGTTAAAATGTTTTGATGACACAGAAGGACATTATTTCAACTTGTTTTGATTTGTTTTGTACTGTATTGCAATATTAATTGAAACATTTTCAATCTGTGCTATATTTTATTGTGTAGGGATTTAAGATGCGCATGCCTTTGTTATGCTTGGTTTTGACTTTATCAAAGTGAAATGTTTCTGTGGTGTCAGATGAAATGGCTTTTACGTTCTTGCTCCATCAAACGTTTTAAAATTTTATGGTTTTGTTCAGATTCAGAATGATAAATAGGAAGCAAATGTGGACATTTCCCAGAGGACAAAAATTTTAAATTCCAGCCAACTCTCCCTTTGTGTTTGAAAGGAATACATGTTTTCTGGGCATTAAATCTGCAACTTTGGAGAGCTACTCCATCTGTCATCTCTACCACAGCCTTCCTATGTGACCCTGGGCAAGTCACTTAGGACTTGACGTGAAGAAAGAGGCTGGAAAAGCTATCCTCCATCACCAGAGTACGTGCATTTACTTCATACCAAGGATGAATTCTCTACACTAGGTGTCCTCACCCAGGCCAGTCACCCTGAAGTCATTTTAAGGGGCCTTCATCTCACCCTAACTGAAACATCAGATGTGGTCAGATGAACTTTAGTTTATTCTGGTTGTAAAAGTTGCTCAAGGAGAGTGCCTCAGCTGAAGATGTCCTATTTTCCCATGATAAATCTCCTTCCAGTGTGTGGTACAGTGGAATTTGGTCCAGCCTGAGAAGAGCATATACACATGCACAAAGGCCTCTGTGGGGTGGAAGGGACTCCAGCCTGGCTGCCCACCCAGACTCTCAGACAGTCAGGGCTTAAAGCAAAGGACCACATCCATCATTTGCTCTGGACATAGTATCCAGCTCTACCAGTGGGAAGATATTTTAAATTTGCACCAGAAGTTCATTCCCCAGTCACTTCCCCACCCAAAAAGAAAAAAACCTTGCTCTGACTGACCATTTAATTTGCCACCTGTAAAATCAGGATTATAGAAACAATTCTTGCCTCTATACAGACCTATCAGGAGCAGCCTTTTCTTTGTGTACATTCAGAGTTGATTGCAAGGCACCTCTGGCCTTGTTTAGATCTCATTACAACCAAAACCTGTCATTGGAGTTTCCTGCATCATCTTCTTGATGTAATATCAACATAGAACCATTTAAATGCTTAAAAACGTCTCCCTGGTGAAATGGCTTTTTTTTTTCCCCAACTGATTTGCACTGTGCATCCAATCTGTGTATCTGTGCTGACAGCAGCAAGTCCCTTGATCTTTCAGGCTTGAGTACAACTATTGAAGACCTCTTCCCCTGACACTTGGGATAAAACTCCCACCTTTCTCACTGGGCACAAGGATCTAGCCAGGAAAATCCCTACCACGTCTCCTGGAGGCTGTCCCATCCATCATGCAGCAGGCTGGGAAACTGAGGATGAGGCAAGGGCAGGAAGGGACAGCCAGGACCACAGCTGGTGGTTTCTCACTTGCTACCTGCCCTCCTGGGGCCTCTCTCTGAAGTGGGGGAAATGAGGAAGAGCCGTCAAAGGCAAACAACACAGCAGTTTCAGTTGTGTGTTTCAGTTCATCTCGAAGACATCTCTGCTTTGTTTTTGTAGTGCCTTTCTCTTACTTTCCTTTACATTTATTTTTCTTTTTCTTTCACTCCAACAGCTTATCAATGGGGGAGCCCACTGGGGGTTCTGCTTCCTCTTCTGCATATCCAGAGTAAGCCTACAGATCACTATATTGAGAAAAGGAGTGACATGGGCTGTGTGTACCGTGGCTTCCAATTGCCCACTTTGCTGATGGTCAAACTGTGATGATGCTGCCAAGTTTGGGGGCTGAACCTCAGATCTCCTGTACATCTCCTGACTTGCTCTTGAAGTCCGTGCTCATGGTTTGTACCCTCTTCTTGGTCTTATTAAATAACAAAACAACAGATAAAAGCTGAAATAAAGATGCAGCTGCTTGGCACTGATACAGGTCTTACCACCAAAAGGATGCGCAGACAGAGGGGGGCAGCATGTGGTTCTCTCTCCTGGCACAGTGGAAGAATAAATGCATCTCAATTGAGTGATTTTGCCACCGGCACATAAAGCTGTTGGACACCTTGTTCTCCTTGTTTTTCAAAGTGATCTGAACAGCTAATCTAGCCTTTACCACCTTCCTGCTTTGGGAACCAGCTCTGGACTGAGAGGTATCTTCTGCTGCTTACAGTAATGCTGGATATTCAGATAGGATATTAGGAAAAAAACTTCTCAAGTTCAAGAAACGTGGAGGTAAGGTACTGAGGTACATGGCTAATAGGCAACATTGGTGGTAAGTGTATGGTTGGACTTGATGATCTCAGAGGTCTTTTCCAACCTTAATGATTCTATGATTCTATGCTTCTAATTTCTACTCCACTGCTGGAGATGCCCTTCCTCATAGTGCTCCATTCACAGGAGCTGCAGCCCCAGGTAAAGACAAATGCAAAACAGAGTATCAAATGTTATTTCCCAGCTGCTTGGTAATGACCAGCCTCCACTCTGCCCCAAGAGCTGTGTGTTCATGGAGGAAAGCTCCCAACAAAAGCCACCTTTGGGTTGATACCCATGTGGTCAAGAAACCAAAGTGCAGACCTCCTCCTGTGTCACTCATGGCCAGAAAGAAAAATGAAAGGAATTGGGGGTAATGTCTCCTTGGGCAATGTTTCCACAGCAGCCAGCCTGGTCAAGAAAGAAAATGAGAAATTTGTCACCAAATTAACACTCAGCCCTTCCTGATGCTCATGTGTTTGAGTTTAAGTGCTCCCCCACATTCCACGCCCTCAGAAAAACCTTATTAACATCCTAAGGGACGTTAATTACCTTTGGAAGTCTGGCTTTAATTATCTGTAGAGGATTTTAGAAGGACAATCCATGAACAATTTAGCTCCTTTTTCTGAAAGATGGGCCTTACCCATCTTCACTTCAAACAGAACTCAACTGTGTAAGTCCAGAACTGTGTGTGTACGTTAATTTTGAAGGAAAAATGACAAAGATTCATCAATAATTAACTTCCACCAACAGAACAGAACTCTGTATTTCAGAATGTGCAACACTTTCACTGACAGGACAAATGGTGAGAAAAGCAGATGTGTTTATTTTGGTGCAAAATTTACATGCACAAAGGCCTCCAGAGCATTTTTGGTGTGACTTTTAGAAGAAACAGTTTAATCTCTGGTCTTCCATTTCCTCTTCTTTAAAACATGGGTGATGCTATTTATGCATTTCTTAGCTTAAGTGCCCCCAACAGGTGCACCAAACCAGCACGCTCCGCAGCCCTGGCCGTTAGTGGGAAGGGGACCAGCATCTTTCTAGGGGCATCAATGCCTTCATAGGTTTGGCTCGCTGCATGTAGATACAGTAGCTTCTTATTGAACCATATTAATAAGCTATGGAAAGAAACTTGCACCTGCATAAGCTACCTTATTTCCAAGCAAATCAACCAGGGCCTTTTTAATACACAATGCTTGCCTTCGTATTTAAGGTGTATGCGACAGGCCTGAGATAAAATCATGGACATTGGTCCCTTAGCCATCAATCCCAGCTGACCTCTAAAAATGTCTTCAGACCTCTACAAACCAGCCACAGCAGTGGTTACTTGGATTTTCTGCCTCCTTCATGATGTTGGAAGAATTACTAATTGCAAATGCGGAGTTAAAATCTGGGTGGACAGCATCTACTTTCTGCACCTTCCTTGCTGTGAAAAGAGAGGAAACATCGGAAGAGAAAGCTAAAATAGCACAGCAGAAACTGAGAGGAAACCACCTTCCTCAGCTTACAGGAAACCAGAATCAAACAAGGGTTAAATGGGCAGCGCCAGCACCAACTGCAAGTGGGAGGCTTGGGCTTTATTTTATTGTTGCCATTAATTTCCTTCCTTTTACTCTCAGTAGATGAGCACAAAGAATTATTTACACTAGGCACAGCTGGGCCCCTCTGAAGTATACCCTAAGAAACATCAAATGTAGAAAAAAGCAGCTGAAGGAACATGGATGATTTCTGGAACCAAGTTCACCAAGGTCTAGTGCCATTTTTTTACTTTGGAGCACAAAATGAAGATACCAGTTCCTTAAATCCTTGCCAGTGCCAGGAGAGACAGACCACTCTCACTTGAAGGGGCATGAGATGCTACTGACATGCCAGCTCATCTTTACAAATGGTTTAATTGCAGGAATGAGTAAGAGAGCCTCTGTTTAAGTTGTTATCAGTAGTTTCCAGAGTGAACAAATTGGAGCATTGCTGTATGTCACCCGCCCAGAAGAAGGCTTCATGCCCATTCTCATTTTTGACTCTCAAAGGCATTTTTTCACTCAACTGCAGACACAGGGGGATGGAGGAGAGGCTGCGTGACTGACTGAACCACTCCCTTTCTTTACACGTTTCCTTTCCTCCTGCTATTTGTCTGTCTTCGCTAATTGGATTACTGAAGCCAGAGCCCTTTGTGCAGCTCCAGGGAGGGTTAGGAGCCAGCCTCAAGCACAGGCACTGGGAGGAAGGGATGAGCTCCCTCATTCACCTCCAGCTCCCTCCCTCCCCTGCTCCCTGGGACCTTGTTTATCTGAACGCCAGCTGAGTTTCCCAGGGAAACCCAGCACAAGGCATCTGCCAGACATTCCCTATTTTGTTCAGCTGAGCAGCGTGGATTGCTGCTGGACCCATTTTTGCAGAAAACCCAGTAAATTCCTCAGGGCTCGTGTCGCCCCTGATGCCTATGGGAGAGAGCTTGAAGAGAGGCTGGGAGCCTCAGCAGGAGCCAAGGCGTTTCAGACTCCTGGCACATCCATAAGTCAACGCCTCATTGCTACATGGCTTCCCTCCCACCCAGGTTTGTGCACAGCCGGCCAGAGGCTTTATTTATGGGCTGGGATACTCAGCAGCGAAATGGTTAGAGCTCTTGGCATCGGGGGTCATAATTACCCTTCCAAGTTAACACCCATTGAGATGAATGGGAGCACACCCTTTTCTGCGGGTGTTATTGTTGCAGTCTGCCTGGCTGCAGACTCAAAGGCAAGAGTTTACCTTGGTTTGCAACCAGAAAGGCAAGAAACCACCTCTCTCCCTCCCTCCCTCCTTTTTTTTTTTTTTTTCTTAATAAAAGGAAGAGGAAAGTTTTGCTTTTGCAGATTTGCGGGGTGGGGAGTGGTGAAGCAATATAGTTTGGACCTGATGCTGCATACACCTACAATGTCCTCTCAGTTTAGATTGAGAAGGGATAGGTGTTAATACAGGTAGAAGAGAGAAGCTGTGGACCCCACGGTGGAGGAGCAACTGACCTCACAATGGAGGAGATGATGAGGTCACCTATATTCCAGAATATAGCTTGAGGTGCACATTTAGCAGCAGATTAAGAGCAGACTTTGCCCACAGGGGTCCCTGCAGACATTCATAGTCAGGCTGGACGGGGCTCTGAGCAATGGCTCAAGCTGTAGACGTCCCTATTCATTGCAGGGGAGCTGGACCAGATGACTTTAAAGATCCCTTCCAACTCAAGCAATTCTATGACTATGATTCTATGACATGTAACACCCCCAGCTTTGCTTACACTATCACTGCCATATCTGTAACCCGAGGTATCCAACAAAAAGCAGGCAAAAAAACCCCTAATTGCTCAGTTTCCTGCATCTACTTTCCCTCTAGGTTGCAAAGAAGAGTTTCAAATACCCTTTTGCCAGGGGGTATTTGGAGGAAAAATTATGTTGAATGAGGGCTTGGGGCTGTTTTCACCCCTGTAGTGAAATAAGTGCCAGGTACAAGCTGCATGGGTGAGTAGTGCTGAGGGCTCAGGTGCATGGGTTTTTCATCCCTCTGAGATTCTCTGTGCTTGTTTGTGTAGCTAAGGCCTCCTGTGGATAGCTGGAGGATGCTCCTCATGCGTGCTGCAGAGGGACACACATGTATGCACAAACACAAGCGCAGCTGGACAGATAACCCCAGGGAAATCATGTCCTGTAATTTCTCCTTCAGCTCCTGATGGCAGCACGTTCATCTGGATCCACACATTCCTGACTACTGCCTACACCCTGCGGACCACACCTCAAGCTCAGCTGCCACGTGGGTCCAACCAGGGAAAAATCACAAGTGGTGCCCTGCAGGGGTCCATCCTGGGACCAGTACTCTTCATTATCTTTATCAGTAGTGTAGATGATGGGATTGAGTGTACCCTCAGCAGTTTGCTGACGACACCAAGCTGAGCAGTGGAGCTGACATAACAGAAGGAATGGATGGCATCCAGGGGGACTGGCACAGGCTCAAAAAGTGGGCTCATGAGAACCTATTGAGATTTAACAAGGCCAAGGGCAAGATGCTGTACTTGAACTGGGGCAACCCCAGATATGAGTACAGACTGGGAGAAGAACTCACTGAGAGCAGCCCTGTGGGACTTTGGGTCCCTATGGACAAAAGGCTGCACACAACCCAGCAGTGTGTGTGCCTGCAGCATCCTGGGCTGCATCAACAGAGGGGCAGTAGTGGGGAGGGGTCTGTCCTCCTCTGCTCTGCCCTCGTGGGACCCCGCATGGAGTGCTGTGTCCAGGCTTGGGCCTCCAGCACAGGAAGGATGGGCAGGGTGAGCTGGCGGATGGCAACCCTGCCCACATCAGGGACACTGGAACTATGTGATCTGTAACACGTCTTCCAACCCAAGCCATTCTATGATCACGATTTCTGCAGAAAGGAGACTACAGCCTCACAGGCACTGTGTGTCAGCACCTAAGCAGCCCAAGGAGCCCGGGAGCAGGGTGAAATCACGTGATCTTCTGTAAAACCTTTAGGAAGTGAATGTGAACTGGTTCTGTGAGTGAGCATAATGCAGATGAGTAGTACAAAAGGCAAGGGAAGCTTGACAGCATGAAATCCACTCCTAAGCAAATCCTAATGTAAACAGGCTGCTCACAGCACTGCACCGCAGTGACTCTGCATTTCAGAGTGGCAGTGGATGAAATATAATGAAAGCCCTCTTCCCACTCCATTGCGCTAAAATAAAGATGTTCATGCCAGCCAGAGAAATATGTGTGTCTGGAACCAGAGATGCAAATGAAAACCCTCCTGGCCAATCCTTGTGTTCTGCTGTGTGCAGCAATGCCTCTGCTGCGTGCTGTTAGTTTTTCCTGGTTCAGCTGGGAGTCAGGCAGCTCATGTAGAAGCAAAAGGCAATGCTCTGCTCCAACACAAAATGCTGTTGGAGCTGTCTTATGCACAGCCAGGTGCAAGTAGAGTCAGAGAATCTTAGAATCACAGAACCATTTGAGTTGGAAAGGATCCTTAAAGGCCATCTAGTCTATCCCCCCTGCAATGAGCAGGGACACCCACAGTTTCATCAGGTACTCAAAGCCCCATCCAGCCTGACTTTGGGTGTTTCCAGGGATGGGGCATCCACATCTGCCACCTCTCTGGGCAACCTGTGCCAGTGCTTCACCACTGTTATTGTAAAAAACTTCTTATATCCAGTTTAAATCTCCCCTCTTTTAGTCTGAAACCATTTGCCTTTGTCCTATCACAACAGACCCTGCTAAAGAGTCTGTCCGCTTCGTTCTTACAGCTTCTTTCAATGCTTAAGGCCACTCTCAGGTCTCCCCAAAGTTTTCCCCTCTCCAGGCTGCACAGCTCCAGCTCTCTCAGTCTGTCCTCACAGGGAGGTGTCCCATCCCTTGAATCATTTTTATGCCCTCCTCTGGATGTGCTCCAACAGGTCTATGTCACTGCAGCACTGAAGTTTCCACAGTTGGATGCAGTGCTCCAGGTGAGCTCTCACAGCACCGAGCAGAGGGGCAGGAACCCCTCCCTCACCCTTCTGGCCATGCTGCTTTGGATGCATCCAAAACCACTGCCCCACGGACCTCTGCAGACATGGGCTGCATTAGCACAAGGCACAGAACAGAGCTCAGAATGCTGTTTTCTCATCTGCACGGTGGTTTAAAAGGATCCTGTTGAGGATGCAAAGCAGCACGCAGCCACGCATCCCCAGGCCAACACTGTGTAGCAGAACTGCTTGCTGCTCTGCTAATATTGGGAGGCAATAACTCAGAGTCCAGCGATCACCTTTCTTGCTTAACGGGACTTCCTTCTTGCTCCCATCTGCGGTACTCATACTCGGCTGTCAGCTGTGTAAATTTGCTGAAAAGCAGAACTGCTCAAATAACTGATAGGGGTGAAGGGTGGCCAGACCGGAAAAAATAAATGTATTTGCAGTAGGGTAACCAGAAACGAATATTTTCCAGTTAGGAGGGGGTGGGAGGGATCAGTATTTTAACAAAATAGCAGTTGCAAGCTGAGCATGCGCTTTGTTTGACCACAGCGATCTGTTAAGTGCTTTTCATAAATTACTCGGGTAATTTGTTAATATGAGAGAAGCTTCAAAGAGATGCGAAATATTTCTACTAAAAAAAAAAAAAAAAAAACTTTTTTTCACTGAAGCACCATTTCCTGAAATTGCTTTCAGTTGGTGAAACACTGCACTCCAGCCCATCTGTGTATTTGGGAGAAAAAAAAAAAGAAAAGAAATTTCCTCCTTCCACTTCACAACTCCTCAGGCTGGCAACTTAACCGTATCCTCACCCGTTTCATCCCCCTTCCCTCGCTTCCTCCTTTTCTCCTGTAACAAATATGAATTTCCTGTCCTTTATTTCACCGTGTCTGACCCGTTATCTGATCCGTGCTCTCTCTGTCCTGACCTCTCCTTCCTCCAGCTGACCTTCCCCAGCATACTGCCAATATCCATTTACCCCCTCCTGCCCAATTCCACCTCTTCCTGTGTTCTTTCCCATAGCCAGGATTCGAGGAGAAGCCCTTGACAGAGCTGTAGAAATAAGAGCAGGGAATAAGGGCTGAGTCCACAGCACAGGGAACCAAGCCCTAATACGGTACACCCCAGGTGACACGCTTTGATAAGCTGAAGGAAAACTCTGCATCCCACAGCCTTCAATTGTGGGTCACTCACACCCAAGGACATGCCCTAAAATGACTGAGATCCTTCTCCTCACCCATCCTTTCAAGAACCCATCTTGTCACCTCTCTTCCAGGTTTGGGGATGGGCACAGGACACTGGGACTCTGCCTTATGCATCCCTCCCCACCCAACGGAGAAATCATTTGGTCTTTGCAAGCTTCCAGAGCTGGTCTGCATAGCAAATATCTCAGGATGGCCCAGAGCTAGCACTGCATTGTAATGGAGATGTGGCATTCTCATGGGCTGTATCTGATCACAACCTGCAGGCTGGGGTTGCTAACACAAACCACTGCTTCTTGGAGGGTGACTGCAAGCAACCAAGGCACAAGTAATGGATCTCCATATTCCTTTTGCCCCAAAGCTGCTTTGTTCACAGCTTGCTGTCACTCTTGTTGCTGCAAAAGAGTAAAGCAGTAGGACATCTACCTTTCCTCAAGCGTAGGGTAGGGATTTAACGCTCACCCCTCAGCAATTGTATTTGGAACCTATGGGAGTCAGTTACTCAAAGTTTTTACTCCCATGTTTCTCAATCCTACTAGATGCTAAGCCCAGGCCATATAGGAAACAGCCCAGGCCGACCATCCAGCCCTGCAGATGTGTGGCAGAGCACGAGGTTCCTGCAGTGCCAGGGATGGTGCAGCCCTGGGGTGTCCTCTCACATGGGTACACTGGGCTGGAGCATGGCTCTGGGTAAGCACCACGATACCCATGAGGAACCCATGGGTGTCATGGGGGAAATGCTGGTCACTGAGAAGAGTTCCAACTTTGTCTGCATTTTTCATTGAAGAATTCCCCTTTTCAGAGAAGGGCCATGTGCCAGCTTGTTATGGACAGAAGTATCTATCTACACATAAACATGTATACACACAATTATACAAAATGCAAACTACATCCCTGTGTTTGTGGATATTTACACACACATATTTGAGTTTGAGGCATTCAGTGTCTATCTGTTCTTCAGTCACAAGTTTTTCCAAATTGAAATGAATTTCTGCATAGAAAAAAAAAAAAGAGCATTTCAAAATCCCTTTGCTGGAAACCCAGTCTTTAGAAGACACTGATTTTAAAACAAAATTTCCAGCTGCTGATGTTGATCAATGTTGGCATCCAGAGGCATAACTGTGGTAGAGGAGTTATCAGCTCACAGCGCTGCCAGAGGCTTTGCTGTTCATTCTCAATCCTGCTGCCAGATTCATTCCCAGACCCCCTTGTGGATCTGCCTGCTGCCTTCCTGCCCCACAGATGGGTCTCTGATGCAGAGGCATCAGTCTAAATCCCAAGTTCCGTTTTCCCAAGGTGACACAGATGCTGGATTGTGTGAGTGTACATGGTTTGCAAGAGCTCAAAGCAGTCACTTTTCACTGCAGCGTATGGAAAAGATGCAGTAAAAGCAATACAGTGTCTTCATGTACTTCCCAGTTTTTCTTATATTCTATGGACCTTTTCATATATCCCCAAAACGCCCTATGCCTTTCTCCTCCCACGCAGGGTTTTTCTTTTAAACCATTCAGTTCTCCCTCCTCTTCTAAGGAAGCTCTTTTTTTCCCTGCACGGGTTCTTCCATTTAAAGGATGTTTGTGTTACAAAAATCCTGCCTCTTTGTTCTTTCTTCTACACAAGTTTCCTTTCAAGTGGCTGGAGAGACCTTGGTTTCTCTGAGTGCCAGAACCCTTTGTCAGGTTGGCTCTCTGATCAGGCTCTTCCATGGAGCTGAATTCCTTGCCAAGCTTTCCCACATTTAGCCAACAACCCCTTTGAGCTGAGTCTTGAAAAACTGGCTCGTCCTCAGCAGTAGCTATCTCTTTGTCCAACAGAGCTCCATTTGACTGGGTAATCATCAAAGTTTAATGCACCTCCTTTGTGAGCCTTATTTCAGGTGGAAGGAGGTTTTTTGTTTTGTTCTGTTTTGTTTTTCTCCTGTGGGTTTTGGCTCAAAAATATGTAGGCAAGAAGGGAAAGCAAAATGCCTCGTACCCAAAGCAGAATTTACTACTTTATACCTACCTAAGATGTTCCAGAAAAATCACACCTATAATTCAGACGGGGTACAAGGAAGGAGATGGAGGCTGGGTTAGCACCCCTGCCCTTAGGTAGCTGCTTAAGGATGAGACATGGAGAGAAGCGGCAGCAAATCATTGATTGAGGGTTGAGAATGTCCTTGGATTGTTTGGCGCCTGAAAGCTTCCAGCCACATCTTCACCCTTTGCTCACCTCCCTCCAGCTCAGCTCTCAGGTACTGCGGTTGTGCTCGATTTCTGACCCTTACAGGAGCAGAAGAGTGGTAATTACAAGACTGTGACCAGAAAGAAGGAGTTTTTCAGCTCCGTGTTTACCTACCTTGGAATAAGCTCAACCAACCCTTCTCCCAGAGGTCCACAAACCTAAGAAAAATGACGTCAATCAAACACTGCTTGCCTTTTTGACTAGTTGGTGGCTCTGACATGTCTGCAGGAAAGGAGCCGGCTCTGATAATTAGAGGAGGGGAAGAAAAAGGGATAATTAGAGGAGGGGAAGCCACTGTGTTGCACAAATTCTCAATTACTTCAGGCTTGACCTCTGCAGAGGTGTAGGTGGAACAGAGGCAGATTCACTATCCAAGTCTCTCTCTATCCTCCCCGTTAGGGAGGGGGCAAGAGATTGATAGCCATGCTGTCAGGATAAGTTATTTGCAAGAAAATCATATCAGCTTTTTTTCTTTCATTTCTTTCTTTCTGGGTTAAAAATTGCTGCAAAATCAGCTAATGTAAATCACCAGCGGCTGCAGGAGATTCAAAGCTGTGGGCATATTAGTGTGCTGCTGTAAACTCAGGCAGGCACATAGAAAAGATGGTCACTACCTGAGTAATGAAATTAAAAATGAGCAAATAGCCAAGAGGTTGCATTATTGGTGCAAAATAATTGCTAGTGGTGACAGCAAGATGACAGGGCCTGCATAGGTTCATCAAAAGGGTTATAAGAGCATATATGGCCTGGCTTGGCTGAAGCCTTTCTTTGGACAGCTGGAGAAAGAGCCCACCTGCTATTTAGGTGCCCAGTTGAACTCAGTAAATATGAGGAACCTAAATGTTGTAAAGAGATCTGCAAGCCACAAACCATGCACTCAGCAGGCATCAGAGAATATGGAACATGGCATGGAGATGGCCTTCATCTGGCAGCTTTCCTTCAGCATTTCCAAAGTTCCTCTAACCACATCCCCTCTGGACTTTGCCAGAACCTAAGGTGGAGATCACAGCAACACTGTGGCTTGAGCTTCCCAAAAGGACCCACTCTCACCATGGGTTCTAGAGGGGTGAGGACCATCTCACAAGGGCTCAGATCAAGGTGGATCTCCAGAGCTGAGTTGTGAATGGATATCTTATTGTTAAGCTTGCAGCAGGAGAAGGCTGCCTGGGTTACTGGGTTACCAAAAGGGGTATCTAAACTTGAATTCTTGGCCAAGCATCTTGAAGACTAGGTAAGAGTGGGAGTTAAATTAAAAAACTGTAACTGTGATAGGAAATCCACAACAAGATGTTGAATTCTTGGAAATAAAGCCTTGAAAACAGGTATTATATCCTTGTTTTGTTTTTGTGCTTATTGGGAAGAAAATAGCAACAACAGGTCCTCTTTCTGCAAATGGTTTGGGTTGGTTTGGCAGCTGGGAAAGGATGTCTTTAGCAGAGCAGAAGCAAGTTGTGATGTTGGTGTAACAAATGCATTCCAAAGTATGTCTGAAAAAAAAAAAGACAAAGAGGAAGAGAGAATCTGGCTGCGTTTTTAGAGGCTGCAATTTTCACCTGGTGAAAATACTCTGAGAAATCACTTTGATGGGTGAAATGGCTGAAGAGTTTAACCCCCCACCACCAATGAATTCTACTATTTGTGGCCTTCACATGCTCAGCTCCCAGTTTGGTATTCAGGCTGTCCCTAGGATCCTTCATACAGAGTGTTTTGGGTGCAGGACATCACTTTGTTCCCTGGCCCATCCTAAGATATGAAGGTGCTGATTTAACCTCTTGCTTGAGAGATCAGCTTGACCACTGCAATAGCTTTCTCCATCTCCTACTGCTGAATGGAGGCTCATCTAGATCACAGAATCATAGATTATTTAAAGGTTAGAAAGACCACTAGCATTGTCTAGACCAACCGTTGGCCTATGCCTGTAACTGCTCTAGACCATGGCCCTCAGAGCAACACCTGTCCTTTTCTTGATCACCTCCATAGATGGTGACTTCACCACCTCCCTGAGAAGCTTGTGCCAATATCTCACCGAGTTAGATCCGATAAACCTGCTTTGCAAACCTTATACCAAGCATAATTATCATCCCCTCCTTCACTGACATTTGAAGGTAAAGAAAATGTCTTTGTAAACAAAACTGTTTTCTCAACAATACAAATATTTTAACACTGCACTTTAGTGACACTGTGGACAAATTAGGGTCACACTCCCTCCTAAGAAAGGGGCCTTTAAGTTAGAGCCACCATCTTAAAGCTCTCCTGTGCTCTGTACTTGACTCCTAGTCATATTAAAGAAGCTTAGCACAACTTTTGGAGGTGTCAGGAGGAAAAAGCTGAGCACTGTTTTTATCTGATTATTGTCCAAACAAAGCCAACATGACAGGCTTCAGTAAATTAAACGCAGTATTAAAACCAGTTTGGCTGCTTTATTGCCACCACCTGAGTGAATGAAGCACCTGGATGGAGAAGGCAGGTCCCAACAGACCGGAGTTAGACATTTGGCACTGATACCAAGGGCATCTCTCAGTAGCAGCGTGGTTAATACTCACTGGCATTTCAAGACAAAGAATCTTAATCATTGAAAACCAGTCAGCAATGCCTGATTCAATGAATGCACCAAGAGAAAGTAACGTCGCTATTTCTGACTCTGAGGCAAATAGCACTTAGTGCTCAGCTAATTACTCTGAGAAAGCAAGAGGGTGTCTGGAGCTGCAGATTTTGCACAGTTTCTATTAATATCCCTCAGGGCTTCCATCTCTGCATTTTCTTGGGATAACACTGATCTCTCCTTTGGCTGGGACCACTCAGCTTTGTGCGTTCACTCACTCCCAACCACTTAACCAAGCAGTTAGCTAATCGCTCGCCTTATCAGAACCCTTCAGATAAAGCTGTCTTGCAATAGCGGGAGGGCCGGTGCCTGGTTCCCTGCCCCTGAGACAGGAGGCCGGAGCCTCCCCACAGATGTCTTGGGCTCGTAGAAGGGTCAAGTCCTCTCCAGCCTAGCTTGGCCTTTGGTTTAAACAAACAGTGGTACTGGAGGGATCATAGTGCAGGCAGGTGCCCTCTTTGGCCTTGCAGGAAGGAGATAACTGCAGGGCTTGACAAAGGGTTGGAGGAGTGTGGGCTTCACTGAGAGGACAAGATAACAGCTCTAAGGGTGTGGGGGAGGGAGGCCTGGCTTTCTTGGCAAGCTCTGAGTTCATCCCTGATGGTTTAATAAAGGGCAGAAGGCACTGGTGGGTCACTGTGCTGAGGTGCAGCTGCTCCAGCCCTGGGAAGGCCATATTGGGCCACCCCAAATAGTCCACCACCACAACATTGCAGCTAGGCTGTGGCCCTGCTTTGACCCCTTAGTGTAGCACAGGATGGGTGATCCAAGCTGCTCGCCCAGGGGGAAAAGATGCAGCAAACAAGGGGCTGAGATGTATTTTAGAAACCAAAGGCAACATTCGTTACTCCATGCGCTTGAAGCAGCCTTTTCTTATATGCACACAGCCTTGACTGGAGGTGGGAATTCAGACAGAGTGAATGCGTCCTGGGTTAAATAGCTCATCTGGCCCTGCCTTGAATTTAAGGGGATTAAAGTGAATCAAAGGCTGAGCAGCTGGGAGTTTTAAAAGTTTTTTGTTCCTCCAAATTACATGAAATCTGGAAGATTTCAGGCATTAAATAAAAAAAAACACATTAACCCTGATAACTTTGTTATTGTCGTAAGGGGCTTGTTTTTACTCTCTCTTGCATGACCCAAAGCTTAAAGTCAACAGAGACAGGTCTGTTGACTCCACTGCACTTTATTAGCCTGATAGCAGAGCTCGTGACCATTCTGCATGGAGTGACTGTAGAAAACTTGAGATAGAGGTAGAAACAATAACGAAAAAAGACAAGTAAATACATGTTAAAATGTGCAAATATGTATTTGTTCGTGAATATTCCTGGTAGTCCTTCTTCTCTTGCAGTCACAGCACCTTATTTTTTTTTTTAATTTTTTCTTCCCACTGCTGCTTGAGTGGTTAAAAAGAATAACTCCCTAATGAGAACTGGGGGAAGAGGGTACAAGTTTCACAAGTTTCACTGGCAAAAAGGTGCTGTCCTATCCTCTAGAAAGAGAGAAAGGAAAAAGCAGTAACTATAATCCCCTAATCTCTTATAGTCACTAGTTGGCTAGTATTTTCTCTAAACCAGTGACAGTCACAAAGCTCAGTTCAAAACTTCATTCTTCTGCCAAAGGAAAGAAAAAGCAAAACATTGTGTTAGTGTAAACGAAGGAGTTGCAGTCAATAAAAGTCTGTTTTGGGGATGGTTGGCGTGGAGGCTACAGGCGACAGCTGGTGGGTGTCTGATGGGGCTGCCTTTTCTAGCTGCCATCTGGACTTTACATTGGACATGCAAGAATAAGCTACTTACACCTTAATAAGGAAAAAGCCTGCAAAAATTGAAGGGGTGGGGGGGGTTGGGGTGCTTTGGCTGTGAGAGCTCTTTGCAAATAAACAGAAGTGCAAGTTTGGTCATCCTTGCTCTGCTTGGACTAAGACAGGGGCCGGAGCTGGAAACTGAAAGCTCCTAGATATTTAGACATTACGTCCCTGATGTATCAGTGTGCACAAAATTAAAATAAATGAAGAAATAGGTTATTTGTGTTTTAATCACAGCAGAATCAGGAATAGCAACTCAGCAGGGCTTGGTTCTTCCACCCAGGCAAACCAAAAGACCTTGGCTCACACGGACAGGAATGTGGCCAAGGCTACAAAGTAAGAAAGAAATAATACAGAAGAGAAATGCAAGGCCAATGCATGCTCCGTGCAGGTGTGAGTGTGGTCTGCCACCAGCACACCACAGAGGTGCCCCACTGTGCTCCCTTTGTCAGTAGGGCTGCATTGCTCTCTATGAGATTTTCCCCCTCATTTTAGAAAGAGCAGTTTCACTGGGCCTGCATTTTCCCCATGGCCACTTGGCACTTGAAAAATAATGTGGCATACTTGGGTATTAAACTCCCTTTAATAGCAGTTCCCATGCAGAAGGGATTCAGGTGGCCTTCAGGGCCTGTTGACTCAATCTTTTGCTTCACCTTAGCATAAGGACAGCAGACAGGGAGAAGTTATGACTGCAACAACACTGTGAGCTGTCAGCCTAAAACAAGAGGTTTTGGCAAAGCAGCATTGCCTGATCTGGTTGCAGATGTTCTGCAATGCTCCTCTGCTGCACCAGCCATGCAGCAGCTGGACAGCCTGGTCCTCCTGCGCTGGCATTGGTTCCCAAATTGGCAGCAGGTTGGGTCTGGCCCTTATCACGGGGGAACTGCTTTTCTGCCTACAGAGGTGGAAGCTGCCGTGGTCATCCCCTCAAAGGCTCAGCCCTCCCAGCCTTCGTTTACACCTGAGGATCCCAGCTCTGTTCTTTCTCCTCCTTGCAGCCAGCCAAGAGGAAGCAAAGCCCTCTGTGTGCTGGCACAGCCTCTAGCTGCTGTTGCCCATTGCTGTGGGAATCCCCATCCCAGGAATTGTAGGTGGTTTCCAGACCGTGGAGCGTGGCCTTGCTGGGGGCTTAGAGGCACATGATGCCTCTCCTTCCAGCTCCTTCAGCCCATCCTGCTCTCATTTCATAGAATCACAGAACCATTACAGTTGGAAAATACCACTAAGATCATCTAGTCTGACCATTCACCACCACCAATATTGCCCACTATCTCATGTTCCACAGTGCCTCATCTCCATATTCCTTAAACAGCTTCAGCAATGGTGACTCCATCACCTCCCTGGGCAGCCTGTGCCAATGCTTTACCCATTATCTAAAGGCACCGGGCCATAAAACTGCAGTGACCAGAAGATAGCTGGCAACATCAGATGCTACTTAGAAAGCATTTCATTCCCGATTAAAGCCAAAACATGTGCTAAGAGCTATTGAGGGAAAGTGCAGTGCATTTGATTTCCCTCTTTTGCTAACACACTCAGAGGAAGAGGTGACGAGTTTATGGAAATAGCAGCAATTTGCAGTCAAACGCGGTGCATACATGAATAGGAATTGGAAGCAAGGAGCCAAATGAGCAGTTTACAGCACGGATTTCCTCCAGCAACACTGATGGAGCTTATACAAACCAATTATCCCCTCAGTGAAGAGAAACCCCACCCCCATCACCGTATCTTTCTTTTTTTTTTTTTCCAAGAGAGAGGGCTTTCTGTTACTTTTTTTATCACTTTTTTTTTTTCGTTCTCTTCAGTTTTCCTGGGGGAATTTACCCCTAAATATCCTAAAGATCGGGGGAAAGTCTTCCTGTGCTCTCACATGGTTTTACCATGAGGTAGATTTATGAGTGTCAGACGAGCTGCTCCTTATGCCAGTGTCACAGAAATAGGAGTATGTGGGAGGGCTGGAGGCTTCTGCCTGGTGCCAAAGGTTGTGTTAATTAGCAGCTTTTGGAGGTGTGGAGCAGTCCAGGAGCACAAGTTGAAGCTTGTCTAGACACTGGTAAAGGATCTTCCTCATGCCCAGCTGCAAAGGGTCATTTGGACTGGGGAATCAAAGCATAAGGCAAGGCCGGGCTTCTTGAGAGAGCTCCAAAAGATTGCATCAGGCTGAGATTCAGGCATGTGTACCACGTAGCTCTGCCTCAAGTGAACTGAACTCTGAAAACGTCTCCAGCTGCTTCTTGAGCTCAGTTGATGGAAGCTATTGGTAGCTGCTTTGTCTTGTCATGATTTAACAGCTCCAGGCTGCTTCTTACCCCGATGGGTGATGGCTATGTCCACATGACAGACTCAGGGTGGGCTTCTCCACCACTTTCTACCTTGTGTGGTTATTCACATCAGTGCAAAGCAGAAGCAAAGCACTATTAAAAGTAGCAGTGACAACAAGAAGCTTAGATGGATCTCAGAGGCTGGGAGAAAAGTTTTCTTACCTTCCCAGCTTCTCTGTGTGCCTAAGTTAGAAGTTGGTTGGAGTATATGTGGTGTGTGCCCTCTGAGTGGGATGGAGCTCTGCTCACTGCCTGAGCAACCTTGTCTTTTCCTGTAACTTGCGTTCAAGGAAGGCGGTGTTCAGAAGATGGACACTGAATTAACGGAAGGCCAAAAGAGAACCTGTTGAGACCATGACAGTCTTTGGGTGGAAAAGTCACTAGAAAGGAATCAGCAGCAACTCAGAGCTTCAAAAGTAATACCTTTTTAAATTTGATTTTCAAGCGAAATTAAGTAATTCAACATGGAGAGACACTTCTAGAGTCTATTCCCTCTCCTTGGGATGTGCACTGAGACAGTTAAAGAAACTCAGCTGCCAATCTCAAACCTCGCTTCCACAAACCTTTGCAAACGTGGCTTCATAATGTGTAATTTGCTTCAAGCCGCCACCACAGCTTGTCTTGGCACTGCCCAGCAGGATGTTGTTTACAATCAATGGCTTGCCCTGCTGTATCCCCATTTCTCTAACATTCATGTTGGGGAATGTTCTTAATGTTTTCTTCAATCTCAAGACCCTCAACATCCCCAACAAAGGGATGTTTGTTTGTTTCTTCTTTCTGCTTTCTCAAGTGCTGTGGAAATCCCTCTGCCTTCTGGATTACTTGTAGGGAGACCAGCTAATCTGGAGTTGAGCAGCTGAAGCACAGTGAAAGCCTCCAGCCAACGTGTTGTCTGATGCTCATTGCCTTATGCTGGAAGAAAAGCCAGGGACGAGCTGACAGTGTTAGAAGGAATGCAACACGTCTTGCAGTGCATGGCTGCTGCCAAAGCTATGAAAAAAAAAAGGCCTTTTTTAAGAGAATGAATGTGTTGATCTTAGCCGAAGTAGCTCGTTTGAGTTGGAATGGTTTAAGGAACAGCCTCCTGAGCAAAACAGCAGCAGATCTGAGGTGAGAGGCTCTGGACAGAGGGTGACGGGGGTGGAAAGAGCAGGTTGGGAACATCTCCATTAGGACAACTGAATCCAGAAGGAAACACATGTTGACAGCCTCAGTGTCTAGCTTTCGACAACCGATTTGGCAAATTTGGGCCTGGGCAAATAACTGAGAGCAGATGTGTCAAATGGTTTTTATTTCCTAGAATTAGTGCTAGACACACGGATACCGAAGGAAGCTGCTTTCATGCCCCCACAGTGGGAGCCTCTCTGACCCTCTCATCCTTTACCATTTCCAGGGCAGATATTGTTTTCGCTCACACTAGAATAAATTGATTTGACGGGAGCCACAGTAGGTGTTCACTGGCACAGAGCAGAGCAGAGGAAGGATGGCCCTTTTCACACCATTCACAGCGTACGGGCAGATAATCAGTTTGTTACTTACCCAATTTGGTTTTAGCCTCATGTCACAAGTCCTCTCGATGCAGAGGGCTCACCCTACGACATAACATCTCTCCTGATTTCCGCTGTAGCAGAAATGCTTGTTGAGAGCCCATTTATAACTCCGTTCACACAAAATGTGACAGTTTTAGCTGTATTGGAAGACCAGCCTGACCCTGGCAGCCACTAACGCTGTGATCAGAATAGTTATCAGACATACCCCGCTATGTGATGTCTCATTGCAATGCTGTGGCCATGGAGGAATGCATTTGTTTCTTCAATAATACAACACATGCAGCACTGGCAGCAGTGATTAGCAGCATGCAGCCCCACAGAAGCAGACAGGTTGAGCAGGGCTCCTCTGGAAGTCAGGCACACAAGTCAGAGCTAGCCACCCTGGACTCCCCTTACGGTCAATGGGGAAAAACAGGTTCTTTCAGGGAATGACTCATCCCATCCTAAAATAGGTCAGAGGAACCGCTCTCCAGCACACTCTGACTCCTCTCAGCAGACTATAAAGGGAACCAAAGAGAGACTAACTCAGATGTAGGCAACTTATTTCTGCATGTCTAACATTGGTCAGTATGAATCTCAGCCAGGCTGTCCCAAGTTTCCTGGAGTCGGTGGGAGTCAAGTCAAAGGACTCCTCTTCTGACAACTCGTGTTCTTGGTAAGGCTCTGTGTTTCCCAGAAAGTCCCTGAGTGCAAAGAGGGAGCAGGGCTGTGCAAAGAGCCGGGAGGAGAACCATGCACCCTAGCCTGTTTTCTGTAAGATAACAGCAGGCAGGCAGCACAGCCAAACAAGGCAATTCTGTCTTTCATTTAAAAACTGGGCCAAACTCAGCAGTGTAAGACACCGTAGTTCGACATATCTTTTTTTCTTTTTTCCTTTTTTTTTTTTCCCCCAGTTTCTGGTGAAAATGAGGTCACACATCTCAGTGTCACAGTTCCTGGGACTCCCGTCATCCTTCAGCCCCATGCATGCTCCTTCCTCGGGGTTTTTCCCTTGATCCAAAATGTGTCAAAATCAATGAAAATCCATGCTGCTCGCTAAGAGCCAGCAGCGCTCTGCAAAAAATCTCTCGCTGGGAGAAGGGCACCAGATTTCTTGCTAACTCCTCCCTTCACCCTCTCTCCTCAGAAGCTGATGACAGGATTATATTTTATCAAAATGCAGATTTTACTCACAACCAGCACAAAAGATCAGTGATTAGCTGTTGGATAAGCAGCCAAGGCTGCTTTTCCCTGACCTTATCAATCTGGTATTTGAATTTCGAGGGAGTGGGTTTTCTTGGGAAGCTGAAGTCCTCGTTTTTAAATCCCATGCAAAGTTTCTGCTAATTTCTGTGTAATTCATCTCTCCTTCTGGATAAAGCCAGATAACTCATTGTGAGTTGTCTAAGAGCAAGAAGTTCCTCAGGTTGCTGGGAATTTCCTTAAACAAGAATGGATTGTTTCCTGTGGAGAAGAACAAGGATGAAAACACCCAAATGTGCATGGATGTACACCTGCAAAACACATGAGCTTCCATTGCTGTCAGTGGAGTTCTAAGGGACAACAATTGTTGTCTAGATCTGTAGAGAAAGATGGGACTTTTTCCTCTCTCTGTGGCCCTCTGTTATTGTTCCAATGAAGGAAAAAGACACATTCAACACCAACACTTCCTGCAAGCTGAGGAACCAGAAAGCCACAGCCTGCTTTGGGTGCATGCCTTGGTTCCTTCTCACAGTTCCTATGGCATTTTGAATGTGAAAATCCCATTGAATCCTCATCTGACAGAGTATGGAAGAATAGAGTTTGATGGTTTTCTCACCTTTCTTGGTCCCAGTTCTGGGAATCAACACGTGCACCACATTAATTCCATCCAAACTTTGCAACAAGACCCTGGCACAGAGTGCTCCGTAGAAGATAGTAGAAGCACTGGTGGATCCACAAGAGATAAATCCCACCCGTTTTTGGTGGAGAATCACCAAGGTATTGTTTCCAGCTCCTGTTTGCAAACAGAAATTGAGCTTTTAGTTCTGCTTGGGTCAGAACTGGAGAAAACTCATTTTCAGAAGTAGTGCTAATGCAGTGGCACAGACTGCCCACAGAGGTGGTGGAGTCACCATCCCTGGAGGTGTTTAAGGGATGTGGAGATGTGGCACTGATTGACACGGTCAGTGGGCATGGTGGGGGTGGGTTGGGGTTGGACTAGATGATCTTAGAGGTCTTCTCCAAACTTAAAGATTCTATGCTTCTATGAAATGGAGTCCTGTTTCTCTTACAAAGAAGACTGAGCAGGCCAAGAGGAACCATGTTTTCGATATAGGAAGAATTCAGCCAAGGGAATGTTTTTTTAACTGCCAGCCAGCAGGCTTTATTTGCACGTTCTTTGGTTTACATTGGTGTGGAGGAGTACAGTTCCCAGTAAGGCCCTAGAGCCTGTCTGCTTTGTGCAGGCAGTTCAGTGGAAACCAACACATTTATTTTTAGCCTTGCAAAGCAATTAGGCAAGGTGGGGGGTTGTTCTCAGGAAGCAAATTTTAGACAGTTTCCTTAGAAAGATAAGACCTATCCCATTTCACTAGGGGAAAATAGCACAGAAAACCACTGGGAGTTTTCTGTTGAAGTGTCTCCTGCTTGTGAAAGTTGCCTGCTGACACCCTTGGATTTGAGCCAAGCATCTATCTCAACAACAGGAACCTTCTTCCAAACTGCTTATCCACCCCAGCCAGGTATGTTCCCTCTGATCCCTGAGGACATGGCAATCAGGTATTTCCAGGGCTGGGCTGTGATTCCCCCAATTCCTCGCCACCTGCCACCTGGGATCCACCACCCCACCTCTCCATCTGCCAGTGGGATCCTGCCACCTCCTTGAGCAGCTTCAGACAAAAGCAGAGCCCTTGCGATGGCCAAAAGGTCTGTCACAAAACTGGGGAGTGCTCAGCAGACCTACAGCCTGCTACCTTGGGCAGGGAGCAGTAACATCATGGACAGGAGGAAGTCAATTCTTTTACACTGGCACAGCTGATTTATTTACTTAGGAACAGTCACTTTTCTCTCACCTACCAACCCATTCTTGCTTCTTCTTCTGCCAAAAGAAGGGTTCCAGTAAGAGCAGTGATTCTTGTCTACTTCCTGTATGGACATATATACTCAGTCACAGGTGGAAATGTTGTGAAAACGTGTCCAAACTCAGGTTGAAAAATGCATATAATGAAGCTGCTTGACCTGTTGGCTTGAGGAAAAACTGCAGCTTTCCCTGTCCAGCTTCATATCTGCTCGTGCCACCACCATGCACAGCTGTTCTCTCATAATACTGAAGGCCAGAGAGGAGGGACAGAACTGGGGACCAAATGGTATTTCAGCAGTTTGGGCATATCCCTGTGCTCTAAGCCAAGAGGCATGCAAAGTGCTCAGCGACGAACAACTGCTCCAGCCGCCCACAGACAAAACGAAGCACACTTGGACACGCCAGCCACTGACCCAACCCATCACAGAGTGAACTGCAAGAGGGTGTTAGCGTAGGGTCAAAGCTGCGTCTTCCGCTTGGGAAATAAATGTTGCTGCTTCGTCATGGTAGTTACATAGAGGCAAGAGACTGTTACGCTGCAGTTATGCTCCATCTCTTTGACGTTATCTCTTAATTGCGTGTTTGCAAGTGCTTCTGTTTGTGGAGGAGGATGAAGTGGGGTTGTCTAGGAGATATGGAGTGTCCAAGGGACCTACACCATCTCTAATTCCTTGAATATAACAGTGTGGTTGCACTTTTGCACCAAACGAGAGTTTTTCCCTCTCTTGGATCAGGAATGAACTTCAGTAGTACTAATGGTACAAATGGTGCAAATAGTGCAGGTTTGCACACGCTGGAAAAGCCAGAGCAAAACAGAAAGACTCTACCCAAGTGTCAAGAATGCCCAGATGCACCATGAAAACCTGACTTTTAATAAAGAAGCAAAAGAATAATCATTCAATTCGAAGCTGTTTTCATCTTCCTCCCTCTTCTTTCAAATTTTGTACAAAACTGTGGCCATCCAGAAACGTTTGGCCTCTGACTACATTCCACATGACCACTTGATGTCATCTGGAGAAACAGAACTTGGAGTCACCCATCCTCAAAAGCATCTGATGTTTCAGCTAAAGAATTACCACTGGTGGCTGCTGGAACATGTCGTACGACACATTTGCAGTGCTCTTTCTTTCCAATATATGGCTGTGATATGCATAAACATCTGTTTGAGTATTACAGTGTGGCTGGATTTCAACAGCTAGAATCCCAAAAATCTAGTTTGATGTGTGAGTCTGATAGAATCAGTCAGGAATTAAGATTCTACAGATTATTTCTGATGTGTCTGTCAGTCCCTTAATTCCAAGCCCTGTGTTGTTTGTACTAGACTTTGTTGCTCTTCCAGTTCTCTTGACGTTTCGTTTTGGAATGGAAGCCATCATGTGCTTTTCGTGACATTGTCACAGGAATTAATTTTAGTTATTCCAAGTGTTGAAGTTAGATAGTGCCTTCAGCTTCAGTTAGCTCCAAATTCGGATGGAAGCTGAAGTTGTATGTTGAGTTTTCCATCCCTGACACAGTCACATTGGACAAGATTGCAGTGAAGGTACCTGGCTGGAAGTCGACTATGTTCACATGTGAAATCTTCCCAGTCACTAACCTCGAAGCCAGGACCCACAGAGTAATGTTAATTGAGTGTCAGAGGAAAGCCCTGGATATACCCATCCTCTAAAGATGCCCTTTGAGCACCGATACACAGTTGAGATATATTTGCACTTGGTTGTCGTGGGGCTGAGCCCCAAGAATACATTTCCTCTGGGACCTCTGAGATCTTTTCAGCTGCTTTTTGAACTGGAAACAGCTGAGAGCTTCATACAGCCTTAAAGAGAATGATCTCCCTTCAGCTCCCAGGTAGGAGGTGGCTTCTGCCCTAACTGGTGTGTCCACATGCCTTTCTTTGTTTTACTGCTGCTTTCCTGAGATAATAAACTTTTTTAGCTCTTTTTTTTTTTTTCCCTTCATGTGTTTGAAAAGCAATTATGCTCAGCATTTTTTTCCACTGAGATGCTATTGGAAATCTAGTAGCTTTGGAGTCCCTGGGCACACATCAGCGCCTCGTCACAACCTACAATGTTTTCTGCCAGGAATGACGTTGATGCGATGGTTCCCATTGAAGGATATTCCTCCCAGATAATTCCAGTTTCCAAGGTCCCGGGCTTTGAAGATAAACTTGTTGCTTGTTTGGTTTCTTAGCAACTTCTGCTCCACAGCAGAAATGCATTCCTGAGACCCCGCTCTCACCGCTGCTTGGAGCTGAGATGTGCTCTGCTCCAGTGAAAACAACCACATGAAAATACTGGAAAAAAAAAAAAAAGAAGTTAGGAATGATTCAAAACCTCTATTTGATCCATTAGTCTCCCCTGGACTTTGTCATTAAACACAAAACTAATTTTAAGAACCACATCTGGCCAGCTCTGAAGACTGACATAGCCTGGGCTTGGCTGGTTGTCCAGATTCTTAAAACCAATTAATTAAACCAATAATCCCAGGTCAAACACCCCAGCCTTTACTGGAGCTTTAATCCAGGCTGAATTCAGATGAGAAACCCAAAGGTCTAGCTTGCTATCAAACATGATGGGCAAATCAGTACCACCAGTGAGACCACTCTGGTATAAATCCAGGGAAAAGAGCAGATTTTGGCCACCTGTAAGGCATGTGAGTCTTAGCCTTGGTATTTTTAATAAATGTTCAAAAGAACAAATGGCAAACTCACCTTAATCTGTGTCATGTTTAGTGACAGACGTGTATTTCATGATTTCTTCTGTTTTTTCCATGCTCACCCCTTCCTTCAGCTGTGATCTAAGTTCTCAAGCTTCAGTGTCCCAAGTGATCTGCAAGCTCAGATTCAATTTCACAGCATCACATTCAGGCAAGCAAAGGGAAGAGCCAGAAGATATATTTGATTCCACTTTGTATCTCTCTTGTTCCTTTTTTCAGGAGTTGCTTGTAGGGTGCCTCTTGTTGTGGGGAAAGATATCTCTTCCTTTTGTGCCCCAGCTAAGAAGCAAAAGATGGCTCTCCAGCTCAATGGAATAATAGCAGAAACAAACAGACAAACATACAAAGAAAAAATCCAGTTGTTATCAAACAAATTTACAAAGTGACCCTAAAAGCAATAGGGCTTCCTGTTGTGTGAGGTGGCTGTGTCAGGGCATAAAAAAAGGACAGTCCTCTACCACAGCAATTGCCACCCAACTTCACCATGGAGGGAAGAAGTCCCTTGCTTTTCAGATAGCCAAGAAGTTGCTACTCTGGTTTGAGTGCATTAGACGCAATGAGTAATTGATCTCAGGTTTGAGTAGAGGTCCCAGAATCCCAGACTTACACTTTTAGACACTTATTCAGAATTTGTCTAAAAAATTTAGTCAGACCTGTTGGTGCTTATGTGAAGATTTTGTCCTATTTCTGTTAAATCAGAATGTTCTATCCTGAGAATGATCTTGAGTGACTATAACACTGCATTGTTATAGCATGGCATTATGGTCCAGGGAACAAACTGAACTTATTGTTCCGTCTGAATTATATCATATTACTGTCAAAGATATAAATGCTGACACCTTTTAATTACCTCTGAGAGACTCTGGGAAAAATGGCATCCTGAAAAAAAAAAATGTTGGCACCCACTTTGTTAGTTTTATCTTGATGTTCATTTAGAGCCATTCATGTAGGGCTGAGTCATAGGAGAAGCCCGTAAGAAGAACGGAATCATGAACAAGCTGTATGGCTGTAGAAAACTGGGAGCCTTTGAAAGTGTGCAATGCCTCCTCTCACAGGGGCAGGATCTATTGGAGACTCTGAAGGATTTGAAGCTGGAGAGGGTGTTTTTCTCCCTGAATTGTTCTGTGGATAGGCCAAAGATGGGACAAAAAAAAACCTGTGGGAGGGAATTCTCGAGACCTACCCAGCAGTGCAAGAATCAGACATATCATCGGGATCGGATGCAATCAGCCCTTACCTGCCCAGGGCATCTCTAAATCTCATTTGACAATCTTTTCCTTCTGTCTTTAGGCAACATTTTTCACCTCTGCTGAGTTAGCTTGAAACCTTTAATTCCATCCTGCTTATGCTTCCAAGTACGCGGTGCGGCAAGTGGAAACTCATCTCAACGCGGGAGTAGAAGGGGACGGGGGGGGTGAGGGGGGTACATCATGAATATTAAAGCATCTGCAGTTGTAAAATGTTGGGCTGTGTGTGAGAACAGCACACCTCAGGCAAGCAGCGTGGTGCCAGAGCTGTGCTGGAATGCAAGGTGTCCAGGGAGGGCTGGGAGGGAGGACATGGGCATTGCCACAGTAGGTAGCCTCGTCCATACAGGACTCTGAACACAGCAGGAGATGCTCGGAGATGGTTTGGAAGATGGTGCCCAAAAGCCATGGGAGGCATAAACCTGCTGATGCAGGAAGCTGGTTCTCCGCTTCCAGAGAGGCTGCAGGCAGTATTACAAGAAGAATTAATGACACATTCATCCTCTCTGCAAAGTGTTCCCATCTACCCTTGTTTGGTAAAGGGCCTTCTGTCTTCCCTGGCCCAACCATTTGCAGCTCAGCTCAGTGGAGGGAATGGTTTAAGCAGCTGCTCTGGTTGCAGAGCAGGAAAACCATCCCCCTTGAGTGAAAGGAGGGAAGGAAGGGGTCAGGTCTGAGCAAAACACCTTGTTCCTGAACATGATAAGGGACCAGGAAGGTTGTGCAACTCCTGTTTGGAGATGAGAATGTGCCTGAGGCTGTGGGCTTCCTGAGATCAGTGTAAAATGGACGCTCTCCAGTGTGGAGTACAGAGGGTAGTTTAAGCCCTGAGGGTTTTGAGCAAGGTGTGATGGCTGCCAGAAGGAACTGAAATGCAGAAAATGTACAATGCAAGATCCTCAGTGATGCCTTAGTGTAAGGAAAAAGTAGGAAGCAGGTTTTTGGGGTTCTGTTATCACAGACCTTACAGCTCTAACTCGAAATAGACTACCCTAAGCCTAGACAAATAAGCCTGTGATTTGCTCTGTGGGTTTGCAGGTGCGGTTGTCCCTGGTGTAGGAACAAACCAGACTATGATTGCCAACTGGAAGGATGGGATAAAAGTGCTCTGGACTTCTGCAAGGGGCTCAATCCCTGCAGACAGGCTGTGCCTGGTCAACGCTCTCATTCTCTTGATGGATTTGCCCCATTATTTAACTTCCCAATCTCTTATACATCATGTCCAATTGAAAAGATGCAATATCACTTGAGAGTGCAGGGTTGGGAATTTGGTTTTAGCTTTTCAGCAGTCTTTTATTGGTGGCTGCTTCAGCTGTGCCTTTCTATGGAGATAGGTTTCTCCTGCATGCCAATCTGTTCATCCATGTTCCACTCCACCACACACACACAGCAGATTTCTTCACTTTGCTGAGCTCTCCAGCAGGACAAGTCAAAAAGCAGAACGTGCATTCAGGTGTTACACCACCCTGTTTGCAACAGAAGCCTGGCAGTTAATTGGTCTGCATTCCTGGGGAAGGGCCAGGAACTTTCAGGGAGAAAAAGGCCATCAGACCAAACCTGGGATGCATGCAGGGAAGATATGGTATCTATTCATAAATTAATCCTCTTGACCAGAAGGTCATCGTTTTTTTTGCTAAGGGAGATGATGAAGTTTGCCTTGTGCAGGTCTTCACTTCTGTCTCTGTGGACACAATAGAGTCTGTATCCTCCTCTAGATGCCAAAGCATGTGCTCTTCTCCATCATATAAGTCCTGCCTGAAGGAGGGTTGCAGGACTGAGGCCAGGATCTTGCAGCTGGCCCTTTGGCCTCTCTAACCAAGATGGAGCATCTTGCAGAATGTGGTGATACAATGGAGAGAGGAGAGGTTTGTTCTGCTGTGCATTATGTGATGGGACAGCTGACACTGAGATGCTACTGTCTGGTATCCAGCATCTCAGCCTATGAGAACAGACTTAGCTGCCCATGGGGGAACCCAAGCAGGAGGTGGCAGGGCCATCCTGGCTGTCCCATCCCCTCCTCAGGAGCTCACCCACACTGACCAAGCCCTTCCTTTAGCTCGTTGCCCACAAATCTTGAGGCCTCTGAGATCTCAGCAAAGATGCTCAGATCTTGGACCACACACTCTCCAGGCTTGACATCAACAACTAAGCAGCCTTCCCAAATAAATTCCTCATCCTCATCGGGCTGCAGCAGTGGCACTGTGCTGATTTATTTTCTTTTGGATAGGTCTTTCAAGAATAAAGATCCTCTTGGTGCTTACTACTGTAGAATAAAGCATTACTGTGACCATGTTGCCACCGTTTAGAACATTTCAGTCGGGACCCTGGCTGCTCTCCTAGCGGCAGCCGGTCTCTGAGTTACTATCCCACAGAGGTTTGTTGTTGGAAAATAACGTAATTGACTTTGTCCCGTTTCCAATTTCACAGAGAAACGAGTTGCAAGAGTACACAGGGTACGCGGGCTGACTGCTCCGGGGGTTCATTGTAGATGATAAATGCTGTAATCAGCACAGGAGCGTACAGTACGTCTCCTGGTCCTTTCTTTCCCTGCAGGACAACATTGTGACGCCGCAGCCACCGCGATGAAGCTGCCCTCAAAACCTCATCCCCACCTCCCAGCCTGGCTGCCAGCCAGGAGAGCTGACCTTTCCTTAAAGATTACCTATTTTTACAGCTCCTCAGGACGGGGAGAAGAAAAGGCTGAAAGCAACTCAGAGGCTTCTGAAGCCAGGGCGGTGGTTATGGTGGAGACAGGCAAATTACTTAGGGCAAGTTTAAAAAAAAAAAAAAGTGTATTTATTTCTTTGTTTATGACATGAAAGCAGTGCCCAGTTAAGGCTGGACCTCATTCTCTGGTCTGGTTCTAACAAAACAGTGCAGACCCTGGGGCTACGGGCTCCCAAGGAGTGCTGTGCCTCAGTCTGTGAATGAAAAATACCTGGGACCACTTCTGGGTTCTCAGACCACAAGCACAGAGGATCCTGTGTTCTACCAACCCTTGTTAGGCTCCAGAACATTGCAGCCAGGTGTGAGCTTTGTGCTGGGGACAGTCCCTTTTGTGAGCCATCCTGGGGAGCTGTTTGGGATGCTGCTGTCAGGTCTTGTCACCAGAAGCACATTCTGGTACCAGGTGGCTTGAGATATTGCCCCTGAAGGAGAGCAGGCTACTATCTCATTCCTCAGAACTTGTGAAAAATGAGGCATAGAGAGATGGGATGACTTGAAGTCAGTGTCAGTGCAAGGGCTGGTGCCTAACCTTTGTCACTCAGGTGGAGGAAAGGCTTTGAAAGTTGTGCTTGTCTCTTCCAGATGTTCTTTTCAGATCTAAAATGTGCTGGATGCACTTCCAGCTTCGGGGTGCTTAGGAAGAAATGCTGTCCTCAAGGCAACACCCGCGAGAGCCTAACTTGATCACAGCTTTCCTGTCTCCTCAGACTGTCTTGTATCTCCATGTGCAAAGCAGATGTTGTCGTTTTCCCTTGTGTGTGCAGCTGCGTGGAGTCAGATATGACAGTGATATGCATCATACCATCCATATCTGCATTGATAGCTATGCCTGGATTAGCAAGAGAGCAGTAGGAGAACGTCAGGAGACACATAAAGCAGGTGCTAAGGGTTCTGCATCTGCACTGCATGCAGCCCACAGTGACTACTCTAGCTTACATGAGAGGAGATAAATAAATAAAATAAATAAATAAAATAAAATAAAATAAAATAATAAAATGGGAAGGGGAAGGAGGGGGGGGGGGGGGGGGGGGAAAGGAAAGGAAAGGAAAAAGGAAAGAGAAAAAAGGAGAAAAAAATAAAAGAAGCTAATTTCTGAGCACCAGAGCTATTTTGTACACTGGACCCCTAAGGGGTGAAGAAGACCAAGCCAGGGAACTGCTGTGAAGGAGCATTACTGCTCACAACCAAAAACATGAATGTGGAGGCAGCCCAAAGCACCTCAGGCTTGATTCAAGGCTCAGCTGAAAGGTTCTCACTTAATGCAGTGCTCCCTGACTCAGGCCCCTGGGGCTTGTCTGTGTGCAAAAATTAATCAGGATTAAGATGGGGCAGGAATTGAAGGTAAAGTAGCTCTTCTGGTATAACTTCACTTTGTAACAGAAAAGCCTTTGGACGGTTTGGTTAGGAAGCATCATGTTACATCACACTGCTGATGATGAAATGTGTTTTCATGAGAATGTCCTTGCAGTACTCAGTCACAATTATGCAGTGAATACTTACAGTTCCCTGCAGATTCAGGCTGCTTTAGGGGGTTAATATGAGCTGGAAATGCTCAAGAGTTATCACCATTCTTTTCCTACATGCCTCACGTGAAAGAGATGTGCAATGGTTGATGGAGGGTTTCAGGGCCATTGCTCAAAACCCATTCCACACTGGCTCCAGCCCAGAAGTACTGCAAAGCATCAGTTCTGAGCTGTGTTTGAAGGCACAAATCTTGCCTAAGCATGGCTCTGTAAGGATCTAAACACCCTCCTTGGTTTGAGTTACAGCATCATGGAGTACAGGTGGTTCCTCCTTGTCAATTTCTGTCCCTCTACATGCTCTGAGAATCATACATTTATGGACAAAAAGACCACAGGACTTTGTTAACTTGGACATCGTGGGGGGACAGCGATAAAAGCTGGAGGCCCAGGAGGACCACAAATGTACAGAGTACAGGACATAACATGGAACTGCCTGAGGATTCCTCCACCACAGAAACCAGACTGAAAGGATCGTTGCACTCAGGACTTCTCCCAGCTCAGTGCTTCTGCATGGCTTCACTTCCCGTGCCAGGTTTAAATATTTCTACCAATACACACCCTCTCCAAAAGAGCTTGTTTGCATTCAGCGCAAGCTGATTGTTCATAAGCAACAGTCCATAAGCATAAAAGCTTCCACTTATTATTTTTTCAGTTCTCTTACTATTTGTTCTGTGAGCAGATAACATTGATTTCAGCTTGCTCTCCATTTTTTTCAGTCTTGCACAAGGGCAGACGAGGAGGCAGAAAGGAACCTCCCTTCTCTGCCTTGAAATGGAGTCTACTATCAACTAGTCGAAGCAGAGGAACAAGCCCTTCATCATGCTATATATACACAGCCTGGCTGGAAGACTACATTTTCCTTAACATGCCTAATCCCACAAGTATGTAGTGGCTTGCTCTACAAAAACCTCAGCTTTTCAGGTGCTAGAAAATATGCATGTTCCATGTTACTTGATAGTTTACTCACATCTCTGTCTCCTGGAGGCAAGTAATTGCTCAGCCTCTCAGCCTTCCTTAAAAACTACTTGTCTCTCTGCTTCTCCTGGGAAGACTGAAGCCTTCTCTCCATGTAACCCCACACAAAGGGTAATAATGGTCTCAGGATTTCTTAGTTTACATTTTTCTACTGTCAATTCAGAAGAACAGACCTGAATTATTTTCTGTTAGTTTCTGTCAGAAAGGCAGCCCTAGCTTCGCAGCAGACTGACTTATGGTGCTGAGATGTATGCTGGATGCCCCCTCCCTTGGGGGCATTCAAGGCCAGGCTGGGTGGGACTGTGAACAACCTGGTCTAGTGGGAGGTGTCCCTACCTAGAGCTGGGGGGTTGGAACTGGATGATCTTGGTGGTCCCTTCCAACCCAAACCGCTCTGTGATTTCCCACAGCTTCATCAGAAGAATGGAAAGGTCTGGTGAAGTTGGGTTTTGGTTATGGAGCTTATCAGAACCGAGGTATTAAAAATTACCACTGCTTCCCTGCTGCAACCACCTTACATTAGCTGGTCTACAGGGAAGCAATGAGAATTGAACATCCAGGGAGGTGGGGAGGACTTTTCCCCACCTGAAAACGCCTTCTGGGGTTTTAAAAATGGGCTGAAGTGGATGAAACAAATTATAGCACTTTCGTAACCTGTCTCACAGAGCTCACGCAGCTGTATCCCCACCGGTAGCAAAATACCTGCCCTGTGCAAGAGCCAGCTCCAAGCCTGTCCACTGCTATTGCATCACATGTAGGTTAGAGGGTAATGTGCAGCCTCTCTCACCCTCTTCTTCTGGAGTTGTACAAACACTTCTCACTGATGCAGCTGTTGGGAGACTTGCCACATCCCACGGGAGCGCTTTGAGCAAGAAATGATTGTCACCCCTGCTCTCGTCCAGTGGGTATTTAATTATCCTCACAAAGAGGAGTAATTTTGACTGAAGAAAAGAAGAGGAGCCCAGGTCAGAGTACCCATAATTATCTCAGTGGGAGCTCTCTTCTAGGATGTGCTGTTCCCCACTAACACCAACACCATGGGGCTGTGGGTAGTCATGAACAGAAATGTCACCACCTTCTTTTCCATCTTGAGAATGATTCCTCAGGCTCATGAGAACAACATAGCTTGAGATGTGCTTGCATCCTCCTAGAAATGCTGAGATGAAATGCTTCAACATTTCCAAATTTTTTCATGTAATCTGAAAGCATTTAAGGATATGCATCATATTTGGCAAATAACTGTGGCCACCCTGGAACCACAGTTTTAGCAAATAAATGATTCACTGAGTAAATTTAGCTCATCTTAAATGTCTATTTATATCACTGCAACACACCCTGTCACTGTTGGGGCTTCACCATGCTGAGTCCTATCCAGAGCTTACAGCCAGACGTGCTCTACCACAAACAGAGCCCAAGAGAGGAAAATGAAGCCCTGCCTATTTTACAGGCAGATTTTTGCAACAGCACAGATGTCAGCCTCACTGTTTCGGAACAGCCGTGCCCTGCCCTATAAACGTATTTCAGATACATCACATTGCTGTGGGACTGGGAAACAGAGCGTTGCTGGGCCGGTGTCCTTGCCCACCCTCTTTACCACCATTAGAGCAAATCCCACCCTCAGAAAAGAGGAAATTCTTAGAAATCTTTGCCTTGCGCCAGCAACATCCTGCAAATTCCGAACGGGTTAATCCCCTTTAGCCAGCATACCCATAATGAAAGGTTTCACTCTTTGTCACCTAATGGCAGCCAGGTCTTGTGTCTAAAATACAAGCCTAGCTGCCTTTGCATGAAATGTTTTTAATCATCGTGGAATAAAAACCTTGCCTGGCTAGTGCCAACCAAAGAGATGTTTGTCTGCTCAGCAGATTTTATCAAAGCTTCCTTGATGTCTCTGCCTTTGTAATGCTAAGCACTTCACTGTTTGGCATATTTAAAGTAGGATGCGGTACATGTGAAGCATTTCACAGAGCGATGATGTATCGAGTGTGCTTTAGGAAGTAATGAAAGCAGCAGACTCATGATTTTTGAGCTTTTAATTACTTATTAAGTGGCATGACATAAAGGCTACGGGGGAGATTTTTTTCCAGCATCCAACTTATTGACTTTGAAGTCAGTGCCTAAATACCCTTTGTGCCTTTGAAACTTTCCGTCTGCTCACAGGGGAACACTCTGCCGCTCTGGGCTTCGTTTCACGCTGACCACATTTGTTCAAGGCAAGGGATGGGAGTCTGCTCAGACACAGGTCTCTGCCTTCGAGGTGGTGGATAAAATGAGGGACAGACTAAAGACGTGCCTTCGGACAAAGGATGGGGAGAGCCTGGAGAGAGCGCAGAGCCTGGAGCAATGAGTTCTGACCTGGCCTGAAAAATGCCAGCACTACAGGGGGCAAATAACCATAGCAGCCCCCGGGGTGCTTTTAATGAGCTGAATTGCAGTCTGAGTCCAGCCTTCCATCACTCACAAGCCGCTGCCACAGCTGGTTTTAGCAGATGTCTCCTCCGACAGAAAGGATCCGGCAAAGCACAGTGGTTGACCTCGCCACCATCTCCTCTGGGTCTGCTCTGACCACTGTGACTAGAAATAAATAATAGTCAGGAAAGGGCAAAAAGAAGAGAAGATTCTCAGATTTGTGGTTCTGTACTTGAATTTTTTTTTTTGTTTTATTTATTTATTTATTTATTTATTTATTTTTTATACACAAGTCTTATGGGGAGCAAGAATGTTCAGTCTGGAGAAGAGGAGGCTCTCTGTATCTCCCTGACAGGAGGCTGTGGCAAGATGAGGATCGGCCTCTGCTCCCAGGTAACAGCGATAGGATGAGAGTTAATGGCCTTAAGTTGTGCCAGGAAAGGTTCAGGTTGGATATTAGGAAGAATTTCTTCTCAGAAGGAGTTGTAATGCTTTGGCACAGGCTGCCAGGGAGGTGGTGGAGTCACCATCCCTGGAGGTGTGCAAGAAAAAAGAAGATGTGGCACTGAGGGACGTGGTGGGGATGGTCTGATGGTCAGACTAGATGATGTTAGAGGTCTTTTCCAACCATAGTAATTCTATGATTCTGTATTTTTTAAAGTCTCCTGAATAATGTAATGAAAATCTTTCATTTATTTTCAAGACACCACGGGGCACCATGGCCTCCTGGAAAGGTTTCTCTATGATGGAGAAGGAGGAGGCAGATCGTTCCCACTCTGCTCCCTGAATCAGCTCTCTACATCACTGCTGGGATGTCCTTCTGAGTGGAGATCTGTTTGTTCAGATGGCTGGGAGCAGGCCCAACAGTGACTACATCTCTTTTTCACGAGTTCAAATGATTCCAAGAAATCCTGATGGATCATGAACCCAAGCTGCTCACTCTGGCATCAGAGGTTGCTAAGTTGGCTGGGGGTCATGTCAAAGCTGGAGCTACTTACGTGGGAAGAAATTCACCCTGCAGCTGTGCAAAGCACCCTCTGAAGGAGAGGTGTCATTCTGGCATCTTCAATCAGTATCAAATGCTCCTTCCCAGTGAAAATAAAAGGGAAAAAAATGGAGAAAAAGAAGGGATGGCTGCTGAAATATCACCCTCCCCTCTGACAGACAAATGAAACACCAAATGTGCACTCTGTGTATTTTTATCCTCGCTGAAGAAAAAAGCAAAGCCACAACTTCCCATGTTCAGTAAGTGACCAACACAAACATACAAAGGCTGAAGTACATTTTTACCCCCTGGAAAAGTTTTCTTTAATTAGGACAGGCACACTGCTCAGGCACAGCAACAGCAATGTCCATGTGCACAATCTGATTAACACACTTCCTCTAGTCTTTGAGGCCCTTTCAGATCTTTAGAAAATAAATAAATAAATAAATAAGCTCTGCAGGAAAGACTAAAATTCACTATCTTTACAGCAGATTTCTTTCTTCTATCAGTATTTTTGTTGTGTGATTTTTGTTCTCCCCAAAGAATGTACCACTGTTCAGCTTCTCCCATAGGGAAAATCTACTATGTAGAACCAATTTATAAGTTCAAAATAGTGACTCTGAAGATGCCAGTTAGCAGACACTCAACCCCTAAGGTGCTGTGAGCGATTCACTTTTAGGTCTGCAGAGTCTCCAGGGATTCAGAGTTGCTCTTGGACAGACTCTGGTGGAGGTGGCATGGTGCCTAGGTCATGCTGAGGTCACATCCAGCTCCACCAGCAGCCAGAACTGAGCCTTTCCTGTGAGTAACAGCCCAGAGGGATCCTATGCAATGAGTGAGTGGGATCAGCCTGCCTATAAAGTCATAGAACCACAGAATATCTTGGGTTGGAGGGGACCCATGAGGGTCATTGAGTCCATTTACTGGCTTCACACAGCACTACCCAAAAATTAAACCATAGAATCATAAAATGAATAAAGAAACATACTCAGCATTGAATACCCCTTTTGTCTTAAATATTCTTCAGACATAAAACTGGAAAACCTAGGAGTGGGAAAGTGGTGCTTGGTTTGCCCGACAAACTGAGGGCTCCCCCAAGTCTCTCCATCACTCAAATGTCTCTTAACAGTAGGACAGTAGGTTGGCCACAGAGGAGGAAGCCTTCTGAAACTGGGAGTTGCACATTAAAGAAGGTAAGTTCAATTAGCTCCAAGGAAGAAGAAGTGGCAGCTCTTAAGCTTTTCCATAAGATCACCTTCAGGAGAGCTCAATTCCTAGCAGATGCTCACCCACACAGTGTCATCTTACCTCTGGATGTTGCTCGTGTGAACTGGGAGTTCTTTGGTTGCATGTACTGTGGGGAACTTCCAGACCCTGTGAACTGGCTCAACCAAATCCTTTACTTCTGTTTCTTTACCAATGGAAAACCAGTGAAGGCTTCAGAGCTTCAGAGGCTGTTGGGTTGGATGTTCCCCATAGGATCTTTCCCATAGCATCTGCTTCTAAGATTGGACACCGAATCATCTGGCATTGAAAGAGGCTGGTGACTTTACCAGGCTAAACAGTGAATATCTCATCTTGTCGGAAGTCAGTGGTAAATTAGGGACAACACAGTGAGCTGTGAAACTCCCAGTCAGTACGGGGGAACTTCTACACATCTGAGCCATGCATTCACCCTCCCTTGCTAGCAGTCTGCACCCACCAACATCCCTTTTCCTTGACCAGGCCACAGCAGTGGGTTTTTCACTGCTGCTCAATCTCTAAAATCTTCTTAGAAATACATATTTAGCTGTGCTTCTTTTTTTTTTTTTTTTCTTGAGGAAAAGCAATGAGAATTTCCCCACAAAGGTCTGAAGGAGAAGTTGACCTCTGCACACATCCGAGCTCCTCACTGCCATAGCCTCCACACTGCAGATCACCGAATGCAAGGTAAAAGTGCAAACATACAAGAGCTATGGGAAACACCTCATGTCACTGCTTACCTCTACAAGGAGCAGTTCAAAACCAGGAAAGCCATCAGAGTAGCTGAAATTTTGTCTCATTCTCACAATCAGAAGACTTTATATTTCCTTTATGCATGTACGTAATTCATGGTAACAGGATGCATAGTGAAACTTTTAGGGCCCAAGCTCTTGTTTAGTCCAATTTTCACTTATAGCAGTTCATCTACTGCCCAAGGCCAAATTGGATGGGGCCCTGGGCAGCCTGATGTAGTGTCTGATTTGGTGGCTGTCAATCCTACCCACAGCAGAGGGTGGAACTGGATGATCTCTGTGGTCCCTCTTAACCCAAGCCATTCTGTGATTCTATGATTCTATGGTTCTATATGATCTGGAGTCACTCCAGATTGACGTCAGTGTAGCTAAGGGCAGGATGTGATCCTCTGCCTCTTCAGATGAATAGGAGGGTTTAGACATTGATTTTCTCTCTTTTTATTTGGTGCTATTATACCAATATAAAAGCTGTGGGATCATATCTATAAAAGAACAGGAATTAATTTTATTATATTTTCTCCTTTTCAGAGCAACATCTAGTGGGTGTCAGCTGAGAGCAGCTTGCCTTCCCCCCTCAGTCAGGCCAACTTTCACATGAGAGATGAGTAGAAGCGAGTGGGATGGCTTTGTATTATCCATTACAGGAACTTGGAGTCCATCGTCAGCCATCTCCGCTCTGAGCATCTCCATGAAAGCTGGCAAAGCAGAAGCATGCAGCCTACGCGCATCCAAGAGTGAGTGCAGAAGGGGAGGTTAGCCTGGCATCATGTTCGCTGTGTATTTAAAGAACCGCAGAGACTCCAGAGTAGTTCCCCATGTGGACACACACATATGTTCACACTCCCACTTCTTGTAGTGTCTCTGAAATAAGAGAGCCTTTTTTTTCCTTTGCAGTTGATTTCTCTTTGGAAGAATTGAACTGCGAGGAAGTGACTGCTATTCCCAAGAAGAGGAGTGATGTCTCAGTGCTTACTTTAGATGGCTGTATCCAGGCAGCATCACTGAAGATAGTCCCCCCACAACCCACTAGCAATTAAAGAGCAGCCCACTGAGGTCTGGAGCTGTACATCGCTTTCTACAACAGATAACCTAAAATACAGCAAAGGAACTGCACCCCAAAGTGCCTATTACTCTCCACTGACCATAAGAGTATCTCAGATGTTGATGCATGCATTTGTGCAGATGATTCAAAACTGAAGTGCCCACACAGGCAGAGGTATTGAGCAGATCTGCAGGGCCTCTCAGCAGAAACCAAGCCATGGGTCTGCTTTCCCAGCCTAGATGACTTGTATTGCTACCCAACTGAGTAAAGAGTTTCTTCCCACTTATAAGGACCACCAGTTCCATTATGTGGTCCCAAAATACAAGCATGACTTCCTAGTCCTGTTCAGGACTTGGCACTGGTGAGGCCACACTTCAAGTGCTGTGTTCAGTTTGGATCCCTCCCCACAAAAATACAATGATGCCCTGGAGCACATCCAGAGAAGGGCAATGAGTTGTGATGGGTCTGGAGCACAAGTCTGATGGGGAGAGTCTGAGGGAGCTGGGGTTATTCAGTCTGGAGAAGTGGAGGTTCAGGAGAGACCTCATTGCTCTCTACAACTGCCTGAGAAAAGTTTGTGGTGAGCTGGGGCTCAGCCTCTGCTCCCAGATAACAATAGGAAAAGAGGCAATGGCCTTAAGATGTGCCAAGGGAGGTTCATCTTGAATACTAGGAAAAATGTCTTCTCAGAAATAGTGGTAATGCACTAACATAGGCTGCCCAGCAAGGTGGTGGTGTCTCCATTCCTGGAGGTGGAGATGTGGCAGTGAGGGTCATGGTCAGTGGGCATGGTGAGGATGGGTTGAACTAATTGATCTTCAAGGTGTTTTCCAACTTTAACAACTGTATGTTTCAATGATTCTGCAACACAACCTGTATGCATATGTATAGCACTGCTGCAGTGTAACTTCCCACGTAGACAAGTGTTGTGGGTAGTTCAGTACATCCAACCCAACAGCATCTGAAGAGCCTTCATTGGTTTTCCATTGGTAAAGAAACATAAATAAAAGGGTTCCAATGAACCAGTTTGCAGGATGTGGAAGCTCCCCACAGCACATGTGCACACGCAGCTGAAGAATTCCTAGCTCATATGAGCAAGACGTAGAGATAACGTGACGCTGTGTGGGTGAGCAATCCTCCACAGTGACCCACAAAGAGGGCATCTTTTATTCTCCCATTCAGAGGCTTTTAGCTTCAATAGGCGGTGGTTTTTAGATCTTGAGGTCTCTGCTCCAGTTCCCCTGGCTATAGCCAAGGTAAAGACCTGATGATGACTGTTTGTGTAGTGGAGGTAACTCTTTGAAGGCTTTGTTCCTGAGACAAATGTCTGCAGCCGCGGACATCACGCTTGTAGGAGAATATATTTGCAGAAGTGTAATTCAGGAACATCTGATAACCATTAAATCACTATTCACATGGCACCTTTTAAAAGAGGAGCTCTGAAGGCTCCATGTGCATTAATGAAGCCTTCCTACCTGTGCAGGCTTTGCTATCCGAGGCAAGTGAGTGGCTTCAGAGCTCGTGATGAGGATGGAGCCAACTCCTGCCTCCAGCCTCGCACTGCTAACCACAAAGCATCCCCTCCCTTTTGTCAGGAAGGCTAATCCTGTAATGTGACTCTTGAGCAACGCTCAGGAGCTGGAGCCCAAATAAAACCCTTCATTCCAAAAGAGAGTATATGAAAATGAAGATAAGGCTCAACAAGTTGTAACAGATGCCTGTTAATTAGTCACTGCAAGGCGCTTTCAGATGCAAGCCATGTTTCAGCACACGAGCCATCCACACCGGCTGCTGTCCGCTCTCATTGCTGAGGATGATTGAGGAGCAAGGTTAAGTCTGGGCACCCTGATTTTGGTTAAATTCCCAGACCTGCCATGGCCAGGCAAGCCCTGCTTGCTCTCTGCCATTGAACCAAGCCTGGGATTACAAAGGCAAGAATTTGGGTTGTGCAGTTGAAGATAAACCCCAGCATCAGACAGCTCTGTGGGTGCAGAGTAACCTCAGGAAAAATCAGCCAGGATGAATGCTGTGTTCTATAAGCACAGACAACACACACCAGTACCTTTTTATTACTTATGTTTTGATGCTTACATTTTATCTTCACTTCTATCACATATTTCTGAACCCAGTAGTAAACAGTTTCTCCCTCTTTCATAATCCTTAATGATACAGGCCGTTTTTTTTTTCCCAACTCCTTAAGATTACCATTTAAATTAACTATATAAATCAGGCCCTGGCCTCTATTACACAGGAAAACAATTGGGTTCTGTTTAACTTAGGAATCTGCAGTGTTTATAGATAGACAACCCTGAAGGTAAGTTACTAAACTAGTTTCTAGTTGCATTGATCTGCTGCCAGAATACATAAATTATTAACTGAGAAGTAACTCCGGAGAGTGTTGTGTACTTAAGTTCATATTTGGTAGAGCTCGGGATCAGTGGCTTGGCCATAAGCAGACACTAGGAATATTAATCACTTTCAAGTAGAATTCTATATTTTAATTGCTGAGACGAGACTTGGTTCTTTCGGTGGCTGACAAAGAAGCTCTCCCTGCCTTTGTTGCTGCTCCTGCTGATGGGAAAACTCCCACTGGTTTCCCCGAGGACGCCGGCATTATGTCGACGGGAGTTTGACCAGTTATTTTGGCTCATCAGAGAGCCCTCATCCCTCTGCCACATAAATCTCTTTCCTTTGAACTACAGCTACTCAAAAGTGAGTGTGCTCTCACTGTGGAGAGCAGCACGCCGGTGAGATGATAGCGTTTTCTAAACTGCACGAGCCACTCAGCATACCTGACAGTGCCAAGGCCTGGGATAAAAACCACTAATTTTTGCGTTAAACATGAGCTCGGCCTGAGTTTTATTGCCCTCCAAAATGTGGGGGCTTGTGGAAAAATTAAAATTAAGTTTCATGGCTGCATTTCCAAGGGCTGGGACAGTGCCTTCTTGAGGCATCCTGGCTTTGCCGGTGGGCTGGCTGAACTAGAGGACAGCGTATGCAAGGAATGCAAGCATCTGGTCCCTGTGTGGATTTAACACTAATTCCACTTTGCCTCTCCCACTTCCTCAGAATACATTTCTACCCAGCCGAACTGCGCTACAGCAAGTGGCTTGGAGAGAAATTAAATGGGAGCCTGAGCACTTCGTGTCCCAGCTGGGCAGATATCTCTTCATGCCTCACCTTTTGCTGGAAGACCACTATGATTTAACTTTCTTTTCATGCCAAAGATGTCTTATAGCTGCCAGGCAAACTACTCCTCACAAACGGCAAGATTGACAAGTTTTGTAAAGTCACAGACATCGGTCTGGGCCATCCTATGTCCTCTTCTCACGGTGCCTTCCCCAGGGGGACCCAGTCTTTCAATGAGCAGCCTCACCAAACATACAGCTCCATCCTGAGTTCCTTTAAGAAGATCACGAGGAAGATCTTTCTTGTATTAATGAGCTGTGGCTTTTACTTGCCAGAAATGGATCCAAACAATTCAGAAATTCAAACATTCTGCTCCATAGATTTTGAAGGGCCTGGACACTTTTTTGCCACACTTACTTAAAACTGCAGTGATGTGGGTGATGAAGTACTGCTGAAGAACTGTGCCAGCCCTGTATGTTTTAGTTTATTCTTTGCCAGTGTTATCGGGGTAAAGTGGAAACTTTCATGGGTATGGTTTTGAGTATGTCAGTAGACATCTGCTTCGCCTTTGTAACCTTCATCAAGATCCTCCTGCTACCGTGCTCTCCTGAAAAGAAGAAGCAAACCTCCCCTGCCCCAAGAGCAGCATCTGAGAACAAATGCTGCAGGTTATCGGAGAAGCTCAGATGTCACCAAGATGGGGAACCATCCAAGTGACAAGTTGCTGCATCCTTCTGGTTGCACCAGTGTGGAGCAAAACAGTTTTACGCAACCAAAAAGGTTTGAAGGATTGGAAGGTTCAGAAAGCCTGAATGTTGTCGCAGTCTCTATGCTGATCCTACTGTTTGTCTTTCTACAGTGCAAAAGAAGAAATGCAGTTAAATGTCATATCCGGAGCTTTTGCTTCAGTGAGTGATCTTCAGAGAGATAAGGGACAGGGCAAACACCGCATTGTCTCTGTAGGCAACCATTCTGTGGCTCAGGAGCTATTAATTACCAGATGTTAGAATTCATTTATTTTTCCTGAAAGGAATTCAGACAATCTAGAGTTTTTTACTGGTGATGATGATGATGATGATGATAATAATAATAATAATAATATTAACAACAACAACCACAACAATAAAGAAGCTCCTTTTAAAATTCCACTTCTCTCTCTAGTTCTTTAAGTGTTGCTGGGTTGCTGAGCTGTGAAATACAACGTCCTTTTAAGAGTCCCAAGATTTTTGCCTGGAAGGAAGAAAACAGAAAAACACTGTTCAGGTTTGTCCCTTGAGGATTTAGTGATCACACTGTAAATTTCTTTGGAGAAATGAAGTAGCAGTCAGCAGCTAATATCCCATCCAATGTTGTTGTTTGTTTTGTTGTTTTGTTTTTTTTCCTCTTTCCTTCCTCAAACACTCACCCTCCCTCTTCAAAGATTTTGGGGTTTTCTGTGCAATGGGAGGATGCTGGGGCACAGGCTGATGTGCCCTACACAGACCTACTGTATTCTGTCAGATAATATTCTGGCTTCATCTTCCATCCTTTTATTTGTCTGAAACTTATCTGTGCCCTGAAAAAACCTGTATTCAGGGCCCGTAAAAGCCAGAGCTATGGAAATATGGAAACAGTCCTGCATGGACGGTGAGAGGTAGTACCCCTATTTCTGCCCTGTCTGCATCTCAGCAGGTTTCTTCACCAGGAGGAAGAAGTTGTTATTTTGTAAAGTTCACCCACCAGCTGAGATGCTCAGCCTCATCTCTGGGCCCAGAGATGCTTTTTCCCAAAGGCATACATGGGGTAGAAGGGAAAACTGTCTGGGAGGTGGAAGCATTCTTGGAGCTGTGACCAACATCGGTGTAAGGGAGTTGTCTTCACCTGAACTGTTCTTTTGGAGAACAATCTTTGGGGTTACAGCTGCTAGTTCTGGCAGTGGTGTTTCTTTGAGCCCATGAGCAGTATCTTTAACGACTCTGCACCCAAGTTTCCCCCTTAATGCTACAAAATGAGGGGGAGGGATTTATTATTTACGAGAGCATCAGCAACTCAAAGCTGAGGGCTCTCCCAATGGATGCTCTGAAAGTGTTTATGCATTACTGGTTTTTCTTAACCATAACCAACATATGACTCTGAGCCTCTTGGTGTCCAGACACTCAGATGCAATGGCTCCTGTACATCTGCCCAGATCCCCAGAGCTCGTGAGTGTTTTTCAGTCAGCAAAATGACTGAATCCAGGGTACGAGGAGAAACAAGCCTTATCCTCACACCCACATGTCTGCTGAGCCTCATTTTGCAAAGCAGCAAAGACAAGTGGTTTGGGTATCTTCGGGCAGATCTCTTCTTTATTCTCTGTGCTCCTTGCCACTGAAATTAGTCACGAACACCATGGGCTGTAGAGCACAGGCAGTGGTGGTGGCCTTGCTCCTGCCCTCCTGCTGATCAGGGTCTTCTTCAGACCCCTAGCATCTGGTTTCCTTATACCCTGGTGAGCCAACAGGCTCCATCATTTAGTAAATGTTGTACACTGCTTTAGAAAACACATGGCACCAGCACTTAGCCTGCTCTTGTTCCTCCAAATAACCCATTTCTGCCTATGGGTACATGGCCCTCAAAGGAGCTGTTGAATACCTGACATGAGACAGAACATTGGACACTGGCTCTTGACTGCGGTCTCTGTCTACATCTGAAGAGAAAAATAAGAGACACTTCACAGTACACTTGGAGAAGGGCCCAAGCCACAAATTCAAATATGAATGAAGACAGAAGGTATTTGGCTCAAGGGTTTTGGTTCTAGTCCTTAAATAAAGCAGCCTAATTTACAGTGTGCTTGGCCCAGGGGAGCTCATAAGAAGGAATGGAAATCCTCCACCAGAAGTTACAAGTTTCATATGGAAATCTGTGGATAAGAATCCTTCAGCCTCCACTATGAAGACATTGGGCCTAATCACCAGCACAGAGCCTTGTCATTTAAATCACGGCTACAACATACTTTCACTTGACATTGGCACATACTGTCTGTGAACACCTACAGAACAGTTTTATAAATATCCTTTGTCCTGGCAGCGTGCAATCCCAAAGGATAAATTAATAATAATCCACATATACATAGGCGCAGTGTTCAGAATTGCATAACAGTTTCAGAGATGAATAATCCATGTGAAGTTGGGTAAAACTGTTTTGTGTCAGGTTGTCTGTCAATGGGCACATTCCTGTTGTTTGCTGCTCGTGTTTGCTAGATTGCTGCACTGATGGGGTGTGACTCGTTTTAAATCAGGCTGACATTGCCTAGCCCAGCAGCATCCCATGTAGAGCACTGAAAATGCAGTGAATTTGCTATTTCCTCTCCCCCTTGTTCAGAGAGATCTGAGCAGCCTTTTTGCATACAACATGCTCCAGGGTGCAGGGTGTGCTCCCTGTCTTGCTCTTCTCATTTTTTCATCTTCGTGGCATGAGTATAACTCTAGTCATGTTTTTGCCCTGATTTTTTTACTAGAAAATAAGCAAGAGGGCATCAAGAGAGAATGGCATGGAAGAATGTCTGAATTTCAAAGCTTTGTCCCAAACCTGCTTCCACAACAGGGAGCCAGTGGGACCAAGTATGTGTTAGATGATCACTTAGCACCTGTGAGGTTTCCAGTGGGGTGTACCCACTGTGAACCAGTGACAGGCTCTCAGGGTTTGGGCACCAGACTGTGTTGACATCAGCTGAGGATGCAATGATGAGTGATCTCACATCCCTGACCACCTCAGCAGCACCAGAAGAGAAGCCACAGATTAAGTACTCAAAAACCAACAGAAGTCCCCCAGAAACCTAAGAACACTTCTATTAATGTTGGCAAAGGACTTCAATGCAAAGAGAGCAGCAGAAGCCACGTCTAAACAATTGCATCACCATTCTCTTTTGTTTACTCCACCATATACTTGAAGCCAGGAACTCTCCCATTTTTGGCAAAGCCCATTTTCTTCTTTTCTGCTCCCAACTCATCTGAAGGGCAAAGGCTGAAGGTAGAGATGGTAGCATGGGCACAAGCCTGCCTGCTTGGTGAGCAGAGATGAGTAGCTTCAAATTTCCATCATGCCAGGGTTGCCTGCAGCCAAGACAATGACAATTTCTGCTTGGCATGCCCCCTGCACAAGGCAAGAGGGTCAAAAGGTGGCAACAGCCAAAAACAGCTACAGTCTCCTCTTCTGGGACAAGGAAGGATGTGATGCAAGGCCTGGAGAAAGCCTTGACTTTAGCCAAGGGCTTTGGAAGCAGTGAGGGTGTTTCTGTAGAGTTTTTTAGGCATTGATGGGGAAAATAAAACAACAGGGGCATACACTGTGCAGATGTTCCTGCTGGAAGGATCTCTCAGAGATCCCCGTGGTCACAGTGACCTACTTCATTCCGGGTCTTCATCAGTTTTAGGATGAAGGGGCAGAGCCATTAGCTTGACTCATGAAGTGCATCAGGTTCCCTGAATCTCTCCAGTCTGTTTTGCATTTCTTGAACCTGCATGGTTTGCGAAGCCAACCTCTGCTTCAGAGCATTCATTACCAGAAAAAAAAAAAAAAAAAAGAAAAGAAAATCATAGGATCATAGAATGGCTTGGGTTGGGAAGGACCTTAAAGATCATCCAGTTCCAACCCCCATGCTGTGTGCAGGGTTGCTAATGAAAAGTGAAATCACATCTTGGCTAAAAGCATCGGCAACCCATTGGTACTGATGGCGACCAAATCAGTTTCCTGGCTGGCACTAAGCAGCTGCCTGCACTTCCAGAATGCCAAACCTGCACCTGTGGATCAGAATAAGGGTGCAGGTAACAGACAGCAGGCTGTGAGCAACAATGCCATCACACCATGGCAAATTCAAATTGTTCTAGTGGATTTCTTTCAGTTTTTTACCAACACATTTAAAATCATTGAAGTTATAATTTGGTCTCTAGTCCAACTGTGCTGACTTGTTCCAGGGCCATGGGGATATTTTCTGCTCACTGCAGCGTTATCCAGCCATGCTGTGCCTTTAACTGGGATTTTTTTCCCCTCGCAGTAGAGATGAGGTGAGGGTGGCACATATCGAAGAAAAATAACCTACAGTCATTAGCAAAAACTCATCTCTTTTACTGCAATTTGTATCGTGGGCTGATACAGCTAACCCACACAGCTGGGTGCTGGTGTGGGGACATCCTGATCCAGGCAAGGTGCTGGCTGTGAGATAGCACGGGCTGCAACGGGGCTGGCAAGAGGCCGCCCCTGGAGAGCTCACCCCACAGCTGCCAGCACAGATCCCAGCCAGCTCTGCAGAGCCCTGTGCCAGCTGGATGAAGCTGCTGTCTGTACCCAAGGAATGGTGCCCTGATAAGTCCATGCTAACCCTGCCTGCACTCCTTTCCATGTCCCACATGCTGGCTCTGAGGCTGTGTTTCACCGTGTTGTTCCCTCTCCTCCTGGGACAGGGTGTCCCCATTACCAGTGGATCTCCTTGTCTTTAGTAACTGGTAAATCTGCCTTCAGGCTCTGCTTGGGCATGCTGCTCCAAAGCCACCTCCTCCAGAGGATTCCTGCTGGTTGTTTTGCTGGCACATCAAGTCCTCCCATTCGGGCAGGTTGGGTAGCTGTAGGGCTGTCCCCATATCATCTTGAAATGCCATTGTTTGCAATGGGATGGAGTTTTTCAGTTGGGAAATGAGTTCTGGAAAGTCAGTTGGACACTTCAAGTTTCATGCAGTGATTCCTGTACAATAGGAATCACTCAACAGGACAGGTGGATTCCCAATGTACAGAAGAGCTCCATTGGCTGGTGTTGGAAAAGTGACATGAGCTGCTATGGTCAGAGCAGGAACATGCAGCCCTTTATCTCCCACCATGAATAAGATCACGTCTTGGCCAACAGCACGTTTGCTGATTTATCGAGTGTCAGGGCATCAGTAAGGTGAGGAGTGCAGGTAAAGGTGTGAGAATAACTCACTTCTCAACACACACTCATTCAGTGCACCAAGTATCTCACACAGCTTGTGCACAAGGAGTCACCCTAAAAAGCCTACAGCAGCACGTCTTTACACTGGATATCTTCCATTTCAGGCTGAGATGGGGAACAAAGCAAAGGTAGAAACAGTGTGGTAATGCACTCTGACCTGTGCTGCTCTGAAGAGGTACATGGAATGTACCTAGGCACCTTATGGCAGTTTTGTCACTGCTATAAGAGCCCCGCACGCTTGCTGCTGAGATGGGAACTGAATAGCTTCTGCAGCTCCACACAACGCGCAGAGCAGTTGTGAAAGGCAGTTTGGGAAGAACAAAAAAACTCATTTGGAAATTTCACCACCCATATCCACGAGACAGAGCCCAAGGCCTGGCTCACACCAGGATACTGGCATTCGGCAAGAAGAGCTCCTTTCAGCTCCCTGATGAGTGTGGCAGGCACCTCAGCTGGTCCCGCTCCCGAGACGTGACGCCAGTCATCTTGAGACAAATGCAGTACCCAGTTTCCACGTGTTTTTGTTCGTGTTTGCAGACTTTTGAGGGTTGCATAATTTCCCCATCCTACGTTGTGCCGTGGAGGGTGGACACGAGCATTCTTTCAGCCCCGGGGTCAGATTGCTCAGCCTTTGAAGATAGTTCCTCGGAGTCCTTGATCCTGATTTTCTTTGCCTCTTTGAAGTTTCTCCTTGATGTGTGTGCGTATCTGGGTGACTCAGTTCCCTCCCTCTCCAAGCGAGATCAGATCTTGTTTGCCAGCTTTGTCTCATGTCCCCCCTGTGCAGATAGCTGTGGGTTGCCTCTGGCCACCGTGTCCACAGGCTCTGAGTTTCTGGAGGATACTACATATTAGTATTGTACTGCTCCTTACTGTCGGTAGGATGTTCCACAGGCATGGAAGTCTTTGAGACATATCTGCTTTCTGGATGTGGTATCCTACAGCCCACGATCATAGGCCTCAGGATTCCTACCAACCTCTGAAATGGGGGTGTTTCCCTCTTCTTCTTTCTCAGTTTAGTGTGCAAAGTTCCAAATCACATCCATAAGAAGTTTCTTAGGGAAGTTCCCTTGGGATCTTTTTTCCTCATTCAGGAGCTTCTCCCTTGCCCACATCTTTTCTGGAGAGCTTTTCACCTGTCATCTCCCGAGGATGTTCCAGAGTGCTGGAAGCAGAGCTGTTGGGATGACCCTCAGTGACAGTTCCAAGTACTTCTGACTGCCCAGGGCTTCTGACCCAAAACCACAGCTAGCAGCAACTTTACAGCAGAGGTTGTTGCCATAACAGGACAGATTCAGACACAGGAATAGAGAGAATGTGCTCTTTCCTGCCATCCTCTAGACCTAACTTAAGTCTTTACTTTGAGAAGGAATTAGCTCCAGGTCACAGAAAGCCAGTGGACAATCCCAGCATCCTCACCATGTCCCAGCCCTGCAACTCTGGCCTCTCAGGTCCATTTTTCATCAACACAGATATTCTTGCCCAGGGAAACTGAATAACTGTCCTTCTCTCCCTGCACCCCCAACCCATAAAGCCTGTAATCCTTAAGCAAGAGCAAACTATCCGCAGCTCAGTCTATTCAGAAATTATTCAGCCCCTCTCCTCATCCCATCCAGAAATCCTCATCCACATCCACTCCCATCTGAGAGCGAAACTTTCTGCCCCAGGCTCTTTCTGACCTCCCCAGCAGCCTGCCAAGTTCCCAGGGCCCAGAGCCTGGGCATGCTCCAGACCTTGCATTTCTTTCCTCCTCAGACCAAGACGAGATGCTCTCCTGGTCAGTCCGGTCCAAGTGCCAATGCACCACCCACTCCAAGACCCAAACAAGAAATTGCCAATGCTGGACCCTATTTTTCATATGTTCTGGAATTTCTGCATGTGTATTTATTTCCTCCTATTCACACGGATGTATAACCAGGCAGCAGCTGTAATGTAATACCAGAGTCCTGTACATAACTCTGCAAACACCACTGGAGCAGGCCTATTATCGTGAGACCAATCTGAGCAGGAAATATTATCATTACCAGGGGGCATTATTTTTTCCAATCACACTTCATATCAGTTGTCATCAAACCCCATGTTTTATATAGTGTTACAATAGCCACGGTTGCCATGAATTGTCTCTGGATGGACTGTAAGTATTAAAAACAAAATAAGAAGCATATGTTGGAATGTCTGAAACTAGCAGACTAAACTCAAGGCTTTGACAACGTTAAGAGTTTTTTGGAAGGAGCCAGATTTTAGCAATAACATTCCACTTTTGTGAGTCTACCCACCAGCATCTAACCTGCCCCATAACATCTCACTTGAGTTTACAATTTCCTTCACCTCCTGTTCCTCTCTAATGTAAACTCTCTGGCTTTTCTCGAACGTGTGGCTTGGAAGAGGAAGGGCTGAGGTTCCAGTCTCGGAGGTGCCAAGTGGAAATCTTCCTTTACAGCAGACAGGGAAGAACAAATGCACAGCGTAAGGAAAGTGCTTCTCCATGGCTCTTTTTTCCCCTCCTGCTCAAGCTCTAGCAAAATGTCAAAGGCATGATGCACGCATTCCTTTGAAGCCATTCCATTGCCCGATGATCCATTTTGCTTATGAAAGGAATGTACACTCAGTGCTGTGATTTTTGTTGGAGGCCTCCACGGCGGTGTAATAACTGCGAGGAACGCTGCCAGCTTTCCCCCCTTCCTTGCACATTCCGAAACTTCCATCCAGTGAGCAATAAATAGCAAGAAAATATTAATTACCCAAAGGAAGAATTCTCTCCTGAACAAATATTGGCTTTGTGATGAGAAGTTTGTGAAATGAGTGTTTGCCTATCAAGCCCACTCAGTCTATTTCTGATTCCCAAAGAACATAGTGACCCGTGTGCCACATTTTGTTATGGCTTTTTTTTTTTTTCCTTCTTCGCATGGCCAGCAAGAACTGTAACAAACATACAGGAAGGAAAACACCCTATTGTTGCTCTTGGTCTTTTGGTGGTTTTTGTTCTGTGCTTTTAACTGCGCTTGACTTCTGGAGCTGCACAAAAACAAGCTCTTCTCTTTTAACCTATTGACCAATTGTCCCAGCTTTTCCCCAGATTGTTCACCAGTTACAAATGTTCAGCAAAGGGGATTGGGAGAAATCACTTTTGTGCTATTGTGTGCCACACACACAAATGCACAAACACATGCACACTTATAAACATTCTCAAGTATGCAACCAGAGGCTTGACTCTGGAGCCACATGGGTTAAAATACGAAAAGCCTCCATTCCCTGCTCAAAAAGCATGGGCAAAAAATGATAGTTTCTGCCCTGCTCAGGGACTTCCTGAGTTGGATGTGAGTTTTCTATGTGTAATAACCTTTTTCCATTAATTTCCCCAATCTCCTCTTGAATATGCAAACAGCAAAATTTCCCACAGACCAGGAGGGAACTGGGAAAAGGGGAAGTTTCTGTTCCTCTTCTGGATGCAGTCCCCATTCACTGAGCTCCTGGTGCTCAGGGTTTAGAGACAAGGAATCAGCAAAACTCAAATGCCACCTGAAGACAGATTGGGCATGGATGTCTCCAGCCTCACACTCAGGGCTGGGTGAAGCAAGATGTCGGTGGGGTTCTGTGATCCCAGTGCTGCTTGGGGAAGCAAGACGTTGTCCCATTACCACAACTGGCCCCTACATGGACACAGAGCTTGAATCCAAGCCCTGCGTGGTGAGTATCCTTCATGTAGGGGTGGACATGAGTCAAGTGTAGGTGACTCCATTGCAAAACTGTGGCATTTATCAAGTCAGTCCTGCAGTTCTCAAGCCACCCTGCCTATCACGCTCGCATTATTCAATCTTAGATGAACTGGAAATCTCAAATTTGTTACTTGTCTGAATTCTTTTGGGACCATTCCACTGGGAAAATGGAACAACAACAGCACAAATACCCTAAATGCAATGGGGAGCACTTGAAGGAGATGAGGAGGGAATGCATGCCCACGCAGCTCTGGGCATGGCAACCACAGTCCCAGGACACAGTACGCCTCTCCTGCAGAAGTGTGACAATGACATTCTGAGCCCAAGAATATGATGGCAGCCTTCCTGAAAGCAAAGTGTTTTTCAGCAAGCTCAGAGGAGACCACCCAGACAAAATGAGCCTGAAGAGCCCCATAAGTAAAACTCCTGAATCCGAAGCTGTCCTTCATCTGAGTTGCCCAAGGCAGGATGAGATCCATTCATAGGCTGGGCCATTCCCTGCTGCTGGGAGCCACTTACATTGTAGGAGAAGTCAGCTGTTAGGAGCTATTACATATAATTATTTACCCACATAGAGATCTTTTCATGAAAAAAAAAAATAGCAATTTCCATTCAACGATTTTTAGACAAGAGCTATTTGTTATTATGACATTTTTCAACTGTATCAGTGCAAACATCCAGCCACTGAGTCCAGCCATTGAGTTTTTCACCCTCAGAAAACTTCTTTCTTTCTTTTACTGAAAAAAGAAGGGGGGGAGGATGAATGAAAACTGAATTTATTGTTGTTGTTGTTGTTTGGGGTGAATTTCTCCAGGGAAAAAAAGAAATAATAATAATAATAGTAATAAAAAAAAACGAAACAGAAGGTTAAAATAAGATATTGCTGTGAGTCTTTAATGCAGGGGAAAGGCGATTTTTAACCGTCCAAAATCGTTTGTTTCAATAAATGTTGCCTGGCTCTGGTGTCATGCTTTGCTAATCAGATTTGAGATGTCCAGGGCGGCAGATTGCACTGCCGCGTTTGATCAGCTGAACTAACCCGTGTGGTCACACCACGCAGCAGAATCACTGCAGCAATACTTCATCTTCACAGCTGCCTCTGTAGCACCCTGAGCGATGCTGCTAGCTTTCTGCACGTCCTGAAAAACAGTTCAGCTCCTGCTGGGAGCACAAAGACGAGGAGAGGCTGGGAGGAGGGCTGCAATGGTCAGTAGCACCCCTTGGGATGTTTCAGGGCAGAGAACCATCTGCCCTTAGCTCCCCATCCTCACCTTCCCTGCAGCAGTGACTGTAGGAAGGAAGCAGTCCTCTCTGCTTGTCTTGTTTGTTCTGCCCATGTGCTGCAAAGTTGCAATTTCTGCTCACTGCCTTTTTTTTCTTCTTTTTCCATGCTCGTCTCCCCTTTCAGCAGGATTCCTTTCCACTTGGCCAGCAGATGTGAGGGTGGATTATAGAGCAGTTCAGCTGGAAAAACTGCCAAGAAATGAAACAAATAATCTATTAAATTGTTTTCTGCAGAAAAAAAAATAAATCCAAATTCTGGATTGTATTTCTAGAGCTGGAATACCACCCTGGGAATTACATGCAGTTATCTCCAGCCGCTGGGTATTCATATTTTCTCCTGGTATGTTCCCCTGACCATAATTTTGCTCTTAGCAGGAGATAAGTTTCTTTTGGTTTGATACTATTCCTGGTTCTTCTGTGGTGTTCCCATGTAAAACATCAGTTGTGATAAACTCCTTGCACCAAAATAAAAGCAGGCTTGATTTCTACAATGCAAAAAGCAGGTTTGGTGTCAGTATTTGTATAGTAAACATGAGGTTTCATGGGAAAGTCTTCTTGCTTGCAGCTAGCAGGATGTCTTTGAATATTTTGGGTGCGACTCATTTGATAAGAGCAGACACCTAAATTGCTCATCTAAGTGAGTCTCCCCAGTCTCCCTTTGCAGTCGGTGGAGATCTCATAAAGGCAGCCCAGGATCTGCCTCCTCCTTGATGCTCCGTGCTTTCTAGACCTGACTGTGGCACAACTGGAGGTGCTTGGCAGAGCTGCTGGGCTGGGAAGCACAAGGAGATGAATATGTTTTTCTTGTTGGAGCAATTTCTGATATTGCGACATGCTGGAGGGTGTGCTATCAGCTGAAAGGATATCACAGAATTTGGGTCTTTGTGGGAACAAATCACTTGGTTCTGAGTCAAGGGGAACCCCAGGTTGGGGTCCAGCTTGAACTTGAGAATTTGACATGAAGAACTCAAGGTGATCAGACCAGCATTCAAGAGAATGTACCCTTAGCTAGCTTGGCCTGCAAGGAAGACTTGGCCAAAATCTCATGACTCTAAGTCAAACCTCGAGTTGGTGTCTGGGCATCTTTGGATCATGATGATATCTCCCTACCTGGTCATGGTGGCCAACAAAAGGACACAATAAAACAACCTCAAGTTGCAACAGGGGAGCTTTAGATTGAACATGAGAATTAATTCCTTCAAAGAGGGGACTGATTAAGCATTTGAATGAGTGGAATTGGTATACTCCTCATCTCTGGAAGTGTTCAAGAGACCTCTGGGCATGGGACCATGGAACATGGCTTAGTGATGGCACTTGGCAGTTCAGGTTGATGGTTGGATTTGATGATCCTGATGGTTTTTTCCAACCCGGGTGGTTCTGTGATTCTGTCATTTCCTGCTCACAATGTCTTGAGCACTGGTAAGGGCAGATCTCCCCAGATCCCCACCACAGGGTTAATTCCTCTGTTCACCAGCATGCCAGAGTTGCATAACCCAGCTTCAAGAGAGGAACCTGCCTTTCTGGGCCAAGGGATTCCTGTGAATGCGCTGGGGCAGGCGTCAAAAAGAAGGAGGAACAAGTCTGTTTTTTTTCAACCTGGGCATTTCCAATGAAAGATCCAATTTGCATTGATGTACTGCTCTGAAATCCATCAAAATGCATGCACTATTCCCACTTCCAGGTCTTGGCAATGATTGGTAGTGGAGTTAGGCACAGATTTAAGGAACAGCACATCATTACTCCTGGTGCAGCAGAGATAGCCTGTCCTATGATCATGCCTTGCATCCTCTACCACACTATGGTGGCAGTTATAGATGAGCCTGAATCCACGCAGCATCAGACTTTCCAAAATGCAGTCCTGACCCAGTCCCACATTCTGAATAGGTTAGCAGTTATTTTTGTTTAAAGGAAAAAAAAATCAACAACCCTGACCCAGAGAGAAATGTTAAAGGGAAATTGCAAATGTTATGCTTGTCTGAACAGGAGTCACTCTAGGAAACACACTATGGACGTATTAACTTCTGAGCTATTCCCCCCCCCCCCCCCTCCCATCTTGTATGTTCTCAGATGAGAAATGCTCTCTTTTGGCTTATTCCCATCTTCTAGTACTCACTCTGCTTATCACAGATACACTAGTTAAGGTGGAGGAAATTAAGGTGACCTCTACTAGTTCAGGCCTTTATGCAATTTGAGACAGTCATTAGTCACATATTCTGGCATGCTGTGAATTAAAGAGAGTCAGACTTGCAGAATATCTCAGACCATTTATTTTGTATTTTGTTCTCTTGTGTGCGAATGGACACCATAGGAAAGCCGTTGTATTCAACTGACTCTTAAAATGGATTGCCTTATAAAACTTAAAGCAAATCTGTATGTCTTCTACAGCTCCTTTGGCTAACGCTGTGTGAACAGTCCTCCTGGCACCCATAGGAAAAATGTTTCCCAGCTATTAATCAAGCCATTGATTCAGAAATTTTGCTCAAGGAAAGAACTTAGCCCCCACACAGGGATACGACCATAAATTTGCTAGAGGAAGAGCTTGTGGGGCTCTGTTGCTCATCCTCTTCCTGCCTGTGTGAATAGATCGACTTCTGCAGACCAGACGCAGAGAAGTGGCAGGGAAATCCTCGCCTCCTTCTCAGCCTGAAGGGAGCCATGGTTTTAACAAGTTTGGAGCCAACCAGGCAAAGGCAGAAAACAAGGAAAAAATCACCCCTGTATCTTCTGCTTTGTGTCATCACTGCCAGACAGAAGAAAATGCTGCTGCTGGAACACCTGAGCTTGTTGTTGTGCACAGACCTGTGTAGAAATGCCATTACAAGCAATGAGACGCCAGAAAATGCCCCTTTGCAATAATCCTGGACCCACACCACCTTCCTGATCCCAGTGGAAAGGTCTCACAGAGCACCACTTCCTCTACCACCACCGCCACATCCCACCCTGCCCAGTGCTTTCACAAAGACCAAGCTGCCTCTGGGCAAAAAAAAACTCCAAAGGAAAAAATAAACAAGTAAATGTGTGCATAAAGGGAGTAGTCAGGGGCCAGACCAGGCTCTTATTTTATGCCTTTGTAGTCAAAAGATCTGTGCACAGCTGATTTGAATAAGTTATCTTACTGTTGAACACATCTTCCTGTTAGGGAAGACTGAAAGACTCGTAATTGCTTTTTGAAGCTGTTTTATTTTGCGTGGGCCTACTCACTTTTTGCCTCTGTCCTAAATAGTTCAACTCCCACTGACTTACTAGAAACATGAATTAAGAACTAATGACTCAATTCCTAAGAATAATGTTGGGCACTTCTATTTATAGGTACAAGCCCTAAGCTCAAAGGCATTGGCAACCCCCAATCCTCTATTTTTTCCATCATGCTTTGATATAACACCAGAACAGCCTGGAAATCAACACTTTCCACTGTTCCTTGTTTCTGGGTAGCTGCCCTTTCCAATTCAGATAGCACTTGATTTCTCAGGAAGGGACATGAGCCGACAACTATTTTCAGGAAGTGTCTGGAAGCTCAGTTCAAAATAGCAGTGGAGATTCTGGAGGGCAGATGCAAACTTGCCCTTTGGTGGCAGATTAGAGACATTTAGTGAGCACTTCTGAAAGGCAACTGGTGGGCTGGATGTGTTGCTGATGGAAATGATGTGGGTGAAGGCAGCTTTATTGTGGGGTAGATAACGGAGAAGCAAAGGATGAGGAGAAAAGATGTGGAGGAGATGGAGAAGGAGATGTCGGATAGACAAGGTATGGTGAGGTGGGGTGTATGTAGGTAGAAGATGGTGGTGGAGTCACTGACCCTAGAGGTGTTCAAGATACATTTGGACATTGTGTTGAGGGACATGGTTTAGTGAGAACTATTGGTGATAGGTGAACGGTTGGACTGGATGATCTTACAGGTCTTTTCCAACCTTAGTGATTCTGTGTGTGTGTGAAGGTGGAGATGCAGTGCATGGAGAGCCAGAGGTGGAAGAGACATGTCATGGAGAGGCTGTCTTGAAGATATTTAACCCCAGTGAAAGGACCTTCAGACCTCCCCACATCTGCATAATCTGACTAATTCTGACTGCATTTTTCAATGGCAGCCCACATATCAGAAGAACAGATGCTCGCCAGTTACCCAAACATTAAGGCAAGAAAGTCACACTTGGGGCATGCAGACCAAAGGAATATGTGGTGCCTATCTGTAAACCTAACATGAAACAGCTACAACATTTAAAAAACTCCAGAGAAAGTGTAGAAATAGCGATTTGTTGCAGATATCAGATATCTGATATCTGCGTTTCCTCCTCCTCGATGCTCAGCTTTGCATCCCCGTGCTGGAGGCCACCTCCAGCACACCGATGTCAGGAAGTTACAAAACATGTCATCGTGGTGGCGGTGGCACTACTTCCGTGATGGCACACGCTCAGCTCTTCTCTGGAAGTCCTCTTTTTCTTGGAAATTCCAGCTGAACACCTTCTCGCCCCTCCTCCGTCCTGCTGCGAGAGGCAGGATGCTGGGCCAGGCCCACGTGTGACTCATTCTCTGGGAAACCGAGCATGATGCGGCTTTCTGAGGAAAAAAAAACCCGTGAGGAAGGGCTCTTTCCCCATCTCTCTGCCTCTTTCGTTTTTCTTTTTCCTTTTTCAAGGAGAATTGGCACAGTGGCACTTAAATGAAGGGGACATCAGTGCCCCTCCATGTGGGCTGTGAAGAAGGGCCTGGAGGGCAGGATGTCTGAGGGCCCTGGGTTTGTTGGGTGCAGAGCAGGCTGAGGGGAGGAGGGCTCACGGCACTGTCAGATACCTCTGCAGCCTTGATGACCATCTGGTTACTATAAAGAATGGTTTATGAGATCTCATCTTGCTTTTTTGACTCCTATAACAGAAGTACTGAGAGCCTGTAAGTAACGGCTTCATAAAAGTAACAGCTTAATAATGAGAATGGCTTTCTCCTTCCAGATCATGAGAAAATCAGGTGTTTTCCCCGCTCCATTAGGACTGTAAAATAGGACAAAAGAGACCCAGTCATCAAGGAGGAAAAAAAAATAAAAATAAAACAAGAAAACAAAAGCACCGCCACCAAAATCTAAACCCCTCAGAGCTCAGTTTTACAGTAGTGCATGAGCAGAGCAGGGCAGGAATTAATCTTTGCCTCCATTTTGCAGAGAGGGAAACTGAGGCACTAAACTGCATGGTGGTTTGAACAGCATCATGGTCAGAGCAGGAACTGCCTCCTGGGCAGCATACTGCAGCCTGCATTGCTGCAGTTACAGGTACCAGCACAGCTACCCAGCAGCCATCACCTTTTCTGATCGCTGTATTTAGGCTGTGACTTTGTATTTCAAACTTCAGTATTTCCAGGATGCCAGACCCGTTTCCATCTTCTTCATATTTTACGGGGTAGCAAAGCAGCGTGTAAACTGAGTTGCTTCTTGCGAGAAGTGGCTGCTGGATCTGGCCCCACACTGCTTGATTTTTTACAGAAGGAAGGAAGGAGGAGGCATTTCTGCTATACATTTCCTTAGGACACTGGAAACTTTGATATGTAAAAGCGGTGGTTTTGAGGTTTTCTTTGAGCATTGCTTTCCAAAATATTCTCTATTTTCTCTTTTTTTCCTTATAACAAGAGAAAATTTTCACACAGACACTGGCATGCAAGGCCACAGTCCAGGTAGCTGAATTTCCTTCATAGTCCTGCACTGGTGCAACCTCGCACTACCACCATCATCTCAGGATGTGTACACACAGCCTACAAACTCTGTAAAGTCCTTCGCAATCTTTAAAGACAATGACAGAGCTGAGCAAGGGAACCAGTAGATACCTGCTTCTTAAATACCAGGAAAGTGTTGGCAGTACTATTGATAATGTTGCTGTGCATGAAATGCTCTGCAGTGCTGCAGGTAAAGACTGCAGAGAAGCACAGGACGGAGCGTGTGCTACACAGGAGGAAGGACGAGTACATCTGTAATATGTTGGCCTGTGTTTTGGAAGACCCACTTTTGGTTTCTGCTGCTGCAAACAACCTGCACAACCTGCAGAGTCATAGTTTCAGTAAAACACAGCTGGCAGGAGGAAAGATGAGATGCTGGGGTGGTGGGGAGCGCTGGTGAGTGGAGTGATCTGCCCTGATTTTATGTTTCTGTGGCACAGTCATCTCCATCTAACTCAGCCACTCTTTGCAGGAGAGAGTTGTCTCATCTGAAAACAGGGAGCATGGCTTACCCGCTTCTCCAAAGTGATGGGGTCATACAGAAGCCAAGGTTGAACCTTGGGGAAAGGGATCAGCCAACCACACTCACGTGGGGATGCAGCAGGATGCCTGGGCACCATGCTTGTCTTGCAGAGGCTCACTCTTTAGAATCAGAGAATCATAATGGCTGGAAAAGATCACTAAGATCACGTAGTTCAACTGTCAACCCATCCCCACCACACCACTAAACCATGTCCCTCAGTGACACACCTCACCATTTCTTGAATGCTTCTAGAGATTGTGACTCCACCACCTCCCTGGACAGCCAGTGACAATGCATCACTGTATTTCTGAGAAGACATTTTTCCTAATATCCAAGCTGAACCTCCCCTGGCACAACTTAAGGCCACCACCTCTCATCCTATCACTTACCTGGGAGCCGAGACTGACCCCCACCTCCCCACAACCTCCTCTCAGGCAGTTGTAGAGAGCCATGAGGTCCCCCCCTGAGCCTCATCTTCTCCAGACTGGACAACCCCAGCTCCCTCAGCCTCTCCCCATCACACTGTGCTCCAGACCCTCTCAGCTCCACTGCCCTTCTCTGGACGTGCCCCAGAGCCTCAATGTCTTCTTGGAATGAGGGGCCCAACACTGAACACAATTTGCAGCCTCACCAGTGCCAATACAGAGGGCCGATCACCTCCTGCTCCCTCTGGCTGCACTGCCTCTCATACAAGCCAGAAACTGAGAGACAATTAGCAAAGAGTGAGGCCAACATGAAGAGATGCCTGACCAAAGCCTAGAGCAGGGCTGAGGGGTCCTGAGACAAGAAGGGCTAGGTCCAAGAGGATGCTATAAATGCCATCACCATAAGATGTCCTCTTTTCCTTGGTGACAGAACGTGACTCCCCCACAGTCAACACCCCTCAGTGCTTGCACAGACGCTGGACCTGAGGGGTGTTTTGGTGCTTGAGACCATGAAGGCACCAATGCTCCCATCACTTTCTGCCACAGAAAACTCCCTCTCTTTTTATTTTAAGACAAGCCGCTCATGATGGCTTGAGATAGGCTCGGGCAGCTCCGAAGGGGGCCAGGGCGCTGGAGGCCATTGGCTGTGTGGATGGGAGGAGGCAGAGCCGGGATTATCTTTCTTCTGCCTCCAGTTTGACCTCTTTGCCAGCAGATTGTTCTGATTTTCCACATGGAGGGATCTAGGGACCCTCTCGAAAGTTCAAACTCCCGCTCTCATCCCCGCCAGCAGCAGCAGAGCTCTGCACCCCGGGCCTCTGCACAGCCCCGCTGCCGAGCATCGCTTGCAAGCAAGACCTGCTCCATGCACAAATTTGGGCAATTTTGAGTCCCTCATACAGCAGGACCATGTGTTTTTGAGTAGTCAAAAGTTTCCATGGAAAACTGGGAATTCAGGAGTACATTTTCCTCAGAAAAAAAAAAAAAAACCAAGGGAAATTGTTTGAATGATTTCAAGGCAAAGTATTTCCATTTATTTTTTTTTTCTACTCATTGCGACAGCATTATATTTCAAAATTTGCATGCAGTTAGCAACCGAAAAAGCTGAAAAACAAAACACGGGTTTTTGCTCAGCTCAGGGGAGCCAAACATTTCCATCTTTAGTCAACCTGAATTCTTGCCATTTTTTTTTTTTACAGACTTCCTTGGTCCAAAATCACCGAGAGCTCAGCTCCTCGCAGGGCTCTGCCCGACAGCCCCACTCACTTCCTACACGCACAACCCGGGCTGGGGTTAACCGAGTGCTGCCCACTGACGCAATGCTGTGCAGTGCAGTAAAACACCTGGGAACACTCAGCAGTGTCCATCTGCCCTTTCCAGCTCACTGGGGCATCGAAAACCAGAATTTCCCAGTCCGTGACTGGAGCACCCAGACTCTGCAATCACACATCTTAATAACAGGTCTTACCCAGCGCAGTAGCGCTCTGTGGCATGCACGTTGTTGCTCCATCTGCCCCGCTTGCAAACATTTATTATTCCCTGTGACACACGCTCTAAAGCTGCACTGAGGCAACGACGTATATTTGGCAATTTCCATTCAGATGAGCTGAAGGAATTAATGAATTTGGAGGATCTCAGATCTGCTGAGATAGGGACAGGCGATGGCACGCTTTAAAATAATCACTCTCAACAGCGCACAACTTGAAACCACCCCACTAATCACAGGCAGTGGGAGTGCTTATCGAGGCAGAGCGAGAGCTCAAGCACCATTCAAGCCCTCTAATAATGGTAAATGATTCCACAAATGCACGTGTCCAGGGCTCGGACTGCTTCCAACCTTAAGTGCTCGTGAAAAACTTGAAGTGCTCCACCGGTTTTAAATCACCGCGCAGGGCTGACTGATTTAAACTACCCAAGCACTTTGCTTTTTGCTCTCGTTTTCTTCTCCCCCCCCCCCCCGCCCTTCCTTTTTTGTTTTGTTTTGTTTTTCCTTTTTTTTTTTTTTTTTTTTTAACGAGCACTTCAATTTGGAAGCAAGTCAAACACTTCAGTGGTTCGAGACATGCTGAACCAATTTAGAAATATGTTGGGAAAATAAATAAATAAGGAACAGTGAATTATGTGTTAAAACCCCTCTTGTTTTGGGGCACTGAAGCAACCGGGCTGGGATGTGTTAGCCAGGGCTGCAAGACAGCGCGGTGCTGTTATCTATTCAATCACATACCTGTGCAGGGGACACATCTGCCCCTGTGCTACTCTAAAAATTCCTCAGCCTGTAGGTGCAGAGCTAGAAATGTAAATGCTGTGCGAAGAAAGGGGAAAAGGAAGGGTTGCCCCACACCCAGCCCAGGTTCTGCGCTGAGCCTCAGCCTGGGCAGCCTCCAGCATCCGAAAGTGAAACTTTTCGGTGAGTTCATCCTTCTTGAAAGATGGCAGAAAACGGAAGCAAACAGCATAAATAATGGAGAAGTGAATTAGACTTTTAAAAATCCTGCCCTGTTTAATTATTCAGACTGATTATACCGTGCAGAAAGGAACTTCTCTTTATTTATTTTTTTTTCTAATTACTCCTAGCCTGGCAATCTCCCCTTAGCACACACATACACACGTCGAAAATCACCAGCTAATGATGGCTGTGTCGGTGCTAGACAGCAGCAAATCGTGTCCCAGTGGATGCTGATTCCCAGGGAAGAGCTGTGCAGCTGACCCGCACCCGAGGGTGGCACAGGGGACGTGGGGCTGATGTCCTGTCCCAGCTGCAGCCGTGCTCTGGGTTGCACAAAGCATTCAAAATAAAACTCCCTCGGAGGCAGTAAATCGAAGCTGCTTGTCACCGTTGCTGGGAAATGAGTGCAGTGGGAAGGAAACCGAGCTTACGGTCGCAGACATGAGCTGAGGTTTCCCTCTCATGTAATGCGGCGAGCTTGAGGGACTGATACAGCCACAGTGAGAGGGGGAAATGAGGACATGGGAGCATGCCAGGCTGAGCACTGAACACAGTGCCAGCAGACTGGGGCTGTGCACGCTACGAGCTCCCTCCCTTAGGATCATAGAATCATTAAGGTTAGAAAGACCACTGAGATCATCTTGTCCAATCAAGAAGATACAGGTGATGCCTGCTGCTGGCTGTGGCTTGTTGCTGAAGGCTGCAACATGGGCAGGACATTGCCATCTCCAAGAGTCACATCCTACTCCAGTTGAAGCAAGGACATCACCCTGAAGATGCTTTCCATGAGACATGCAACCATGTGCTAGAGATGTCAGGGAAAGGGGAGAGCAGATGGCTGGTGGGTTGGTAAACTGGTGCCTCGGTTGGTGGCTGGGTGCTTTGAGGGATGGCCCAGATGAATGACATCAACCTGCCTGGAAGAAACAGGGCTGAGGCACGGACCAGGAGCAGCTGAGAAGTGCACAGACTGGGAAGAGCAGGAGAAAATGTACAAAGGGCTCTTTTGTATTGAGGCTCCACTCGTGAGACTCCAACCTGCCCTCACAGGAGCTGGGCTGTGCTCTGAGGTGGCAGCCAGACTCATTTAGCATTTTGCAGGCCATAATTTACAAGCAAACATAAATACTGGCCACCCACAGAATATACCCTACTCCCTGAGCTGAGCTGGGAGGTGTGGTGGCACAGCCACCCTTTGGCCACCACTGTGCCTCCTGACCTGGTGTTGCCAAACCTACGATGACCATCTGCCTTGAGGCTGCCCAGGAGAAAGTTCTTCTTTTTAAAACAGCAGCTGGAGACATCAGCCAAGCATCGAGAAATAGATGAAGCTCAATGTCAAGTTGCCAGCACTCAAAGAGAAGTTGTTTCTGGGCTAGCCTTGCCTCAGCCCCACCATACCAGCACAGACGCATGGATGGGGCTCTCCCAAAGTTGAGGAGCTGCTGAATTGGGCTCAGTTAGAGGACACATGGTGGGTCAGTGACTCTGCCTGGATTTGCTGTGGGACTGGAGGAAGCATCCTTTCACTTGACTCCTCAGTTCCCACATCCATCAAACGAGATCATCCGTTCCTGTTTCCTTTGCAAAAAGCCTCAAGCAGGAAAAAAAAAAAAAAAAGTGTAAGAATTAAGTACAAGAAAACCAGAGGGTTTTTTTTGGCCCTGTTAAATCTACTGTGAGAAGGTGCAGCTGTTCAGGAGCAATGCAATGCATTATTTTCTTTGCAAAACCTCACCTCTTTGAACCAGCTAGCATTTCTTAGCCATCTTCATCTAATTGCAAGGCAGAATCACTTTCACTGTCACCGCTGGCACAGTACAATGATTCTGAGCCCAAACCAAGCAGCTCAAGGATCCCTGGGGGAACAGAGGCATTGCTACACTCTTGCATTGAGACCATTATGGGATCCAGGTTGTCAACCCTACATCCTGTTCTGTGCTGCATTGGCATAACCCCACGTCTTTGCATTTTGCTCCACAGTGCAGGGCAAATGAAACGCCAGAGATCAGAATTCTCCTCCCTTGTGATTCTCAGGATACCCCGTATGCTCTGGTGGGCACTCAAAGATTTGGCTTCATTTAGGTCTGGAGGACATTGTCCCCTCATTCCTTGCACAAGAGAAGCACCAGGAAGTGGATTAATCCCTCTCTAGAGTCAGGAGCTTTCCAAAGTGCCTCGTAAAAGGAGCAGCACATCGAAGGGAGAGAAAGCTCCTTTGTTTTGGATAGCAGCTGTAATCTCCACATCAAGCACATGTTGGAATTCGTAAGTGGCCATTTAGCCATATTCTGACAGCAGAACGAGCAGCCCTGGAGCAGCAGCCAGGCCTATTTATAGAAAGGAGGTTTGAGGTAATATCCTTACCTTGGATGCACTGTCTCTACTTAAGAGCCCAGCTTACAAGAGAAAGTGATGCCAGACAAGAAAGAAAAAAAAAGAAAACATAAGAGTCATGGCTTGCTCTGCCTGGCTGGCTTTGCATAGGAGCAAATCAAATTTTACAGGAACAGCAGAAATCCCTAAAAACTCAGTTTCTTCTGGATTCTAATGAGAAGAGAAATAATGGAAGACAAACAGTCATTGAGGTTCCTCAGGCCAACCCTGAATAAACATATAAAGTTAATGCATGACTTGCTGCGGTACGAGAACATTAGGGAGTTATGAGCAATCCAAGAGGTCAGAGCTCAGCCTACAGAGTTTGCTGACCTTTCTGTTGACATAACTGTTGACACTCAGTGGGTTGGGAGAGCTCTTGGACACTCACTGAATGTTATCATGAGCAGAGGCTGTCCCCCCTTATTGTGCCAAGTACTGATGCCTCCAGTCTGCGAAGGTATTTGGCACAACTCAAGCAGTGGTGGCTTAGGCACTCTGTATACATGGGATGGGATCCAAATCTGGCTGAAAACAGTCAGAAACCCACAGAGAGGGAGAGAAGAGGAAAGAACACCAAGGTGGTTATAAGAGCCCTACATGTACATCGGTTAGGAGAACTCCTTGAAGGGTTGTACTAAGAATAACAGTCTTGGCTATGGCTTGTGGAGATGACAATTCAAGACTAAATTGTGGCTTGGAATGAGGGATGGTTGGATGAGATTCAGCTCACAGACAAAACATTTAAACGTAGCCATTTTCTTTAAATTTAATGTCAGTCCAGCATAAAGGTGCCTCCAGGTCAGGTGGGAGTCTGAGGTCCAACCGCTGACTTGAGAGAGAGGACAACGCCCAAATAAGGGATTATCTTTGGGTGTTCTGAGCTGATAAGGGCTTTATCTGAGAGCTGGGCTGAATAACTCCAGGCTGGTGCCTTCACCTGAGGATCCCTTCCTCTTGCTATACTAAGGACAGAGTGTGTATGAGTGTGCCCAGAGAACAAGAAATAACAACACTCAGCAGCTGAAGGTTAGGGTTCAGAGCAGGACATTTTGTTACCTCTTGGAGAGGATCTCACACTATTTCTGGGTTTTGATTGTCTTTGTGCCCCGTCACCATAATTCTTCTAGAAACAAGAGCCACAGTATGCATCTGTGAAACCACAGAGAGCAGAGGAGATGCCCACACATGCAACCTAAGAGCCCCACGATGCCCATGCCAGCAGAGGTCTTTCCAAAAGGATATTCCCTTACTCTAAATACTGACTGTGGTTTATCTCTTATGTGTGAGAAGCTCTACCAATGCACTCCAAAGCTTTGCATTATGCCTCTAATTAAGCCGGTCATCTCCTGAAGCTCCCCCTCCAAGGAGTTACAGTGAGTTTGGGGATGAGTATGTTACTTCTCAGGCAGGAGAACGCTAGAGGAATTTCACTTCTGACATGGAAGCTGCTCTGTTTCCCACTAGCATGTGGGAGTAGTGGAAATAACCTTCCGAGATACCTCCAAGCCCTTCCCCTCTTCTCCGTGTTCAAATTGCTGCTGCTGCAGGGACAGCTGAACAAATGTTGTGTGCGGGAAGGGGAAGCTGGCCAGCATCCAGCCCCAGCTCCTGCTGCTGGGGGAGAGCCCTGCTCCAAACAGATGCTTGGCGACTTTCACAGCTCCCAAAGCCCCACGCCCTCATCGTCCAGAGGCGTCTCCAGCTACTCCTTTCCCTCACCAAATTAAACAGGAGGGATGGAGCCAGGAATATGGTTATTTTATAACGTGCATAAAAATCAGAGTGAGGAGAAAATCCTGTGCGTACAGATGTATACATGTGCCTATGTACGCACGGCATGCATGCTGATCTCTTTAAAACGACCAGATTCCTAAGGCTGAAATCAGTTTCAAGCCAAAAGAAAAACACTGAAATGAAAGAATTTCCTTAAAAATGTGACCAGAAATTGCAAATTTGGAGGAGCATAGTTTAGCTGTGACCCCCAGGCCCCACTGCTGAGACACTGAGCAATCTGCAGAGTGAATGCGCACTGCCTGGGTATCCACACAAAGTCAATGCACGCAGGGGACAGAGAAAGCTGATCGTAACAGTAAGTATAAATGAGCCTGAAATTGTAGGGTATTGATAAAGAAAGCAACAGGACAGCAGGAAGAACTGTAAATCGTAGGATCAGAATTGTTTGAATTGGAAGGCACCCCTAAATGCCACCTGGTCCAAGTCCCCTGCAATGAACAGGGACATGCACAGCTCCATCAGGTGCTCAGAGCCCAGCCCAGCCTGACTTTGAGTGTCTCTAGGGAGAACTCTAGGTGTTGGATGTGATGATCCTCAGGGATACTTTCCAACTTGGGATGTTCTATGATTCAGTGAAATATCACTACAGAGTACTGGAGGCAAAAGCCCGGTGATAAAGTCTTATTATGTCGGAAATGAAATACTTTCACTCCTTTAACACTTGTTGCAAACATGAAGCAGCAAGTGACTAATGCTAAATGGCTAACTTGAACCTCAGAGTGCTCAGCAATCTGCCCAAGAGCTATTTATATTGTATTTTAATATTTTGAGAGTGTCTGCTAGCTAGAATTGGAGACAGTACCAATCCTAGCACAGGAATAAACCACTGATAACTACACAGGTTCAAAGTGACTAGATTAATAACGACACAAATGTAGTCAATAGCAATCAGCACGGGCTCGTGGAAAGGAGATCCTGTCAAAGTAAACTTACCTTTTTGCTGTTGATAGGGACAACAGTGTTAATAGAGTTGGCACTTCATAGAGGTATCAGTAGCACGGAGTATTTTAAGCCGATTAAATCCACTTGGCATACATAAAATCTGTTAAGGACTGGACACTTGATAGATCTCAAACCCTAATTGCAACAGGAGACAGTTCATCGAGCTCCTGCGCCTCCAGCAGCACTTAGCAGAGCTCAGCTTTTGGCCTCACACCTCAGATTTTGTGAATATCCTCGACAGAAACACATCATCAATGTTTGCAAACGATGGGGAAATCTGGGAAGTGCCGATGGAAGGAGCGGTCACTGCAGGCAAACAATTTAATTCCAGCTAAGTATACCTTCATCCTTTGAGAAATGAAGACTTTCTGTGCACATTTACAGTACAGAGAACAGTGCCCGGGAATGCTGAGAATTATCTCCCAGGGGTTCAGATAGATCCTGAAGGGAAAAACAAGAGCACTGTGAAGGAGTGGAGTAGCTGCAGTCTGCATCTGGCACCGATCTGATGGATGTGGATGTTGGTGCAGTTGTACTCCTACAGCCGAAAGACTCTTCATACACTGCAGAGAGCTGCAGGACTGATAAAAGGATCTGAATATATACAGTATACACTGACAGGCTTGAAGGGCCCTCAGGATGTCTAGAAAAGCAAGGAAAATACGGAGGGATGACTTGATTCTGGGGACAGAAGCATATTCAGCTTACCTGCTGTGGGCATACCAGGTAAAATCAGACACTGAGAAATCTAAGCTGGACAAATTCTTCTTAGAGAAAAGACACAGATTTTTGAACAAAGAGAACTATCAAATAGAGGAACTATTTCTTAAGGTCTGCATTTGATTTTCCATCCATGGGTGTTTTCTTTTTTGAAACAAGATCAGACATCTTCTTTTTATCTTTTTCTAAAATACATACGTGTGAATAATAGGAACAAGAAAGAATCCCTCCAGGCCTTACAATGTACAAATCTATTAGCTTTATATTTGCTCAATATCCTGGAGATACCTAAAGGACCATGGATCAACACACCCTGCCCCTGAGACTTGGGTCAGCGGGCCAGGATTAAAGCAGCCAGCTGTCTGAACATTCAGGGGAAAAAAAATATCTGTTCTTTGCGGGTTAGCCTTTATTTGTTAGATCGTGGACGTTGTCTCCATCACGATTTGTCATTTGGCCTTTCAGGTCCTGCCAGAAAGAGTCAGTGTGCCTGAATATCCTGATGGGCTTTTCCAAAAGTAGCAATTAAAAAGCATAATAAATACAAGGGAAATATTTAAATAAATAAATCTGGAGTAATTCTTCAGTGTCATCCACTCTTGACTTTTCTGAAGCACCAATTAACGACCTACTTAATTACAGTGGTGTTTTCTCTGCTCCTGATCAGACTTGCTTATGTTCTTAGCCCCGTGCTTTATTATACTGACCCACTATTTAATCTAAACAAGGTACACAGGACCTCCCCACCAATCAGACACATTTATCTACTAATGCTCCAGCAGTTTCTCTCCTGCACGCAAGAGTAGAACCTGATAGCCAGATTTTTGTTTAATTAATTAGTTTGTCAAGCTTATTTTTAAAAGGAGAAACTTGAGCCTTCGTTTGCCTGTCAAGCAAAAATACTATGGCTAGATAGATTTTCCAAAGCACGAAATTCAAGAGGAGTTAGGTTTCCTTTTGTGCCTTTGAAGAGTACTCCTTGGTGTCCAAGAGCTTTGTCCTGGCTGACACGCTCTGGGCCCTTATGAGCTCTGGGCCACTTTGCTCTGTTTCCAGGAAGCACCGTGACCGAAGGAGACCTGAAGGCTCAGGAAGCCACATGCCAGCCCAGCGCTGATTGCAGCATCTCTAAGGTTCACCTCTTTTTTTTTTCCCGTGTGTTCAAAGCCTCAACCACAGAGCTGCTCTTGGCTGCACCCTGAAGACATATTCCTCGGCACAGACAGATGACACTGAGAAGGCCTTCAGACTCTTCATCAGGCCCAAGCAAGCTCTGAATTTGGGCTATTAATTGGGTGAGCAAGGGCTGGCTGAGTTTCTTGAGGCGCCCATCCTGTTTTCTCCTCAGCTCAGATTCCAGTAGTACTGCTCAGTTTTAAAGAAAACGGAAATTCTTCACACCAACAGAGGTCAGATGCAAAGGAGAGGGGAACCTCTTGGAGTGTAAAACCAGATGTGTTTGCAGTGGATCTCAGCTGAGCGGAAGAAGACATGAGTATATAGATTTGCTGAATAGAAGAGCTTGATCAAATGGGTGTCTCAATGTGGGCAAGTGGGGAAGCAAATTCATGTGAAAATTGTAAGTCAAAATTTGGAAGCATCTTGTAAGACTTAGCAGCATACTTCACCTCTTTTATTTTATTTTATTTTTTCTAGTGAGGATGAGTCTGATTTGCTCTGCAATCACAGCAAGCTTTGCCTTGTAAATGCACCTTAAAAGTTTCCACTGTCCTTCCGAGACAATATTTCCAACAGGAATGCTGCTTATACAGCAAGCGTTAAGCTTTCAGATGAATCTGTGCCTACAAGATGAATCCAAGTTCTCATCATGTCACATGTCCTCTCTGATGTGCTTCTCCACCGGGACACCTTCTCCCTTCTTCCATAGTATTTTTTGCTTCGGAAATGAAGTGCAGAATCAAGCCGTGTCATACAGCAGCCAGGCTCTGCCACCTTTCCCTTTTTAGGGAGTCCAGCCAACCTCCACGGAGCCGTGGGATGACCAAGATGTGCCACCAAGCTCAGCCAGCCCGTGGAGGACTCAGGGGCACGCTTCATATCCCCAGGAGTTCCTAGCCAGGACAGAGAGAGAGAGGAAAAGGGAGATGAAGCGCATCAAAGTCTAATATGTTCACTGAACACTGATGTTTCATGCATATTTTATTATTCCCGCTTTGTAGGATTCTCACAGGATTTCCTGGAAGAAAATATGCAGTAGATGAATATCCTGGGCTTGTCAGACTGCTGCAAATGTGCTACAGGGATGGGCCATGTGCACAAGAAACAAAGTGCTTGGGGCAGGATGAAATCCCAGGCAAATGTCTGATGTCCCGAACTCACATAGCACGATCTGCACTCAGAGACACAAGGACTGGCTGAGCATGGGTAGACACGAGCTTTCCCCAGTTTTGATCTTTTTCTCACTAAAACTTTGTAGAAGACATTGCATTTGAAGGACTTTTAGGTGCAGCAGTTTGACGTGACTGACCATAGCGCGAGGAGGGATCTTGGTATTTGAAGCCAATACCTGAAGTGATGTTTGGTGAAATGTGATTAATTACCATTTAATTGCCATTCAGCCATTTTCCTTTTAATACTCCAAGTCAAACAGCTTGGCAGCTCATATTGGCTGTGCCTACACCAGCAAACCAAGCCGGGCCAGCTCGCCCCAGCCTCTTCCTGTCTGTAAGTGTGAGCGCCGTGAGAGGTCACATCCATATGGTTACCCACGACACAAGTCATACCCATAGGGTTACCCCCTCCTGCCCCATTCCTAAAACAGTTTGGAGCGGCCTTGCTAGCACAACCACATGCCTGGGCCCATGTGAAGCCCTGAACCTGCTGGTTTGCATGGACCAAAGATCATGGCAGGGAATGCAGAAACCAGTCTGTCAGCCTGAGGTTGCAGACAGCCTCTTTGATCTCCGCAGCAAAGGTGCCCCAGTGACAACCTGGGTAGGCAGCCTGGATGTGACCTGAGTTCATCTAAGATCGTGCTGAGCCCTGTCTGGGATAGGGAAGGCCTAGCACCCTGTTTATGCCTAATGGAGATGCTGCATCCCAACCAACCCCAACCACACCTGTGTTGCACCAGTTAGGCTCAGTCCAGCTCTGTTTCCCTTTGCAGATTTATCTGGCATTGTTTATCAGTGACTTTCCCAGCCAAGACAATGGACACAGTCTACTATGGGGCTTGATCCACAATGCTGTTCACGATCTTTCCTATTAAGGATAATTATTAATGTGCCACCACCACCTCTATTGTATTTTTGAATGAGGACACAGATGCTGTACTTTCGTTTTCAGCTCTTCATTAAAAATCAGCATGAAAAGTTTCAAACTCACCATCTCTGTTGCCAGAGAAGCATGGAGAGGTGTTGTTTCCCAGACCAGGTTTGCAATGGAGCCATTCATGAACCTATACATGAAGTTATGTTGCTCCTCATCCAAGCAGCCTTCAGATTTTACAGAGAATTTCTTTACCAGATCTAAGACTATGTTTTCCATCTGCTCTCTAATTCTAAAGAAAACTGCACTTTTTCCTTACAGTACTTAAATTTCAGTTTCTTAAGGAAATGCCCAGGAGGGAACACAATGCAGAAATAGTGTGTGCAAATCCTAAAACGCCAGAGCTGTGTGCTACGTTTTGGGGGCCTTTATTTAAATGACAAAATAGGAGCTCAGTTCCCAGGTGTAGTCAGATTTACCATGCTCGTTGGCACCAGGCTACAGCAGCAGAGCGTGATTGGTGATCTGTTAACGCAGAGCTGGCAATTTGGGTGATTTCGACCCTTCTAATGCACTTCCCAAGCTGTCCAGAATTTTCTTTTTCTGTTTTATTGATGACTTCTTTGCCTTTGTGAAAGAGATCTCCCCGACCTAGCAGGGGTAATCTGCAGACTCAGAAATGAGAAAGCAAAAAGAGAACTTAGCAGCTGACGTTCTCCTTGCAAACCTTGCAGTTCTTAAGGCAATCTTTTCCTTTCGGGGGGGCCCAAGGGGCTGAGGTCTGACAAGACCACGGATGAATTCTGCTCTCAGTGAAGAAGATACAAGGCAGAAGCTGAGTACCTGCAAGCGAGTGATCTACTTCCAGCTCTCCCAGCCACACAGACGAGGACAGGGAAAGGATAACTCTCAGTTCTGGCTCATTACAGGCTTGATGGTATCTCACATGCAAGTTACTAAACCCAATTTGTTCATGTTGCAACACATCAATTTTATGGCTGAGGCTGAAGTTTACTCGTCCTTGGGGTTTGCAGTTGTTGAGATTCGGGATGTAAAATCTTGCATGTAAAATGCGCCTGAACTCTGCTATCCATTCAACAGGGAGTCAATGGTTCAAGAGTTAATTCATGAGAGGAAGGGAGTGAAAACACATCAAGGCCAGGATCTCACGACCCACGGTCTGCCTATAACTCTACCCGAAAGACCTTGTAAGAGATAGGTGTGTGGTTTGGAAAACGCACAGGGCTGTGGTTAAGTGAGGCACTTCACGAGTGCCTTAACATCACACTACTGGCAAACTTCCTCAAGCACACAGCATACTCAGACCAGAGTTCTCTGGGGGATGGAAAATGTTGGGGTGATGAAGGTTTTAAATCTCATGACACGCAAGCTGATATGCCAAAAAAGATTTACAAGCTGGTGAGCGTCCCGTAAATTCCCTCCAGAGATTTTTTCTCGTTAGGCATCAGAAGAGCTGTGATTTCCACCAGAGCTCTGCTCCTCTCCTCACCACTCAGTCAGGGAATGCCCAGCTCCGGTAGCTTCTCCCCCTGCACACTTGCTTGGGTAGTTTCAGTGCTGACAACCAGTTTCTTGGTTTTCCATCAGTAAATCGCTGCTGTCACACTGGGAAGGGTCAGGTTTCAAGTTCCCATGCACTTGCCTTGCTCCAGACCATGGGGTGTGAGCTGGAAGGGGCTGGACATGGTCTAGTTCCTGCTGGAGAAGCTGGAGCACCTTGCAGGCTGGCAGCTTCGCAGTGAAGACAGATGGTCTGGACTTTAAGGGATCAAAAAAAGACGTGACAATGGTGTCCAAGGGGTCATTAGCACAGTCCTACATGGACAGATGCTCTCAGCACTGAAGTCATTCTCCAAATCGGACCAGGGAGATGACCTCGCTGGAAAAAATAAAGGGAGGGGAAGGAAGGTGGGATTTCCTAAATACAGCCAAGGCCCGTGGGTACGGCAGCATGCAGGGGACAGGGAGGAGGGCTGCTCGCAGCCAGCGCTGCCTCGTGCATTTGCCTCGTGATTCCTGAGGTTGCTGCCAGCTTCTCGTGTGACCTGGGGTAAAATCATCGACTTTCTGTTCCTCATGTGCCAAACAGGACTCCTCACACTTCCCTTCAGGTTTTTTCTTGCAGTCATTTGAAAAATAGAGGGCAGGAGGAGGGAGGGAGAAGGCATTAATGGAACAAATGCTCCGAACTTGCTTCCAAAAACATTTCCATCTTCCGGCAGCGTAGCAGCTGCGGTATGTCCGATGCTGCGCTCACCATAATGGTCACCAGCTGCAAGGAACCATGTTTTTATTGACCAGAGCACTTCCTCGGGGCTGCAATAGATACCAAACACCTCTGGCTCCAAGTTTTGCAGGTGCCCAGAGCTGGGGCTGGATTTCCCCTCTCCCCCCTCTGCTCTCCAGCCCCCTCCAGCAGCGCTCTGCTCTCCTGAAGGTCTGAAGCCCCCGTGCACCTTGGTAATTAAGAGACGTTTAAAGAGCCAATATCAAAGATAAATCATGCTACAAGAATAATTAAAAAATAACAAAAGCTAGGGCTTTTATTTCAGGAGGATCTTTTGAGGAGGGAGACTGGATATAATCTTCCTGAGTGCTCTATTATAAGCCCTGAGTTATGAATAAATCCATATTTTAACATCTGGGATTCATAACATCTTGCTGACAGTCAAATCTCATAAAAGATGTGGTGAGCTCTACAGATGTGGGAAACCTCATTCAATGAACTGCATAACAAAGGAAATCTAGGGCTTTTTCATTATTTCTTGTTCACCCTGTGTCTCTCTGGTGAGGGACTGGATGCATAGGTCCTGACTCCAGGAGAGGCAGAGCTGAGAGCATCCCTGTTCCAAAACACACGTGGCATCGTTGCCTTAAAGTTAGGGGTCAAACGAATGTGGGACTGCCATCCCTCCCTGGTGCTGCGTGTCCCTGCTGGAGGAGTCTCCTTGCCATTGGGTAAACCCAAAGAAAGCAAACAGTTTATTATGGTCTCATTTAATTTGGGCTTCTATTAAGTTGGAGAACTGGAGGCTGTGTTTAATGTGTTTGTGGTGGAGGGGATTTCTCTTTTTCTCCCCAAATAGCTCACCATTGATTTTCCTCTTAACAAGTGCTCTTGCTCTCACAGCCCATCTCACTCTCCGTGTTCAGACTAAGAGGTTGTAATCTTCCCGTTGGTGCTATCTGAATCCCTCAGCCGTGGGCATAGTGATGTTTTCACTGAAGGAGGATTATGGCCCATTAATCAATAAAGATGAAGTAGGTTAGCAGAGCTGGGATGGGGTTATTTCACCCAGGCTGAGTGACAAGCGTAGAATAAAGCAGGATTGCAACAACACTGCTGTTAGTGATGGGTTTTCCCAACCCAAGAAATGGGTAGTGTGTCAGAAGAGATGATGTTGATATTTGAATGATCAGTCCCCCATTTCACCAAGCACAAGGAGGAGACCAAACCCCCCTCCTGCTCTCCCCAGTGCCAAATCTCAAAGCTTTCTGACATCAGAACTGTCTGCGCTGGACAGAAGGAGAAACTGAGGCACGTGGAGGAAGTGGGAGTTGTTTGTCAGCCTGCAGGAGATGGGATCCAGTGCCAGAGAATAGAAAATAGGCTCTGGGAGCACAGAGAGCCCAGCCCAGCTGGCTGCCTTGCGTGACTTATGCTAAGAGGCTGTCAGGCCTTGAGAGCAGAGCTAAAGCACTGGAACTATGAATTTCCAAGCTTTCAAATATTTGGATAGCCTATAAATATAATTGCAAGCTCCTAATCCCCCTCTGTCAAATGGTGTCATTTTTATTTTCATCCTTTTGTTGTTGTTGTTGTTTCAACCTTCCTCCTTTGTCAAGGTTTTGCTAAAGGAGCTTCAGCTCTGACATCATCAGAGAATTTCACTTAACAAAATGTTCTGAATCATTTGTGCCGGTTCTGGCGGCTCTGCCAATGGAAACATTCCCTGCAGCAAGTGCGATTTTTAAACCTTGAATGTGCATTTTTTTTTTCCTTTTCCTGTAGTTACACGGAGAGCAAAATTCCCCCCTTTGACTCCTGGCCATCTCTCCCTGAGGAAGGGACTGCTCCAGGGTGCCGTGGAATCACAGAATCAGTTTTGAGTTGGAAGGGGCCCTTAAAGGCCACCTAGTCCAACTCGCCTGCAATGAACTGGGATGCTTACAGCTAGATCAAGGTGCTCAAAGCCTGGTCCAGCCTCGAGTGTCTCCAAGACAGCGATGCCAGGATCCTAGCCCTTCAAGTCACATTAATGCTCATCAGCCTTCATGTGCCAAAAACAAGCAAACAATCACAGCGGCCCTCAAGTATCTCTGATGCACTGCTGCCAGATCACGGAACCATAGAATCATAGGGGTTGGAAGGGACCTCAAAAGATCATCGAGTCCAACCCCCCTGCCAAAGCAGGTTCCCTACACCAGGAATGTCTTCCTTCTCACCATTTTCACTCAACAGTAGTTTGTGCTGGAAGAATGCTCTTGTCTGATACTTCATCTTCAATAGTGCCTTTCACCTACCAAACCCAAAATCATAGGGCTGGAAGGGATCTTAAATATCACCTAGTCCCAAGGTTCCTGCTGTGGGCAGGGTTGCCAGTCACTAAATCAGGCACTAGGTCAGACTTCCCCAGGCCCCTTCCAGCCTGGCCTTGAGCACTTCCAGGAACGGGGTGGCAGCCTGTGCCAGTGCCTCACCACCCTCAAAAATGTGCATTAAGAGCTTCTTCATAGTGCTGAGAACTGAAAAACGAGGTGATAGGTTCCCTAAGTCCCCCTGTGCACTAAGAAGCCACACCGAGATGCTTTGCTCTCAACAACAAAGAGTGTCCCAATCGGCATGGTGGTGATGGACTGATGGCTGTACTGGATGATCTTAGTGGTCTTTTCCAAACTTAATGACTACAAATGCGTGAAAGGAGAGGTGTATGAGATTACACAGTGCTGTTACGGCTGTGTCAGTACTATTTGGAGCAAACACAAACACACTCAGGCTTATAATAACAGGGTGTAATAGATAGTAAGTGCAAATGACTCATTCACTGAGATTTTCCAGGATTAGACAGCAGCAGAAGGGCAACGACTGTGTAAAACGGACTTTAAAAATAATCTTCTAATAAGATTTTAATAAACCTGTTAGTAAATTGCAACGCTTGACTTCCAGAACTATTTCTCCCCTGCAGTGCTTTCCTGTGGAGTTAGACCGGTGCTGTTCTCCAACATGGGTGACACGACCTCAACCATGGGCAGAGCCAGCAAGGATTTATCAGGTAAATAAAAAGTCAAATCTGTAGGGCAAAGCTCAGCCCTAAAAAGCTGCTTCAGGCCTCCCACAGTATCTTCTTTCTGGATTAAAATCAACCTTTGCTTGTATACTTCTCGTCTTTTTCTTTCTATTGTTCTGAGTAGACTGATTTCAAAATGATGTTTCTTGAAACAAGAAGCCTCTTCTTTTCGATGCACCCTGGACTGCATGTGGCATATGCTGGCTCACCAAAGCCTTGCTCTAAATCCAGCGTCTGGACACACACGTGCAGGGAAGCTGCCACATTTTGGGGTACTCTTCTTAGAAGCCTAGGGGTCAGATCATTACATGTAAATCTTGACTTTCATTTCAAGGAGGGAACTCATTTTTTGCAGCTGCCACAGTCGAAGAAGAAAGTTTGTGCGTGTTGATATTGAGGAGCCCAAAATGCAGAACGCAAACCAGAAGGATGCAGGTTTATTGCCCTTCCTCTTGGAATTGCAGCTCAGTTGTGTTCAGGTTGGACTCGTTTTCTGTGAGCTGGTGGGCACTCTGCTTGCACCAGGACTGCGTTCACCCCCCTCTCTGCCTCATGCTAGGGGTTTCACTGTCGTGCTGCCTCACAGAGCCTCGTCCCACAGGGAGACGTTACTGCCATGGATACGTTATGTGATTAAGTGTATCTGCATGTGTGTGCACATATCTTCCATTTTCATTTTTGTCCTTTAGGGAAAGCTTAAAGTGGGGGGGGGGAACAGAGACATCACTGCAGCTCCTCAGTTTTATCCCAATCCTACAGGATGAGTGGGAAATCAACCTTTACCAAAGCCCCGCTGCTACACTGGGGATCACTCTGTGGGGCTGCCTGAGTCCCTATAACCTTTGCACAGCTAACAGAGCCAGAAGGTTTTGTCCTCCAGGATTGTTAGCTCTGCAGATTTTAGGAGAAACATATTCATCTGATGGCGAGCGTCCCAGAAAAGCAGAATCTCTCTTTTGCAACTGCCCAGTGCTGCAACCCATCTGCTTGGCTAACGCGTGTGGGGTAACGCGGTTTCGGGATGCAGCGCAGCAGCGTTTTGTGGCACAGCTGCCGCTGACGCAGGAGATCTCATGCGGTTGCGGGTGGCAGCTGGAAGCACAGGGAAGGCTGCAAGCAAAGAGGGAAAGCTCAGATGGGTCACAGAGTGCTTGGGGAAGAGGCACAGCTGCCCAGAGAGCTGCGGGTGCCCCATCCCTGGAGGAGCTCAAGGCCAGGTTGGATGGGGCACTGGGAAGCCTGATCTGGTGAGTGGCACCAGTCCGTGGCAGATGGGGGTTGGAAATGGATGGGTCTTAGGGCCCCTTCTAACCCAGGGCATCCTATAATTCCCCAATCACGAGCTCAGTCGCCAAGAAGAAAGCAGCAAAGTGTCACCATGGCCACCACGGCTACGTCAGCTCTCAGAGACACGAGAGTAGAGATTCTGGTTGAGATCTGCTGCGAATTCATTCGAGTTAAATACATAGAGACAACTGCACTTCTGTTTGTATACACATAATCGATGTGCGTATTTTACTGCTGTTTCAGACCTCTGCCAGGATCACAAGTGCCGATGGGGGAAGCAATGTCCCTGCCCCACACTGCCTCAGATGTTCCCATTCCCAGTCTAGCACAAATTTCGCATCACAATAGGATCGTGCTGAGATGTGGAGCCCAAACGCTTGGTCCTTTGCTGGAGGCAGGGGGGCAGTGACATTTTCAGACAGCTCAGGTGTTTCCTCCTCAGCTTGTCTGCCACATCATTTTACACATCGGTGCTCTGGAGGGTGCTCTTGTGGGTGAAGTCCCATTCCCAGCCTAGAGACAGGCAGAGCGAGCGAGGCTGGAGGTGCAAAGTCCTCGTGATGGGTGCTCCATCCCTGGAGACACCCAAGGTCAGGGGCCGGGGCTCCGAGCACCTGATGGAGCTGCGGGTATCCCTGTTCATTGCAGGAGAGCTGGACTAGATGGCCTTTGGGCCTCTTCCAACTCAAACAATTCTATGATCCCATGATCACAGTAAGGGCAGGGAATGAGCTCCAAGCAGTGCCTCAGCAAACACAGAACTGGGTGCTGGAGCCTGGAGCAAAGCAACCAACAGACCCCAGCGTTTGCTTTTACTCTCCAGCCAGCCCGATGGAAGAGCAGTAAGCCTCTCACCCAGTCCCCCTCGCAGTTTATCATAAAGAGCCTTTTGTTGCAATTTAATTTGCAAACTTTCTCTTCTGCCATTCTCACGTAGCGTGGTTCCGGAGACCCACATAATTATTTTTACAAGAAACGCTTTCAGACAAATAAGTCTGGAGAGGCTTGTAATTTCTATTACCTCATGGCGACTCCATTGATAGACAGCAGCACACCTTGGGAGAATTAGGGAGCAAAAAAATAAAAAAATAAAAAAGTAATGGGGGTTTTGTCCTCGCAAGACAGAGCTGTGAGAGCTGCCTGGCTCGCCGCCAGCACCGCCAATTATAAACCCAGAGCTGGAGGCAGGTCCTAGCGCTGAAACGTTGCCATTTCCCAACCGGCTGAGCGCTGAAGAAGCTGTGCTGTTAAGGTTCCGTTTCCTTCAGGGCCCGTTAGGAATCCAGGATTGCAAATCTGGGCCCCTGCGGTGTCTGGAGATGGTTTCTCGCCACCGAACACAGCTAAGGATGGGGTTCACGCTGCTGCTCCTTGTCTCTGTATTTGTATCTTTCTGGAAAACGTGACATCAGGAGACCAAACAGTTGAGCACACAGAAGAACTGATTCCGGAGGCTCTGTCATTGGTAATTACGCCTGAAAGCTGGAGATTTAATTATTGCTGGGAGGGTAACACCCTTGCAAGGACTGCGGCGGTCCCATCGCTGGAGACGTGTCAGCACTAACCCAGCTCCCTGCACATCAAGGAGTGAAAAGCTCAGTCCTCAGCATCCTCTCCAAATCCCTGCACGAGGGGCTCTGCTGACACCCAAGTTAACCATGGTTTGGGTTAATTGAGGACGCAGCTGTCTGCATAACACTGCTTCCCCGCTGTGCTCGTGCTGCTAACCATCACCAGCGGTGGCCGGAGCTGCTCAGCACCGTCACAGTTCCCACTCGGTGTCTGCAGCCCACATTAACACTTTTTTGATGATTTTTGCACGTTTGTTGGGAATCAAACAATTGTATCAGCGCTCCTCGGCACACAGATTGCATTCTCCAGCTGTCACAGAATGACAGAATGGTTTAGATGGAAGGGACCTTAACAATCATGCAGTTCCAATCTCCCTGCTGCGGGCTGGCTGACCCTCACCAGATCAGGCTGCCCAGGGCCCCATCCAGCCTGGCCCTGCACACCTGAGGGAATGGGGTATCCACAACTCAATGACTGCCCCTAACTACAGAGTGCCTGGACATTCAGGCTGTATTACACTGTCCCTACGTGCATCAAGGATTGGCAACACAGTGTAATGTGTACGGACAGGACAGGATCTAGCACTAAATTCACCCAGAACCACCCAGTGGGTGTGTAACAACACAGCATACGGGGCCTCGCGCGCTTGGACTGTCTTCCAGCATCAGTTTTGATTGGGAGAACGTTCTCATGGACTTGTGCTGGTATCAGATCAATGAGGGAAGTGCAGGGCATCTTCCATCGCATCCCAATGGCTGGCCCCAACACAGCCACACCCTTCCCACGGTTCCCAGAGCAGCTGACTGGCAAAGACACTCCATTTGCCAATTTAATGCCCATCTGCCATTCAATGTCCATCTTAAAGATGATCAAAGGACTGGAGCACCGCTCCTACGAAGAAAGGCTGAGGGAGATGGGGTTGTTCAGCCTGGACGAGAGAAGACAGACCTCATCGTGGCCTTCCAGTACTTGAACAGGACAGAGACTGCCTTTTTACATGATCTAACAGTGATGGGGCAAGGGGGAATGGATTTAAACTAAACGAGGGGAGATTAGGGTTAGACGTCAGGAAGAAATTATTTACTGATTAGGAGGAAATGTTTTACTCAGAGGGTGGTGAGGCACTGGCACTGCTGCATAGAGAATGTGGATGTCCCATTCCTGGAGCTGCTCAAGGCCAGGTTGGATGGGGCCTTGGGCAGCCTGAGCTGCTGGGTGGCAAGGTGCCCATGGCAGGGGGGGGTGGAACTATATGATCTTTAGGGTCTTTTCCAACCTAAGCTATGATATGCTTCTACAGTTCTATGACTCCAGGGGAAAAACACCATCTTTTCCAATGTCCTGCTATCTTCACTTCCAGATGAGCTGCTGCAACACCCAGTGGTGCAGACAGTGCTGTTAGAAGCTTTCAGAATGCATACGTAAAACCAAACTAAAATTCACCTCTGCTACCCCACACATTTCCTGATGTTTCCATCCTGAAGCATTTAGAGGCACTTCTCCCGCTGCAGGACGCACACAAAACGGGCAGCAAGGAGCACCAGACTTGCCCACTCCTCCTCTGGCTGCTCCATGCAACCTGCGGCATCTCCCTCTGGTCCTTCCCGCTGCATCCCACGCTTGGTCTGAGCCACCGCGCTGTGCCGGGATGCTCAGCAGGGAATTTCCTCCGATCAGAGCAATGCACACGTGGCATCCAGCCAGGGAACCCAGCTCCAGGTCAGGCTGCCAGCAGCCTTGGCAAAGGAGCGCTGGGTTTCCTGGACATGGGGGAGAGGAGGATATTTCTCCTGAGTGGAAAAGCCCTGGTAAAAGCAGATCAACCTGGTTCGGGTTAGAAAGAAATACATATTGTTTGTTTTGCTTCCTTTTTTTTTTTTCCTCTCTATCTCGTTTGTTGGAGAACGGAGGCTTGGAGAAGCAACATCAACAAAATGTTCAGAGGAAAAATTCCATCCAACCAACACAGGAAAACCTCTTATGCCGTTTGAGGGCTATTTACCCTTCTGTGTTAGCTTCCACCAGGCCCTATCTCACAGCAGCTTTTTACTTTCCTCGAAACAAATAAAAGCGAGGGAGGAGTGTAACCCTGAGGTCACTTTTCCAGGATATCCCCTTTCTCCCATACCCTGGCTCTTTCGTGCCAAACTCAGCTCAGGGACAGCGACAAACCACCTCCCTTTCATCCCATAGACACGCCGTGCAGAGCAGTGATATTTCGCCCCAGTCCCACCGTAACAAAGCCCTCCGTGTCCCCAGGGATGGTATGGTGACACCCCACCGGCGCCAGGGCTGCAACCGACACGGAGCTGCTGGGTGTAGGCCGAGAGCTGGAGGAAGCCAGGAGCCAGCGTACAACCTGAACTTGCTCGCCCACAACCCAAACCCCAAAAAGGAAAGCCTTGCACACATGACGTCTTCCTGTCAGGAAATATTAATCACGGCCATGTCCAAACATGGTCAACGAAACCTCAGGAAAACCACTCCTTTGGAGACCGAGTGCCGTATGCTGCCACATTCAGGAAGGGCCTCCTGCCCTGAAGACAGGACTCACCCGTCGGTGCTTAGAAAAAGGATGGAGACCAACTTTTTAGACAGTCTGAAAGCAATAGAGCGAGGGGAATTCCAGACAACTTGATCTGGTGGGAGGTGTAGCTACCCACAACAGGGGGAGGGACTGGATGGGCTTTAAGTTCCCTTCCAGCCCAAACCACAATACGATTCTGCGATACAGCGACTCTATAAGCCAGGTGCTAGGGCAAAGATGGGAAACACTGGACAACCACAGCGGCGTGGAGTTCCACCAGGTGCAAATTGGGGTTGGAATTACTCTCCCTTGGTCCCCTGTTGCTCCCCATAGGAATCAATGAAAGGTGTCAGGGTGAGACCAGCAGCAAAAATCCTGGTGGCACAACTTCATTTGGTGGCATCAGCTGAACTGGCTGTGGTTTCAGTGCTGCAGAGGAACAGTTCATCATCAGATTTGTAGTATTTCCTAATATTTTAGCCTAGAGTTCAAAACCTTTCACCGGCGAGACCGTGAAAGGCAACGCAAGAGGTTTACATCATCTAGAGTATCTTCCCAGCAAATTTGGCTTGACCTTGTCCAATTTCCAGCTGAAGCTAAGCCAGGCAGAAGATCGAAGCAGGACCTTGGCACGATGAGCAGCCTCTCAACAGGTGGATGGTAAAGCCTGCTTCAGGCTGGACAAGACGGGTCTCCCACCCCCTTACTCCTTGGTCCTATCCAGGGACTCATGTGGATGAAGTACCAGCCCCCATGGGGAACACCTATGCCACATCTCAGCTTCATTTGTTGGAGAACGGAGTCTTGGAAACGCAACATTAACGCGATGCACATTGAGTCAAAGTAAAATATTGCATTCAACAGACATAGGAATCCATGGTGTACTACTGGAGGGCTATTTACCCCCAGAGTTGGTCCAGCTCCACGTAAATCCACACACCTCACTCACTGCTGAAGGAGATCTGATTGAGTCTTGGTTGCCAACCCGTGCCCATGGGGCCTACATCCTTTCTAGGGACTCAAATACTCTCAGGAAATCAACCTGGCCCAAACATGCTTTTGGGATAAATCCCTTTGGTTCCAAAATCCCTTTGAGGGATGCATTGGCTGCCTGTGCCCAGAGTCACTGCCCCCAGAGGTGCTCAAGAACCATGGAGATGTGGCACTGGAGGGCGTGGGTTACTGGGCACGGTGGAGGTGGGTTTATTGTTGGACTTGATGATCACAGATTGTCCTTTCCAACCTTCATGATTCTATGATTCTCTGATCTCAGATGTCCTTAAATCCTTTTGGTTCTGACCACCCTGAGGCATCCAAACCCCTCTTGGGGTCCCAGAGCGGCTGTGGCTCCCAATCCCCTGTGAAATGTGAAACCTTTGAGGCACCCAAAATCCTGTCAGGGTACCAACACGATCGTGGAACCCCTGAGCCCTCGTGGCATTTGAACATCCTGAGGTATCCAAACTCCTTTTGGGGACTCAGTGTGGTTGAGAGTCCCCAGACTTTCATGGGATCTGAACTCCCTGAGACATCCAAGTTCTTTATGGTGTGGCTGTGTGTCCCTAAATACTTTTGAGGGAACCAAACACCCTGTGGCATCCAAATGTGTCACAGTGCAACTGTGGGTTCCCAGATTCCATGTGGGATCTGAACACCCTTAGGCACCCAAACCCCTTTTAGGATCCCAGTGTGTGTGTCCCCAACATTTGAGGGATCTGAACACCATGAGGCATCCAAATCCTTCTCAGGGTCACAGTACATTTGGGGGTTCCCAAGTTGCAGGATCTGAAAATCCCATCCTGAAGTACCCAAACCCCATTTGGGGTCATAGAATCATAGCATGGCTTGAGTTGAAAAGGACCTCAAAGATCATGGAGATTCAACCCTCTGTTGTGGGCAGGGTCACCAACTACTGGAGCAGGCTGTGCAGAGCCACATCCAGCCTTGCCTTGAATGCCTCCAGGGATGGGGCATCCACAACATATCTGGGCAACCTGTTCCAGGGTATAAGCACCCTCTGAGTGAAAAACTTCTAACATCCAACCTAAATCTCCCCTGTCTTAGTTCAAAACCTTCTCCTGTCACAATCAATCCACGCAAACTGTTGTTCTCCCTCCTGCTTATACGCTCCTTTCAGGTACTGGAAAGCCGCAGCGAGGTCTCCTCGGAGCTGTCTCTTCCTTCTCCAAGCTGAACAAGCCCATTCCCTCAACCTTTCCCCACAGGAGAGGTGCTCCATCCCTCCCCGTCCATCTCAGCGCTCCTCCTCTGTACCCACTCCAGGAGCAACGCATCCTTCTCGCGCTGGAGGCCCACAAGACGGGGCCCCACAGGAGCTGAGCAGAGTGGGGGGGGGGACGACGACAATCCCACCCCCTTTTATTAACGCAGCCCAGCTTCTCATCCACCCTCCTCGCTGCCTCTCTCCAAGAGCTCTCCCCCGTTCCCGCCGTGCCTGCGCATCCCCAAACTTCCACGGGACCTAAACTCCCGAAGCCCGGGCGGGCGGGGCGGGCGGGGCGGGCGGGCGGCCCTGAGTCAGCGCCCCGCCCGGGGCGGGGGGGGGGGGTGGGGGGGAGGAGGGCAGGAAGCCGGCCCCGCTCCTGTCACCGCCTGCGTCAGAGCCCGGAGTTTTCCACTGACGAAAAAGGGCAGCGCGGCGCGGCGCAGCCCCGGCAGCGGCAGAGCGGGAGGCGCCGCCGCCACTGCAGCCGGAGCCGCCGCGCCGAGAGCCGCAGCCGCCGCCTCAGGTATGGGCCCGGAGCGGTGTGTGTGTGTGTGTGTGTGTGTGTGTGTGTGTGTGTGTGAGGGGGGGGTGGGTGGTTCGCATCGAATCGCCCAACGGTCCGGGCTCGCTGCCGCTCCGCGCTCGGGTTGTACGGCTCGCGTCCGTCCGTTGGCGGTGCGGATCGCAGTCCGCCGTCGGGTGCGGGCTGCCCGCGTCCCCGAGGACGGAGCCGGGAGGGCGCGACGCGGAGGCGCCGTCTGAGTAAACGGGGGGGGGGACCCGGGGTAACGGGGTGGGGGACGCGGCGGTCGGGACGGGGAGGTGGGGATTGGGGGTTGGGGGTTGGGGGGGGGGGGGGGTGGTCTCGGCTTTGAGTCGCCCCCCACCCCACCGTGATTTTCCAGCGCAGTGCGTGCACGGCTCCCCCCATTGAATCGCAGTTTTGCGATGTTGAAAGAAAAGCGGGGGGGGGGGGGGGGGAGAACGGGAGGAGGTGTTGAAGAGGAGGAGGAGGAGGGAAGAGGGGAGGGGGGGGGGGTGAAGGCTGACCGGCTCGCTCTGCCCCGGAGCTCCCGGCCGGGGATGTATTCCCGTCGCTACAGCAACACCTACCGGCGCTCCGACGGACGCGCCGACGGACGGAGCGCCCGCAGCGCTCAGCGGCGGCTGTGGCAGCGCTGTGGGGAGAGACACGGGGACCGAAGGGACCGAGGGAACCGAAGGGGACCGAAGGGATCCCCTCCACGCACGGAGCTGCCCCAGTTTCTCCCCGAGCGCTCATCACCTCCTCGGGTGCACTGTGGGATGAGGCTGATGCACGGGGACAGCCCTGTCCCAGAGGCAATTATTATTTCTTCTTCTTATTTTTTATTATTTTTTTTCCCCTTTTATTCTTCCTCGCGGAGCTCCGCGTTTTAATTACTACTCCTTTATTATTATTATTATTCCAATTTTTCCCCCTCTTTTATCCTTTCTCACCCCGAGCTTCGGCGTTCCTCCCTTTAATAATTCAGCTGAGGCAAGGATGGAGCCGGAGGAGGGGGGTGGTGGGCAGCACTGTACCTGCGGGGAGGGCACCCACGGAAACCTGCCGTCAATTATTCATGGGGCGTAATCAAGTCGAGGATTTTCCTAGACAAAAGCACGCGTCGCTCTCTTCATATTTATTGCGGTGCAGAGTGCATCCGAACCGCGCTGTTGCTGGTCGGGCTGTGCGTCGGATAACGTTTTAACGCGTTTCGTAGTGTGTCTTGTTTACCTTTCGAGCTGTCAGCAGAGGCAGAAGGGCTTGATGGCAAACGTACAAAGCCGTTTCTTGGTGGGATTTCCCTAATGTTGGCTCACGTGTGCCCCGCTTCCCATGCAAGGCGCTGGCAGGAGGGCTGCTTGGGGCACGGCAAGCGCTTGGGGGCTATTTATAACCAGGGGAAGGCTGTGAAACCCTAAACCCGTCCGTGGGAGAGGGTGAAAATCAGCTGGGCTGAACCCTGCGGGCTCCCTCAACGGGCAGGAGTTAAAACGGTTAAGTGGACAGCGGTGATCGAGGGCTGATGGCTCCACGCTGGTGTCTTTTTTTGATGATGCTGAGGTCATGCGGTGCAAATAACACCTGGATGAGGGAGAAAAACCTCCCCCTGGGTTCAGCGTGCAGAGCTGTGGTGCTGGGTTTAGGGTCCAGCTCGGCCCCATGCGCTGGGGTTGCAGGGTGCCGGTGCTGCTAAGGCAGGAGAGCTACAGGAAGATGCACGCACTGCGCTGCTTGTTACCATTCTTTGAGCTTTGCAGAGCGAACTTTGCTTTCAGTTCGCGTGCAGATCTGGGATCCTTGCAGAAACCCCAAACTTCCTCCCAGTGCCTCCGTGCAGCCCCTCACAACCGGGCCCGGTAGGATTTTGGGTGCCCTCCTCCACCCTGGGCTGCACGAATGCTTTCTGAAATCCAAATGACTCCCAAGTATTTACTGTTGATACGTTGTCCAAGTGGAGGATAGTTAAAACATTAATTCTTTGCATTCCTGCGTATTAGGGCTTTGCTCTGCAGCTCGAAGAGTGCCAGAAACGGGACTTAGCGGATTCGCTTCCCTTCCCCCCCCCCCCCCACTAAACACCTTCCAAAAAAAAATGCCTGGAAAAAAAAAAAAAGGAAAAGGAGAAAGAAAAGGAGGGAGACAGAGAGAGAGAAAAAAGAAGGAATGCACATCTGGGCTAAATATTTGTTAGAAAGTATTCCCAGGATAGTGGGAGTTCTGGTGCCAGAGAGGAATTCCTGCGGGTTTGATCCATTGCATTATGTACTTGTTCCAAAAGCTGTTTTCAGTAAAATAGATGAGTAAGAAGTCTTAGCCAAGAACAGAATGTCTTTTTTGGCAACCGAAAGGAAGATAGGATTATTTTATTTCAGGTTATGTAAAAAAGAAAAGAAAAGAGAGAGGGAGTAAAGGTGGTAAAATCCTCCTGCGCTCTGAGCTGCTCGCGGAGATTTCCACGGCCGAGCGCTGATATTTTCTGTTTTTCACGCTGCTGTGCACATTTTTGTGACTTCTATGGCAGGCACAGACGTGGATGGGAGTCTCAGGCTTGCGGCATCACCGCAGCTCAGCGATCCCAGCCGTGGTTTCAGCAGCACGGCTCCCGTGGCTTGGGTTCTGCCGCCAAGCACTGGGGAGAGGAGGGGAGGGCACTGATGGTGCCCTGGGGAGGGCACTGATGGTGCTCAGCTCAGTGGAGGGCACCGACTTTGCCCTGATGGCTGAACCCCATCTGGATGATGGGGGGGGGGGGGAGGGCAGATGGATGTGGATGTATTTGGTGAAAATAGATGGAACAAAGTGGTACCGTCTGAAAAATGGAGAGGAGGGTGTTTGTGCTGGACGGACTGCACGTGGGAGGAGTGGCAAACTGAGGCAGGGGTGGGGAGAGCTTGGCCAGAATGCTGTGTCGCTGCCCGAGGGCTTCACTCTGATGCCCGCTGGTGTCCCTGCAGGGTGGGACAAAGCCTGAGTGCCATGATTGCCCACCCAGCTCCCATCCTATGGGCGTGTTGGAGAGCTGCGTGCTCCTCTGTTGGCCGGAAGGTGACATCCTTCAGTAGGGATGGAGCAGCGAGTGGGTGCATCCCAGAGAAAAATGCAGGAGAGGGCTCAGCACCGGTGCTGGATTGGACGCGCTGCCGCAGCCACCTTCTCCACATCAGCTTTGGGTCAAGGCCTGACAACCCAACCTCTGGCACACGAGGCCCCGTGCAATGATTAACTTCTTCCAAGCCCGGAACCCCTCCATCCATCCGTCTTTAACCTTTCAGGGGACCGCTGGCTCCTGGAAGCCATCAGTGAGTGACCGATGAGCAGCAGGGCTTTGCAGGCACCCACCGTCGCGGGTGCTGTTGTTGAGCATCCCATCGCTGGGAGGTTCTGAAGTCTACGCAGTTTCTGTGCCGTCTGCTCAGGGCTGCCAGATTTCAATTCACTTCAGACATGCAAAAAGAGGGTGAGAAAGTGATACGGTCACGGGGACGAGGAGTAGGTTGTGCTGGTGGGAGGGCTTCACGAGGGGGCACGGGGACAGCACGTCTCTTAGCACTGGGTCTGCACTGCCACCACGCTGCTCCAGGGACGCTGGGCTGTGAGAAGAGCGTGACGGAAACGTAGGAATCTAGGCAAGCACAGAGCTCCTTTGTTTTTAATTAGCTACGTTGTTTTTAATTGCTACTATGCTCGATACATAACCCAGCCTAAACAAGAATAGCTTATTGAATGGGGGACTGACTATGAAAGGCACCGTGAGGAGAAGGGCTGTTCTTCACAGTTGATATATTTGTATTTCAGTGCTTCATTTAATAAGTCTGTTTCCCCAGGGGGCTGTAGCAAGTAAATCATGCCAACAGATTGTTCTCTGCAAACCGGCTTATTTTTGTAATTAGCAAGACGCTCAAGCTGTAACTGCACGGAAAGCGATCGGGGGAAGGAGTTAACATGAAAGAATTAGTAAGCAAAATGCAGTAATTATTGCTGGATGACGATTGAATGCGTTCCTGGACCGTCGCGTTTCTGCGGCGCCTTTAAAGAGGAGAGGGATTGCAGCTGGGAGGTGTGGTCGTGGGGTGCACCTTCAGGGAGTCACACCTGCGTGGCCTCACGGAGCTCGTGCAGGCAGTTTGGAAGCGGAATGATTTCCCCGGCTGATGACGCTTCTCTCCTTTCTTTTGCAGTTATATGAGCAACACGGCGTCACCATGAGCGGGGTGTTGAAAAGGAAGTATGAAGAGCTGGGGGATGACAGCACCTACTGCTCCTCCTCCTCCTGCTCCCCTCTGTCCTCCTCGGCGTCCTCGGGCTGGGACTCGGATGAGGACAGCTCCCGTGGAGACAGCAAGCACAGCTCGGCCGTAGCACCAGGCTTTACCCGTGAGTCCCCTATTGCTAGCCCTGTTTGCCCTGTCCTGATAACCCCCCAGAGTCTTCACAAGAGTCTTCCTCAGCCCCTCCCCTCACCGTTTTGCCACTCTTCTTGCAAACTTCCAGATTTCTGCTCCTGTGGGATGTGTGTGTGCAGAGGTGTCCGGCCTCCATCCCTCAGCACGCTGTCAGCTGTTCCATAGGCAACTGTGGGACAGACAGCCCGCAATGCTGGTTGTGAAAAATGATTAACCAGCAGCCTAATTACCATTTCAGAACCCGTTTCCTACGTAAGGTGGGGACTTTGCCAAAGAACACGACACGTTTGACATTGCCTCCGCTGTCAGTGCAGATAAATGCTATTTTGTTTTCCCAGCATTATCGGTTTTGAGGGCTTTTAGGAAAACACGCAGAAGACAAGGTCAGAAAATCCCTTATCTGCTGTGCAAAGGGAAAAGAAAGACAATAGGAGACCATCTTTGTGGAGGAGAAATGGTCCAACCCAGTAAATTACACCGAACACCCACTGTATATAGCAGTTAAGCTCCACTTAGCAGACATACACAAACACGCAGTGGTCTGAAAAGGCTTTAGAAGTCTTGTAATAATAAAGAGTCTCATTCTTGCTTGTCTTCCCAGGTTTGGTGACAAAACAATGAACTTTTTGTATTCTCTGGCTCCACTGAAAAAGGGTCAGGAATGGAAAAACAATTTGAGGGGTGGGAAAGGAGGGAGAAGCAAATGCCAAAGTGCAGCAGCTCGGTCGATAGATGCTGGCGGTGGTTAACTTGCCTCTTGATAAAGAGCTGATGGCTTAGAAGATTGAATCAAGGTTATTATGAAAAAGCAAGGCACAATGCAAAGATAGCATCAAAGTGACGGCGCAGCCTGGTTTGAAACCCTCAGCAAGTGAGCCGAAGCTGCTGACGCAGCTGAATGAATGCTGTTTTATTTCTTTTTTTTCTTCTTCTTCTTTTTTTTTTTTTTAAATCTGAAACTGAAATGCAGTATTTTGGCAAGCAAGACCCGTGAAACGTAGGTGCAGCTTGCTGTTCAGTTTGCACTTTCTCAGCTCTGCTATCCAGGCTCAGTCTCGTGCTGGGGATTCACCTGGCCCTTCCTGGCTGCTCGTTCTCCTATTCCCACTACTTCTTTAGCTGAGCGTAACACCAAAAAAACCCAGGCACTGAATTTGTGCATTGCTGCCTCTCCTTCCTGGCGTGCCAGCAGCTCCCAACTGCTGCAGCTGCTGTAAGGAGGAAGGGGACAGATTCATTGACAGGGTCTGTTGTGATGGGACAAGGGGAGGTGGTTTCAAACTAAAAGTGGAGAGATTTAGATGGGTTATAAGGAAAGATTTTTACGCTAAGGGTGATGAGGCACTGGCACAGGTTGCTCAGTGAGGTGGTGGCTGCCCTGTCCCTGGAGGCACTCAGGGTCAGGCTGGATGAGGCCCTGAGCACCTGGTGGAGCTGTAGTGTCCCTGTTCATTGGACCAGATGACCTTTAAGGCTCCCTTCCAACTCAGACCATTCTGTGATTCTGTGAAATTGCCCTGCCCCATTATTCCACCTCCACTTGCTCCATCTGCACGTGCAGAACCATGTGTCCCTGGAGAAGCTCTGCTCTAAGTGCTGTGTAGTGTGTTCCAGCAGTTCAAGATAAAGCAGTGTCATGCATTGCCACGTTTACCCGGGGTCACCTGCATCGAGAGCATCATCTTTGCAGCTGCTCTCAAATGAGTCTTACAAGAATAGACTGTAGATTCATGGTTCCTCCCAGTGGATGGCAGAAGAAAGTACCAGGAGGAGCTGTCATTCAGGCTGTTTTCTGCTCTGCCCCAACAGCTGGAGCTGAAGCATCAGTGTCCCAGTGTTAAAGGACCACGGGGCCACGGGACAGCAGGCAGGGTGTTGGGGTTGGGAGCAGGACAGGCGTGCAGGGTGGCTGGCTGCGTGTTCGTTCTGCTCTGCTGCATGTGAAGAATAAGCAAATGCATTTCCTGGCAGAAGTCACAGTGGGAAGGAGAAGCAGTGGGTGTTACTTCGGGTGAATCTGAGTGGTGACTCCAATGCATCAGGGCTTGGCTTAGTTTCCTCTGTATCCACTTGCCACCCTTAGATCCTAAAGCACAAGTTGCTGTGACCTTATCCTATCATGTCCCCATTGTGAGTCCCGTTTCTGCTAAACGTGTTTTACCTCCATCTGCAAGATGGCATCGCTGACTGCAGGCTCTTTTTTCTCCCTCGTTTTCAGCCACGTCCATCCTGAAGAAATCCAAACGGCTAAAGAAGAACAACGTGGAGTTTGACCGGGTCACTGTGTTCTACTTCCCTCGCTGCCAGGGCTTCACGAGCGTGCCGAGCCGCGGGGGCTGCACGCTGGGGATGGTGAGCAAACACAGCTCCTCCCGGCAGTTCACGTTAGCAGAGTTCTCCAAAGAGCAGGAAAACGTTCGTCGGGAGAAACTGGAAGAGAAACTGAAAGAGGAGAAGTTGGAAGCCTTGAAATGGAAAGTGAGTGGCTGGATTTTGGGGGGGGTCTCTCTTTTCAGGAAGGTCTTTTCTTTGTGTTGGTCGTTCTGAGTCCGTGGGGCATTGATCCTGAACCTTCGGTGGGTCTCTGAGAAACACAGCTCAGTTCTCTGCCCTTGAGAGAAGTGATGCTCTGCTCCTAGCAGGTGTTCACCAGGTGTTCATGTGGGACCTGAGTAAGACGCTGTGCACCCTGTGGTCTTTGGGCTCTCGAGTTTCTCTCTGGAGGCTCTGAGGCAGATATTGATCATGGAGGTGGACACCATTGGGGCGAGTCAGGAAGTGTCTGGACAGTGCTCTCAGACATACGGTCAGATGTTTGGGTGGTCCTCTGTGGAGCCAGGAGTTGGACTTGCTGATCCCCAACTTGGATTATTCTGTGATTCGATGATTCATTTATTGGCAGAGGCTGCCCAGGGGGGTGGTGGAGTCACCGTCCCTGAAGGTGTTCAGGAAATGTGGAGGTGTGGCATTGAGGGACGTAGTTGGGCATGGTGGCGATGAGTCAGGGATGCACTGGATGACCTTAGTGGTGTTTCCCAGTCTTTATGGTTCTGTGATTTCCCCTGGCTGAGGTATTGATGGTCGCTGTCTCGGTGTCCCTGACAGCTCTGTAACGCTTTGCCCACGTTTTGCCCTCAGCTCACGATGAACGGCACGAAGGAATCAGAGGAAGCCAACCAGCTCACCATTGAGGACATCTCTGACGACGACATCGATGTCAGCAACGTGGACCTGGAGGATGGCTTCTTCCTCCAGCCCTACCCGGCCAAGAAGAGGCGTGCGCTGCTCAAAGCCGTTGGGGTGAAGAAGATTGACAAGGAGGAGAAACGGGAGCTGCACAGCATCCGCCTGTCCCGGGAGGACTGCGGCTGCGACTGTCAGGAGGTCTGCGATCCCGAGACCTGCAGCTGCAGCTTGGCAGGCATTAAGTGCCAGGTACTGCCCTATCTCGTGCATCTCCTCAAGGTGAAGTGGGAAAAGCTCTTGGAGATGCTGCTGGAGGTGTCTGCCCCGCTGTGGTTGGGGGCAGTATTCACTGCTGTGGGTGCTGCTCGCTTGCTGTGTGCGCTGGTTGCAGGCTGGGTGGTGTAGAGTGTGTGTGCGCAGAGGTGTGCGTGGTGCACAGGCAGTTGGATGTGCGCAGGAGGACTCGTGCTCCATGTGCATGTCACAGCCCCCCTCTAGTGGCTGCTCACAGCTGGGACATATAAGTGCTGCAGATGCCAGTGGAGCAATTTGTCCTTCACCCTGCTGGGAGGCAGAAGCTGATGATACAGATCAGATATTAAATATCACGGTGCAACATACGCTAATTCACGTTTGCCCGCTTATGTCTCCTTTAGGAGCATTACATTTTTCTTTCTAAAAAAAAAAAAACCCACAAAAAAACCTTTAGCTTCTTTCATTTGTACCAAAATTCATCTTTTTTAACACAACTCTTCCGAAGAGTGATGTTGGGTTTGGTTTTTTTTTTACTTCTTCGGGCTTTTTTGGCTTGTTTTTAAATGCCAAACTGAGTGTGAGGTTGAGAAAAGGTGGCTTGGGCTTCAGGCGAGGGTCCTCACCCCTGTGTTCTTCCCCCCTAGATGGACCACACCTCCTTCCCCTGCGGCTGCACCAAGGACGGCTGCGGCAACACGGAGGGCAGGATCGAGTTCAACCAGGCCCGAGTTCAGACCCACTTCATCCACACCATCATGAAGCTGGAGCTGGAGAAGCAGCAGCAGAGCAGCGAGGGGGTGGCAGAGGCTGAACCACCGTTCCGGGAGCGGTTGCCCCAGCTGGGCTGTGCAGCAGCAAAGGGGCCCTTGGAGGAACGCGCGGCGCCGCTGGCCCCAGCCTTCCAGTTCAGCCCCGAGTTGGAAGCCCTGGGGGAGAACAGCTGCAGCAGCGACATGACGGACTCCTCCATCTCCTCCCACCCCAGCGAGGACCTGGAGGAACCCTATGAGAGCCTCCCCTCCGACAAGTCCCAGTCGGACGTCGATGACGATGGCTTGGCGCGCATCCTCCACTTCAACGATTCGGATGCCGAGGAGGAGGGAGACCACTGCCAGGAGGACAACCTGAGCTGCTTTCACCCTGCCGACTTCTTCATTGAGGACCACGGCTGTGAGGCCAAGCCCGGCCCCGGGGCTTCATCCCACCTGTCACAGTGCCTGGATGAGAACGCCAACCAGGACAGCGGCGGGCTGCTGGAGGAGGCCGTGCATGCACACTGTGACGGAGTGTCGTGCTGCGCCCCAGCCCCAGCTGAGTCGTGCTCCAAGAGCTATGCCGACCTCAGCCTTTCCTCTGACTCCTTGGATTTCTTCCAGTCCTTCTCAGACTATAACTTGGGACCCCTTTACAACTCCTTGAAGGAGTACGAAAACCTCGATAACTTCTCAGCGTTACAGTTTCAGTTGCCTAATTTCCCCGGTTTCCCTCAGGCTGGAGATCAGGGCTCCTGTTTCTTGGAGTCTCTCATCGGTTTGTCCGAATCCGTCCCCGAAACCCCAGCCCCTTTCACAGACAATCAGCTCTTGGAGGACGCGATCAAGTCATCGCTGATGGAAACGGTGAAGGTGTGAAGCTCCCAGCTGGATGGGGATGCGAAGGACTGGCAGCATCGACGTGCTGAAACCAAAGCCAAAGGGCAGTTGGATGGGCAAGCTTTCACTCGTGCTACGTGAAAAAGGATACAAATAACCATCAGACTTTCTGAGCAGACAAACTATTTTTGGTCTTTATAGAACGTGGACGTTTTGACATACTGCAGCTACAATCAGTTCTCTTGCTGTTTGTGCAAACATTTCTACACTTTCACGGTGGGGCAGGGGGGAGGGAGGGAGGGAGACTTTCAAGTATGAATTTCCTCGTGTTTTGTATGCAAAGACCTGTTGAGAAATGCTCCTTGCGAAGGTCGCCAGTCGTACACACAGCCCCTTCTAGAAGCGTTGTGGGGACTTTTTGAGACAACTTTTGAAGCTGTATTTATTGTGAAAATTTGTGATTTGCATTAAGAGCCGACCAACACGCTCTTGCGTTTAAATCGGAAGAGGTTTACAGAAGAGAGCCGTACACTATATACATAATCATCCTTCATCTATTTATTGCAAATTCCAGAATTTAACTAGCCACTGAAGCTTGAACTAGCATGAAACCTTATTTAAATTGGTGAATACCTCAGATGTATTATGTGTACAATCATATTTTTTGCATAATATATCTGTATTTATTTATTTTCTACCTGGTAGTACGTGAATAGCACTGTGGTTTATCAGTGACCCGGAGGGGCCATGAGGTCTCCAGCAGCACACGTCCTAAAGACGACCCCGTTGTCTGAGTCTGGGAGGTGCTGGCTGTGTGGCCGTCACCTCACACTGCTACAAGAGCTGAATGCAAGGTGGGTGGGAGGGGAGGGATGTCCCTTGCAGACATGATAGCGCGAAGGTGTCTGATATCCGTGATCCCGCAGAACGAGCAGAACCATCCCCTTTTTGAGGAGCTAGCTCTATTTAGTTAACAAAAAAAAAAAAAAAACAAAACACACCTAAATCTTTCCATAAATTATTTTCTAATTTATTGAATTTCCTGAGGATTTGTCCATGAGATCTTTTGCGATCGCTTTCGGTGCCTGAATACGCGGAGGAACTGCCAACGAGGGAGGAAGCCAGGGTAAACTTTGCAGCCTGTGGGGCTTTGGAGAGCAAAGTGAAGGGCAGCAGCACCCTTAGGATTCCCAAATGTTGAGGGTATGGCAGCTCCAGAAAATTGCGGGCCAGACTGTTCATACTCTTTTTTTAATAGATAAATTGGGTAAATCGAGGAAGGGAGATGAATGGTGAAGGTTGTTGGGTTATTTATTGTTTGAGTACGATTGCAGAATGGAGGGAAAAATAAATGGTTGCGCTTAGGAGGGAAATTAGAGGCCTCCTTAGCTTTTCGTTGTTTGAATCAGCCTGAGAACATGACACTATTTGGCTATGCCATGTAACTGGACCCAAAATCTGCACGCCAGTGATAACACAAAGTGCCTACGCCAGCAGCATGAGCGTCTAGGTATCTCGCTGGAAACCCACAGCTTTAGATGGAAATCCCCACTTGCAGAGGGTGCAGAACCACCCAGATGGGGGGAATCGTCCCAGAATGTGGGACCTTTCCCTGAGTTGGACCCTGGATGTCCCACCAGCAGGGGACAGGGCTGCTGGGGACCTGCCACTGGGTGGACAAGCAGCCTTGCCAGGCTCCACAGCACCCTGCCAGCAATTTGGAAAGCTTCTGGCGTACGAATAGCGTGAAGGCTGTATTTTTTTTTTATATATATATATATATATAATTTTAATTTTTAAATTATTATTGTTGTTAATTATTATTATTATTATTATTATTTAATTGTACGTCTTCTGATATTGAGCCGGTCAACCTCGAAGCAGAGCCAACCCGCCACGTCCTCCCACGAGGCGTCATCCCCGCGGGCAGGAGGGCGACTGTAGGAATACTACTGGCAGATGGAGGATTTCCTGGACATCTATCTATCTATCTATCTATCTATCTATCTATCTAGGTTATTTTTTTGTTGTCGTCGCCGCCGTTTCTTTCGACTGAAAATCCCCTTGGGTTATCTTCTAGGTGGTAGTCACTGTCCTTCAGACTGCATCAAAAATACTGACTGTTGGAAGCCCGGTACCGTTCCGTATTTGTTGGCACTAATGTATTTTATAACATTCCTCGGTTTCTCTGCATATATATATGTATTTATATATATAAAATATATGCATATATTTTATATATATATACACACACACACACACACACACTTTTTGTAACGGATGACGGGGGATTGACTCCTGCCTATGTGGATTTTGTGTTTGGTTTTTTTTTTCTATAATTTATTCATTTTATTTGTGTCGGTGCCAAAAAAAAAAAAAAAAAAGAAAAAGATTTTTTTCTCTCTCTTTTTTTTTTTTTTCTCCCGAGGCACTGAATTGTAAATATACGATTTTTTTGTTGTTGTTTTTTCTTCTTGGTATCTATGTACAAAGTCGCCTGTTCAACAGTTTTAAAACTGGCTATTTATTGACACGATCTGTAATTATCTAATGTATTGATTGAAACACTTGGGTTTCAACATAGCTTTATTTTAGCTTTCTTTGTGTATATATTGTGATTACGTTGCTTAAGGGTACAAGTTAAAAAAAAAAAAAGCAAAAAAAAAAAAAGCTTTATTTTTACCTTATCCATTCGCATTTGTTTAAAAAAAAAAAAAAAGAAGGAAAAAAAAAAAGGAAGAAAAAAAAAAGCGCATTTGTCTACAGCTGCTGTCTCTCATTTCATCAAAGCAATATGAAGAAATTTCCATTACACTTTCAATAAAAGGATTTTGTTTGAATGCGGCAGCGTCTTTGCCCTTCTTGCGCCATCAGCATTGGTTGTTCACTGCTCTGCTGTGCCCCAGACGTTGGGCTGAGGGGTGTGTAAGCTGCATTGCACATCACAGCTGTCTCCTTCTCTGGGGATGTTCAGGACCTGCCTGGGCTGCTACCTGTGCAAGCTGGGCTGGGAGCTGCTTTGGCAGGGGGTTGGACTCCATGATCTCTAGAGGTCCCTTCCAACCCCTATATTTTGAAGCTCCTCGTCCCTGGGTTCCCACTCTGAATAATGAGATGGACCTCAAAACCATTTGCCCAGGGACGGGTGTCTTCCCAGAGGGGTATCCAGTACCAAAAGCGTCCCTTGGGGTGGGACACTGCTCTCAACCCCATTCCTGCAGCTCTGTCCAGACCTGGACATTGAAAGTGCACTGGGCAGAGCACCTTTATGGGAAATGGTGGTTGTATCAAAGCCCAACGAAGCCCTGGCACAGTGGGTTGGAGTAGAGAACACGAGCTGGATTTGGAAATACTTGTCTTCAACCTCACACTGATGTTTGAGCCCCTCAAAACCTACACTGGGTGGGAATGTAAAGCTCTGAAGTCCATTGCAAAGGTGTTTTCTACTGTTGCTGCAATTCGGGTTGATGAACCGTTAAATGCTCACCTTCACCAGGCCAAAATAGTCCACAACGAGCTGCTGTGGTTGCCACAGCCTTCCTGCTTTTTCACCCCAGCGGGAGCCTCCCATGCCACCCATCCCCCTCCCCGGCAGCCTCCATGGCAAGGCTGAGGCCAGCTGCATTTCAGCACACAGCGGGACAGACGTGCCCAGACCCGATGACACACGGCTGTGAATCACTGCTGTGGGCAGCTCCTTCAATGAACCCCATAAATCCCATCACTGCAGCTCCAGCCCGAGCTGTGCACTCCCCACCTCCCTTGGCTTCTTTATTATCATTCGTTTTTCTTCTTCGTGCAGCCATCCTGGCTCGTAACACCCAGAGGCACGCAGTTTCTCAGTGCTTGTTTTTATTTCATTCTTTAGTTGGTGCAGGAAGAGTTAAAGCATTTCTGCAGCCGGCAGACAGACAGCAGTTCTCCCTCGGTCGTGGAACAGCCTGCACTGGGGCTGACTCATTTCTTGCCCAGAGCTGGCACCACGCAGGAAGATGTTTCAGTGCTCTTCTTGGCAGGAGCAGCCATAAAGTGATAAAGAGATGGACTTTATCTCCAGCAGGGAAAACACCCCAGGAGCTGCAGGGCAAGGCAAGCTTAAGGTGTTGGTTGGGACACTTCCATTAGGCCAGCTCTTGCACAATAAGGACTTGTGTTCACTCTGAAGGTCCGATAAAAAAGCACCTTTTCTCCTTGCACCACAGAAATCCTCATCACTCCCTAACGGTCCCTCCACCTAATCAACCAAAATTGCGCACCAGCACAAAAGCAGTTTAATTTGAACCACGTGAGGATCCTCATCTCATCCAAGCCTCGCCCCATTCCAGCCCGTGTCACTCGGTGTGACATCCGTCCTTGTCAGGAACACCTCTGGGGACGGTGACCCCAGCACTCCCTGGCAGCCTGTGCCAACACCTCCCCACCCTTTCCTAACATCCAACCTGAACCTCCCCTGGCACAACTTAATGCCAGTACTTCTTGTTCTAGCTCTATTTCCTTCTAGAAACCAGTGAACATTCTTCTTTTGACAGACACTTGGCTTAAGAGGGAATTCAGATAAGCCATTGATGGAAAGAACTAAGTTTTCTCCTTCACAGCTTCACCTACGAGGAGTTTTAAATACCGCTGGATCCACGCATTTCCCTCAGCTGTATACCTGTGCACAGCAGCATTGCCATCTGCTGGGCAGCAGCTCCAGCTGCCTTCTCCTTCAGTTCCACCTGTCCAAGGACACCACAGTTTGGCCCAGAGGGCGGTGGACATGGCACGGGCTGCCCAGGCCCAGAGCTGGGCAAGGCTGCAGGAGGAACCCAGCACCAGAGTAAATAATAATAAAAATAAGAAAATAAACCTGATCTACCAAGACCATTATCCACTATGCTTCCAGGAAATCATTACTCGGATTCTACTTTGGAGTAAATAGAGAGGAGAATGTAATGGTTCTTAAGTGCTTTTCATATTCAAAGCATCCCAAAGTGCTTCCTGGTAAATAGGGCTGAACAGCTGTGAGGAGAGGTGGGAGCACACTGTATTCCCAAAAATTTGGGTCAGTTTTGCTCAGGAGAGGGAACAGTGGGATGCTGAAGTGGTATGTATTTGACTGCAGTATTTGGAGGTTTGTCTGACAAACACCAACGTGCCCAGGGTTGGGATGTGAATGAGGACACGTCCATGACATGAACATCTCCATCCAGCTGTGACATGACTGAGGGCTCCATTGCTGAGTGTATGATGATATTTAATGTTCTGGTACCCAATGGTGTTTTCCCTGTCCTACTGAATATCCCATCTCTGTAAGACTCAGTGCCTTCACACAGTAAATCCTGTGGGAAGAACAGTGTTTTCCATAGGTGCCCAAAGTAAGGTTACAGTCTTTCCTATGGTGCTCAGAAGCAAGGCTCTTGAATACCAAGAAGCACATGCAATGCCACGTGAGTGCTGCCAGGCCATCGCCTCCTCTTATCCTATGCCATAAATCACAGCTGAGCAGCACAAGCTGTTCCTGTCATAGGAACCTGGAAAAAAAAAGGCTCCTTCTTGGTGCTGGGGACGCGATAATGACTCTGAACAGCCTCTAACACGTGCTTCTCCTACTCCTGCAGCTGCAGAGTAATATTTCTCCTCATGGTTGCCATCCCTTAACCTCTTTGTGGCTCAGGCACCGAGCACACAGAGATACACCCAACCCCAGGCAGCGGGCACCCCAAAGCCAGCAGGGACTGCACTCTTTCACCTCTCAGCATCCAAGTGGGTTCTGGAAAAGGTTCCAGAAAACCATTCTCCGAAGCCTTTGATCACATACACTCAGGGTGCTGCTCTTAAGCAAAACGCAAGGGCTATTACTCCATTATGAGTGAGTCTGACAGATCTAGAAGTTAAGCAGCTGAGCTTGGTATCGCAGTAGAATTCACACACGCTGTCTCAAAAGGAGCGAGAACCATACGCTAATATTAATATTACACTAATATTAAGAGGAAGGAAAGCTAATTCATTATTTGTGTGTGTGCGCCTGTGTCAGAAGAGGACAACTGACAAAATTCTGAATACAGAAGAGACATTGTCAAGGGCAGCCTGATAAAGCAGTGAGCTACAAACACAGCTGGGGCTCTGGTCCTTTTGCAAACCTTGAAGAAAGCGCTGCTGGTTTCGTTTTCACTTGTGCTCACCGCAGTAAGCAGAGTTTATCAGTTTTTCAACTGGACCTCTGGGTAATGGCAGCAGAAAGCAGCTCCCGGTTGCTTATCTGAGTGTCTGCGAGCAAACACAAAGGGCAGAGTGCAAGGCTTTATACATGCTGTTTTATCAGCCCACAGGACTTCTCGGGGAGCTGGTGATAAGCACATCAAGTATTCCTCCGGTTTGACATTGCCCTCTAGCGGCTTTTAGTGAGTAGAAACAGGCACGGGACTTCGCAAAAACATCGGTATGTCCCTTAGGGGAATCAAGACTTAGGGGACTCAAGACTTCAGTTGCTTCAAATGAAATAATAATTGAAAAAAAAAAGTGATACGCCAAAATCCTGCATTCCCAGATGTCAGTCCTCATGCCAAGGGGAGAGGGGAGGTTGAGAGATGTCCCGTGTGCTCCTAGAAGATGGTACTGCTGTTCTTTGAAAGACAAACACTGCATTCTAGGGATTTCATGTGCCTCCCTTCACCAACACCACAGTGAGCTCAGACTGATCTGCACAGCTCATCCCACTGAAAGCAGAGGGGATACTCAGCACTCCTTTCCCCTTACTTACCACTAACCAGCCCCCAGCCAGCAACGTAACAGGCAGTTCTTAGGTAAAATGTCCCCTTCGGTGGGAAGCAATCCTATCCCAACAAAGCCACCAGGAGCAGAGAGGCGCAGCGAGGCAATGCCTTTGCTGCAACGGGAGACAATTTACTGGAAATCATTCATGGAGCATTCACTTTGCATCTCTGCATCTGTCTGAAGCAGTGTGAAAAATCAGCTTGTTACACCACGGGTAATTAAGACAGATTGTTTGCGTGCTGGTGTCACGCTGTACCATTTGTGAGGTGCACATACGACTTGCTGCAGAGCAAAGTGTATGACACGGTCTGTGGGCTGTGAAACCTGAGCTTCTTTCCACCTCCACGTCCCTATGTAGGTTCCTCAGGATGCAAATCCATTTCGAGTGCCCACATTAATGCAAATGTACCTCCTCTCATGTAAATCAGCAATCAGCTTGATTTCCACTCCCAGGAAGTCAGCAATTATGCGGAAAGTCAAGGTTAAAGCAAAGAGAGCTTTACCATTCCCTTGATTAAGTGCACAGCGAGACGCCCAGCTGTGCTGTGCAGGAATAGCACCAGAAACACAAGAGGGTGAGAAGGATATGGCACTAGCAGCAAAAATGAGGATGAGAACAAAGGTTTTAAGGCTTCGTATATTTATATATAGAGAGATATATATGAAACTACAAAGTATTTGTCTCCCAGGCCATGCAGAAATGTGTGGCTTTGAAGAGTGGAGTGGCTCCGTGTAAGAAACCTGAAAAAGGGACCACAGAGCTGGGAATGATTGCAGCCACCCTCCTGCTGGCCTCCTCCAGGCTTCGTGGCAAGCACAAGGCAACCTGAAACCAGCGTGGACTGAGCCGTGAAGTTGCTTATGTTTTTTCAATCAAATGGACTACTTTCCTTCAATGGAGCCACAAAAGACCATTGCAGCATCTGAGTATGAGAAAAGCTGGCCATCTATGCTCTAAGTGACGAGATAGAGCTTTTACACACACAATCTCCATATATCCGTATTTCTGCTGCAGAAGTTTGTCCACATCATCCCAGATATTTTATGTGGTGTTCATTATCTTCTACCTTAGCTGGCTTTGCTCATTACCGTGTTAAGATGCCTCTAGTGCTTTAAATACCCTCACAAAAGGTTGTGCATTGGCTTAGGGAAAACCACTTCAAAAGGATCACAGAATCATTAAGGTTGGAAAAGACCACTAAGATCATCTAGTCCAACCATCAACCCACTAAGTCTGACCATCAGCTCATCAAAGAATTCTGGTGAAGCCCTTTCAGGGCATCTGCTGCCATCACAATGACTGTCCTTAAAGCTCCCGAGGTTGAAAAACACCATGAGCGGACTTCCAGGACATATAATGTGAAATTGACATCTGCTTCCTGAAGTCTCTACAACCCCACCACAATGACCAGGAAGCAATACATGCTCTTACCAACCGAGGACCCCTTCTTTGGCCAATTTTCCTTCCCTCAGAGCTACCAGGTCTTTCTCATGGAGCTCTTGTTCCCTCCACAGAGAAAGCCCCTTTCGATCAGTGTAACTAACACATCAGGCTTTGTGCTGGCACTCTAACTGGGGAGAAAAAACAAATATCCCATAATCTACACCACTTAGATGCTGAGAGCTTCACCCTTTCCCAGCTTAAATATTCCAATTACAGTTTACTCAGGCAACCAAGAGGAGCAAGATACTGAATCATCTTCAGTGAAGTGGTAGCAATTTTCCAAGCACTTTTTTTGTGTGGGTTTTTTTTTTTCATACTAGCATATCTGATAAGAAGCTGCGTCTAAATCTGTGCTTAATGTTACTCTGCTCAGAACTTGTTAAACTGAACAAGAAATGTTCTCAATATGGAAAAAGAAAATAAGAAACAAAACATAACCAAGAGGAAGCAAGAACCTGTTCAAGGCACAGCCCACGGTTACCCAAGCACCTCCACACTGCATAGTTCCCACTGGGCTGTGCAGCAGAAATTGCACCTGACGAATTTCGAGTGCTCTCAGATCAGTTTAAAACCCAAACAGGGTTAACAGCGCTTCAGGGGAGTAATTGTTGATGCACATGGTGCATTCCCTTCCAAGGAAAGTATCTGCCCACCCAGTTGCCAGCTATTCCATGTACCTGATCTTTGTCAACTGGAGCATTAGCCAACAGGGAGGGTGGTTCACCCTTGGCTGGATGTGCTGATCCTGCTTTCTAGCATCCTTTTCTCCTTCCTTCTCCCCGCTGAAAACATTTCCCTCTGCCTGACCCAAAATGCTGGCTCTCAGTGCCAAAAGGGATGGCAGGGATCTGGGCTATGGGGGAAAAAAAAGAGGAAAACACTGTGGCTGGCAGAGACCTGCTCTCTCTCTTAGGAATCCAAAAGATCCATTCCGAGTCAACACGGTGGGCAAAAATGCAGAGCTAACGGTGGTGACTATGTTGAAAAATAGTGTTTTGTAGCTGAGAATTTACTCTATCAAACAGTGTTGCTGTGCTCATTGAATCAGTAGTAGTTTCCACGGAATTAAGTTGGAGGCATTACTTTTGGAGCAACCTACACATCTGCAGCCCAAGACAATTTCTCTTCACTCAGTGAAGTCCAAGCAAACCAAGAGGTTGGATGCTCATGGTCTAGATGGAAGAAAGTTTTTCTTTTTTTTACATTTCCATTATCTGCGATTCCTGTAATTATTTTGTACCACGAAGCACAGAGATTTATATCCCTTCAATAGCTTAAGTCAAGGTAGAGCATGACGCTGTCCTCACAGAAAAAGTTATCTGCAGAGAACTTAAAACTATCTTTCCAAAGTGATTAGCAGAGAGAAATCTAAACGTCCACTTTCCCAATTTTATTATATATATTTATATACAGCAGGACTTCTCAGTTCTGATTTCATAAAGCGTATTGTGTTTCATTTACGTCACGAGTCACTGAAATCTCAGAACAGCCCTTCTCACAACGCTGTCATTTTACAAAACAGACCACACTTTTTCAATCAGCTCTGAGTCATCATCTAGGAGCCATCCAACCTCAGATACATCTTGGAGCCCTCTCTGCTAATATTCATCCAGTCAGATTCCAGACATCTAGAGCGAAGCTGAATCACCCTGAGCACTTGCTGACACGCATTAGGCATCTATCAAGGAGCACACAGACTCTTCACTACGGCATAAAAACCCGGAGACTTGTTTCCATGGTGAGGCAAAGTCCCACAGAGCATCAAGGTGCAGCTAGTAAACCACCTCGAACTTGAACTGTAGTCAGGGACCAGCTGTCAGCATGAGAATCAGTCGGTATAATTCCATGCACAGCACAGACCTTAATTTTCTCTCTGGATCATATTTTCACCCAAATTCCTATTGAGGGCTTTGTTTTGAAAGTAGATCCAGGGTTCTGTAAGTACTGGCCTCAGCAGGCCTGGGACTGGATAAGGTTGAGGGACACAGCTTTGTGGTGATGACGGGCTGATGGTATGACTAGAAGCTTTTAGCAGTCTCTTCCAACCTTCATGATTCTATGACTGTAGACATAATCAACTACAAAAGGAAGAATGAAGAAAATGAACTGGAAAAGAGAGCGAGGTTCATTTATCCAAGTACGTTAATGGTATCTGCTGCCCGTGGAATGGGCATGGTAGGACCAGGATTTTTTCCTGTGTAATTCCATCAGCCCTCTTTAACCAACCCTTTCTATTTTCTTGAAAGCCACAAAAGTTCATTGTGATATTTAGCACTGAAACCTTTTTTAAGTCACTGAACGCTTTTTCCCTTTACATCGTAGATCATTTTTAGCTCCCAGTTAGTTCTGGCTAGGCGGTCAGAGAGCGGCCTCTTAGCCAAACAGTCTCTTCTCTCATTCCCACTACATTCATCACCCTTGTTAGACCTGGCCAGCTCTCTCATTTTCTACTGCTAATTTTTTATTCCAAAGAATTATCTGTGTGTCCCTACATACCATTTTGTTGAAGAACATTGTTGTCTGTTTATTCTCCTTTCGGACACCATGCCATTTAGACTGAGTAATTGTTTATCCATAATCTGTATTCTACAGCAATGCAAATGGTATACTCATTTTGCAGCTGAGTGGCTTTGATGTTGGGTTGTGCTGTAATGCCCACAGGAGAAATAAATTACACTGCAGATGATGAATTACAGCTGTTTTCTGAATTCCTCCATTTCAGACATTGTTTTAGTGCAGAGCTCCCCAGGGGGACTGTCTGAGTTTTGCTCTGTGCTCTACACATATATGCTTGGTGAACGAGGTGAACCTCTTGGTCATGTGTGAATGGAGAGAGGAGAGTTAGAGCACTGGGACTGGGAAGCTGCTCCGTGTAAGAGTGAAAAGCCTTGAATCTGTGAGTTGTGACTGACTGCAGGTGAAGGAAATCCACAGGAAACCAACAAACAAACAAACAAAAACACAGAAAGTGGAGTTAATGGCTGATTGGTTTTTGGTATCATAGGAAAACCTCAGAGCTCCAATTAAGAAATGTAGGAGTCTAGTGCTGCCATCCAAAATGTCAAAATCCTCTCTCTGGAGACTTACTCATTAAAAGTGGCAAATCAACTGAGTCTTCTGCAAAGTGTGAGGTGGCCTGGGCATTGTAAAGGACTCTGCAAAAAGGTGCTGTACGTGACAGTTAATTGACAGTGCACAGGAAAACCTCCAGACAGCAGTCTTGATACCCTGTTTTGCAAAGCATAAAGAACTGTTTGAGATGATAGCTGACTCTCTTCCAGAAAGGCACCATAATCCTGACAAAGCTGAGCAAGCTGGAGGTTGGGCTACACGATGTTCTGAGGTGCATCCAGACTGAATCAGCCTACAAGTTCTTTCGATTGAGTCTTCAGAAAAATCACGTTGCCATTCTCTACAGGCAGAGGTTTTTGGATCTGACAGAGACAAAACAGGGCTCAGAACAACAGGAGGAACAGATGAGTCCATCAGAGCAGAAACAACACGTCTGTAAATTATAAACAGTCCATCAGAAAAACTGCTGTTGTGTGGCACTCGAAGAGCCAAAGTCCAAGAGGATTTAGACAAATCTCATAGTGCTGATATCTTCCTGGCTCCAGTCACTGCTCTTTCTAGCTTTGTTCAAGTATCTCAGAGTTTGACTGTGATGTGCCTATGAGAAAAGAATAGAGAGCAGCCAATCTTCTCGATATGAGGTTACCATATTTACCTATAAAAAGGATCACCTTATAACATTTTGAAATATTTGCCTGCAGCATACCTTAACATACAGAACTATAAGCAATAGGAAGTGTATGAATCTCTTTAGGGAAATATATAACTTATTTTACAACGTACTGATGGGCATACAGGCGTTCTCATGTGTAGGACATCCGTTCAGTTATAGTTTCAGAGTTCCTACAGTTTTACAGAACGGGTTTTTTTCCAGTTCATATACATACATCAATGCAAAGTCAACCACTTAAAGAAGAGAGAAATCAGGCAGCAACTGTATGAAATGCTAAGGAAGGAGGAAGTAAGCCCTGGAGGAGAAAGGGTTTTGCTGTTTACTTTTCCCCCTGTACTACAATTCTTGCACTGAATCATGACTGGTTAAGTACCCAGCTTCTGCTCATATGCTTAGAAAGAGTGCTTCTGCAGTTAATCAAGTACACGTGCTTAGGTGCTGAGTGAATTTAACCACCATCAATGGCACGTGTTGCTGAAAGCCTGCCAATTCAAATCCCACTCTGGAAGACAGATGCTTACATTTCTCCAAGATTCTATCTGAAATGTCAAAATTGATGCTCTTAATCTCACCCCAAAACACTAGCAAAGTGAAGAGCTTTACTAAACACTCAGCGCTCCCTTTGTGAGATAGTGAAAGAGATTGGTCATAACAGATGTTAATTACGTCGCTCGACACAATGCACAAAGATACACCTGCACTACAGCGCTGGCAACAAATTAAATGATGAAAAAATAAATAATGAAGAGCAGTATTCAAAAAGAGCAGCATTTTCTGTAACAACTGCAGTCTGGAAGGAACTGCTTGGAGCAACTGGCAAGGATAATTTATAATTAGAGCAGCATACAGCAGCATTGGCTCCTGTGCTCTTCAGTTACGGGTACTTAACATAACACAAAACTGATGAGTTGGGCAAGTTCCATCAGCTGTGCCAAGGGTAATGTTACCTACACGCCTGGGCTGCTCTAACAGCTTGTTGCTACAGAAAAAAAAATAGGGTGACTTGTTATCACTCCACTCCTGGCAACGTGGTCCTGAGCTGCCTTGAATCAGCTCTGGGAGTTTTCATTCCAGGTGGTAAAATGATGTGACTCACTAAGCTTGGGAAAAACTCTTTGCAATTTTTGCTCTTTTATTTCTCTGTCGTTTTAGAAAGTTGAATCAGGTATGGAATTGGATGGTTTTAGGAGACTGTGCAAAGCAGCAGATGACACCAAGCGGCAATCACCAGATTTATGTCCCAAACACTCAGCTTCTGGTATTACAAGATCAATCTCTTTCTCCCCATTCAAGCTGTTCCGTTCTGTATAAATAACATATTAACCAGAGTAGGGAAGAAAACCTGATTTGTGCTCTGCAGGGAGAACCTGGCTGCTGGACTGCAGTGTCAACATATATTTTTCTTCACCGCATATGAAAATGCACACACAAGGACAGATCTTTCACTCCGTGCTTGTTCATGAGAAAGACGATACAGCTTACACGCCTCATTTCAAATCTGTGTGCATGACACAGAACCCCTGTGAAATGACAAACTATCACTGAAGTCCTGTGGCTTTTCCTAGAGGATCGTATAGGTAGATTTCCTCATCTCCTGGCCCAGCCCTTTCCATTCGGAAGTTCACTTCAATGAGCACTTCTGTTAAAATGCTCTACTACTCCAACACAATATATAGGGACAGTGATGGGGGTAAGTGCAGCTATGCATTTAATCACTGCTTTTTATTGAGGGATAATTCTTAGTATGAAAAGCTCACTACAGCACCGCAGGACTGATGGACTTTAAGAGCTGCCAAGGCTGGTGCTGTCTGCAAGCAGATGAAGTGTATTAAACAAAAATATGCTTGCATAGAAATCCCTGCCACTTCCTGACACACACACAAACCCTCACTTGCTCCATCTTCTGGCACTGCAGACACAAAACCCCGTGGCCCATGATCTCTGTTCCGCTTGCTGGCACTGAGATCTTCATACAACCACCATGAAGAGCCTCTTATCTGGGAGAACAGATTGAAATGGAGTTTACTGAGACTGCGCTGATGAGATGCAGGGCACAGCTAGACAAGCATACCGATCACAGCCTGTTCACACGCAACCAACCACTTTTAACTCCTTACACCTCTACTTTCCCATGCTTTTCCCTCCCCAGACCAGCTTGATCCTTCTTTTACTCCACCCGCAACAGCAGCAGGACTGTAAACTGAACCAGTTCATTCTGAACATACCATTATGTTCCAAACTGCTTTCACTGCCAGGAGTGGAGTAGTGTTTTTCCTTGCTGGAGAACACTTGGACAGAAGGGCTGAGCATCCTGGTATATATCAGCTGTCCTGAGCCTCACCCCTTTGGCAGCTACCCACCACCACATTACACTCTTAGAGAGGTCACAGCAACCAAGAGAGTGAGAGGCAAAATAATCACACTCATCTTCAACTGTGAAGATAAAGGAACTACATACTCAGCACTGAAGGAAATACAAGCTGGTTGGCCTAAAATCAGTCATTAGGGAGGCTATGGTGCAATATTTTAAGTCAGGAAGGCCAAGAAGATCAGTCAGTATGGATTCACCAAAGGAAATGGCAACAAAGGCAATCCAATGCCTTCCACAGTGAGTTGTCTGGGAGGACAGCAGCTGATGTTGCACAATGTGACTGTAGCCAAACTGGGGATTAAGGACTGGATGTCCAGGTGATGAAGTGGTTGGGTGGATTGTCAGGACTAACCCGAGGCCAGTTATGAGTGGCACGCCTCAGGTCACTGCTGTTCATTGTTCTTAGTGCTGAGCTAGATGCTGGAATAGAGTGCTCACTACACTTGCAGATATCTACCAACTGGGGAGAGTGGTTGATGGGCTTCTGAGAAACCTGGACAGGCTGGAAATGGGCTGACAGAAACTTCACACAGTTCAGCGAAGTCAAATTTAGCCTCTGGTATGGAATAACCACTCTAACTGTGTATCCAGCAGGTTTTGGAAAGCTATTTCCCCCTCCACACAACAGCTGTTAGACTCCTTGGAGTACTGTGTCCAGCATGGTGCCCCTCAGTTCAAGAAAGGCACTCACATACTGGAACAATCCCAGTAAAGGGCCACCAGGTTACCAGGGGAACATAACCTAGAGGATTAACCAGTTTGCCTCTCAACGTAAAGCCTCAGTTTATTGGCACAATACTTCTTCAGGCTCCATTGGAAGTTACTTAGTGACTTAGACATATGCTTACACAGACAATTGAAATGCCCCCATGTACCTGATACATCCACAGCGGGCTGACTTAGAGCTTACAGGAGACCCATTCACTTCTGAAGCCTTAAGGTAATTTAAGCCAAATGCAATCCAAGTTATTTCAGCGTACTCAGGACTGTATTATTACTTGCCTGTTACCAGCTCAGCCTGCTGGGCACCTCCCTCACCAAATGCAGCTTAAATACTGGAGTATTTCCAAGATTTCTATTTGTACAGGAAACACCTTAGCCTAGCAACCCGAGTCATTGTGATAGCACTGGCATGCTGGTACAGTAACTGAGCAAATGAACAATTTGCTTGGTTTCTGCAAGTCTCACTAATAAAACAAGCGAGGCTATTAAACCTGTGATGCTGCTCAGCTGCACTGAATTGAATAGCTTTGGAAACACCCAAACTTTATTTGTCAGCGAACATCAATATGTTATTTGTATCGAATGCAAAGTCCCTCTTGTGAATAGCCAGGGAGCTTGAAACAACAAAACCAACAGAACTGGCTACAGCTGAACTTTGGCCTAGCTGTATATAGAAATACATTTATACGTGCTTCTCCAGGATGGCAAGACTCAACTGATGATCATTTGAAGTTTTTATGTGTGATGTACATATGAAAACCCTGCCTTGCATTGTCCTGCAGACAACCATATGGTCACGATTCCTGTTCATGAGCAGCCTGTCCTTGTCCTCTGAGATGTGTAAACAGGTATGACTGAAGACCTGGGCAAATGTATTGTTTGAAAGTGAAGCGCATAATCTTACACGATACACAATTTCTGATGAATTCTACAAAAAGCAAGAATGAAAGAAGTCAAAGAAATTTATTCATGCTGCGCAATTCTTCTGCCACAGTGGACAACTACACAATGGGGGAAAAATGTTTTATTGTAAGGGTACACCGTAGAAGTGCCTGTTTCTCTCCACTGATTGAAAAAAAAAGAAAGAAACCTATGACTAACTCAGCTTTGTGCAATCTATCTACACATCTAAGCCTGTTTTAGAGTGGACAGCACACCTACTAACATTCGTTTACATAGGAACCTTTAGAATAGACTGATTCTGCAAGCGAGCTGTAATTGCAAAGCACACAAAGGACTTGGAAAAATAAGCCTTTAAAGTTTACAACACTCTGCAGAATCTGTCAGTTACGTGTCACACTGTTTTAGTTCCATTATGCTGGAAGATAAATGACATTTCCTTCGCGGGGAAAGGAAAGACCACACGCAGATTTTTCTAATGCCATAATGTTTCTAATTCTAAAATGCCGTAACACCGAAGTGCCATTACACTGAGGTGGCACATTTCAAGTGATTTAAAACTTTGTAATAGTCAAAATGCATTGCTAATGGCTTGCCAATTTTCATGTCCCCATGCCTGACATTTTACCTCACAAAATCAGCCGTATTTTTATCACGTACTGACTTTATTATAAAAGGAAAATCCTCAGCTAACAGAAGTGTTTTGGAGGATATCTCAAGTGTTACTCTTGGTCATTTATTGATGATAATACAGTCCCATCTTCAGTATTTCATAAGCAATTAACAGAATAACATTTAGAGAGTGAGGTTTCAAAACATACTTACTATGAAACTTGACAACAATTGTCACCCACCAGTTACAGAGCAGCACATCAGTGTGCAGGTGGGCTCCCTTTGTACCACATCCTGGATGTGAGCAGACAGTCCTGGCACATCTGCAGAACCCCTTCTAAATGGAAGGAGGAAGACTGCTCAGAAAGCCTTTCAATACCAGGCTACTTGCCTCTGGCATATCATTACATTAAAGTGGCTCCAAAATGACAACCAAATCCAAGCAGACCTGTGGGAAGAGTCATACCCCCTGACGAGAGCTTACTTTCCCACTGCAGAAAGAAAAACAAAACCATGAACATTCTTACTTCTCAGAATAGGAGGAAGGAAGGAAAGAGTTTTCCCCAGGTTTATATCACAGAATCACAGACTTGCAGGGGTTGGAAGGGACCTCCAGAGATCATCGAGTCCAACCATTTATACACGATGCTTGCAGATGCAGAGGGTCTTTTCAGCATTCTCTCCAGACAGATTATAAAGTAGATTAGTAAAGCATCCCCTTTCAAAAGCCGTATCTCTGAAAAACAAATTGCTCTGCAGAAAGGCTCACTGAGAAATAACAAATAGTTCCTCACTGATACAGAATACAAATCTTCCATCACCTTACAGAGACCTTCTGCTCAGCCCAAAATGCTGCTGAGCACTGGGGCTCCAAGTTTTCGGTGTCTTTAAGAATCTCTGTAACCCTAACACATATCACCTCTGATAGGAGAAACACCTGCTCATTAGTGTTTCCTCATAGGGTACGGAATACTCTCGTGCTGACATTCTAGAAACACCCATGCAACTAGTCATCATAAATCTCTAATGTAGCTCCGAATCTACTTCAACAAATACACATGAAAATAAATCTTGACTTCTCATCTTAGTGCTGTAACGTGATCATTATGAATTCTACGCAACGCCGATGTTTAATAATGTATGGAGTCTTCACGATCTGCTTAAGCTGACAAACTGAACGTGCAGGTGCTGTTCAAGGATTGAATAAGCATGGATTAGATCATCCTCCTAAATGAATGAAAATGTGTTACAAGACCGTGGTCCTGGGCAGATTTGCTGCTTCTGCAATCTCAGAGACAGCAGCACTCGGTTGAGACTATTTTATCTACCAACTTAGAAAAAATAGCACAACATATCTACATCTCTAGATTTCTTCTACAATTAGCTCAGCGAAGACTAAAACTGGGACAAGCACAAATAATACTTCCCTCCAACACTCTCTCAACTCTCAAATGGTTTCAGTATGGAAAATATCTGTTGCTGCAGGGGTTTCTGAGTACATATTGGCTCTCCTCAGGTTTTCCTTCGTTGAACTTGTCCAATGCTTCCTTGGGGCCAAATAAACTCTTGGCATCACAGCCTCCTGTGGTAGAGAGCTGCAGAACTCAGTGAGCTGCTACATGAAAAATCACCTCCTTCTGCTTACTTTGAACCTGTGCCCTCACGTTTTCAACAGCTCCCTTGTTAAAAAATCGAATGAGAGCGAACACTCAGCTCCTGACTCCTTCCCCTGTACCGCAAATGACTTTGTAGCCCATGCGCTCTCCTTCTTCAATTGTTTCTCACCCAAACAAAGAAGCCCTGTTTTGCTTAAGAAAACCCTGTATGTGAAACCATCAAATATTATTCATGGTCTTTTTCAATCTTTGCAATTCTTACTGGTTTTTGTTTGTTTTTTTTTAATGGGAGGAAAAGACACGGGAAAACTGAATTCATATGGCAAGTCACCCGCGTCTTCCTTACTATTCCCTTCTGCTTTTACAGTAATTCCCAGTGGATGGGCTTTTTGGCTATTAGTGATTGCTGAAATGGCTCTCTGTAAAGCCCAGATCTCACTATGGGCTGATGCCCAACAGCTCAGAGCCCACACGTGCAATTAGTCAGAGCTTTTCCTGACACGTACCCTTTCGTGTTTACGCACACTTCATTATATCTGCGGTTTTATTGCCCACCTAATCTTTCACGGTTCTGGAACTGCTCCTTATTTTCACTACTATGAATAATCCCGTGACATTGGTGCACTGTGTCATTTCACTGCTTATCCCCTCTGCCAGCATCTCCTAGGACTAGTATTTATTACAGTCAGCGGGTGTGCTAACTCATTCCTGGTTTCCTTTGAAGAGCTTGTGTAATTGCCCACTATTCCTACAAAACTGTGGGTTCAGTAGTCTCTGACATTCGCCTTAAGTGAAAACATATTGCCTGACAGGTTTCCTACAAAGAAAGGTTTGGGGTTGGGATAGCAATCACTATCTCCCACAGTATGACCCCACTGGGCTTTCTGGCTGTGATCTTAGCTATCCTAGGTGCTCCTTTCAGAGCGGGATCAGAGCCTGTGGCATTTTTGGGGGGGGACTGAAGAGAGAATGAAGAACTTCTTCCATTACTGAGGAAGTACTGAGGCAGAATGAGTTCATCCTAAGGCAAGGGAGTGAGACAGACAGGAAATCGCAGGAAGAAGGGAAATATCAGCACGGCTTAACCATTCCCAAGGCTTTGTGTGCCTGGCTTGGATGAACTGTGCAGGCTGGCGCTGCTGACGAGCTCAGTCCACCCGCGGCCTCACAGCTGCAGCGGGGCGGGAATGGCGGCGGGCGGGAGCGGGGCGGAGCGGAGGCGTAGCTATGGGCGGCCCCGCTCCGCTCGGCGCTCCGCTGCTCAGGGCTGCGGGGCCGTGCTCGGAGCTCGGGGATGCGGCTGTGAGACGCGGCTCGTCCCGCACTGCCAGGCATGGGGCTGGGCTCGAGCTCCGAGCTCCCGGACGGAGGAGCCGAGGGCTTCCACGTACACGGGGTGAGGCGGCGCGGGGCGGCGGGCGCTGAGGTGAAGGGAGTGGGGGAGGGGTAATGGCGGCGCGCCGCCTCCGCGGGGTGGAACGCGTAAGGGAAAATGGTGGTGCTGCAGCTGGGGACTCCGAGCTGAGGCAGAGAGGAGCGTGGAGAAAAAGCCTGGATTGATATATATATATATATATGTGTGTGTGTGTGTGTGTGTGTGCGCATATATGTATATGAATTCGCAGCTGTGAGGTGTGACCCTCGTTACCTCATTTCTGGTTCAGTCAAAAAAACCCACAAAAGTAAATATTGACTCCAGGTAATAATTAACTCTCTGTCACTTAACCCATCCATGTGTGATTAAATACATATATATATATATATGCATATATATATGTTTTTCAGGTTCAGGAGAACTCCCCAGCTCAGCAAGGAGGGCTGGAGCCTTTCTTTGACTTCATCATTGCCATAGGACATACCAGGCTGGTAAGGCTCTCTTCTAAAACTTTATTTTCTTTTTTTATTATTATTTTTTCCTGGGGTATCATGATCACAAGAGGTAGAAGCCAAAGATGTCGTACTGGATGTTGTACTTGGCATTAAAAAAGTGACCCAAAACCTGAGGAGTGCTGTGGATGCCTTCAGTCGCCCTGGCTTCTTAACACGTTAACTGTGTGCTTGTGGTTTGCTCATGGATGTGTGTTTTCTGCCTCAAGGTGAATATTGAGCTGGTGAGTCAGCCGTGGGAGCTCAGCATTTGTTTAAGTTCTTGATAAAGAATGGGAAGGAGTCGTGGGCAGGAGGAAAACTGCCACGTGGCCTGTCTGCTTATGCTTTGGGGCTGGACACGCAGTTCCTGTGTGGTGGGCTACTGAGTAAGAATTGAGTGAACCAGATGAGGTTTAACAAGAGCAAGTGAAAAGTCTTGCACCTAAGGGAGGAATAACTGCCCGCACCGGTACAGGTTGGGGGATGAGCTGTTGGAGAGGAGCTCTGAGGAGAGGGACCTGGGTGTCCTGGTGGATGACAGGCAGGCCATGAGCCTGCAGTGTGCCCTGGTGGCCAAGAAGGTCAGTGGGATCCTGGGGTGCATTAAAAAGAGCATGGCCAGCAGTTCAAGGGACATGATCCTCCCCCTCTACTCTACCCTGCTGAGGCCTCACCTGGAGTATTTTGTCCAGTTCTGGGCTGCCCAGTACAAAAAATAGAGGGATCTCCTGAAGAGAGTACAGCAGAGGGCCATAAAGATGATAAAGGACGTGGAACACCTCCCTTATGAGGAAGGGCTAAGAGAGCTGGGGCTGTTCAGCCTTGAGAAAAGAAGACTCAGAAGGGATCTGTATATAAGGAGCGGGAGGCAACAGGATGAGGCCTGACTTTTCTCTGCAGCGTGTGGCAATAGGATGAGGGGAAACGGCCACAAACTGACGCACTGGAAGTTCTGCACAAATGTGTGTGGGAACTTCTTCACAGTGCAGTGACAGAGCACTGGAGCTGCACACAGAGGTGGTGGATCTCCTTCTCTGGAGATGTTCAGGACCCACCTGGATGCCTGCCTGTGCAACCTGGGCTGGGAGCTGCTTTGGCAGGGGGTTGGACTCCATGATCTCTGGAGGTCCCTTCCAACCCCTGCAGTTCTGTGGATTTAGCATACTGTTTTGCTTTGGAAGGCTCACGTCTTCAGCTGTGTGTGTCATCCAAGGATCAGTACTGACGAGCCATGAAGCATTGCCACTTAACTGTTGCAACTGTGTTGTTAAGATCTAACTTTCCTCGCTTACCAGCACTTAGGAGAGGAAAGTAAGATTAAACTGAATGATAGTAGTTACTTTTTGAGAAGGACGAGAGCTGACAGCACAGACTGCTCTTGGATAAAAGAAAACTGTGCTGCTTGTCTGACTGTAAGACATGAAGTCTAATGCCTGTTTTGGTTCTCTGTATTCAGATTCTTCCACAAGCGTGGCATCTGTGTTACAGGTGCAACTAGAAATAACATTAACCATATATATGTCTTTCTGTGCTCTACAGAATAAAGAAAACAACATGCTGAAAGATCTACTGAAGGCAAATGCTGAAAAAGCAGTGAAACTGGAGGTGTATAACATCAAAACAATGAAAATAAGAGAGGTGGAGGTGATCCCCAGTAACATGTGGGGAGGACAAGGCCTTCTCGGAGCCAGTGTGAGGTTCTGCAGTTTCCAGGGGGCCAACGAACACGTGTGGCATGTTTTGGTGAGTCAGAATCCTTTGCTTCTCTGAGCCAAGAACAGAGTGCAAATGGCCATTTCCAAACTTCCTCTAAGTTAGCAGATTACATTTTTTTCATTGCTGGAATTTATTCAATCCAAAAAGTGTTTTGTAGCTTCGTAGAATGGCTTGGGTTGGATGGGATCAGTAAGTTCCAGCCCTTCTGCCACAGGCAGGGCCACCAACCTTCAGTTTTGCTACTCAGAGTTGTAACTTTTTATCTGTTCTTTTCGTGTGTGTTTTCTTCTGTTTAATGAGGTATGCCATTTAGAAGGATTGCTAGTTCATAGTCTGAGGTATTCCAGGAATGTTTTCATAAGGATTTACAGGTCCTTATGCGTGAGAGTGTCACTGTATGTAGAATGCAGGCAACTTGTCTCCTGGTGGCTTCTGCTGTTCCTATAGCCTCGTTTTAATGTATATTTTTTGGGAGTAGTTTGTGTATAAAAGCACAGTGCTGAAATCACAAAGAGGAGGGGAGTGCAGCCTTGGATGCTTGAGCTGTTTGAACAGGGATGAGTTGTTGTCTGTCAGTGCTGCCTGCCACTAAGAATAAAATGAACCCCAGTCCAACCAGACCGTGTGATGGGGAGAAGGGCACGTTGTCTTGTGCTGAAACAATGGCAAAGCAAAGAAAAAAGAAAAGAAAGGATTCTGGCTCGATTGGTGTTTCTTTTGGCTCTATTTCATCGAAGTCTTACAAAAAGCACCAAAAACATTGAATTTAAACCCAGGAGGGAGAGCTGGAAGTGTAGAACAGCTTAGGAAAGACTGAGCTGGTATTTTCCTATGCCTCTGGTTCCTGAAATAAATGCAGCTTCTTCTCCTCTTCAAAACATCTCATTTTCAAATCGGTCCTCGTATTCTTGCACGATGTTGCACCTAGTATTGGACTGTTTGAAGAGTTCTGTTTCGTCCTGTAGACCAGATGTTCTTCTGTAGACCAGACTTCTTCTGTTGTCTTTTGAAGTGGCTTTCCGTGGTGATCTTTGGGCACTTTCATCTTCTGAGAGCGCAGGTGACAGGTGTCATTCTTTACAGGACGTGGAACCCGCGTCTCCTGCAGCTGTAGGCGGACTGCAGCCGTACACTGACTACATTGTTGGATCTGATCAGATCCTGCAGGAGGTAGGGCTCGTGTTCCTTCACACAGTGCTTGTCTTCTTCTGCTGTGTTTATGTGTTTGGATTTATAACCCCGATGGCGTGCACGTAGAACCTATGGGGGTGGTTGTTTTGGATTTTGTGAGGTTAATGTTTGAGATGCTTAATGGCTGAGGCAAACTTTACCTGCATTTACTCATTTTAAAACCTGGCAAAAGAAACAGAGCAAAACTGGTGCACATCAGTGAGCTGTAATCAATCTCATGTTGGAGTAGATGCCTCAAATACTGATGTCCTTCTAGTTCCTCATCTTTTGCTTTTAATAACTTCTGTTATTTCTTCTCTTAGTCAGAAGATTTCTTCTCGCTGATTGAATCCCATGAGGGAAAGCCGCTGAAGCTGATGGTTTATAACACTGAAGCAGACTCCATTCGAGAGGTAGTTGTGACTCCCAATGGAGCTTGGGGTGGAGAAGGAAGGTACTGACCTGCGGACAGCCCCTGGGTGATGACAGGTTATACGCTCGCTGTACATGAGCTCTTGTTAAGAATATTATCGTTGATTGCAGCTCGTTGTTTTCACTTTAAGGCTTATTTCTTTGTCACGCAAAACTGTTCATCCTTTTCATCACAAAAAACCACACAAAAACCTGGCTGAGAAATATTAGGTGCGTTCTGGATCTAATCCTGTTTGAGTTGACAGTGATGGTAAAACCTGTGCTGACTCCCTTGTTAGCAGATGTACTGGCTGCATGCTCACACTAGCGTTCGGTGAAGCAAAACTGAAATGCAAATCGGGTCAGATCATGTATTTCATGGAGATAGTGAAAATAGTTAACCAAAAGCTGAGCTACATCTGCCTGAATATCAGTTGCAGAGTGTTTCTTGTGCTCTCTGTCGGTAGCAGAGAAGATTCATGCAGGTAGGTATTTCCTGCTGCGTGTTAAGGACTCATTCTTTTTGTTTTCGGGTCAGAATTTAAAAGGCTTGCTAGCTTTGTTAAGGACTTTTTCCAAGTCTTGTTTCACTTCTGTTGTGCAGTTTGGGATGTGGTATAGGATACGGCTATTTGCACAGGATTCCCACGCAGTCAATAGTATCAAAGAAAAAGCCAGAAAGCAAACCTCCTTCACCCTTACCAGAAGCTGGAACTCCTCCGCCATCTACTAATGGTTACACAGAGGTATGTAAGGAGATCACATCTATGGCATGTCCTCTGGAATTTCAAAGTCTTCTGCTTGCTTGTAGATTCATAATACAGTATTTTTGAGCACAGCATAAGTACAAGCTGATGATACTAAGCAGATGGCCTGAAAGGATAAGGATAGCTACAGAGAGAACTAGCCTTTATTGCCTCAGAATTCCATCTGGCATCCTTCTGTATCCATCGCTGTAGTTGGGTATTTGGGTGCAATAGTGAATATTCTGCTTACTCTTTCATTGGTGTTGGCTGAAATAGATCTGTGGCAGATACCTGCTTCCTGTTGTGAGGTCATGACAACGGTCTGGGCCAGTGCTAAGATGGTTTAGAACATCCTTGTGACTAGGAATACACCTGCAAGAATTAAGTGTCAGCTGTGCAGAGAACATGTTGGCTTTGAAAGGATGCACTGTGACCAGTTGTGAGCAGTGACTTGCTTATTAGTTCCAGCATCAACAAGTTCTCTCTTAATTGAAGGACTTGGAGACCTAGCAGAATAGCATCTCATGGGGAGGTTGACCTGAGGTGAGGCTTGCAGTGTGAAAAGATGTGTTTTACTGTGTTATTCCAGGCTCCACTGTTGGCACCTACTTCTCAAAGTGACAACTCTGAAATAGTTACGAACCTGGATCATTCCACAGGCCAAGAAACAAGTGGGTATTCCCCAGAAAACTCACTTTCTCCTCCTCCCCCTCTCCAGAGAGTTATGGATCCAGGTATGTTTTCTTGCATGCTTTCTCCAACCTACTCCCTTTCAGAAAAACAAAAGTCTTTAGAGGACATTTAAATGAACCAAAAAGGTCTGAACAAGTTTGAGAATTAAATACAGGACTGTGAGCAGGGGGGGTTGTTTTCCTTAACGTTTTTAACTTAGCTGGACTTCTGTTACTGTCAGCTAACTTCTAGGTGACATTTGTTTAGGTACTAAAGAATGCAGAGTTGAATAAATTGATTTGAGTGTCACAACGTTTCCTTTCTTCAGGGTTTCTTGACATGTCTGGTATTTCACTTCCTGAGCTCAATGACTTCACAAACGTGTCCAGCCTTTCTTCCTCTGCTTCCTTCAGCATGCCAGCAGCAGGCTCCTTCGTAGGCACCGAAAAGCTCATGTCAGACAGTGAACCTTCTGTTTCTTTCGGTAAGTGTATTCTCATCTCTAGAATGGCACCAACTTTTGCCTGATCAGACTTTTTGGAAGTGAGCTGTTCTTAGGAAAAGTCAGAAAGTGGGTTTGGCTAAAGTGAGAGGAAGCAGGGAGCAGAAAGCAGGTGTGGAAATGGTCTAAACCTGACTTGTTTTCTTAATAAGGTTGTAAAACATCTCTCGTTAACTGAAAAAATGTTAATGATCCAAATTACACTGAGCTAAGCGTTTCTAAAATCTGCATAAATGAATTGTACCACAGAGGTGTGGAAACAAAACTGAAATCCTGATCTTAACGTATGTGTTTAAAAACGTAACAACTTGAGTTCATAGCCCTTCCCTGGTGTAAGAATGCGGTAGACTGGATAAATAAACACCTCTTGGAAGTTACTACGCTGTCAGATTTTACTGAGTTTTGCAAAGCTGAGTAAATGCAGCTCGTGTATTTGGGAGATGTGAATCTACGTCCTGGGCCTATCAGAGGGATGTTGGTAGGAAAAGACAGGGATCTCCTGGAAAGAGTCCAGTGGGGGGCTACAAAGATGATAAAGGGTGTGGAACACCTCCTTTATGAGGAAAGGCTGAGAGAGCTGGGGCTGTGCAGCCTTGGGAAGACTCAGAGTGGATCTGATCCACGTCTGTAAATATCTGAGGAGCAAAGGGACGAGGCCGGGCTCTTCTCAGCAGAGTGTGGTGATAGGACGAGGGGAAATGGCCTCAGACTGAAGCATTGGAACTTCTGCACAAATGTATGTGGGAATTTCTTCCCAGTGCAGTGATGGAGCACTGGAGCTGCACACAGAGGTGGTGGATCTCCTTCTCTGGAGATGTTCAGGACCCCCCTGGATGCCTACCCGTGCAACCTGGGCTGGGAGCTGCTCTGGCAGTGGGGTTGGACTCTGTATCTCTAGAGGTCCTTTCCAACCCCTGCAATTCTGCGAGTCTGTCATTCAGTCTGATTTTCTAGGTGCTGTAACCAGAGGCACTGTCAGGTGTTGGGGTGTGTGTGTGTGTGTGTTTGTATTGTGAAATACTTCTTCATTTCCCAGAGGACGCCGCAGCTTCGGGCTCTGAAGATCCGATGAAGAATCCTGAAGGCTCCACCAGGCAGACAGAGTTGGACCATCTTCTGTCTACAGCGTTGCCTTTACCTTCTTTTACTCCTCCTAATGAAATTTCTTCAAAAACGGCACTAGAAACTGATCCCAATAACCAAGACACAATAAACAGTTTAGAGAGCTCTCTACCCACTACTCAGATGAAACCCGATGACGAAGCAGCACGTGAACAGAAAGGGGAAGAAGCTGCACAAGGGCACGAGTGAAACGGATGCAGCTTTTCTTTACAGATGGCCGTATGCTGTAAAATTAGTTTGGAATATTTTTCTGATCTTGAAAGAATTACGTCCGTTCTATTTTGTTAGCGTAAGACGACACTATAAAGATAACAACAACATATCCAGGTGAAATACGTATTTTTGTCTTTTCTAATGTTGTCCGGCAGATCGGTTTGCTTCCAAACTTTGAACGCTGCCCCGAGTCACCAAGTGGAAGGCAAAATTGAAGTGGAAACCAGTCAGAGATTGGAGTGTTGGATGGAGTCGGGTGTCTTTAAGTTTCTGTAGTGATAAAGGAATAGCTTTTCCTCTGCTTTTCTGTTCGCTGTTTTCATACAGCTCAGTAAGGCTTTGGGATCCAACACGGTGCAGCAGCGTTATATTGCTTTTTGTGGCTTTATTTGGTTTGCAGTTGTTTCCAAATAGCTTCTGGAGGCGTGGCACGCAGCAAATAGTACATCTGAAAGGAGCAGTGAAAAACGTGAGGGTGTCTTTATGCCTCTCAGGGCAGTGATTTATCACGGAGTTTTACTACTTCTGGTTGGGAATACCTTCACTGGAATTGGTACAGTTAACACAGTAAAAACCCTGAACAAATAAAGGGATTGGGTACCCACGGGTAAAATCTGCTCTTTATATTCCATAGTTGGGGTTAGTTTTAAGTACAGGTGGCAGAATCAAAAGGTTTGAAATCCAGTGGACCGCTAGAAGAGTAAACATCCAAACACTAAGTATTTAAAATGAAATTACTTCATTGTTGTTATAACTTCCTGAGCCTGGTAACTGAAGCCACAGAGGTGATCTGTTTGGTGTTTTGTTGTTTAGGACTGCTTCCACCAGCGTTGTTTTTAAGCTCGCAGCAATACGTTTAAGAGATGCTGTACCCTAAGCACCTTTTCAAACCATCAGCTCAGGAAGCGACGTCGCAGGAATAAAGAGCTTAATGCTTGCAGCAGTCTGTGTCCAGCCTGCTTCGTAGTCAGTGCGTCCTGGGAACGGGAGGAGCCAGCTCAAAGATTCGATCCAAAGGAAATTCCTGCGGTCCCGAGAACAGGACGTTTAGAAGCACCCCGCTGCTGTACCAGGCTGGGGCACGGAGGGAAGCTGTTCCCCCAGGCTGACTGTGAGCTGTGTAACTGGGACAGGGGCTCCGAATTTCATCTGGGCTGCTACTGGGGATTACAGCGGGAACTTTCACCTCCACTGTTTTTAAGTGCGAGCAGCTACAAGCTGCTAATGGCTTTTAATTGATGGTACTAAGCTGTGATTTCCTGCCCGTTGCCTGCTACCATTCAAACATCCTCTTTGCTTCAGAGAAGCGCTAATTTGCCTTGGCTCAAGGTCAGGGCAATTAGCCTGGTCACTCCTCTTGCACAGAGTATAAACAATTGAACTAAGAAATCCTAAATCACATTTCTTTTTCCCTCCGCTCATTTTTCGAGGGTTGTTTTTAATATTCATCTCATTTTCGATGTTTCTGAATTTCATGCTAAAATCCTTCAGGCATTTCTCCTAAAATGATTCCTGTCAGCTCCAACGACTGCTGGTTTCAGCACTGCCCTACCTGAGGAGAAAAATCACTTGGCATAGTAAATCTTTTTCCTCCTAACAGCTCCTAGATATCTGATTTGCAAAGCCTTTTCCATCTGAGCATGAAATTAAAAGAACCTCTTGCAGCTCAGTGGCCTTCCCTGTGATGCTGACCACCTCGACCTCTTGCTCTGTCTCAAGTCAGCTTTGGAAGAGCTGGGCTCTTTCTTTCCTTCAGGTCTCCCCCAGGCAGCAGTTCCAGGAAGCAAGATGAAAAGTAAGAGATGAGCAAAAACCAAATCCCTCCTGCCTGGTGCTCCCTGTGAGATGGGTGCTGGCAGGCTCTGAGAAAACACATTAGGTCTCTGCATTACTGCTCTCTCAGAGCATCACAGCTGACAGCACCCACAGGAAATATTTCGAGTACTCTATTTTGGCACTCTCAGCATCAGAAAACCCAGTGGTGTTTCCCCATTTGCCACTTAGAGCGTTTCTACACCCAGAAAACTCACCTGAGCTGCTTCTACCAGGGCAGTCTTCATGTTCTTCACAGCTGCTGGCACACAGTATGAAACTAAACGCTGCCCACAAAAGCAGCATTAACTGCACATTCTCCACCTCAACAGCATCTCCAGGTTTGCAGTTGAAGGCTTGTGTGCTTGCTACCTTACACTCACCCACATCACAAGACCATCTTGGGAGGGCACCTTCAGCTGCTCCATTCCACCAAGCTTCCAAGCACCCGAATCCCTTCACAGCACAGCCACGAAGCGATCCAATGCACACAACAACTTCAGACTGTTTTAACTAAAGCCTTTTATTCTATACAGCTGTGAAACATCGTTTATCCTTTTCCGGCATTGCAGACTCCTCTGTCAGTCTTTCCTGAAATGGCAGTTTTAGGATGGTTTGCAGAAAAGGGGGAAAATAAAAATATAGAAAAAAAAATGACAACATTGGGTTATTTCAAAGTTATTGGGAGAATTTACAGTGTATACAATGGGTCAGCAAGATGACCAGAAAAAAAAAAGTACTGAAAGAAAGCACAGACTCTTGCTATTAGTAAATACAAGTCAGGACAACTGATCAATAAAAAATACAGTGATGTTTAACCATTAACTCACAATTACCACTAAAAATGTGCAGGTATAGCATGAGTGTGTTAAAGCGAGCACACACAGAAATGGGCTTTAAAAACTGAAACCAACCCTTCCAAAAGATGAGTAAGACATGCTAGCTTAGTTCTGAGCCACGGTTTTTATTTCAGCACTGAGTTCGTTGAGCTAGCTTAACAGTGCAGAAGGCAAGGATGATTTTCTCACATAAAACGCAACAAAAAATATTTCACCTTTTGTTTGACCAGCACAATCCCAGCAATATTACCTATCGGGACTTCCTTTGGGCCTCGACCTGAATCTTGATAACAAGATATAGGAAGGGCAAGAGCATATGTCTCCTGAAGAAACCCAGTGAATGTACTGCCCTCTGAAGGCACTTGTGCTTCTGCTTCAGCCAAGCCATCTTTACATCATTTCCTCACGAGGGATTGTAATTTGTTCCGGATAGAAATGGTTTTCCTTGGGACTGTCCCACATTTTCTCAACAAAAGCTGAAACTCCATTTCCCACCCCCTCCCCCCAATAAGTTAAACTCTATAAAAAGACTCCTATGAGACTGTGACAGTCACAGACTTGTTCTTTCTCAGAAATAACAGTGAGAAGACTCGCATACATCTACAACAAAAGAACAACTGCATATAAAACTTCAGAAGAAAAAAGAATGAGTATTTTTACATCACGAGCTATGAAATCTGCTGTGAATTGTCCGGAGTTTGACATGAAACGCTGCAGGTTCTGTTCAGAATGGTCTGAAGTTTTACCAAAGTGTCACACAGCTATGGAGCGACGTTACCTTAAAGCACACACTGCCACATTAACAGAAACGCTTTAGGTTGCAGCGATTCACGTTCACTCTACTGTGATGCACAGCATCATTGGACTGACCCTGCTACAATACTGATCTAGTGTTCTTGTTTCATGCATCAGCAGCTCTCTAAAGCAACACTCCAATCTGAGTATTGGAACAAGTCTGAAGCCAATCCTTCATCTGCAATGAAGCGGGCCAACTCTCTGAAATATGCAATACCTATTTACCAAATGTGTAAGTGATAGAAATGCTTTAGTAACAAATGGTTGCGTGACCCGTGAGAGATCACTGCAGGTGCTTTACGAATGGAATGTAATGAAAATACTGCGTCTGCAGTTCTGAATTACGTTGTGAATACTGCTGCTAATTAATACGGTGGACATGGTTTCATTTCAAGTGTGAGCAGGTGACAATACAATGTTCTGGAAAAAAAAAAAAAACACCAAAAAAACAAAAAGCAAAAAGGAGGAAGCAGAAGTCTGCACTGGATTATCATCCATTCTCTGTACACCTCACACAGCATCAGCCACTCAGGGACCTCTCATCTCACTGACTGAGACTAGGACAGATTTTAGTTTAAATCATACAGGTTTGTTTTTTTTTCCTCTATATTACAGATCTATTAGTCACTTCAATTAAATGTATACTTTCCATCCATACTGAGTCGTTAGAAGTCTCATCTACCTTAGGGGTTGAGTGGGCTTCTATAGTACTACTCTTGGAACCAGTACAGTGTGGTCAAGTCAATGAGCAACCACGCGGACCACCGCTCCCCTTCACGTTGACTTCTGGCGATAATGAAGCGTCAGATCACCACCACTCTTCCAGATGAAGTGCTTTACAGTTCGAAGGTCCATATTCGGATCCAAAACCTGAATGGTAAGAACATCGTTTACAGCACACCGTCAGAAAATTCGAGGATGTAACACTCAGGTTGGGCAAAATACTTCTGCAGGAGAACTGGCATCAAAGATCAACTGTGGAAAGGCTCAGATTTGTCAGCTAGCAGGTAAACCTCGTGTTACAGACAGGTTTCTGCTGATGTAACATATCATTTCCTTAACGACCACTTCCTCAATATTTAACCTTCATGCAAGCAAATGTCAGGAACAAATTCCTTATTCAAATTTGGAAATGACTTTTAAAGCTCATGTCATGAACTCTGCCAAACTTGTTTTTTCTTCAGTTAAACTTAAGCATTTAAATGCTTATCACATTCTACATACATTTGTTGACCACAACCAAATCATCTGTACTTAAGGAGCAGGGGTAGTGACCAGGCAGAGACAGAGCATTATATAAACTGACCACAGCCCCCATTTTGATTCCTGCAGTCCTCAGGGAGAGGTGGTAGAGGAGGGTGGGTGGTGGGAAGGTGCTTTCAGTTTGCTTTTAGTTACTCCCTGCTCGAGTTGTTGTAGGCAATAGATCACATTAAGCAAAACAGACTCAGAGCTGGGGAGACTGGGATGGTAATTAGTGAGTAATCTTGTCCTAATCTCAACCCTTGAGCCACTTGCCATTATATTTTCTCTTCTTCCTTTGGGGATGATGAGTAAGAACAATGTGGGAGAGCTCAGCTTCCTGTTGGTGTGAAACTACTGCACGATGCTATAAATGCTGGTGGTCAGAACTGAATGAAATAGGCATCCTTTATGAATTCTCTGGCCCAGCTGTCAGAACTCGTGTCAGTTAACAGGATGGGATGATTATTTACTTATTTTTAAAAGGCAGCAGATATTTCCATCTCAGTACTCAGAAATTCACAACTGCTTGACTGCTAGAAGTTGGTTTTATTCATGAGCTACAATTCCTGAGTGACTTACCTGGTCCTGGCAAAGAAGTTCAATTTTCTCCTCTGCGAGCACAGCGATGTCCTCCTCTTTTTCTTGTTCTCCTGCTTTCTCATTATTGGAGGAGCTAGTCGTCTGAGACTCATTATCCAAGTTTATGATTTTCTCATACACGTGCTCCATGACTTTTCGCACCTGAAGCATGTCGCTTGCTGACAGCCGGTCTCTATGTATGGTAAATAAAGATGGGCAAGTAAAAGCTTGAGGAAACTGTCCCTTATTTTCAGATTCAAGCATAGCAAACTATGCAAATGCACGATTCATTTTTGCACCTATCATAATATAGAAAGCTAACCAGGATCATCCAAACAAAACAATATGACAGAACAGCTACCAATCCAACGACTGGCACAGACGGTCTCAGAAAACCAGTGAGGTATCTGAAAGACTGAATTAGAAAAACCAAACCTCCTCAGATTAAAATCGAACCTTATTCCTTCCAAAGGAAAGGAATTATTAAGAGAAGGACAAAGAGGATATGGAGCAATGGAAGAGGCAGAAGAGAATATACTGTTCTCCCTCCTACATAACAAAAGGGAAAGAAAATCAAACAAAAAGCAGTTCTTCCATGAGGTACACAAAATCTATGGAGCTCTCTTTCACAAATAGTCTGTGATGTAAATTCAGCTAGAGAAGAACCAGGCATTTATGAAACGCACCCAGAATTACTGCAAACAAACAGAAGGTGTACTGCCCACACCAAAACGAGGGAACACTACAAACATAGTGACACCAAATCACATTTCAGTGCTTGCTTTTAAGTTTATGCTAAGAAATCTCTGAAGAAACTGTCAGTTGAAAGAAGCTTTCTTTTCTTCCAAAGATTCTGACACAACGGAATGCTTCAGAGCATAGCTTCCAGTCATTTAAGCTGCAATGTTCCACAAGTTCATCAAGTGCAGTAAGATCTTCTCCATCAATATGTGTTTTAAGCTTACAATTCCCTTTTCACGGTGCCATGACTTGAATTCACATTGCTACTTACTTTTTCAGAGTTTTTGCCCCTGAAGATGAATGAGGTTGGAGGTAGAAGGGAATCTTATTGAATTTGGGCATGTTTTTCTGGAAGGAAATAAGTTTGATAAATGTTAAATTTAGGATGAACTATTACCAGCTCCCACCTCCACCATCTGGCAAGCCAAGTATAGTCAGTTCCTAATTATCAATAATCAAGAGGCTCTTAATGAGTAACTACCAGAGACAGCTTCCAAATTGCTCACACTCCTAACATGCTCCAGTTTCTGTGATACACCATATCTACAACTTGAAAATGATTCCTCACCCCAAAGGAGACAGATAATATGAAACTACAGCAGCAGTGTAAAGGCTGCTTGCTGCACCTGAGCTCTACACCTGAAAAGGACGCCCACTCCACACAGTGCTTGGAGCTCCATTTCTAAGCCTTCAACCAGAAGGACACGCACAGAAAACCTTAACTGGACACTTCTTTGAATAAGCATTATTATTTTTTTGGTCTTGAGTACAGTCCTTGAGACCACTGAATTTAAAATACAGCGTGTGAAGGACAGAAGAACATGTCATTTAAACTGAGCTCAGATAAAGATTTTGCAGCTGCCCTCCAACAAACAAAAGCTCCATACGTGGGAAACTTACATCCACGGTGATGTCGATCACCCACTGTGGCACGGTTTCATTCAGAAGCATGGACTCCGTTTCCCCGCCCGAATCCCGACATAATAACCTGCGATACAGAGAAGGCAGCTTCACGAATGGAAACGTTCAGCATGCAGAAATCGAGAACCAAAACATGCACTAAAAAGCTTTCAGGAGAGGATGAGCCCTCTTAATGTGCACAGGGCTTGAAGTTGGCTAGCTGGCCTTTCACGGGATCGAGCTTCTGGAGGAAGTGGTCAGGTATTTCCTACAGAGGCCAAGAAATGTAACTGCATGCAAGAAGGAAAAGCAGAAATAGGGACATTACATGCTGCAGCACAAACTGAGGAACTATGTTGCTCACGGATTGCATGTGTTTTGTGTTGTAAGCACAAAACTGTCAGAAGGGGAAAGGCACGGGACATAAAGCAGTTCTTTTCTGCTCAGGAAAATTGAGTCTTGCGTATAAAATATCTGCTGAACTCTCACTGAACTGAAAGAATCATTCTAAGAAATGTGTGTATACAATAATGATACAAAACCAATTGCTTTGGTTAAATTGCTTCATGTTTTCAGCACATCTCATTTTTATAAATACCAGTCACGTATTTTCCCAGAGACCTCAGCAGTCCAGCTTTCAGGTCCAAAAAGCAAAGCTTGTTTCCTCCAACGGTGCCATTTCAATGTTCTCTTGAGAACAAGCTGTACGTAAGACTTGAAGTCCACCAGTACAGAATGAACACGACATTAAGCTTCAATCAGTGTGTATACACACCAATGCTGATAAGAAAAAGTCAGCTTTCAAAGCTGAAAACCATAACTCTATTTTACTGATCCATTCACGTACTGAAAGTTACGTGGTTTTGGAACCTCCACAGCTTGTGAAAGAAAAACAGTAAAGCAAAAAGGACCACCTCCCAACTTCAAAATTTGCTGTATTAACTCTCCATTGGGAGGATTCGCTCTGTCCAAATCATCAGTGCTCAAAGATAAACGTAAGGGATCCATAACAGTCCTACAAGGATCTGAAATATTGCAGTTTCCTCCTAAAACGAAGTTCAGTTTACCTGTTTGCAGGAAGAGGGCACCAAAAAATGTCTCAAAGCTGTAATGTGGAACTAAAAGCTATCTTACAGTTCCTAACACTTGACCCCACACCTTGTTGATGTCCATCAAGGATGAGAATTGAACAACACAAGAAGTATTGTTAACAGCTGCTTATTTTGTCTGCCAGGAGCACATCTTAAATGCACAGCACAGAACAGATACAAGAAATTGCACGTGTGTAACACCACTAAGTGTGTACTTTTGAGTTTCTATACCTGAACAAAGTGCGTCCTCCAGCCTCACCAAATATAACTGGTGTATGTGGTGGTACTTGGAAATATCCATTTCCTTTCTGGACTCTGTTCTCCTGCTCACCATTCACTGCTAAGGAAAAAAAAATACACCAGTAAGACTGTTCTACACCTTGAAACTGGCTGTACATAGACCAAGAAATATCTTCTCTACTGTTTGTCAATTTAATAAGTGAAACAAAATCATAAACTAAAAGCAAGAAAATCCCTATTTCCAACAAACAGCAAACAGAAGGAACACCAGTGAGTGAAGAGATCCTCCCCTGTGCTTTCAAAACTCTGAAAGACCTTAGCTTTGTTTTTCTACATGGATTTGCCAAATGTCAAAATACAGTACCAGTAAAGCTCCAACTCTCACTTCCTTGCAGTTACTGCATTCTGTATTCATTTATTTTTGGATAGTCTGGTCTTCAAACACTTGAAAAAATGATTCTGTATCCATGCAAAAATAATCAGCATTAAAGATGACAAAAAACATTTTCTTCAAAAAATTTCCAGCTGGTATCTTGAATCAGAAGTATTTAATTCCTATCTTTCAGATGAGAAAACAACTTGAGTATGTTGGAGCACCTAATGGCTGTGTTTGAACATTATGTTGAATTCCAGCAACATAAAAGAAATTAAATGGCATAGGCTTATGAGAGGAACAAATCCTCAGCTTCCTTAAAGCAACACATGTAGTGAAAGTAAAAAAGAAAATCACATTAAGCAAAGAGTCCAAGAAAGAAAAAATCTACTGCATATTCGAGAAGGAATGAATATAATGGTAAAGTTGGAGCAGGGGAGAAGTCCTATAATCTGAAAGATTTCCTCACGACAGTTCCGTTAACAACTGATAGCAACGATAACAAATAAAGCTCTCATCTCCTTCCTTGATTTGTTACTTTTGAGAAGGAAAATGAAGACTGACTCTGTAGTGAATGTTCTGAATGTTTTCGCTAATCCCTGACAACTCGCAGAAATAAGCAGTGCAGCATAGGTATCTCAGCACCACACAAGTGTGAGAATTACACTTCTGCATATTGACAGTCCATAGCTTCAGAGTCAGACAGCACAGAAGTATGATAATCTGCAACTTTACCCAGAGAGGTCTGCCAAGTGCTGTAGCATCACTTGGAGATCACTTCTGAGTGAAGCTGGTGACCCTTGGCATAATCTTTGTCACAGTGTGGCAAGAGAGTGCTATTAAGAAAATTGTTCAGTGCGGCAGTATCTGCAGAAAGTAATTTCTTAATTGCCATTCAAAGACAAAACTTTTTAGTTAGCTCTGGCCTGGGTTTAATGCATTTCAAAATGATTTGAAAACTTAGGGAGCTGCACAGTCCCTCTCATTCTGCTTTCCCATCCTAAGATAGCTTTGTGTAGACCTGCCACGATTTCAACATTCACTGAATGCATTTTCTCCCAAATAATTATTTATTTTATATGGTTTACGATGCCAGAGAGAAAGTTGGAACTACATCAAAAGTACTGAGTAATACTGAATAACCAAATTACTGCTTTTTGCTGTTGTTACTTGGACCATGTATTTCCCAAATTGAGCCTTACTTTTGCCACTAATTGTTTTTCCACCAAGGCATTACGCTTCTGTAACTTCAGAACTATCCATTCACTTTTTCTTTCCTTCTTCAGATTAGAATTCTTAATAGTTTTTGTTGGCATTTTAGGAAGAAAAAAACCTGTTCAGCACCTTTCAACGCAAAACAATTTTAAAAGCAGTAAGTGGCATTAGAAGCCATGATGCATACAGAACTGTAAGGCAGCAACTCAAGCTGTAACTGCTACAGAAAGAAAAACATACAAACTTAAGGACAGATCCCAAAGAAGGAAAATATTAAAACACCAACCATGATTTATTTCATTTTCTTCTTCATCCATTGGATTGATGTGTGTTCTAGGCCAGTACTCCAGAAGTGCTTGTAACAGAAGCCCCCCAAGGTTCACTGCCAAGACAGAGTAAGAGCTTCGGTTACGTGACAAACACTGGCATTATAACATCCTACATTAGATCCACGGATGAAGATCTTCCCTGAAGTACCCAAGGCAGATTTATGGGCACAGACATCTGCTCATCACAAACTGCATGCTACAGTCTTTTAGAACAAGCTGATTTTTCAGAATGATGCCTCAGAATCACCGCTCTGGGTTCATTCACTTGCTTCAACATTCTCTACTTTTAGGAATATTATTTTCCCTTTTGTTTCTTGGATGCCTAAAACCACGTTAAAAACTAAGCTACTGAGATATTCCAGAACAATATACTTTCTTTGGAGAATTCTTTACAAAATGTAGCCCCAAGAAAATCTCCCTACAGCCAACCAACAACTGATCTATCCAACAAACATTTTGCAGTGTAAATACTGGAATTTATTCTGCTTTTGTGTTTCAGGAGAAGTCCAATACTAGTAAAAAAAAAAAAAAAAAACAACATACATTTTGGATCAGAACCATCTGGGCTGCTAAATCCAGCATCTTTTGCTGAAACCCAGGCTGCAAAGCAGTCACTTTCATCCAGAGTAATGGTCAGCATCTGTTGGGAAAAGACCGTGAGCAAGAAGAATGCAATAGTTGTGTTGCATATTAAAGAAGTCTACAAATTTACTGAAGGAACAGCCAGGAATAATGAGCAAAAATTAATTCCTAACTGTAGTGTGGATTTAAACTGACACAACAGTGTAAAAGCCTTAATATTAATCAATATTAAGAACAGAGGTATAATTTACTGATTTACTTCAAAGTAAATCAAACTCATCAGAGAAATGACAAGTTCTTCAAAACTCAGAACACACTCTAATTGTGAAGAAATAATACACAAGATATAATTAAGTAGGACACCAGAAGGAGAGATTTCAGTTTTGTAGCTCACCCCAGTTTTCAAGTCAACTGAGAACCAGTTTGGCACATACACCATTTTAAATCTCTTCTTAATTTCCTCTTCAAAGTCTACTTTCCCAAGGTCTTCAACTTTACACGCCTGTACACCAAAAGGAACACAGAAGTCTTTCAATTCTGCATACTGAGTCACAGCAACCCTTAAAAGCTTTTACTTGATTTTCATATTTTCAATTATCATCAGTTCTCCACAACTAATTTAGTACAGAAATACACGAGTTAAAGCTGCAAGTTTTTCTCCATAAAGTGAAAAATACATTTTTTTTCTGAGGTAAGAGCATCAAGCCCAGCAGAGAAGAAAGAAAAAGTGAATCTTAAGCACAAGACAATGCTCTGACTTGGTGAGTAACCCATATCTAAAGTGAGCATATCTGCAGATGTATCTAAGGAAAGCTGCTGAGAACCCTAATAATAAAAGCTAAAAATAACTGAATGAAGGTACCAAACTAACATTAGCACCTGACTTTGGTCCCAATATTGTTCTCAAATACATACAAACTGTAAATCAAAGTCTTCTGAAACATGTTTAGTGCAAATCTACGTTCTCCATTCTCTTCTTTTTCACTCCAGTCAGCAGCTCAGTAAGACAGCTGAGTGTGCTTTATTAAAGAACCTTGTTTGGAGCACACAGGATTTTGCAAGAGAAGAAACTGCATGTGATGTCACTGATCTGGGATTCCAACCCTCTCTCTCTGCACTATATTTCTTCTCTGACCAGTCACTGGGTAAAGCAAGATAAAGATAACCAGGGACAGCCAGCACATCTTTCACAGGAGGGAGCAGCACTAGGGAAGAGCTGTGCTCCTTCTGCTTGCTTTCCATCTCGTCTCACATTCCTGCCTGCAGCCCTGACAACAAACAGGGGAAGTGATGAGTTCATGTTCCTAGAATATTCCAAACTTAGCATACTCTCTTGGAATCTGTGGATTTATAGCAAACTTAGCACCTGAAACACAGGCTTCCTTCTTACAGACTAAGCTTTCTTTTACTACTGCACACATCACTGGACAGATACCCCCAAGGCCTTCCATGAGCTCTCCTCCAAGGAAAACCCAATCGAAGCCAACGTTACTCAGTGAGGTGCCTACTTCCAGGTAAGAATTCAAGGGTTTGAACGTAAAGTGAATGAAGACATTTATTATCCAGCATAACATCAGGGAAAGAAGCTCTTAAGATGCAGGAAAGCTCAGTAACATTCTCTTCCAAAAAAGTGATCTTTGCATTATGTCATAGGACAGAAGAACGACTTATCTGTCAACCACAATAAACACCCTAAAAAAACCCAAAAACTTAAGCCCCACAAAATAATTATTAATCCAACAGTAGATGTTTAATCCAAACTTATGTACTTACTTTTAAGACATCCCAGTATGCCACATTATTATTTGTGTCTTTGGTTAGTATGTGCCTCTTGTCATTAAGAATGTGGCACTGAATGATACTGGCACCCCCTGTCAAACAAACAAGAATTAAGGTCACTGCAGTGATCTTTTTGTTCAGCTTCACAATAAATTAAACCACATAACACAACATTGTTCTTTGGTTTTCCCATTTATTCAAATGCTATTCAGCTGTAACAAACACTACATAAACGATGCTCGTGGTGGTGTTGATTTTATTTGTCATGGTTTTGCCCAGGTTAGTTATTTTTCCTTGTAGATGCTCATATGATGCTGTATTTCGGATTTCTGACAAGAATAGTGGTGACAGCACTGATGGTTTCATTTGCTGCAGAGCACTGCACAACGCTGTTACAGAACAGACCTTAAACAGAGCCAAGGACTCTCAAATCAAAGTGTCAGACAGCTAAGAATGTGAGCTGGCCTTAGAGCTCTACCATTTCTACTCATGAAACATTTTATAAGCACTCAGGAAAGCTGCTTACCTTTTATAACTTGGTCAGGCTGTGTACATAGCGGGGGTATAGGGTTGGTACAATCATTATCATAGTCCCCAGATGCTCTAAAGTTATGGATTCCCTTCAAAGTCTAAAGAAGCAAACAAAACAAGGACACATTCAATCATGCCAGTTCATGCTGCTATTCAGATGTTAACAGTTCATCTCTGGATACTTAATAGAAGAGAAATACACAGTAAAGGAAGTAATTCAAAGATTTATGTATTTTGGTCAACTTGAGCTTTAGCATTTTTTGACTTAAACAAGTAAAAATGTTACAGATCATCACAACTCAGTCTGATTGCAAGTAACACTCCTGCAGATCCTACAGCAAGACTGCAAATTCTATGACCACACACTTGAATCCACAAAGTATGCATCACTTACCCATTTATTCACAGAGGATTTAGTAGTTGCAACCCAAATAGCTGGAGGAGGATCAGCTGATCTATCAAGTTCCATCTAAATAATGAAATCATAGATACTTTCAGATCACAAACTGTTTCAGTGCTCAGAAACCTTACTGCTGGTTCCGATGATTATGCCAAACATTACTAATACAGCTCTGTGCATAAGTTTAAGAAGCAGTTCGTTTTTATCTAAAGCCCTGGCAATGCTGATCAGAGCCCAATAAAAACAACTTTCCACATTTAAAGGCAATCAGTTTCAGAAATGTCTGAATTTATACACTTTTGGTAGCAATCAGGCACTTCTTCAGACAATTTTAAGTTTCAGATGTAATTTAAGACAACAAAACCAGAATACTGGAAACTGTTACCCAGGTGAAAACGTGGAATATACAATCCTTTGTCAACATGTGCCTGCTGCCACTGTCACATTAGACAGGATAAATGCCAGGACAAGAAGCAAATGGCACAAACTGAAAAACAAGAGGCTCCCTCTGAAGATCATGAAATAATCATTCTTATTTTTTATGTTACTATCACTTTTTGGATTGTGAGGGTCACCAAGCACTAGAACAAGCATTAAGAATCTCCTGCTTTAGAGATTTCTAATGCTACCTTGAACTGGTCCTGGAAAACAGGATCTACAGGTGGCCCTACTCAAGCATGGGGTTGGACATGATCATCTCCAGAGATGCTTTCCCACAAAAACCAGTGATTTCATGAAGCAAAACCCATTACCTTAAGAACTGGTGCCTTTTCTTCACAGATAAGCACACGGATATCAGGATTCCGTAAATCTGTGCAATAAATCTTCCTGTCTCTTCCTCCTGAATAAACATGAGTGAATGCTTCATTGACCTGCAGAGCCCAAACACCTTCATCATGGACTCGATATGTGGCTATACATCTCTGCTGCCCAAGGGACCACAGACGAATAGTCCCATCAGAACTGCCTGAAAGACACTGAGCAACAATCATTGTAATTTCATACAAAGCTCTCAGAACTCTTGTTTTTCCACTAAGACGATGGTAAATAGAAAACTGGCAGTTAACAACTCTTGTCACTACTTCCAGACATTTTCTGTCCATCACTTTCCCACACGTGAACCCCATTCACTGTCAGCCTCCCCCTCAATCATTCAGCACCTTAAAAATTCCTGTTGGTGTATCTTCTGTATCAACAACACAAAGCAGTCACGCTGAAAAGTCATTTCTGAGTTCTTGAAATGCCCTGCCTCAAACAGAAGCACATACCTGGGTGCCATCTCTGTTCAACAGCAAAGCTTTCACGTTGTCCGTGTGCCCTTTGAGTTTCATTAGTTTTGCACAAGTTCTTGGATCCCACACCCTGAGAACCTACAAAAACAGACACAGGATGAGGGCATTCACATTATTTCCATCTAATCATTTTCTCTACAGAAAATTAAGCCTTTCTTTCAAACACAAAGCTTCACTAGTTCACTTTATGACCATCCCGTGGGGGCCTTGGAAGTTGCTGCACCATTTCCTCTCCACCTGTGGCACGTGCCTCACTTTGTATGACCAGCTGAGTAATATGCCCCCCAAAATCAGAGCTCTTACAGTGGAATTAAGTGATCTCTGATACGCAGAGGTTTTAACACATAACCTACAGATGACTGAAACTTCAACTTCCACTCAAAAAAAAACAACACCACATCTACTTTCACTAGCTATAACACAAAGCCTCCTATAGATATGAAATTGAACACGGGTAAAATTCTCTCTTTTCCTTCCATTAAAAGTTGAACAGAAGCAGAACGAGCCTTCCTGGAGTTATGCTTACCTTCTCAGTGGACCCCGATACAATAACTGTTCCCATTTGATTCATCGCAAGGCTGTAGATGGAATCTTTGTTCCCACTCAGGGAAGAAGCTGTTTCAAAGCAATAAGTTTTCAATTTTAATGCTGCCATTTGAAAACACAGTTATTTATTCACTAAAAAGCACTATCTTTTGCAGACCCAAATGCAGGTTTTGATCTATAACGGTGCCAGCCTACTCCACATATGGGGCTCTGCTAAAAAAGAAGGGCAAGACAGCAGACAGCATATGGCTATGCTCTCTGAGTCAAGATCTATTGCTGTATAAAACTTCAGTTTAAGGTCACTACAATCCTGGTGCCCACAACGATCCAATGCAAGGTAATCCTGTGGTTCTCTACTACTTAGGGAATGGTACTTTAAGTGATCTCCTAATTGGTGTTTGGATTTAAGTGCAGAGATTTTTCCAAGCCAAGCAATAATGGAATTCTACTTAAGCCTAAAAAGCAGAACTAAATACCATTCAGTTTAGCACATTGACCAACAAAATTATAAAAGGCTTTAAAACTGCCTCTGTGGGGGCTAACACAGGCAGGAGGATATCAGGAACAGAGGAGAGAATCTTAAGTGCTTAGGAACAAAATTCATGCTGGAACAAAAGCAATGCTCAACTCCTCTTTCTTATAGGAGAGAGAGCCACTCAGCAGCAAAACTCCATCTAATTTGAATTATAGCTACGCTGAGAGACACCCTTTAACAACAGGTTTCCCTTTAATGTTGGCTCGTGTAGCCTGCTTCCCTGTAATCAGTCAGGAAATTAAACCACAGCCTTCACTTGCACTCTGAGGAAATCAGTGCTGTTTGAAAGGACTGTGGAAAACCAGTTTATTTATGACACACATGTTCTTCCCACCAGGAGCATTTTTATCTGGGAGCACTGTGCTTACAAAGAACAACTTTGACTGCTTCTCTCCCCTCTCCCCTATCAAGTATTACTGCTCTAACACCAGAAATGCAAATTTATTTCTGTCATCTCGGAGGCAACGCCCCTACTTTTCATTTTGTGCTCAGAATAAATCATTTGGGTTCTGCAACACTAGATCAGTGTTTAAGAAACTCATGTTTCCCCCCCAAAACCAAGATTGCAGAGCAATCCTTAAAAGATGATGATAAAAATCAAGGGTCAAACCTGATGTAGAACCTCCTGACAGTCTCCCCTTGCCTCCTAACACTGAAGGTTAGATCCCTCCAGTACCCCTGCACATAATTCGTGCTTACCATTACTTCCACACCACCCACAATGGCAAAAATTTGTACCTAAATTTATCTAGTAACTTGATTCCCCCAACAGATACGTTTATTGAATGTACCGAATCCTGCTCTAGGGGCTGTACTGCATTTGTTGCAGTATCGAAATAAACACAGAAAATAAATTCCAGACGTTTTCCCTCAGGATGTTTGTCGGTGCATTTTCTGTCTTAGCTGAGCAGCAAAAAGCTTCTTCAGCTAAAGCTCTATGAACTTCTGATGAACAGCTCATTACATTTCAGGAGAAAACATCCAAGTAGAACTATTTTTAATTCTGAACACCACGACTGTTGGCTGCTCAACTTTGTCAACTATTGTATAGTTGACATAGCATATACCCCCAAAAACATATGGATTCTCACACGTTTTTTAATCTGCACACAGAAATTAGTATCTACAGTCTTAAAACAATCTCACAGATTACACTAGTCCATAAAACACGCTGCATTTGACTCCCGTCCCCAGGTACCTACTTGTGACAGTGTTATTTGAGGCAGTCAGTGCTGTTAGAGTATTTACATCCCAGAGGAATATCTGTCTGTCCAGCCCTGCAGATGCCACGAGTTCTTTATCTTTTGCATACGCTAAGGCTTTCACATAATCCTATAAAAAAGTATAACAACGTGACTCAACAATTTGAAGCTTACCTCACAATATTTAAAAGATTGTCAATTATAATGCAGAGTAGTTACAAATAATGTTTTTTTCACCTTATGTGTCCTTAGTGTTGACATGCAAAATCCCTTATGTGCGTTCCACACCTTAACAGTAGTATCTGAAGAAGCAGATATCACTAAATCGGAAAGGATAAAGAGTGAACTTTAATGGCTTGTATATTACTTCAGAACATGTCTGAACTGTTCTTTAAGCTTCTGAACAAATCATTAAATGAATATGTATGACTCATTTAAATGTGCTTAGTGATTTAACAAACACGCACCATAGAAATAAATGGGAGATCCGTTTTAGTACTCACATGTTTTACCATTGCAGCAGAGTACAATATCATTTACCCAATCCGTGTGGTGTTCCATAGATGCAATATAAGGGTCCTGCTGGAAATAAATAAAAAAAAGAAGTTTAAAATCCCATTGTGAATGGAAAGGATAATGCAACCATCAATCCTGCTGTGACATTTGCCATCTTTGAACAGGTCAGAAGTTGACTAACTGCTTGAAGTCACCACTCTGGGTTTTTTAAAATGCAATATCACAAAGTAGTTTGCTGGGAAGCTCCTATATATTTTAAACTCTGTCCCCCTCCACGATGAATTTCACCTCAAAAAATGTTTCGTTTTGTGCCACAGTAAAACAACCAAACTGGCAGTGACTCCCAAGCTGAAGTTATTTCTGCATTTATAGGATTAGGCTTGTTCTGCTACCCAAGGGAACAGAAACACAACACAAGGATTTTTCTGGATCTCTTAGCAATAAAGCTTACAGAATCACAGAATCATAGGGGCTGGAAAGGACCTCAAGAGATCATAGAGTTCAACCCTACTGCGAAAGGAGGCTCCCTACAGCAGGGCACACAAGTAAACATCCAGAGAGGTGCTGAGCATCTCCAGAGGACACCACACAACCTCTCAGCATAGGCTGCTCCTGTGCTCCGTCCCTCTGACAGTGAAGTTCTTCCTTGTATGTTAGTATGGAACCTCCTGGGCTCCAGATTCTGCCAGCTGCCCTTTGCTCTATTATTGTTTGCCACTGAAGAGAGAGTCCAACAGGAGCATTATCTCCTGCATACTTCACATGGATGCCTTGGTTTCCAGTAATGTGCTCAGACTCATAACCCTCACCAATTATTCAGAGGGAGTTAAGGCTGGAAAGCAGCTTGGTCCTTTGGACACCATGTCGAAAAGGTCCTAGCACTGTGACCTTGCTGCAAAGAAGGCTAATGCAATCCTGGGCTGCGTTATGCAAAGCATCAGCAGCAGGTAGAAGGAGGTGATCCTTCTGCACTGTGGCCCTACAATTAAAGAGAAACATGGAGCTACTGGAGAGAGCCCAGCAAAAAATGTTCAAGAGACATTCAAGACCCACCTGGACGCCTACCTGTGCAACCTGGGCTAGGAAAATGCTTTGGCAGGGGGTTGGACTCGATGATCGCTGGAGTTCCCTCCCTACCCCTACAATTCTGTGATTCTATGAAAAAAGCCAAAACAATTCAGGGTCTGGAACACCACTCCTTTGAGGAAAGTCCAAGAGCCAGAGCTGTTCAGCCTAATGCTTTAATAAGCCTTCCTTAGCTAGAAGATCAAATGCAATGGTGAAAGAAAGTGGAGCTAATAGGATCTGATCACTTGATCCTAAAAATTAATATTAAGGGGAGATAATGAGTAGAGATCCTCCCAAGATACAAGAATATATAAAGAAGTCCATGAAAAGTTCATTGGTAACCAACATAATATACAAAGATATAAGCAATCTTTTTAGTGACCTCTTTCTCACTGAAAATTGCAGCATCTCGGTTGTGATTAATTCTCCAGGACAACGGCCCAAATGTGGGTTCACAAAGTCCAACATATTTTATTACAGTATGAATGATGGAAAGCATTTTTCTACCATAATGATTGGCAGCTGTCAAAAAACAACACCTGGTGTATATGTGTAGCATACCAACTGTGAAAAAACACAAAGCAGATTTAGTCTGAGAAATCCTCCTGGCTTACCTTGTGCTGATTGACACTCCATATCCTTATAATGGAGTCCCGGCCTGCTGTGAAGAGTCTATTTAATGTTGGATCCAGCTGAAGCGCATTTACCCCATTTCGGTTATACTTCTCCACCTCATCTCTAATCACATAGGAGACCTAGAATACATTTACACAGACCTGATTGTGGTATTAAGATATTGAATTGGCCACAAAACGCTCCCATCTAATTTCATTCCAGTGAGGCTCTCAGGTAGAAAATTCCAAGAGCTTTAAAAGCATTAAATGAGTTCGTCAGTTCAAAAGTTAAAATCACTGCCTTCAGCCAATTTTTTCACCCTGAAAATGGGGAAGAGTAACAAAGAAGATGCTAGCAGTGCTGCACATGGAGCCTGATAGATTATTTAATCTGCACAAATGAGGCCTAGACTGGGAGAATCCTTAGTTCAATTCCCTGCTCTGCACAGAGGCTCTGGATGATCCCAACACAAGGCATTCATGTCTCATTTTCTAAGCAGGTTTCACTATTTCTAAAGCTGTGATGACAGTGCTTCCCAGCCCTGCAGGGAGAGGATACTGCCAGTAAGGATTACAAAGCATTGAAAGACTGCAGGTACAAATTCGATCGCAGCTATCGCTATTAACACTACTACGACACTTGGAGAAAGGTTTTTTTCTTTTTTAAAGAATGGGGAAAAAAAAGGTATGAAAATACTGCCTATCTCCTTTCCAACATGGTAAGAAGCAGAAATTGTATTTGTTACATTTAGTCCTCTTCCAGTTGGAGAAATATTTCTTCCAGTTTTGTTCCTTCTGTATGTGATAGTACAGTGCTTCAGTCCCTTCAGAAACATCAAATGGAGATTCAAGGGGACGAAGTGCAAGGCTTACAACACTCTCCACTGTTATAACTGCCCTTACTGAGCAAGTAAAGCACTGCAGATGCTTCCAAGCTAACCCATTCACACCACGCTGCCTCTTCTCTGATCACTTAACATAGGGTTTGCATATGGCTAGGAGGAAAGCTCTGGGCAGTGTGAGCCCTGTCCATGGCAGCGGGGTTGGAACTCCACCTTTAAGGTCCCCTCCAACACAAGCCATCCCACGATTCTAGCTATCCTCACTGAGATTTCCACCTACAGACTGCTCCTGAGAAGTTTCCCAGAGAAGACAGCCAACCATACATAATAACATTGTATTACAACACTTCAAATACTGATGTTTTCTTCTGGTCCCCACATGCACCTCATCTGGCCTTGATCACACCACATCTGGAGACTCTGCAACAGCAACTGAATCTTCATCTTCTTTTCTACTGATCTTGTGTGTGTGTGTGTGTGTGTGTTAATAAGTGACAGAGAAAGCAAAAAGACATAAAAATAACAAAAAAGTTCAACACTTCAAATATTACTCAGAAGCAACCACTACTTTTCACAGCATTCTGCCAACTACTTCTTTCAAACGCTAACAATTATCCAGAAGTCCTTGAAAGTACAAGGAGAGAGAACTAAAATGCAACAAAATAACTTTGCTGTTTGCAAGTTTATTGGATACCATAGCACCATTCCAAATGAACGCCACTTCTGTGTTCAGAGCAGCCAGGTAAGGGTAAGAGTTGGCAGCAGGTTGAACCACGTTTCAGGAAGAAAATATGAATGGAAAATAATAAGGTTGGCATAAATACGGACTCTCTAACTCCATCTCCCAAATCTAACGACATCTCAGAGTCAGAGGGGACTTGATACGTTTCTTTTTTCATCAAAAACAAAAGAAGCATCAGGTGGTCAGCTCCGGCAAACCACAATCACTTAGACTGAAGCAATCATTTATATATGAAAAAGCTAGAACAACACAAACAGTATTCAGGGCTCAACTGAAAATAACATCAAAAGGCACCTGCATGCCAGAAGCATCCAAGATTGTATTCAAATCATTAAATTACATATTAATCTGTAATTAAAGTGATATGATCTTCTGAAGGGGTGCTAGAATGCTTCTCACACAAGGAACTTAAAATCTAGCAATAAATACATCAGCAACTTGATTTAAAATGTCTGACAGTTGTTTAAGACTAGAGGACAGCAGTCACATTCAATAACACCTAGAGATCACTAAGGTGAACAGAGAGGGAATGCTGGTTAGCCACACATCATTCTCCATTACTGCCTTATTTCTGAGGAGAAAGGTTGAAACATTAATATTTGGTTTTACACTGCAGTGATACTCAATATAGAAATATAACTGTTAGAAAATGTATTAATAATACAATAAATATGAAATATATATTCAAGTACGTGTAGATAAAAACAAAGTAAAAGATACAACAGGTCTTGTGGTGATTAAGCTCACCCTTAAGCCACAGCACAGACATTTTTACCAGTCCAGATGAGGTAGCACTGCACCTGGAGAGGACTGTGAAGCCATGAGTTGCACCACTCTGCAGACACTTCAAACAAGGCAACTGAGAGCACATCACTGCTTGCTTCACTGCATCGATTCGCAAAGTCAGCATCAAACCACGAAGATGATGACTGACACAGAGTTTGTTGTGATATTGCCATGTGATGGTCCAGGCAGGGCAAGATGGGACGTGAAATACTTCACTAAAGACCAAGGCTTTCTACGTTTCTGCTGCTGTAGCGTTTATAAACTCCTGTAACGAATAACAACCTTTCACATCAATAAGCACTGCACAAATATTACAGCGATGAGCCCTCACTATAAAGAATGTATGGGATGCAGTATCTTAAATGGATCAGGACTAGTCATTTTACTAAGAGCTCTGGACACACAGGCAGTATCAACAGATACATTTCAGTACACAAGTCCAAGTGAAGTCCTTACAGCATCCATGGTGCATCTCCTTCAAGAACTGTTACCAACCAGATGGAAATTTTGCTCCCCTGGTTATAATACACACTTTAAAACAGATTTTCTTAATGGACAGGTAGAATCTGCAATTAAAAAAGCCAACATCCCGCTGGAAGAAACAGCAAACAGACAAGGTACGAAGGCACTCATTCCCTGCTTTTAAGTAGAGGGAAATTCTCAAAGACAGTTGGTTGCTACCATGGACAACTGGGAGAAAGATATTTTTCAAGAACCCTAGAAAGCAGCAGCTGTGTTAAAAAAATAAGAGGTGAAGCAGGTAGCCACCAAGGAAAAGATAAAACAAGCTGTTTCATCAGCATCTTGGCAGTGCAGATCACACCAAAAAACAAAACAAAAAAAACCTTAAGTTTCTAAGACAGAATATATTGATATTTGGACTTTCAGAGGATCCAAACCCTAGATAAACAGTATTGAGGGGTTCATCTTATCCTTTATAATGATTCAATTTACTGGATAATGAGTAGGTAGAACACTACACATAACATCTTTTTTAAAAAAATAGATAACAAGATCATCTGTGTTCTTAATAAGCTATAGCATTCAAAAATAAAATCAGTAGATGAAATATTTGTAAATATAGGAGTTTTTCCTTTCACTACTTTCCAGTTGCCACAGTGAATGTACTGATTTTGTCATATTTAAAGTCTTCTTGCTCCATACAGGACTTGAAGATAAAAATCCTTAAAACCGAGCCAAATTTCATAATCAAAATGCTGATCCAAATCCCATCAATAATCACTTGTTGTGTCAAGGGATTTTGAGAATTGAGTCACAGTTACTCCGGACAGGCAGCAGGTATGGGAGGAGAGCAGTAGTAAAGTCCCCCCTGAAGGGCAGCTGCTTTATGGCACCTGCTGAAGAAGGGCTTCATCTTGAATTATTTCACCGTGCCACATCTGAAAGCTGCCAACTGCTTCTCATCACACAGTGCTGCTCACTGCTCCCAAACCCCTGCATCCCATCCCCTCCCCAGCTAAGGGGACCTTACTGTTGGAACACTGGCACATTTCAAACGCGTGCCTTACATTTGAATAATTGCACTTCTTTACGCACAGAAGTTATTTTGAGGTCTGAAACACCTACCCTGATTAAACCCTCATGCAACATACAATTACATCCTACACTATTCTGAATGGTTCCACTGACCAGTAAAACAGGTGCATCAGAGACAAAAACAGTTCAGACTTGATTCTTTACAACACACGAGAGGTGGTTAAAATGCATGCAAGCTCCTAAAAATTGCCTTCCCCTCGCACTGAAGATCTGGGAGAATGCAGAAGCACCTTAAATACTCAGCCATGGGGAAGCTGCTCGTGGTTTTTACTTCCTACCAGCAGCTGATGGATGTAAGAGCCACTGAAAATTCAGTTTCATGAACAAAACCAAGTCAGTGATATAACAGGACTGCAATAACACACCTGCTTTGTACTCAATACCTCGTACGTGTTTATAATGTAACCAAAGTTACTCTCTGTTGATCTTAGAGTGCACTGGCGAGGCCCAGATCAGTGTAGCAGGGTATAGAGAAGCAAAAAGCATCAGAGTCAGCAGATCATCAAATAAATGGTTACAAAATTTCCTTCCTTGGAGGGCCAATCATCAAGAACTCACATACGGTACAAACGATGACGCTATATTTCAGTTTTTTTTCTATTTTTGAGAGTGCTAGTGGGCTTTTCTGAAGGGCAAACGAACTCTTTCCGCAGCACAGACCAAGGGCTCGCGTTAAGTATAAAACCACCGCATGCTAAAAAGAATAACACATCCCCCCTGTGTGACAGAACGCAAAAGACGCCTAAAGGCGCAGAACCCACCTCTGGACGGCTGCTGACGCTATTCCGAGCTGAATCGGTATACTTTCTTGAATACAGAAGCCGCCCTCAGCCGGGCCGCGGAACCGACGCCCCCTCCCTCACACAGCACCGCGGAGACCACCCCTCCCCCCCCCACCAGCAACCACCGCCCCCCTCCAGGGCCCCGTCGCCCCCCGCCATCGTGCTGAGGGCGGCCCCGCCGCTCCCCGGGGCCGGTTCCCGCCTCGCACCCACCTGCACTTTCCGCCGCCCCGCCGTGTTCTGCCGGTGATGCGCCGCCATCTTGCATGTTGACACTGCGACGTCACTTCCGTGGTGGAGGAGCCGTTCCGGAAGTCCCGCCCCGAAGCCCTCACGGCGGTCAGGGGCGCTGGGCCGGCGTGGATGAGGCGTTGCTAAGCAACCAATGAAGGGGCGGGGCCAGCGCGGGGGGCGGGGCCAGCGCTCCCGCCCTGTTGTGGCCGCGCGCCATTTCGCGTCCTCAGTCGCATCTCAAAGCCCGGGGTGTGGGGTGATCTCCTCGCTCATCCCGCTGCTCCCTGCTCGTTCCCTCCCGAGGTTTTTATCCCTATGGGCTGAGGTTGTTGGACGCCGTCTGACTGACGGGCTCTGGCTTTGGGTTCAGCACAACGCGAGCATGAGGTGCTCCAGCTCGCAGTGTGCAGCAGGCAGTGCCTCTGTGCTGCTGGAGGCTTGTGCCTTCAAAAGTCATCATAGAGGTTGGAAGGTACCTTAAAGGTGACTGAGCGTTGGAGCTGCCACAGGCAGGCTTGTCCCCTGCTGGATCAGGATGCCCAGGACCCCATACAGCCTTGCTCTGAGCACCTCCAGAGACGGTTTCTTTGTGCCACGCACTGAGTGTCTTCCTCACATTTAACCTAAATCTTAGTTTCAAGCCATTCTCCCTTGACCTGAGGCTATTAGACTGTGTACAAAGTCACTCCCCCTCCTGCCTGTAAGCTGAAGTACTGGAAGGCTGCAATGAGGTCTCCATAGAGCCTTCTTTTCGCCAGACTGAACAAGCCCAGCTTCCCTCAGCCTTTCTTCACAGGAGAGGTGCTCCAGCCTTTGGGGCATCCTTGTGGCCCTCCTCTGAACCCACACCAGCAGCTCTGAATCCTTGTGCTGGAAGCTCAGGCGTGGGCTCAGAACTCCATATGAGATCCCACAACGTGAAAAGCAGAGGGGGACAGTCCACTCCCTTGCCCCCACAGCCACCCTCTGTTGATGCAGCCCAGGATGCTGGCTCATGTGCAGCTTTTCATCCATTGGGACCCCACGTCCTTCTCTGCAGAGTTACTCTCCAAAAGTTCTTTGCAGACACATCTGGGATTGCCCCAACCCAAGTGTAATACCTTGCACTTGGCCATGTTGCACCTCATTATGTTTACCTGAGCCCAGGTCCAGGTCCCTTTGGATGAGAGCCTTGTTTATAAGAGTGTGCTGATTTTGGGGTTTTCCTATTGAGACTCAGGTAGCAGACATGAGCATCTTCCGTAGAGAGCCAGGGAAGACTGTATTATTTTGTCTAATAGAAAATAACTTGCTCAAATTTTGAGTGTATGACTGTAGGAAATTCTGTGGTGCTTTTTAGAGGTATGCCTCCCAGCTTCAAAACATCTCTTTGTTACTTAATGCATGAAGTGCTGAGTTGCAGAAATGACCATATTCTGGATCTGTATGGAATTGTGTACAGGGATGTTATCTTAGAGAGTTTGCTTTGGTATCGATTATTTCATTCGCTTCAAAACAGTAATGGTGATTGGAAGAGGAGATTGGCAAAATGCACAGAGGATAATACCTAGCGTGAAACATCTGCAGTGATAAAGAATAGGTAAAGGAATAAGTAAAAAAGATATAGTTTCATATTCATGTTCCTGCTGATTGCAACCATGACCACTGGCCATTCATTAATGCGGATATGAACTGTTTATTTTGATAAGAATTGCATTTTCCAGCGTGGCTGAATGCAGTGTCCTCCTTGCAATTGCAAGCAGAGGGTATTATTCTTAAAAGAGATCTGCCTTAACCAGAGATCTTCCTTAACAGCTACACTTCCACCGTTTTCTGTTATTACAGCTGTGCATGGCATCTATTTCAGGGCATCTAAGACAGATGTGACAAAGTTGTATTGTTTAACACATTACATTTTTTTCTAAGATTAAAAATTAGGCTTTGTTTTCAGCAAAAATTTAGTTGCATGCTAGCTTCAAGCTAATGGGAATTATTAGATTGTTTCAGATACATGCATATGTACTCTTAATGGGCTGTGAACTAAATGAAGAGACAGCATGAAGTTCTGCTTAAGTAAATACTGAGCCAAGTGCCTTCCTGCGTTTCAATATGCGTTACTCCATTAAAGGGTTTAAGACTTCTTTCCATAGAACAGTAATTATCACGCATATTTTAAAGTCTCAGAGTCTCTAATAACAATGTTGACATGTTTCTGATTTTTGTATTGTTCTGAGAAAATGGAATAATTTACTTCATAAATCCTAATAATCGTTTCATAATCCGTGAGCACAAATGGATTTTTCACTTAGCAGAGTTAATCTTCATGTTGTGTCTTCGAGGGCAGTCTTGTTTGGTATATTTTTTAAAGAATCAGAATTATTTATTGGCTGTAGACCTTGTTTACTTCCATTGCTCTGCAGTTTTAAAATTGTTTTTCCTCTCTGTGTGTCAAGGAACTGATTATTTGTGGATAGTCCCTGCCATACAGTGTTTCTTAAACCTTACTGACCAACAGTACATTACAGAAAGGAGAAAAAAAGGTGCACAGTGCTTGTATTGTAGAACCTTTGAAGTTGGGAGGGACCTCTAGGGACTGTGTAGTCCATCTGAGGTTGCCTTTGCTGGAACACAAGAAGTGTCATGGAGGTAGGTGATAAGCTGCTGGTTTCTGTGTGTCTGAACTGCATTTTCAGCCTGTTTCTTCCTGTCTCATTCAACACAGACATGAAGCAAGTCTGGGCTGACACAGTCTTGAAGGCAAACTGCACAGAAAAAATATGGTGGATGAGATTTTCCATGTTGTGCACTAAATCCTTCAGCTTTTCACAGTGACATTTTAGAAAAGTGATAAGATCATCTGATTTATAATGCTAACTGTTTGCTTTTGGCTTTGGAATAGAAGGAACAAGATTTATAGATAAATCCAGGGATTTTATTTCAATTTCCCTGAAAATATGATAATCTTTGGCTGAATTGTGACCTTCTGAAAACACTCGGATGTGCAAATGGATGTTGAGCCAAAAAGCAAGTGGGAGAAAACTGAGCAGGATCCAGGAGGTGGGCCAGGATATCAAGATAAGGAGAAAAGCAAGTGAATGCTTATTGAATGAGTAGCCATTGTAATAGATAAAAGGATGAAGATGAAATTTCCACAATAATAGTAGGGTCAAAAATACTATTGCATTTTCCAGCTTCCTCCCTCTGCTATTCAAATCCCTCTTTGTGAGGTTTCTCACAGCATTAAAACACAGCATTAAAAATAATTAAGAAAAACTGAAAAGAATTTAGACATAACAGTGATTTGGAGCCTGGGAAGTAGGAATTACAGTGAAAAGTTCAAATTTTTATTGGCTACAGCAGAGAAGACAAAATGAAACATTACAGCAGTTTTCAAATAACTGAGAAGAAATACGAAATAAACTCATCTTCATGTCTGTGGTGAATGAGAAGAAATGGGCAGTGAGAGTAGAGAAGTAGTAGAATATGTTGTGCATGGAAGGTTTGGAATCACCATCTACTGCAAGGAGACACAAAGCAAATATCTCCAGGAATTACATCAGTATCGCTGATGCTGTTCGAGGCTGAATCATGAACAAGGTGGTTTTAGGATAATCACTTCCAACCCCGTTTTTTAATTTAATTATAGAAGTAGAGAATGTTTTTCAGAAGCGAAAAGCTCTTTCTCCTTCAGGAAGTGCTGTAATAGACGATACAGCCAGGAGAAGAGCTACATAAAATCAAGCTACGAAGAAAACATTCATTTTAAGACCAGCTAATCACTGAGCAAATCCCCAAAGGACATAGATAGATTTAACGTAGCTTGAAGCCTATATATAATTTATGGGCATGACTCAGAGCAAACTGTTTGAAATTTCTGAATTTAGTCTGCATTTTAAGGGACGTGAATGTTGGTGATCTTAGGTCCTGTTTTATTGTGGGGCTGATTTTTCTTGGGGTGCCACATTCTATGTGAGTGCAGCAACAAGACATTTGTTCTAGTAGTATAACCCGCTTCAGTCTCCTTCGTGTTCCACATCTGCTGTGAAAGTCACAGGAATATATTCATAGGGTAACGTGCAATGGCTGCAGTCTTTGCTTGCTTTCCTTTGGTGCAGCTGTGTCTGTAACTGCCCCTCTTGCTTCTGGATTAAGCGCCAGAAAGTTGCCAGATTCATCTGGAATAAAGTTGAAAGTGTAAAAAATATGAAAATATTTTTAATTATGTTTCTTGCGCTGTTCAAAATAAGGGAGTGTTTGTAGGGCTTTGGTGAAAAATACTTCATTTCACAGTTGCTCTGTTTTTGCTGGATGAGGAGTTGCTTTCCTCGCTGCCCACTGGTGGAGCCACTAAGGCAGGTGACACATCTGATTGCGTATCAGAGCTGTACCAGCAAGGGATAGAATAGCAAACTAGTGACAGTGCATATATTTTTAATGACTGGCATCGGTGTAGGCAGCAGTTGTGAAGTAGAACCAGCATGATGGCAGCTGGAAGCAAAGAAAGAAACTGATTGTTTAGTCATTTTGATAAATCACAGACCCAAGAGAACGGAAAGACCAGAGGCTTTGGAGGAAGGAAATGAATAACTATTCTAGCTTAAACATTGCTTTCAAAATGTATTCTAGCATTAACCTAAGACTTAATTACCATATGTTGTATAAATTGTTTGTTTGTTTGTTTTTCATTTGTAAAGCTGTTTGCCATTGTATGATTTATTGCATTCTTGACAAGAAGTCAAGACTTCAATCTTCCAGGGAAATATGGTAAGACATCTTTCTGAAACCAATTGCTCAGACCTTGGTGGATCCCTTCCATTTTCCATTTTGTAATTCTGCTTGGAGGAGTGCAGTAAATGGTGGGACTGAAGAATGAACTCTGTGAACAACAGTGCGTCAGAAATACTGGAAGTCTTTCAGAGATGGTAGTTACTTTTGAGAAAGGCAGAATGCTTCAGAAACACCGTTTGTCAGAATACAAAGAGGAAGCAGATGAAATGGCTTGAACTTTAGGCACTGAGCTGATTTTCAGGCTTACTCAGTGTACATCAGGTCATTAAGCAGAAAGCTACTTTGTGTAACAACGCATTTAATGTGTACTTACCATAAAAGCGATTTCCTGTTATTCTGTAAAACCAATTAGCTATTTACCAAATACATTTCATGTCCGTGTGATTGCTTTTTTCTTTTTTTTTGCTTTGAAAAAAAGGAAAATTATCAGTTATGACCTTCATCTCATACTACGAAATTATGAAATGATTTTCTAAAAAGAATTGGGGCAAACCTTTACGTATCTCAGAAATGCTTGATAGCCCGAGCCCATGAATTTGTCTCAGTGATGAACTAAGGCTTTTGCATACTCTGTATAATAAAAATCTGCTTCTTTGTGTGTGAATTTGTTCTCTTTCTCTCCTTTTATTCTACACATAGTTACCATGCATGAACATTTTCTTTCTTATTGCTGGGAAAGGATGGAAGTATCTCAAGATACTTTAAGACCCAGCTGGACACCTACCCGAGGGCTAGGGAGCTGCTTTGGCAGGGGGGTTGAACTTGATTTCTAGAGTTCCCTTCCAGCCCCTACAGTTCTGTGATTCCATGTATAGTAAAAAGATACACTTCTGCACTCTTCTTTTTGTTTGCTGTTCATATCATTCTTGCTCTGAGAACATGGTAAGTTACAGAAGGCATTCCCAGCATCTCTTGCTGATTGAAGTCTTGAAGTTAAGGAGAATCCTGATGCTTCTGGCCAGCAGCTGAAGTCATAGAGCTCATGATAGATGCGTGTGGCTTTGCATTGTGATAAGGGTGTGTGCATTATTTAGAAGTAGCTCTTAATCATAGAATTGTGGCTTAGGTTGAAAGGGACTTTTGAAATCATCTTGTTCCAGCCCCCCTTCCTTTGTCCACCGCTGCCATCATTCCATCATCGAGGACCACCAGATGGATCAGGCACAGTCAGCCCTTGCTGGAGCTGTACTGGCTGTACTGAATCACCTCCATATCTCACATGTGCCTTAGCATCTCCTCTAGGAGAATCAGCTCCGTGACTTCGCCAGGCACACACATGAGGCTCTTCCTTTCTCCCTTAAAAATGGCAGTGATTTTCCTTTTTTCCAGTCGCCTGACAGCCATTTACCAGGGACTGTGACATGTTATTGCTGAGTAGTCAACTGCCACCACTATGTAACTTGTAAGAAAGCACAGAAATCGTATCAACTTGTAAGAAATACTGTTTATGAGCCACAAGCATCAGGGTTAACACGCTGCTCCAAATAAGCATTACAAAAGAGTGTTACACTATGAAAATCTACTGTCAGTTCTCAAGCTGTCTTTCTACGTAGGGCTAGATAGGGCTGCAAATTAAGACATTTTTCTTGTGTTCTGTCAATAGAAAGGAAAAAGAAGATTGCTATGTGTTGCAGTTAATAGAAGAGACAGTTCTATGGCAAGAAGATGGCAACTAAGTCGTGGGTTATTTATTTCTGTAGTGAATATTATGTTGTTAAACCTGCTTTTGTACTTATTTGTTTTCCCTTTAATAGATCTCGCAGAGCGGTACAAGAAGAATTACTTGTATAATGTTTTTTTTTTAGCTGCCTTTCCTGAGGTCAGGTTAACAGCCACAGTTATTCTCCTTTTTATCCATGCCTTCCTTTCTTTGGGTTACAGGTGTTACAGTTTGCAAGGAAGGCAGAAGTGCAGCTCTCTGCACTCTTTGATATCTCTTTTATCCCCTATGCTGCATTTTTTTTTTTCACAGGATCGTGTCACTGGAGGGGAGATAACAAAAGCAGTGTGTTCAGATCAGGAATTTTTTTTGTACTTAGTGATTCTAGCAGATGGACTACTACAGAACATTCCCATTTTGACCAGAGCATACACAGTGCTCTGATGGAGTGATGTTTCATCATACTTAAAATTCTGCTCTTGAGGACATACCAATGCTTTCAGGAAAAATAACTTACACTTGAACTTCCATCACAGAACACTTAGCACTGATATTTCTTTAAAACCATCCTTAGTTGTTTCCTTTGCTGATGGCATCTATTGGGCAGCATTTGATCCCCACTGCTTTTCAGTTTGCACGCATTAGGGCTGCTTGGCTTTTATGGACAACACAGTTTATTCACTGTATTTCATCCAGCAAAACCCATGGCAGCTCTTAATCACTGTCAGAAAGATTTAGGTTCTGTCCACTAAAGAGTAAAATAATTTTTGGACACTAATGAGTGCTGCTGATGTAACTGAAAGAGAAATAATTGTACTTAGCATTAAGACTTATCAGAAATGTATATCCGTTCCTATCCAATACCTGTTGCTAGTAGATTTTTTACACACATTTTCTTTAAAAATAACCAATTTCAGAATACAGAATTGTGGCTTTTATTTTGCTCAAACAAAGCTTGCATGTTGAAATAACAGCGTAACATAAATGTATTCTGAGCTTGGATTTTATGTATGAAAGATACAAACACAACTTTATCATATGTAGTGACAGAGCAAGGGGAGATGGCTTTGAAGTGGGGAGGAGGTGTACGTTTAGATTAGATAATAGGAAGGAATTCTTCACTGTGAGGGTGGTGGGACACTGAACAGGTTGTCCAGTGAGGTTGTGGCTGCCCCCTCCATGGAAGCACCCAAGGCCAGGCTGGATGGGGCTGTGAGCAGCCTGGTCTAGAGGGAGGTGTCCCTGCCTGTAGCAGGGGTTGGAACTTAAAGGTCCCTTCCAACCCAAACCATTCTGTGATTCTATGATTATATATTCACTTCGAGATTTTGTCTTTACTTGCCGTACTGGATACACATCATAGCCTGGGTATTCCTAGAATTTTAGGAATGAAAACCAGCACCGTGTTAAGTGTCATTTCTAAACAGAAGCTTTTAGTAAAGTGCAAAATTTGTCCTAATACTCACTGTATGCTGGAAAGTTTGGCTGATTAAAAGCTCAGAATGAAATGCAAAGCAGAACGTTCTCCTATTGAACAGAAACGCGGTGGGCATCCCAAAGAAATAAAACAAGTGAGTAATATTTAGGTAATCATTTTTCAAAAGAATCACCCTCTGGCTTTTTCTTTTTTTGCAGTACTCCCCATGAGATCACGAGACATCAGAACAGTGAAGCTCCTCCCTCCATCCCTCCCCCAGACATCCCAATACAAAAGAAAACTTTCTGTGTTGGAGCTAGCTAGGTAGGTAGGGTGGTCTTCAGAACAGAGTGTGGTGACGGTGAGAAAATGAAACTTTCTGTCTCTTAGAAGATAGGAGCTAGCTGAAAGAAATCAGTCTGAAGGCTTATTCTTTCCAAGGGGACATTGTAAGTGTTTTATTTCTGCTTAATATCGGTGTACTGTGTGAAATATCCGTTGCTAAATTAGTGAGTTTAAATCTCTGAGTGTTTGTTTAAAATATTCTGAGGCTCTCAGTGTGTATATGTATATGTGTATATGTGTGTATATATATATGTAAGAGCACATCTGATTTTAAGCCTTAGATGTAGTTTTGTTTTTAGTTTCGGATAGAAAAAGAAAATCTGTTTTTAATTGAGGGCTGCTATCTTGCAGCAAACACTGCTATTCTTTCAACATTTTTCATGTTTTATTAAATGTTAATGAAATTCTCATTCATTTCAGGCTGCTTTTTGTCTTCCTTTGCTACACTGATGCACAGTGGTACTCAGATTGGCTTTGATTCTTTCTAATCTGAGCCTTAATTACCTTCAGATAGTGCAGTTTCTTTTCCCGCACAAATCTGAAATGTTTTTCTCCTGAAAATGCTGGTGAGTGATTTTTTTTTTTTTTTCAAGATGCTTAAGTAATGCAAAATCTGACCCGATATCCGTTCCTGATTCTGGAACTGATGAGCAGATTTTATTATATTATATTGAAATTGCGAACACCTTTTATTTTATGTGCGTTTCAAAACAAACAAAGCAAACAAACAGCCATCCCCACATAAGAACACAAAATTTGTGTTGGGGAAAGCAGTTTGGAGAGAGTGGAGAACAAAGTGCTGGGTGGAGGAAGTGACCATGTATTTAAGAAACAGCGTGAGTCCAATAAAATGTGTTATATTTCCCAGCTTGTTTTTAAAAAAGGATAAAATAAATCTGCTAAATCTTTTAACGGTTATTGGTAGTTAGTCAGAAGAGAACAGTAATCTGAGAGCAGATGTGTTTTGTCTGTGTTGCAGCTGAGTAGGTGATGGTGGCTTTTTGTAAGCCACCATCACAAAACAGAAAAGAGAGTTCTTAGTTTTTGTAGTGTTGTCACCAGCTGCTTTCTCTTTTCTTTTTTATTTTCCTTGCAGTTCCTTGTTTCAAAACACATTTGAGTAGGTGTGAAATAGTGTTTTGATTCCTTTTAAATTTTCTTTGCTTTTTGTGGAATGTTAGTAGTTATTTTTAATGGGGGGCATTCATTGCAGTATTCCTCATAGAATCATAGAGAGTCTTGGGTTGAAAAAGAACTTAAAAGATCACCTAGTTTCAACCGCCCTGCTGTGGGTAGGGTTACCAACCACTGTAAATATTTTGTTTATGTTTTTGTTTGAAATATTTTGTTCTGGGGGTTTTGTTATTATGATTATCTGAACTGTGTTTATTGGAGTTGATTAAAATTTGATTTCGCACGTTGTCACTTAAAATGATGTATTGAAAAATGCACAGATTTGCCCAAATATGTTTTTGGAAATACTGTCAATGAGTACTGTAAAAGGTACACAGTCACAGAATCACAGAATTGTAGGGGCTGGAAGGGACCTCTAGAGATCCAACCCTGCTGCTAAAGCAGGTTCCATACAGCAGGGAGCACAGAGAGGCATACAGGCATGTCTTGAATATCAGCAGAGGAGACTCCACGGCTTCTCTGCTCAGGCTCTTCCAGTGCTCTGTCCCTCTGACAGTGAGGAAGTTCTTCCTTGTGTTAGTATAGAACTTCCTGTGTTTCAGGTTCTGCCCATTGCCTCTTATTTTTCTGCTGCTGGCCACTGAAAAGAGACTGTCCCCACTGAGTCCTGCTCTTCAGATATTTATAAACAAGTCATGACATTTCCTCTCAGCCTTTCTCTTCTCCACACTGAAGAGACCCAGGTCTCAGCCTTTCCTTGGAAGGGAGATGCTCCAGGCCCTCAATCATCTGTATCACCCTCTGCTCCACTTCTGGACTCTTTCTATAGAGAGAGAGCCCCGTCTTTTCTGAACAGAGGAGCTCAGAAGTGAACAAATTAATCCAGAGCTGATCTCACTGAGGCAAAGTAAAGGGTGGAGGATTGCCTCCGTCAACTTGCTAGCAACTCTCTTTTTAATACACCCCACAGTCCCATTGGTTTCTAGGCCACAGGGGCACACTGCTGCCTCATGGCCAACCCGTTGTCCACCAGGACACCCACATCCTTCTCAGCAGTGTTCCTTCCCAGCAGGTCAGCCCCTAACCTGTACAGGTGCATGTGGTTATTCCTCCCCACGTGCAAGGCTCTGTGCTTGCTCTTATTGAACATCATCAGGTTCCTCTCTGTACAGCTCTCCAGTCTGTCCAGGTAGAACAGGGCTCTGCAGGAGCATAGGTTTTAGTAGTTGCAGCCTTTAGTTGGTTGGTCTCATTGTTAAGTATTGCTACACGTTCTATTCTTTTTTTTATTTATTCATTTAAGGTACTTCTTGAAAGTATGTTAAACATGAACTTACTTGATTTTGTGTAAAATTCCTCTCACAGTGAGACATTTTTATTCCTTCTGTGAAAGAATCTACTAAACATATATTAAAACCAAATTAGCAGGTAATTGCAATTTATCATTTATTCTTTCATGTCCAGATGCTCACAGTAAATATTCAGTGGGCTGTTACAAATGAAAGAGAAGACAGATAGAAGTACAAGCTTGAGGCAGAGTGGCTGGAAGACCGTGTAGAGGAAATGGACCTGGAAGAATTGATGGATGCTTGGCTGAACATGAGCCAGCAGTGTGCCCTGGGGGCCAAAAAGGCCAGTAGCATCCTGGCTTGTATCAGAAATGGTGTTACCAGCAAGGGAAGGGAAGTAATTGTCCCTCTATATTCAGCACTGGTGAGGCTGCACCTTGGGTACTGCATTCAGTTTTGGGCTCCTCACTGCAAGAAAGACATTGAGGCCCTGGAGCATGTCCTGAGGAGGGCAACAAAGCTGTGAGGGGTCTGGAGCACAGCCCTTATGAGGAGCAGCTGAGGGAGCTGGGATTGTTCAGTCTGGAGGAGGCTCAGGGGAGACCTCATTGATCTCTGTAACTACCTGAAGGGAGCTTGTGGTGAGCTGGGGATCAGTCTCTTCTCTTGTGTAACTGGTGGTAGGACTAGAGGGAATGGCTTCAAGTTGCACCAGGGGAGATTCAGGCTGGACATTATGAAATAATTCTCCAAAATAACGGTCCGGTGCTGTAACGGGCTGCCCCAGGGAGGTGGTGGAGTCACTGACCTTGGAGGTGTTCAGAGAACATTTAGACGTTGTGTTGACAAACATGGTTTAGTGAGAACAGTTGGTGATAGGTGGATGGTTGGACTGGATGATCTTGTAGGTCTTTTCTAGCCTTGGTGATACTATGATTCGATGAAATAACTTGAAGATTAGAATTGATTATTATACATGCTGGAAATAAGTTGAAAGCCAAATGAGGACATCTTTCTGTTCATATTCCTACTAATTTTCCTGTTATACTTCGAGAACTCCTTCCATCGAAAACACCCTTTACTGAATTAGAGTATTTCATTCTGAAAGTCTGTTTCTTATTAACTGTAGTGATTAGTCATTACCCCAGTGAGCAGTTGTGAATTCTGTCTGTATTAATGGTCTCATTTTTTGGCAGTACTTTGTCATTCTAGAAAACATTGTCCTGAAAGTTTTTGTCTTAAAATTTTTTAATAGTTAACGGTAGTACAGTCGCACCCATATTTTTGCTTTCTTTGATTACTTTTTTTGCCTGTTCCTAATACTTTCTTATATACTTTTCATCAGTATATCTGGAATTCCTTGGGTTGTTGATTGTTTTTGTTTTATGACGTAAAAAGATTGTGTTATTTTTATAATCATCAAAGTCAGCCTTAGCCACTTCAGCTTACCTAAAAGTATGATTAGTTTATTTACCATCTACTTATTATTTTTATCATCTTGAAAAAAAAAGAAAGCACTTTCCAAGGTAATTAAAAAAAAGTGAATTTGATTGAATGTTTTTGAGTTCCTGACCCTGTAGGGTGTTATCCTTCAGTAAGTGATGTGTATTTTTAACTGTTACTTGTGGACCAATCTCTTTAGGACCAGAGATGTTGAAATGTGTCATGGGATTTGCAATTTTGAGGTTAATTTGAATGGAAATTTCATATGTACTCTGCATTGGAAATCAACAGACATGCATTCTAGTGTCATATTTACCTTTAGCAGCATGTTCTGGTCAGTGTGTGCTTAGAATTTCCCCCCCCCATTACTTAGGTGTACACACTCTAGTCTATTATCTGAGGTTCTAGGAGGAGTCCCACCCACTAATGCTTTGTCATTACTTCTGGGAGCACATGTGGTGTAGCTTCCCTCTCAGAACCGTTTGTTAGAGAGACTTTTATGTCCATTGCTCAGGACAACATTTCTCAGGACAACACAAATGCTTGGCAGATGATGGAAAGGCAGCATTTCTGTTGATCGTGTGGGCACAGCTCTGGTGTTGGTCTTCTGAAGAAGTGCTCTCACATTGTCTGTGAATGCTTGTCCACTTACAAGATGTAGTTACTGCTGCTGAAGGGAATCTTTGGTTGTTTTTTTTTTTTCCCTTTGATCACTGCTTTTGGTAGGTCCAGCCATCAGTTTCCAAAGCCTTAGTAACAAAGCTATCTTCATGTTATCTGAAAACATCTTCTTTGCCTCATTTATTACAGTCAGTGCAGTTACCTAAAAGGATGGTTGCTCTGTTTTTCTTAAGATACCTTTGAAGATAAAATTAATTTTCTTAGAATTATTAAAAATTGAAGAAATGAGCTTATTGATTTTTCAGTTCATCTATTGATTGAAATGAACCTGTGGTTTTGCAAAATAACACTTGTTTGATTATACACTTGCAGTTTGTTACGATGGTACATTTCGATCTCAGAATTGTGGTGCCTGGTCAGATTTCATCTTGCTTTTAAACTCCCAGAGGTGAAAAAAAATCTGAAGCCAAAATGAAATTATTACGCAGCTGTTCACATTGCACAATATGCCACTCACTGGTATGTTCTTATCAAATAAACACATCTTCACATTTAAAGAGGCAGACTATTGTTACAAGTGCGTATAGGTTTCCCCATTGTGGGCCGCACCTGAGCTCATGAAAGTAAGATAGTGCAGCTGGATTTCAGGCAGGCAGAAATACGAAGTTTAAATACTGTATAAAATATGGCTTTAAAGACTTACTGGTGACCAGAAGTGTGTAATAGAGGAATACAGTTGGTTCTATCATGAGTCAGAAAGGATAAGTCATCCTTTAATGATTTGCAGTTTTCATCATTTGTGGATGAGAAGTGCAGTAATGTGAATCGCTGTCAACTGTAAGTGATAACAGTGAATTTGGGCCAGACGTAATTAGCATATTGTAAGGCAAAGGGAGCAGCACAAACAAGGTGATGCTACAAAAGGAAGGAAAATGCATGCTTACTCACCTCTGAAGATCTAGTTTCACAGGGAAAGAACTCCAAAAGGAGAGATCTCTCACAGGCTCCACTCTTTCCAGTCTCACGGGTGAATTGCCTTTACCTGTGCTGCCAGGGCTGATGGGTCTTTACTTCAGGTGCTCAATCAGTGGATCAAGCTGTGACTTAGCAGTCCCCCACACATGTATTAATACTTATAATGATATGCATTAAGTTACTTCAGTGCTTCTTATTACCTTTCTACCCCCTTCTTTCTTGTCGATTTCAGCTCTATGTAACTAACAAATCAGCAGAATCAGAGGAGAGCAAAGCTCAAGGTCTTTAAGGTAAAAACCTTCCATTTCTTACTGGGTTTTTATTATGATCTGTGAATCTCCTATGATGTACTCATACCTCTACTGTATGAGCCATGTTGGCCTTGCTCTGAGCAGGGTGTGGATCTGATAAGCCTCTTCCTTGTGAACCTAGGGGATGGAGTGATAGATACGGAACTGCTGTTAGCAAAAAGTGCAGTAATTAAAGTGCAAAGCTACTAATACCTCAGGTTATTTTAAAGACGTAATTCAGTGGTTGTCAGTGTTGTGATAGAGATGTGATTTTGATGCTTCCAAGATGAAAAAGAGGAAGGAAAAAAGCATCTCTTCTGCAACCTGAATTGTACAAAATAAACCTGGAATCAACTGCTGACCTTCATGGGTTTTGTTTTACATTACCCTTTCTTCTAAACGACTGTGTTTCTAATTGCTTCTTGTCTGTTTTCATACAGGATTTCTCAGAAGGAAGAAATAATTTATTTAATTTGTATTAGTTTGCGTATTGTTTTTTTTTTTTTTCCTCTATTAATTTCTATTTATCAAGAGCTTTCTCTTCTAAACTATTTCAAGCACTGAAAACATATAGGAGGAAAATGGATCCCTTGTTTTGGCCGCCAGAAACTACCAGCTTTCAGCGTTTCACTCCCGACTCCTTGGCAGCAATTGAGAGAAAAATTGCTGAGAAAAAAGAGAAGCGAGCCAAACGTAAGCGGGAAACTACCGACCAAGAAGTCGAAGAGGAAAAACCGACGCCTCAGCTTGATCTGAAAACCTGTAAAAAACTGCCATCTCTCTATGGTGACGTTCCTGTGGAGCTTATTGGGGAACCCTTGGAAGATTTGGATCCGTACTACAGTGATCACAGGGTTAAAGCTTTAAAAAGCTTTTTTTTCTTTGACTTTTTGTCTGCTATACTCTTCATATAATTTTTATTATCTCTTATTCAGAAGTTGTGATTTTTTGATTGCTCTGTAGACAGATCTTAGAACGTTATTAGTATTTGTTGGGGTAGGTGTGCTAAACTGTGTCCCTAACTATGTAACTACAAGGTGTTTTTAAGGCCTGGTCAGTATTCAGAATTGATTATGGGAACACAATACACTGGATAGATTTTGATCAAAAATAGATTTTGAGATAACTGATGCTCTATTACTCAGAAGAGTTTCTGTGGAGTATGTGAAGCTGAGCTCAGTAGGTAATAATAGGTAGCCCTGACTTACTACCAGTGCTTTTGCTTAATTACAAATATCAAATTAGGAGAGACATATTTTAAATGTTTCTGGTACTCTGTGTAGCTAAAAGATACATTTTCTTTAGACTATGTTAATTCTCTTTGTGATGTCTCATCAGCTTTGTTTATTGCACAGTATTGACGCTGTATATTTCATGCCATTGGTAGGAATGAGATGCAGTAGATTCTCTTCCAAAATTAAGTGTCTGTTGTATGGTTGTTTATTATTGATGGTGTCTTGATCTGAAGAGCAGAATGTTCTGTCCAGTCTGATGTTGCTGTTTTTAATATATACCAGCAACTCACTGGAATGTGGTCATCTAATCAGAGGACGTGCAGAAAGCTTTGTCATTATTGATGAAAAGGGCCTTCCAGAGACTTTTTTCTTAAAGTTATCAGAGTGTTAGTCTTGATGGGGAAAAAACTAAGGCCGATTCAACCAAAGGCATCTACTAAAATGTTAGTTAGCTGAGTTTTTTATTAAATACGTTCAATTTTTGCTTCATCTGCCAATAGTACTGAGTTGCAATGGCCCTTATGGTAGCTTGCAGGTAATTTACATAGCTACTTGAAATATCTTAAAGAAACAAAATTATCAAACACTTTTTTTTTTTTATAAATATAGACTTTCATGGTGATCAGTAAAAGAAGGACTATATTCCGTTTTACTGCCACACCTGCCTTGTGTGTTCTTGGCCCTTTTAATCCAGTCAGAAAAGCAGCGATTAAAATTCTGATCCATACATATCCTTTTGTTGGGTTCTGTCATTTTAATTTTAGAACGTACGGTGCACGTTTCTGTGATTCTCCTCTTCGTGTGGATCAAACTGTGGCTTGATGTGGAGAGAATTACTGAATCTTGTTTTAGAACAGCCAAAATATTTTTACATGAGACTGCATCATTGTAGTGTTAAAAAGCTTCTGTGTAAAGGGTCAGATTTGAAGATATTGTTGTAAAACTTCATTTAAAGGCTACAGAATGATGGTTCAGCCCTTTTCCAGAACTTTTTGTTAGTCTCCAGTATAGTGACAAGCCTAGAATTTTGGTTAAAACAAACCAGGGACTTGCTCGTAATTAAAACATGGAGGAGGGGAATTAGATTAGATAATTAAACTTTTTCCTCTGTTTTTTCTAGGCTTTATTAAGAAACCCTGGTTACCGTGGGGTTGTGGCCCATTTCTCTTTAGTCCATGTTTCTGCTTGCAAAAAATGGAGGTTTCCAGAATTTCAAGAAATAATGAACAGCAGAAAACTAGCAATCTATTTTTTTTTTTCCCATGCAGTTATTTGAATATCTGCAAGGGTTTTGTTTATAAATTAGCGATTTTCCTGAACTTCCTTGTGTTATAATGCAGCTCTTTTTCCTTAACATAACGTTCACATTATTTGTTTGCTTTATTACGTGTACTGTGATACTCAATTGTGCTTCCATGGCTTTAAATAACCTTCCACCACAGCTCAATGGGTCTGAGTAAGTATCTCAGTTGGCTTTTCTTCTCCCTAGGGAAACTTAACATGCAAGACTGAAGAAGGTTAAATAATGTGGTGAGCTAATTTTGAGGTTTGAAAGTCCTCAGACAGACCTCTGAGGAAGATTTGGGATTACTGTGGTATCAGAGTTAGTGGAGCTTCAGCCTTTTTTCTTAGAGGCATGCATACACATGGGCACTTTGTATTGGCTATTTGTGCTGTCTGGTGTAATATAGGAGGTTGGCCCATTTTTCCTTTGAAGGATTCAGCCTTTTAGGTAAGTTGTGCGGCATGATTCTGACTTTCAGGATCGAATGAGATAGAGTTGGATAAAACAGACAACCCAAGTGTTGTGTTTCCTCATAGGACATGCCTTCCAGCTCTTTTACTTCATTTGTTGCCCTCCTCTGCAAGTTTCTAAGATACCCCCTGTTCAGCTGTTCACATTAGGAAGCCATCTGTTTGTACTGTCTTGTTACCTTTGGTAATTGTTCCATATATCCAGCTTAACTTGAGTGAGTGTTCTGGAATTAAAACTTGAAAATGTGCCTGTGACATCGGAGGTTCTATAGTTTTAATTGCTCATACTTTGGGGTAAGCACAGTTATAATGATTGCTGAGTTTTACATGGAGTTCATTTTAGGTGCAGAATTTTTATTGCTACAGTTCTGCCAAAATGTTAAGGCTTTGGTATTTTCTGTCCTGTTTATAACATAAACATGGACTTCCATAAGTTTTCATAAGGAAATGAACTACTTCTCATCCAGAATGATACATTTATATGAACATTTGTAGTCATAGATTTACATGGAAATTGCACTGCAAATCAGGAGGACATTTTTTTATACTAATGATGTCTTTCTGAAAGAGACCTAAGCTGTTGGTTCTACTTTTGTTTCCATATTGTAGTTGAATCACAGAAAAGATAGAATGTCCCTGTATGTGTTTCAGTCTCATTTATGTTTTTCTTTAATGTATGCTTTCCTTCTCAGACATCTCTTTACTGCCATTTATACTGGTGAAATATTGATAAAAGTAGTAGCTAGAGGATTGTTTTGGAATGAATTTACCTTTCTTCGAGATCCGTGGAACGTTCTGGATTTTGTTGTTCTTGCAGTTACGTAAGTAAACTCAATTTTTCTAACACACTCAAAGGGACAGTGATATACTATTTGATGTTCCAGAGTTCTTTGTAGTAGCTGGCTGTGTCTCAGAAGTTACTCTATTTGAGTCACCGCCTTTATATCTCCTGCCCAGTGAGAGAAAAATAGTCAAAGGCTTTAAAACAAGACCTAAATGCAAAAGCTCCTGTTTCGAGTAGCCTTGCATTTGCCTGGTGGCTTCCTGTGTTAACACAGTTAATAGAACTGTTTTCTCAATGTTGTGCATTCTTCATTTTCTTTTAAGGGTTTTCTGCATAGGCAGACAAAACCAAGCATGCCTGACGTTATCTTATTTATTCTTCTCTGGATCAGATGAAGCTCATTTGAGGATTCAAAGGACATCACAACATGTTGAATGACATGCTGATAAGTAACAGATGAATTTACATAATATAAAGTGTGGCTAAAGGAAAAACAGTCTTAGCTTTACACATGCAGCTAGGAGGCCTGAACTAGATTTCATTAGTTGGCAGAAATATTTGGAATTTAAATCTGGTGGAAACACTGCTGTGTGTAATAATGGTCAGAGAATAAAGCAGCAAATCAAGACATCAGTGATAAGAAATAAAGTGGAACACGAAGGTATTTCCATACAGAAATCTACATGTTTTTTTCAGTCAGAGGTCAGAATTTGCATCTCAAATGCAGAACATTGATCTTAAAAGCACAGTAGTCTTAGAGCAGTGAACAGATGCACTCAGAGCCAAGTTTCAGAGTTTTCAAAGCTTTCTCTGCCTTTTAGCATTGCTGAATATGTTTCAGTTGTTTTTTGTTTGTTTGTTTTTAATTTATTAGGGTAATGTAGATTGGAAGGGACCTTTAGAAATCATCTGGTCCAGAAGCAGAGTTAATTTAAATTATGTTGCTCAGGATCTTGTCCAGTGAAGTACTGATTTCTGTAGGGGTGGAGATTCAGTAAACCTCCCACGTAACCCATCCCAACTGCATTTTGATTTTTTTTTTCTCCCAAATACCTAATTGGAATGTTTCATGTAGCAATTTCAGTCTGCCATCTCTCATCATTTCATGGTAAGCTTCCAGGAACAGGACAACTCCAAATTCAGCTGAACTTTGTCTTTCTCCTTCACCCTTCCTACACATTCTTTTTAAATACATCAGTCAAGACTGTTGAGATAAGCAAACCTGCTGTATTTGTTTTATTGTCTGCAGAGTGAAGCATGTTGTTCTTGTGCTTTGAAGAAAATATCCTTAAAGATCAAACTTGCTGTCTAAGGGGCTGCTTTTCCCTTTGAGGCAGTTTCTCCAGGTTCCTGCCGAATAATTCTCTGAATACACTGGGTCTGCTGTCTCAAAGTCCAGGATTTTTATCTTCCTATTTGTCTTGCTTACTGCACCAAGGGTCTTTAAACTATGGAATCTAATGGGATCTGTAACAAAGGCAGCTTAGAACTGCCATATGCATGGCTGGTTTTCCCTTGAGAGTAACAACTGATGTACTCGGATGTCATCACATATAAAATTCTTAGAGGTTTGTGGATTATACTGAAGCAATTTACACAATCAGTACCTATCAGGTAGCCCACCAGCTGTTCGTGCAATTATGTTTTGCGGTCTTGCCTTGCTACACGTACTCCCAATTCATTTGTATTCAAGTAGCTATGAGCACTTCTCAGTACATTACGTGTAGTAGTTGGAAATGAACGGTACAGTTAGTACTTCAGGTACCTTCATCTAACAGGCTAGGCAATGCAGTAGTGACCTGATCTGATGCTGACAGAAGCCATGCTTTGAGTGACTAGCTGCCTAGATCATCCCCAGAGTTCCTTCCCAACCAGTGTTTCTCAGATTCTGTTATTGAGGCTTTGTGTTTTGAGGAATTCATTTGCCAGTTGTGGTCTCATTTAAGGAAGAGTCACAGTATCTATTCTCACGTGAAGAAGGCCTTGCAAAGTAGGAGGTAACCATTTGAACTGTTGTGTAGAATATGCAGCTCTTAAAGTACTCATTTTCTGAATTCTCCAAATTGTTGAAAAAATTAAATGGAAGATGGTTTCTGTATTCAAGTTTTTAATTGACTGTCAAATGAAAGTTACGTGCAGTACAGAATTAACATCTTGTACATCTGATTTTGCTCAACTCCCTTTCCGTAAACTGCATCGCATAGTTTTATGAGATAGTTGCAATATCTGTTTATTAGGTTGTTGCAGTATATAGCGTTCTGAATTGGTCAGTTTGAAATGATGTGATTACAACGTTTAAAAATTTTACATTTATTGACATTTTTCTGGATAAACGTTTCAAGATGTAAGCATCCAAATTCTAGGAAGGAAAAACTTGCTGTGTTTCAAGTGGCACTGTTCAAAATGCTCATTTTATAACAATCCTTATAAATGAATTTAGATTCCAAACTTCGGACTTCTAATTTAGGATATATTTGACCTTTTTCTTTATTTTATTAGTTACTCTGTTTTCTGTGTTCATACTTTCTGAAAAGATGGTTCTTTGTCATTCAGTTGCATGGTGGTTTAATTTTATAGGTATTATAGTGTCATCTGTACAGCGTCGAGCAATGTTTCAGCTCTTCGGACTTTCAGAGTACTGAGGACTTTGAAGGCTATTTCAGTAATACCAGGTAAGGAGCAGCATGTATTACTAATCATCTTTTTATTTCAACAGGGATTTACTAATTCCTCTCCTGTTCATAAATCATATAACCACAAAGTTTGAAAAAGACATATAAGATCATTTAGTCCAACCATCCACTTATCACCAGTAGTTCCCACTAAACCTTGTACCCCAGTACAGCATCTAAACGTCTCTTGAACACCTCCAGGGCTGTATTGTATGGCTGCTTTTTGTGACAGCTAACATGGTCCCAAGACGTGACTGTTTTGGAGTGTGAAGTAACTTTCAGCAGCATCCTAACAGAATATGTTTTTTCATTCCTACTTTTTGCCCCAGGCAAATCTTTCAATTTCTCCTCTTTCTATAGCATCACTAATGCTTACTGTTTTTTACGTATGTCTTTTCTGAACAGTGCATCCTATCCAGTTTCTTGACTTAACATAATAATTGCTATAGCAGCGTATTTCTGGTTTCATGTTACACTTCATTAGCTTAAGCTGCTGTGATTACTTTCCCAGAATGTTGGCTTCACTATATTTAAGAATTTCATTTCATGAGAGGTTGTTTAGCTGGCATCTTGAGCTAGATGACATATTAAGCTTTAATATTCAAGATAAAAAAATCAGTTTTAATATCAATCAGGAAGCTTAAGTAAGAAAATACATTGCTCATGTTTACCTCAATAATGTGAGGCTACAATATCATTTGCTCTGATTTGTTTTTAACTTACTCAAACTGTTGTATGTTGTCACGCAGCATCGTTGTTACGTTCCTCTTCTCATGATGCGTATTATTAAACGTTTTTCTAGGTCTGAAAGTCATTGTGAATTCACTGATCGAGTCTGTTAAGAAACTTACTGATGTGTTGATCCTGACTGTTTTTTGCTTGAGTATATTTGCGCTCGTAGGCCTACAGCTTTTTATGGGCAATTTGAAACATAAATGTGTCCTCTCGAATGTTACGTTCAATGACACATTATGTAAGGATGCCAAGATATATGACAGAAATAAAACAGGTACATTTTTTATTCTCTTCTTATACGTCATCATATATCTTGCTACATCTGACTTGTTTTTAACACAGGTGTTATAAAATAGTTGCGTGTGTCTCTCACCAGAAGGTATTTGCACAAGGAGTGATATGAAATCTCTGAACAGCTAACTGTGAAGTTAGTGAGTCTAGTATTTGAGGAAAGGTTAGCAGTCTGTGTGATAGCACAGAATGTGTTTTCTTGAAGCACTTCCTTCTTTACCTTTGCATATTGCATGGGGATACTTTTTATTTAAGGGAATTGCACTCAAATTGAGTATACTTTAACCTAGACTGTGTTTTTCAGGGATTTTGTCTACTTTTAGACATTCTTATTTTTACACAGATGAATAAAATCTTACAATAAATATGTATATTTATATATCTATTTAAATTCCCATACCTGTGAACGGATTTGCAGAGAAACAACCCTAGTATGTCTCTGAGATTTCACATACTAGGCCATCGTTTACAGTGCAGTGATATATGGCTTACTGTCTGTATATGGTAGGCACTTAGGATGTGAACAGCCACTTGAACCTGAAGAAGCTTAAGGCAACAACTGAGTTAAAGATTCTTTTTTTTTTTTTTTTTTTAATTAGATATCTGTGCCAGAATGAATGACTCTTATGATGTACTGCTCTGTGCAAATACTTCGTAAGTGGAATAAATACTTTCAGTACTTTCTTGTTTTCCCCTCTGAATGGATTTTGGTTTTATTTTTGGCATGAGGAAATGCTGATGATTTTTCAGAAAGATGAATTTTTTGTCTTAATTCAATAAAAATCATATTTCATCTCAGAGAACAAATGAATGGAAATACTAGGATGTCCACAGTTACAGATGCGCTTTGTTGCTTACCACTGGTAAAATAATTGAGAGTGCAGAATATGAAATAAAATAGGAAAGGAGCAGGTCAGTGAATAATGTGAGGTTTTAAAAAGCTATGTTCATCCTGGTGAATTATTAAAACGTAAGCACAGTTTTATATACGTTTCTTTCTATGTATCCCATCCAAGAGGAGAGTTGCTGTCTAGTCAAGACTGTACCACAAATCTTTGACAAGTCAAATGATTTTCCAGGGTTGTCTGATATAAATTAGCCCATCTAGAATTACAGAATGGCTTATGTTGGAAGGGGACATAAGGGTCATTGAGTTCCATCCCCCTCCCCTGGGCTGTTTGCACCCTACTAAATCAGGCTGCCCAGGGCTTCGTCCAGCCTGGCCTTGGGCACCTCCAGGAATGGGGTACCCACAGTTTCTCTGGGTAGAAGTGCTAGTTACACCTTTCTAGCAGAATCGTACTCAGGATTAATGAAATTGAACTTTCAGATGAGCTGAACAAATTTGTGCATGAACAAATTTGTTGTGAACTAGAGTGTGTTACAGTACGTTCTAATACTCCAGTCTTAAATATTGTTCTCTCTTTTTTTTTTATTTTATTTATTTAGAAGTGTGTGCCCTGAGAACTATACATGTAGGAAGGTTGGGAACAATCCTGACTTTGGCTACACAAGTTTTGATCATTTTGGCTGGGCCTTCCTTTCTTTATTCCGCCTGATGACACAGGATTCCTGGGAGCGTCTGTACAGACAAGTAGTTACTTTTATTACCTGCTGTGTTGGCTTTAGTCATGAAGTTCAGAGGTTCATGTCCAGTAGAAAAATCTGCACCTATTTTAACATTACTGATAGAAAACTTGTTTTAAAATCAATACAACAAGCACACTTATATTTCAAGGCTGTATTTTGATAACTGGGACTTAAGCAAACAGAGCCTTTTATGTTTTATTTTGTAACCTAAATTCTGTTTTTTGACATAAACCAATGTAGAAATTGTATGCAGAGATATCTCTGGATCCCTTATATCTATGCAATGTCTGTGCTAGAGAGGAATTATCTTCTGCCTTCTTCTGTAGTTTTCATATGCCGTGCTTTAACTTCTGTCCTGTAACTTTTATTAACAGATTTATTTATTTTTTTGATGGATATATCTAGAGATGACACCAATGTTGGTAGGACTGTTGATCAGCCTCATGATAGGAAGGCTTAGCAGAAGAGATCTGGGTAGGATAGACTGTTGGGTTGCATGCAGTCCCATGACATTCAGCAAGATCCAATGCCAGTGTCTGCACTTTGATCACGACTCCATTTTGCAGTATGGAAGGTTGACAAGTATTAAGTCATGTGGAGGTGATGGTAAACTGCCAGCTGATAACAAGCTAGCAGTGTGCTCAGTTGGCCAAGAAGCCAATGGCATCCTGGTTTGCACCAAAATTAGTGCAACCAGCAGGAGCAGGAGGTGATTGTCCCTCTGTACTGGCGCTGGTGAGGCTGTACCTCAGGCTTTGGGCCCCCCAGTACAAGAAGACTACTGAGTTGCTCAAGCATGTCCAGAGAAGAGCAAGAAAATTGAGGAAGGGACTAGAAAAAAAGGCTTAAGAGAGTCTGGAGGAACTGGGCTTGTTTAGTCTGGAGAAAAGGAAGTTGAGGGTAGACCTTATCGCTCTCCACATGTCTCTGAAAGGAGGTTATAGTGAGATAGGGTTGATCTCTTTTCTAAATGACAAGTGATAGAATATGAGACCATGGCCTCAAGTTTCTCTAGGGGAAGCTTAAACTGGATATCAGGAAGAATTTCTTAATAAAAAGCATAGTCAGACATTGGAATGAGCTGCCTGAGGAAGCGGTATTAAATACCCTGGATGTATTTAAGGCACGTGAATGTAGCTGTTGGGGACATAACTCAGCAGTGGACTTGTAGGATTGGGTGGATGATTGTTGTAGCTGATCTTGAAGGTCGTTCCCAACCTAAACAATTACGTATTCTTTCTGCCATTTTAAGGTCATGTGGTTTTTGTTTTCCAGTGTCTTAGAGCTTGATTTTGAACCATCTCTTCTATTGCTATTTTTAAAAGTGTAAGAACAAATAATCTAATTATTGCCTCTTATTAACTGATAATAGCATCTTTTAGGATTTTTAAATAATCCTAGCTTGTTATTTTTAGTAATTACATCTTAGTCACCAGTATATCTCTTTACAGTTGAAGTTACCTTCTCATAACTTAATCTATGATATCATTTTCCTGACTTGCTGAGAGATATTTCCTTTTAATAACAAATTTTGTTCATTCTTCTGACCCATATAGAGCATCCTTACAAATGCTTGAACAGAAATACATTGTATTATTGGTGTTTTTAAGATCTGCGATGTATTTACTTGAGGCCACATGATCTCCTGATTAGATGTATTCCTAGACAAGAGGTAAATCCTGCTGTAGTTTCAAGAAAACAGTGCAGTATCTTGACCCCTGGTGTTGTATAGGATAATCAGTTGTTAATTTCTGATTCTATTGCAAATGTTTGTTTTTTAAGGATTTGTTATGACCTTTCCTTTTTTCCTCACAGACTATTCGCTCCTCTGGAAAGAGCTACATTTTATTTTTTATAGCTGTGATCTTTTTATGTTCGTTTTATCTCTTCAATCTGATATTGGCTGTAGTAACTATGGCATATGAAGAGCAAAACAAAGCCACTCTTGCTGAAACGCGGGCAAAGGAAAAATTACTTCAGGATGCTCAAAAAATTCTAGAGAAAGAAAAGGTTTGTAAATTGTTATATATAATATATAACGAAATAAATCTTCTTTTCTTATATACTTGGATATAACAATTTTTTTTCTCAATTAATGCATAGTCTGACACATGAAGTACAGGAAGAGATACATGTGTCCACGAGAAAAGTTGCCATTTCTTTAATTTCTTGAGATTGATGTTGGAATGCAGATGGATTTCAGGATTGTGTAAGAATACCAGCTATGTGAGATACACTGTTCAGCTGAGCTCTTTTTGAATGATTGCACACAGAAAGTCTACCATTGTCTATCAAGAGCAGGGTTGATGGTTTTTGCCAGGCTAAGGCCTTTAGTTCTGTATTCACAAAGGGGCATCCAGAGACTGCATTCCTTTCTTTGCTGTTGGTTTTTACACACTTCAGATTCATATTTTCCTCTTCTTCTTGGCATAATATTGCCTAGATTCTTTAATTCTCTGGCCTATAGTTGACTTGGGATCACCTTGTTTTTATTTTATTCTTGAGAAGTTAAGCTCTCATCTGAAGTAAAAATATAAATATAAAATTATTGGTAAGATATCTTTTATCCTCTACATTTTATGAAAGGTACCTCTAATTTTCAGCTAGCTGTCAGGAGAGTCAGACTTGTAAGAGGACTTTCACGTTTTCTATAGCAACTATCCAATTTCATTGTTAAGATGAAAAGCATCACTGTTCTACTGAATTCCTTCCACAGAGTTGTGGATAAGCCTGTGATGTTTCTCTGACTGAAGTTTGAGCTTATCAAGTTTACTTAGGCTTACTGAAGAAAGATTTAATATTATAGGATGTAGTTTGAACTCTTGATTATTCTACTGCTGCTATGCTCAAGGTCCAAAGTGAGAAAAGGGAGGATAAAACTGTACGCCTTAATATTCTATAATTCAGATACGAAATACAGTATCTAAAGCAGCAGGGACAAGCTTCAATTATGGTAGCTGAGAAGAAACCCTGCTTTTATCTTTCAGTTATGCTAGTATTATTCTGTATTCCTGTCTCTTTACAGTAGTTTGATATTTGAAATGTAAAAATTCTTAATGCAGAGCACGTAGATATAATAATTGATAGGAGGCATTGAGGGGGCACTGGGGGATTAGTGGGCATGATAGTTGATGGTTGGACGTGGTGATCTTAGTGGTCTTTTCCAACCTTAATGATTTTATGGTTCTGTGCTAATTATACAGCATGTTATCACAGTCTGTTTGCCTTGTTGTTTCATTTACAGATGTTGTCTGCTGGAGACTGTAATAAAGCCTCACATGTTGGATCTGAAATGTCAGTTGCTGGCTTAGAAAACTCGCAAGAAAAAGAAACTAAAGGAGAAAAACCTATTTCAAGACAAAGTTTAATTGTTGTTGATCAGAGTAATGAGGAAAGTGTGTTTCATTCACAACCTGGTCGTTGCCACAAGAAGCTGGTAAGCATTCAGAATACAGGGTATATTCATAGAGTCATAGAATGGCCTGGGTTGGAAAGGACCTCAATGACCATCTAGTTTCAACCCCCTGCCATGGGCAGGGTCACCATCCTCTAGAGCAGGCTGCCCAGAGCCACATCCAGCCTTGTCTTGAATGCATCCGGGTTTGGGGCATCCACAGCCTCTTTGGGTAATCTATTCCAGTGCATCACCACTCTCTGAGTGAAAAACTTCCTTCCAACATCCAACCCAAATTTCCTCTGCCTTAGTTCGAAATCCCATTCTCCTATCACTATCAGGGAACAGTCGTTCCCTGTCCTGTTGATGTCCTCCCTTCAAGTACTGGAAAGCCCCGTCCCAAGAGCAACACCTTGGACTTGGCTTTGTTGAACCTCATTACATTCACATAGGCCCACTTCTCAAGCCTGTCCAGGTCCCTTTGGATGGCTTCTCTTCCCTCCATAGGCACCTAACTATGTAACTTATTGTAGGGTACCTACCTGCTTTAGCAGGAGGGTTGGACTCCATGGTCTCCTGAGGTCACTGCTCACTGAGGTGAGCAGTGGTGAATGGCTTTGTGTTGACAGGTGTTCTTAACCTTACTGAAGACATATACTCGGAAAGTTTGTGAATGGACAGGAATGTCAGAAAGAAGACTGGGAACTTCAGTCAGGCAGGCACATGGTTTTTTAGAGGTTTCTCAATATTAAAAATATTGCAGAAATGAACATTACAGAGGGGAACCTAACATTACAGAATGAAATGAAAGGACAAGTTGTTCTAGTAACTTGAAAGTGATTAGAACAATCTAATTGTTTCTTTTTAGATTATGAAAAAAAAATGGAGGCTGAAGAAATGAACCTCTTAGCACTCTATTACAAATTCATTTCACATGTCTGTTTTATGACTGTTCTATCAGCGAAGTTTTGCTTAGCTTTGAAGTCATTAAAATACAGCAGAACAAAAGGAAATTAGTTAATGTTAAACCCCTAGAGCTAAGGATATCAGTTTAATTCTCTGAGTAATAGTTTTATGGGATAGAAAAATCTTATGGTGAAAGTCTGAAGTAATGATACTGCATATCTTTAGTTACATATTCTCCCAGTAAAAAGGAGTTACATGAATGATTGTGCAGAAAGTGAATACTAAGGCTGTACACTGTGATGTGGTCAGTCAGTAACTCTTTACTAGCTGATAGCTGTAACTCCATCCTCCCTAATACTGGAAAATTCCATTTTTCTGGTTTTCTCTAACTCAGAGATTCCCACCTATTCTTTGTAACCTGTTCTACCATCTTTTGGTCTTAAAAATTGTATATGCACGGGGATCCTGTGTACATAGTTAATGTCAGGAACCTAATCTTTCACTGTTAGTTGTATTTTGAAAGATGCAGGTGTTGACCTGGCTGTTTCTCATGTGTATCAGCAATGCTGAGGTCAGCGTTCTGCAACTTCATGAAAAGTTGTCCCATTCCTAGTTTTAAGCAGTTTAATACTAAGGTAGTTCTTGATAGGCTTAGAAGGGATGAGAAAAACAATAATTTTGTCTCGTTGAATAGTTATTATTTATCGTTTATTAGGAATAGTTAAATAACCAATTATTCAAACTGGTCTTCAGTCTTCTTTTTGTGTGTTTCTGTTGTCTGTCTCAGGAAAGCTTAGAATTTTTTTTTTTTCCTTTGCTCTCCTGTTAAGAATTCTTATTTTCTATGATTACATGCATTTTGTAATGGCAAAATTAATTTTTGTTACATTTTATTTTCAGAAGGAAACAAACAGTAGTGTTTTTAATGATATACTCTTGTCTTCACATGATATTCTTTTTCTTTTGCCTTCCATTCCTTCAGTAAGATAAGACTTCGTTACCTTCAAAACCTGGGGTGTTGTGTCCAGTTCTGGGCTCCCCAGTATAAAAAAGACAGGGATCTCCTGGAAATAGTGCAGTGGAGGGCTACAAAGATGATGAAGGATGTGGAACACCTCGTTATGAGGAAAGGCTGAGAGACCTTGGAGCTGTTCAGCCTTGAGAAGACTCAGAGGGGATCTGATCTATGACTATAAATATCTAAGGAGCAGGAGGCAAAGGGATGAGTCTGGACTCTTCTCAGCAGTGTGTGGTGATAGGACGAGGGGAAATGGCCACACAAACTGAAGCATAGGATGTTCTGCACAAATGTGTGTGCAGACTTCTTCACAATGCAGTGATGGAGCACTGGAGCTGCACTGAGAGCTGGTGGATCTCCTTCTCTGGAGCTGTTCAGGACCCACCTGGACGCCGAGCTGTGCAACCTAGGCTGGGAGCTGCTTTGGCAGGGGGTTGGACTCCATGATCTCTGGAGGTCCCCTTCAACCCCTACAGTTCTATGATTCTGTGGAAACAAATCTAAAACACATTAACTGTACTTTTATCTTATGCTGTAATTAATTTTCTATTTGCATACATTTGTTCATATTCTCTTGTTACGCTGTCTTGTGTTGTCTTCATAACCGAAGAGGCAGATCCTGTTGTCTTATGAGTTGTCAATGGACACCATTAATGATCCTTACCGGAGACAGAGGTTAATGAGTGCAGCCAATGTTATTACAGATAACTTGGGTGAGTCATTAATTCTTCAATGTTTTTTCTACTGTGATAGTGTAACTTGACCTAAGAGAGCAAAATTTTGCAAAACAATTGATATTAATAGTCACTAGAAGAAATTAAAATGTAATTTTCAATGAAATTAATATTCTCAGGCCTCACATAACTGCAGCTGTAACTTGAAATTGCCAAGCCAAAATCACAACTCCTTGCTTTGTACAATACAGTCACTGGGATTTGTGGGTGAGGGGAGAGCAGTGCTGTCACCTACATTGTCTTTAGCAAGGTTTTCTGCAGTATTTTTGTATCTCTGTTGGGATGTTATGGTCTGTGTGGGTGAGCAGCCAGCTGGTCAGAGAACTGCCTGGGTTCTTGAGCTTTTGAGAGTGGTGGACATGATGTATTCTGCTTTGAATTAGGTAGCAAATGGAGTACCATGGAGTTACATCTTAGAATCCTTTCTGTCCTACTGTCTTCATCAGTGACCTGCAGGAGAAAATAGAGCACTTACTCTTAAAATTCACAGATGACACTGAACTGGGGGAGACTGACTAATACATGTGGGGTAAGGGACCTAGGCAGACTGATGGAACAGGCCAACAGGAACCTTACGAAAATTTAACAAGGAAATGTTTCTACATGAATCTCAGAATCTATTGCAATAATATAAACCGGGAGCTGGCTGACTGCCTGGGAAACAGCTCTGCAGAACAAGCCCTTGGAGTCCTTTTGAGCAGCAAGCTGAGCAGCAGTGGCTGACAGCATCCTAGACTATATTAAAAGAAGCATAGCCAGGAGACTGGAGAAAGTTATTATTACCCTTAATTAAACATTTCTTAGACCACGTACTGTGCCCAGTTTTGATCCTCTCCTTTAAGGGGAATACCTTGGAGAACCAGCTAATGTACAGCAGAGTGCCACTAATACATCAGGGGTCTGGAGCACTTGCTCTGGGCTGAGCTGATTCAGCATGGAGAAGAGAAGGTTTTCAGGGAAAGTTTATTATCAGTTTTATAGAGTGTGGGACAGTGTTTTGAAGGAGGTGGAAGTAGGCTCTGCTTTGCATCTGTGACCTTGAGAGTACAACTGACAGAAAAGAAGCTGTATGTTTCCCAAGAGACAGCTAAGTTCTTTTACTTTAGAGCAATGAGTAATATTACCTGTTCCTGTAATCATGAAATGTGTTGCTTGTGACTTTTAATTAGACTGTGAGTATGTGGTGTGGAGTGAACGAGACATTTATCTCTCAGTCATGCCATTTTCCTCAGAAGATAGGTGAAGTGTGAAAATAAGCATCAGTGATTGTCTTTTTCTTCATGCTGTGAAATTCCACGTAAGGTTATTCATATGTTACTTTCATCATTTAGAGCTGCAAAGTTCAAAGCTGAGATTCACTTCAGCTTGGAAACGTCGTGCTCAGAAGTATCTAATTTGGGACTGTTGCCCATTCTGGAGAGCAGTGAAAGGGAAGGTGCAGTCGATAGCTTTGGATCCACTCGTCGATCTCATAATCATGATTTGCATTATAGTGAATACTTTCTTCATGGCTTTGGAGCACCCTGGCATGTCAGACTGTGAAAAACGTTTGATTTATGTAAGTGACAAGGTAAGTCAGGTCAACCTTCGAGTGAATATGGAGTTACAGCTCCAGACTGACTGGGACAGTGTCATAAAGAGACATAAATTTTCAGTGACTTTATGGTGAACTTGTTTTTCCAGGTCTTCACCCTGATTTTTGCAGCAGAAATGGTCTTGAAAATCATCGCTCTAGATCCATACTACTACTTTCAGCAAAAATGGAATATTTTTGATAGTGTGGTTGTCATGATTGGCCTCATAAGCTTTGAAACAAATCTGTCATTTTTCAGGCTGGTAATTATGTCTCTATTCTTTTTTAGAGGTACTTAGGTTGTATAGATTTGTGGAAACATTACACTGAAATACACTCAAATTATTTTACAGTTCTCTTTGTAAATGAATAGTAAGCCAGCATGAATGTTAAATTGGAATGAATACTAAACACATGGTAAAGAATATGTTTAATATGTTTATTATACTAATTATATTGGATACTCCAAATACTCTGGCACAGAACTCCCCTTTTGAGATTTGATCTAGCAGAACGTTTACCTTTTCTCTGTTAGGTCCATGAAGTGGAGCTTATTTTTAATTATTTTTATTACACCCTTGCTGTGAATTCAGAATTACATCTGAGCTTAAGTAGAGCACTTTTGGATCTGAGAAGTTATAAACCTTTCTGTGGGGGGACAAATTATGGTGTTATTGAACACAGTAGTGAAGACAGCAAGATAAATGCAGGATCTCTTTTTGTGTTGTGCTGTCCATGTAATGTTTTGCCACTCATTGTTCCCTTGTTTTACTTGCAGCTCAGGATCTTCAAATTGGCAAAGATGTGGCCAGCCTTAAATACCCTTATGAAAATCATTCTAAACTCAGTTGGTGCTCTGGGTAACCTCACTCTGGTTTTGATTATCACTGTATTTATTTTTGCTGTAGTAGGAAAACAGGTTTTGGGCAAATATTATGATTCTAACTACACTAAAATAAGTACAACCAAGGATTTACGCTGGCATATGAAGGATTTTTGTCATTCTTTTCTGGTCATATTCCGAATATTATGTGGAGAATGGATTGAAACCATGTGGGAATGTATGGAAGTGGCTGGACAAGGGCTGTGTCTTCTCATTTTCTTGCTAGTCCTGGTGATTGGAAACTTAGTGGTGAGTTTCAAGCTCTCTGCCATCCCTACTGAACCAAGTTACATTGGCATCTTTTTTCCCTTAGGCAAATATTATCATTTGGAGAGTATTCATACATTTCAGTTTTCTGGATGTTAGCTGGTTTCTATGTTTTTTTTTTTTTTTTTCTATTTTTTCCATGTCTTTTTCATACAAGTGGTCAATAATTAAAATACACAAAATGATTCATTCTAATGAGAGCACAGATGTGCATCACTTTCCATAATTTGGTGATAATTTGTTTTCTTCATCTTCTGTGCTGCGAGGGTCAAACAACAAACCTGCTCAGTGCTTTTAATGCCTTCCAACTTATCCTTACAATATCAGAAGGCTACAGTACCCAGATTTTCTAGTCTGCACAATTTAGACTCATTCTAATGTATGAATTAGTTTTTTTTCTTCCTGTTTGTCTGTCTTGGATACAGTATATGCTCTGATAAAATGCTCCATTACAGGGAGCGTTCATTCTCATTCTCACGCTGTCTGGAAGGAAAAATCTTTTTCACGTACTTGATTTGATAGCATTGTTTATTTATTTACCAGTCTTTATTTACCTAAGGAGAGTTTTCTAATCTTGTTTTTCTGTTAGAAGTAGTAGCGTCTTCAACATACTTTATCTCCTGTAAGGTGCTCAACCTGTTCATTGCCCTGCTGCTGAGTTCTTTCAGCTCTGATGCCTCACTGGGAAAAGACGAAGCTGGAAAACAGACTAAATGTGAGATTGCCATTGCACGGATTCATAAGGGCCTGCAGTCTGTGAGACAGAGAATTGTGGGTAAATGTGGCAAAACGATGGGACGAAGCAACAAAGCGACAGCCAAAAACATGACTTTGGTAAAAAGTTCAGTCAAAGACGTAGAGAAAAATAACTATGCTATGGCAGATGTCAGAAAGGATATAGACAACAGTTGCTTTGACATTGAATGTTACAGTAATGAAGAGAGTTCCTCGTTAAAAAGGAGACACGAAGGTTCTTTAAACTGTGTACCCCTTGCAGAATCAGAGGCTTATACCGATGAAGGAGATGATGGTGAGCAGAGTGGGTGCACAGAAATGGAATACAGAAAACGGGTAAGGAATATTAATGATAGAACATATACTGTAACTTGCACCTGCAAATACAGTCTTGAAGGTGCAGTTGTAAATGTTATTTCTTTTGTCATTTCCACAGTTTTACTTTGTTCTTCTAGTAGCTTAGAAATGCAAGAGCTATTAAGCAATCTCATTTATTAGTAGGAAAAGTTGGATATCCACTTTTTCGTTATTCTCCTCACCGATAGCCGTAATTCTGCTTATATCTATTTTAAATCAATATATTATTGTCAATGGCTAAATGAAATTTTATCAAGACAGACATTCTTCCTTTTTGTCTCCTCTGCCTTATCAGTTTGTTGGGTTGTTTTATTTGATCCCTTGTTATTCTCCTCTGTGATATTTTAAAATCCCCTTTCTGTATTTTGATTTTTTTTGCAAAGGTCAGGAATAAGCTTAAGACATAGGCACTTAAATGCAGATACCTAAATGCATATGGCCAGAAGATGAACCAAAAGAAATGTTGCAAAATCTTCTCAGACATTTTGCGTAAAGAGTGTACCAATAGAAACTGAATAATGGACTGTAAGAATGATCTTCTTTGCAAGTTATTTACATAAAGCAAGGTAGAAAGCATCTTAGAAAAAGTAGCTTGTGATACTTAGCCTCAAAATGCAGTAACCATAGCCATTTTTGCCATAGCAAAAATGTGAAAAGCAGATGCTAATTTGGGTTAGATTGTCATATGGTCAGTTTCTATATGGATTACTAGAAATCTTACCCAGATTTTTGATCACAAGAGGTGACATTGTCTTAACCTTGAGCAAATTTTTTAAGAAGTGGAAATTGCTCATGACCTCAGAATCATCTTTGGCAATTTGCAGTATGTTTTGGTTTGGATTATGGGTTATGTTATGTGCTGTGTACCATCTTCATTTTACATCAACAAATAGATTGAGAGCTGTTAGGGATCACTGGGCTCTTCTGTCTCCAGCTAGAAACAGAAGTCTACTGGGATGCAGCTGCAGAGATTGCAGCTCAACCATTGTGTTGGATGCAGGAATCCATCAGTGAGATAAACATACATCTTGAGAAATGCTTTATTTTCTCAGTATAACCACAGGACCAAAGTGTTGAATGAGAGAAAAACACTTTTTACATGCCTTCAGTGGGTCTTATTTGATTCTCTGTAGTATTTTTGTGGATGCTTTATATTTTGTTATATATTTATTCCTTCAAGAACGTCTCTTGGGAAGAAAGAGGTGGAAAATTAATTGTTTTACATTACTTCATTTAGGGAGACAGATTGAGACGTAGAGAACAGTGCCGAAATTCAAGTCGCTTGAGTCAGATTTCTTGGACTTCAGAAACGTACCAAAAGAAAGAGCAAGAAGAGGTATTTGTTATCACCTTCTGGAAGGTGCTAGGGCTGAATATTTTCACAGTTGGTTCTCTTATTCAGCAGCAGCAAGATGAACAGTTTCCAAAGTCTAAATTATGAGGAAGGTGGTGCTTCATAGTAATAATTCAAAACATAAAAATCATCTATATCAACTGTCAACTCATCACAGCCACGTCCACTAGGACATGGAGATTTGTATCTCATGAACAGCCGTTGCTAACAGTGTAACTTACATAATATATTGCTTTCTACAAGATAAGTGGACAGAAATTAGGCAAAGAACACTCTTTAAACTCCTTTGATACATATTTGTCAGTTTTAACTCTTTGCCATCATCCTTCAGTGCAAAAATTTGTTCACTCAGCTTTTTATCTAGGAATTTTAGCTTATTCTAACACAGTGCAGTTCCACATTTATTAAAAAAAAAAAAAAAAGAGAGAGAGAAGAATATTTGCAGCTTACCTCCCAAAAATGAAATGAAATGAAATTCAGTAATTTTGGATCATGACTTGCAAAAATCCAAACCCTTTATGATTTGCCAGTTTTAGGTAAAATTCCTTGGAGTTTTATTTGGTGTTATTTATAATGTACGATTCTATAATTATTTAACTATAGAAATGTAAATACTTAATATCATAAATAGTAAAATTCCTGTGGGTTTAGATCATGTTTTGTCTATGTTGAAGAGCCCTGATGAACTTAAGTTAGTGTTGACCACCATAGCCATCAAAAGAAACAGTCCTCCCTTCTTCTGGCTTCTCATTTTCTGTCCCTGTCCCCATGCCTTGCTTTTTCCTATCAGAGTGGGCACTTCTGCTTCTGTGTTTTCTGTAATGACTTTAGTTTTATAGGTGAGTTGGTTATCCACTGGTAACTACAATAGACCCCACTGACGTTTCTCTTCTGCTAGGCTTTCCCTGCTTTAGGCCTCATGAGATGCAGTCTGTATCTGAAAAAATGAATATTGGAGAGACATGAGGCAGGGTAATGCGTGAACATTCCCACTATAGAAACTGCAAAAAGGGAAAGTGAAGACCTCTCGTTAATTGTCCTATTACTTGTAGTTTTATTTTGACAGTTCAGCAACATTGGGTTAATTCATACTCTGTAGATAATCTATTTATTTATTCATTTAGTTGAAGCAGAGGGTAATTTTCTTTATTCTAAATATGCTTTAAATGTCTTTATTAAGGAAAACCAAATAAGCTATCTTGTCTGCCTTCTTCTGTGCAGAGATTTGATGTTGGTAGCTATTCTGAAGCCAGCACTGTGGATCCAGTTAGTCTTGTAGAGCTGTTTCCTCAGCCTAAAAAGCCACACTTACCTAAGGACTGCTGTGCAGAAAGTAAGTGTATCTTATGTGCCACAGGAATGCCAAATGAACTAGTATGCAGACATATCTGTTTCATATCATGTTTCCAGGTTGGAAGATATCATTCACCTGAGTTATTTGTACAAATAAAAAGTCAAAAAAATGTACCCAAAGCCAGCACCCAACTGGAGTGGGACTGAGATGCCTGAACATAGGCATTTAGTTCTGTGTGGAATGCCAGAGAGTGGAACTGTGTAGTGATGTCAGATACAACGCAGGCACAGGTATCCCAAGTGACCTAAAATAGATCTAAACGCCTGTGCTCAGGCTGCAAAATGTTGTCTTTGGAGTGTGATTCACACTTACATTGAGGCACCTACAGCTTAGTGTCTCAAGTGTGAATAAGGGCAAGTAAAACACCTCTGAAGGGGCAGGTGGATGTCAGCCAGGATATACCTCTTGGTTTCTGGTATCTGGAGTTGCATTTCAACTGAATCTGTCTGAAATCTCAGTGTGGTGAGCAAATATCCAGTCAGTGCATCTAATGGAATTTAAAGGACTGTACACTGTATCCCAGCATGGACATCTAATGTTTAATTGCCTCCGCAGCTCCTTAGGCTATGTGGAGTGTGCAAAATAGCAAGCAGAATTTTGCTGCAATAACTTTGCAGTACAACCAAGTGAAATAAGGAGTAAAAGTAATAATTTACTAAACTTGTACTAAGGTAATATCTCTTTTAATAGTAAAAAGTGTAAATGCTAGATAATAAGCAAGGGTTTTTCTATAGAGCTGTCATAGCTTTTCATATGGAATGCGTGTGTTTGTATACAGAAAAGGTTTCTTGGCTTTTTCCATGTATGAAATGCACTATAAAGAACGGGTTCCATATGCCTACAGATCTTGTCTTTTCTTCAGCTGTAGATCATTTCAGCCATAGCAAGGCTACATGAGTGAAACAGTACATTTTTTGTGCAGCCTTCAGAAGCATTTTCTTCAGATGCTCTATACATTTTCCATTACACCAGTATGCTGTTTTTTCTTTTCAGGTTGTGTCAAATGTTTTCCTTGCTGCAATGTGGAGATCACTAAGTTTCCAGGCAGCACTTGGTGGAAATTCAGAAAAACCTGCTACAAAATTGTCAAACATAGCTGGTTTGAAAATTTTATCATTTTTATAATAGTTTTGAGCAGTGCAGCGCTGGTAAATTTCATTTATTTTCTCAAACTTTGGGTGGAGGGTTGTTAACTGGTGGTGGTGGTGGGAACCGGTGGATGGGTCACTATAAATGTTGACCACGGGAGACATAAAGTGGAAATGGAGATAATATGGTAGAGAACTAAAGAATGAAAGGAATAATAAAGAACGTTGACACAGGATTGATGAAGAAAAAATGCAGCTGTTAAAGGAATTGGAAATTGATTGGCAATATCAGTAGCATAATAAACTGGTAGAGCAGGAAAGGCAAGTGAACAAGACAATGAAGTAAATACACAATAAATCACTTTCTGAAATCCTTACTGACAGCAAGTAATGTCAGGGGTTTTGTAAGAAATTTGGAACTTTGGGAATAAGCAGATGAAGTGTATGTTGTTTTTTCATAGCTGTGTTACATCTCTGCAGACTGACTGAAGATAGCAGCTTTGGAAGGCTTAGGGCTGAAAGCAATTGGTTAATGTGTTTAAATTAAACTTAATTATGAAGGATTTCAGACTTTAAAAATTATCTACTTATTTGGGAAGCTACGATTTTAGGTAGCCACATTGAGTGCTCAATTAGATGTTTATTGGAGAGGTCTAGAACAGAAATAACGCAGACTTTTTAAACAAACCTAAAAATGAGACTGTTTACTATCTAAGTTTCTATTTCTAAGTATAAAAATAAGTAATCAATAACAGAACATGAAATGGTTAGAAGAAACTAAACTGTATTCTTATGCAATTCTAGAATAATTCTATGTAAAACTACTGAACAGCTTTAAACTGAATTCTGAAATTCCAGGCATTTGAAGATATTCACCTTGAGAAAAGGAAAACAGTTAGAAGGCTCCTTGAGTATGCTGATAAAGTATTTACTTTCATCTTTATTATGGAGATGCTTCTGAAATGGGTAGCTTATGGTTTGCACAGTTATTTCACAAATACGTGGTGTTGGCTTGACTTTGTCATTGTGTGTGTAAGTATTATATTGAACTTGCATTTAGAATTTTGATTTCTTTTTTCTGTGTAAAGAACTACATGGAAAACTGGATTAGGGTTAAACATGATTGTAAATGACAGTTTCAAGATGCTGACAAGAATTGCAATCAGAAGTGGCTGTAGAACAAATTTAAATGGAAATTGTAGGCAATAATAAGTTGCTTAAAATTGTTTGTTGAGTGTTGCTATTGTTGAGGAGTATCTTGGTTACATAACTCTTCTTCATTGTAGAGTGAAAGTGCAATTAGCAATTGGAAATGAAATTAAGATAAGATGATAGGAAAATGCGAAAGCACTGGTAGCTTCATAGTACAGAAACAGGAAAAAAATAAGTGGAGTTGCTTACTTAAAAGAGAGTAAATTTAGAGAATAAAGGGAAAAGTATTCTTGGAAAAATCATTTGCCACAGAGTTGAAGAGGTAAGAAAGTGTGTTTTGTGAAGAAGTCCTAGCAGTTCTTTCCAGGAATATAGAAGTAGCTCTTTCATAGGCTCTTTGAATATTGAAAGCTATGAACACTCAGAAATTTCAATAGAAAACTGTATAAAAGAATGTAATCCATGATCACTGACCAAAACAGTGGAAGAGTGTGAAAATATCCAGTGGCTAGACAAGAAGATAAATTCAGATAGGAAGGAAGAGATGAATTATGAAAAAATAAACCCTGACTATTGAAACAATTTTTCTAATGCTTTCAGCTCAGTTTCTATCTTATGAGGGTTTAAAATCAAGACTGTATATCTTCTGAAAAAAATTATGTATTTCTATAAAGGTATGGTCATGACATTTAATTACTCGATATGCTACTGAGAATAGTTGTAAAGAGCATCAGAGTCATTTATTTGAGTAATACTTTCAAGCGTTGTGTAGTGTAGAATTGCCATAGTTCCGTTTTTGTTGTTACACTCATCTTCTAAGGTACTATAAAAACTGATTTTGAGGAAAGAAAAGAAAAAAAAAAAAAAAAAAGAAATACATATACATTAATTGAAATGAAAGAATGCCATTATTTTGTTTGAAAAATATCTGAAAAAATAAAATTATATCACCTTCTATATTACTGTGAGTGAATATTGTTAGCATTTGATGTACTGATCAGAAGTACAGTCACCACTGATCTGTGATTGTCTACAAACATAAATGTAGTAAGCTTTTGAATGCCAGTTAATAATCTCAGTTTCAATTCAATAAACACAGCTTTCATGTGTTTCCTGGGGACTAAAAAAAGATTTACAAGAAAATTCACTGTGTTCCTCTGAGAGTGCCCTGAAGTCTCTCAGGACGCTCCGAGCGCTGAGGCCTCTACGAGCTTTGTCAAGGTTTGAAGGGATAAAGGTGAGGATATTGTGGGAGGGAGGGGGAATGTAGATTTTGGAGTAGATGCATTTGAAGTTTTTATAAAATTACAACATCTCTATTTGGGGACTTGAAATAACGTTAAGATGGTTAAGATGGCTGCCAAGACCAACACCAGGGCAGGTAAGACTGCACTAGGCAAAGGATTTAAAGCAAAAAAAGCTGACAGAAGTTATTTTTCAGGCTTTTTTGAAGCCTGCAGAAATGCTTTGCTTGTGCTCGTGGTCATTTTACACACTGCTTCCCCCAGTATCCTCCTGGAGAAGCTGCAGCCCGTGGCTTGGACAGGTATGATCTTTGCTGGGTAAGGAACTGGCTGGAGAGCCAGGCCCAGAGAATGTTGGTGAATGGAGATACATCCAGCTGACAACCGGTCACGAGTAGTGTTCCCCAGGGCTTGGTACAGGGGCCTGTCCTCTTCAATATCTTTATTGATGACCTGGATGAGGGTATTGAGTGCACCCTCGATTATTTTGCAGATGACACCAGATTCGTTGCAAGTGTTGATCTGGGTATAGCGAGGCCTTACAAAGGGATCTGGACAGGCTGGATCACTGGGCTAAAGCCAATGGGATGAGGTTCAACATGGCTTCAAGCTGCACCAGGGGAGATTGAGGCTGGACCTTAGGAAATTCTTCTCCATAAGAATGGTCAGGTGCTAGAGTGGGCTGCCCAGGAAGGTGGTGGAGTCACCAACCTTGGAAGTGTTCAGAGAGCGTTTAGGCATTGTGTTGATGAATATGGTTTAGCCAATGTGATGTAATATAATTTATCTGACCTGTATTAGATTACAGAATGTGATGAGATGTTTCAGTCAGGCTCGAGGATGGATATGGAGCATATTCTCCTTAAAAATATGAATGATAAGAAATCAGATAGAAACAACCAGTGTGAATTTCTGAAGGACATACCTGTCCTATAGCAAGATGGCTGAGGGAAGGAAAAGCTATCCGTGGTCGCATGTAGAGTTTAAATATGTTTTGGGTAGGTGAACTGTAATGAAAATTGGCTGAACTGCTAAGTTAAATGTGCAGAATTAAGTTCAATTGCTAGATCATTATTGATGGCTCAGTCTTGGGGTCCGTACTGTATAAAGCTTCATTAACAACCTGAATAATGTAACTGGAGTGGCTAACAATATAGCTTCTTCTGTCTGGGGAAGCAAAGATTTAAAAGGAGGGTCAGTTGAGATCTAATTAGATAACAGGTCTTATTTTTGCCTTTAATTACCTAAATTACAGGAATTTGAACTAAAGTTTTATTGTAGGACTGCATTGGGAAGGTGAGAAAGAATGAGTTGGCAGTGAGTGACATTCCTATTAGATAAAATTATCATCACGTGTATGCAATTGTTTGCTCAGAGTGGTTGTTGACTCTCCATCCTTGGAAGAAAAATCAGATAGTGACTGGTTAAGACCCTGAACAACCTGATCTAGGTTGGAACAACTGCTATGTGTATCTCGCATATTACATGTTTGTAGTGAATATTATCCAAGGCCAAGATAAAGTTATTGGAATTTTCTCATAATTCTAGCAGTGGTCTGTTTCCAGAGGACTCCTCATTATGCACCACCACAGAATGATGATCACCCATTGTCGTATGCCTGCTTTTTTAGAGTCCAGAGCCACTATAGACTCCTTTTTAAAAAAAAAAAAAAAATTTCTTTTACTCAAGGATAATTCTGGTTGCCATCTGTTCTGCTTCCCCTGAATGACAAGATAGTTAGCACAGGATGTTAAGACAAGCTTGGTGTCGTCTGAGGGTTGGCTTTAAATATGTCATCTGCTAGTTGTTATGTGAGTGAGAAGCTGCTATAGATACCGAATTATAAAACAAGTGTGTTCGGGGGAGGGGAAAGATGTTCTATTGAATGTGAAAAGTTTATTCTGTCTCTTCATTCATTTTATTTAAGGTTGTTGTGAATGCACTTTTGGGAGCTATCCCCTCGATCTTGAACGTTTTACTCGTCTGTGTTGTCTTCTGGCTCCTGTTTAACATTGTAGGAGTAAAACTACTTGGACGAAAATTTTGGAAATGCGTGCTTGTGACAGGAAATGACAGTCACATTAATAACAGAACTGACTGTATGGTGTTTGGTGGAAATTGGACAAATAGTGATGTAAACTTTGATCATGTTGGGATGGGATATTTGGCTCTTCTCCAAGTGGTAAGTTCTTTAAAAGTATGCTCAGCTTCAATTTCTTCAAGAAAAGAGCTGTCCCACCACAGGACACCATTTTTCTCCCTGAAGGCGGGGACATTTTCTAGCTTAAATAACAATTTTCATGTCTATATGCTGCTTGGTTCTCCATGTTCTATCTTAGATGTTCTTTGCCTCCTAGTGTTCCTCCATAGCTTTATAGACTCCTGCAGAAGTGCTTAAACTGTTTGTCTTAGAATTTATTTTCTCCCTTTTAGAATATACTTGCTAATTAAACAGAAGCTTGTTTTACAAGAAATGTAAAATTTCCCAAGATCTTGATTAAAAAAAATTACCAATAGAAGAGATTTAGCAGGCATCACACCCACCTTTTTCAGTATATAACATTATTTTGTTTCTGTTTACAAATCAAGTAAATTAATAGAACATTTTCTTGTAGCACACTGCCCACTATTCCTGAACTATAAACACACTTATATCAGCTCTACCTCATCTTCTTGTTTTTTATTTTTTATTTATTTTAATGAGAATGAACTCAGTGATACAATTATTTTCAGGCGACTTTTAAAGGTTGGATGAACATTATGTATTCAGCAGTGGATTCACGTGCGGTAGGTCACTTCTTTTCCATTTTTCTTGTTTATTTTAGACATACCATTTTTTTTTTTTTTTTTTTTTTGCTTTGTTTACATCATCAAGTGGGAAAGAAATTCAGAGCAATGCTTTACACTGTGCATTGAAACGTAAAACCTTGGAATACCAAATACCTGGAAATTAGTTGGAAAAAAATGGGTTGAAATAGAGTGATGCTGCACAAAAGTCTTACTAGATCAAGAATGGAAGGGCAAGATATTGCAGTTTTTATACAAGTCTTTTTTAGGAACAGAATTGAGAATCTTAGAGAGATTATGTCTCCAAAGCAAATTTTCTTTTTTTTATTTTTTTTCCAAGTATGTACAATAGTATTAAAACTACATGCATGTTTAGCAGGTATTTCTGGAGGCTTGATCACTCTGTTAGACACTCTGTTAGATGTTCTTGCTATTTCTTCCTTATTTCTGTGTGCTGTTCTCACTCTCACTAGTACAGTGTTTCAATTTTTACATACTTTAATTTCATTTGCCATTTTCTTATTCATTCAAGCACTGATCATGAAGTAGTGCTAAGTAAAAATAAGGTAATTGCTTGAACAGTTGATCATAGTGAGCTGGCAGTTTACATTGGACCTTGACTGGGTTAGTGCTCAAGAGGGTGACAAGTCCACCAAAACATTTTAGCCTGAGTTGTTTTTCTGATTCAGGCATTCACAATATCCCTTCTGTCTGGAAATTATTATCAGTTACTTAAGAGAAGTAGGTTTGGCATCCTCATTTTCAAAGAGCAACAAGACAGAACTAGACTGCTCCATGTGCAAATGTTTAAATATGGCAAATTAGTCTATTCCTTCTTAGAATAAATGGTTATTATAAGTTGGAAATGACTAAGCAGTTATTATCTAATATTTATTATTTTTTTTTTTCCTTTTTTGATTGTAACAGGAAGATGAGCAGCCAAAATTTGAGGCATTCTTCAGTATGTATTCTTATTTTGTGATTTTCATTATTTTTGGATCTTTCTTCATGCTGAATCTTTTCATTGGAGTGGTTATCAGCAACTTTAACCAGCAAAGGAAAAAGATAAGTACTGTATGAACTAATCTATGGTCTCTTGTAATTCCAGTGTGATTGAGTCTATACCAGCTTGTCATGTTGATGTATAAAATGTTCAGGTAACTGTTTATAGATATTTAAGGCTTGGAGAATAAAAGACTTGGTGGCCTTTTATGAATGAATTACAGCATCAGGGGATAAAGGAAGAACAACTGACGTTATCTACCTGGGCTTGTGTCAAATGCTTTGCACTGTCCCACATGACATCCTGGTCACCAAATTGTAGAAAAATGATCTTGATGGATGCACTACTCAGTGGATAAGGAACTGGGTGGATGGTTGCACTCAGAGAGTTGTGGTCAGTGTCTCAGTGTCCAAGTGGAGACTGGTGACAAGTGGTGTTCCTCAGGGGCTGGTGTCAGGCTCAGTGTTATTTAACATCTTTGTAGGTGACATGGACAGTGGGATCAAGTGCACCCTCAGCACGTTTGCAGATGACATCAAGATGAGCGGTGCAATTGACACACTTGGGAGAAGGGGTGCCATCCAGAGGGACCTGGACAGGCTTGAGAGGTGGGCCCATGCCATCAATGAGGCCAAGTGTAAGGTCCTGCACCTGGGCCAGGGCAATCCCAACCACAGATACAGGCTAGGGTGGCTTGAGAGCAGCCCTGAGAAGAAGGATTTGGGTGTCTCTGTTCATGTGGGATTTGATACGAGCTGGAGATTTGTGCTTGTAGCCCAGAAGGCCAACAGTATCCTGGGTTGCATCAAGAGAAGTGTGACCAGCAGGTCAAGAGAGGTGATTCTGCCCCTCATGAGACCCCACCTGGAGTGCTGTGTCCAGTAGTGGGGCCCCCAAACCAAGAAGGGCATTGAGCTGTTGGAGCAAGTTCAGAGAAGGGCCTCGAAGATGATCAGGGGACTGGAGAACCTCCCCTATGGGGACAGGCTGAGAGAGCTAGGGCTCTTCAGATTGGAGAAGAGGAGGCTCTGAGGAGACTTAAAGTACCTGAAGGGGGCCTACAGGAAAGGTGGGAGTGTGTTGCTTATAAAGGCGTTTAGCAACAGGATGAGGGGAAATGGTTTTCAACTGGAAGAGAGCAGGTTCAGACTAGATAGCAAGAAGAAATTCTTTACTCTGAGGGTGGTGAGATACTGGAGCTGGTTGCCTAGGGAGGTGGTAGATGTCCCCTCCTTGGAAGCATTCAAGGCCAGGCTGGATGGGGTGCGAGCAACCTGGTCTAGTGGAAGGTATCCCTGCCTGTACAGAGGGTTGGAACTGGGTGATCTTAAAGGTCCCTTCCAACCCAAACTTTTCTATGATTCTAATTCAGAGATTCTCTGTGGAGAACAGAACAACCCTTTTTGCTGAGAGGAAACACCTAACAAACATGTTAAGTATAATCAAACCCCATAAATGTTGATGGGAGAAGTAGCAACTGTTTTCCTGGTGAAGAAACATGAAAGGGCCTTGTTAATCAGAACTTTCCCTAAAACTAGCTTCCTTTTTTTTTTTTTTTTATATTAAAAAAGAAGTCTATAGTAAATTACTGTACAAATTAATAAATTAAGTTTAATAAATATATATTCTGTGATTAGATCCAAACCATCCCCCCAGGAAAAAGACAGATAACTATCTAAAGGCTTCTTAAAGCCCATGAGGACTTCTTCCTCTCCTCATTGCTGGATTAGCCAAAAATGTTATTAAGACAGAAACTGAAGGAAAACCTGTGAAATGAAAAACACAGCAAAAGAAAAGCAACAGTTAGCCTTCCCTGGTAAGCTTCAGCATCTGGAGCCTTATTTATTATCAAGCTTATTTGTTGATCAAGTTCTCTCCCTGATTCATTTAGGAACTTAATATATCCATAATATTAAGGGCAATTGAGTCAATGAATCCACTTGGGAGTCTTATAAACAAGTAAGCATTTTTCTTGTCAGACTGACAGGAAGTTTGCAATTTCAAGGTACACATTTGGAAGACAGTCTCAACCTATGGAAATAATGAAATGCAGAATTTTTCATCATTTCCATAGTCTGACTTTTACACCAAATACCAAAGCACTACTGCCTTAGGTAGGAGAAGATAAAATTTCACATAAGAAATTTTATCTTCTCTGCGCTTAGACAGAGAAAAGGTATGTATGAGTTCAGGAGCAAGTTTCCAACTTCATGGTCCTAATTTCCTTTAACAACCAAGTACCAATTAGCATGATCCTAACTGACAGCAATAATGTTGGTTAATCAACTGATGAGCCCAAACACTTAATAGAATTTGACATGGATATAATACTTCTTTTTTTCTGAGTACATGTTACAAGTGTGTATTTTTTTTCTTTTCTCCTTTTTGTGATTTTCATTGCGATAGACTGTAATGAATTTAAATCAAATGTTCAGAGGTCTTGCTAAAGTGATTAGAAGTTTAGATGCCCGAGGAGGTGTTGTTATATGTTTGTTTTACAAAGTGCTAATCATAAAGTAATTCTGTGATGGCTTCTCCTGGGTAATTGCAAGTAATACTGATGGCATAGATGATAAAAAGATGAGTACTAAAATTTGTTATGAAGAGAATCCCACAGAATTCAGTCCCAAAGTGCTTTATCTTTCATTTACTTGCTAACTTGGCCATACACTTCAGCTCTGTCCTTTCTCAAAAATATAAACGAAAGGCATTTTATTGACGAGTCTTTTGTTATGGTTAAAAGATGAAATAGATTTATCAAAACTTTGGAAAGGCTCTCGTAGTTAAGAAATCTAACTCAGGAATTCTGACTGGAGTACGTTTTCACAATCAAGCTCTGATCATTTTTTTCTGTACCCCTCTTCAAGGAAAAGGAGAAATGCTGAAGGAATACTGGTTTTGGTGTGTTCTTTTTTGTTGCTGTTGTTTTTCTTATTTTTAACATAAACTTGCTGGTGTTTATTTAGTTGAGTGCTTAAGCTTCAACTGAATAACAGTATTATTTCCCTCTACTTAGGTGGAAAAGATTTATTTTTGACTGAGGAACAGAAAAAGTACTATAATGCCTTAAAAAAACTTGGATCCAAGAAACCTCAGAAACCCATCCCAAGACCGTTGGTGAGAACATTTAAAATGGAATATGGTAGAAAATGTAAAGATGGTGATCAGTTTACATCAAGCACAGGGCATCTGGAAATAAACTAAGTTAGAGCTCATTGTCAGCATACAACTTTGCTTATACTGAAATGTCTGCTTCAATAAGTATTTCTATGCACAGAGCAGTCATCATGTACTCTGAATGTTTTCCTTTTGTGCAGTTTTTTTCTAAGGAAATGTAGTTGTATAATACCTGAAAATACTTGGCCGTGTACTGAGTGTTATCTTAAATTGTCTAAACCAATCACCTAAAACACTTCTTGCACGTTATTGCTAAATTTATATCCTCTTAAATTCCCTTTTGGACAAAAAGTACTCTTTAATATTGGAATGTTGCCTAAGTCTTAAAAGTAACTTTAATCATTTTTTTTTCTCTCTCCATAGAATGCATTTCAAGGATTTTTCTTTGATATAGTGTCGCACAAGGCATTTGACATTAGTGTTGTGACTCTCATCTGTCTAAATATGGTTGTGATGATGGCAGAATGTGACGATGTAGAAGTCAGGAATGTTCTTAAAAAGATCAACTACTTCTTCGTGGCAGTATTTACAGGGGAATGCATCATAAAAATAATAGCCTTGAGACATTACTTCTTCACCACTGGCTGGAACATATTTGATTTAGTTGTTGTGGTCCTTTCACTAGTTAGTAAGTATCAATTGCTAATAGATGAGCCAAATTTCAGAATGAAGTAACAACTTACTTATATCTGATAAATTCTACATTCGTTTTACGAACTGTATCCAAAGTGATTTCTTACAAAATGTTATGTACGTTCTCCACTGTATTTTTGGGGAGTGTTAGAAGACAAATGGATTGTTTTCTTTCTTTCCTTCTTTCTTTCTTCTTTCCTTCTTTTCTTCTTTCTTTCTTTGGGAAGGATGAGTTTTATTTAGTAATTACCACAATAGCGTTTTAATGAAGCAGTATCTTTTCTAAGCTATTGTTCTATTTTCTATTTCTATTTTTGATTTGTAAGTAATCCATTTTTACAGTAAATTTGGATTAAAGATTCATTTGTATGGGAAATAGGAAACTTGTATCTCATTTCCAGGACTTTCCTTTAAGTAGCCAAGTCATGAGAGCTGGTGAGGAAAGCCCATGAAAATTGAGTAGCTTTGTCTGTGTGACAATCTGTGGCTGTGGAAACTCCCAATATAACCTTAGAGCAAAGGAAGCAATAGGAAAGAAAAGCTGGTCTGAGTCCACTTTTTCATCCCTAGTCACAGAACCCCTCTCCAATTCCATGAAATCCAAAATAACCAAATGAGCATAAATATAGAGCGTCATTGATACATCCTGAAAATATTTTCTTTTCTTTTTCGTTTCAAAGGTGTTGCACTCGCTGATGTCTTTTCAGCGTCCTTCTCTCCAACGCTTCTGAGAATAATTCGTTTGGCACGAATTGGCCGCGTCCTGAGATTAGTTAAAAGAGCTAAAGGAATTCGAACTCTCCTTTTTGCCTTATTGATGTCTCTTCCTTCTCTGTTCAACATTGGCCTTCTGCTATTTCTGGTCATGTTCATTTATGCTATTGTGGGCATGACAAATTTTGCCTGCCTTGGCTGGGAAGGTGGGATCAATAACCTTTTCAACTTTCAAACTTTTGATAGTAGCATACTCTGTCTTTTCCAAATTACAACATCAGCTGGCTGGGATGGCCTCTTGAGTCCAGTGTTAAAAGAACCTGGAAAGTGTGCTCCCAACTTACATTTAGACAAGAACAACAATAATTGTGGAAATAAAGTGGTTGGTATTACATTTTTTGTAAGCTACGTCATTATATCCTTTCTTATTGTTGTGAATATGTACATAGCTGTCATTTTAGAGAACTTCAGTGTTGCCACTGAAGAAAGCGCAGATCCTCTTTCTGAGGATGACTTTGAACTGTTTTACGAAACCTGGGGAAAATTTGATCCTCAGGCAACCCAGTTCATCGATTATTCTGCACTTTCAGACTTTGCAGATGCTCTGGCAGAGCCCTTACGCATTCCAAAGCCAAATACAATTCAGCTCATATCCATGGACATCCCCATAGTGAGTGGAGATAAGATCCACTGCTTGGATATCTTGCTTGCCTTCACTAAAAGGGTTTTAGGAGAAGCTGGTAATTTGGAGGGTCTTGAATTACACATGGAAGAAAAATTTATGGCTGCCTACCCATCTGAAGTTTCTTACAAGCCAATTACTAGCACACTTAAAAGAAAGCAAGAGGAGGTGTCAGCACTCATTATTCAAAGGGCTTTCAGGAGGCATTTGTTGCAGCGTTCTCTGAAACATAAGCCTTTCTTACTCTGTCGTAGACGTTTCAACAGTGCTGTCTACACAGAAGAGGTACATGAGAAAGATGGTCTCATTGCATCAAAGCTTAGCGAAAATTATGGGAGGAAGCTAGATAAATCACAAACTACATCTTCCATATCTCTCCCTTTGTTTTATGATGGTATTGCTTCAACAGATGATAATAATATGGGCACAGAAGTTTGGTCCAGGCAGCAGCATTTGTGATAAAACTGATGATAGCTGTTTTCTGACAGCTTTTTGCTCCCAGAGCGTGATATTCTAAATGTACAGCACTTAAAATATCCATTAAATATTGTAATTATTCATTTAGCAAATGCTCCTCAAAACAAATAAGATTGGCACAACTATGTCATAAAAATTAGGTGAAACTCAAACTATGGATTTTTTTTTTTTTAATCAGCTGCTGACGTTCCTGAGTTGATTTTTACTTTTTATTATTATTATTATTTCTTTGTATTTCTGGTTTTATGGAAGTAATCTGTGTAAGATCAGCTGTAATATGATCAATAGGCACACAAGGCTGTAGAACAATGTATGTCTCCTAAGAGATAATGCCTGGTTTGAAAACTTGCTTGTCGTAGCAAAATGAAATAATTACTGCATTACCTGTGAAGGAGCTCATTCAAGATGCTTAAATATAATCATCCACTAATTTCTAGGTTGGCTGAGACCATCTTCCTCCTGGGTCCTTTGGGAGTTTGAGATATCTTTACATGTGCATCTAAATGGATTTAGCAAATGATCCTCCAATGGCTCTGCTTGGAAGTTGTATAAAAAAATTCTTCTTTGTATCATTCAGTGCAGGAAAACTGATGACAGTGTATGAAAAAATCAGGAGTGTTGTGCAAAAGGTATTGTTGCATGTAAAGCCTAAAAATTACTGTACATAAAATTTCATCATGATGTTTCACCCAAAAGTCATGGTATTATCTAGTAACCTGAATAAAATGTCATGGTAGATCTTGAAAGACAGCACTTGTTAAAATTTGTGTAAATACTGATGTCACTGTCTCTGAACTAACATTACTATCATTGTACTAACATTACTTTTACTTTATTTATTTATTTTGCAGTTCAGTTCCATCAGGACTGCTGATAAGCATTTCTTTATTAATTAGCCATAGTTTATGTAGCTGTGTCTGTTTTAGAGGAATCATATCTTTCAGTTTCAGTTTATTACAAGACACAGTCTGTTGTTAGAGGGTACAACCACAGCAAGGGGAGTTCAGGCTCAGGGATCTTTAAGGTGCCTTCCAACCTCAGCCATTCGATGATTCTGTGGAATAGGACCATCCAATAGGACAAGAAAACTCTCCATCTTTTACCCATTGCAGGGAATCTGGAAAGATTGACATTTTTAGCCCAACAATCAGGTAATAACTCAATTTTTGCAGTTATTTCCTGTACTAAATACTATTAAAACATGAAAAATATGGTCAAATCTAAGTGTAGGATTAGTGGAGGCATGCCAATGCTGAGACCTAATGAGTTTAGGATTGATCAGCATTACTTCCAGAGCAGCTTACATTTGGGGAAACCTTTGGGGTTAACTCAAAAAATTTGTGTACAGAAATACAGTGGCTGTACTTGGGGCCATTCCTGTCCGCCACAGATTGCTTTGGTGCAGGCAGCAAATAGTGAGTGATGCTTTGGAGGCAAAACTGTTTCTTCTGTGAACTGCCAGTTGTTGTCAGCTTGTGTTTGGCAACGAGGAACCGTTAGATGGCAGCGTTTACTGCGCTTTAGAAGATGGCCAGTCAAGCAAAGCAGATGGCAAACTTCCACCTGAAGGAACTGTTAAATTAATTGTAAGTAACTTGGAAAGTAGTGTCACAGTTCTCTGTTTTTCTGCACTGCGCTCTCAAGCAAGCCACCGTTCTCAGTAGGGGCTCTTTTTGCTGCCTGTGAACTGGGTTGTACATGTGACAGCTTGACAGATCACACAGAATCACAGAATTATAGGGGTTGGAAGGGACCTCTGGAGATCATGGAGTCCAACCCCCTGCCACAGCAGCTCCCAGCCCAGGTTGCACAGATAGGTGTCCAGGTGGGTCCTGAACATCTCCAGAGAAGGAGATCCACCACCTCTGTGTGCAGCTCCAGTGCTCCGTCGCTGCACTGTGAAGAAGTTCCCATGCACAATTGTGTGGAACTTCCTATGCTTCAGCTTGATTGAATTAAATCTTCATTATTGTGAGTATCTGCCTCCTGCAAGCAGCTGTCCTCCTGCAGCACTGCATCGTCCAGGTGGTGGTTATATATGTGTCTCACCACAGTAAGAAGCATTTGTTAGGACAGGGGTAAGAGTGCTGTGCTCTTAAATATTGGAAAAGACCTCATTTTCCTTGCTGGGACTATTCTGCTGTGGACAAAATCACAGCTGTCATATACACATGCTTGGGGATTATTTCACCTCAGAAGCATAAGAAAAACCTCCAAATACCTCAATTCATGGCAATACAAATTTTAAATTCAAATCCATTTTAAATCCACCGGTTAATTCACAAACTCATATTTTCTTTTTAGTTGCATTCTAAAGAAATAAATAATTGCCTACTTTGCCACCCATCTATACCAAGAATGTTACAGAATCATAATACGAAATTAACAATGGAATATCAATAATCCCATTAGCTAGTTCACTTAGTGCAATGTCTCATCCCAGATGCACACTAAGCAAACATCCCATATTATGATGGCTGATGAAGTAACAACATAATGACCATTCCTGTTTGGGATCCTGAAGTATTGTAGTTTCTAGCAACAGGATATTCTGAAATGAGAGCTTAGAAGCATCTGTTACAACTTCCCTGTTCAAAACAAGAATGGTGTAACAGCAGGGTTTAGCTCCAGAGATGGAAACTGTATCATGAAAAAAAAAAAAACAATTAGGAGCAAAGTCTCCACCAGTAACACTGAAGTATATATTCCTACAAGACACGTAGCCATTCCTAGCAAATCATTTGATTCGTACTAGATTTGGAAGGCAAAATGGCCAATATATGTTACTTTGAATAGAAGGAATCTTTCTTCCTGATTCTCAATCCAACAGTGCAATATCCTGAGCTTTGCTTTAAAGAGGTGTGTATTCCTGTTGTTTAACTCAGGTTTTACAAATTCAGACCCGCCATTCCAGTGCTCTGCTGCCAAGAAGTAGTCACAGATGATTAGAAATCAAACTCCATGTCACAAACTCCATGTCATTATCCATATTAATGCAGTAATTTGGGGGGGTTCCTTAACATGAGAGACATTAGAGCAAGTCCAGTGGAGGACTAACAAGATGCTGAAGCACTTGACTATAAAGAAAGGCTGAAAGACTGTGTTGTTTATTCTTAAGAAGAAGAAGTGGAAGGATGGCTTAGTTTGGCCTTCAGTTTCCCAAGGAGTGATTATAGGGAAGGGAGAGTCTCTCTGGACTGTGCATTGATACATCCAAGAGGCACTTTAACAAGAGAAGTTCTGATTAGATACTAGAAGAAAAATCCACAGCGTGAATGGGAAAACAGTGGAACAGATCACCCAGACAGGTGGGATTTATGTCCTTGAAGAAGTTCAGAATGTGTCCAGACAGGACACTGAGCAACTTGATTTAATATAAGGTTGGATCTGTTTTTGCATCTGAATCTTCTTTGGATTGGATTAAATGAAATTTTAATTGCTCTATGATTCCGTGACAGTAGCCATATCTTTTTCGAATGTAAACATTGTGGGCACATGAGACTTACCCTCCTTATTCAACAGCCATTTGTCTGAGGGGTCTGAGTAAAACCAGTCAGCAAGATTTTGGATATGCAGCTTCAGGTTCTCTGAACAACAGAAGAAGTTTGACCAATTAGAGAGAAAATTAAGAGATTTCTTATCTATCCACCTGTGAGAACACAGTGATAAAAGTCCTCTGTAACTCCTACAACATCATGTCAGATTTCTTTCTGAGAGTTTCCTCAGTAACCCCATCCATTGTAAATATTTGGCTAAAGACTAATGTCAGAGCAGAGTGTGGTGGCACAAGTTTAGGCTCTTTGCTCTGCCAATTCCAGAGAAAATATGTGAAGGCATCAACTTGGTAAGTGGTTTTATTGATCTGCAGGGAGGTTTGAAAGAGCAATAGAGATGTTTTGGCAACCCCTCAGGAAATATAGCTGTTTGGGCAAATCTGTTACACTCATCTGCTTTCATGACTCCGTGGAGCTAAGGTAAGACAAGCCAAGCTGATTTTGATGATAGTTATTACTTTAATGCAAAACTGCAAGTGTTCTGGGAAGATTGAGGGCAGTGCAGTTTCTTTTTCTCTCCAGGATCCCAGGGAATGGGCTTATACAGAAGCAAAGGTTGATGTATTCCTAGGTTAGATTTACCAGAAAAGCTATCCCTGCCCAAACATTGCATAGAATTTGTTCCCCATAGACATATTAAAGTACTCAAAAGAAAGGTAAAATTTACACCAATTTTCAATGTTTGCTCCTTTCTTCATTTGCTGTGTCTCTTGCTATTGCTACTAGAGGTGCTTGTAGCTGTTGCAGCCAGGAATATGTATTCTTGTATGAGAACAAATTCCTCGATGTCTGTACACAAAAATTCCCACAAACACTTCCAGCTGCTGCTTCACCTTCCACTTCTGGACAACATTTAAAGAAAAATTCTCCCTCTTTTTGAAGAAACAACAGTAGATTTTAGTCCAGATAGTACCAGTGGGACCCCACTACGGCACCTTTAAAGAATGATATTTAGTTCCTCCCCTTACATATGGCCCATCAGGCTCTCTGACATCCTGTTTAATATAAAACTTGTATTCTCAGCTTCCTACTGTATATTATTTTGTCCACCATCTGTGCAAATGGCAGAAAATACTGTGGTTGAGAGAACATCACATGTAATGGGTGACCACTGAGGTACTCTCACTGTCCCCTGAGTAGGGCCTTTATCCCTTAACAAACTGCTGCACATCATCTTAAGTATAATAGATGGTTTTTGTTTGTTTGTTTGTTTGTTCGTAAATGAAAATTTATCTCTGTTATTTCCTTGTGCCGTATTGTTTCATCATGTTCATGGTGATACCCATGAATATGCCCTGCTGCCAAAGAACCTTATTGCTCATTTCATTTTTCTACATTTACTCCATATTCAGTCCAGGGGAAAGGCATTTACTTCCTATGAGACTGACCAGGAAAACTGTACCGTGGAAGAAGGCTCAAAGGAGATGGGGAAGTGCAATATGCCCTCAAAGAGTAGGGAATAATGAATCACTGATCACAGTAGTTGCAATGAAAGCTGACTATATCTCAACACAAAGGAGACCAGAGGGTTGCCTTTGTTTTAGTTGAACTTCTGTGTCAGCTGAGTGAATCAGCTGATGGTGTAAATATTTCTCCATGAGTTCTTTAACTGAAGATGAATATAATTGGAGTTATCCAGATCGTCGTGGGTGATGAGTATACCTGGCTCAGTTCAACACAGCGTGTAAAAAGGCAGCTAACAGAAGAATCTGAAGAAATGTGCTCACACTGATTTCAACCCACGTAGTACTGTGTCCAGATGTGTAGTCCTCAGTACAGGAGAGAATTAGACCTGTTGGAGTGCATTGAGAGGAGAGACACAACAATGATCCAAGGGGGCAGACTTTTTAGCAGGATCTGTTGTGATAGGATAAGGGGAAATTGTTTCAATCTAAAAGAAAGGAGATTTAGACTATATATAAGAAAGTTGTTTACAGTAAGGAAGTTGAGACACTGACACAGGTTGCCCAGAGATTTGATGGGTGCCCTGTGCCTAGAGACACTTGGGGTCAGGCTGGATGTGGCTCTGAGCACCTGATGGAGCTGTAAGTGTCCTGTTCATGGCAAGGGAGTTGGACTAGTTGGCCTTTAAGGGTCCCTTCCAACTCAAACATTTCTATGATTTTATGATTCTACGATTTTATATTCCTTCCTGTTGAATGGGGATGTCCAATGGCATAATAGAAGCCATATACATAGTGGTAATGGTTATCACATTGGTATTATAATTGAACTGTATATTGCAATTGATATGTTTCACTAAGCTTAATTTCCCTTTGTATTGTGACTTTGGTATATTTCTTATCACTGTTAAATCAAAAAACCCCAAGTAACCTCAATTATCTTCAAATAATGACATTTAATATTAAACACCACACTCTCCACATACGGTATGTCTAAAAGAATCTGATCATACAGTGTTGGACTATACAGTTATCCAAAGACAAGAATATAAAGAAGCAAACATTTTGAGCAAGGCTTTTTTTTCTAATTGCTAAAGATGGAGCAAGTGTATAAGAGAAAAAGCACAATTTTAGAATGTATTTGGTCACATTAAGGGCTACAGAGTCAGTGACAACAGCCGTCTTCATTTAAGACGGTAAATTTTATATGTATATCTATGTATACAGAAGCAGGTATTTTAATTACCAAACAATTAAATCAACTTCATAATGTTTTATAGCACGTCATGAATAATATATAAGAAATAAAGTGGATCAAACTCCATATTTCCTGTTCTGGTGATGATGATGGATTTGAGTACTACATGCAACTGTAGTAAAGGATAAAACAATGTGCAGTGGTGATCAATGAGGGGAGGCTTTGTGATGGTCCACAGGAGTGAAGGGGCAGTGCTGAGTTTTGCTTTTCTTGTGGGTACCCTCCAACTCAGGATATTCTATGGTTCTATGATACTAAGCCATTTTCTCACGAGGCACTTCAACTTTCTGAAGTTGATTCAGTGAACCTGCTCATCTACATAGCCAAATGGTGCTCCATCCTTCCTCTAAGATTTATTTTCTTATTCTGTCTTTCTGCTGCATTGAAGAACAAAGATATTTACTGGCTTTAGAATGCTGCTGGCCTTTAGCCCGTGCCAGTACTACTAAATGCAAATTCAATTCCCAAGTCCTCTGCAACAGCAAAGAGAAAAGTTTTTTGCTGGCTTCAAACTCATAGAACAGAAGATTCCCAGAAATCTTAGATCTGCCCTTCCCAAACACTCAGCACTTGTATGATGAGGTATCTGTACCACAGTTAATAAACAAAGACTGTCCTGCCGTTCTTGCTACTCCAAGCACACCACTAATGTGTTCCCGTCAAGCCCGGAAGTCTGAAGATTTGGGGTGGAATCAAACCAAGTTACAAGCACTGTCCTTCTAGCTTCTGCTTCATTTTTAAGCCAAGGAGTCTATGTAGGGCAAGCCTACATAAAGGAAAGCTTTCCATGTAACAAAGTAATGGCTCCTAAAGCATTTTTTCTTTGTTTGTTTGTTTCTTTTCTTTTCTTTTTTGTAGGGGTGTAAAATATCTGACATTTGATGCCTTAAAAAATAATCCCTACCCAATGCACCAGTTCTGTTCTTGACAGCTCTGCAGACCTAAAAACCCACAAAAAAGCAATACGATTTCAGTAAGCAAATGAGATGCTGTATGATGCTGGTAGAGAAATACAAACTCTTACTTCCTTTTCACTTTCTCCATTTTTTTTTCAGGAAACTGAACAACAAAGATGTTGTTATTTAAATGTGAGAATTGGATCATGGTTTAAGAATCCTGTCCTGTACGTTTTCTGTCTGGTATCTAGATAATATTTATATTATTGTATGTAAACAAAAACAACAAGCCTTGTAAAATAATGTAAACATGTGATTACAATTACAGGACATTTATTTTACCTTAGGAAAAAAATAATCTATGCACTTAAACATGCAAAGGCATTTGTGCGTTTTTAATGTTACAACAAGTGCTGGTGGACAGGTTGTCTGAATTTTCCCTTCTGGAGGATAATGAAGCTCACATATCAACGAAAGTATGAGGGTGAGATGCAGGTGAGACATGAATGTTGTTTCAGATTATTACTACCTCTGGCCTTTATGTGATTCTGACAGAAAACCAGCTGCGGCTGACAGAGTGCGGATGCTTAGAACAAAACAGGAAGAGTCCTTTTGACCTTCCAGTTGTGTGTTCCTGTTTCCACAAATTCCAAGCTCTCGTTTTAGCAGTAAAAGACAAGGGTGCGATGAATGTTGAAACAAATCCTAGATATTTTCTATTCTGTTTGTTGAATTCTATAGACCTTTTTAAGTATGTTTTCGGAAAGGCAAATTCAGACACTTCTCCTAGCAAAGCCCAATTATGCATTGGCTGAAGCTCACTGTATCTATCAAAGTGTCACAGATGCTTTCATGCAGGCAATATATTGCATTGTTAGGCCCAAGAGAGGGGAAATATGAGGCACCCCAGAGTCTTCTCCCTAAGTAGGTGTTGAGCAAATTAGCCCCATTACAATTCAGCATGCATTAGTCCATTAAAGAGCTGGAGGAAGATTTCCTTGTGCAAATGACCAAAAGGTTTCACTGTATATTTGTATTAGTCATTTCCTGTTATTCTTTGAAGAAAGTTCTTGACACCTGGTATTTAGAAGATCTTTATTTCCACGAGTGTAACTTTAAAAAAGAATTTAATAAAGGAAAGCATCCCCATATATTTAAAGAGGTAATTAAGGACTTCTTAATATCATCAAATTATATTACTTTTGGCTCAAAGAACATAATTTCTCAATTTGCAAGTACTCATGTAGTTATCCTATGGTTAATGTTGCTCCTAGGGTACAAAGCTTCTCTTCCTTTGCCAGTGCATTTCTACTGCTGTTCTCAGATTAATGGTAGACCATATCAAAGAACAGGAATGTGGGGCCTTGGTCAGAGGATTAAATGATCCAGGAAGGGAAAAGACCTTTCTCATGCATGGTTAACATAATAAGTAAAAACGAAGGACCTGGAGGAGTCCATGGCTCAGAGGGCCACTAAGAAGAGCACCTCTCTTGTGAAGATGGGCACAGCTGCCCAGAGGGCTGTGGGTGCCCATCCCTGGAGGTGCTCAAGGCCAGGCTGGTTGGGCCCTGGGCACCCTAAGCTGATCGGTGGTGTCCCTTTGTATTTATCTAAATACAAAAATAACACAACTGCAAAAAAAAAAAAAAAAAAAAAAAAAAAGACAATTTTTGGTTCCACCAAGTTCAGAGTTCTGGTTCAGTGTGCAACCATACCCTATGGAGAAAAGAGCAGAGGGGAGTTAGTTGTGTAGCCAAAATAAATGCCAAACCTGGAGTTATGCAGCCACAAAGCCTTCTTGTGTGACATAATCTCATATTAGCTTGTAGGTTAACTGTTGCTATTGTAGAGCAATGCTCATAGCCTGACTCAAGTGGCAGTAACAATGAAGAGAGAGAATTTTTTCTCCCTGTTGGTGAACTAGGAAATAACAGACCAACTTGGAGTACCCTCATTAAATTAGAGCTCTTCAGTGGTTTTGAGGCACCAGGTTGGAAAGCTTTGTGGTAGTGGATTGATGCCTTGACTGTGAAGTTCTCCTCACACTCTCTTGTTCCATCACAAGTTTAAAAATCAACTGAAAACGTATAAAATTTGACAAAAAAAATTGTATGCTCAATTCTCTTTGATCACAGACTACCAGAGCCCAATATGGTCACCACTGAGCAGGAAATCGCAAATTTAAGAGGCAGAGATACTGAAGAAAGGCCTCAAAGAAACATGTAATACATGCAGAATATTGTTATTAAGATAACAAAGGGAAAGCTGCTGGAGATTCTCAGTTTGGATTTGCTGTTACAAGTACTTTGCACAGCTGTGCAAAAAGGATCACAAACCTCTGTATCTCCAAACAGTATTTGACAGATATTTTTTTTTTCACATATTCAGATCTGATGAATAATACAGACTCTAAATCACCATACTCAGCCAAATGGATTCTTCAGTCAATCAGCTTATTATGTATTAAGTAGCTTATCCACTCGTTCTTTCTCTGTAGCTCCTCAATGCTGGTTACTCCTGAAGGTTACAGAATGCTCTTACCAGCCTGGACCTACACATCAGGGTATCTTGATATCATTCTAAGCTCCCTCTGATGTACATCAGACAATAAGATTTCTGCATTTATCAAAGAAAATAGAAACACGATGGATAGAAAAGTTTCTTGAAGTGTAAACATCCAATATCTGATAGAGATAGGGAAATATCTAGATATATTTAATTCTGTGTGATGAAATAATAGCATTCATTTTCCAACTTGATTTACTTCCCTGTTCTAATTCTCTTAGTACTATTCCTGATAGACCACTGAGGAGAGAGAAAAGAGCAGTGCACAGTTTTCCATTTCAGTAGACGATAAGCAAATTTTCCTGATTGAAACGTGCATTGGACCATTTAAAAAGCTGAAGATTACTGTATGTAACAATGATTTTAATACATGCTTACAAAGAAAGCAATTTCCTGTTACTCTGTAATACCAATTATCCATTCAAAAGAGGCTGAATTTTACATCACTGTGATTTTTTTTTTTTAATTTCATTCTCTGATAAAAGGAAATGAGATTCCTTTATAGTAGGTCTTTATTTTGACAAAGATGGCAATTAACTACTTTATACCATTTAGACTTCACTATTATGTGGATCAGAAAATGGCTTCAGCTATTCTTTTAAAATAAAACAGCAATGTAATATATTATAGCAGCTATTCTAATCTCTGTGCAGTAAAAACCATCATAAATCACTAAAAGCTCTCTGCAGCACCATTTTCCTGGGTTTCAGACTGTTCTACGAATACTTAGCCCATAAGCTGCGATTTATGAGGGATTCCCCTCTTGACCAGAAACTTTTTGTCCATTGGACATGCTATAAAAAAGCACTGAAAGGGTTCCAGTGGTGGGAAGTCATGGGAACACTGCACAGATGAGAGTATCTCCTGGACATTGATGTGATTTGGAGGTTACTCTCAACAGCAGAGTTACACTGAAAGTACAAAATCAATGACACTTCCCCTCAAGTGAAATCTTTCCAACACAAATCTCATCACAGTGATATCTTCATAGGAAAAAGAAAGCTTAAGATGGGTGATTTCATCCTTTGTTTGACTGCATAAAAACATATCTATAGCTGAAATTATCATACTGAAACAGTGAGTTCACAAAAGAGGCAAAATTGATTTTTTTCCAGTCTCTGTTAGGATTAGAAACCACAGCACTTGTAATTGAGAAACGGTTATTCATTATTCAGATGTAGCACTGAGGGACATGGTCAGTGGGCATGGTGGGATGGGTTGGTGGTTGGACTTGGCGTTCCTAGAGGTCTTTTCCAACCTTAATGATTCCATGATTCTATTTTAGTTATAGGTAATCTGCTCAATGTTTGTGAGGCTTTACTTAATTCATGGCTGTATAATTTCACATGGAACGGCTGAAAGCTGTCAACGAATTTTAACACACAATATTGCTGTGAAGGAAAGCGTCACGACACAGACGTTTTCATTTCCCAGATGAAGGCACAGTAGTTGCTAACACATTCTATTTGGGTTTCATGTCTTTTCCCCTACAACACACAGTTGAACCAGTTCTGATTGACGCATCTTCATCAAACGATAAACTATATTCAGTCACAAATTGAAAACTGATGCCATGTCCTTAAGGGAGGATGACAGTGAAGTGGGAAATGAATTTATAGTTAAGATTTCCAGATTATATCTAACTTCTCAGAGAGGACCAGCAATTAATCTCTGCTACATCTAGTGATGTGGTATTTCAGAAATATGTGCAAAAATGTTTACACGTGTGCAACTCATCTGCTTTCTCCCAATTAAAGCTGTCACTGTAGTTGTTATTGTGTCTCTGTTACCATAGCAATGAAAGCTACCTAAAAAGCTGGATAGATGCTGACTGATTGCTGCACCTGATATATAATTTTTCACAATCTACCTTCCATTCATTATTTCCTAAATCGATATAAAATAGCATAGTTTATTATAACAGATAGGTATGTACACACATACCAATTACAGGATCATCAGGAAACACACAGAACGAAGCTGGTGGTTACGTTAAGGAAAACTAAGAAATGAAATTCCATTGTATGATTTTTAATAACCATTCCTTACCCTGAAGTTGTTGATACACTGTGGAGGGTAAAATGGAAGAGATGTTTCAATCTCAATTGAAGTTGACTGTTCAGCTTTATTGTAGATTAAACTACTTTAGTTTTAATGAATATCCCTCTCTTCTAATAGCAAACATACATCATGTGAATATGTTCCACTTGTCTTTAAGTTCAAATATCTCTCCACATATCTGTCTATCAAGTATCTGACCACTTAATTAAGTCATTTTAGTTTCACTATCATGCCCAAACATTGCTTGGTCATTTAAATACTTTTTGATTGTTTTTCCCTCTAAGCACCTGTGTATATATAGATAACTTCCAAACGTTTTCTTTACAAATTGGCTCTTTGTTTAGCAAGGCTGACATCTTTTTCACAGCAGCATTCACGTTTTTCTTTTTTCCAATTTCTTTTCCCTGAAGGTTTATCTTCCTCTACCTGCTTAGATTGGCTTGACTTTGCTGAGGTTGGAGGTTTTTCGCTTTCCCCACTGATGAAGAAGAGGGGACTCAAAGTTCAGTGCTGTGAGAACAGTGTGTGAAACCTGGACTTTGTTTTGAATGAGGAAGGAAAAGACACTGCCAACACTGCACCAGCTCATCCAGCAGTTAACATGTATTTTTCCCCACACATTTCACAGGGGTGTTACACTGGCGTGGCAGACAGAGGTGCAGCGTTGCCCTTACCTCACATTCACATTTAGATGCCATCATACATAAGCTTATGAATAACCTCATGATCTAAACTTCCATCATACCTAGTTACAGCTGAGGGAGCCAAGACAACAGCTCCACTTTTCTTCCAGTAAATGAACATTTTGTTTGACTACTGCCATTCATAATTTTGGCATTTCTCTTGACCTGCTGAGCTCCATAAGCTACTTAGTGAGTAGTGACCCAAGGCCACTTCCCAGAACAGGAGATGTGGGTCACCTACCTTCTCAACTAACCATTAGGACATAACTTGTTGAATACTAGAACTGATTTAGTTCTTCCTTGATCGTAAGCGAGGCTAACTCAGTGTGCAGAAGGAATATGTTTTTGAAAATACCCAGGATATTTTTTATTACCAGGAGCTAAGTTTCTCTCTGATTAAGTCTGGACCAGAACTGAAGACTTATTTGCCCTTCAGGCTTAGCATGTGGACCCAGTAAAGCCTGAGATAAACATGAGAACATGAGATGCGCTTCTTTCTTTTGCCCAGAGATGACAATAATTCCTTCCTATGTCTATAAACTTTCCCCTAAAGCAGAGGAGAAGAGCTAATAGGTGGGATGTCACACATTCAGTTTGCCTATTGACCCAATAAGAGAGTACAAGGTGCAGATGGTTACACAAGAAAGAGGATCTTCACAGCTGCCTAAGCCAAGACTCTAACAGCTTATCCTTCAGAATTAATGTCAAATTGTTTTAAAAGTGGATTTGTGTGTGTGTGTGTATATATATACATAAAAATTATAAAAACATAAAAATTATCAATTTTGGGATGGTTTTATATATATAAGACCAATGACAAGCAAATAGCTTGCAGTGACCAAGAGAGAATGTGAATGTGTGTTAGGGAATATGAGATTCATCTGATTGATCTGAACATGCTACCTTCTGTGCTCTTTCTTCAGAGTCTGATTGAAGTGACAGTTGTGAAATAGATGTGTTAATACATCTTTTGCTTGTTTCAATCTGCCATGAGATTTCCCAGCTTCATTCGTGGACAATCTTCCTGATCATTATGTACTTCATCTTACAGCAACACTCTCACTAAAGTTAGATCCAAACAAAAACTTCTGCTCAAAATGACAGTGTTTTGCCTATACACCAAAGCCAGAGAGCTGATGTACCCTCATGACTTTTATCCTAATTTCTCACATTCCTTCAAAAATTTGAAAGGATCTCACTTAAAAGATAGAAGGAGATCAGTGACCAACCCACACTTAATGGAAAATAAAATAGCATTTTCCTCAGTATATTGCAAGGCTGTGATCCTGAAACGTTTCTATTTCACGTCAACCAAAGCTGTCAAGGCCAAAACACAAACGGGGAAAACAATTGCTTTATTGGTCCTCATTTTATTTAACATAGTAAAAGAGCCATACCCAGATCTTCTGTGTCAAAACCGTTCATAGATTTTGAAAGGACTCTCAGAATTAGAGGCACAATCTCATATTCCATCTGGAGGTAAGTTTGTTCTCTTTCCTTTGATCCATCCCATTTTGAAGCTGTAAAATGTTACAGATCCTGAAACAGAAACACATTCTGAAATGAATGTATCAGCCTTGACCTGTCACTTTGGTGTCTGATACTCACATTTAATCCTTGTACAGGCAATGCTTAATGAAAATGTCAACTTCCCACTGCCTTAAATGTTCTGAAATGCAACGCTCAGGATCCTTTGGGTCAGATTAATCATTAGTAAGATCACACCCTCTGTCCCTAAGCAAAGTCATATAGAGATAGGAGAACTCAGTGACAGAAATGTCTGTTCTCCTGCAGGACAGGCAGGATCCACTAAAACTACATAAGTTCCTCCTTGGAGCGTATGCTGGTTTCCCTTGGTGTTTATGAAGAACAAGAAAATGCAGCTTCATCATAAAACAGAATCACACATCTAAGATCACCAAGTCCAACCCCAGCCCACACCCACCCTGCCCACTGACCATCTCCCTCAGTGCCATATCTCCACAGTTCTTGAAATGCCTCCAGGGATGGTGACTGTACCACTTTCCTGGGCAGCCTGTCCAGTGCCTGGCCATTCTTCTGGAGAAGAAATGTTTCCTAATGTTTGCACTGTGGCAGTTAACATCAGTGCCACAGAATGAGTCCTGTCCCATTTTTCCAGCAGTGCAGTCGCAGCCCCAGAGAAGTCCCTCTCCCATCTTACCCAGCAGTGGCTGCAGATGTGGAGGAGCTGCAGGTTTTAGGAGTGAGTGACCTGTCCCACGTTTCTGTCTTACTCCCTGTGAAAGCCTATATGTATATTGCTAATCTAAATCATATATAAGCATTATACTTATACATCTATACGCACATGTGTAGATGTATATACACACAGTTGTAGTGACGGAACTCTCATCAGCTTTCCTGCCTTCTACCCTTCTACCCTGCCTTCTGATTCACTCATAACACGTCATTATTACTTGCATATTCTGCATTATTCACCTTCCTAATACTTGACTGAAGGAACAACTGAAATACTCAAACACAATACAGAAGCCAATGCTTTAATGAAAAAAGATAATAATGTTGTATTCAGATAGCTCTCACTGTGAGACCGAAATGCACATTTGCCCCCACACCTCCTGCTCCCTCTGCTCTGCTCCCTCCCCATGATTTTCTTTCGTGTGAAAGACAGTCACAAACCCAGGGGTGGAACAAGATCTTAAAGCAATGCCAGGCTTGGAGCTTCCCCAGCTTACTGAGGTTACAGCCTCTCCTGTGGGACTGTGTACCATCCCATCAGTTGCTCTGATGGCTAAATACATGCCTTCGCTCCGTCCTCCTTTCCCTCCCCCAGCACCCCCCACGTATAAATAACACCCTGATAAAGAGCATTGCTGAGTGGTGAGGGATTGCTGAGAGGGGAAGTGGAGATAATAACGGCAGTGGGGAGGATTTTCCAACACTCTCTTGTGAGATAGCTGGGCTCTGTTCCTCTCGCACCAATAGAAGTGACTCCTCGCACCTTCGCTTAGAGGGCATAGGAGAGAAAGTAAGTTCTGTGGTTTGTTGCCTTTTGTCTTAGAATAGAAGTGCTTTGTGCTAGGGTCTCGTGTAGGATTCCCTCACATGTTATAAAGGGACTTGAGGAGAAACTTTTTATTTTTTATTTTTTATTTATTTGTTTGCATATGGTGGGATGGGAAATAAATGGAAAGTTAGAAGAAGGGAGTATGTATTACTTGACATGAGGTATGTTTGCTTAGGTGATTTCCCTATTGTATTGATCTGTTGTTGTTGTTACTGAAATGTGTTTACTGGGCTCAAAAATAACATATAGAAGAGAGCTTGGGCATATAAAAAATAGGCTTATAGGAATACAGAGCACTTTCTGCAACAATGGTAGAAATATTTTTACATACAAAGTTTGCGTTCCTCACTTGTAACTTTTATTTCAAAAGAAAGACAGAAGATAATTATTTTAAGTTTTACAAGGTTAATCTATCTTATATTATCTTATGCTACTTGTTCTGATACAACCAAACATCTACTTTTTTGTGTATTAATAAAAATGGATTTTATTTCACATTGATTTGTTTTTAATCCAAGACTTAATTTTAAGTTTCTGTTTTACTTTTGGCGTGTTTTGGACTATCTAGTGAATACTTTTATCAGGAGAAACCGTGGAGCAAACACTCTAATAAGTGAATTCTGGTGGGGAATTCCTAGAGAATGAAACAACCAACAGGAGAACACATCCTTTGTTGTTTGTAGGGGAACTGGCAGTAGAGAGGACCACCTTTTGGAACTGTCAAAAATGTCAGGAACTCTTTGCTTTGTTGAAGTGGAAGAGGTTAAAAGTTTCAGGTTTGCATTTGAAAGAGCTGCAATAGCTTTCTTCTAGGAGTGGCATCCTTTGTTTTACCACAGAGATAACAGCAACATCTCTAGAGAAATTATTTAAATGGAGTAAATGCAGTATATTATGCAAAGATGTTCTGTAAGGATGATAAGGATGATAAGCTATGATAGCTCATATTGAGACCCAACAGAATGAGTTGCTCTGGAGCTTCTTGCTGTGGTGCTGTACCACTCCTTTACCATAAATTCGTAAGTTTTGATTATTTTGTACTACTACATTTTGGTTTTCTTTCTGATTATTTGATTTAACCTGAGATTATTTTCCATAATGATGCAGAAAATTTCTGTGAAACTGAGATTTCTTTCTGTGGAATGAAATGTGCAAATGGTGAAGTTAATCATGAGGAGTGAGGAACTGCCTATTAGAGGACATACCAGGTACAAATATGAAAGCCAGAACTGACCTCCTGACAGTCTGACATTTATGCCCTAAATCTGGTAATGCACTGTTTGTGTGATTTCATAAGCTCTGTATCCTCTGAAGACGTGATGAACAGTGGATCCAGAGACCATGGGGTGTACTTCTTGGAGATGTCCAGAAACCACTTGGATGTGGGGCTGGGCACCCTGCTCTGGTGCCCTGGTGGCTCATGCTGGGACCCGAGGCACAGAGAGCTCCTGCCCACCTCAGCCAGTTGTGTGTTCTCTGTTAAAAACTATAATGGTGACACCATTTGAACTGATTATTTCGGTTGCACTAAACTGCTTTGTGGACACAAGTTTGAAATGAATGTGGTTTTACTTTAATTAACTTTCTTTTCTACCAGAGTCAAGTAATTTCACTAAATTTAAAGCCACTTTCACCGAATACTTCATTGAAAAAAAAAAAAAAGAACCAAGTTACTTTTTAGTTAAAACATCTGAATAAAATTGCAGCTCTTTTTACATATGTGTCCTTAGCTTCTTGTGAATTTTAAGTAGTGCTTAGCTCTCATTCCTTAAGGGTAAAGAGAATTCAATTTCCCCTCGAATTTCCACAAACCTTACATATATGTAAGGTCTGATGAGGTTTCAATCCAATGCTGTGGAAAATATGCTGCTAAAAAATCACCTTGTCCATCTCCCAGCTGTAGCGCATGCTGCTTTCCATTGCCACTTTTTCAGAATCCAGCCTTCCAAATTTTGTCAAATGAATGGAACTCTTTTCCCTATTTTTCTTACCCATTTTGCATGTCTGAAAAATGAGAAGCTCACTCTCTTTGGTCACACTTCTTAAATCTGCCTCCACATCAGCTGATATTTCTTGTTATGGCCCTTACAAATCAAGATGTATTTTGTATTTTTTCAGTCAGGGTCTCTGGCACATAGTGATCAACTTTAGACAGGATTATTCCTATTCAAATTAGGACAGGGCTGAGTCCTAATTTCCTCCTTCTCCTTCTCCTCCTCTTTCTCCTTCTTATTCCTATTCTCCATCTTTTTTCTTCTTCTCTTTAAACTACACACCTGAGCTTTACCATCCCATCATCTGTGTCCAGCAAGGAGTCAGTTTTCTTACTAGATGAGACTACATTACAGTAAAGGGATCTTTAACTGAGGTCTCCCTGCACTTCTTAAAGCCAAATGTCAGCGTGTCATGTCAATGGACTCGGATACTAACAAAGTTTAATAACAGACATATGCAATTTTATGAGTTACATGACTTCTCTGTAGCACAGTTCATCCATGCCATGCATAGTTCTAGCCTGTGGATTATTCTTGAGTTCTTGTCCACACCTTGGGTTCTTCACAGGTTGGAGTGATGGTCTTGGATCCTAAGAATGGGTTGTGAAGTTTCCCACCAGCCTGTCTCTGTCCTCCTATTACCCTGCTATCCTTAGCTAGAAGACTTGAATAGGGAATGCCTTGTTGACAATCACACTGTTCAAACAGCACTGATGTGTTTGGATTTGCTGTTGCCATTGTTGAAACTCACCATCTAGTTCCAGCCATTTCTGGGCACTTTTGCACTTCCTGATGACCAACAACAGATTGATTACCCATTTTCCTGGCACTGTTTCCCAATACCAGTGAAGGTCGTGAGCATATACTAATAACTCTGCTGATAAGATCTAATTCACCCTAACTCCTGTTGCAGTGGACTAGCCTATGGTCATTAAAGGCACTTCCACTCTTTTCTCTCAAGATTGCCATGGCTGCCACAGCTTCTTAACTCCTCAGAGCTTGCAACTGGCTATCTGACAATTTGTCAATTGACTGCTCAAGCACTTACAAAAAGTGATCTCTGCACAGATTTAAATTATTTATGATAGCAAAGTAGCTGAAAATTAGTCCAACCTTAATAGGCAAAGGGAAATGTGACTTAACGGTTCACTAATTGCTAAGAAGGCCTGTCCTATAAGTAGTCATTAAAGAAGCAGTGTAATATCAGGCAATGCTAGAATGTTTATGTATTCACAGTCTGCTGGCAACTAATGATATTTGCTCAGTTCTATCAATGACTGTAGAATTATTGCTGTTTTGAAGTTCAGCATTTACCCGTTGGTTGAAATGGAAGAGCAGTCCTAGCAGATTGGGAAGTAGAATTTATCTCATCTCACACAAGACATCTCAGGCAGTCAGAAGCAGTCAGTCAATACTGCTGCCATGTGATTCAATCACCTGAAATAAAAACATCTCAGCAGTTGGAGTGCTGGTGGAGGTGTTTCAGTCTGGTTCTGAGATGACTGCAGAGAGGTGAGACAAATCTCACCCAAAGATGCATTCTGGATGGATGCTAATAGCATTTATTGGGTCTTTGTAAATTATTTTATGCATCTCTACACTGTTTGCTATCTTCATTCGCCAGTGCTAGGAACTGAGAAATTCCAGAGTGAAAGAATGGGGTTAATCTCACATTGAGTTTTATAGGCAATAGCAAAAATAAGGAGAACTTTCAACCTAAATTTGGCCTAACCGGTATGTTTACTTTTGAGTAGCTAATAATCTGGTCTCCCAGCTTTGATGATTACTAAGAGGGTATAAAGTAGCTAGATCAGCTGTTGCCACCTCTTTTTAGTCAGCTGTCACTCGGGGATACTCAGCAGGCTGGAGCTCTTAGCCAGCATGTCTACAGAGGGTAAAATTTGGGGATTTAACCTGGTTCAGGTAAAAGAATGTAAAGGTGGGAAGCTAACAAGGATATACATCATTGTTTCCTTTGTCAACCTCAATGGAGCTACTTGGATGGTATTATTCAGACATGGGGCATTTCCAGTGGATTGCTATAAATAGATATGTAAAATGGGATAACGTTGATACAGTACTTGTTTTACAGATGTAGTGATGTGATGTCTTTATTTTTTATTGCTTATTTTAATTTACCTTTCAAATGAATGTTGTATTTCAATTTTTTTGTTTGTTTGTTTGTTTCATTATTGTTATTGTGGTTCAGGAGGGAGGGCAAGAAGCAAGGAGTGTAAGCTGAGACAAAAAGGTGTCCAAGTAGATGAAGACAGCCAAGAGCTGAAACAAGTTGTTCAAAGAACTTGTGAAGTCTTGGTCCTCGGAGATTTCCTTGGATAAAGCCCTTCTCTTATGACTGCCCCATCTCTGAGCAGAAGGTTAGACTGGAGACCTCCCAAGGTGCCTTCCAACCTGTATTATTATGTGGTTAAAAAGTTATATGCTTATAAAAACTATTATCATCCTCCTTATTAAATATGGAAAAATTTTTGAGGATAATACAGAGCTGTTTTACAGAAGCTTTAAACTGCTGTTCCTTATTAAGTTACAGAATGATTTATCATATATACTGGAAATTCAGACTTAAAAAGATGTAGCACAGCCCAAAGCTACCAGAGCAACTGGCATGTCTTTCCAAGGTCCATACTTATGTTCTTGGCTCTTCTTGGGATTACAATTAACTGGCTTGGTCTGGAGTCACTAGGTGTTCCTCCTCACATTGGATAAGATGCAGAAGAGTAGGAAAGCAGCAGGAAAGCAATACTGAAGGCAATGATATCATACTTGTTGCTCCAAGAGAACAAAACTTTTCACATTTATTCTTCAAGCAACTGTTATTCCAGTTTCTTAAGAGAAAATTTCTGTGGACATCACCAAAGGATTTTTAAGTGAAGGGAACAGTTTTAACAGATAAGAACTGTAGTCATCCAAGCTGAAGAAAGAAGCGTGTAATATTTAATTCTGGATGCTGTGATGGTGTTAATTATCCTGGTCATAGAGATCACAGTAATTGTCAATATGTTTTCACTTCTTTCCGTAACAGCTCATGAATCCAGGAAATCTAATAATTGGAAGCAACATTTATTTATTAACTGAGGATTGAACTGGAGTGATTGCATTTGCAGGAAAAGGGGAGAAAATGTCTCTGACAATAATCTTGTTTCCTTGTCTGTCAGAAAGAGTATTTCTAAATTGGAAAAGACACTTGAAAGAAAGGAATTTTAGTTCAGAAAGGTATCTAGCTACACATTTGCTACTTGAAAAGTGTTTCATAGGAAGTACATTTGAAATCTAAAATAATCAATGCTTTCTTTGGTTTTCTACTTTAGCTATGTTGATTTCATTCAGAGTGCTCTGATATTCAGTCAGTTGAAGGATAAGAACACTTCGTTTCAAAGAGACCTTAAACTTCACAGTGTTCTTAAATGGTATAGGTCTTGAGAAAAGACCAAAACAATGCATTAGTGCTTCATGAGCAAAAGATTTACATTAAAACATTTTACTTTGGTCAAATCAAGCTTCTTTCATGCATAAAGTCAGCTGTACATTGAGTGATATACTCTCTGAGACAGTGAGCAACAGAAATTATTAATGTAGCTTGAATGAACCTGGAACACATCTTTTGAGATTACTCCATGTTTAATACTCATTAGATTTTATTCAAGAATAGGCTGAGTAGCTCAGACTTGCGTGTGAACAAAAAGTTAATTCAGTCTTCTCCATAGCTTGTGGCTATCAGTGGAAGTTCTACTGCTGATGTGTGAGACAGAAAGGGAAAGCTTCCATTTCCTTTCCTTAATGGTTTTTCCACCTGTGGAGCAATTTGTAAAACCACCTGCACCAGGAGAGAGAATCCTTTGCCTGATTTCCAGCTCTGGCTGAGGCTCTGCAGACTCTACCTGTCCCTGTGCACTCTCCAACCCCCATCCCAGCAGCACTTTGGGTGCCAGGGTTTTCTGTGCTTTAGATTAGTCCTGGGGGAGAACAGTGTAACAGTCAAAGGTTATTTTCAGGGATTTGAAAGAAAATTTAATGAAAGAAAAGACAGTTAAGAAATCTCCAACAAGACTGGAATTTTAATGGTGAACTTTTGCAATCAGGTAGGCTTTTATAGAAGTACTGTGTGGAGTGATGGGTATGTGTGAATTATTTGGCACAAAGCAGAGTAAAGCAATTATTGTATTCCCTCCGTGCATTGCGCAGAAATTGTGTCATTTCATGCATCATTCACAGCTCTCATTACTGACACCACTAGCATCTAAATTACTGTATCAACAAAACAAATACCACTTTGGCTAGTTTAAGTCTCAAAAGTTTGGAGTGAATGGTATAGTTTTTGTTTCTGCCAAGTATTACATGTAGCTTCTAGATATTTGTATTGGTGTTGAAAAGCCGAAAATAATCAGTACTTCTTCCTGAATATCCTTTTTCTCTTCCAGAAATGTTATTCTGTGCTAGAAGAAGTGGTTAATTTTTGTATTTATTATTTTGTATGCTTATTTAAATTAGAGGGGTGGGAATCCTGAAAGAATTAGGAATGTTCACTATGGTTAGTTTGTCGCTGCCCTCCAGCTGTGTTTGCAGCACTGGATCCCTACAGCTGTGAGAAAACTGAAATCACATATCTGCTGAGAACTGAAATCGTGTTGTGTGATTGAGGAGATACAAGGAGTCGGCGCACAGGTGGCAAAATTATTTACTCTCCATTGATCCCAAAGAGAATCAAAACACTCTGTTGTCTCTTTTATTTCTTAATAGATGGGTTTCTTCATCTAATATACTCATTGGCAACCCAGCCTGTTGTAAGGGGATTGAAACTTGATGATATTCAGGGTCTTTTCCAACTCAAGTCCTTGAGTCTATGATTCTGTGATTTCAGCTGCATGAACTTTCTTTAATCAGCTTGACTCATGAAGGAACCAGAAGATGACTAGTTTAGAAATAGATGCACGCATAGCAGGGACTGAACAAGGTAAAATTAGTCACAGGCATGAAATCCAAAGATGTTTCCTATACTGTCGTGTTATAGTTTCCAAGAATATTTAGTCATATGGTTTTCATCTAGTATCTGATGAAAATTCTCCATGAAACAATATGAAATGTTTATCTTGTATCATCTAATTGTTGTTGTTCTGAAAATTGGGTAGAAAACATCAAATTTTTCTTGATATTTGTCAGATAAATTATTTCTGTCCATGTCAGTCAATGTGTCACGTGTTAAATTGAGTCTCATTCATCCTTCAGTGGCAATTCTGAAGCCCACAAAAAAGTGACCAAAGCCTCTGCATGGACCAGAAAAATTTGCTGAGTGGCCCAAAGGAATGTGAACTAGTGCAGCCCTTGAGTGACACTTCACAAAACAAGCAATAGTTCCTTTGTGAAAATCCAGGCAGGAAGCTGAAACAGATCTACACGTGTCACTTCAAGTCTAGAGAAAAACAAAACAGAATCCTCTGTTCCAGGTAATCTTCAGATGGAGTGAAAAAATGGTAGCTTAGAAGGGTTTGGCTGGGTAAACCTTTTGCAGCCACAAAGAGACACTTCTCTAGATATTGTCACACAGCATCCAGCACCAAATAGGTTTATGCAATGAAAGATTTCTCAGAGAAAGCTGAGGGTTTATCACCATCTCTCTTGATGTTTCTCCCAGCTGTCCTCTCGTGTCACTTGGACACTTCTTGTTACTATGCTGATGCCCACAGCACCACACAGTTGAGTTATCCATCTGAGTATTTATGTTGGCACTAGCTGTTTTCAAACCCGTTCTTTCTATAGTAGAAGTAGCTTCTGCATATTTGTTGAGATTGCATTCGGTGGTTCTTACTATCCTGTTTCCAAATGCTAACTGAACCAAGCACCTTATGTTTGTCCAAACAATAGCTGGTTGTAATTTTGCCAACAGGTGTCTTTAAGAAGTTATTTATACCACTTCGTTTAAGTTATAGAAGTCTTCCCTCTTCCCCCATCCTATTAGTACACGTAATTTAAAGTAAGTACTGAACAGACATCTCATGGGAAAACATCTTGTTAACATATTTATTTTCTTTTTATAATGTGCTAGCTTAGAAATGTATGGTTTTGACATGCATGGACATTTTTTTTAACTCTCATTACTGACCTATTCTGGAGTTACCAGTTTTGATTTTTCTTTCAGTTATTTTCTGTTTGGATAGAATCACTGACAGGAAAAGAAGAATGAAAAATGGCTGATTTCACACTACCTGGTACCAACAACTTCCGTAAATTCACTCCAGAATCCTTAGCTGCTATCGAAAAGAGAATTGCTGCCAAGAAGGATTGTCAAAAAAGTACCATAGACCAGAAACCTGAGGAGAAACTACGTCCTCAGCTTGACCTAAAAGCTTTCCAAAAATTGCCAGCTCTCTATGGAAATCCTCCTCCAGAACTTATTGGGGAACCACTGGAAGACCTTGACCCATACTACAAAGATTGCAAGGTGAGAGCCAACCAAACTGGTTAGATCTTAATGTGTTTTGTTATGTGGCTACAACCTGTTTATGTGAATAATCAGTTAAATGGTCTTGTTTATGCTCCTTTGGAAGAACTATCATCCCTTCTTATGTTATAATAATGTAGGAAGTTGGCACAGCTGACTGACATGCTGTAATCTTCAGGAGAAAAAAAAAATAACCCAAACAAACCAAAAATTATTTTTGAATTGCAGGAATTACATATTATGAAATGCATTAGCATTTAAATCAGAATGGAAACATCAAAAATGAAATAAGTGAAGTAAATGAGGTTTTTGAGTCAGATCTACCAGACATGATTATGATTTTGGAAAATTTTTATTTTCATGGTTTGAAACTCTCTTCCTCTCTATCTCAGTGGTTGTGCTCTGCTTACGTGTACGATAAATCATCCTCCAAGTATAACAAATATTATAAAACGTTTGCTGGTGAATCCTTAAAACCTACTTATTCAAGTATGACTGATGAAAATCTTTGTTAATAAAGAGCAGAGAAATGGAAAATAATCTGTTGGAAATGAGGGTTATTGCTTGAGAAATTGAGAAATATTTTGAGATAAATGTTATTGTTAATACAGATAGTGATTCTATAGCTCAAGATTGTAGAAATTAAGTGTGCAACTCTTCCTTCTACGGCTTGATTCAGAGGTCCAATATACCTAAAGAGCACAGTTGCAAGGAAAACTTATTTTGTTCTTTATAAGGATCAAGGTTTAAAAAAAGAAGTTCAAGATGAGCATTTTTTTTTTTTTTTCATTTTGATAGTTAATGGATATTAACCCATTCATCAGTTTATGGTAAAAGGATTGCAAAAATTGTGGTCTTCTCATTTAAACAAGCAAACCAAAGTTAACATCAAAGTCTTTCATAGAACAGGGTGTAAGAAAATATTTCATTATATTTATCATATTTCAGCTTCCTGAAAGTTTTACTTTGTTTCTTTTATTTTCAAGGTCTTCATAGTGATAAACAAACAGAAAACAATCTTCAGGTTTACTGCTACACGTGCCTTATGGATTCTCAGTCCTTTCCATCCAATCCGAAGAGCAGCAATTAAAATTTCAATACATTCATATCCTTTTCTGGGTTCATTCACTCTCTTTTGTTACAAAGATCTGAGTTACCCTGTCCTGTTACATTTTAGAGCAGTGAATGACTCTAGGTTTTCCTCATTCCAAACAACTTCTAATTATGTTTTACATTAGATATTAGTGTTGTCTTTATGTTCTTGTTTCATTTAGTCGTAAATAGTTTTATGAGTACTTAGGGTTTCAAAACCTGACTTTCTACTTTATTTTGTATTATAAGCATGATCTCTGATGTTGATTACCTGATGTCTTATATCTCATGCTGATACCTTCATCAGTGAGAAAACTGATAAGGTCTCTATTCTTTACCTCATGTTTTGCTTACCCAAACTATAAGAATTGAATTCAACTCTTTTGCTGAAGCAGATCACCAACTACTTCTAAGAATAAAACACTGAGGCAGGCACACACATGAAAACACTGAACAATTGCACATACGGTATTTATTCTGGAAATTAAATTAAAATGTATAACTTTGGTATATGAAAGTAAAATTTGTCAAGGATATTATTGTAGAGAAAGGATGCCTTTGGAATGGTTTCCAGCCATCTTCACACTGTGCAGTGTTGAAATAGATCCAAAGCTTTGGTCATAGCAGAGTATAGGTATCCCTGGAGGAGTGATGGTTTCTCATCTGAGGGCTTCCTTGGGTACCAAGCTGGCTGTTATTGGTGTTTCAGCACTTCTGGTCCATCTCCTGAGTTTATGGCAATATTTGACTGCACCTATGGTTAAATCCAAAACATTTTTGCGGAGGACTGAGAGAACTGATGGTTGAAAGGATATATGTCCTTCTCTTGCTCATCTACAGTTGTGGGTTACCAAAGGTGTGCTATAACACTAAGCATGAGTTCAGAGAAGGACACTTTGTCTTAAGTATCAACACTTGAGCTAGATGCCCATAGTCCACTTCCTAACTTACAGTCAGTAGGTCCCCAAGAATAGCTGGACAACACCAAGGGTTGTCATCTACTGTCCTTTGAGGCATCCACGAGTATCACAGCGGATTTTGTCCTGACCCTACAGGAGAACAGAGGTCACAGAGTTTAGACTCTGGATGTTATTCAACTTCTACGAGCTATTCATTTCATTTAAAAATAAATGTATTTCCATTGGAGTTCTATGAGAACTGCTTTATTATCATCAATACTTACATTGCAGTGGTAATCAAGAACTTCAATTTGTTACCTGCAAACCTTTGCTCTCAGCACTGTCAAACTCCCAGTTTATTTGAAAATAAAATTCTGCAAATTACATAAGTTGTGTAAAAGGAAAGAAGAGGTATAAAGAGAACAGCAAAATATGTTTTATTCACATGGGTTGTATTGTCTTTCCTGATGCAAGGAAAACTGAAATTAAGCGATACCAATTGGATTCAGTTCTCAGTTATATCCTGGTTGCTGCTGAGACCTTGAGCAAGTCAGACAGTCTCTAACAATTTTTTTTGCTGTAAAATAAAATTAAAAATGCATCCTTAATCTCACTCTGTCTCAGTGGTTAGGAGTCATTTTACCAAGTCTGCAATGCCTAGAGCCTGTACAGAATCAAGACAGCATAGATAATAATGGCGGTGTTTTGTCATCTAATGTGGCTCAAAATCAGTGAGTATATGGGCTCACAGTCCTTACGTGCAGTTTCAAAATACTATATGTATTAATTTCCTAAACAGTGGGGTATGTAACTATGTTTCTAATCTGATGTTGTATTCTTTGCCTTCACTCCCATGACTTACATTATTCACTTGGTTTATAATATGCACAATTATAACTAATTGTGTGTTCATGACCCAGAATGAGTCCTCTAAAATTCCACCTCTGTCGTGGAGCAAGTATGTTGAGTAAGTATCTGTGTGTAAGTACTGTATGTACTTCAGTTATGTAGCCCTAATTAACTATTTAACCTACTCTCTATCTTTCATATAAGGCGGTTTATGAGGGATTTGGAAAACTGTTGCTTGTGTTAGGACTTCACAAGTTTTTGCCTTAAGGCAGTATTTTTGTCTCTAGACTCAGTAACCACAATAATTATGGAGTTACGGGAGAGCGGTGATGTGTAGGTTATGCTCTACAGAAGTTCTGTTGAACTAGTATCATGTCCTCCCTACCACTTCAGTTCGTTTTCCCACTTTCTGAATTGATGTGGTAGTTACTGGCTTTTTATAAAAATATTAGAAATAATAAAAATACGTTTATAATTCCAAATGTCTTTAGAAAAATGTTAGGCTATGAACTCAGTGCTAACACAACATAAAGGGAAAGATACGAATTAATTAGTTTACAAATAGTTACAAAATTGTTTCAGTCTCATGATTTATGATGCTGAAACAGCTGGGAGTGGCAAACTCATAGGCAAGCGGGAACAGGAATCTTCACGATCCTAATATATATATCTACAGAGGTTGCTTCCCTGCCTACGAGTGCACTAAAGTTAAGATAAGAGTTATACTTGCCGTTGGCATCAAAACTGCTATTCAAATGCATTTCAGTTATAATTTCAGAATAATTATTTCCAAATGAAGAGGGAAGTACTACACACGTATAATTTCCTAGTGCATTTACTGAGTACCAAATGAATGCCTTTTGAATTCCTTAGGGAGATCACTACCTTGTTGAAATGATAAGTGCACTTAATAAGTCCAGAAGAGCTTTTACTGATAATTTTCCATTAATAAGAATAATTGCCATCTTAAATTGAAAATCCTTTAGCTTTGCATTTCTCTAAGCAATAAAAACGTTCTGTATAGAAATGGATGCACTGTACCCCAAGTGAATAATACACAGAATGTCCTGCATTCACTTGACTATTTGAAACCAGAATGGGGCCTGAATTTTGATCCTCATTTTATCAAGTAGACAGGAGTTCTGTGTTTCTCAGATTCTGGAGACTCACACAGAAGAGCTTGAAAGAAATTCCTGAACACAACAAAAGCATGTCACAGGCATGTATGTTAGTAGCCATGGCTGGATAGTTGTCAACTACTTTCTCAAACTACATGTAGAGACTCTGAAATCAGTAGTCATCGTCCTTTTTTTTTTTTGACCTGGTGTAGGGAATCTGCTTTGGCAGGGGGGTTGGACTTGATGATCTCTTGAGGTCCCTTGCAAACCCTATGATTTTATGTTTCTGTCACTTCTCCATTACTTTTGCTTGGTTTTCTGGCCTGGACGGTAAATAGTCTGACTGCGTCTCCTATCCTCTTACATTAATTACTAATGCTGCTGTTTTCCTTTGGTACTTAGATTAACTTTCACTGGCATTTACACTTTTGAATCATTGATAAAAATATTGGCGAGAGGCTTCTGTCTAAATGAATTTACTTTCCTTCGAGATCCCTGGAACTGGTTGGATTTCAGTGTGATCATTATGGCGTAAGTGGGAACAAATAAAATATGGACTACCCATGCTTCTGCTCTGTAATTGAAGATTTTTTTTTTACTATCAGAGGCTGCCTCCAGTACAAAAAATAAATAAAATATAGTACATCTGAAATAATCTCATACAGATGACCATCTGGAGTCAATAACCAATGATTCTTACCTTGTTTTATCACTCTGCTTAACTATGATGCATTCAACTTTCAAAAAGGGAATGGACCAAGATGCAGTTAATCTCTTCAGTCCCATCTCATACCACTCTGCAGCCCTTTTACATGAATGAATGCATTTCAGTGTAATAGCTACACTGTCCAACCTGAGTTATTATTGTGGATGAAAGTGTACATTTGAAAACAGAGCTCTATGTGTAGACACCAGCACAGTGGATTACATTTGAGATCTTTCAAAATTCAGAAGTCCAGCCTTCAGTTTGCAATAATTAGAAAGGTTTCATACTGATTACAAGTAACTATGGAAGGGCAATAGGTTCAAACTGGTTCAGCCTGAAAAGAATAATTTTGAGTGACATCTTTCTTTATATTTTAAGTGCATAATATTTTAAGATACTGACAAAAAAGTCAGCTTCGCACAAATCAAGAGCTGCCTTGTAAGTAAATTCTAATAATCCAGAAAAGGCTTTCTATTGTATTAATATATTAAAAAACAACCACTTGGTATGTAGTTTATTAATGTTTGAAACACATTTAGGATGATTAGAAGTTAAAAATTAAAGCTAAAAAAAGTGTTCTGTTTATTCTAATCAAAGTTTCCTGACTCTCCAGGTTCGTGGGAGCTTTCAGTAAACGGGTGAATGTGTCAGTCCTTCGGACGTTCAGAGTTCTGAGAGCCTTAAAAACCATTTCAGTAGTCCCAGGTAAGAAATCCTATTTGCTCAATATTTTCAGTGACTTGTATCTGATTCTTTACTCCAGTCAAAGAGTTGGATTTTCCTTCGTTCTCATTCCCTTCCTTCCTTTCATTTTCTTTCTGTATCTTTTACTGGCTGCAGATGTAGCTGAATATGCAGACACAAATATTTTCCCAGTCCAGCTAGCCCAAGCAGAATAAATCAAGCAACATAAACAAATGTGTTTAATTTACTTTTATTAGATCATAGCAAGTTTGATAACATGCTATTATGTTGATCTTACAGTGTTCTTCTAGGTAGCCTACATGTGATGGTTTAGCAGAAGCACCTCTGGTGATACAACGGTCTTCATTATTAATTATCTTTCAGCATCATTGGGATGACGCATTTTTTGTAACCTTTCCCCCACTTTTCTCTTACTTGTAAAGTTAGTGGTTGTTCATGCATGGCTAAATACAAACTGAAAACCAGTGTGTTGCCTCTGTGTTGTCTTTTTATTTTTTTATTTTTTCATCACATTCATTTTTGCATACAGGTTGGCCATGGATTCTCAGAGTTTGGGCCATGCATGTTACTCTTTCTGTATGTAAATAAAAAGTAGACTATGCCTGATTCCTCATCCTTGCCTAGATAACTTACAGGGAATAGTTGAACATCTGAAAATTGTAGGGTCAATAAAAAAAAAGTTGCTCTTATATTCATTGCTCTCAGTTTTTCATCATGTTTTTCCCATTGTATGTTGTCTCTCTAGGACTCAAGGTCATTGTAGGTGCACTTATCCAGTCTGTTAAGAAACTTGCCAACGTGATGATCCTGACCGTTTTCTGCCTGAGTGTCTTTGCCCTCATAGGCCTCCAGCTTTTCAAGGGCAATCTGAGATACAAGTGCATGAAGAATTACACAGATCCCAGTATCAAAGAGTTTTTACTCAACAAAACATGGGAATCCTTTGCGACGTTTGCTAATTATACAGGTAATTGTTTTTAATTCTTTATCTGACGCTGTAAATAGCTGTGTGTGCATGTAAAACCACCGCTGTATATGAGGTTGAATATCTGGATGCATGACTACCTGATCATGCCCTTCATATTGCCAGAGCAGCTTGCAGCCATCCAGGAAAACTCCTCTTCCCTTCACTATAATGTGTAACACTCCTAATTTTTCAAGCCATGTTTCTCGGAAGCACATGACCACAAATGAAACATGAGATAGTTCTCTGATGTAGTTTCCCAAAGTTCAGCTTTCCCTACGTGTTGAAGAATTCTGTCATCTTCTTTTGCTGCTCAGGTATGTTGCCTTCATCTTGGAACCTTAGGAATTTTTTTTAAAGCCAACATTACTTTCTTCTTTGTAGCATATGTACCTTATATCAGATATGTATTTTATCTATAAATTATACATATAATATACATCTTTCATATACGTCTTGACTGGAGCTGGTGACAGAAGTGTAGAGCAGAGATCTTAAAAGACAGAAGATACACAGTGTAAAGGCCCATAGAAGGCAGGCCTCAAGAGATTCAAAATCTATGTTGTTTCTCAAACTTCATCTTCCCATCCTATCCCTTCCACCTTGCGTGCAGGGTCATTTGCAATTATGACAAAAAAAAAAAAAAAAAAAAAAAAAAGATGCCAGACAGATTTAATGGAAACTTTCCTACAGGACTTATAACTTGCCATGTTGTAAGGCCAGTTTTCAATTAAGTGTCTTTTTGGCGCGTTTTCCACAGGCTGTTTTGGTCCTGTCCTAATGTGAAGTTCCCACCTCTAACATGGACACTACACATTACTATAATTTTCCGAAGCTCAGTCATTGGATCAGTTAAGATAAACTCTTGTCAGCTGGGAGGAGCAGAGCCAAACAAAATGTGGGCAGAAAGTAGCCTGCATGGTGTAATTACATAGTAGAGTAGAACAGATATTAAGGATTTCTGTGCTGGCCCTGAATCACATTGACTTATCTGATGAGTCCAGCTGAGATTTGAGAAGCGTCAGGAAGAGATGAGATGCCCCTTACATTTAGGATAATAAACCCACAGCCTAATAGCACTAATTGTCCTTTAGCATTGAAGCTATTACTTTCAGTCTGATACTAGCTCAGGCATCAGAGTAACTTATGCAAAGAGAAATAGGGGAAGAGATTGAAAAGGGCATGGGTTCAGCATCCTGCTGAAACAGATCGGTATTTCTCAGCTGAGCTGAGTTAGGACCTGTTTTTCAGCTGCACAGAGTACTGATGTGGCATGGTTTTTATCTATATAGCCAAAGACTCTTTCTTGCTTCTCCAAGCAGGACTTTCTTTTTATTACTTGGAAGTAGAAATGGTATATGCTTCCCCCAGAAATGTCCAAACTCTGTCTTAGAGAGCCAATTGTCACAGGCAAGAAAATTTGTCAACAGTTGCCAAATGTGAAACTATTCCTCCAGATCTTTGTTGGGGACAAAGGCGTAATACTGTAAAAGCTTTCTGTTTTTAGGGATTCCCTCAGTCTGAAATCTATGCATATAGACAAGCCTGCGTGTAAGTGAGGAAAGGACATCTTGCAATAGGGAGCAGCTGCTGGGAGTGTGGGGAAACCCATCTCTCTTCCTTCAGTATTTTTTTATTATTATTTGTTTGAAGTGATGCATGTACATGTACATACCCTTACACACACTCAGTAGTACGATGCTCGCTTCTATTGAAGTATAGGGGATACAGACAAGAAAATGTGTTGGTTTTACATTTCTTCTCTCTCTCTTTTGTCTGTAGAACACTTTGCCTTCAAGCCAGGCACCTCGGACATCTTGCTGTGTGGTCCTGGTGCTGGGTAAGTGTACTTCAGAATATTTCTTGTTCAAAACTTTTCTGTGCCCCAGTGCTTCTCTGCTGAGTCATAAGAGATGAAAATGAAATAGAGAGTCAAGGCTTCCCTTGGCTGCAGAACTCAGACAGTAAATTACATTGGGGGTCAGATAAGACACTGAGAACGAAGTGTGAACATGCAGTTGGCTTATTCAGGTCTAAATGCCCTCCAGAAGTGCTAACTTTCTCTTCCCCATGGATGTATGAGAGTTGAAAACATGAAGGGTCTCGTGAGAATGAGGGAGTTGGCCTGGATTAGTAGTTTTTTCCAGACTCTCTTCTTCATTTGTTGCTGAACTGTAGGTGCTGCTTTATTTTCTTCTCCAATTTCCAGCCAAATACCACCAGAAGTAGAAGTTTGGCTTTCAGTACAAGGAAAAGCAGAGCTAAATAAATAATCCAAATTCTCACATAAGCTGAAGTCTTTCTCCAAAACCTTCAGTTAAAAGGGCTGCACTTCTTACTTTCACCTCTAGGACCTGTCCTCCAGATCACATATGTTTGAAAATTGGGCCAAATCCTGATCACGGTTTCACCAGTTTTGATACATTTGGCTGGGCCTTCCTCTCCTTATTCCGCCTGATGACCCAGGACTACTGGGAGCGTCTGTATCAACAGGTACTAGCTCCATGTTTTATTCAGAACAGAGCAATGTCTGAAGCAGAAAATTGTTAGAGAGAAAACATCACATAAAATAAGTAGACACAAGTCATGGTATCCACATTCTTCCTTCTCACTTCCAGCAAGCTGTGGTCTGCCCTTGACTCCCTGAAAAGGGATGTTCAAGTGCTTCGAAGCAATAGTCTTGTTACACTGCTGCCTTATAGCTTTCAAAACAAGTGCTAAAAGGGTTCCACATTGTCCTTCAAAATGCAGCAGTGTCTCCTAAGCCATTCTTATGGGGTATGCGGTCATGGGTTCACGTGCAATGACGTTGGAAAGATGGGGGGAAAGGGCTGAGGGAGAGATATTTCCATTTAATCTTTCTAAAGCATTTTGTCTAGAAATCTGAGTGCCTCTAAAGAATTTCAGAGACGCATTGAAAGCCTATTTGGAATTAAATATTAAATTTTTATCCCTGGGGTGTTGTGCTTACAGACCCTCAGAGCTTCTGGGAAGATATATATACTCTTCTTCATGCTGGTCATATTTCTGGGCTCATTTTATTTAGTCAATTTGATTCTGGCTGTAGTAACAATGGCATATGAAGACCAGAACAAGGCCACCATTGCTGAGACAGAGGCAAAAGAAAAGATGATTCGGGAAGCCATGGAATTATTAAAAGAGCAGGAGGTATGTAAATTATATCCTTGTGAACTTTAATCTCAACACTGTGTTACTAGATACATAAGAAAATGCATCGCTCTCTGTACAGAGCCATATAGGATAGTTATCTGTGGGGAAGAGAAGCATTGTTAGAAGCAGTGATTCTTAGAGATACAGGAGAAATTCTGTGTTCTGCTGCATATTTTTATCCATATTTTTCCAACGATGACTTTCTTTTTTTTTGTGGATAATGATCTTTAAAATCTGTTGTAAGAAATGTTAAAAATTGGAAAATATAAAATTCCATAAACTAACAGCTTCTAAAGTAACATATGGTCATCTTTTTCTTCTGCTTCATTGTTGTGGATTGCTGAGCAGAGGAATATACAATAATTGAGTTGTTTAACTGCAGTAACATCTCAGCCAGAGCACACTGCACTTGAGTGAAGTTATTTGTAACTTTCATAGTTTAGAAGCTTCTGGAATGAAATATTCCTCTCCATTTTGAAAACATTCAAATCCTAAATTCAGTATGGGAAGGCAAGTGATCCACAGCATGAATGTAGTCCTATGGATACCCAGTGACAAGACAAGAATTTTAATACTGTTTGAGTGTTTATTTGGGGAAAAAATATATATTCAACAGCATTACTTTCAAGCTGAGTTTTTTTATTGTAAGCAATTATGCCATATGGAGGAATAGAGCTTTAGTGTGATTATTTTGCCCCTGGCAGGCGCAATACACATGATCATGTAACATACTGCAAATAGCAAATTGTTCACTGCTCCTTATGTTGCAGAAATTCACTTCTCTTTATTTTACTGTTATCACATATTGGAAGATTTTTACCAACTTTTGTGAAACACAGATTGTTAAGAAAAAATAATATAGAACACAGAAGTGTTTTTTGCTGCTTATTTTGTAAGTAAAAATCCCACACATGTTTTTGTTTTAATTTTAGTCACTGAATGTTAAAGGGATTGATATCCTGTCAATTAGCTCCTTCGAAGGCTCTCCTTTGTCTGCCAAAGAAATTAAAGAAAGAAGCAATAGGAAAAAGAGAAACAAGTCCTTGGGGATAGAAGAATATGAAGAAGAACAGTTTCCCAAGTCACTGCTCGCAGGCAGTCAACGAAAGTTGGTAATCTATTGTTTGAATCTCAGATCCTTAAAGCTTTTCCAATTTTAATACTAAAATAAATTGCTTGAAAGCATGAACAAAATCCTGTTGCAAACACTGATCTCTTTTCAACTTTTAAAATAAGCATAATCCTTATGAGATAAGAGGAATTACATGAAAAATTTAATTTGAAAAGGAAATACTATAAGCAAAGGGTGGAAGAAAAGTTGTAACAGCAGTTAAAATACATTTTCCATAGACTGAGTAAGAGAAAAAATGAAGAGCTATCAGAATTTAACTTTAGTGCCATCATTTTATTTTTAAACATTCAAAGTGTGAGTACAATGATTATAGATGAAAATCGCTGATACAGCCAGCAGGATCTTATTATCTGGTTTTTAAAACTTAAGCAAAATTCTTCTTGAATAATCAAAATTAAATCGGACTTTTAGAGTTGCTGTGGTGATAAGAACTGTTATGAAACTCTAAACTTTAAGCTGTTCCACAGATTTTCTCTATGATGTTCTCCCGTTCTCCCTTTATTTCTGTCTTTGGTCTTTCAGTCCCTCCTTGAGTTGGTGTATGGACCCAACGCCAATCAGGTGAAGCGCAGGCTTAGCCATGGCAGCGTATTCAATTTCCAAATACCTGCTTTAGAAGTTGACTCCAAAGTGGATTCCACAGATGAGAGGGCTGGCAGCACAGGGGAGAACAAGATCCAGGGCAGGTCAATGTCGGTGCCACAGGTGGGAAGACGCTCCAGCATGCAAAGCCAAAAGAGCCACGGATCCCACCCTGCCACCCCAAGCTGCACGCAGAGCAGCAAGCGAGCCAACACGGATGACTGCAATGGTGTGATTTCGGTGATGGGAGGAGGAAACAGCAAGGTGACAGGGCACGGCTTAGATCCAGCCCCTTCTGAAGGGGTACTGCTTCCGCCAGTAATGGAAGATCTGGGGAAGGGTGATCTAGTAAGGAAAACTGGTATTTTTTGTATATACTTCATACTATGGTTGCTCCATATAGATATATATTAGGTGGGTTACTAGTGCTGGCATTGTAACCCACCAGAAAATATTTTTATCCTTTGCCCTGTCCAGGATGATTGTTTTGAGCAGCACCTTTAGGTCCTTCTCCTATACAGCATCTTTAGCATCATGCAGAAGCTTTGTCTGTAAGTCCCCCATGCAGATGTAGAGATGTGCTGTTACTATTTTACCCCTCATCTCTCTCCATTTCCATTAGTCTGTGGAAGATCGTTGGGTCTGCTTGCCCTCATGCCTATTTCCAAGCTACGTATTCGCCTGTTGCTGTTACATGCTTGAGGGATCCATTTACTGTAGAATTATTACTGCTGTGTAGGATCTTTGTTTTAAGCACTATTACATCTTGTAGACAGGTACATTTATTTGGCTGCGTGTCATCATTCCTATTAACTTTCGTAGTTACCCATCATTGCATCCTGCTTTATTTTATTCCTGTGGTATTTCCCTAATTGTGTTTATTACTTTAAGCAGCCAGCTGTGAATAATGAGAGCAGCATGATGCATTTACATCCTCGGCTATCAGTGGAGTACTTTAATGAGGCACTTCAGAGACAAAGGGCAGCAAGTGCAGTCAGCATAATTACCAGTGTTTTAGAGGGTAAGTGGCTCCTCATTATGCTTATTTCAATCCTGAGGTAATGCTAGGGTAAAAGACCAAAATATCAATACATTTCTCAGAAGTTAACAGAGATTTATAGATCTGTAGTTAGGAATTACATGACTAATTAGGCTCTTTTTAATTAAAAAGAATGCATTATCACACATTCTTCGTGTGCTAGAACTTGTCCTTTGCCTTTTGTAAGATCACATCTCATAGGATCGAGGAAGAGGTTCGAGTGAAGCTGGCAGGGAAAATTTCTCTGGGGCATGAGACGGAGAACTGGGGCAGTGGCTTCTCCTCTTGGCTATGTGACTGCTACTCCATCACAAATATGCACGCAGACTCAAGCATTAAGATTACAAAGGCAGAATTAATTGTGGCAATTCCTGGAGTCTGAGCACTTACCTTACCATTCTATGTGAATTTTTGAGGGCTATCTTGCTGATTGTTATTTTGATGGCTGGTAGTTTCATTTCAGATCTTTCTGAGGGGGAAAAAAAAACCATCCACCTCAATTTCTACTGTTTTCTGGACAAGAGTAAAAATAAAAACATATTTTTGATGTGGAGCTTTATCACTGATTCCTGGAGAAATGTATGAGCCATTAGAAGGGTGGTAGAGCTGTGTCAGAGAGGTCCCTTTTCTTAAATTTCTTTACACTGCTCTTGGGAAAGTTGCAGTTGGAACACATCACTTGAAGCCTTCCTTTCAAATTTAATTCACTAAAAATGCAGATATTCAGTGATGTAGTGGGATGGAAACAGAATCTCCATGTAATTGGGTCCATCGACATTGGATCCCTGTCCATGTGGCTCTGGATTATGTTGAGAATGGGCATTGGAATAGGGAACAGGTTGTCTTTGCTGGAATCTGAATGCTGGCTGTTCCAGTTCCGCACCATATGGTTAAAGAAGGCATTTGATTAAGAGAAAAATAATAAGAGCTAAACCTGGAGTTGAGTCAGGTTGATCACACTGGGATAAGAAGAGTGGGATGGAATCTGGAACTTGAACCTGGAGGAGAAGAAATTACACCTAAACTGTGGGAAGACATAAGGACGGGTCCAGAGAAGAAAAGGATAAAAGTCAGTCCTAGATTACCAGACCTTTGAGATATTTTCACATCCCTGAGGATCAGTTTACTTAAAGCTCGATACACGCACAGCAGGAATGATTAGTTCTAGTTTGTCTATGAACTTGCACAAGACTTAAGCAGGGTAAAAAAAGTAGTGTTTTGGAGCACTGACTAATATTCAAGAAAGAAAGGAGATCTGTATTTGACCAAGAGCCTATAAATGACAACAGCAGAACAGTTTTTATTCCATATTTTACTCATAGAAAATGGAGATGTGTTGTTGCTTGCATCAGCTTAAAAATGGTAGGCATGAATTTTCCAATAGAATTGGCCAAAAGTGAAGCTTTGGGTATTGTGGTTTGGATTTTTCTCATCTTCTGAAGAAGGACTTCAGAGCCTTGGGGGGAGACTGGTGAGGGATTCAGGAGCACAAGTTGTGTCCTCTGTCACCCCAGTTATAGGAAATTACAGGGGACAGAACACAGTGGGCCAACAGATTAATACTTGTCTCTGAGCCTGGTGTGCCTGACAGGAGTTTGGGTTTTTTGACCTTGACTCAATTCACATGAGACCAGGACTGTTGGCAACTGATAGGAATAGCTTATCCCACCAGAGGAAAGGGCTTATGATGAGAGTTGTCTAGATTCATTGATAGACCTTTAAACTAGGTATGAAGGGGGGGTGGGGTTGAAACTGGAGTCACAAGAAAGGAACCAGTATTCCTGGTTCCACAGTTTCATGTCTCAGTGAAGAAGGTGGGTGACACACATTTTTCTAGGAGTATTTACAAGGGTTGGTGTGAGGTTGGATACCAGGGAAACACCTGAGTATGCTTATGAGGGTACTAGGGCTTCTTCCACTTGGCCCAGCTCAAGTGCACTTATTCTGGCGTACGCAGCATGGGTAACAAACAGGAGGAACTGGAGGACACTCTACGGTCATAATACTATGACATAATGGCCATCACAGAATATGGATGAGAGAGTCCCTTGGGAGGTAGTTCTGGGATACATGAGAGCCCAGGAAGGCTGGGAGTACTTTAAGGAAGTTATTCTGAGGATGCAAGAGCTGACCAGCCCCAATTCACAGAAAACAAGCCGACAGGGAAGGAAACTGGTCCAGCTGAACAGAGACCTCTACTGTCTGAACGTTTGAGGCTACTGTTCACTCTCTAGGGATTCAATGGAGGCAAAAATGTTGGAAGTGATTCAGTCCTACATGTCTACATAAGGATCAGAGTAAATTACAGATTTGTTAAGATTGGAAAAGACGTCTGAGATCATCTAGTCCAATCATCAACCCACCCCCACCATACCCACTGCCCACGTCCCTCAGTGCCACAAGTCCGTGGTTCTTGAATACCTACACAGACAGTGACTTCACCACCTCTCTGAGCAGACTGACAGTGCCCAAACACTCTTTCTGTGATTTTTTTTCTTAATACCCAGCCAGAATATTAGGAAAATATGTCTTACCTGCTTCACTACCTATAAGATCATCTAGGGTCAGTGTGTAACCTTTTCTTCCTAAACATCTGCATTAGGTTAGGTGATTGTAGTATGATCGTGTGCCTGAAACCTGAATAACTTCATATCAGTTAATTTTGAATCCAGAGAAAAAAGACAGAAAAAATTGAGTTTTACCTTTGGACTTATTACTGATGTTAGGAATGCATGAGTGATAGAAAGTGCAGGGAAACCTTGGAGCTATACATGAGTTTTGAGATTTCTTTTTCTTCTCTTGTCTTTTGAGTACTTGATGCAATTATTTTACCATCTTGCTCAGCAACAACTGTTTATAATGGAGTTTTCTTTTGCTTTTAGAACTTGAAGAATCAAACCAGAAATGCCCAAGATTCCTGAAAGATTTTGCTTTTAAACATCTAATTTGGAACTGTTGTCCACTTTGGTTGAGAATCAAGAAAAAAGTGGCTGCTTTCATAAAGGATCCCTTCATTGATCTCACCATAACACTTTGCATTGTGATGAATACTTTGTTTATGGCATTGGAACACAATAATATGACAGATAATTTTAAATCAATGCTCAATGTGGGCAACTTGGTAAGCAAATTTTCAACCACATGACCTTTTATACCAAAAATTGATTGATGAGTGTTTTCACTTGAAATACAAAGAGTAGCTGTAAAAAATGAAGGGTTAGCAAACTCTGTATTTATGAAGTCTACATCTCTAATACAGATGATTCCAAGATTTTATTGATGAAGTTCTAATGTACTTGTGAGAAAGCAGAAAACAACTCTCCCATTTTAACAGGAAGTACATTAGAAGTTCAAAAAAATTTGGTTTATTGACCTGTCTGTCAATGTTGCCATACTGGTGGAAACATAATCTAAAGATAAGATTAATTAATGGTAACTTTTAGGCTGATGCTACCGTTTTCTTGATTACAGATCTTTACAGGAATCTTCACTGCAGAAATGGTCTTAAAAATCATTGCTTTAGATCCCTACTATTATTTTCAGCAGCCGTGGAATATTTTTGACAGCGTAATTGTCACACTGAGTTTAATAGAGTTGAGTTTACCCAGACACAGAGGCAAAAATGAAAAGCGAAAAGGGGGAACCCTGTCAGTTTTACGATCCTTCAGACTGGTAAGCCTTACATATACATAATTCTATGAAGCATTACTTCACGAATATAATAGAGAATACTTCTGTTGTCTGTAGTGAGGACATAGGAACTTACTTATTAATTTTCTCAGCAGTGGAAATAAGAAACATTGTTAAACTTGTAGTGTTAGAGTTGAAGTTTAATGCCATGTATATTTCCACTTAGTATAGTAAGAAATATTCAGAGAAAAAATATTCCAGAGTATAGATGTTACAAAACCAAAGTCAAAAATGAAATACTAGCTCAAACATGGCTTTTGAAAGGTGATGCTTTACTAATCTACTTTATAATCTAACACTGGAGAGAATGCTGAAAAAATCCTCTGCCTTTGCAAGCATTATGTATAAATGGTTGGATTTGATCGATGGAGGTCCCTTTCAACCCCTACAAGTCTGCGATTCTGTGATATATATAGTTCAGAAAAACTGTCCTAATATTGAAGGAGGAATACTTAAAAAATAGCCATAAAGTCATGGTAAGGCATAAATTCTTTGTGCTGTGGACTTACTGGGGTCGTGCTGCAGAAAGAAAAATCTTTTATTGTAATACAAAGGCTGGTCCCTTAGCTATGGTCATTTGTGTTGCTTGTAAATTGGGTACAAGTTCTACATCAAGTGTGCTGTACAAATACCTGTCTGTGTGAGCCAAGCACTTACCAGAACTCAGGCTAGTCAGGTCCTTAAGGAGATTGTTGGTTTATCTCTGCAACATTGTTCAGTTCTTGGGTAAATAAATGTATAAATACTTTTCTTAAAATGTTAGTGCTGCCGTGCCACAAACTCTATATTGCTGGAGAATGTCTACAGAGTAGTTTGTACGGGTTTAAACAGCAGAAAAATGGGTTATCTCTGCTGCTGCCTAATAAAACTTTTTATGTTTTCTCACAGCTGAGGGTCTTCAAACTGGCAAAGTCCTGGCCAACTTTAAACACTCTCATTAAAATCATTGGCAACTCTCTGGGTGCGCTGAGTAACCTGACCCTCATCCTGGGGATCATTGTTTTCATTTTTGCTATAGTAGGGATGCAGCTTTTTGGGGGAAGCTATCAGACCAATGGTGAGAAAATTAAAAAAAATGGTGAAATACGCTGGCACATGATGGACTTCTTCCATTCGTTCCTCATCATTTTCCGAATTCTGTGTGGAGAATGGATTGAGACCATGTGGGACTGCATGGTGGTAGCTGAAAAACCACTGTGCCTTCTTGTCTTTCTGCTGGTCATGGTTTTGGGAAATTTAGTGGTGAGTTTTTCAATATTTTCTTCTCTTCGTACTGTTGGTATTAGAATCAACTTAACTGACTCTTCATCAGTAAAAAATAGATCACCACAGCACATGTAGAACAGTTACCTGTGTCTGCTATAGTCTGTAAAAAGCTTGTTTTACCTTTTGCCATTGAGCTTCTGTCCATATGTTCATAGTTTCAAGTTTTCCAAGATTTTTATCAGTAATAACCGAATCTACATTTATATCACTGAAATCAGGATTCTTTTTAATCACTTCCATAGATGAATTCTCTGGAAGTCTGTTTACATGCAAGAGCTACAGCTTATGCCAGTCACTTCCATGAACATCCTGCTGTGGATCCAGGTGTTATTTGTCCAGTTCTGAAAGGAGATGAATTGAGCAGTGTAAATCACACTCCAAGTGGGATCAGAGGACTTATTCTGAAAAATTTTCCATTTTTTCCATTGCATTTAAATAAATAAATAGGGAAGAAATATCATTTATATGTATGTTTAAAATGTACTCTTAAACAGGGAGAGAACCTCAATTTGAGCCTCTCTTGAGTTTGATTTTTGCAGCAATGTTGTATGTTTGGCAGCATTTCTGTGCCAATATCTGATTTTACATCCCAGTTGGGAAATTTCCGTGGAGGACTTATTTAATTTTAGTTTGAAGAGGAGAGTTGACATTAAACTAATTGGCTGTGACTGTAGTATTTGTTACTACCATAAAGTTTGAAAGTTTTTTTGACCAAATAACTAGATACCATTTTAAGTAACTTTTAGGGGGAAGAGTGACATGGGAACTGAGAGGGAAATTTAATTAATCAATTGTAACGTGATTGGTCATAGCCATTTCATTTTTGCCTTGTTTTTGCTTGATCAGTAAGGCTGAACTTCTGTAGCATTTTGTCTTCTACATTAGAGTGTTTAGATTTATGAATGCAATTCTCCATACTTCTTGTTTTATCAATATTTAAATGACTTTTAGGTACTCAACCTCTTCATTGCACTGCTGCTGAACTCCTTCAGCACCGACAGTCTCCAAACAGTGGAAGATGATGGAGAGATGAATAATCTCCGGATTGCCTTTGCTAGGATTCACAAGGGACTGCACTTTGTGAAGCGTGTTATGTGGGACACCTGTTGTGGAAAGATGAGGCATCTAAAGAAAGCACACAGGAAGAAAAACAAATCAATTGCCCAGAACCCACTGCATTTGGGAAAAGAAAGAAAACACTGTAAAGACAATTACAATATGGAATGGGCTGAAAAAAATGGGGAAATTTGCTCAGGTCTTGATGATTTTATTACCAATCCCAATGTGTTTGTTTGTGTCCCTATCGCTGAGGAAGAGAATACAAGCGAGGGCTTTGATGATGAGGATGAACTGAGCGCATTTTCAGACACAGAATACAGTAAGCAGGTAATGCATTTGCTTGTTTGGGGTTCAAAACATTCCAAATCAAAATACCCTGGGTGTGTTCAAGGCCAGGTTGGATAGGGTTCTGGGCAGCCTGATCTAGTACTTGATATAGTGGTTGGCAACCATGTCTACAGCAGGGGGTTGGAACCTTACGATCCCTGAGGTCCCTTCCAACCCAAGCAGTTCTGTGATTCTGTTATATTAGGGTGCATGTATACTGAAAGATAAATGCATGGTAGAAGACTGTCACTGGCACAACAAGGTGGCATACATTGACCCATATTTCTGTAGTTAATAAATCTTGGACCAGTTAGGAATGTTTAGAATGAGGGTAAATTCATCACTTGGAGCCTTTTATAATGTCCTTTTCTTGTCTTGGTGTTTCCCACATGAAGTTTCCCTTTTAATCCCTACACAAAAATTCTCACTTCCATAGTCTCAGGATCCAGGTGTTAATCAACTCACTGAATTACTAATTCCTTATTGCTGTACAGCAATTATGAAATTTTTCCTATCTCTGTTGCTAGATAATATCACATTCAAAATGATCTTATCTCTGAGTTCTGTCCAGAACATCCCACATTAAATGAACTGTACAACTTATTTTTCTTTTTATGTTTTTCTAATTTACCCACCCCAAAAAAGGAAAAAAAGAACCCTGCTAATACACAGATTATTTTCAGGAGGAAAATCACCTGAGACAAAGAGGGGAAAGAGGGAAAACTTCAGGAAGCTGGAGTAAAGTGTCAGGACTTTCCTCTGAAGAATTCAGTGTGCTTTATCTAGGAAAGGATAGGAAGGTTGAACCATCATCACCAGAGCATAAAGAGGTAAATATATAGATACATGTAAATCGATTTTATGACATTGACTTTCCAGTGCTGGTTAGGCTTGGGTACGCTTTTGCTCATGGACTTGGTGGAGTGGAATTCAGTGGTGGCAGCAGCACTGTGCTTGTTGTAGCCAGTCTGACTGGTTAATGAAGGACCCAAATTCTGTGAATGAAAATGAACCCTTGCTGGGTTTCTACATATTGATCTTTCAGAAAACATTCAAGAAAATGACCTCTTTTCCAGCAGTACACCAAAAACAAAACCCAAGAGTAAGTCCTTTGTAACAAACAGCCGACTCATCATACATTAGTCTGAAGAGATAGAAAAAAGCTTTGGAATTGAATAATACATGCTGTAATTCCAGTTTTTAATTCATAAGTACTCTAATGGTTATTCAGAATATATGTTTATCTGGTTCTTTTGTTTGAACGGTTTTTCCTAGGTTTTTCTGATTTTAGCCCATTGAGGACCATGTGTACTTGAATGCAAGTTTAAATCTCTCTGATTTATGAACTTATTAAGCAGTTATAATTGTTTCATGTGGGTAGATACTGTATGAATATGCCTTAGGCTCCTATTTGAATGCACCTATTGGTACTTCTGAGCTTACACACTTTTAAAGTCACGAAGTCTATTCCATTCCTAACTCTACTTGTAATATTAGCATATAACCAAGTTTTGATTTTGAATGTTGTTTGCTCGTGGATCTTACTAATCTGGAACTGAATGCAGGGAGAATCAATACCTGGTCTTTTGCTTGGTAGTTTGTCAGCTCTTCTGAAGGCAGCACAGTGGATCTGACAAACCCTGAAGATCTGTTGAGGCAGATTCCAGAGTTTGCTGAAGACAAGACACCAGAAAAATGTTTTCCAGAAGGTAAGCTTACATGGTTGTGAAGTGTCAAAAATAATCCTGTTGTTCTAGGAATGCTGAGCTGATAGGGTGAAGTTAATTTCACTTAATTTTAGATGTCAACAAGTGATTTGGTCATCGTCCCTGTGTAGTGAACACAGAGATTGTGGCACCAGAAAAATAAACTCTTTTTCCTTAAAAAACCAATGGATTGCTTGTAAGTGGTGGAACACTAAAAAGTAGATAATTAAAGAGAAGTGAGGTGAACTCTGCTCTACTGGACAAAACCAGTTTTGAATTAACCCAAGTGTATAAAATCAGACCACTCCTGACAATGGGCACCAGAACAAAGCACATCAGATTTGTACTTGGTCTATACATGTACTTTCATTACTTGCAATTTTTATCTCTCCCTTTCAGGTTGCATTAGATACTTTCATTGCTATAAGGGTAAAGCTGTAAACTTTGGAGGAAAAACATGGTGGAATCTAAGGAAAACCTGCTACCAAATTGTTGAGCACTCCTGGTTTGAATCCTTTATCATATTCATGATTCTTCTGAGCAGTGGAGCTCTGGTTCGTGGAACACAATTTAACGTATTTCTTTAGAAGCATTTTTAGCTTTAATAGCACACAGATAAGTTATGTTGGCAGAAAACACAGGATATACCTTTGAACTCACCAGGTGAAAAAGAGCAGTCATTTATTTGCTATTGTAATGATCACAGTTTTATTATTCATACTATTACAAATTAGAGAGAGCAATGCTAAAAATACACAGCTCTCACAAGCTGTTTTCATTCTGGCTGTACATAAGATTCTTCTGGCTTTCACAGTTGTCAAATGTAAATGTTTTTATATATCATTGAAATATGTAAATGATATTTAGTACTTTAGTTCTCTTGAAAGCATAAAATTCTTGGAAAACAAAAAACAACAATCTAGAAATGTACTTTTCTCCTAAGATCCCAGCATGCATGGTCTGTATGAGTCCATGAGTGTGTATACTGTAGAGAAAAAGAAAGAGGAAGAACAGGGAGAATTACAAGTTTGTCAGCTGACATACCTTTGAGTAAGAGATAAGGTTCACGCCTGTGTTAATTATGTACTGAATGATGAAGAGGCCTTATTGTTTCTAGACTTCCATGTTTTTAAGCTTATCCCTGACTTTACAATTCATTCGTATATTTTGATTTCAGGCATTTGAAGACATCCATATAAATGAGAGAAAAACCATCAAAGCTATATTGTCATTCCTCGACAAATTTTTCACTTTTGTCTTTGTTCTGGAGATGCTTCTGAAATGGGTGGCTTATGGCTTCAAAAAGTACTTCACCAATGCCTGGTGCTGGCTTGACTTCTTCATTGTAGATGTAAGTTGTGCCTCCAGCATTTTTACATTTGGATGCCCCATCCCTGGAGGTGTTCAAGGCCAGGTTGGATGCGGCAGCCTGAGCCAGTGTGTGGCAACCTGCCCACTGCAGGAGGTTGGAATTGGATGAGTTTTAAGGTCCCTTCCAACCCAAGCCATTCTGTGGTTCTATGATTCTATGCAGATCCTGATGCAAGACTTAGCAGCACAATCACCAATTCTTTTCTGGACATAAAATCAAGAAAATGCTGTTGCCTCCATTAATGATTGTATCAGGATAGTGTACTTGAAGCACTGATTTTATTTTCTTTTTTAGTAGGAATAAAAGAAACAGATGCCAAGATGTTGCTAATACTTTGTTTTGTCTCCCCGTTCAGATCTCTTTAATAACTCTCTTTGGTAGTTCACTTGAATCCGTGAAATCTCTTAGGACTCTTCGAGCTCTGAGACCCTTAAGAGCGTTGTCACGATTTGAGGGGATGAGGGTAAGTCTGAATACAAATTAAAGCCTGTCAGTTCTAATAAGCATGTAATGGTATCATAACACTTGGCTGCATATTTATGAGTTCGTATGTTTGCACAAAGTTAAGGATTTATAAAATTAATTCTTAAAGGGCTCCTCTACACTTGGCTGCTCCTTACAGACTTTACTCAAGTGATCATTCCCAAATGCTGCTGAAATTAAAATGAGACCAGGAAGAACTTTACTCTGCCTAGGGAGGTGGTTGAGGCACCGTCCCTAGCGCTGTTCAAGAAGCGTTTAGATGAGGTGCTGAGGGATTTGATTTAGTAGCTTGGTGGGTAGGGATGGTGGTGTGAGGATGGTTGGACTAGATGATCTTGTAGGTCCTTTCCAACCTAATGTATCTATGAATCTATGAATCTATGAATCTTTTGCTGCCCAGCCATTCCTGCACTTCTGTCTTACTGATAGAACCTGAAGCAAAGTAGAGGAAAGGAATTTGGAGGTAGCAATTTTCCTTCTTAAAACCTCACAAAAATCTAATTCAGAGGAAAGAATCATCTCCATTCTGCAAGTTTTTATTGAATTGGTTTACAAAATCTTTAGGCTGCTTAGGCATATTTTACCCAAATTATTTTCCCTAATATAATTATTCTTACAAAAAGTAGATCTGATTTTCTGTAGAATATTTGCTGCCTTTTTCCATCAAAGGAGTGCTTGGAACAGCATAAGCCTGTTGAATGTGACTCATTAGGAATCTATCATTGCACAAATGTGAAGTAATCACTCATACGCAAAACTTCTATATGCTATCATGTGCAACAGTGGTGGTAACCACAGCAGTGTTTGGACTCAACTCTGGTTTAGGGAATACACTCAGATTTGTCAACACAGATTACATGGCATCACCATCACACATTAGCATAGGAATGCAAGCTCAGTGCAGCTGAAATATAAACTGCACTTGGATATCATTTGGAAGTGAAGCTGCAAGCTCTCTGCAATATTGTCACTGAAAGTGCAGAAAAATTAATGTATTCTGTTAATTTGGCATCAAGCTTTCCATACCTGAAGTCACGTTTGAACCGGGTCCATCATAGTTTATATCTTGCCTAAGCAGAATGTTTGCGAAAAGGTTTCCAAAAACCTTCACAGTGCTTTCTCTTTTTTATTTTGGCCTATCAGATGGCTGTCTAACTGCTAAGTTCACTGTGATACTCGGACGCATTTTACATCTTTGCACTGCCTTATTTAATCAAGCAAACTGTTATTTCTTATCATATATTCAAAAATTACTTGGACGTCTCCTGGGATCCTACAGCGCAAGTCAGATCATAGCTGTGGACCTCAGATGCAAAGATGATGCATTAAAAAGAACAGGTCTAACAAAATGCTAGTGGAGGGTCATTACCAATCCTTTTGAAATACTACATTTCACAGTGTTAATAAGACAGTTATTTGCATTAGCACTTATGGGAGAATGATTCATAAATCTTCTGTTATAAAGCTATAAAGAAATCAAAACACACCAAAACCAAGGGAAAGTCATCAGAAGAGGATGGACTCACATTGTAGTCTGCGTATGTAGTGGTACCTCATAGCAAATTGAAATTTACCAATGATTTCATTGAGAGACTAAGATTATGCATCTCTGAATCTTTGTTCGAGGTACCCACATCAACTGTGACATATATTTACATGGAAAACCTATGGTTTCTGATTGCTGAGAAGGCTATTTGACAGCTTAGTTTTTTACAGCAGCTAGTTGCATTGAGCAGATACTTGAGCCTGTCTTTGACTCAGTGCATTTTTTTCTCTCCCATTTCATCCAAGGTGGTGGTCAATGCCCTTGTGGGAGCCATCCCTTCCATCATGAATGTTCTGCTCGTCTGCCTCATCTTCTGGCTCATCTTTAGCATCATGGGAGTCAACCTGTTTGCTGGGAAGTTTGGAAAATGCGTCAACCTAACAGAAGAAAATTCAGAATTGAATAATTCAGTCAATGACATAACAGACTGTAAAGCATGGAATCACACAGGAAAAATCTTCTGGGTCAATGTTAAAGTCAACTTTGATAATGTTGGCTCTGGCTACCTGGCTCTCCTTCAGGTGGTAAGTGCTGCTTGCCTTCACTTGCCAGTGCCAAGTCAGATGGACATCCTGCCAATCCCTAACTCATCCCTATGGATGGTGGAAAACAGGTCTAACAGCCTGCTCTTACCTCATAGCTTGCTGATCAAAGACCAGTGCTGTTAGTGAATGAAAATTGAAAAAGTTGAGCTATTCTAACATGGGGACAATCTGGATCCCACCATGCATTTTTTTGAGGGAAAAAGTACTTGTCAGGTGAGTGATACGCTAGTTTCCCTGGATAACAAAAACCAATTCATAAGCCCAAGAGCTGTAGTCAGCCCAAAAAGGATGTCTGGGTAAAATATTGACCTAATCTGCTACAGATTTGCTCAGGCACACGGGCTGTAAGGTGTTTAGTAGAAGGTTTGTCACAGCAGGATTATAGAACAATGTGGTCTGTTCCATCCTGCCAGACTTTCCCTTTCTGTAAGGGAAGAGGCTGTCACATGCAGCAGTGACAATTTTCCCTGAAGTCATTTGGTGTTAGGTGTTTATGATTATGGTAAAGCCTCTTTCCCCAGCCAGTGTCATTTGGATACTGAATATGGTATCAAGACTTTTACTCCAGAAGTTCAACATGTTTTTGATAATCTTTTATTCCAGGCAACATTTAAAGGTTGGATGCAGATTATGTATGCAGCAGTAGACTCACGAGAGGTGAGCTGACATTTTGTGTTAAACAACTCAATGTGTTTCTGCAAATTCACTGCAATCTTTGCACGGTGACATTTGTTGGTGGTGTTAGAGATTTCCAGTAATGTCTTTTATCACCTGACGTAGGCATTTCATTTGTGAATGAACCTGCACTATCTTGATGCTAATGGAGATCTAGTCAGTAAGCTCATAAGGATTTCAGCTCAGTGGTAAAACAATCAGATCATGGCCTGCCCAGGGAGGGGGTGGAGTTGCCATCCCTAGCAGTGTTCAAGAGGTGCCTGGATGAGGAGCAACAAGATATGATTTAGTGTCATGGCAGCAATGGTGAAGGGAGGACAGTTGGACTGGATGATCATGTAGGTTGTTTCCAACCTTGTGATTCTATGATTCTATATGAGTATATTTATAATATTTCAATTGGAAAAACAAATTTGGTTTTATTATTTGTAATAACCATAAAAGAAAGCTAGTTGGGTTGGGTTTTGTTCCTTTAAGTGCGTTTGTTTGTTTTTGCTAAAAAGGAAAAAAAAAAAACATACCCAGGCCAATATTTTTATTGGCAGGAGCTTGGAATTAGTCTTCTAAATAGCTATCTACTGAGCACTTTACAGCTCCCATTCTTATTGGAAGAAGCAGAACTGATACTTCTGAAATGTTTGTGAAGTAGTGTCAAGAAAGTCCAATATCAGGACTGAAATGGAAAGAAAGGTCAGCTTTTGTGCAAAACAAACAAACAACAACAAAACAAACTACCCAAAAACTAAACTTCATTCATCATTAAGTTAAATGTAATTTTTATTTTATAAACTTTTCAGTGCAACTGTATTCAGTGCCACTACAAATTAGATTATCTACTTCTACCATGATCCATCCATAAACAAATACTGTAAAAGAAATCAAATTAACAAAGTCTTACGGTATTAATGTTTTGCAGTGTTGTTATTGTAAGCCATATTTTCAATGGGCCAATAATACTGTAGCATATAATTTCATAAGAATTGTATTCAGTTTCAAAAGCTATAGTAGTCAGCATGAGCAAAAATGCCCTTTTGTCTTCTATGAGGTCCTAGACTTTCACAGTGATTAATATTATTTTCTTCCATTATTTTATGTTCCTTGCAACAGTACCATATACAGATAACATTTCACATTATGAAATATTTGTGGTTTTAAGCTGTAGCAATTTTTTCAGAACAAGCAGTAAAGCTGTAAATTTTAGTTCTTCCTGGAATCAATTTGTTAGAGGATCTGCAATATGAAGATTATTTTGAATTGGTCCCATGTTATTATAGGTCATGTTTCATGTTGTTTTTCATTCCTGCAGGAAAATGAACAGCCGAAAATGGAGCACAATTTATTTATGTATCTCTACTTTGTGATCTTCATCATCTTTGGATCTTTCTTTACCCTGAATCTCTTCGTTGGTGTTATTATAGACAATTTCAACCAACAAAAGAAAAAGATAAGTATACTGATTGTGCTCCCAGGCACCTTCTATATCATCAGCAATGCTGCCTTTTTGAGAACAATGTCCTTGCTGTATTTAACGTGTAAAACTTCTATCTGCATCTACTAGAGCAGTTGCAAAAGTAGCATGCAGGGTGAGGCTCATTCCTCTTTCTCTTCCATGACAGCTGGAACACCCAGCTCATTCCCAATGCTTCAGAGGCAATGGCATCTGCTCTTCATCCCCATAAAATATTGCTCCTTACCTTGGTACTGACACTGTTTTCTTAGAAAATGCATGCTTATAGAGTGTACAAGTATTATGTATGTTCAAAAAGAACAGAATGTGGGAATCGAGGGCAAGTCTTATTGTTACATAGGTTTTCAGCAGATTCTCTGTTTTCATGTTTCTGAGGTTCTTATGTTTCACTCCAGAACTTCTGCCATGGTTTATGCTACTCTTCTATTTTTGGGCCCAGTTACAAATCATGAGGAGAGCTAGCACCAGCAAGATGCGAAAAGAAAGGAATGCTGATTTCCAGTAATTTAGACATCTGTAACTACAAAAGTGCTGTTCTCTAACCAAATAACATTGACATTTCTTTATATACTTCGGTGGGGAAGATATATTTATGACGGAAGAACAGAAAAAATATTACAATGCCATGAAAAAGTTGGGATCCAAGAAACCTCAAAAACCCATTCCAAGACCATTGGTAAGAACATCTGAATTCCTCAAAAAGAATATTCATTATGAATTCGATATAATCCATGTAAAAGTGCATATTTTTGAGATTGAATATAAAGTATATATATAATCTTTACATTGTTATCCACAGCTGAAAGACATTTCTATACCGAAAAGTGATATTGGGAGATTTTAGAAGTTAAATATTTATTGAGCTTTCTGAACAGTATTACCAAGATTGCATTTATCTTAGAAGTGATTAAACTTCAGGATGGGAGAAACTTCAAATATTCCGCCTTCCTTAATTTTCTCTGTCTTTACCATAGTTAAGTGACATAATAATAATAAAAAAAATTGGTTCTGACAGAAAACGTGTATGGACAATTATTCCCTACTTTCATAACCAATGCCAACTGTATTTGTTTTCCTTTAGAACAAATACCAAGGATTCCTTTTTGACATTGTAACAAATCAAGCCTTTGATATCGCCATCATGATTCTCATCTGCCTTAATATGATCACCATGATGGTGGAAACACATGAACAAAGTGACACAAAGACTAATGTTCTTAACAAAATCAATATAGTCTTCGTTGCTATCTTTACTACGGAATGTATAATGAAATTGGTGGCTCTGAGGCAGTACTATTTCTCGAATGCCTGGAACATATTTGATATAGTTGTTGTGATCATGTCACTTGCTGGTAAGTAGAACAGAACTGACAAATTCTTTAATAATTCAGTCATTCTTTTCAGGAAAAAAAAATGGTTTAAATTTATCATCTTCAAATGGATGTCAAAATGGAAACAATAATAATGAAAAAACATTGAGCAAAAAGATATGCACGGTCTAAAATACCCACCATGCTTTTATTTTAATAATATATTTTAAAATTTCTACTATTTTTCTAATAAGAGTATTTCAAAGATAATTAAACTGTTTTACGTAAAGTATTTCATTGTAGGTTTTTTTTTTTTTTTTTTTTTAAGTTGTTTCTCATTGTGAGAGACAGAATGATCCAACACACCAACATAATGTACTATATTACAGAATGATTTCCATTATTGCAGTTTTAGCACCAACTATGAAATCTTTGGTCAGTTAAAAAATGATGTTTTTTGTCATTTGTGTTTCAACAGAGAGTTTAAATATATAGAGAATATGAAGATTGGAGTCAGACTATAGCTGTTAGAATTGTGTTTCTGGAAACTTTGACTTAAATGGCTGAAATTGTAAGTTTGTACTGTGTAGCAGAATGAAAGAGAACAACCCAAATGTCCTAGATTTCACGTGAAGAAATTGCAGTGGAAGAACACAGTAAAGAACTCTCCTGCCAATTTAACTATTCCAAGGGCCAGGACTGCCAAAATCGAAAGAAGATATTAAAGGGAAGAAAAAGTACTGGTTTCATTATTGCGAGTTATGTTTTGGCTCACAATAAGAATATAGCTCTTCCTTAAGCAATTCAGTTCCTGGAGTGAAAATCCAGAAAAATGTATCCCAAGTATTTAAACTTAGAAAAGCCAGACCTCTGCTTCTAGAGCTACTAGAACTGTATGTCAGTGGTTATGCTTGTATGCATCTTGATTATGTCATCTATATGATGACCACAACATTGTTATTATATTTTGTTTTCTGAGTTTAGCTGTGTATAACAGAACCATTTAGGTTGGAAAAGAGACATAAGATCATAAAGTCCAACTGCTACATTGCACTCTAAAGCCCAACACTAAACTATGTCCTGGAGCACTATATCCACACATCTCGTCAATACCTCTAGTGATGGCAACTCCAACACATTCCCTGACAGCCTGCTCAGTGTCTTATCACTCCTTCCATAAAGAAATTCACACTGACATCTAATCTAAATGGCTCCTGGTGTAATGTGTGGCTGTTACCTAATGTTCTACCACTTGTCACCTGAGAAAAGAGACTGACATCTACCTCAATGTCAGCAGCTGATATCAAAGTTAGAAGGTAAATACATAACCATCGCTTGCTGAAGAATTCATGCAATTAATTTCAGAGAAAGCCTTCAGTCAGCAAGTATTAACAGATACAGATTTTTTTAAAGAGGTGATTGCTGTTCTTGGTTCAACAAATACTGTCTTCCAATGGATGAAGGATATAGTTCATAATGGCTGATTTTGAACTTCTACTAATGGTTGTAATGTTAGGCTGTTAGCTCCCACATATGATATATTCTCCAACTGTATAGACATTGTCACTTCATCCTATAACTAGCTAAGAAGAAATGTGATATTCTAACAAGTTGTTACCCTTTCCTTTGCAGCTTTACTGCTTTCTGGCATTGGTAAAGCATTTGAACAGTTCTTACCACCTACACTCTTCAGGGTCATTCGCTTGGCTCGAATTGGACGAATACTGAGACTCATCCGGGCTGCCAAAGGAATTCGAACTCTCCTTTTTGCCTTAATGATGTCCCTACCTGCTCTGTTCAACATCGGCCTCTTGCTTTTTCTGGTCATGTTCATTTATGCCATTTTTGGCATGGCTAACTTTGCCCATGTGAAGATGGAAGATGGCATTGATGACATGTTCAACTTCCAAACCTTTGTTAACAGCATGCTCTGTCTCTTTGAAATCACAACGTCAGCTGGCTGGGATGGCCTTCTCAGTCCTATTTTAAACACTGGGCCACCATACTGTAATGCAACTTCAAGAGATAGCACAGCAGGTGACTGTGGTAAACCTGCAGTAGGAATTGTTTATTTTGTGAGTTACATCATTATATCGTTTCTCATTGTTGTGAACATGTACATAGCTGTTATTTTGGAGAACTTCAATGCTGCTACTGAGGAAAGTACAGAACCTTTAGGGGAAGATGACTTTGACATCTTCTATGAGATCTGGGAGAAGTTTGACCCCGAAGCAACTCAGTTCATAACTTTCTCTGCACTTTCAGACTTTGCAGATGCTCTGGCTGAACCCTTACGTGTACCAAAACCAAACAAAATTGAACTCATAGCAATGGACCTGCCTATGGTCAGTGGAGATAGGATCCATTGCTTGGATATCTTATTTGCTTTTACCAAACGAGTGTTAGGGGATTCTGGGGAGATGGATACACTGAAAGTACAGATGGAGGAGAAGTTTATGGCTGTCAATCCATCCAAAATATCCTATGAGCCCATCTCCACTACACTCAGGCACAGACAAGAGGAAGCTTCTGCCACAGTCATCCAGCGTGCCTACAGAAGTCATTTGCTCCAACGCTCCATAAAGCATGCTTCCTACCTCTATCATCACAGAACTTACAGTGGTGACTCTCTTGGAGATGCTGCCCCAGAAAGAGAAGGACTCATAGCTTCTATGATGGGTGAAAACTATGGCAGTAATCTTGACAAATCTCAAACTTCATCCTCAACATCATTTCCTCCATCATATGACAGTGTCACAAGAACCAGTAGTGGCAATCTGATGACTGAGAATGAATTTACAGGTGACCAAAAATCTCTGGACATCAAATAGTTCATGAGTAACAGCGCTGTTAAGAAATGTTCACAGACGTAGATAATGTAAATGCACATCAGCTGGGGCAGCCTTTCCCGTTAAAACAGAACTGTCAAAGTTGATCACAACAATTTCTGCCTGTGTTAACTATGCTAATGGCCAAGCTTTAGCCTTGGACTCTATGTTCAGCTTAGTTCAATATTAATACAGGCAGACAAAGCTATGGAAGTTTTTTAGGTTTTATCAATGGTATCCCACTACTTCAAGGCAGCTCCCAAGGTAGTGTGTTCACAGCACTGACAAATAATGTCACATCTGACATCACACCTGCTGTCTTACGAGGATCTACTTCAAGAAGCAGAGAGCTCAAGCAGCAACAGATCTACTAGAGAACAGAAAAAGAATATTACTTTTTATATAAATCGCAGAAGGGCAAGTAGCTAGACTTTCTCCTTAGTCCACTCCCCAGTTGATAATTCTCATTGTAAATTTTTTAAATAAACAGCTACTGATTTTTTTTAATGTTTGGGAACTGAAAATTAGCCCCTGCATGATCTGCAATGTAGTGGACTTCTTCCAATATGATCAACCTACAGAAAAAATCATGGCATGTTTTCTAATTGTGTTACTGCAGCTTCAGAAAATAAAAAATGCAACTCTTAGTATTCCAGAAGTTGTGCTGAACCCTTATACAGAAACTCAGACAGGGTTGTGGGCACCATGCAAGCTACATTGGTCCTGGTGGTGAGCATCGTTCAAGGCCATGGGGTGAAGCCTCGACCTGAGGTGGGTGCCAGCAGTAATCCTCTCCTGCTGTATCTTCCTCAGTGGAAGGGTCAGTTTTCTTGCCCCTGCATAGGTTAGAAGAAACTATGATACAAGTAATGTGGACAGTTAGGAAATCTGAGTATGAAACTAAGTATGCAGATGGTCTCTCGTGACTGTCACTGCGTTTTCCTTACAAAGGTCTTTATCCTTATTGTGTCCTTACAAGCTTAGTTTTCCCAGGGAAGCACATGTCCAAACAATATGTGGTCATTCATCCTTTGCACGTGTGCTTTGTAGATACTTTCAGCTCACGCACTTTGCTGTCTAACAACTGCTGTGTTTTCCTTTGTCATGCACTAGGGGTAGTCATAAATCACCTTTGACATTTTAATTACTCCTTTAAACTTCAGGCATGTTACATTCAAGCGTTTTGTACTTCTTCTAGTTACTCAGTTGTAGCTGTGCAGTTGGATTTACAGGATTTGTCAAGGATCAAACGAGCTTTCCTCCAGCCAGAAAGAAAACTGGGTTTTGCAGCTGGATGGGACCTGCTGTACACATCCCGTGTGACCTGCAGCAAGCTGCTTACTCTGTTCAGCACTTCTTCCCTACACGGCAGTTAGATGGCCTGTCTCATGCCCTCTCCCTTTTCTCCCACCTTTTTCACCTCTTCAGATTGTGAGCACTTTGGACAGAAATTTCCTTTTATTGTGGATGGTAAAATATATCTTAACAACAAGACTGTTTATAGTTTAATCTGCCTGGAACACTGATTGCAAATAAATAATATTTAGAATACCTTTTAATTTATTTTGTGGTATTCCCTAAGCTTCTCCTGCTTTCTTCTGGCTTCACAGCACCTTCAAGAAGTTATGACTAAGTTCCTCAAATTTTAAAGTAGGTGAACAATGGATTTACTTTGTACTAAATAATGCAGCAGCTCTTTGCCATTGGAACTCTATTCCTTCCCAAAAAATTAGAAGTTAATAAGCACAAATTAATAACATTAAATGTTTTTAGTTGGGTAAAGTGATTTTTTTTAAACACATCCACTTACTTGTGATTGACCACAAGCTGAAGACACTGAATTATGGGATGGTGCTTCCCAGCCCTGCTCTGCCAGATACTTGCTTCCCCCAGCGTGCAGAGTCCACTGAGAAGCAGAAATGAGCCACACACAGTGTGTTCATTGACTTGGATGTACGCTGAACAGTTCTGGCGTTGCATCATTTCAGGAGATTATGCATTTAAATAATCGCATACGCAAAGGGAACACAATTTGTCTTTGCCAGGAAGGTGCATTTTTAATTGGATTAATACTAGGGTTGCTCTGAAAATAATGCCTCCTATTTTATGGTGTTGGCCCACGACGTCTGAGTCGAATGTCAGTGGTTTGGCATTAGAGGTTGAACCTTCCCACAAATATTTTGTTACAGTTTGTTGCCATGAAAAATATAATTTTCATTTATAATAATAATATAATTTTCAATCCTCACAGTGTGAGGATTGACAGTGACATGTAAGGTAAATATTGCCCTGTGCAGAAGCCCTTCTGAGTAAGAGTGACATCATTCTGGGGAAGTTGATCTCCTTGGTATGCTCTTAAATCCTTCTGGTTCTCCTCTGAGCTTCTAGATTTGGATTCTACTGATGTCAGTACTGAAACAATAATGGGAAGGCCTTGAATACTTGCACTCCAGTCACAGAATCATAGAATGGCTTTAGGTTGGAAGGGATACATACTTTTCCAACCTTCGGACATGTGATAGTTGCTCCCCACCACACCAGGCTGTTCAGGGCCCTATCCAACCAGGCATTGTGCTCCTCCAAGGGTGGGGCATCCACAGCTTCTCTAAAGAGAAAAGGAGTTAGAGGGAAAAAAAAAGAAAAAAAAAAAAGAAAAACACACAGGAAAAGAAAAGACTGCGAAACTGTCCAAAAAAGCTTTTTTTTTCATTAAAGTCAGAAACAGTAGTGACTTCACCACTGAGACTATTATCATAATGGGATTGTATTGATCACTCAGTTCAGTGACTCTCAGCTGCTTGGGGAAATCACTGGAGCTGCATTGCACTTTAAAGCAAAGAAAGGTCCTTCCTCCTATTTGCCAGAGATCTTTGCAATTCAACAACAGTGAATTAAAACTAGATTAAGTGCAGAGGAGCAATACTAGAACAAACAGCATTCTCTGTTATGAAAAGTGATCCAAATTTGGATTGTTCAGCTTAGAAATAACAGTGGAGAAGATGCATTGTAATTTTTGGTATATAAAGCAGTAGGAAAATACATGCAAAGGAGAAGAGTATTTAAAAGACATGAGGAAGAGCCAGAAAGGAAATTACCTTGGAAATTAGGAATATCTTCCTTTCTGAGATTGGGGCTATGAAACCACACTGCATCAGAAACAGTGGAGCCAGGTTGACTGAAAGGTGAATAGTAGTACATTTCTTCAAGAGATTATGTGCTGCCCTTTAAAGAGAAATGTGACCCAGCAAACCCCGGGCTCCTACTCAGAGCAATCGTAAAATCACCATTTAAGAGTGGGATCTGCACCAGAGCAGTGAAACTTGTTGAATGCTTCCTCCTAGTGGTTTGAGATCAAAACGACATACCCAAAGTGTAAAAGTAGTTCAGAATTCTATGTCCAGTCCAGAGGTCGAGACATAAACATTCCTAAGAACAAAGAGTTAGCAACAGCCAGAGGGCTATATAGAGGAGATGATTATATAAAAGAAATAAAGATACAGGAATGCCTTAGAGTGAGACACTAAGGAAGTTTTGGACAGCATTAGAGTTCAAGATTATCACTCTGTCTGTCTATCTATCTATCCATCAGTCATAGGTAGAGTTAATAGTTAGTCCAGGTAAATATTCTCCTTTAGATTTAATGAAGTTCAATATGGAATTATTTTTTCCTTGTCTAACAGGATATGTTAGCATGGAAATGTGAGTACAACCTTGGATAAACACAGGAGAGAATTAAAGCAATCAAACTGGGGGCCCAAGTAATCCCTGCTCAGAAATGCTGCTGAGAGCTGGCATGTGGATCTGCAGATCTCTCAGTGAGGGTTTTGTGGGAATGTGACAAAACAGGAAAGACAGCAGGATGAAAACAATAAACAAAATCAAATCCAAATGTAATGCTTGTATTTGAAAAGGGGGTAAAAAAACAATTCAAGCACTCACTAATCTGAACTGAGTGTGTTTGAGGGTGTTGGAACATATTTTGAAAGCAAATTAACCAGAGCCTTGAAGAGAAGTGGGAAATTGAATAAAATAGGTTGGAAATCTATTTACTAAGAAAGAAGGAAAGATGAGGCAGATCTTATCCACTGGTATTTTGATAAAGCTGTGTCAGATGGGAACCTGCAGTTAACCTGAAGGCAACTGGCACTTACACAGGAGCTGTGGTATTTGCAACAGGAAAACTACTTCTGTCCACCTTTGTGACAGATCTCTTGCACGGGTCAATTGCATTTAGCAATATTTTATCCCTAACCTGGTGGAGTCCAGGAAGTATTAATGCAGTGGAGAAGCATCGATGAGATTTCATCTGCTCATATGTATGCATTGGTAAACGATGCTCAGGGAAGACTCATACAAAGCAAACAAGAATTAAAGGGCTTCTATGGTAAGGGATTAGAAAGGTTTAGAAAGAAGCCTGGAAGCCTCATTTGCTTAATCCTGCAAAATGAAAATAGTGGGGAGAGATGTGGCTGTGTCTGAGAGGGGAATAAATGTCAGTGAGGGTTAAACTGGAGCACTGAGCGATACTTATTTTGAATACATGATACAAGGGTATCAAACACCTTTCCAAATGCATGCAGTAGTTGCAGATTCCCCACTGAAGCTTTGCATGCAGCGGAATCTTTCTATGATTGCACGTCTACGTGCTAAGTCTGAGGCATGGAGAAAAGCTGGAAAATGCACGTAGAAAAGCTATCATCCACACCCTACTGAAATAGGAGAAGAAAATGATCCAGAACAACAGGATCCAGTAATTCAATATATGTTTACCATGTCCCATCGATTGAGATCTAGAAGGTCTGATTTTGGATGGTATGAGCAGAAACCGAATGAGAGGAGACTGGATCATCAGTGATGATCAATGCATTATGAATATGTCTCATCTCCACTGAAATTAACAATTAAAAGGTTTAAAGGCAGCCAAACGTTGCTGCTGGGTTTACTCTCCTGCCTGTTGTCTTCTGGGGTTCCCCACCTGCAGACAACTAGGAAAATGTTTTCTCCCTTGGTAATTTGTTTTACAGTTTCTTAGCCTTACACTTAAAAGTCACAAGCCTGCCTTCTCATTAAAATTAGCTTGACTTCAGCTTCAAACCACTGGTTCTTGATATACCTTTAATATTACATTAAAAGGTTCTTTAGTACTTGCTTTTTCATTCAGTGAAAGCACTTTTTCACTATCATGAACTAAGAAGAATGACGTCTTAAAATGCTTTGCACAGGCACATTCCTCAGCAATCAAATAATCTTCTGGCTCTTTCCAGAGTCTTCCTCAGCTCTCCAACAGACAACATATGCATAATGCTCCTATATCAGACCCTCCTGCCTCCTAACCATTGCCTGTAATGTTCTTTAGATCCTGTTAGGATACAGCCAGTTTTCTCTCCTCTGGGATCTGAAGAGTAGGGACTGACTGTCAGGAGCTTTATAGGACATGGCAGGGAAAGGGTTAACCCGTGTGACCATCAACACAGCTGGAAGTTATAAAAGATCAGGGGAAAAGAAGAAAACAAATCAATAAATAAAAGGAAAAGTGGAAAGAGCAGGAGGAGGAGGTTGCTTAGAGGAGAGGTGATGATCTGGAGGAAGTCTCTTAGACCTGTTAAGGTAAGGCTTGAAAAAATTGGGTGCTGTTCTGGGGAAGAAAAGACGGGATGAGCAGATGGAGGAACACCTGCTTGGGCTTAGCAGGGCTGAGGAGGATCAAAATGGTGTATGTTTTCACATATGTGAAAGGAGAACGTTCAATTGGGGTCATCATAACTCTTCATGAGGTTAGTAAGCTGTGAATGCTTGGCTTGTTTCTTGTCTTCTCCCTTCAAATAACCATTTAATCTTGAAAGGAAATGTCTTTCCTGTCACTAGAAGCACTTGTTTAGTGAAGTTTTAGAACATTCTGCTTACTGATCTTGAAACATCTCACAGAATTTTATTTGTTCTTCCTCCCTCAAATGGGGAAAATATCTGATAAATCTGTTGTTATCCTGGGTTGGCACTACTCAATTCCTAAAACTATTTCTGGCTGTGAGAGTCCCTGGCAGCAAGGTCTGGAGTTCATCTCTTGCTAGTGTGCATGTGGCTGTTCCTATCTCAGGCTTGTGCTTTTGGAAGGATGCTTACCTAGATGAGGTTCAAGTTGTATTCTCAAGGTTTTTTTTGCAGTGTGAACACAGCTTCATGCCCGAGTGAGAACCAGGTGTCTGATGTGGTGATACTGCATCATGGGATGCAACACAGGAACCATCCTGTGCCATAGGTCTCTCTCAAACAGCACACAAGAGAAAGTGACCTCACCAGGGGACTGGATTCAAGAAATGATGTGAATGTGTACTGCAATGATGGATTTCAGTTGATATTGAGCTGTAGGCCAAATTTCATCAATGTTTGCTTATTCAACCTCAGCTGTGGTATTGCCTTGGCATGAACAAAGTGCATGTTGCATGGGGGACTGTTGCTCTCTATATATGCTATAAACCAGTGTCAATTTCTAGTGTCTTGTTGGGTCAGGTAGCATGGATTGCATGCCAATTGTTGGCATAGATTGCAGGATCAAGATGTTTAATTAAAACAGAGGATGCTAAAACTTTCCATGCGACAGTGTTTGCCAACTGTGCACAAGAGCAACAGGTCTTTGCTCTCTTAAAGTGTGCATCTCACTCCTGAGATAAAGATACAGGTTGTAAGAATTCTATAAAAACTTAATGTCAGGGTGAGGATATCCCTATTTCTTTCACTCTGCCCTTCCTACCAGCTCTGCCTGTACTGTATGACTTGCTTGCCTTTACACACAGGCAACTCTGCAAGTGCATGTGTCTTACATCAAGCAGGGTGCTTGAGGTAAGGCAATCCCAGTCAAGTAGACTGCTCTGGGGGGCCCCAATGGGATGGGGGAGATGCTGCAAATATCCTTCCTGTGCACAGCTGGAATTAATGTCACCTCATTTTCCCATAGATATTCATTTGAATGCTTTGTTCTCAGCATTATATACATGTGTATGTGTGTATACATATGTATATGTATGCACATAGTATACATACACTCACCTTCCCCACTGTATTTGGAGGTTTCCTTCCGAGTGACTTTTTCCTCAAGCAAAAGGCGGCTGGAGAGTTTTCAGGTTCATCTGACAATTATTTCTCAGTTTATTAACAAATTCCCTCTTCTGTTGAGGCTGTGTCACGACTAGGAATAATAATAATAAAAAAGATACCCCCTGCACCCAACAGTTCAGCTGTTAAGTCATTTTTAATTGCTCAGGGAAATTTAATATCACTTGGTTGATGGTGTTGAGCCCACTTATGCCAGATGAGAGCCTTTTCTGTTAGAACTTCTGTGAACTTAACTTCGGTTGTAGAAGCTTCGGGTTTGTGCTTGTTTGTTTTTGGTAAGCTATGAGACAAGCTCATATTAAATTCATCCATTAGAAACAATCCCAAATTAAACTGTGTTCTGAGTCAGTCTTAGATGCACTATCAAGCCTTTTAGCAAAGACTGTCATATCTCCTAATACTTAATTCTGCAGACTTTCTTCAAAATCCATTTTTTATTTATTTGCGCAAGCCTTTGCAGCCCATTAGCTGACATCAGCCCCGATATCTGATCCAAACAGCATATCTTCAGTCAAATAAACCAATTCTGCTGTGCTTTTCTGGACAGCAGCCCCCTTCTCCAGTGATCTGTTTCTGGAGAGTGCCTTCAGGCAGTGCTGATTCCTCAGGAGGATGTCATCTCCACCATTCTCTCAAGATAGGACTGGATGTCTTTACATCTTACTTCTTCCCAGACAGTCCAGATGAGAAGAATCCAGCTGGATGTGCGGTGTATCAATTGTTAATGACAGTACAACTCCAGTTTTAGGCTAAAGATACAGGTGATGCAGGGGAGGAAGACTTCTCCAGAGGCTGATTAATTGTATCCACATGGGGATGGGGAAATCATTTGTATCACTGTTGACTTTTTGGTGGGTAGCCTTGATATGGCTTATTCAGCAGAGGACTTGCCTACCTTTTAGACACCTAGATGAGAGCAGAGTCCCACAGTAACTCATGCAAGGTGAGAAGAGCAATGCAAATCTCACAGCTGTAAAGCAGCGGCCTTGATGGGTTTTACAAGGCAGTCTCAATTTTAAGAGAAATTCTTGGACTCTGCAGTAATCTGCTTTGGTCAATTTGCCAAGTGAGTCCCAAAGTTTCTCATATAAGTTAGAACACTTACATTGACGTGGTCATTCTGTCTTAAGGGGATAGTGGGTTTGATGTAATTATTAGTGCTGCATTTCTCAGAAAAGTTCTTGCCGGATATATTTTTGGAGCCAGGAGTTCAGAACATGTGGACTTGGAGATCTCATCCTGCTCTGTAATTTCTTTGTTCTGGAAGAAGTGATTCCTATTGTTTGATAACAAATAGTGGTGTTGGTCCATTGTAAAGGCTGGGTTTCACAGCTGATTTTGTTAATGTGTCAGATACTAAACTCAGGGCAGAAAATGAGGCTACAGAGAGGTGAGATGTTCTTTGGGAGTGACAGACATGAGTGAGTTACTGATGAGTTGTGGAAAAATAGTATAATGGTGACTCCAAGTATTAAAAAATATGAGATAAGCTTTAATTCAAGTCAGAAGTGGATACCTTCCTCTGACAAATACTTGTCCTCTAACTTCTCAATTTCAGAATTTCTCCTTTAGTATTTTTCTTCCCTCTTCTCCTTTGATACGAATAGGACTACATAAAGACAAACAAACAAACAAAAAAAAGTAAAAATCCATTAGAAAAAATATGAACAGTGCCAGAGAGCGGGAAAAGCTTCTCCAGCATCTGTCCTTTCTATTGAACGCGTGGGTGCCCACAAGGAGAGGCTACTCTTGACCTCACCCAACCCTTTTGGAGACCAAAGTCAATTGTTAGGATTTTGTGCTATTGTATGGGGGTGGCTGTGTTTGTGCTGGGAATAGCAATTCCCTTCCCAATATCTGGCAGAAGCCCCATTCCTCTCTTCTTTAAAGTCACCCCCAAATCAATGCTTGAAAATGGATGAAAGAATAAATAAAAAAACTCTCCAAGAGAGCACTCAGACTCTGCAGGAGGGGGGAAAAAAAAAAAAAAAAAAAAGCTGGACTTTTCTTGTTGCTGAGGAGAGCATTCAATATCCAGTAAAGGTCTGACCCTGCACTCAGAGGGGGTCAGCTTGGAAAGCAAATGTGGTTGTTCAGTGTGTGCGCTGATGTCCTTTAATGCCAGGTTTCCAGTCAAGAGCAGTACAGTTCTTAAAGGCTCCATTTGTCAGAGGTAGGATGCTGCATTAAGGATGAAGCACAAAAAGCTGAGAGCCTTCAGCAATTATAGTTTTGTTTAAAATCTTCTCTAAACCAAAGGGACTCAAAGGATTCCTTGATTTTTAACAGAGCGAACTTTCAGATGCTTGGAGGACCTGGTGACTTTAGTATAGATTATCCCATTGGGTAATTGGGCCTGTTGCATTAGCTGCCAGATCCTGGTTGAGTGCTGTCCTCCCCCCCTGTCCTTTCTTGTTATTGTGAGAGGCAGGCTTGCTTATTGTGTTAGGGTTACAGGTGACTGATGGCAGAGAGTCCTCTTATCAAGGCTCTAACTTTGTTTCAAAACTGGTTTGATCTTGTTGGGGAAGGAAAATGAGGGGCAAAGGTGTGATGGAAGCTGATGGAAGTTTGGAAATAGAAGTGGGAGTGAGTAGGTGAGGGGTGAGATGTTTGCAAGCAGTTCTTGCAGAAAGGCAGAAAAAGGAGAGAAGGAGGAAACCCAGAGACATGTGTGAGGTAGTGACTCTCTTCTTGGGCAAAAGAGGTAGCTGGTGGATGGATTGGTAATTATTTCTGGTTGTGCTGTGTTTACTCAAATTGCAAGATGGAGAATTCCCTGTGAAGGCAAGTCTCCCAGGTCTTAGCAATACCTTTGGTGTTAACCAAGTAGGGAATGGCTCTTGCCAGAACAACCACAGTTTGTGAGTGCCTGTTTGTCACTGGATCCTTTTCCACTGACAGATTTCCACCCAAGCTTTTGTTGGATGCCCATTCTCCTTGTGTCTTTGTCACAACAAGAGGATGAATACCGGCACTCATAAGATTTGTCCCTGAGAGCAATGACTCAGTCAAGTTGTTCATGAACATGTAATATCAGGAGAGTGTTAATTTGGAAGGGCTTCAGGGCAGGTCCTCTTAGTCTCCTTGAACTGCTCAGTTTGAAGAATCTAAAAAGAATACTAGTGGCTGTCCCAGAATGTAGTCTTTCCCCTTTTTTTCAGAAAGCAAGGTGATTTTGTCACACCTCTGTGCTGTTGCAGTAGTCCTGGGTTGGAAATGGGTGTAGAAATGTGCACACCAGACATAAATGGATGTATAGGGGTGATCTGGTGAACGAGAGATTTTTGAGAGCAAAATAACACAGGTAGTCAAAGCCCTGTAACGTATAGCCCCTGGATTTGCAATTTACCTAAGTGTAAGGGTGAAAACATCAGTGAGGAGAGGCAGAGGAATAAGGTTTCCACAGCATTTTTATTCTTTGAAAGCCCTACAAGAAAAAGAGCAGGAGAGCTCAGTTTAATTTCCATCAATCGTGTCAAGGTTCTGTCAGATAGTCTGACTCATGTAAAGTCTTGTAAGCACATTTAGTCTGAGACACGGCCTATACAAGGAGCAGCAGACAAGCAGCAGTCCTAAGGATGTTCACAGGATTATTTCCATGCTGGAAGACACTGTGGTCTTTATTGCTTAGCTACGTTGAATCTTTCTACCCCAAGCACTTCCCAGAAACTGAAGTGGCAGTGTCTAAATACAAGCTAACAGGCATTACAATTAATTAGATGATTCAAATTAAAATAAATAAAAAAAAAATGGTTGATGATTCAGTTAAAATACCGAGTAAGTGTACTGGAAGGAAGCTTGATTTTAATTGGTGTTAAATAGAGGAAAGGAGGGCATCTGGACTGCAGTGGAAGAAAGAAGAGGAATAGGGATGTTAATGCAGAAAATGTCTATATCCTTTCAGTTTGCCTCCAGTCCTGTGGGGGTGTACTTATTAGATGAGACTCCACAGTGTACATGAAGTCATGTTTCTAACTTCAGGCCTACACAAAGCTTTTGATCCTTTGTGTAGTATACAAGGAGAGGCCCTGGAGGCACAAATAAGACAAAGATTTGCTCAAACTACCTTCCCAAGGGGGGAAAAAAAAAGTGCCTAGAATGTTTAAAGCTATGGCAAATGACCTTACAGCACATATGGTCAACCTTTCAGAATCTGTAAAGCAGCAATGTTTCTAGATGCTTTAGATTTTTATGTTGAATTTTGTCCTAGAAACCATGAACAACCTTTTTTTGTCTGCCTTGAAGTCCTCCTCATGTGGAAATCAGAGCTTGGCAAAGTTCAGATTTCACCCCTTAGACATTTTCCCATGGCTTGAGAAGTTCATGTGTGCCTGTTAGCTGCCGCAGTTTCCTCCACTGGATAAGCCTTGCTGCTTCACAAGGCCACGAGGGAATCATAAAAATCTCAGAACTATAGAATCATTAAGGTTGGAAAAGATCAATAAGATCATGTAGTCCAACCATCAACCCATCACCACTGTGTCCACTAAACCATGTCCTTAAGAGAGACAGTCATGTTCTTCAATAGAGAGGCTGCAGTCTTCAGGCAACTTCTGTGTCTTGAGTTTATCTTTCTGAACCCCAAAAGTGGGAATGTATTTACTCTTTGCCAAGGCTTGATGTTTGAATGCTCACTTGTAGGAGGGCTTACCAAATCTGGGGGATTGTATCCCCTCTTGGAGGGGGTTGGCATAGGGAAGTTCATGTAAAGTTTTTTCAATCATCTGAGTGTCAGAAATTGTTCACTCTGAGGAAAAGTCCTTCATTATGATGCAGGTGACACTGAAGAAGTAGAAAGCTTTGCTGGAAAACCAAGCATTGCTCTACAGGCTCTAGAAGAGCCTGTTGTGATAGGACAAGGGGAAATGGCTTCAAAATGAACAAAGGGAGATTTAGACAGAATATAAGGAAAAGTATATTATGATAAAGACGGTGAGACACTGGCACAAGTTGCCAAGAGAAGTGGTTGATGCCTCATCCCTGGAGGCACCCAAGGTCAGGCTGGGTGAGACTCTGAGCACCTAATGGAGCTGTGGGTGTCCCTGTTCATTGTGGGGGAGCTGGACCAGATGGCCTTTAAGGGTCTCTTCTAACACAAAGTATTTTATGATAATGATGCTGCTAATCACCAGAGTCAATGTGAACAATTTCCCTGCTTCCCTGCTCTCTGTACTACCTATCACCAAATATTTGTGCTGTCCATGAGCATGTAATGGGACATGGCACAGCATAACTTTCATCCCCTTCCAAATTAAAATGTGTCTGTGTTCTGATTTGACACAAGTGGCCTAATTGTGCTTGCTGGGGGGTGAGCCATTTCTGGGAGGCACTGGGGAAAGGAGACAAACTAAATTTCACTTTAATGATGTGAGCTGTTATGTGTCTATCAGGGCACTGAATGCTTTCTTCACACTTGAACATGTTCGCTGTCTGAGGCACTGCCTGCACATAACATTTTTTTCCCCTTAAATTAGATTAGCTCACTTCAGAATTACATTTTTGAGTCTAATTGAACAAATGTAGCAATTTAGCCAGGCGTTACAGGATTTCCCCGTGGATGCTTGATGAGAGATGCTCCATGAGGATGATACACTTAATTAAAAGATGGAAGCTAAAGATTGATACAGATGTATCAGCTGACACAGCAGCAAGATTTATATCAGGGTCTTTTAGCTTATCAAAATCAAAGCAGGGGATGAAAAAAAGCAGGGCTCTGAATCTTGTTCTGATGCTTTCCATAGCACAGAGAAGGTTTGGATGGGGAAGGAATCCAGCCCCGTAAGTTTGCTCCATTTGCTCCCAATGGGGCTGGGAAGAAGCAGGGAAAGGCATTTGTGGGGTTTTAGTGTCTTCACTGTCCAAGAAGAAGTATGGGTCAGCATGGGATGGCCAAAGCCCTTTTACCTAATTAATAAAGCAATATATTGGTGATAGGTCTTCGCCTTCACTCTTCCATAATTTTAGATGGGAAAACCCCTGTCCTTGTGTCTCCCTTGGTTTCAAAGGGATTTATAGTAAATAACAATATATATATGTTTTGCCCAGTAGAGGGAAGTATTGGCTAAAGTGAACGCTGCCTATGAAAACCCGATGGAACCCAGTGCTTCAGGAGCTTCTCAGGCTGCTTATCCCGGTGGTAAAAGGCTTCATAGAGAGCCAAGGTCTCTGGAAATCAAAAGCACTCACACAAAAGTGGGTGGGCAGGCTAAAGCCTTTAAAATTTAGAAGAAAATGCGTGTATGTATGGAGACAAGTTTTACAGGATTCTGAGGAACTGTTTTTTGTTTTTTTTTTTTTTTTAATTTTATTTTAAGAAAAAGAACAGTATGTTTTAAACCAAATCTCTCCTCCAAACTCTCTCATTTGCAAGAGCTGCGTGTCTTTCCCATTTCTTTGTTTCCTTAAAACAGGTGGCAACAAATGTGTGGGGATTTGGGATGAAAGGTTCTATAAATACCTTGGAACAATAAATGGCTCTTTGTAAGCAGCACTGCTGTCTGTAATTCCTTTAAGAGAGCAATGAATGCTTCATAGGAAAAAGGTGGGTTTTAGGAGAGAAGTGAATAGAAAGATGACATCAACTGATCTCCCACATAGTATTTACTTTGCTGCTGGTGCTTCCATCTGACATGCACATTTATTGGGTTTCAGCTGACTCATTTCAACTTCTTCACAGACGTTCGGTAAGTCAACATTACCTGAATGTTTCTTGTAGATTTGGGTGAAGTAGCGCATGTTTAATCCATTTTATCTCTTGGATCAATCTGTCCATAGGGCTGCGGTTAACACAGTTGCTGTATGGTGAGCTTTTCCATGATGAGTTTTCTGTGTCCTCAGGATGCTCTCCCCTTGCTTTGAGTTTGTTGCTGCACAGGTCCATATGCTGCCCTTCAGTGTATGCTCTTTGGTTGCATTTCCATAACGTGATGCTTGAAGGGAGGCAATTTATATATAGGAATTGAATGACGTGAATATTTGATCTGGAAACCTGGGGCAAGTTTTTCTGGGCTGTCTGTAGGAGATAGGATGGGGAGATAGCACGGGATATGGGGGATCCTCTCAGTCCTGTTTCTGGCATAGAATAACTCCGTTGGATAGCTTCCCCTTCCTGTCCTTTTTCCTTTTCTGTCCTTCTTTCTACCTTCCCCTTATCTTCTTTGTATCCTCTGTAAATAGTACTCTGCATTTCCTGTAAGCTCTGCTCAGACCACGCTGATTTCATTACCAGAGGATCAGGGATTTGCTAGTGCTAGGAGTAATTTCTCCATTTCTAAAGGCAGATGAAACGAGGATGGATCTTTCTTGTGCTTTTTCAAGATTTTGCAGTGTTTCCTTCTTCCATAAGTAAGAGTGACAGAGTTGAAAGCTTAGAATAGCATTACCCAATACTGGCTGCAAAGGACAGAACAGGTGGTTGGACCAATGGATGGGAATATCAGTGAAAGCTCAGGTGTTTTCTCTTCTGTTCCCTGGCTGTGACACTAAATCTGAGGTGCCAGTGGCTCCCCTGTGCCCTCACACTTCATTTCTTGGACTGGGTCTGGCACAGTCACTGCTTAGACTACTAAGGAATAAAAGAGGGAGAGATGTGAGGATCTTACACCTATGTGATATGAGTGGTGCAATAATTGGATGGGGGAGGTGAAATATTTTAATTTTCAGCAGTCAAGCCCCCTCCACACAAAGATTCTGAATTTGAGTTAAAGCAGTGTCTGCGTCACAACAGTTTTCAGAGGCAAATTGTTCTGCTAAAGCATAGCAGGGATATAAGAAACCAAAAATCCCTTCAGATGTATACATGTGCAGGTCTGAGCTTCAAAACATAAATCTTCTGCTGTCATCGGTGCTGACAGCAGTCTGCCACAGTCAAAGCAGTCTATTAATTAACTCCTTCTCTGAAGGAAGAAGCTAAAGGCTTGTGAGTCCTCTCTGCCCAATGCCAGCACCCCCACAGCCACCTGAGAGTATTTTTTTTTAACCATTTAGGTGACTGGGGAATGAAGCCCCATTTTCAGAAGCAAGCTCGTGCATGGCTCTCTGGAAGCAGCCAGCACAGGTCTGAGCTTCCTGCAGTCATGCTGGTCCCACTGCCCCATTAGGTGTCTTTGTGCCCTTCTGAGGTTGACCTTCCCCCTGCACAGCCACCATTTGGCTCCATATTGAGTGAGTAAAAAGGCAGTTCCCTGAAGATGTGTCTTCCTTTATCTCCTACCTCCTACAACATCCTTCAGTGCTGCAGGCTTTCAGGGTCAGTTTTACCATCAGCAACCCTTCTTCCTGCTTGCACCCATCCTCCTCCATCTTCACTCACCTCCATTTCCCTTCGTGTTTTTCATTTTCTAGTCCCAATCTTTTCTTCCTATTTCCTTCTTTCCACCTGCCCTTCCCCACAATACACTTCATTCTTTGCCTTTCCAGTTTGCATCTTCACCAATTCTGATCCCCTCATTTGTTAACTTCTTTGGATGTGAACTTCCTTCCAAACAGAGTCTTGCTCATCATTCACTTTCTTAGTGCCTCTGCTGCTTTTTTTTTTTTTTTTTTTTTTTTTTGACCATTTTGTACCATCCTCAGTACTTTCCTGCCTAATCTGCTCCTTTCCCAGCGTTTGTGTTGTAGAATTAATACCTCAGCTGCTTTGACAGGAGCATTTCTTACTGCTCCAGGCTCTTTCCAGAGCAGTGTCATTCACTTCAGAGCCCACCACTGGACAAAGGAAGCACTGCTCATTTCTCTGTATACACTATTTTACCTTGCTCAGAATTGTGAGGATTATTTTCTGTTCTTCAGAAATTTTCTTCCAGTTTTATGACCCTGAATACTTCAGTATTTATAGCAAACTGTCACTCCTCTCTCCACCTATAAGCATTCATCTATAACCTTCACACTTATCACCAGGCAACTTATTTTTTGTCAAAAACTGCTGTATTTGCTCACATCCATGCCACTCTGTAAGCATGACCCACCCTCAACTCTTCCTTACGGCCTGAAGAACTTGAGGCAAGAGGTTGCAGGAACCCATACATTTGGTTGGGTTTGGTTGTCCGTGGAAAGTACCAAATTCAGCTTCAGAACTTTAGCCTGTCTCCTTCACCTGGGTGTTGGGGTCCCCCTGTACTGCCCCACTCCCCAGCATCTATCCTCTCATGCCTTCTTGCTCCCAATCAACCCCTTTCTCCAAACGCCCTCAACTCCCTCTTGGCAACCTGCAGCATTCATATCCCATCTTCTTTCACATCTCACCTTCCTCCCCAGCTTTCCCTATTCTACCTTGCTTCCCAGTCCACTCCTGACTTTCTCTCACATTCTTTATTCCCCATCCCTCCTTTCCTCTTCTTTCTCCCTTTCCCTCTTCATTTCTCTTCTTTTCTCACCCTTGCCATTGCCCATCCTTCCAGATCCCTCCCTCTTCCTTTTGCTACCCTCCTCTCCCTCTCCATCTTTTCATCCTCACTCTTCTCCACCTGTGTCTTCACCCTCCTCTCCAAACTTTTTCCCTCTCTATTCTGTCCCACCTCATCCCTTATCTCTCATCCTTTCTTCTCAAGGTGTCCTCACCCCTTCCTTTCTCCAAATCCCCTCAGCTTCCTAGTGGCAATCCAAAACTTTCATTGCAGCTCCGTCCCACTCTTTTCCCAAACCTTCTCATGCCTTCCTCATCAGCCTTTCATATCTTCACCTCTTCTTTCCTTCCTATCCCTTTTCCTTTCCTCTCTTTAACTCTTCCCCGTCCTTCCTTTCTTTCTGTGCTTTGCCTGTCCTTCCTTCTACCATTCTCCCCCCATCCTTTCTCCCTATTTTCTCCCCCACAGCCTGTCTTCCATCCTCCAACACTTACTTCTCTTCTGTTCTTCTCCAGCCTTTCTCACCCCTTCCTTCTTCCTATCCATCTCCCCTTTCCACCTTTTCTTCCCTCCCTCCCTCTTATCCATCTCCCCTTTCCACCTTTTCTTCCCTCCCTTCTATTTCCACCTTTGGTCCTTCCCATCCACCAGCCTGCCCGTCTCCCCTTTCCTCCTTTCCTCCCCTCCCTCCCACCCGTCTCCCCTTTCCTCCTTTCTTCCTCTCCCTCCCACCTCCCCTCCCTCCTTTCCCTCTCCCCCTTCCTCCTTTCCTCCCCTCCCTCCCCTCCCTCCTCCCCTTTCCACCTTTCCTCCTTTCCTCCCCTCCCTCCCGCCGTCTCCCCCCTCCTCTCCGTCCCCCCTTTCCTCCTTTCCTCCCCTCCCTCCCACCACCCCTCCCTCCTCTCCGTCTCCCCTTTCCTCCTTTCCTCCCCTCCCTCCCTCCTGCCCGTTTCCCCTTTCCTCCCCTCCCTCCCGCCTTCCCTCCCTCCTCTCCGTCTCCCCTTCCCTCCTTTCCTCCCCTCCCTCCCACCACCCCTCCCTCCCCTCCATCTCCCCTTTCCACCTTCCCTCCTCCCTCCCACCTCCCCGCTTTCCCTCCCTCCTCCCACCGGCGGCAGAGGGCGCTGCGTGCCCGGCCCGCCCCAGCCCGGCTCCGCTCAGTAGGGCGGGGAGAGGCGTGTGGCTCCGGCCTCCCTCCCTGTGCCCTCCCTCTCCCCTCCCTCCCGCCCCCGCCGCCCGGCCGGGGCTGCGCTCCCGCGGCTGCCGCACACGGCGCGGCGGCTCCGAGCCATGAGCCCTCCGCGGCGGTCGGGCAGCGCGCCCCGCAGCCGGGCCCTTCCCGCGGGACGGACCGCTCGGGGACTAAAACTCTATGGATACAATGAAGTGGCTCTGGGACTCTTGGTTTAGCAGGAAAATTTAAATAAACCGATGTAAGTTTCTCTCTCTTTTTTTTTTTGTTTGCTTGTTAACAAAAAGAGAAAAAGAAAAAAAAAAAAAAAAAGAAAAGCATAAGGAGAACCCCCACCCTTCCCCACCCTTTCTCCCCTCTCCCTCCTTTCCCCCCCCCCGTCCCTCGAGATGTCCGGTTCCGAGAGAGTCGGAAAAAGGAGGAATTTGTCGCGAAGGGGTTTCCCCTCTCCCAAACTTTCCCCTGGAGGTGGGACCGGTGCTGTCCCGTCCGGGCAGGGCTCGGTGTGGCTATAGGAGGGACAAGTTGGCTCAGCAGAGCTTGCGTCGGGGTGTTGGAAGTGGAGGAGGTGTAGATATAGATGTTTTGCCGATGAAGAGTGACTCTGGTTGGAAATTGGTCTGGGTTCCGTCTCGCTTCCGCGTCCAGAAGTGCTGGAAAGAGATAACAACGCAGGAAAATACTCTGCGGATTGTTTGGTGAATGTCATGTGGTGTCGGATGGCTTTGAATGGAATCTTAGTGGCACGTTTTGAAGGGAAGAAGTGAGCTTGGATGGTTATTTCTGCGGTGGCAGGGAAAATTAATCGTTCTCGTGTTATCATGAGAGTGTTACTGATATTACTTGTGAGAACCGACATAATATATTAAGCGTATGTCTTAATAACAGCACTCACCTCAAAGCCATTTGAAAAACACCCATACTTCAAACATTCAGAGTTGTTGTTGGTTGTTGTTTTTTTTTGTTTATTTTTTTTTTTGGGGGGGGGGGCACAAGTGGAAAAACTCCACTCAGCTTTAGGAAGTAGAAGGGAAACGGAGAGCTGTGCTGCACGCTGGCAAGGTGATCGCTATTTGATCAAGGCAGCCCCGAGGGGACTGGTGACATACTGGGTGCACTGTACGAGAGAACGAAAGCTAAATTAAAGCAAAAGTTATGCAACCAAAGTGTGGCCGCAATGGGAACAAATCAGACCTTCATTTTATTTGATTATATTTCCTGGACGTGTGGGTGAGGAAGCGTAGATGAGCCTCTAAAAAGGGAGAGGAACGGGTGAGCTGTGCTCACCTACGGCAACAGGTCTCGTTTTGCCTGGGAAGGATGAGCTGAGTTTTGCGAGTGCTTGAGCTGAGCCTTTCCAGCTTTGGCTGGGGCAGCTGCCCATCCCGCAGACGGACGCTCGTGGCCCCGATTTCTCCCTCCACCAGGGCGACGAGCTGCTATTCCCGAAATACAGGGCGTATGGTGGAATAAACGCGGCGATTCAAAGAGGATTTGTCAATACTAAAAATAAACAGGCCCGCAGATGTGTCCTAGAGGGTCAAGTCCATCCATAGCGTTTTCAGGGCCGATGTGCCAATTTCGAGATTTTGCGTGAGCGTGTCCTGTCCAAGGTGCTGAAGTTGATTTTGCTGCTATTTCCCGGGATTTGAGGGCTTTGCACGAGTGGTTTTCGGATGCTTCCTCTCGGCTCAGGGCAATGCGGTTGGAGTTGGAGGGTTCCCCCCACCCCGGGTGGCACAAAGAGGAGGCAGGGATGTGTTTTCAGACACGTATATTTGATCCGTCCTTTTGGCGTGGGAAAGCGGGCCAGGTGGAGCTGCAGATGGATCCAGCAGATCCTATAAGCTTTTGGTGGCAGAGAACTGGAAAGGTCAGAGTTGTAAGGCAGCGAGGAGAGAAACTCCCTCATTTTGAAGGACCAAGAAAGTGGTGTTTTTGAGTGTCGCTGCTGTTGGTTTGGGTCCCTTGCCTCTGTTGAGATGCATTATTACAAAACAAGTTGAGGGGGAGCCCTGTGCTGGGCTGCGGTAGCGATGATGCAAATGGGACTGGAGTGATGCACAATTATTTTGGTAGAGTTTTTGTTATTCAAACGACAAATATGGTTGACAGAGACCTTCAGAAATAGTTGATCCCTAAAGAAAAAGTGTGTCTTTTGGGGGAAGGCGTCTCAAAAGTTAAGCAATGGAGTCCCGCACTGCAAGTTGTGATATTTTTAGACTAATGTGCCAAAAGCTCTCAGACTTAAGTAGCAGAGTTTATGTAATCTTTGGTATGAAACAGACCACAGTATTGCCAGAAGTAAGCACAGTGAAATATATAATTTGTCTTCATTTGCAGTTTGATGTTGTAACGTGCTTCTCCTCAGTTCTTGAAACTAATTCCGAATCCCTTTATAATGCGGATTGGTACTTCTTGTCTAAGACTCTTAAAGGGGTTGCATTTTGATACCTGTGTTTTTATGGAGAAGAGCTTGCTGTGAGGAGTCCTGTAGATTTAAAGCATGAAAAAAAGTCTGTACAGTACGGTAGAGAGCTGATGTTGTTTCATATCCTCAGTCACTCGTCAGAGATCACAGAGGAACTTGGTTGCATCATTAGCTACGTAGCCCAAATACCTTGACCATGAAGGGTGTATGTAGATCATGAGGCTTCCTGACTCTGAGGGACAGCTTATGAGAATAGAGTTTAAAAAGTGCAACACAGTTGAAAGCATCGTATTCCTGGTCTGAATCAGAAACATGTCTCTGTTCTTGCTATGATGGACTAACACCTGTGGGACTAGCACAAACCTTCTGAGACTTTTGCAAGCTACAGAAAACAGTTGAGTAGTAACTGCATTCTTGATTTAAATGTGTAATCAAAAGTATATTTAAAATTGTACTGATAGAAAATGACATTCTGAAAGGCACAGAAGATCTATGAACTAGAACTAGTTTAAATTTCTTCTTAATTTTCTTTTTTCTGTATTAGACAGGGATATCTCTCTTCTTTGCCGTTTAATTTGCCATTCTCAGTTTTGTTTCTCGAAGGATCTGCCCATGTATGGGAGGAACAAATTTCAGGTTTGCCTGTTAAAGCATGTTGAGTGGTTGTTCTGAAATCACGGTTACGTTTTTTGAAAGAAATAGATCAATATCTGTTGTTACCTTGGATTACTTTTGGAAACTCAGTATGACAAACATAGTAAAGACCTTTTGTTTTCAGAGGGCAGATGCTCAAGTTTTCCTCAAAGTAACTACTTTGTAAGTTGTCTTCAGTCATCCTTAAGAATTATTTTTGAAAAATTAAAGGTCTGATAGTTAAAAAGTGGCAGCAACTAATTTCTCTCTTCTGTTAAATGAAACTCATATTTCACAAAAGCGGTGTGTCTCTGAAGTATATGCTTGACATCTGCTTCTGTTTGCATGCTGTCCTATGGTAGAGTCTTAATCAGTGTATGAAGCAATTTGTATTTTAAATTCTATCATTGCTTCTCCCTTTTACTGTCTATGTTTGTGCATTGCTGAAGATACTCAAGACCAAGTTGGATGGGACTAGCAATCTGATCTATCAGGAGGGATCCCTGCCTGTGGCAGGGGGGTTGGATGTAGGTGGTTTTTAAAGATTCCTTCCAAGCCAAACCATTCTGTGATTCTGACCTGGAAGATAACACATGAAGTCAGTTAAGTATATTCCTATTTGCTTAGAGTGACTACCTTGTCCACGCTATGACACAGTTCAGATAAACACAATAAACATTTGCTTGTTTCTCTTTAAAATAACCATGACTTTATGACCAAACAAAAACTGATTATTTTCTATTGATCTTGTCTTATTATTTATTTTGCAAGCAAAACCATTGAGCCCACTTTCCCCTGGCTCTGTCTCTTTGGGTTTCTCTTATAAAGTGACAGTTTCTAAATCAGGAAGGAAATCAGGTCACATTTCTGGCTCTGCAGGACTTATCTCATTGCTCTTCTTTCAAAGTAATTAGAGTTACTAATAATGAGGAAAAGAAAACTTTTTCAGAACTGGTATGTCCCTCACCCCTCTCTCCTTCTGGCTGTTTTTGTGTCACAGAAGAGATAAAGTTTATTGAGGAGGATCCTTTTGCTCCGTCAGACTGTGACTTCTTTTAAGTTGAGCTGCAGGTGATGTGGTCATCCTTACAAAGATGCTCTATGTTGCTTAGATTAGCAGAGTTTATTTGTTCCCCACTTGTTTTGGTACTGTGTTACTGGGCTGACTGGTGGCAGTGGGTGAGATCCTACAGTGGAGATCATCAGGTCTCAGCCTGGGAGAAGAACAGGACACTGACCAAAGCTGTCCCTATCCCAATCCCTCAGCAGACTGGGGGCACACTGGGGGGGACAATATTAGCAGAATAGAAAGCACAGTGATTTTATTAAACACACGTACTGCCAGCAATCACGACTGTAGTTTGTACCCTTCTTATTTAGACTTCTTATCAGTTGCAGTTTACTGGGGCATACTCCCAGGAAAAATGGCCAGTGAAGCACAGAAGTTCTCTCTCCTTTAATATATCCACCTTTAAGGAGATGTGACTCAGGAGGTTTCCTTTTCAGTGTGCAAAATTTTCATTGATGTCAAAAGATCCCTTATCTTCCAAAGCAAAAACGTGCTTCCCTGCTCTCTGTAACCTGCCAGGCTGTTAGTGTTGCAATTCTGCGTGACAAAAATGTCCTGGTTTTCTTTTTTAAAATAGCTTTTTAAATGGAAAGGTATCACATAACAAATAACCAAGTTGTAACAAAATGTGCTGAAAAATTAGAAGTGCTGTTAAGCACTAAGTTTTCTTTCTTTTTTTTTAATTGTACTTAATTGATTTGAAAGTGTTAAGAGTTTGTGCTCGATCCTGGGAGAAGTCAGTTTTTTGGGGTTTTTTTTTTTTTTTACAAGGTTGTTCATTTCAAATTTCAGCTTGATTTGAACTTTCCTGATTCACACAGCTTCTGCTAAAGAGGCTTTTTATGGCAGTGCTGGAGAGCCCTACCAAAAGGTTAGAGGTTTTTTATAAAGCTAGCTGGGTTCCTAAGGTGCTAAAACTGTCCTTAGTCTAACATATAACTTGCAGATATCTTTCAAATGGTGCTTTCCTATTTTTATTCTAGCTGCAGTATTAGTATGGAACATCTACAAAGTTATATCAGTGGTTAATATTTGAGTGTACGACACCAAAGGCAGATTGTGGGTATGTGTAATTTGTCTGTGCTAGAAGCAAGAAGTATCTGTCAGTAGTCATGGGGTTTGTAGGCCGATTTTGACCAATAAGCCGTGGTTTGGGGCTTTAGAGAAGTCTGTTTGTTTTTCTTTTTGCTGTTTCTAAATGCTTTATATAACACTGAAACATCTGTGCAATAGGAAGGTATGAACTTGCTCACAGACAAATTCTTTCAAGAGCTGTTAATTGGAGGTAGATTAGATTATATAATCCCTGTGAATGGATTATCTAGTTTATAGTGATTTTTTTTTTTTTTTTTCAGAGATTATTTTTCTTATTGTAATGAAATGGTCACTCTCCCCAAACAAATGGGCAGTTGTTTGTGTCTCATTGTCTGAATTTGCCACCATCCTCCAGGCTGGCTTACAGCATGCTGACACGGGGTCTAGAAGTCGCAGGAACCAGATGCCCACTTGACCCTGGGCAATCAGAACAGGACAGCACACAGGGATCATTTCTACTGATTCTGAGTGAGCAACGTTCACCCCTGTTGGAGCTAGCTTAGGTTTTGTGTCTCACTGACAGGCTACTTCAGTCCTCCGAAGAGCATTTCTGCTGCTGGGCTGTACAATCATAGAATCACAGAATGACTCAGGTTGGAGGGAACCTTAAAAATAATCTAGTTCCCCCCCTCCTCCTCCCCCTCTGCTGTGGGCAGGGTTACCATCTACCAGATCAGGCTGCCCAAGGTCCCACTCAACATTTGAATGCCTGCAAGGATGAGGAGGACAAGGGCAGACATTGCCCGAGGGGAAATCCTGAAAAATACCACGTTTTCAAAAAGGATGCTGGTGACAATTACATGAAACCTTCACCCTTGTGTAAAGCCCACAAGGATGAGTGATTTTGAGATGAAATTTTCCTTTTCCCCCCTGATGCAGGCACCAAAAAGAGAGAGGAATGCTAGGGGGGGGGCTTTATGTAGTGGTGGGGAGCTCTGCAGGTGCTTGCGTGGCTGGAGATGCAGTGCTAGCTGTGGGACAGGGCAGAGAAAAACAAAGGGAAAGCTCCAGCCCAGCCTGCACGGCTTGGAAACACATCATTAAAGTGTAACAACCTGACCCGCAGACGAGCTTTCAGCATCGTCCGAGGTCTGACACGTTTGTAGCTGTTACATAACGCGCAATTATAAAATCACACCAAAGCTTTTTTAAAATACCTGCCTGATTACAGCAGGGTAATTGTACCATGTGTGATGGGGCTGGGTGCTGTGGCTAAGGCACCCCCTGCGCCGATGCGTATTCCCCTCCCTGGCAGCTTGGAGTACTTCATCAGGTGGTGCCACCTCCTTGGCCAGGAGAAGACCTCCTCCAAAACTCCCCAGCATTCGTGTCCTTGTCCTGCTTTGCGTGCCTATGCTTGCTCTCGTGTTACAGTTGTTGTCCTTTCCTTCTGAACAAGGGTTTCTCACCATCCTTTCTCCCCTGATTTAGCACGGTGGTGTGACACAGCCACCTCCTCGCCTTCCCCAGGGCCAAGCACATCATCTCCATCACCTCTCCAGCTGCATCTCAAGCCCTCAACGTGGAGCGATGTGCGGCTCCTGTGCTGCTGGAGGCACTGAGAGGGTCTGTACATTTGTTAAGCAGAGGGCCAGGTTCTGTGCTCAGCTCCACAAACCCAGATCGACTCATCTTACTTCAGTGGAGCTAATCCAGATTTGCACAGCAGCTTCCCCGAGGACTTTCCAGTTATGCTCTGGGTGACAGTTAGTGTGCCAGTGTCAGAATACATCTGATCTAGCCAGATTCCCTGTCTTGAACCATTAGTTATTCCCTGGCAAAAGTTCTCAGAAAGCGCTGTTGTATTTGAAAACAGTATACAAATTCTATTCTCAGTGCCAGAAAGTAAAGGGATTTTTTCCCCTCCTGTTGAAACTAAATATAATTTGAAAGATAATGCACATGGATTTAAATATAGTATGCAATTATACATTGCATATGAATAGTTTCTCTCATTTTTAACATGCTTCGATTTTTTTTTTTATGAATCTTTTTCAGCAGACAGCTGTTAGATAAAGAGAGAAAAGTGAATAGTTGTTATGAAACCACATGACATTGCTGAAGAAGAAAAAAGAAACCATCATAGGAATATGAGGGGAAAAATAGAGAACAAATCTTTGCTCTCTCCCTCTTTTTTTTTTTTTTTTTTTTTTTTTTTTTGCTTTGTTTAATCTTTTCTTCATAATTCATTACTTCAACTAAAGGAAGTACTGTACTTTGTCAGTACAATGTTGTAGGGTCTGCAACAGATCTCCTTTGCACATCTGTTTCTTCTGGGTTCTGTGAGTTTCAAATCAGGGCTCTGAATTCTTCTCAGAGGATGAAATCGGGGTAGAAGCCTTCCTAAGAAAGTCTGTGAGTTCTTGGATTCTTTTACCCTTAGTGGAAGTTTAGCTCGGGTTGTGCTGGGTTTTCATTCCTGTAATGTTGCCTAAACTTGAAAACCCAGAAAAACTGATTCATGGCCCCATGGTGTCCCAGCAAGTGGCAGCAAGTGGCAGCAAGGTATATGAATGTCCACCTGACTTTTCAGGGTGGCATGGACAACCAGTGGCTGTGAACACCCTAAAAGCAGTGCTCTAGGTCGCACATTCCTCTTTTTTGAGGAGATATGGCAAAAAAAGACCCTGGAACTTTTAAATAATACAACAATTAAAAAAAAAACGCCTTGTGGTGCTCTCCTGGGAACAGGAAAGAAAGAAACATGAGGTTATGGTCTGAAAACACTGAAAGATTCTGAGCTGCGGTTTTCTTTTATTAATTAGCTAAATTGATAATCAGAACTTGAAGCGAGGCTTTTAGGCACATCTCTGGTGCCTAATTCGGATGGCTGTCTCCTCACAGGGTGAATCAGGAGGCTGTTTATTGAAGTCAATGATGCAACGTCAATGTAAATGGAACATAAGGGAGAAAGGGGATTTGTTTACGAGTATAAAAGTTCCCTGGATAGTTTAACACTAACTGTGAAAATTACTGAATAGCTGCAAAGCACAGGCTTTAAATGCAGCTGAAGTAAGTTTTCTGGGATTTTTCCAGCACTATTTTAAGGTCCTAATCCAGAGCCCGATGTAGCCAAAGGTAAAGCTCCCTTTGACTTCGGATCAGGCATTATATTTCTAAGCATCATTCTCCGTCCTGGAATTTTCTAAAGGTTTTTGGATTAGCTGTTAGGACAGGTGTAAGGTCTTTTGTATCTCCTTGGCGTCTGGATTTGCTGAGTGTAAGAAAGAAATAACACACCAATCCTGTTGCATTATTCCAGTGTTTCCTGTATGTTGTCATTCATCAGACAAGCCATTGCCTGATTTCCCAAGGAGGCTGGTTTTTCCATTGCTCTCACTATGCCTGTCCTATCCTGCAGCTTTTTAACCTGTTGGATTATTTGGTTCAGAGATTTGGGACTAGAAGGTGCTTGAGTTACACAAGTTTTGTTGAAAGATATTCCTGGATAGAGAGTAGAGAGACTCAGAAGAACCCCTTTTCCAACCTAGATGATTCTGTTGTTCTGTAAGAAGGTGACTGCACGGTGATTCAGCCACACAACTTCACAACAGCTGATCTACCAGAGATCCGTAGGGAAGTAGATTATTTAGATAATGTTGATGTTCAAAGGATTTTCATTGTTTTGTATTGTATTTTGTTACTCCACTCCCAGGCTTGTGTCCATTTAACCTGTGTTAACCAAGTTCTTGAGGTTATGGGGTGCTGGGTGTAGGCTCTATAGGGGTTATTATGTAGTTTTAAATGAAATGTAAGGAGCAAAGCTCACGGATTTAAGCCCTTTTTGAAATCACATCTGAAAAGACTTCATCATAAAGATTTGTGCCCCTAACTGCAAGAGAGCCTGTGGTTCTATTAAAGACCAGGAGAGTTGGAAAAGGGACACAGATGTGGTGTCAGATGGGGAATGTGTGCCTGGCTACTGCATGATGCTGCTGCAAACAGGGCTGGGATGCAGTGTGGGCTGTAGAATCATAGGATTGTTTGAGTTAGAAAGGACCCTTAAAGGCCATCTAGTCCAACTCCCTTGCAATGAACAGGGACATCTACAGCTAGGTCAGATATGCCTAGGGCATTCTCCAATGCTGTGCCTGCTTCTCCCCCAACCCTTACCTCAGGCATGGCTGTGAGGTGGTATGAGGGAGGGAAAATGGAGGGTGCCCCTGACCCCAGTAATCCCCAGCTGTCACTGTGCCTGCTGGGAGGCACCCGCGGCCAGCACAGATTAGCACAGCCACCACGGGGACTGGCCCCGGATCAAAGCAGCACAGAGGTGGCTGGGAGCCACCTTCTGCCCCTCCTCCTTGCCCCGATCTGCAGCAACCTTTGCCTTCTCACAGCAGTTGAACCCACTCTTTGGCATCACTTACAGATGAAAATGTTCTTTTTTTCTCGCTGTGTTGTGTGGAATGTTTGTGGCCAGGTTTGGGATGTAATCATCTTTTCTAAAGCATCTTGCTAAGGTAAGGTAAGGCATGCATGACTGCCTTCTTACTTGATGAGTCAAAACTGCGGCCTGCTGACCCCAAAACATAAAGCATGGTGGCCCAAGTAACAACATAATGGCTTAGGTTGCAAGGAGTCTTAAAGCCCATCTAACTTCCACACCCTTTCTCTGGGGGTGAATGAGCCCTTTTGGAGAAGTCCCTCATCCTGTGCCTTTCCCTTGGGTACCTTCACTTTGAGCTCCTCATACCTAGGCCAACAGAAGCACTGCATGCTGCTCTCAAGCCACATGTTTCCATACAGTTGAACAGTGCTATTGGATTGTGGTTGAGAGCTGTATTTTTCAAGACGAGGATTGTGCCAGTTGTACTGCTTGTATGATGAGATAGCTCCTTGTGTTAGCGTTCTGTGAGTCTCTCAAGTTGTCCATGCCCAGTGTCAACCCTGTTCAGCAACAAAACATGCTGAGCAGCACTGTGTGGCTCTCATAAAGTCTTGTGTCTCAGCTCAAACTCAACTTGGAGATTCAGGTGCTCCTTTGATGAGGAAACTGTTTGAAAGTGCAGAAGGTTCAGGTTGAATATTAGAAAAAAAATTCTTCTTGGAAAGAGTGGTGAGGCATTGCCGCAGCCTGCCCAGGAAGGTAGTGGAGTTACAATCCCTGGAGGTGATCAAGAAAAGGATAGGAGACACACTTAGTGACATAGTCTAGAGCAGTCACAGGCATGGTTGTGATGGTTGAACTAGATGAACATAGTGATCCTATGACAAGGGCAGGTGTGCCAACATGGTCCCTGTTTGCTGGCTCTTGTGATGTTCCTCATGGCAGTAATTTTGGATTCCTCAGATCCTGAGTGAAACCTAGGGGAATGCTCTTGCAAAGGTGTTCTCTCCTCTCACGCCAGTGGAGCAAAATCCCACCATGAACATGGAGCACCATCTGTTAACACTCACTGTAAATGATGGGAGCTAAACACACAAAGTGGTTTGGATTTTGGATGGTCTTGTTTGGAACCAGGAGTTGGACTCAGTGGTCCTTGTGGGAACCTCCCAGTTTGAGATCACTTATGATTCTGTGATTCTTAATAGTCAAAATGCAGGACCTCACACATGTAAGCCTGTGTGATGTAAAATATCTTCGCGTCAATTCTAATATATTCCCAGTGCTAGTTTGAAACCTGGTTTTATATTCATAGCTGATTTTGTGCATGTTTAAATGGTTCCCTGGTACACGGTTTCTTTCAGGAGATTTCTATAATGTTAATGAATGTGATAGTTGTGATTAGCATGGGAGATTATTGCTTATAGCAACTACACAATGTATTAGGTAGCCCATCAGTCTCGCTGTTAGAGCACTCTGCAGAATTCGATAAGTGACATTATTTACACAGTTGCTTTTATGAGCTTGAGGAACTTTGCAAAAATGTGTTATAATCTGGGCAATAGCTTCGCTAAAAAGCGATTTAGCTTCATTGATTGCATTTCTTCACTTTGGTTACTGAACTGCGTGCTAAAAATAAATTAAAAAACAAACATAATTGAGATCAATCTGTAATTGATTTTGACTTGTGTTCAGTTAAAAGCAGAACCAATAATTTCTGGAATGTTACTGATGTTTAGGAACTTTGTAGTGCTGTATGTGAGACAAAGCATCAATAGCAGAAAGCAAGGTCTCTTGATTTAGGCTTCATACAGAGTTTTTGGCACTTAAATGTCAGACTGAAGTTCAAGCATTCATCAAAGTCCTACAAAGACCTTGAACGTCAATGCAGTCTGTGTTAAAGACTGTCCTGTGAGGCTTTGCTGCCTGGAAGGGCTGTTTCCTCTAACCACAGATCGGTGACCCATGGATTGCGTAAGCAAATGAGGTGGTGGTTATTCTGGAGGGACTCCAATTGGGAGATCTGTGGTGGGATCTGTGCTCCTCACGCGACAAAATTCAGTCTCAGCTGCTGCATGTTGGCTTCAGCCACAGGTTAACCAAGGACAGCCGGGTTGGGCTGTGCTGCTCTGCACTGTTCCTGCACAGGACATGCGTGGGGCTCAGGTTGCAACTCCAGTGCTGAACACCACAGGAAAGGCCCTTTCCAAGAAATGCGAGGTCAGGCGGGGACCCACGCACTGCATCCCACTCCTCCATCTCCAAAAATACCACCGCTTTTCTGGATGTTTTCTGCTGGACCGCCAGCCCTGTGCCCTGGGGACTGAGGGAGGGGAGAGCCAAAGCAGAGGACAGCCTATTTTTAGGCTGACTATCTCCCACTCCCTGGCAGGCTGGGTGGTGTTGCGGGACAATACTCATCTATCTGCAGCACAGCCCCTCGAGCAGGAGGGCAATGGGGATTTGAGCCATCATCCTGCAGGGAGGGACCCTGTGCAGGTCTAAATGGGCAGTAATGTGTATTTCTCCCCATTAAATCTTATTTGTAACTGGATAGCTTTCTCTTCTGTCCCTTCCCGTATTGTTGCAGACCTACACAAACACTGTGCTATGCATTGTTTCCAAGCCCAAGTGCAGGATTTGTATTTCTGCCTTTCTGTTGGTTTGGTAAGTGGGATAAAATAAATACAGGTTGTAGGATTTAGGCTCAACTTTATCCTTCAGAGATTATTAAAGTGAAACTGTGAGCGTCTAATCCATTTAGAGAATAGCAGAGGACTCCCCATAATTCATTAGTGCTGGTGGCAGAGCATATAATGATAGAATCAGACTGGCTTAGGTTGGAAGGGACCTTAAAGGTCATCTAGTTCCAACCCCCCCACCACGAACAGGGCTGCCAACCTCTGGATCAGGCCGCCCAAGGAGGTAGCTTTTCCATCCTTCAGTCTTTGGTAAACTGACAGTCTTTGATAAATCATGGTTAAATTATTTTGTTGAAGGTATACATGTTAGCCCTAATTAATATTTCTTTGGTTCTGGTTTCTGGCCACTGGATTTCTTCTATTTTCGATGAACTGCAAACCCCTCTGCAATATGCCTAGCAGCAGAATTGTTGCAGCTGTACCTGTCCAGGGGTACTGGTAAAGCAGTGAATACATCCCTTCCTTTTCTGTTTGGTAGGATGGAGCTCTCTGCATCATTTACCACAAGCCTGTTTTTCAGCCTGTAATTGTCTTTAGTGATGCTTCCCTCAATCTTTCTAATTCATCACCATAACCCTTGACTTGGCGACATCAGATCTGAGCACTATAGAAGGGTAACGTTCCCATCAAATTACATTAATGCCCTCTCAGCCCTGATTAACCAAGTCCTGCATCAGCTATTCTACTCTTGCACCCAGAGAGCAGAAAGGCCAACAGCCTTTTTTCTGTTCATCCTTATAAAATACTGCCACTGTGGTTTCCTTCTGGTGCTTTACAACGGTTTCCAACCATAGGAAAGCAACGTTGATGCTCAGAGCCCGTCTTTAGAAGCACTTGGGTGAGGTTATCCTGACTTGCTGATTCAAAAAGTCAGATTAGAGAAGCTGTTGGATGTCGTGCTTCTTTATCACTTCTGAAGTGGAAAGAATGCAATTCTCAGCATGCTGTCACACTGTTGTATGGTTGTTTTTCTTATTTTTTTTATTATTTTTTTTTCTGAGTTCAGAACAGAAATCTGTGTGGAACATCTTTGCTGATTCTTTGGTGTTGCGCCTGATGGTACTTCCAGGATATACTTTGGTCCTTAGGTGTTTGAAAAGTTCCTTCTTGTCCTCAAGAAGGCCAGTGGTGTGTCTAGCCATGCACTTCTCACTGTGTGTTTTTAATTTATCACTGGCCCTCCTATCCTTGTCTTCTTTTTATTCTTTTATTTTCTGTTTTGTTTTTATTTCCTTTTTAATTTAAACGTTTTGTACTGTGGAGAAGACCGAGGAGGGATCTTACCAATGCTTGTCAATATCTAATGAGTGGAAATCACGTGGCTGAGGCCAGGCTCTTTTTAGCAGTGCCCAGCATCAGGACAAGGGGCAGTGGGCACAAATTGGAACACAAGAAGCTCCATATGAACATGAGGAAGAAATTCTTTGCTGTGAGGGTGACAGACGCTGGAACAGGCTGCCCAGAGAGGTGGTTGAGTCTCCTTCGCTGGAGGTATTCAACACCCACTGATTTATTTTTTTTTTCTCATTTATAGAAAGTACCAGAATTCTGCCTTTTGGATTTACTGATGCTGGGGTCCCTCAGTGAGAAATGCAAGGCCTCCTGGCTTTCACTGAATACGGACTCAGGGCTGATGCATATTTATTTATTATTATTTTCTGCTTCATGCTGCTGATTGTCCCAGATGCAGAGGAGGAAAATGACTTTCAAATGAGAAGATTTTCATAAGCCTACAGCATAGCTGTACTCAGAATGCAAACTTTAATCAGTTATTGTCTGAAAAAACATCTAACAAAACCCCGGTCTCTGCTGGGCTCCCCACTCATCCTTGCATCAGCTGCAGGGTAACCCTGGGAGGAAACATGGCTCCCGTGTAAGGAATTTGGGGCTCCGGGTAAGCACCTTGTAGCAGAGATCGTTCACCTTTGTTATGTGCCCTGAGAGTAATAATAAATATTAATGGTAACGATGAATTTGGCTTTGCTTCACTGGGGAAATAAAATATTTTCAGTCTTGGGAATTTCTGCGTGGTCATGGCCAAACCTAACTTTCGGATTGAAGGATCTGCCTCAGTTCAGCAGTCAGGTTCCTGCACTCTTGGCTAAAGGGGTACCCCCAACCCTAGGGAGGCCAGCTCCCCAAAGCACGCTGTGCTTTTGGGCAGCCAACCCCAGGTAGGAGGATGCTCTGCTGTAATAGCCCACCTTACTCCTCATAGTCCCTCTGCACCCAGCGTGCTCTCCCTGCCCAAAGAGCTTTTGCTCTGCACCTGAAAAATGCAGATACTCATGTAAGTGGTTGCAGTAAAGAGCTACCAGAGGAGGCAATTTTTTTTCAGGGCACAACCGTAGAGGCTACTTAGCATAGTTTTACAGGCTGCTAATGTGGTTTTATTGCTTCTAGGACCTGACCTATTATTGTTGTATGCTGAGGGATGCTTTTATTCATTTGGAGCTGGTCCAGGGATGTCTAACGGGGCTATGCATTGCGTGACCCAGGTGTGCTGAGTGTAACACTCCTCCCTTGAGCTGGGAAGGAGGGATGCAAAGAGGAATAACTCTGTGGTTCCTATTGCTGCACAAGGCTACAGGTTTAGTTTTGCTCTGTTGGTGACTCTGTGTGTGTGTGAGCAGAGTGCTTTGGTCCAAACTCTAGCATGCAATGAGTCATTCTCTTCTGCTGCTAATGGGAAACTCAACAGTGCCCAGATTAGAAATGGGCAAAGGATGGTTTTTCAGCTTTTCCTTCCCTCACACTGCTAAGGCCAGGAGTTGCACAGCCACAGCTGCTCTTCTTCTGATGGGTTGAATCTAGGGGGGAGGTGAAGAATGGGGCAGAGGGAGATGGAGGGAAATGCAGAGTTCTGGTTAGGCAAAGAGCCCTCATTCATTCTGAACAGTCACCAAGACCACCCCTGCTTCCAATTGTTCCCACACTCAAAATAATGCATCTTAGCATTATCTGCAGGCCTTGAAGCACTTACCACATTTTGTAAGTTTTTGTGTTGCTAGTTTTCACTTTCTTTCCAATTTTACAGCGTCAAATGGCTAAAGTAAATGTTTTTCATGTTTTTTGGGTGTTTTTTTTTTTTTTTTTTTGTGGCTTTTTAACATTTAACAGCAGTTTTCTTGGGGTTTTCTTTTAATGCTTAAAATGCTGAATCAGTTAACAACATCTTGGCTGTGAGGCCGATTGCTTTCTGCTTAAATGTAGATTGAGAAAGTCTTCTTTTGGCAAATAGTGACTTTTATGCCTGCATAGTCTAGCCATTTCTGTATTTTGCAAATCTAAAGAGATCTTTGCTACTTGAAGTAGCAATTTCATATTGAAAGTGGCAAAATTTTGTATTATGGAGGTAAGAGCTTGGAGATGATAATGGGATTTTGCTGTTGGGTACTGTGAGTGCAAGTGCATGTGTTTAACTTCAAGCCTTAACTTTTGGTTATCCCTAAAGTGCCTGGGTAGTTGGATTCAATCACAGAACCACAGAATCAAAGAATCAGAGTGGTCTGAAGGGACCTCTGGGGGTCACTGAGTCCAACCCCCTGCTAAAGCAGCTCCCAGTATTATGTCGCACAGGAAAGCATCCAGGCAGGTTTGAGTATCTCCAGAGAAGGAGACTTCACAGCCTCTCTGGACAGCCTGTTCCTGTGCACCATCACTCTCACAGAAAATAAGTTCTTTGTATTAGTGAGGAAATTCCTGTGTTCCAGTTTCTGCCCGTTGTCCCTTGTTCTATTGCTACATGCCACTGAAGAGTCTGCCTCCATTGTCTTGACTCCCACACTATAGATTTTTATAAGCAGTTAGGAGATCCCCTCTCAGCCTTCTCCAGACTAAAAAGTCCCATGCTTCTCAGCCTTGGTCTCAGTGGTTTTGTATCTTTCTTCCAAATGAGCTTTCTACTCTAGTCTAGTCAAATAAAGTCAAACCCAGTTAAGCCAAGTCAAAAGATGCATTCATGTAGATTACCTGCTGTTATTTTTTTTAGAAGCTACTTTCTAAGGGCAGGACTTTGCCCAAACACTGCTTCTGTCTCTTCTGGTCCATGACACTTCACTTGTCCCTCTAAATGGTGAGAACAGGTGAAATCAGATGATAGACTGAGCACATTAGACCCTCTGGAGTAAGAGCTGGAAAGACCTACTTAAAGACCACCACAGTCAGACTAGGGAGCTCTAGTGTTGCTTTCAGTTCAGTCAGCCTCAAGGAAGCTTGGGATGTGACATCCTGCAAAGGAAAGGCTGAAGCATGTTGAAGCAAAGGGAATCATGATTTTGGAGGAGAGGACCATCACTCCAGAGAGGAGAGACCATGTCTGCATGAGATTATTAGGTGGAAGTTGCTTTGATTGATGCTTTCAATGGTTGCTTTGGAGCAAGCTGAATTGAGGTCGTTGGATGTGTGATAGCACTGCCAAACCTGGCTGGAAGATCCAGGGACTGATCTCAAAGAAGAGAAAATGAGATAGCTGCTACCTTAAATTGATGAATGTAGGGAGAAAAGAAAAAAAAAAATCCCCTGTCTTTAGACAGTATCCTTCAACCACAGGGACATCTAATTTTCTCATTTTATGGGTTCTTGGATCTCCTCTTCAAGCCTCTATAGATTGCCCCGGAATGCTCCCTCCAGTCCCAGAGGCCTGATAAAGGATCCTTCCACCCATAGCTCTGCAGAGTTTTTGTCTTCACCACCATTCCTTTTTTTTTTTTTTTTTCCTTTTCTTTTTCTCTGAAGTCTTGCTTTTGCTTCCTTCCAAGTAGGAGCTCTTCCTGTCCCAACAGACAGCACTGGATGCAGGCTTTTAGCTAACAAGAGCAGAGCAAAATGCATGCCTTACACAACTAATCAGGTACAGAGAGAAAGAGAATTTGGCTCTTGTGTGATCCTGGACATTGCCTGGAGGTGCATCTGTCTCTGCATGCATTCCATATCAACTTAGAGCAGCCTTGTTCTCACCATGTGTTTTGTTAGATAGGATGGTTAAATGTAGTGCTTTGGTGATCAAACACAACTAAGTCTTCAGGAAAGCTGAGGTTTTTCTGTGTTACTTTCCAGTCCTCAAAACAGACCTCTACTGGGGTCTTGCCCAGCTTTTGCTTTGCATGGAGTTTGCGGTGCATATTCAGGTGGTGCTGTAGGAATAACAGAGCATTCAAAGTATTTCAGCATGAGTGGTTCTAACCCTAACTCTAGTCCCATGTGGACTCTGAAAATGCAGACTCAAGAAATCTACTGAAAGTATATTGGAGAGCCTAGTCAGGAGAGCAAAATGCCTGTAAAATATTAAAAAAAAATGAAAGGGGAAAAACTTGAGGAGGAAGTGCACTACTAGTTCAGTGGAAAAGACAATTGTACCTGCTAGTAGCGAGAACAACGTGAACTTATTCCAGCTTGTCACAACAAATACCGCACACCCAAGGCTATTGGTTGCATTTGCAGTAAACGAGTGAGCAGAGGGAGCTGCAGTTTGTGTTGGCAGAGAAGCTAGGCACCATTTACCACCTGTGCAGATGTATTGCTTTTTAGCAAGCAAGAGATCTGGTGAAGATGAGAAATGGCATCAAGGACACGCTTTATTTCCCACCCCCCTCTGAACTGTGTGTTGATCAAGCTTAAGTGCTAAGTCAAGCCTCAAGTGATAGCATTATCTGCTGTTTTGACAGGAGTGCTTAAAAGATATCTATCACCTCACAGCTGATGGTCACTTTGCTGTATTTAAGATAGGACCAGTCTTCATTCTAGGACTGGGCAGCAGATAGCAGAAGAGAAAAAAAACTTCTGTGTGAATGAATAGAGGGATGTTATTTACCTTACTGTGGGCAGTCCTATACAATGCAAAAAGAAAAGCAACAACAAAACAGGTTGTAAATGACTCAGGGTTTGCACATGCCTAAGAGGAAGGAGAAGGAGCAACAGGATGAACTAACCTGTGGAAGGCAGTGCAGTTGAGACTGCCTTGCCTTCTGCTAGCAGCTTTGAAGCTGTCTTCAAGATAAGACTTGCAGAACATGCAGGCAGAACGTCATAGAATCATTGACTCATTAAGGTTGGAAAGACCACTAAGATCATCTAGTCTAGTCATCAGCCCATCACCACCATGCCCTCTGATCATTTTGCTCAGTGAGACATCTACCCGTTTCTTGAAAACCTCCAGGGATGGTGACCCCACCACCTCCCTGGGCTGCCTGTGCCAATGCACTATCGTTTTCTGAGAAGAAATCTTTCCTAATGTTACACTTGGACCTCCCATGGTGCAACTTAAAGCCTTCACCTCTTGTCCTATTGCTGTAACCTGAAATAATTAACATCCTGAAACTCAGTTTCAGCAGATGTGGACTTGAAAACCACGAACTTACTAATAATTTTGGATTTATATATCATAGGAGTGTTTACGTTCTGCCTAGCAAATGCTAATGTGCCAGGAGATGATAGAGCACAGTGCGTCTAGGCTGTGGAGGCTGATCTTTCAGATCTGCACTGACCAGCCCACAGAAAGCAATTCCTCCAACCCTAGTTTGGCCTCTCAGCCACTTAAATTTTAAGTTCTATTTTTTTATTTTCAGTTTTAAAACCAACTGTGTTGATTTGTCTTTTGGCCGTTGATTTTGAATTGAGAGTTGTCTCCAGAACCTGGCCGACTGATGGGAGGGCAGCTTGGATGTTGAGTGGGAAGATCACCTCCCATTGTGGGCAGAATTGCTACATTCCTGGACTGGGAGAGGAGCAGAGCAAGTTTGTCTGTGTACGACTTACATGGAAATGGCATTTTTATGGGAATATCTGAAATACCTCTTACAAGCACCCCATTAAACACTGCTCTGAGTCTGGCCACAGGCCAGTCTGGAGTCCTTTGAACTCCTTGTCCTCCAGGTGGAAGCTGAAGTTGAGTTCTCCTGTTGAGTTTCAGAACACTGAGTCATAAGAAACCACAGCATAGGGAGTACAGCTGCCTCAGGTGTTGCCAACTGAGTTGTGTGTATCTCATTGGCCATGCTGGGGGTTTCACAGAGCTTTGTCTTCTGCAGCTTTTGTGGCACAGTGTCCACTGGCAGACCTCTGTTTTTAGCAGAGACAGAAGTCAGATCACAGCTGGTGTCCAGGCGGTCTGCCAGTGTGCATCATCCATTTCTCATGATATATAGCAGCTGAACTAATTTTTGGTGGAATGTCTGAAACATGCTGAACTTGCCATGTTGGAAAATGTCTTGTTAGACCTGTGCTCATCTGTATCTGTTTGTAGCATGGGTTTGGGAGCATATTTCTGCTCCGGCTTAAAACTTGCCTTCAGCACAACATCGTGCACCAGTCCTCTTGCAAAGATATACAACGCAGTGCATGTAGCCAGGGAAATAAAGCAAGAAGTGTGTGTAAATTCAGAGCCTGTTTCTGCAGCTCTCGTGTACCATATGTTGGTCTTGGGGAGAGTAGGATTTCAGCCCAGCAATCAGGCTCCTCTGGGAGACTTTCACTGCCTCTCAGCTGCCCGAGTCAGAGGCTTTGTGTGAAGTCACTGCTCCTGAACTCAAATGAGGTCTGAACACCTCCAAGGAAGGCTGAACAGCTTTCATGACCTCACTGTTCTCTGCAGTACTGTTTTAAGGGATTTATTCACATCAGTGTCTGTCTACTCTTTGGGACCTAAACTTTAGATTTTAACGTTTCAAGGTGGAAGAGAGTAAGAGAGGAGCCATGATATTAATGCTGTACAGCATCACTGATTCTACTTGTATAAGGTTATTATCCTAAAATGATATAAGTAAAGGTTATGTTGCTGTGTGAGCAACAAAAATAATTTATTATTTCTATCTTCCACTTGTACCTTTAACTTGTCCTTCAAAGCCTATACTTTCTTCCCCACTTGTGGGGCTAAGTGTCGGTATGTTCAGTAGCTCAAAGCTGTATGTTGTATTGATGATTTGTTTATATCTCTAAATTGATTGACATACTGACTGCCACCTCTCAGAACTGGAAAAGGGCTGGATTTACACCAGTGTGGGGACACTGATTTCTTTTACATAGCTCTTCATTTTTATAGGATGAGTGGGCATTTAGTATATCTGAAAAGTCTACTTCCATCTCAAGTATAGTTGAAATTGGCCAATGGATTCAAAAGTTATTAGAGGGGATTAAAAGACAGACAGCATGATCAGATAAGCCTGTTTCATCAGAAAACTAGGCTAAAAAGGGGAAAAAAAAATCTAGTACAAGGACTCCTGTGATGTCCTCTGCACATCCTGTTTTTTTTCAGCATCCGTGGTAGTTAATACTGCAAACTCTGAGTATTTACATATGAGTGATGCAGCACGTACTGAAACATTGCTCTCCTCTGCTTTGTTTAGTTATGCTACAACTAGAATATTGAATGTGGTTATCTCACTGATGTGGCATCAATCCTCTCTATCTCAAGATCTGAAATCTCTTGTGCATGAGTAAAGCATGGCTCCATGCTATCCATATCAGTTCATCCCTTCCCCAAAAGAGGATTTAACTGCCTTGTGTCCTGGACTCTATTCATGGAGGGGCTGCAAGACAAGCCAACAGGCTGGATATTCTGTATCCATGCACAGCTGATGAGGGCTTTACTTTTTCTCCTTGGTCTAGGTGCAGACATGGACATGCTGTAGTTGAGTAGGGATGTGAGGCTGTTCCCATCTGAGCCCCGGGAGGAGTGCTGGAAAGGGACTGGATTTAATGGAGCCTGTAATCTGAGATAAGGGCGATAGGTTGAAAACTAGCCACAGATGCAAGAAGAAAAGTAGAATCATAGAGTCACAGAATCATTAAGGTTGGGAAAGATCTTTAAGATCATCTAGTTATCATTATCCCATTCCCACCATGCCCACTAAACCATTTCTCTCAGTGCCACATGTACCTCATTCTTGAACACCTCCAGGTATGGTGACTCCATCACCTCCCTGGGCAGCCTGTGCCAATGCCCTTTTCTTTCTGATAATAGGTTTTTTCCTAATATTCAACCTGAACCACCCCTGACAAAGCTTGAGGCCATTACCTCTCATCCTGTCGACAAGTAGTTAAAGCCTGTGAAGGTATTAAGACTTGGAATTTAATTTGGGGCTAAATAAAGGCGTGTTTTAGGAGGCAGATATTTAAATGTGACAGAAAGGTATAAGGGTAAGCTTTGGGGGTCTGAATTTTCTTGGCATTTATAGCTCAGTTCCCTATAGCAGAGCCAATATAAATTTTCAAGCAGACACGCAAATCCAGAAATAAAAGGAATATAGCTGTTTGTGAACCTGCCTCCCACACACAATTCCAGCGAACCAGCTGGGCTGCAGCACTTGTCCCTCCCTTCCTGCTTCTCTGGCGTCCCCATCATCTCAGCCCTCGTGACACATCTGAGCTGATGAGCATTACTGAAGTCTGTGAGGCAGATTTCTGGAGCTGGACGGTGAATGAACTCCAGGCACTGGTCTGGAGAGTCCCCCTTGGCTCCTTGCACCTGGTAGCTTCTGAGTATCAACAGGGAAAACAGTAATTATGGCTCAAAATCAATGCTTTGAACTCCTATTTGGAGCGACTCACTTGAACTGGTAGACAAGACTGTTGTTCAAGATGATGGATACCAGGTGAAATTCATAGCTGACAAGGAAAATATTTCATCTTGTGCATTCTTGGACTTTCAGATGTCCTGAGTGTGTCTTGACACAGCTCATGGTGAAGCTGCCTGCTTGCACTTCTTGCATGGGAAGGCAGAGGATGGGCTGCTGGCAAAGCCTAGGAGATTTGTGATCCCTTTCTTTTGCTGGTGAAAAAGGCAAATAACTTCAGATCATTTTGCTCTGCATTCAGTTTGCAGCGTCTGCCCAATGCTTAACAGCAAAGTAATTGTGTTTGGGGCCTCTGAGTGCTGCTGTCAAAGAATGAAAAGCAGCAACAACAGTTCGGAGGCTCAAAAAGTTTATGCACACTTGAAAAATCCCTCCCTGCCCTTCCTACTCATCTTGGTATTTAACATTATAAAGGAACACTTGGTACCATGCCTAGTTTTCAGGATTAGTAAGTTGCTTTGTTGTGTGTGTTAATCTAAAGCCCTTGACTATGCAGCAAAAAATCAGCCCAGTTCCTTCATGGGGAAATCTGGGAGGAGGGCATTAATCTGGTATTAGTATATATGGCGAGACAACCCTGTTGTCTCCTGTGGCAGTCAGAGGAGAGCTCTGAAAGTGGCCTGGTATCAGAAGGCAGTTTTCCTGCTGAAGGCTGCCCTTTCCTTTCCCGCTTCAATCTTCAGAGCTGCAGTCTTTTGACAATTTGCTCTCTGGATGTAACTGGGAGTGGATGGCTTCTGCCCCTGCATTTTGTGGGATTGGTTTATGAGAGATGCGGGTACATGGTGCTGCCCAGCAGTGGTTCACAGCCTGGGTCTAAATAATACAATGTGCTTTTTCATGCCTCTCCCCCCATGAGCAGCTTACATTCTGTATACCTGTTCCTACAAAATGCTTCTCCCAGCCTGACCACTTGCTGAAACCAGCTCACATTCATAGTTTTCTTTGTTGCTGATTTGTAGAGGCGGTTTTTAACTTCTGTGCTGCAAGAGGTATGGCCTCACGTAGCCCAGCTCTGACAGACCCCCAGTACCAGCTCCCTCCCCCCCTCCCTATCCCCATTCATCTTCTGTCTCATTTTGCAGCTGCTGTTATTTCATCCCTCTGAGGCACCTACTACTACTGGTGATGGATGCTGCCAGACCAGATGCTTAAATATTAAGAAAGGTGGAAAGAGCCAGTTTTGCAATTTCTTTATGCAGAATAGACAGTGATGGAGGTGCAGCTCTTATAGCTGCCCAATGCAGTAAGCTCTGGAGTACAAGGCCGATAGATGCAAGTGAAGCTGAAGTTTTAACTGGGAGTGTAGTTGACAGAGAAGCCAACATCCTCGTCACACTGATGATTTGCACTGGGCCACTAAAAGACTTTTTCAGGAGACTGGGCTGATCTCCTGTATCCTGTGCCTTCTTTAATTTCTGTTGGGTGAGACAAATTTGTGCCTGGATGAGCTTCTGTGTTTGCAGAGTTTCCTGAACCTTGACATGCAAAATCTGATGTGAACACAGAACCCTGTGCCTGGCCCTAGAGATGATTATCTTAGCTGTCAATCTGGTTTGTAATCCTTGCAGTGCAGTATCTCAAGTCACCTGTCTATGTGACCACCTTAATAAATCAGCGTGCAACCGGCTGGAGTTGCTGGAGGTTTGGTATTATCAGAAAGCCTGGTGGCAATATCCAGATACAGAAAGAACAGAAAGTCTTGATTAACGCTGAGTTAGCTGTCTCTTCTGTAATGCTGTTTCCAGTTCAATGTATGTCTCGATAACAGTGTTTGGTCTGAAGGCCTCAGACTTATTGATGGTCACAGATCAAAATACCATCACTTCTAATAAATTATGCTGTCCTATTTCTGTTAAGGAACAGCATCTACAAAAGCAAGGGGAAAATATGAGCAGTCCCAACAATGAATCATAGTGCTGCTACCCAGAGTGAGAATGAACATGATTGAAGTGCATTTCCAGAAATGAAATTTGAGGAATGCAAATTTTAGTCTGATGATGTTTCCATTTTGTGGACCCACAGCACAGCGAGGCTGGTGTTGTTTTTAGAGGACACCAAATTCTACTTTTCCTTGCTTACATTTCCTGCATCTTTGCCCACTTATCCCACCTTGGATCAGATGTAGTTTTGGAAATCAGAGGATGAATAGACGAGCACTATTGCACAAAGACATGTAATATTTTTCTTACAGCTCAGGACTGTAGCTAACGATGACAGAAAACTTTGATGGACCAAAGTTGAATGTTCACAGTCTCTAAATTATCATCTCTTGGTTATTACCTATGAACATTGGGTCAAGTGAGAAAAGTGTGATCATGCAAAGATCTCAGTATCCCCACATCCAATACCAACTGAGTAAATCGGTACTTTTCAAGAGAGAAGTTTGTGAATGTAAAACAATCTTCATCTTGGTAGAGTTGATCTCTCAGACTAGTGTGGAATGTGCCAGTGATCTTGTCTTCCAGCATTCTTACCTTGTCACTATGCACTCTGCAGGAAGAGGGGGCTCATTGACCTAGCAGTTTCCAAAAATGTTAACTTCCAATTACATAAAATGTGAAAGTTACCTTCCTTCATTTAAAAATGGTGATAAGGGTGAGAGTCTCTCTCTCTCTCTCTTTTTTGGTAGTACAAAACAGGTCAGAAGACATCTTGCTTCAGAACATACAAAAACTAAAGTCCAGAATCACTCATGTCTGTCCATTTACACAATGAAACAGAAAAGCAGCTTTTTGGACAGTTCAAGTGTTTCCTTAAGGTGAAAACTTTTGCTCTCCGACATCCTATGAGTGCCCATTAAAACACAGATTGTGGAGTAGAGCAGACTGTGTGACGCTGCCCATCTGCACATTGAATACCCATCCTTACTTCTTAATAAATGCAAGAAGCTGGATATAATGTCATACAGTCATAATTCTTGGCAATTGCTGCAGTTCATATTTTATTGGTAGCTGAAGCTTTGGAGCGTTTATCAGATCTCTTTATGCTTCCTGCATTAGTGCTTGGGTGTTTTTTTTTCAGTTTAGCTCTCAGACTTCCAAAGCCTGAGGGAAAGAACTATGTGTCCAGTGGAGTGTTTTCTGGGGGAATAACTGCTGGAAAAAAGAAAACAAGTCCAGAAACACCCACATAGGTTATGCTGTTTGTAAATTTAGAGGGTTGTTCTTAGGAGTTTTGAGAAGGGCAGAGAGAAACCAGAGGTGCTCGAGGCCAGGTTGGATGGGACCCTAGGCAGCCTGATTTAGTGGTTGGCAACACTGTCCACAGAAGAGGTTTGCAATTGGATGGACTTAAAGGTCGCTTCCAACCCAAGCCATTCTATGATTCTACGATGCTTTCTTCCAAAATAGCAGGGTGTGAAATTGAAGTACTACCTATGAGGTGTTTCTTCCCTTGGAGGGAAGGTGGGCAGTGATGGACTGGGGAGCTGGAACTTGATGATCCTTGAGGTCTCTTCCATGTATTCTATGGCAGTACTTTCTGCCTACTGGAATCACAGAATCGCAGAACTGTGGGGGTTGGAAGGGACCTCCCGAGATCATGGAGTCCAACCCCCTGCCAAAGCAGCTCCCAGCCCAGGTTGCACAGGTAGGCATCCAGGGGGGTCCTGAACATCTCCAGAGGAGGAGATCCACCACCTCTCTGTGCAGCTCCAGTGCTCCGTCACTGCACTGTGATGGAAGTTCTCACACACATTTGTGCAGAATATCCTATGCTTCAGTTCGTGGCCATTTCCCCTCGTCCTATCACCACACACTGCTGAGAAGAGTCCGGCCTCATCCCTTTGCCTCCCGCTCCTTAGATATTTATAGATGTGGATCAGATCCCCTCTGAGTCTTCTTTTCTTAAAGCTGAACAGCCCCAGGTCCCTCTGCCTTTCCTCATTAGGGAGGTGTTCCACAGCTTTTATCATCTTTGTAGCCCTCTGCTGGATTGTTTCCAGGAGATCTTTGTCTTTTTTGTACCCGGGAGCCCAGAACTGGAAGCAGTTCTCCAGGTGAGGCCTCAGCAGGGCAGAGTAGAGGGGGAGGTTAACCTTCCAACTTACGGAAGTGCACTGAACTCAGCTGCTGGCCTTGGGACGTCTTTTAGGGTCTGGACTGATGTTTGGAGCCATGGCTTGTAATGAAGGGCATTATTAAGTAGCTGGAACCATGGTGGGTTTTCTAGCTGAGCAAAGCACATGTTGGTGTAGGAGGTAAAAGGGTCCCCCAAGCTTCCCTGCTCTCATGATCCCATCACCCTGAATGAGGCAAGCAGGGCTGGGTTTGTCCTTAGGACAGTGATACGGCACACAATTTCCACTGGGATGAAATTCCTTCTTGTAATAAATGCCCTATTTAAATAATCAAAGTCCCAGAGATGAGATGCAACTCGCCTGTTTGCCCAGGAGAGTGTTTCAGCATACTTTTACCCAACAGTTGGTCTGAGATCAAAAAGACTTGGCATTGCAGTGTTTCCTGGATAACACGCCGTCATTATTTATTTATCTGAATCAAAGTGCTTGATGTTTTCATGCGATCAGTGAGAGCTTTATCATCTGCCTCCCCAGTTGTTGTTTTTTTTGTTTGTTTTTTTTCCAGATTTGTTGTGTTTCAAGAGAGTTTTGAAGCTATTGCAGTGGGGAATCCATAGCTTCTGTGGCAGTTTGCTCATCCTTTATCTGTTTTTTTTTCTTTTTTTAATAATTCTATTTTTACTCATTCAAACCTCTGAAAGCTCCTTGTCTTTAATTAAATGTCTTGTGCTTAGCTGGTCAATTGTTGGTGACTTTTAGAAATAAAGCGTGTTTTCCTGGGTTTTAATAGATATTGTCAGATTTATTGCTTTGTAATTTAAAGAGATATCTTCCGTAAGGGCAAACACAAGTAATTACAATATATATCTTTATGTCAGTATCAAAATAACTATGGTAAGTTCAGGTTTTTTATATATACACACTTTGCAAACACAATCAGAGGGATGTCAAGTCAGTGGATGAACCAGCAATGGGATGTGATGAGGCTGATTTCTGGCCTTTTTCCCATCATTCTTAGAGAGAAAGTATTTTTCTTATTTCCTCATTGAAAATCGTGATTCTCTGTGAGAAATCTGTTCCCCTTTCATTTGGGAGGCTTCTTTGTTATACAAAGAAATCTGTATCTCAAAGTGAATGCTCTCCACTAAAATGCTGCTCGTACTGGAAGAGCATTTTTCTATAGAAACAGAGCTTCAGTGGGAAGTTTGTAGTCAGCTGTTACACAGGGCAGGACACACTGCTCCCCCTTCCTCTTGCTGGGGTGGTTTCGTGCTGAACCTGCACTTCCACAGATCCACGCTGCTGTTGTGGTTTCATAAGCACATTTTCCTATTTAAAAAATGTTTTTCCATCTCCTGTGGTTTTTTGTTTTTTGTTGTTTTTTTTTTTTGCATAAAGCATCCTCACAGAGAGGAATGATGATTAATTAGTATACAAAGGAAACTACAAAACCGGTTGCCCTCAAAGAACTTTCTAATGAAGAAAGTAAACTAATTTAAAAAGAAAAAAAATACAAAGATCTGAGGATATGTCTTTTCTCTGTCCATAGTCAGCCATGTGAATCTTAGCTGTTACTTGGAAGCTTTTTCTGAAGCAAAATTCTAACCCTTAGGCATTGTCTTATTGGTGCTCAGCTGGGCATTATCTGCAAACATACCAGACAATATAAAAAATAAAATGAAACAAAATAAAGCAAAAAACTGACTTGATGGGCTTATTCTGACCATTCACACTGCAGGAAGGCCTGATCCCCAAGCTGATTGTGCTTCTGTATAAAATTAATCCATAAGATTTTCTGCTCATAAATAACTGTGAAATGATTGAACTTTAAAACATCAGACTTCTCATGTGCTAAATCTCACGGAAGAATAATCTCTTGATAAATTTAGTTTTAAAGCAACGGAAGCATAGATGATTGCAATTCTATTTTTAGACATGCGCAGTAAACCGTTCCCATTTGGTTTATAGTAATGTTAGGTTAAGTCGGAGCCTCCCAGTGAAGAAGGAGATGTGAGAATGTGCAGGAACATCAAGGGTCAGTGCAGCAAACAGTCCTGGTCTGGGTTTGGAGGCAGAGTTAGGATGGAGTTGGGCACAGAATGAATTTGCTTGGGCACAGAATGAATTTGCCAAGGCAGAGAGAAGGAAGCAGTGGGAGAGATACCGACATTCATTGGCACATACTGAATGTTTATTGAGCCTGATAAAGGGGATGTGTTTCAGGAGTGGCAACAATGGCATTGGCCACCTCTACTGGTGTAGGTTTTTACAAGCATGACGTGCAAGCTCTTGTTCATCACTGGAGACAGTACACAGCTAATGGTGGTGTCTGTTGAAAAATAGCGTTTTGCAGCTGAGAATTTCCTCTATCAAATAGTGCTATCATGCACTTTGTATCAGTGGTAGTTTCCATGGAAATAAATGAAAGGCATTACTTTTGGAGCGAACTACGTAATTCTTGTTAGCCACTTTAAGAGTAAATCTGAAGTATGTGAAGTGGGATTTCCCATTACGTTCCTAAAGTGACAATTGAATTTATACTCACATGGGAATATTGTTAATTGTCCAAAGTGAGAGGATCAGTAGTGCTTTTAATGGTCTGATCTTTCATGCTGGGTATTCTTAATTGGACATGAAGGCTGGCTTGCAAGCTTCCTTGTGTTTTGTGACATTTTACATGGTCCTGTTGCCAGCTCCACTGCTTTGAGGGGGTGGAAAAGGGAGGTAGGAAAAATCACATGGTAGGCCAAGGCTACCATTCAAAGCTGAAATCTGGTCTGTTTTGTCCACTTCTTCCAGTATGTCTCTTTAACTTCTTTGCAACTTGACTTGGAGATCAAGTGTGATGCACCTGTTAAATGATGGCTGTTAGTTTGAGACCCTAGAGAATGTGAGAATCCTTGAGAAATGGACGAGGGCAAGCTGTAATTCCACCCAAATTTGTCTATTTTATTTCCCCACACACATTTCAGTCCTCTCTGGCAGTAGAATGCACTGGAGAGAATTATTGTCCAAGACATTTTTTATGTAGTTAGCACAGCACATTTTGGCAATATTTTTGGAATGAAATTAAAGCTGGGGAAGCATATTTTGGAGCCAGGCTTAGCACAGGTGTGTGGAAAAAGGAAACTGTGATTTATTGCTTGTTCTGCTTTGGCATAATCTGCAAAACAAGCCCAAGTCTGGATTAGGAAACTGACTGGAAACTAGGATGGATCTTCTCTATCAACTGTTTTGGGTTGTTTCTTTGTGGTCTGTAGGAATACCAGATGACACTAGACAGGTGTTTCATTCTGCTTTTAAAAATACTAGCTCGCAACAACTTTTGTCCGTGTAACTGCACGGTCCAGACCCCAATCACCCCTTTAGACTGTAGAAGTGAAACATGAGGGAGACAATCTTTTCCAGATACCTGAGTTAAATGGTTTGTCGGGGAGCACTGGGCAAAACTGAGTGACCATGTGTGGTTCTCATTAACTAATTAAATGTTACAGCCGAAGATCTTTTATTGCATGTTATAAAGTAGTAGTGGGCACTGGAAAGCTATTGCAGTAATGAAAGCTGTTTTTGAAGCATTAAGAGTTTACCATCTACAGGAGTGGAACAGCCCCCTGCTCTGCTGCTTTTCCACCTTGTGTGCAAAGATATTTGGTTCCTTTTTTCCCAAGAAGAGTCAAGTGGAAGAAAAGCTAATGTACAACACACACCTTGAATCGTGTTCCATAGTGATCTGAATTATATGGAGATGGGTTTCAGTTCAGATAACCCTGCCCTGTCAGAGGAAAGCAGACATGCAAGTGTGGACATTGACTTCACAGGTACCTATCTACATGGCAGTACCTAAATTTAGGTGTCCTAATCAAGAGATTGAATCATTGGTACCCTCTTTAGGGTCTACAGCACTGTTTATCTCACTAAAGTAGTCTTGTAAAGCAGGAGATATGACTCATATTGTGACAGTGTCTGCTTCTCCCTGAATGTTTAACATCCTGCTTTTCTTTGGTTTGGCAAGTTGGTTCCATCGCATCAAAGAAGATATATTCTTGCTGATTCCTTCTGTACTGTGTAAGAGGCTATTTCATACAAGTTTCATATTCAGTGCATATATTTACCACCAGAATTTTCTGTAATACATTATTTGTCCTGTCCAAACTATACAGCAGAATGGATAAAGAGTGTACAGATTAGTAAACAATACTTAAAATAGTAAACTTGAATAAAAGTTAAGTCCTGGATAAAATCTTACATTTTCACATCAAATCTGTATTTTCAGTAGATGTCATCCCAAGAAAGGAAAGATAAATAGCTCTGAATGTTCAAGCCATGTAGTCACTAGTATCATCTCAGGACCCTGACAGAGCAGGTGGCATTAAACCTCACAGCAATATTGTTCTTTGGGATCTACTACCTTGCAGGGATTCTTATGGTAAGGTTGGTCTGGCCCAGAAACTGTACTGGCATAGGAGAGGATTAGGGTCAAGAGAGTGGCTGAGATATTCTTCTTGTGTATTCGTAACTCCTTTTATTAACAATATTGTTATTTTTCAAAGTAGTGTTCTTTTTCTTTCAGTGCAAACAAATTTCTAAATTATGGAGCTACTGCATTTTTCATTTAGAAATTGTCCTGCCATAGCATCATCAGATGTTTTTCTTTCACAGGCCACTTGATGTTTTATTTTTTGTTTTACTCATTGACTGTTTGGTCTCATAAGCTAAATTAAGCAAGAGACCACAATGGGAGCTGCAATACTGGGCCACTATTGTGTTCTTCCATTGCATTGTGCCTCAGGCCCAGCTGAGTATTACCAACCACTCAAGCATGCATTGTTGACACATAAATGCATATTTGGATGTAGCTTGTTAATAAATGCAATGTCCTCAGCAGTTCTATTTGGATGATTATATTATTGCTAATTAACAGAAAATGTCATAACTTTTGAAAAATATTGTTTGTGCAATATGTTGTTCACTCTGAAAAGATATCCTATGTGAAAAGATGAGGAAATTATACTAGGGAGAAGGGAAGGGTGGAATATTCTGGAGATGAGGTTCTTGGAAGCATGAGCCTTATTGACATTAGTGAGACATAGCCAAAATCACACCTGGTAATGTGACTGACTCATATACCTCTAAAATTGTCTGTTCACCACTCTTTAGATGCTCTCTCCAATGCACTTTAGGTTTCGGTTAGTGTCAAGAGAAATAAAGTTTAATTTAGCTAACCAACTGGCACTGCATGTGGTGAGAAGACGACAGTCTCAGTGCTAATGTTCAAGGCTACCAAGTATGAATACAAGAACAATGAACCTCTGGCTCCTCTGCATCCTTGCTTGTATCTGCTTCATTTACATAATGTTTTACAGCATTATGTAATTCAAATCAAATTGCTGTCAGTAGGCACCAGCTTCCTTTGCATCTTTTCCACAAAGCTGCTCTGAGTGAAAAGAATAGCAGAAATGAAATAATTCTGTCTCTCAGACACCAAGACTCTGACCCCACCACCTGTTGCAGTCAAAGGAAATGTTCCCCTTGGCTGACGTGTGGCAAGGATTGCACCCCAGCGCCTGGGTAAGCTCTTAGCTCTGATTCCTTAACTTGGCAGCCATACACAGGCAGTTTTCAATTGCAGACAGGCAGAATATCCCTCCTCTTTGGACAGCAATAATCTGTCTCTCAGGGGGAAAATCTCTTCCCTTCCATCAGAGTGGAAGATCCACTGGCTTTATTCAGATAGTATTCTCAGTTTTACTATGCACTGAATAATGAATCAGATCTTCCGTATATCCCAGCAAACATCTTCTCCTTGATGGAGTCCCCATTCAATTTGTCCTTCACATGTCTCTATTTCCATTGCTGAGAAAGATAATTTTGCCTAGTGCACTTCTAAATCTATGCCTTTTGATTTTTCTTTTCTCTGTCTCATTGCAAGTAGTACTGAAAATGTGCATAGCTCCTTTAGCACCCAAGATCATCCAAACCCATAGAGAAATAGGAATCCTGTACCCTTGACTGTAGCAACCTCCTTCAATAGACAGAAATACACTGCAGGATAATTAGAAAGACAAGATAGCTGTACCAAAATCATGTAGAATTCGTGCAAGTGTCGTCTGAAGGGCTCAATTGTCAGGGAGAGGTTTGTGGAAGAGTTGTGTTGGTATGAAATAAAGTAGATGGGAGGGTGAGATCATTTTCTTGTCTGATGGATAAGAAATGGATAAGGAATTGGAGGAGGTTGGGAAGTTGGATTCACTGTTGGTGTATGAATGAGATGGGAGTTTGGTGAGGAGGAGTGTTTGTTGAGCAGAGTGCTGCTGACACTGCAGATGGAGGAGCTCTTGTCAAGGGTTGGTGTCTCACCTGGTGTCTTCTGCCTCCCATCACTTAATGTTGGGTGGTTTGGGTCTCTCTCTTAGTTTTCTTAACCCTCTCAGCCTCTTTTTGTTTCCTCTCACCTGAAACAAGGAACACATCACACCATTTACTCTTACAAATGGGTTTTAGAATTGTTCATACAATCACTGTGTTGGAAGGGATCCTTAAATGTCATCTAGTCCAAATCCCCAAGCCTTACCAGTTCTAGTGACAATTTTGTGAGTCTGTTAGTTTTCTCTCCTGATGAAGGTCTCTCCATAACTTAGATGGGAGTGATCAGCTACGCCTTACTCATAACCATGTCTTAATACATCGGACTTTTCCCTCTTCTGAAAGCATATAACCAAGCTTATATAGCCTACCTTCTTTCAACAGCATAACTACCCCATAATGGCTTTAGAATATGTTTTAATAGCTGTTTTACAACTTCCTATGTCCGTTAGAATGTCTTTACAAAACACTCTGAGAATAAAATGGATGCGATTTATTATATTTTATTCATGTGAGCATTCAGAGCACCTCAAATTGTGAGCAGCGTGTATTACATTTTGCATAATGTGGAGTTCTCCTGTAGATTTCTTATTTCGTGTTCAAAGCCTATAGAGTGTGTCCTTAGCTGAGAACATTCAGCTTTCTTGGTTATCTCATCTGTGAGCTCTGTTGGTTCAGAGTAGCAAAGATTTTCTATATACTGAGCAGTTTAGAGTAAAATAACTCGGCGACCAATGTCTAGTTAATTAAAATAGACATGAAAACATGTTGGGTGCAGAGGATCAAAATTTTCAGCAGAATACAGGGATGTGCAAAGGTAACTATGAAGTGCTGTTTCCCTTTTGATTATTTCTAACATTCAGTTGCAGCATAAATTGAAATAAAATCACCTGCAAAGAGTCAGAATATTTTTAGCTTACTAAAAAAATATATTTTATCTGAAGAGAAGCCTCAGTGCCAGCATTTAATTCTAGGGATAACATTTGACATCCCCAAATTCTGTTTCAATATTGGGAAGAAATCTTCTGAATTAATTTTCTTTTAGCACATGTAAGCTTGTCAGTCACTGGTAACATCGAAATGCCATGATTCTGATGAGTGAGATGCCAGCAGTACTCATTGAACTGGGTTTAAAAGGAGATACCCCATAGTCAGAGCAGACTGTGATGGAGGCTTGTGGGTTGGTGACTCTGAGTTTTTGGGTTGGACATTTTGTGCTGTTTTTTTTTTACTTTTTTTTTTTTTTTCCATTGATGTGAATGCAGTGAGTTCTCTCACTTATTTCTGCCCTTGGTCGTCATGCTTGGTGAACAAACAAGACTCATTTTAGGAAATCTGTGCTCTCTGAGATGTCATATCAACCTGCAGGCTGGCTTTGTGACGTGGGCAGCAAGAGGAGCTCTGCCTCATAGCTCCTCCTGCGTCAGCCAGGGCTCTTCTCAGGGCTTTTTCTGGAAGATCTCCTTCAAAGGCTATAAACCTAGCAGCTGTTTCCATCAGATTTTTGTGGAATACCAATGGGAGTCTGCCTGGTTCTCAGCAGGTGTTGGTGTTCCCAAATCTCTGCTACGTTTGGCAGCATCTCTTTTCTTGCTTTTGGGTGAGAAAACAGAATTTTGCAGTTCTGTGCATACTTGGTTCCTTCTAGACCTTTACTTTGAAACTTCAACAACCTCATTGGTTCTCACCCTTTAGAATGAAGGTACTCTCTTGAAATAAACCATTTTAATCCAAATATTCCTGGTCCTAATGGATCACTTCCCCAGGTGTTGTGGCTTCCCTGGCATGGGCAGAACTGTGTTGATTTATGTCACCGAGAGATGAGGCTGTTTATATTTTTAATCATAGAATTCTTAAGGTTGGAAAGACCAATAAGATCATCCAGTCCAACCATCAACCCATGCCATGTATGACAGGAAATCATTGTGGATGGTCTTTGCAACGTTATGTCAATTGGAAAAAAGACCAAAACCAAGTTTATGCAGAAGTTGTGAGTGTGCAGTGCAAAATTCCAAGGGTTGTCTTACTCAGTTCCCCCTTGTTTTGGTGTGAGCACAAAGTGCATATGAAGAACAATCAAAATTTTACAAAAAAATTCAGTAAGAATAATTTCCTGTGATGCCTCTTAGCTAGAGAGCATGAAATGAAGTATAAATATAAGTGTAGCAAGTCTCGTGAGATTGTATGTTTATGGTCAGTACAATTATGAACAGTAACGCTCCTGTAGGCTCTTGAACTTTATATAATATAAAGGCCTTTTTATTTTTATTTTAATGGAAAACAAGAATTCTCCATGCAGCTATTACTTACTTCATGGTTAAAATAAATCTTTTGTGCAGTCCCATTTCACCTTGCATTTCACCTTGCATTTCACCTTGCATTTCACCTTCTTTTTAAAGTTTGTGTGTATGTGTGCAGGCGTGTCAATTTATGCATAAAAATTTGTGAATGTAGACCAGTGACATTAAATTGATGTGTCATTGTATTATTCTTTATTTCCCTTGCCTATTAGTCTCATGTTTTGCAATGCTCTGCAGGTCAAAGGAAAATGCCAAGGAGATTGTATGGAGAAAAGGAAAAAGAAAAGATGACGCTACTCCTTGCGTACTCAAAAATTTGGAAAGAAACCACCCTCATGATTGTTTTTGTTACCACAGCAGTTAGGAATGCAAAGTCTGTATTTAATCACAAACATTTCTTAAACAAAAGGTGAATTTCGACCTCCCATTTCTTATTTTGTGAGTTTTAGATCTAGCAGAATCACAGCTGAGACATACCTGCCCCCATGTGCTGTCATCCATCTTTCTAACCCATGGTCAATGGTAGTTTCTCAAGAAGCAACACTGAGTTAAGAATGGTTGGATGAATGAAATCCAACTTGAGACAAATGTGTCTGTTGACTTCATCTTATGAATGAGATTTTCACTCCCTTGAACTTTGGCTCCTTTATAATGGCTCTCAAATGTGCAAAATGTGTGATACGCCATGTACCAGTCAAGAAATCATGTTCCACCATGCAATTAAGAGATAAAAGCAAGAAAAGCCAAGGCTTCTTTGAAGCCAGTGGTCACCCATGTGTAGTGCTTAGCAAAGACCTCAGCTCAGTGTTCCTCACTGACACTGGCTGATGGGACCTCCTCACAAATCATGTCAGCATCTCAGGCCATGATGAGGGATTGGCAGGAAATAGGGTGGTGGTCTGAGTCTGCAGACCCCATGCAAGAGCACCTGTGGGTATCCGGAGGTGAGCAGGACCTGCTTTCCTTGTATCCCATTGCCTAAATGTCCTTTCAGATGATATCCATGGAGAGTAGAGCATGCGTGTCTTTTGGAGAGCCTGAAAGGTCTTCTGAGCTGGGATGCATGAAGCTTATGAGAGTAAAGCTAAAGCTATCGTGGAAAATGGCATTTATCTCACTGAACAAATACAGACACTAGCAGTGTATTTGTACTGTTCCCACTTCTTGCTGTGCCACAGAAATTATGCTTCTTGGAGCTTTGTTTTTTATGCACATTTTGTTTACATAACTAGTACATTTTTTATCACTGCAAACCGATGTTAACTGAATTTAACAAAGACAAGCAAGAGGGAAATGTTCATTCTGTGCATGGTGATATCGCAGAAACAATGTGTTTTGAAGCTTTGTACTTCAAAAATATGCCTGAGAGGGATGGAAAAATCCAGGCTCATATTGTAAAAATGTGAGTCACAATAGCTATTATCTCTTAAGAAATGGCATTCCAGCTCTTTGATTCAGTCACTGATGATTTCCCTTTTTAAGTTGTGGTGTTTTCTTACCCTTTTAAGGAACATCTGGGCTAACCCTGTCTATTTGTAGAAATGTTTGCAATTCATAGATTAAAAGGAATTAGACATAAAAAGGAAGAGAAATCATCATGTCCATTTTCCAAAAGCACGTGAAATTGAAAGAGAATTATACTAAACATATATATTAAAATATAGACATTTTAACTTCTCTCAAATTCAAATCAAAAATTTTCAGTTGTAAGGATACTGGAAAATGCAGTATGTTTTAGGAAAAATAAATGGAAGAGTATTGAAAGCTCTCATGAAGTTTGTGTAGCATTTTTTTTACTTTGCTCCTAGCAAGCTAACTTTTTGGAATTTGCATTTCAGGTAGAAAAGATGTGGTTTTGAGTTTGAAGTTGATTCTTCTATTTTATTGAGCAGAAATAATTATTAATGATTAAATAATAATCAGAAATTCTGATTTTGCTAATTCTTTCTGGCAATTTTACCTGCCTCACAATCCCCTATCCTCTCCCTCTCCCCTCCCTTTTCTTAAATGTTGATGAGTTCCATGTGAGAATGACTATTTGAAAAAGTCACTGAAGAACTCTGGGAAAGATGCTGAATATTCTATGAATATTCAGTTTCTTGATTAAGCAACACCCATGAAAACTGCAGCACTTAGCAGAGACGTTCCACACATTCTCTTATTATCTCATTGAAGTACTTGGTGTCCCTCATGCTATTTGGCCGTGCATTCAGCTCAGCTGTATGGAGCAGGCTGCAGAAGAGGGTGAGCTGAGGCAGGCTAACAGAAACACTCATCCCATCATGACACAGCTCATGAAGTGTGAATGGGGCCGTGCACAAGTTCACCGTGAGTCTGAATGTCACTGCCCTCCACCAGCATAGCACAGCTCATTGTCAGAAGAGGGCTATGTGGAGTAATTCTGTACTCCCATCCATCTTATGCTAGTAACACCTCATTACAAATCCTCGTGGTATTCTCCAGTGGCTAAATAACTCCCCAGTTTAATCATTTCTGTGTAAAGCATAATATAAAGCTCCCACTAGGTTTCCAGGATCAAGAGTATTTCCATAGGTTGGAGGATGTTGCTGGCTCATCCTCCAAGGCACTGGAAGCAGGTAAATAGTGATGTCATAGATTCATAGATACATTAGGTTGGAAAGGACCTACAAGATCATCTAGTCCAACCATCCTCCCACCACCATCCCTACCCACCAAGCTATTAAATCAAATCCCAAGTCAAGCACCTGTAGATGGCTAGGGGTATTAACTTTGGCTTGCACTGTGGTTTTGATTCTATACAAGCACAGACCAGCCACAGAGTGGGTCTTGCATTGGTGTGAGTGCTACATATGGATGGAAATACATGAGATCAGTCTGCATTTTTCTTCAGGCTTGTAGAACAGGAAAAGTTTAAAAATAGTGAAAACATACATAGTCTCTCTTGCACGCACTCAGATCCTACAGCTAAGGGATTTTCTTGTTCAGAGGAGATATCTGTGTGTAAAACCATTAATGAATCTTTTGCCCTTGGATTTGTCTCATGGCTTTGTGAAATCTTATCTTTTTTGACTTCTACCGCAGCTAGTGTGAGCAACTTTTGCAGGATAACTCCACACCACATGGAAAGTGTTTCCCTTTGTTTCAGACTTGCTTCTCTATAACTATCTGAAGGGAGGTTTTAGTGAGCTGGGGTTTGGCCTCATCTCTTGTGTAACCAGTGGTAGAACTAGAGGGAATGGCTTCAAGCTGCACCAGGAGAGGTTCAGGCTGGACATTAGGAAATACTACTTCTCAGAAACAGTGGTCAGGCACTGGAATGGGCTGCCCAGGGAGGTGGTGAAGTCACTGACGCCGGAGGTGTTCAAGGAACGTTTGGACGTTGTGTTGAAGGACATGGTTTAGTGAGAACTATTGATGATGCATGGGTGGTTGGACTTGTATGATCCTGTGGGTCTTTTCCATGATTCTATGATTTTCATGTGATTCCACGATTCTCTGTAATTTCTTTCAAAATTCTTCTGGTCTTACATTATGAGAAGAAGTGGACTACTCACTGTCTTCTCAACTCTTTTGATTATCTGTACTTCAGCTGACCTCCCTCCGTAATCTCCTCTCTGCTTAAGGGACCTGCTGTTCCTTCCCAGAAGTACTGATAGGCCACTGATGATTGTTGTCCCCTTTAGCACGGTGACAGGAGTCACTATCAAGAAAAAAAATCAGAATGACAGCAATGACAGAAAACAAAACAAAACAAAAACTATGAGAATTCTCTCATGTCATTTGGAGAAGGAGAAATTCTATTTGCGTGCATGGTGCTCCATCACAGAGCTGTGAGCATAAGAAAATTCAGCTTGTGGGAACCCTTCTAATTTCCTATTTTAAAACTGATGAGGGAGGAGAAGGAAAAAGAATGAAGAGAGCAGCTACATAGAGGAGAATGCTAGAATACTCAAATTCCAGGAAGGGCTTATTCATTTTAGGTCTGCTTGTTGAAACGAGTGGTAATGCAGAGTGTAATGTACAGACTCCTGTAAATCATTCCTGTATGATAGGCTGTGATCAATGAGAATTTAATGAATTCATTTCAAAATGAAGTCAGAAAGGAAAAGCAGTAGTTGTTTGAAGGAGTACTTTACTCAAACAAATTGAGTCAATAAATATGCTATTTGTCATGCAGAGTCCAGTTGAAGTCTTGTTTGCTAACAAAAATGCTGTCATCACAGAGCCTAATAGAAGCAAACTATCTGGAACTATCCACTATAAATAGACAAATGGCATCTGAAAGCAGAAAACAATTGCAGTTGAACAAAGAGTTGTAGCCTGCACACACTGACAAATGCAATAGGGTGTCCCACCTCAAAAGCTCCGGTGTTGTTTATTACTTTGCTTATATTCTGATTTCGAATCTGGTGGTATTAAAAATAAAAATAAAAAGAGCGAATATATTTCTTCTGTGGAATGTCTTCTAATAGTTGTGTAGTGGGGATTTCTTTTGCTGGAAGAAGCATGCCACTTAAGTCACTATTGAATTGCAAAACACAGCTTCAGTGAACTTGAATGGATTTGTGCAGGCTACTAGAACAGGGATAAGCTTCATCCCTTTTCAAGCAGTCATTTTACATTAATTTTCACAGTTATCCGTGTTATTTAGTGCAGATACAAGAAGACTTTTTGTTCTGCTGCAATTTTCACACTTGGATTTTGTTCATATTAGTTGAAGAGATGTGGCACTTCTCACTCGTTTTTAGTCTGGTGGGGATTGGAAGTGTTAACAGTGAAGATTAATCAACCCAACATGGTTAAATCTCACAGCTCTGGGTTAGATGTTCATCCTGATACTGGATACCATCAGCCTGTTTTTCAGATATGATGAATAGGCAGCAGGGGTTTCACAGCATCTTAGGAGCTTGGAGTGCTCTCGTGAAGGTCCCAGGGCTTTGCCAGACACATTTGAGCTTCCAGCATCCTGTGGATTGTAGGGTGTGGAGGAGAAGAAAATACTCAGAAGTCCTGCCATATATCAGGAAGATGGTTGTTTTCTATCCCCAAAGGAAAACAAATGCTGAAAAAATTGCACTGCAGGAGCCTGAGACAGAGATTATGAAGAATTTCTGCGTGATTTAAGAATCTGAACTTGACCCTTTGCTTTTTAAATTTGGAATAGAACAGCTGGGGCATTTTTAGAGTTTGCATCATGTGGCCTGAGATCGGTGGATTTAAATCTGCCCTGCAGTCATCTGCACATTGTTCATCCACTCCCAGAGCTGCATTTTCAAAAATGAGTTAGGAATCCAATCCCTGTGACTTTCAGTGAAACTTAAGCTTGTATGAATGTAAATTACTCCTTAAATGTGACTGAGGCTCCCAAGTGACTTAAAAACTCATGAGCAGTCCACAGTAATCAACAAAGCCTTCTTAGCTCTGATCACAGAGTGATTGCTAATTGAAATAACAGTTTCCCTTGATGTTCTACTGACCACATCAGAATAGATGAAGAGTTTCCTGGTAATCGATAACCTACAAGTTATTGCTTAGCGTGTTTGTTTTTCATGCAAATGGCTTTGTTCTTGCTTTGCTCCTGTTGAAAATCTTTGGCCCTTTTTCTTTCAGCTGTTTCCACTACTTGGAGAAAAGACCAGTATAGACAAAGCAGGATGAAAATATGGCTGACTTCTTGTTACCACCGGGTACTAACAGCTTCCACCGGTTCACGCCCGAATCCTTGGCTGCTATTGAGAAGCGAATTGCAGAGAAGCTTGCAAGGAATGCGAAGCAGGAGTACAGAGAGCAGCTGGGGGAAGAGGAAAAACCTCAGCCTCAGTTTGATTTGCAAGCTTGCAAGAAGCTACCTGATATCTATGGGACTGTGCCTCCAGAGCTTATTGGAGAGCCACTGGAGGACATTGACCCCTTCTACAATGATCGCAAGGTGAGCATCAGCAAGGCTTTCTGCTTCTTAGCATTTGCTGAACTGTAATATCTTTCTTCATGTTGAGGGCTCTGGTTTTTGTTTTTCTGTAGTCAGTAAAAATAAGTTTTTTTTCCAGAGTTCTGGTGAAGTATGGCTCTCGGAAAACGTGTAGCAGCACAAAGAGAAATAAAAAACATAATTAAAACTTGACTGTTTTCAGGTGACACTGCATATGAATATACAGTGTCTGAAAAGGGCAGAGCAGTAGTTGAGTTAAATTGAGCCAGCAGTTTTTATCTCCTGTACCTTGCCATCTTCATGATGTTCGACTCTTTAAAGACGTGTTGGCTTTTTGAGTCCCTTAATGGAACTGGGATCTTGAGTCGTGAGTCTTGAGTAATGGGACTAAAGGCTCGTGTATCATGCCAGCACTGATGGCATGAGAGGCACTGGCAAGATGAGGAGGCACCTTCATGGCCATTCTCAAGGACAGTGTTTTTTCTGCTGAGGAATGGTTTAACTCCATTTAAGATGATCAAAATGGAGCTGGAGGGGTATGTGAGTGGTTTGTTCAGTGCTGGCACTTCACGGAACAGTAAGATTCATCCCAAAATGAACATCACCTGACGAAGTATCACGTGTAGGCTGGACCAAAGCCACAACAGCACAAACAGCATCTGTCAAAAGGTTGTTGACAACAGAGCTGAGCTGGTTGCTTTCTACGTTCATTCCCCTTTCCAAATATTTTGCAACATGAAGGATAAAATAAGGCTCAGAACCAAAGAGAACTTTTAGAGAGCTTCCAGGTCTTTCAGGTACTGATGTTCTTGGTTTGGGGTTAAGGTACCTGCTGTAAACAAAGGATTAATATAACCATGGTGATACTTCTATTAAAGTGGTGTACAAACAACTACAGAATTAAAGTTAAATGGACAAAGAGAAAGACCTGGAAAGAACAGAATTAACTTAGATATATTTGTGGCTGTTCCTGCTGTCACCATGCACAAGCAGCGGGGTACAGATTTGGAATTTTAGGATTGCAGAGATCTTTGTTTCATGTGGGTGACTTGCTTAAGAGTTTATCTACTGAATGGCCTGATCCTTTCTCTGAGTGAATATTAGTCTTTCTGGGTATGAGTGGGCACTTTTTGAGCGAGGTAATTGGGTTACCATCCATTTCATCTTTGCTTTGGATTTAAGATAACTCAGTATGGGTTTCCTCCCCCTATGTTAATATGAACACAGAGACAGTGTCTCAGTGCCCAGGTTAGATCTTGTGGAGCTGTGCCTCATGAAAACCTCAGGGAATCACAGAGACGTTAAGATTGGAAAAGACCAGTAAGTTCATCTAGTCCAAGAACCATCTTCTTTAAAGATGAGATGATAAATGTTGGCTGAGAGCAATAAGGTGTGCAAGGTAGAGAAGATGGTGTAACAACACAGCAGTAGAAAAGTGGTATAGAAGTCTCTCTAAAGCATTTTAGTCTCCATGCCATCTTTCATTGCTGAAAATCTAATCCTATGATGGAGGTAGAACTGGGAATAGGAGGTATGAAAGGATCCTGTAAGCAGTGAAGAAGACGACTTCACAGAGTGAAAAACAATTTGGGGATTTAGGACAGGGCAAGGAAGAGGTTTGGGATATTGGAAGGAGTTTCCTGGGAAAATGGGATGGGAAAAACCTAACATAAGTACAAATACTGAATGTTCTTATTTTCTATTTTCTTTTCCAGACTTTTGTAGTACTGAACAAAGGGAAGACAATATTTCGATTTAGTGCCACTCCTGCCTTGTATATACTTAGTCCTTTCCATCCAATCAGAAGAGCAGCAATTAAAATTTTGGTACATTCATATCCTTTCTGAAGGTGTCACTCCTCTTGTATTTTATAATATTATTTTTAAACACAGATAGGTGGAAAAAAAAAGCAGAAAGCAGTTAATTAAATTGTTTTAGACCTTTTTGATGCATTTGTTTGTGTGTACAGAAAAACTTGATTTTTTTTTTCCATTTTATATTGTAATTTGAGCTATGTCTGTGATTATTATGGTACTGAAAGACAATGTGAACTTCTCCAGAGGGTTTGATGAAATTTAGGTTTAAAAGGTGTGAAGTGCCTTACCGTGGTTGGGAAGGAGTCAGAAGGTGAAAAGAAACTGGTGCAATACCTAAGAAAGGAAAAGAACCATGAGGCTGGATCATGTCCAGGAAGATGCACACTATGGGAGAGCTTTGCCACTGAGGGCTTAAGCAGTGTCTCTCATGAGACTCTGTGACCATTTGCAGACAAAATTTAATTTTTAATTGTCTCAGAATATATATATAATTTTTTGTAATCCTGAAAGAAAATATTTTAAAACTTGCTTTGTTGTTCTCTTAGTTTGTTTTTTGTGCAACTTGCTACCCAGCTAGGAATGAGTAGCGTGCATGAGGGATGTAGTAGTGATAATTCAAAGACTGTACATGCTGATGTGATGACTATGTGGAATTTTATTGACAGAAATCCCACAGCTGCAATACCCATGCCTGTCAGAGAGAACTAATATAAGCAACTAGCCTCTTAGAATCACTAGTTTATTATCAGATTTTGTGGAAAAATAGGGGAATAAACCAGGTTCCAGTGATAAATGCAGTGGGGAAAAAGTAAAAAGTGAGAGTATAGGTGTTCTAGTAAGAAAAGACGTAGGTAAATTGATATAACAGCAATGTAGCAACAATAATTATATGCAAAATGGGTATGTGATATCATCCAATATGCCTTTATAGTTATAAAGGAAAAACATAGCATTTTGCAGAGGTATTTGTTTCTGGGTCAGGTTATAACAGTGCAGCAGATACAGCTGCATACCCAGAGCCCAGCAGTGTTTATGAGGTATGGTTACACCAGTACAGCTTTGCTGGAGTTTTTGATTTGCACAGCTGTGGCTGAGAGAAGAATACAAGAACTGAGATTCTTGGAAAAGGTATGTGTAAATACTGGGTCCAGGTCTGGAGGTCTGTTCTGTCTTCTCACTTTCTTGCACACAGGCTGTGAAGCCATGAGGTCATAGGTGTGTGTAACACACAAGAACGACGTGCCCTCGATATCAGTCAATCATAAGATGGGTGCAAGAAATCCTTATCACATTACTTCCAAGGATAAAGAGCACAAAGGAGTGAATTTCAAAGACCTGTCAGGAGCAGAAAAATGGGAGATAAGGAGTGTAACATTTCAGGAGTGGAAGGCTGCAATCCTAACAGTGTTTTAGTTCTGGAAAGAGCCAAGTTATCACCTTATGTTGATAATGTCAGACAGTCCAAAAGCTCAGTGCAGGCAGGCTCAGTCCCAGCCACGCAGTGCTGAGGTTCCTGCATTAGGCACTGTGTTGTTTTCTGTCAATAAAGGGCTTTTGAACCACCCTGAAACACAAAGGGCAATTGGCTGAGCAGGAAGTCAATATCACAGGCAGAAAGGAGCCTGAATCGTCAAGTACTCAAGCGAATAATATCACAGACATGAACCTGGGAACCAGATCTGTTGCCTTGCGTGAGTGTAATCAAGCAGTCTTTATTTCCCCTGGAGCAAGGCCAAAAAAGAGCATGAACAAATGGTACTCTGTCACGTAAGTGTCTGAAGCAGCATCTTTAGTAGAGGCCATATTTCCTTTGCTTGTCGCTGAATGTACCTCGAAGGCCAACAGTAGAACAGAAGAGAGAGGACAGAATAAGATCATCCTCTATAGAAGTTGTGGGGGTCACATTTCTTGGTTAAGTGGCTTTCTATGAAGTTCTTCCTCTGAGACTTCAGGCAGCATAGATACTGTACATGCTTATCCATTCGAGCATGGTTACTCTTGTCATTCAGAAGCACACCCTTCGATGGGAAAGCATCCACAGGATAACAGCCTCCAGTAATGTGAATTGCTTCAATTAACAGCATAGCCCTGAACCTCTTGCAAGTATCTCCCCTCCTCTTCAATGTCTACGAGGCACAGACAGATGCCCCAACAAGGCTCTGGCCCATTTCTGTCATGGAGGACATGGGTGGTGAAGGTCTGCATCCCATTGTTCTATAGCAAATGCAAAACAGAAATAGTGGTTGAACGTTTTTTAGTTTCTATTAACATATTTATTTACTTAAGTACTAGCATATCATTTATGCCTTATGCTTAAAAGGCTCCCCCTGCAAGCCAAAGACAGCTCTGTGGTGTCCCTGGTTTCTCCAAGCACCTTACTCCCCTGTATAAAAACATACCAGTTCCTGATTTTTCTGGGTGTTATAGATAGTTGGTCTTGATTTGTCATTGATCCAGAATAGGTGTTAGGCCAAAATTACCTTCCTTGGTGTTAGAATTATGGATTCTGTCCCATCTAAAAAAAGTTTCCTTTAAGAATTTGTGATTTGTGTTCGCATTTTCTGATTGCAGCCTTTCTCCTATCTGATTTTATACATTTTCCTTGGTAATAGAAAATGAGACCTTGTGAAGCACCAATTATGTGTACTATTGATTGGGACTAACCTTTGGTTGCCCATATTATGTGTAATTTGGCAATGATTACTTAAAGAGCCACCAATGTTCAGTCTGCTAATTAACTATTATCCATCATAATGAAGTCTAGAATAGAAGTATGCAGTGTTTTACTCAGTATTTTTTGTGCTAGAAGATAAAATTTATAACTTTTAGGAATTCTTTATGCAGTCCACATAAGATGTCATTCTGTAACTTCAAATTGGAAATAAATGTCAGGTTCAATTTATTGCAGAAAGGATCCTAACGTGTAGCTTACTATATTGGATTTGTGGTCCATAACAGAGTGTGCAACCCATGCACCTTTATGGAGAGTGTTAGCTATGTGTGATTCATGTCAGCTTATGGATCAGTGGGCTTTCAAATACTGGAAGTAATAGTGGCTGTAAGATAGGTAACAGACAATAGCGATAATACAGATTGCATCAATTTCATCCCCTTTACTTAGACTTTTCTGAGAAGATAATGATCAGCAACTTTTTTTCTGTGTGAACAATTCCATTAGATTTCAGGTAGGAATGCTAATTTTCACTGTGTAGGAATTTCTGTTTTCACTTTCTAACACAAACCTCTGACTAGTCCATAACTAGCTAGAGTGATTCTTTCTTTTAAATTTCTTTGTAGTTTTGAGCTTGGTTGTGAAACTCAGTTTGACTTGATAAATCATTTGATGTCCCAAAGCTGACCCACTAGATTTTCAACCTGTATCCTCATATATGTTCTCTTTGGTGTTTATACAAGAAGGCAATGTTACCTTGGGATAGCTCACTTTTAGATTCAGTTTATATCACAAGGAAACAGGGATGTGTAAATCAGACTAGTGAGCCTAAATTGAGTATTTATGGAGGAATTTCTTTGCATAGAATTGAAGGATAGTTCTTGTTTGGCATGGCTTTTCCCTGTAGGTGCAAAGTAATCCAGTGTACTCTAGGCCAGCTGCAGTTTAAAACCTCACTGTGTTAACCAGATAGACAACTCTTGGTGACATACCTCAATCTGTCTTAAATAAATGAGTCTGGATATCATCCATCTTCCCAGTCCGTCAGCAGAAGGTGTCGGCCCCACAAGTGGAAAATGTTTGTGAGATGAGCAGTTCCTCTGGGTTCAGTTACTGTACTCTGAATGGCACAGGGGAACATGCAGATTGGTTATGACCAATTTAATGTCATAATGCCTTATGGGGCTCTTAGGAAAATGTTCCATTCTGTACTCAGCAGAGATTTTGGATCTGTGATAAAACAGTTCTGCTATTCCCAGAAAACTACCACCGATGGGATTGGTAAATGGATAAAACAAGGAAACTTTTCTTCTGAAGAAGTCATAATAAAATTCACATTTGGGTGATACTATCCTACCCTGAGAAGGGTCCCAGGCTGTTGACTGGATTATAGAATGTTTAACTTCTGTCTGCTTAAACTCATTGTTTAAACTTTCTTTCCAGGAACGTGGGATGGGCTGTTTATGCAGGAGAACCTCATCATGATTTGTCTTTTTTAGGACTATTTACGCAGGAAAACCCCATCATAGTTTGTCTTATTTTTTTATTGATTTTACAAAGAGTAGCATGTGCTTTTAACAGAGCAGTTCAGTGAACTATGTTTTGAATTTCAGGAATTTGATTTAGGGTGCTCTTCTTTGTATTTATGGCCTCAGCTTAGCAGTTAAGTGCGTAGACTGTACACAAGGGAGGTTCATTTTCAACTCCAGTTAGGGAAGCTGGTTACTTGGCTGAAACACTCAGCTTTGAAAACAGACTGAGTGTTTGCCAGTGAGGTTTGCTGACCAAGCCTTGAAATTAATGCTATGAAACTCATATTAGTGTTTGGTGAAACATACTGATCATGAGTCCTCAAACATGTTAAACAGATTAGAGAGTCTGGGTTTAAAGCTTTGGCTGCTGCCTGAGAGAGGTTTCAGGATGCAAAATAAGATCAGAATTTGCAGACACAGGTTTTTCTGTATATACTTACATAAGTCTAATCCTGCTTTTCATGTGAAGTTGTGCACCTATGCATTTTGTCGTCTGACCAGCACAGCTGTAAATTTGAGGTATTGTGTTTTCAGAAGTCTGCAGTGACGATGTTTTAATTTCCTGTATATTCATAAAAGATGTGTGCAATGAAAAAAAAAATACAAAAACAGAAAAGAATCACTTAGTTTTTCTGTTTCTGCGGCTACTTTTTTCCTTGTGCAATTGGAAACAAATGCCTACAGTGACTTTTTTAAAATGCTAGATATTATGAGTGAATTGTTACATTTCATATGAAATGATAAAAATATATGAAGTCTCATAACAAATGCATTGCTTTCCTTAATTCACCTATTTACATTGTTCAGTATGTTTATTATGTGCACTATTTTAACTAATTGTGTGTTCATGGCACAATCAGAGACTCCATCGTGGAATAAATATGTTGAGTAAGTATCCTGGCTGGCTTACAGCCACCCCATCCTTACCTTGTCCTTCCTCTTCTGTTTGTTACGTTCTTTTCCTCTTGTTTGCTGTTGTCTAATTTCTTTCCAGTAACAGTGACCGTAGTATCTGTCCTGACAAAATGTTTTGCCAGGTGTTTCTTGCCTGTGAAAACTCCCTTAGTAAGTAAACTAACAATTTTCAGTCTTCCAAGCTCATACTTACTGCTAAATGCACCTGCTATGCTACATTGGAATGAAATCACATTTGATGAGAACTCCATTTGAATCTGGCCAGCCCTCCATGGTTCCTGGGCAAGAGGTTCAACATTGGACACGTTAAAGTAGGCCGATGAACTTTAGGTTAAATTATTTCAGAAAATACTTTCAGGATGTGGTTCTGTCAGAAACAAAGTTTATTTTGGACTGAGCACATCATGAATAGCATCCCCCTCTAATCACTGGTAGGTGTACATTATGAGGTAACACTTTTGTGAGTATTCCTCTCTTTTTAACTTGTGAAATCATCAGAAAAAAAGAAGCAGCAAAGATGTCACTCAAAGTTCTTTTTCCTTTTTTTTTTCTGAAGTGAATTTTAAAAGGCTTTAACGGGCTTCAGAAAGCCCATTTCATTTCTTTAAGTCGCTTTAAAATGCTTCTTTCAGAAAGAGATACCAGATGCACAAGCTAATCAACCTACAGTGCATTAAACAATTATTTTGGCTCATTGAACCAATCAGAACACACGTTTTATTTTTGACTGACAGATGATAAACATGACCATCTGCTGTTAGATAGCCTTGTGGTTGGTCTGTGTAGGGCTGTGAGGAGAGGCAGTAAATGCCCTTATTTCAGGTTTCATAGAATCGTGCAGGGGACATCTTCTAGGCCATAAATTACTAATTATAGGCAGTGCTGAACCAAATATTTCATCTGATCACACTTGCATCCCAGTCCCAGGATGTTTCATGTATTTCTGTACAGTGTTTCTGTACCCTCAAGTCTGTGACTTTCCTTTTCCTCTGATGTTGTCCTTATTGAAAACAATGTCACACCGTACCATGTTGATGATGTACCTAGATCTGAACACAGATATCTCATCCATGTACGTCAAAATTTGGTCAGTCTACAGTCAAGGATTTTAAAGTTATGAAAAAAAAATATCAGAGTGGTTGTTGTGTCTTTCTTAGACAGGAAAATATGGATAATGTTATCAGGGTGTTGAGCAGAGCAAGAAAGAAGAGTAGAGCTGAAAAGCAAATGGAGTCATGCAGCATGGAGTAAATCTTTTCCCTTCCATGTTTCCCTTTTTACTGTGTCCTCTCATACCTCTCAGCTTTTCCTCCTCAAATTAAGAGAGTGAAATCGAAAGCAAGTCCTTTTGAGGAGCAAAATAACCCAACAGATTTTAATTCTATTTGATTAATATTGAGTTTGTAGAAGATAGATTTAATCCAGTCTACTGTTCCAGAGCCTCACAGGGGATGCAGGAATAACGCTGTGCAAATATTTGTCCTAGATCCACATTGAAAACAGAATAAATATTTTACATGTTTGAAAGAGAAAGAAAGAAAGAAAGAAAAAAGAAGTCAATGCAACTTACCCCCACTAAAAACTTTAAACAAATCCTGACTTCTATTGTTGAAGAAGCTGCTCAGTTGCAGGAGGACTTTGCCCGATCCATTTAGAATGAGATGATGATTATACAATCAATTAAACCATCTGACATGCTGAATAAATACAAGTGCTTTATCACTGTAATGAGCTTATGTACCGTTAAGTATATATATATATATATATATTTTTTTTTTTTTTTTTTGCATACGTTTTCTGCATGTGTTACTGAATACACATGCTTAAAGAGACACACAGGAGTGATCTATATTTGTAATTCAAGTATAAAACTCAGAGCCACGAGGAGTTAGGTGAAAGATAACACGTAGGTGTGTGTAGTCAAAAAGGAGGTGGGAGAAAGGTTTTATTTGCATGGCTGCACAAAAACAGTCCTGTTTATCTCCCTTTTAAGGTGAAGCACACTGAGATTTTATAGAATGTGTAACCATCAGTGGCCATCCTGTTTGCCACTACTTGTAATTTTGCCCAGTTGCAAACGAAAGGAATATACAACAGAGGAAACATTTCCTTATTACGAATAATGCATTTCTTCTGTATATTATCCCATTTAATTGCTTACACCCTGTTTTTTTCCCCACCAACTCTTCTAGGTTGTTTTTGTTTATGTGATAATAAGATTATAGTTAGTGATGTTTAGGAACTAAACAGACAACGAAACAGAAAGCTCAGGCTAGTGTTTCCAGTGGAAGCATTAAGGCTTATGAAATTTGTGTTTTATGAGATTTTTTTTTAACATACATATATATATATAGACAGAGAGAGAGAGAGAGTTAGGGTTATGTATATAGCAGCCTCTCAAGAACTCTGCTTTGGTGTTGTCTACAGCTTCATCTGGGGAAAAAGGGATTACCAGTGGCAGATGCAAAACACTTATTATTTTTATTGAAATGGGTCGTGGAATACCAAGTCCCTTTGGGCTAGATGTCTCAGAAAAATATTATTAAAAGAGGTGTTGTATGCCCTGAAGTACATCTGTGTTGGTAGTTAGAGCCCTGAGTGGATACTGATCTGAGTGTAAGTCAGATCCATTATTTTCCTCCACAGAGAATTTGCTGAATATTATTACAGGTATAATCTTTATTGTGAAAGGTAAAATGTATGTGCTCTACCTCATATCATCACAGTGAAGAGGCTGTCTATAATAAATAACTAGTACTAGGGGAAAAAAGACTCTTGTTTCTGTTTTACTGCCAAGCAGGTCAAAATCAGAACATAAAGTGTTGCGACAGGGGTTGGTTTTCTCTTTTCCAGTGACGTTCTGCTGTTGCTTAATTCTGAGAGCTGATGTGATTTGCAGATTTGTGAAATTTTGCTGGAAGGACACCACTTTTAGCTAAAATGAAGGAAGCAACATGTTTTAAATGCTGTCCTTCAAAATGGCCTGGGCAGGAAGAGATGAGAGGTATGAATTGGAACAACCATCGTCCCTCAAATATGAGAAACAGCAAGGAATGCTGCATAATCCTTTCCTCTTCCATCAGCGACTGCAGGCAGAGCTTTGGAAATCCCATAGCGCAGCTTAACAGCGCAGTATTCATGCCTGACTTAATGAGTGAGAATTCATCAAGGTGCACCTTATGGTGAAACTTACCTTCATCCCGTGGCTGTCATGAGCGCTTTCCCATTTCTTACCTGTTTCTTGGTCCATACATGCTTGCAGACAACCCCAGTGCTGCAGCCATGACCTACATGAGCAAACCCAACGAGGTGGGCAGGAGTGTGTCCTGTGACAAGGGCTGGGTTGCGCGTGCTTCCACCATCCCTTCCCTCAACTGCTCACTAATGCTGTCATTTATCTCGGACGCTTTATTCCCCAGGTACACTTTCACTGGCATTTACACTTTTGAGTCATTGATAAAAATATTGGCGAGAGGATTTTGCATGACAGAATTCACCTTCCTCCGAGATCCATGGAACTGGCTGGATTTCAGTGTTATTGTTATGGCGTAAGTAGCCCTCCTTTTTATTTTTTGAGACAGTGATGTGCAATAGATACGTATTTTTAAGTTGTCTAGCTGTTTTATTTTCTTGTTTTCACTGAAATTGTACTGAAAATGAGAAAATGCTGAAGTATTTTAGGATGGACTTTGGTTTCCTGAGTGGTTTCAGAGAATGATTTCTCAGTTCCATTCTGTCAATTCACTAGACTATTTTGGGGAAATTGATTACATTTGAGTTGAACTCGTGGGCCTGTGATATTTGGCTAGAACCAAAACTGGAAGAAAAAGTTCGACCCAAACTCAGTCCAAACAGCAGTAAGGATCATTGAAGTCACTAGTGGGATGCAGAGACCAGGCCTAATATTCTTGGTAGTGCTCAGCAAAAGAAAAGCATGCAGACTTTTAAAATCTATGTGGACTTCAATGGGAAGACTCTATTTATTTTAGTAGGTCAGCCCAGGGCCAGTTCTTTGTATCTGTTACTACATTCCTACGGATTTGTCCAAACTGACATCTGGCCATTGTAATAAGTGTTTCAAAAAATGCAAGGCAGATGGGTAGGAGCTTTGGGATACCAGCACACGAGATATTTTTCTCAGCTAAACCCTCCCTCAAGCAGTATAATTCTGCAATTTTTAGAGGCAGGGCAGAACAGTCCAAAATGTAACCTCTCTTCTGTCCTGTCCACTAATATGTGAAGCAGGGAGTTCATCTGCAGGGGTCTGAGTTCATCATGACCTTCAGTGCATTGGTTCCCTGTATTCTAGAGGAAGAAGGCTTTTGACAGTAAGATAGAAATGAACAGAGTGAAAAAGGGGGATATATGCAACAACTTGCAGCCTTTTCAGTGCATTTCTTCTGCCTCATCTCAGTTTGGGATGAAGTTGGATTGTCATCCCAACCAGCTCTGCCAAAATTCTCTGGGAGTATCTAATTTTCTGAACTGAAATTCAGGTCTGAGCAGTTAGCACAGACAAGATCTGGACATCCCTTTCAGGCTTATGGAACTGGAAATAAACAATTTTAGATTAGAAAAGAAGGAATGAGAGTTTTGGTACAGAAAAGAAATAACTTATACTTGCTATTTGCGACTGCTTCCTTGAGCCTGTAGGCAGCAGTGAAAGAGCTAACAGTGATTGAAATGGTATCTTCATACATACAATGAAACCTCCTTCGCATGTATGCAACAAGCATTGGATAATGGTCTCTATTCTGATAACATTTACCCTTCCTGTAAACCAATTTGCAAGTAATTTAAAGTAAGATTGATTATAGAGGTTATTGTCTTTGCTTTTAGCTAGTGGTATTTATGTATCTTAAAACAAAACCAGTATGGAATGGAGAGTCTGATTAAGGGCCATGAGATTTAGAGGGACCAAAGGGTTTTTGATCTAACAGGAAAATATGATTATTTCACTGGTGGGCATTACAGTGGAATTGCAATCAGTTGCTGTAGAGTTAATGCAGAATAATTTCCTACCTCCTTATTTTTGCGGCAGAAATAGCAGTTTGGGTCATAGAGAGTAGCTTTTAACAGCTCCTTAGGGATCAGCGATGCAAGAGGTATTTACAGCTTTTCTCCCACTCCATGCTAGCAGACGCAGCCATACCTTGTGGGACCATGGATGAGTTCAGGAAAATATAGGAGATGAATTAGATTACTGTTTATTAGAAAAGCAAGGACTTTCTAGAACAGGCAAGGAAGAGGCTGCTGTAGTTCTGGATTGGAAAACACCCTTCTAAATTCTAAAGAACTATAAACAATTCCCTAGCTTACTGGAAAACTTGGAATGGGAATTCCAACTGCTTCTTGCTCTCCATGACAGAGGCACTGAGCTGCTGCAGTTTCATCCAAGAAATGGACAAAATCAGTATTTGTTGACTGTTGTGAGCAGGCAGCAGAAGTATTTGTGTAATGTGCTTGTTCACATGTTATTAGTGTGTTTGTACAAATCTCTGGTCTGTAGAACCGTTCTCGCTTCCAATTGCTTCTCCCCAAATTACATTTTCCAACTTTGCATGCTGCAGAAGAGTCTAGGAGAGAAGTGCTGGGTAAACCCGGGGAGGCATGGCCAGATAGGTAAATGCCAGGCTCCCCTGTAAAACTGTGAAGAGGAGAAGTAGTACAGTACCGCTCTTCCAGGACATAATGTGGATTAGCAGATATGGAAAGGATGCTTTTTCCTCCCACAGAGGCCTTTGCACAAAACCCACTTAGGTAGCCGTAGCCTGATGAGTTTTATCCTTAGCACGTGAAATCAAACACCTCAAAGTAGAGTAACTAAATGTAATTAGCTATACAGAAGAGTCCAGAAGATGCAGCGGTGACTGTGATTTTACTGCATATTCTCTTGGCAGAAATAATTTTGCAAACAGTGATAAAACCAACTCATTGCATAGCTAACACTCCTGGGAGCGTTTGCGCTGCTGTTGCACAGGTCTCCCTGATGACCAAAATAGACATGACAAAGAATAGCTGGGATTGGTGTTTTAATTGTAAATAGGTTTAGTAGATTCTCAATTATATTCATTCAGAAGTCTCCTTGCAGCAGCATAAGGGGATGGGTTTGATGCACAAAATAAAATAAAGTTTTAAGCGTCTCTTGAAACCAACATCTGCTTTGACACACAGTACAGTGCTGTACAATAAATAATCCAGTAGAGATATTTGCACTGATATTTTCCCATGCTGTTCTGTATGTAGTTTGTGGAAGTCATTACATGAAAATTACTTGAGTACTCTACGCTTTTATTTTTTATTTTTTTAAGAGCAGCAAAGCAATTCTTAGTGTTTCCTATTACACAAAGAATCATGGTTAAACTACATGATGGTAAAATCTTCGTTGTATTTATTGCTGAACAGTATAATAACAAAATTCAACCATAGTTTTAAAGAATTGATGCCTACGAGATCAGTTTAATAGTTCAAGAAGCATTTGCAATAATGTGTACTATGAGAAACCTGGGACAAATGGCATCAAAAAGCAGCCTGAAAAATGGAGTCACCTCTCATTCAGATGCGTTCGCTCCTGCTATGTGTGAATGCTTTCTTCATTCAGACAAGTCTCATACTCTATTGTATAATTCCGAATAACTGTGACTTAATTCTACAGGTATGTAGGAGAATTTGTGAATGTAGGCAGTGTTTCACCTCTTCGGACTTTCAGGGTATTGAGAGCTTTAAAAACTATTTCAGTAATCCCAGGTAAGAAGCCTCGATCCTTCTGTTTTGGCTCTCAGCTACAAGTGATTCTTTCTCTGTCTCTCTTTGTCCCCTTGACTGTTGTTTTTTTTTTGCTGGTGTTTTGTCATTGTCTGTGTGTGACTTTCCCTTGTTACAGATACATAACTGAATTTGTGGACCTGGGCAATGTCTCAGCCTTGCGAACGTTCAGAGTACTGCGGGCGCTGAAAACAATCTCAGTCATTTCAGGTGAAAACCAGGTTAAACACTCCGGCTGCCGTTAAAGCCTACATGCCATTTCCAGTAGTAATCACAGTCAATACAAGTGACTTAACCATAGATACTGATCAGGAAATGGAGGAATGTAGGGAATGTGACCTGTCAATAGAATACCTTTCTCTGATCCGTTTTCCAATACCATTTCTGTGGGCAGAAGGGATTAGAGTGCTTCCAAAAGTACAGACCTCACTAAAATGAGTGCTGCTGGAAGAAGGGCTGCATGCAGTGGGTCGTCAATCTCAGACACAAAGTGCTCATTCATGAACAGTATGAGAATGGCAACGAAACTCTTTTTAAAGTTTTCAGGTATTGATTTTAAAAATGGAAGGTTAATGATGTGTATTTCTGTTTAAGAGCACACTGAAAGTGGAATCCAAATCTGTGCTATGAGCTGAGGTTTCAAGACTGCAAGCACAGATAGCCTAATTTGTCCTAGTGCTTGTCCATCTGCTTGCAATAGAAGCAGTGCTTAAATTTCAGACTCTGCATAGATCAGAAAAGTTCCATCGTTAATTTTGGTCAATTCAGCATTTCACCAAATCATATTTTCTTGCTTATTAAAGAGTATTATTCCAGCACTACCACCTCCAAGAAAATATGACAGTATTTTCATAGGTGTCTGGTAGTGAAAGAAGCTCTTTTTTTTTTTGTTGTTGTTGCTTATGACCTATTTTATTTCTGTTTATGAAGACAGTAATTTCTACTTTTTGTTTAGTTATTAATGCAGTCCAGTAAGGACTAACCACATAATAATAAATTCTTGCTGAGCATTATCTATGGACAGGTCTCATTCAGCCTCAGTGTTTAACATCTCCAACCTGCATGGCAAGGTAGAGAAGACAGCAAAAACCGTGCATGGTAGATCCTATTGGTGATAATCCTGAACAGATGCTGGCAATCACCCATCAAAAATATCCATAGCATTGAGACTGCTCAGATTCTTGTGCACAGCTCTTTAGGGTTAGAAAGGTTTGGCCATCCACCGTATTATGTACACCTGCGTTGTCATAGAACAATAGAATCATTAAGGTTGGAAGAGACCTCCAGCATACGTTGTCTGACCATCTGTCTGCTACCAGTATTGCCCACTGACCACATCCTTCAGTGCCACATCTCCACGGTTCTGGAACACCTCCAGAACAGTGACCCCACCACCTCCCTGGGCAGCCTGTGCCACTGCATTGCCACTCTTTTTGAGAAGAAGTCGTACTATTAATATCCAATCCAGACCTCCCTTGGCACCACTTGAGGCCATTCCCTCTTTTCCTATCAAAATGTTATACATACATAATAAAATAAATTTAGACAGAAGCCATGGCATAAACATCTAGGGACTAATCACCAATACTCACAAGGAGTATAAAGTGGAAATGGGAATTCTGGAATTGAGAGAGAAAGGAACATATATGTGGGTCCAAGCCTTACTCCATCGTTCCATCATTACTGTAATGAAATCTGTGAGTTTATTGAAAAAGCAAACTGCTTTTCTCTGAAAGTGTATGTCAAAATTTAGCTTTTAAAGAGTAAATCTGAACAGCAAGTTGAGCAGCTTTACAGATCATGTGGGATGGTAATCAGAAAGAAAAGCAGAGTTTCCCAGTGCCCTTTGCTAGCGATTTGAAGGCTAACTTAGAGGGACAGACTTCTCCAGGGGACACCTTTCAGTTTCCATCTTGTCTCAATCTTGTGCTTCTTCAGAGCAGAGACTGTCAATTTTGCTGAGTGATATATATAAATAGCAATTTTCTGATGTTCTGCATCTTATTTTATATAAAGTGATAAACTGTGGCTGTTTTTCAGTGGATGAGGAGAACAGAGATATTCAGAAAAACTTTATTTTAATATTCACTAAAGTCCTTCAGTGATAATGAATACAGGGTTGTTCCATTTGTGGCTTAATAGGAAGAAGAAAAAAGACGAGTATTATTTATTAGAATGGTACATACTAAGTCACATTCTCTTGTTTTCTTTCTTCCTATGTGACTGTCTTTTGATAACTGCATTTTTGGGTACTTGTAACTGAGTTATTTGCTGACATAGCTGCATAATGATATGCAAATAAAATGTCTGGCCCTTAAATTTTATTGTCAAGATTACCTGTGCCCTGAGCATGTTTAAATTATAGATGTTGAGAGCTACAAATTGCTAAGGATGACTTAGCTGCCTGTAAAACAAGGATATGCTCTCTCGTTTCCTTTTTTTAAAAATATTTTTAATAGATGGTTTCAGAGAAACCAGTTTTTTTTTTGTTGTTGTTGCTAGACATATTAAATATATGTCTTATATATGTCTATATGTCTAAATATATGTCTAAAAAAGAAATATTGGACATGATGCTGTGTTTACTTGGAGTTCAGTCTGAGTTATGATGACATAGGCTTGTGCTAGGATGAAATATCATTCTGTAGTGGGCTAAAAATGAAGAGATAATTAACACTAATATCTTCTGTGAGATTTTTGCCTCTGCTACGGAGAGCAGAAAATGTGGTCTTTTTTTCTTCTTTTATATCTTCAGAGAGAAACACTGAAATGTACTCTCCTTTGCATGTATCAGAGCTTTTCCTCAATAAAATTGATCACGCTTCTCTATCGAGTAGTTATGTTTGCACAGACGTACTTGGGCTCAGCATGCTCGGTGAAATTGCTTACCAAAAGTAGCAGGCCAAGTCCTTCACAGCGTAAGGCTTCTGTCCAGCAAAGCACTTAGAGGCTGGTTTTCAAAGGCATTCTGCTTCACTTGAAATCAATGAGTTTCAGTATTGACTCCAGAGGGAGTCGACAAAGCTAACAATTAGTGCTTTTAAAAATCTCACTTATCTTTAATGCTTTGCTCTAAGTGCACAAGCAGGCACAGGGATTTTTAAGGGACGTGAACTCATAGGATTTAAAATGGTCTCCCAAACTTTTGAGTCCTCTCCTCTGGTTCAAGGCTGCGCTTAGCTCACCTCATTACCTCTACTTTTGGCCTGGGAGGGTGGTTCAAGATCCAGATTACTGCATCTAACAGTAAGCTGTGCTTCCTGCTCTGTAGGCATCTATGGCTACACCTTCTTGGTGTCATGCTGGCTTCTCCTTGTCCCATTCAGCCTCACCCTCTCTTGGTGCATTAGTAGTAGATATTGGGTCAGTCCCTTACCCTCTGTGGCTGCTTTTAATATACCTGAGGGCCTTCAAGGATCCTCTCAGTTCTCCGTTTTTAGCACTAAACACATCCATTTCATTCTGATCTCCAGTTTCCCATGATATTGGGGAAGATTAGCTTTGTATGGTAGCTGCTAAGCTGTTCATCTAGACTCATTGCATAAAACTGTTTTTCATCCCTTCATATATTCCTTATGTTCAGGTTTTAGAAATAGCAAATATTCTCTGCTTGGGAACATTGGGAAACCTTTAAGTCTCAGTGATTTTATTTATTAATTAGCATCTTGCTCATTGCCATGGCAACTCGATTCACTTATTTTTCCTTCTAGATAGAAACCATGATCAGCTATAGGACAACCCACTGAAGTTTCCCATTTGTCTCCCACAACCAGTGTATCCAAATTCCAATGTACTCAACAGGAACCTTTCCTATGATTTTGGAGGTCTCCAATTATAGTTTACCTGCGTGCAAATCACCAGTGTGTTTGTGATAATTAATAACTGAAGTAATTCAGAGCCATCTCATATGCCCTTCATGCCCCCTCAACGAGAGCTTCAGAATGCAGGTCATTGTGGACATCACAATCTTGTGAAGTGCCTAAATCCAGAGAAGCTCTTCTGCTCTCTTTCTAGAGCAGTTGCGTACTTCACAGACGTTTCACACAAAATGACAGGATACAGTTGAAAGGTGACCTCACAGAAAATTGGGCCAAGGCACTTTGGGGCCTGATCCAGCTCCCGTTTGATTTAGTGCAAGTCTAAAGGCTATAAATAGTGCTGTGAATGTTACCCAGTACTTCACGGATAGCCAGAACGGAGCTTGGAGTGTAAGAACTAAGGATGTGTGGAGGAGTCTGACCCTTGGTCACTGCTTGAATCTTGCTGAAGTCCCCCTACAGAAAGACAGATTTCGTCCCTATGATAGGCAAATCAGGAAGCTAGTTGAGAAATATATGACATATTTGCATCTTCCTTGGAGACTGCCTAACAGTCACATTTTCATGCAGAGATGGTCTACAGAAATGCTGACAGCCTTTCAAGTTTGGCAACATGGTATTAAATTCTTTGCTGCTCCACGTGTCAGTGGCTAATGACAAAATATGTTCATCATGGCTGGTGACAGAGGATGTTAATTGAGAATGAGCTCTTCTCTCCCTCTGTGTACGAGACTCATGCATAGATGCACAAGGCACGTGCACATCTTCAAGAGTAGAAGGCTAAGAGAGGGGCAAGACACAGTGGTTTTGTTTTTTGCTTTTTCTCCCCACTGATTTTCAGACTGTGCATGGAAGTGTCTGATGTTCTGCAGGTGATTGCCAACATCTGGTATGGGTGTCATTATGCTAATACTTTCTCACATCTCAAAGGAGGAATGGATGGTGTTGTGGGATCTTGCCATTTCTCATTGTTTGGTGTTGCTTGCATTTTCTATAGTTTCTGATTTGCATTTGGAAACTGATTATTTGATTAACTTCTGTATGTGTTAATTTCTACCAGTATTAACAGGAATGCTTGGGCCAAATCCTTCTTGCTTTCTGCAGGTGTCAGTTTGCCCTTACAGCCCTCATCCCACTGACTTTAAGTGCTCTGATGTTATTCATGTCACGCAAGCAGGATTTGGCCCAGAAGCGTGGGAAGAATTCAGTGATTCAGGAGACCACTGTGCTGATTACTCCAGAAAGAGTAATCCACAGCCCCATAGTCATTAGCAGATGTAGATGTTACTCAGCTCTGGATCAGCTCCTCCGTTTTTGCTGCATGCTGCCTGGTTTGGTGTCTGACTTGCAAGAATTAAGTAAATGCCTTTAATGCCCCATAAATAGTATCTTCTATTAAGCTATATTGCAGTGCTCTCATTGGCAGTATTTCAAAGGAGGATTATTTGTCTAGAAGATTTAACAGTGCTCTAAATTTGAATATATCTAGCGTTGCTTTTACAAAACATGGGGGTTGATTCAGAGCAATGCAGAGCACCTGCAAGAGGTTCTGGCTATCCTTGTTTACCCTTTGCCCTTCAGTTTACCAGTCACAGAAAGTTAAAATGAATGGTGATTTAAACACTTTTCTTAGCAGTGGATTGTGCCAAGCAACTTGATGGATGCTATTTAACTTTATGAGCAAACTGTTTTTAAAGAGTGAGAAAGTAACACAGGTAGGCTGTAAGTATACAACTCCTGAGGTTATATTCTTGGAAAGTTGCAGTGAAGTTCCAGAAGGCATAGTACAGGTTATTTTTAAGTGGCCTTTAATTACTGCAATTGTATTACTAAAGCATTCCCAAGATGCTCAGAAGTCTATATGCTATTTAAACAATGAAATTAAAAAAAAAAACAACAAAAAAAAACACCACAAAGTAAAGCAGAAAGCCCTCTTATAAAGAAAATATTTGATATGTGAAAGGAATGAACATATGAAACAAACAGCATAGGATTAATCTTCTATTTAAAACCCCAGTAAGTAAACTGAGAAAAACATGTTTCATGAAATGACCTTGAAATGAACAATAACAGGGTCTGCATTTGAAAACAGACAGTCTTTACTGGTGACTAGTGTTTGGTAGATCTTATTTCCTGATATTATCCCTATTTACATTAGTTCTCCCATTGTCTTTGCTAACGTGAATAAGATTAATTAGTGTACTTGAGTGATACAAATGCAGGCCCCAAGCTGGTATTTGTATTACAGACAAATGAATGTACTGCAGGGATTTCACAGAGGGCACTGAAGTGAAAGAATCTGTGGTTTGGCCATTTTCCCTTTTTTAAAGCTCAGTTTGCATTCAGATTTCCTGTTTCACCAGCTTCAGGGAAGAAGCATCTGTGCGTTTAAAGGACAGCTAGCACTGAAAGTCACAGAGAAAATGTCATAATATTGAACCATAAAAAAAAAAAGTCGTATTAATAAATTGTATTCCCTTTTTCCCACCCCATTATTTGCATAATAGAGATCTGGTAACTCGGTAAGGATGAGACACAGGGAGGCCTTTCAGAATTGCACTACAACTGAAACCTGTTTTAACTTCAGACGTAAAGTTTACCCAAGACTAGATTAATGTATAAGATATGTTTTTCATTTATGAATTAAAATTTTTAATCAAACCTAGAAATAAATTCCAAAAGTTCAAAGCTAACCTTTATCTGGATACCTCGACAGAAATGACCTCATCTTCAAAATCTGTTTCTTATGAGGAGTGTAGATCCCATGAATATCTTTTGCCTGTTATTAGTACTGCAATATTTTTTGTCTCAGTTTTATACAGAAGAGGGCACTTTCTAGCCTGTTCCTTTATTTCTTATGTCACAAACTATCTTTGAAGAACAGAGTTTAGTGAAGATATTTAGCCCCACATCAGGTTCAGTTCCATTTGGTTGGAAGACCATTTTACAGTCATTAATATCATTCATGGGTTAACCTAATGGCAATGCATTATGCAGGACTGGAATATTTTAGGCTGCTGGATTCAGGGATGGCCAGACCTCGGTTCCATTCTGGCAGCTTATCCTCCTTTAAGGAACTATGATTTCCCATTACTTCATCTGTAGAATTTTAAGCGAGACCAAAAGTGCATTTTGCCTTCCTACACACCCGCAAGTACGTTTTTTACATTATTTTAAATTATACAGCACTTACTGAACCTTCATTACTGTTAAACTCTTGGGGTGGAATTCCAGGGAACTGAGATTTAATGTGTATGTTCATATTCAGTGAGCAATTCTACATGCTTCTGAGTATTGCCCAGGAGGATTCCTCATGTCTCCTTTTCGCATTTTCTATTTTTCCAGTTAACTCAGTTTCTTTTACTGCTGCTGTGCTGGTAATTCCGATTATCAGAAGCACTGATCACTACTTATTGAGTATTGATTAAAAATAAGTAGTGAACAACAAATCTGCTACTATTGAGCAGTTGGTATTAATGTCCAACTACAGGATACTCTATATAGAAGGGTTTATAGAGTGGGTTTTGTTGTACTGATGTAATGTTCAACCAGCTCAGATAGGGCTGATCTCCTTAACAAGCAAACAGTATCCTTTGGGAAAACAGTATAATTATTTATCTCTATATACTTAAAGGATAATAATATGAATCTAGTGTTATAGGATGAAATAATACAGCAACAGACTGTGTTACTAAAACCTTTGGTGATTATAATAAGATGATTTATCTCCATTGGCATATTGTAAAATGATTAACTTTGCCCAGGTATTATTTCAATCTCAGGTTATTTTACATAGTTTCCACTGGGTTTACCTGGTTGTCCATATTATTTGGTTTTCTTCTAATCCCAAATTTTTGTTGTCTTAAGCAAATGAATTAAAGGGAGAGGAATTACTCATGTGAGAGGAATTTGGCATTAAAAATGGTTAAATCAAGGAACAAATAACATTTCCATACCTTTCTCTGTTTAAGTGAGGAATAAAATTATCAGTCACCTGAGTGGTTAAAACTAATCAATATTCTCAAAAGTCAGTGGGATTTAGGCTTTACTGCAGCTCCATGAAAATATAAAAGACTTTCTGTATTTTCTTTATCCATGATTATTTTTGTTTTTCACTGTTCCTCCATCTAGTTATTTCCATCCATTTTTAAATGAGTGTTTGTGTAAGAGCAACACCAAGACTTTTGTCCAGATAAAAGCAGGCCAAACTGAATGTTCATGGTGATCACTTGTTTCCTGTTTTTGCTATCAAATTACAAACATGTAGTAGAAACCCTTCCAATTTTCCCTTCTGTCCAGTTTTTCATTATAGAAAGTATCTGCATATATCTTTCAGTGTCTCAGTCTATAAACTCTTGGCTTTTATCTCCCTAGGACTGAAGACCATTGTAGGTGCACTTATCCAGTCTGTTAAGAAACTTGCTGATGTGATGATCCTGACCGTTTTCTGCTTGAGTGTCTTTGCCCTCATAGGCCTCCAGCTCTTTATGGGCAACTTGCGACACAAGTGTGTGAGGGATTACACCCAGTTTAACTTCACCAATGGCACGTTGTACTTGGATGGCAGGACATGGAACAACTCAGAGGAATTTCTCAATGATCCAGGTACACTCTTTTCTTTACCTTGCGTATTTATTTATTTATTGTCGTATCAGTCAGTATTGATCAGTACTGCAGACATTACTTGTGATCTTCACAATGCTGATTTGTTTTGGGAAGATCTGGGTAGTGTTTTCTGTTGTGCCTTCACAGTTCATGCTGAAAATTTTCTAGTGCTTTCCTTATGCAGACAGAACACCTTGTCACCCCAGTGATGATTTTCACAGCTTTGGGGTGTCTCATCTGGTGATGATGTGTAAATGTCTCTTTTGTGCACTGTTCCTTTAAGACTATTTATAGCTCTAGCATTTTATGGAAAAAACTTGAAAATTTGTATTGAAAGTCTTAAAAATCTAACAGAAGGGCTGAGCAATTCTGTATTTACTACACTGAAAAATCCCAGGAGCATTTTTTTTTTGTTTTAAGAAGATCTCATGTTATTAGGGTCTTAATTCATTATCTGGGTTGGACCATCCTACAGTGTATGGTGCTCTGATGTTTATTATCAAAAGACTTATTTTCTAGGCCAAAGCATTTTTTAATACTCTACAGTCTGCTAGACTTTGAGTTACAATGAAATAGGTTCACTGAACTCATTTATTAACATAAAAAAAAAAAAAAAAGGAATTTCATGTAAATAAACTTCGGAAATGCAAGCAAGGAACCCAGACAACCAGAAGCTGGGCTTGCTACAGAACCCTCACAAACACCAGATGATTCCCAGTGACTACAGTGGAAGTTGGCTCACATCTGATAACATTATATGATGCTTGAGAGAGAAGGAAGCAGCCACACTGGCGTGCCTTGCTGGGAGCTACTGATCAGTGACTTTCAGTATTTTATTTATTATGGGAAGAATGAACCACATAGTATACTCATTAACTGGATGTTAATTGGAGGGGAGTAACAAAGAACCATAGGGTACCTCTGCTTGTGACTATAGGGGGCCAACAGTCCTCATTTCTCTACCCCAGCTGTCAGCACTGTATACCCCTGAGTCAGGCTCAGGGCAGTTGTTTGGGTTGATCCAGGGCTCTGTTTGGACTAGCACAAGGTTGCCACCAACCCAGCTTTGCTTCTCAGCATTGTATGCCTGTTCACCCAGGTTATGTGTCCCACAGACTGAGCCAATGGCAGTCACATTACTCCATGCTAGGGATTTCTGAGCTTTCCGTTATGTTCCCTTCTCTTCATTCTGAGCAGTCTTGGGAGAAGTGTATAAAAGCTTTAATTCAAAGATAAAAAGCTCTGTATTTGTATTGTTTGTGCGTAATGCAGTCGATGAAGCATTCAGGAAGGGCATTCACAAAACTCTGGCTGAATGAGGGTCATCTTCAGGACTGACCTTGACTGTAAGGTTATGTGTCCACTCCATATCCCTAAACCAGAGCCTCTTGCCAGCTGAAAGGGGAAAGTACTAAACCACTATTAAAAGAATTGTTAACCTCTCTAGAGCTATGCTGGCTAGTAATGAGATTGCTGATATCTCTTCTCAACGATGCTCTCCATCTTCCAGCTTCTAGCGCTAGTAGAGGTACCTCTGCACACTCAGACATTTGGTCTGATTGTTGGGTGGTCCTGTGTGGAGCCAGAAGTTTGACTTGATGATCCTTATGGATCCCTTCCAACTTGGGATAGTCTACAATGATTCTTTGTAATGGAGTTGTGAAGATTGTCTGGTTCTCAGAGAGTGGAAGAAGTGTAAATGCACCAATGGTTGTCTCTAATAAGAAAATACAGTTACTCTCAAGGCCAGCTGCATCACTGCTTTAAATGGGAGGAATTCTGCAGCTGCTCCAGCATGCCTTAGACAAATTTATTTGCGTGGTGATGTTGTGGTGAAGGTGAGATATGTTCATTTAATAAATCAGTGATGGTTAATATGATCATGAAACTGTGTTATGAATAAAGTGGATCTTTCTATTACAAGGATTATCAGCTTGGTGAGATAATGGATTAAAGTAAATTAAGGTTTGACCATGCAGTATTGTTAGTGAGCAATAATATTATCAATGAATCTTTTCATAATATTGGAAAATAAAGACGTAGCACATTATGGCAAATGACTGTCAATTACAATAGATGAATAAGAATTGTTTAAATAGTTGAAATGTAGAGTCAATACAGAAGGCCACTGAAGAACTAAAAGAAAAATAGATCTATAGGGAAAATGTACCGACCTCAAAATAAGAATAATGAAGTATTCCTTGAAAAACTGAAGGAAGTGTCTCAGCAATTAGACTAGGAAGAACAATATTAAGCAGGATTTTCATTAAATGTTGACTGTTTCACTAAAGCAGTTCAGAAATGGAAGGACTGGCTCATTTTGTATCTAGATGGAATAGTGCTTTATATTCCATTTTGCATAAGCATTATGGTGAAATGAAGTGACTGTTTAACAGAGTAGTACTGACCACAATTTAATAACAGTCCAAATTTCAAGTACTTCAGGGAATTAAGCAATATATACAGTTAAATTAAAGTGTAGGCAGACCAAATTAAATAAAAAGATGAATATATTAAGAAACAGAATAGTTTCACTGTTTATTCTGAGAATGAACTGGAGAAGAAAATTGGTCAAACTGAGATAGCAAAGTTCATTCAAAGAGAACACAGACAATTACAGAAGCTCCTTGGAGACTTCAAAACCAATGCAACTGAGTCACTCATTTTGGAGGAGGAATAGTAATAAAAACAAAAACAACAAACCATCTGAAAGGAGAAACCTGAAGTACTAACTCAGAACCAAAACATGGGAAATGAAATTGTAAACTTATTTATCAGAACACCAAAATAAAGTATCGAATTATGTGATATGCTAGCTATGCTCTTCTTAGCAGAAGCAGAAGTTTGCTCTGGATTCTTTGAAAGAGATTTTAGTGTTTCTAAGGACAGTGGGAAACCTCTGAAATGGCATCAACCTCCTCTTGTGCCTTTAATTTTTTTTATTTTTTTATTTTTTGCATGAATGGAAAAACAAAATTAATTAACCCCCCTAAAAGGGTAATACAATTGGCAATTGTCTGTTGCTGCAGAGGAAATAGGTAAGAGTGTTAGTCCTTTGGACTTTATCTTCAGGCAAAGAAAGATAAGAACTCAGTTTTCAGTCTTTTTGAGTCCATTTTAGCTTAACTGTGTACATAGGTACGTGGTACATGAAATATTATGGTTCTGTAGAAGACCTGGAATAGATTGCCCTGCATTTTTATTCCAAAGTGACTTAATATCTCATCTGAATTGTATCCTCTACCCATAGCAGCTCTCAGCCACCAGGCAGGTAATCTTTTTCTTTGCAATATTCTTATTTTAATTTTATGCATGGGTAAAAACGTCAATTTATGATCTTTTGTTGTTGTTGTTTTTCCATCCTTGGCTTAACCAGAATTATGTGGTAATGCCGAATTTTTGGTTGACCCTTGAAGGTATACCCTTTGTGTTCCCAGGGACTCAAGGCTGTGTGCTGTCCTACTCTATGGCTGTAGTCACCATGGCTATCTTGGCTGACAGTGCAGGTACTGCTCTGCTCTGCTCTACTACTTGGCTCATTCCTCCACTGACAGTAAGGGCAACAAGCCAGCTCTTGTAGTGTTGGTGGAAGAAACTGCGATGCCAAGAACAATTTGTTTTTTCTTTCTGAATGTGAACAACGACAACAACAACAATAAAATAGGCAAATTTTTGATCTGGATAGATCCATTGTAATTCAGCTCCCACAATCTCCCCCTACAGGGGGAGTTTTCCATTCATGCAAAAACCCTTTGCCTGTTACTTTACCTTTCTTGGATGAGCTTGTTGATCTACACTGCTTCTTTTCTCCATCCTTGTCTGCAACCCAAGATTGACCAAGCCCTGCTCTTTCTTTCATGTGCAAGGTTACAGATGTTGAGAGCTTTTGTGCTCTCTCCTGCTGTTCTGAACCTGTCATGAAAAGATCATGCAAACTAAATCCGTAAGAATAAAGATTTCTTACCTCTCCTTCCAACACTTACTATTTTTACTATTTCAGTGTCTACAACTGAAGGAAGTGCCAGGCAACTTAGGAAAGGAAGAGATAGAAGTCTTGCGTTAGGAGATTCAATTGGAAGATTCACAGAGAGATTTATTTCATTCAGGTTCACCATTACTAAGTTCTGGAATGCAGAAATAACACTGAATATTTTTGGTTTCGCTATCAAGAAGAAAACTTCTCATTTTCATTGCAATTCTTAATTCTGTGAGAGAAACTTCACCTGAGCTTCTGCAGGTGCTACTAGTTTCTCAGTTTAGCTACAGTGATCACGGCAGCGTGAGGCAACTGCTTATCCTTTGTCTACTATTGCCTTTCCGTGGGTGTGTTTCATGATTAAGAGGAGGACTTTCCCATTCTTTTTACTAATTTAAGTGACTCTAAGTCTTCAAAATTTAAGCATCCATCTCTAAAAAGAGGTCTTGTATTGACCTTTCTTATAAAAAAAGTTATTCTAGTTTTGCCCCCAGTCAGCAAAACCTAATCTTGCAGGGCTAGGACAGGGAAAAAGGAATGTTATGGCAAAAGTAGTTCATCAGATCTCCCAGCCTCTTCCATAGCATTGTTCTTAGTATGAATGGAGTATGGGATGCTTGACAGTTGAGCACAGAAAGATTTAGGTTAAGAATATATTGATGTCAAATGCAAATGCTACAATCTGTTCAAAGTTAAAATACAGATGTAACTATTTAATCTGCAAAATACTGGCTACTAGTAAGTAATTTTAGTTTTCATATCTGTAGTTCTAGATTTGCTAAAGGTCTGCAGAAGCCCAAAGAGGATTATCTGTAGACATTAATAATAATACACCTGTGAATGTGAAGTTGTAGATGCAGCATATATAAAAATAAAATAAAGAAAAAGAAGTACAAAATGTTTACATCCATAGCAATGTGAAAATTATGTGATCAGTATATTGATATCAAAATTATTGAGCTGCAAGTTATCCTTAGGAAAGCTAATGGTTTAGAAATACCAGATGACTGCAGAACTACAAGTTTAGCTCCAATATTTGTAAAGATTTCTAGGAAATTAGCTGCAAATAGCATGCTTAAAAGCCTTAGGTTGTGGTGTTAAAATTAAAGACGTATTTCATGAAGTGAAGCTCTATGAGTGCATGAGTCAGAGTGGATTGAAAGGTATATGAAGTCAGACATGTTATCAGTTTAGAGAGAGTGAAAGATGTACCAAAGGACTGAATGTAGTTGAGTCTCCTGGCTGATGATTATAGAATTTTTAATGTAATTTATGTGTTCCATTACTAAAATGGATTATTGACTCATCAGTAAATAGTGAGTAGGAATCTGAGTTTAAATAGTGTGCTCTTTTGTAGACCAGGGCTCAGTCTGAATACTGAACACAGATAAAACACTGAAGAAAAAACCCTTAAAAATATAGTAAAAATATTATTAAAATATTCTTGAAGTGCTAGTCTCAAAACCCAGTATTTTCCTTTAAACTGAATACCTTAGTTAAGAGGCTCTGGAAAGATCTTGTTTTCAGAGTGTGCTATGTGTTTTCTCTCTAAACTGGTATCTTGTAAAGTAAAATAAATAAACAAATAAATAAACAACTATTGTCCACGATGTAGAAATAACAACAATAATAATAAACAATAACAATAACAGTATTTTTAAAGATTTATTAACCTTTTGGCAGGAGGAATCACCTGCCATTTTTGTAGCTTAAAAATTGACTTTTCAAGGTTGCTTCTTTTTTACTGCAGAGTACTTTGTGGCACTCATTTCATGACAATGCCTTTTTTCTGAAGTCATACTGAAGGTCCGAGAAAAAAAATCTATATACAGTTTAACACAATATCTATATTGTCACCTACAATGAGAACTCATAGTTGCTTTGGATTCTTTATTTAGGAAGATGTATGTATACACTGAGTTTAGGTCCTAGTCTTTGAAGATCCCTAATACATCCAACCAAGAGCAATTTGGAGAACTAAGTTTCTGAGGGGGACTGTGGAGAAGCCTGTTTCATTTTCTATCTCTAAATCAGAAGACATTTTAGGGAGGTGGTTCAACTAAACCAGTCATGTTAGACACCTGTATGGGAATTGTTGAATCATGACCTGAACCACTGATTGATCACCTGAGGCGAGTGCTGAGTCAGCTGCAGGAGCACAGGTGAAAGCAATGTACCTGTGTGATTGGAAGGGGTGGAGTCTGGCTCCACCTCTCCCAGACCCCATTTAAGGGCTGACCACCACTGGGGAAGGTTCTCTTATTGGAGGTCCTTCTGCTGAGGAGTTCTGGGTGAGCCTCAACAGTCAGTAACAGGTAACCCCTTTTGAATTTTGTGGTTGTTTTTATACCGTTGGGATAAGCCATACAAAAATATACTGTCTACCTTCCTTATTTTGTGTGGGTACTATGCTTTCGGGGTATTCACCCTACAGACCTTTAAGGTTGAGGAGTGTGAACATTCTTCATTTGTTTGCAGGGCAGCCTGCTGAACATTGGTGTGCTACCCATCTGACTTATGGTCTCCTTCACTGGAGAAGGGATCTCAGGACTGTGGATCTTTCATGAGGTGTGAATGTGATCAGAGCCAGTCTAACTGCTCAGAACTGCCCTGATTCAGCATCTACAGCCTAACAGGCAATACAAGACAGTTCTGAAGTCCCTAGCAGGCAATACAAGACAGTTCTGAAGTCTTTCCACGTTCTTATCTTTGATGTCCTAGATAAAGCATACTATTAAAATAAATGGGTAAAGCATGCACATGTGATTATATAAAAAATACAGATGTGTGTATGTAGTTATGTGTCTACGTATATAGTGTCTCTAACTTCTGTGCCTAATTGTTAGCTCTGCCTGGAGAGTTGCTTCATTTTTGCTTAAAGAATCACTGAAATTGAGCTGTACAAAGAGATATTCTGAAACTGCATGAAAAGAGTATAGAAAATAATGATGTCCAAGGCACATAATAGATGCATCAAGTTTGGGGAGAGCTGAAGTGTTTTAGGTGTTGTCTGAGGTGGTAATAGAAGACAGTGAGTGTTGGATGAGTAATTATGGAGGTGGGAGAAAAGAGGGAAGCAATAAATCAGGTTGAGACTGGAAGAAGTGTTTTATTATGTATGATTGTGTGTGAACCAGTGATTAAGACAAAGAACATCTCTCAGTTTTCATATGGTGCTTGTCAGTGTGGAACCTACTCACATTACTCTACCATTAATGGTAAATATTGTGGCTTTGTTCAGGTGCTGTGGATCTTTTGATAAATTGCTTTGTAAATGCTCAGACGCTAATGCAGTGCTGTGTTATTAACATGAGTACTGTATATGTGCACTTTAGTGTTTTAAGCTACGTAGAAAAAGAAGAGGCCAGAAGGTTCAGAGTCACGCAGGTGTTGTACTGGTGTAACCAGTACAGCCTCTTCCTGACTATCCAGTAGCGTTGTTTTTTTTAACCTTGTGGTGAAAGAGTGAGTTCTTAGCTTTGGAACAGCTTGTAAAAAAGAAGGATTTATCCTCCAGATACATTCCTTTTTCCCCTCATCAATGCATTATTATTGCTCATGGAGAGATCTGCTAGAGGAAAGACAAAAGATGAAACTCAGTTTGAGAATTTTCCTGAACCCTCAAATTGCTCATGAACTACCAAAGTATGTACCACTTGACTCACACAGTACTGCTCAAAGAGGCACTTGAAAGGACCGTTTCTATGCCTCTTGGAGCCTCTCCGTGGACTTCTGCTTGCTGTGGGTTCAGCAATAGCAAGCTTTACAAAGGCAGGAGGTACTCTATTAAACTCTGAACAGCCCACCAGTGGAGAGCAGCTCTCGACACTGCTTTTCCTTATTACCCTGGCTTTAAGCATTAAGGAATATTTTTCTCCTGATCCTTTCCATCAATGCTCAATCCACCCAAGTGAGGTGGGGATGGAATATGGGAATTGCCAGGCTCACTTAGTTTGGTTTACCTGGGGCAACATCTGTCTGTGGCTCAGAGCAGCCCTATGTGTTACAGAAGAAATTGGTGCAGCCCAAGGTATAGATGTTTTTCTAAATTTTTGTTAACATTAACTATTGTAGTTAATTGTAGTATCTGGATATCCTCATCTACATATGTAACAAGTTATCTCTTTGAATGTTGTAGCTAAAGGGGCAGCCTGCAGCAGAAACTTCTGTGGCTGAATTGAGAAGTGCAGTTGAAAACATCTTTCCTTTGTCTTTGGTTTTGTTTCCCCCCTGATATTTTTAGGGCATAAGACAACACATCCTCTGTCCAGGAGCACACAAAGTTCTTGTTTTCCAGAATGCATGCTGTTTTTGACTGTTTGTCACCTCCTCCTTGAGATGAAATATCTCAATTTTTAATTAAATTTTCTCAGTCATTCTCATTACCCACTTCTCAATACCTTCTCCCCCACACACGCACTTCTTCAGCAGTTCCTCTGCTGAAAGCAGTGCTGTGCTCTGTCTTCTCAGTGGCACAAGCCACTCGTTTATACGTTGGTGCCTTTTTTTCTCTATGGCACTGCATCCCTTTCCTCCTGCATCTCACTATTACATCTTTCTTTGTCCACAGCTTAGATACGTGCTTCTGTGTATTAATCTTACCTGAACTGATGCAGGGAACTTGAAGTTTAACAAGGTTATAGTTGGGGTTAGGGTAGGGTTAGGGTTAGATTAGCAAAGGAGATTTTCTCCTTTGTTTTACTTCATGTTCTGAGGACACAGTATCTGCCTTTGCCTTCCTCCACGTGTTTACTTAGTGGTATAGGCCTCTGTAGGTTCAGTCCTGGCTTTGGACTTGACTTACTTGTAAAATACTATGCCATCAATAGATTTTCTCACCACTCTTTTCGCCCTCTTTTTCCTTTGTACTTGTACTAAACCAGTCCAGTGCAGACATAGCCTTCTTGTTAGCCTTTAAACGCACAGACTTTTCATCTCAAACTTTTGTTTCCTAGTCAGTTTTTGATCCTATTCATCTGTTTTCTTTATCACAGTGCAAGCAGGAGAGTTTTCTTCTATTTTTTTTGTCATCTGACTGTAATCACAAATGCATTCAACCCTTGTAGCAGCTTTTGATTTGAATTCCTTTGTGCGAAATACATATATATATTTATATATAAAATACAACAGAACAGCCCTCTACAAAACTTCCACAGCCCGCACTTCAGCGTTTTGCTGCCTATTCATGTGAAGCGCTTGTCTAAACAAGTGGCACTAAATATGCTTTTAGTTAGGCACTACACAGCCTTCAGCTCCAGGCGTCTGGGTCTGCGTGACTGACCAGACATGGGCACTGAAAGCGAGGAGATCTGGAGACTACTGAAAGCCAGCACCCCATGTGTATTGGTGGTTGTTGTCTCCTATCGCTATTTGCTCAAATGTTTGTGGGTTTGGTGTGGTCCCCAGGCCAACTGGCAGCCTTGGTGGTGTATCTGTTGGAATCTGTTTCCAAGAAAACTTCTAATTGATGTTTTGAAAATGCCCTTCAAGACACTAATGGGATGAGGTGGCAGGAAATAGCTGGGCAAGAAGCAAGTGCCCAGGGGAAGAGTTTGGGAAGTATGGGAGGCAAGAAGGGAGAGTACAGCACCTGACTGCCTGCAAAGTGCTAGAGGGTTGTAAAAGGATGATCTTTTGAGTCCCTTCCAACCCAGTCTGTAATTCTAAAGCCCAACAGAGGCACTGACAACAGCAAATGCAAGGGAGGAGAGGAAGGTTACCAGATTCTCTGTTGTGGGGTGAGCAACAGGAAAGTACTTCATTATTATAATTATTTGCAATCCCTTTTAGCAGGGAAGAACTAACTGGCAGTGCCATTTATTCCCAAGCATTCTTCCCTAATAATGCCCTTAATACAGCCTGTTCCATCGCTTTTGTGAGAGGCATGTTTTTCATCTTCAAACTCAATTTTGTTTATTAGAGATTTCACTGTGAGTGACACAGTGTGCACACAGCAAGTGCAGCAAGGATTCATTTTAATTATTATATATTACCAGGAGGTACAGTGTGTTTGTGCTGGTGGGCGAAAGGGTGAGGAAGGGGTGTGATCTATTTTGTTTCTGTGTCACATATCACAACTGTAAGATGATGGGGCTTTCTGAATTGCATTTTAAATTTGGATCTGGTTATTTGTTGGCTGTCAGTGCTCCATGCTAGCGGTAACACGGGGAGAAAATCTCCAACCAACATGCACCCGTATGGCTGCAATAAATAGTCCAAGATAACAGACACCTCTCTGAAGTTTTTGTTAGAAAGTCAGCCAGAGGACTCTGCTCTGGGCAGTGGCTAATGATATTTGAATGCTGTTCTTTACACAAGTGTGATAATATAATATATATATATGTAAAATTACACTTGCCTAAAGAGCAGCATTCAAACATCATTATTTATATTCAAATTCTCATGACTTAGTGGTAAGACAAATCAAAAATATCATTTTAGCTGGGTCTTTGAGTAAGGAACGCAATGTGGACTTGGGAACCATGCTTCCTAAGCTGACCTTCCTACTTTTTCTCAACTGGAAACTTTTTTCACGCTTTTACATAGTAACGAGGAGAGATTTCTACCCTGCAGCTTTTTGGTCAGTGGAGCAATATAGGTATGGAGTGTTATTTTAAGTAGAATTAATTAATTTCTTATCTCATTGAGGCAGTTGTCAGAAAATTTGCCTGTTTGCCTTTATTTTTTCCTGACAATGGGAGGCACTGTGAATATTGTCCCTATTAGAACTTCCTGCTGTGAAAGGATCCACCTTGGAAACTTGGAAGACTGATAGCTTTGAGAAAACGTAGAATAAAATAGTAGAGAAGATGTGATATTTGAGAACTTTAGAAGGAAGACACTGGAAACATAAAGGATTTCGTCTGTTTACTCACTATTTACAATCAGTTTACAAGTATTTCTAATGCTATTGCGAGTTTAAGCTTTAAGGAACCACTGATGGGTATGGTTAGGAATCCTGTCAAGCTTCTTAGTGTCTGTGAAAAGCCAGGACCTTTGAGGATCTGTATGAAATTAAATTACCTCTAGTTAGGTGAAGGTGTAGCAGATAGCAAGACTGGATTCAGGGATTATTTCTTTGTCTGCATTAATTATGTCCCTTTGCTTGTGATGGGGAAGAGCAGACTTTCCCCACTCCACATTCAGAATGTCCTGTCCTCAGAGTCAATGGTTATCTTTAGGATGAAAATAATGTAAGTTTGCTGTGTACTATTTGTTATCAATTTATCTGTTCATTACCAACCCTTTCCTGGAAACGGATAGGGAGTAGACTAGAGGAATGTTTGCTCTTTGTTCCAACAAATAGGTTGTTAGGTTTTGTCAACGCCAAGAGAGACGATCCATAGTAGATGGAGGTAAACCCCTACTGCCTTCCTTCTAATCAGCACACACACTTGTTGCTGTGAGGTTATGGCAGCATGAGCTTCCTTCCCTCAGTACGCGGCCAGAGATTAGGTCTTGGGCCAGGTTCATGGTGCTTGAGACACTTTGGCTGAAGCGGTGGCCTTTGTCACGTTCTCCTTTGTATGTAGACAAAGCTCTCTAAAGGTAATAAGCTGCTTGGGAACACTCACTTTTGTAGGTTTGATTTGTTGTGCTCAGCATTTCTAAAATACAATCCAGGAAAGATGACAGCAGTGCGAGGGTTTATTTTGCACCTATTTATTGGCAGCAGAACCAACCTTGCATGAGTAGTACTGCATCGTGTGCTATGGGGTATGGCATATTAGTGTGTTTTTATGAGGCTTAGAGTTGATACAAATATACATATGTTCTAGAGAAGACAGCATCTGGTTGTTAGAAAACATGTTTCTGTGTAATTTCTGACTTACAAATGCTGAGAGAAAAATGTTTTGTATTATTTAAAAATAGATGTTTATCTGGCAATAGCAGAATAAATAACGTGTGGCCAAGCAGAAACAAAAACACAGGGAGTGTTTTCTGATCCCTGTGTTTATTATTTTGATAATCAAGTAGATTGAATAGTTATTTTACTCTGGAAATTCCTGTTGGAAATTTTCAAAAAGGCTTCATGTACACCATTAACTCTAACACCAAGCTTTTAGTAAAGTTGCCAAGGAAAAATAAATGTTTATTTTGCAAAGGAAAAAAAGCATGTTGGATCTAGATTACTTACCTATAAGCATGTGTGAAATATATAATTTGATTTGGTCTGATTTTGCTTAAGACATTAAAAATATATATACAGTATGGAGATTGTCAGTTTAGTTTTAATATTTTGTTTCCACTGACATTGAGAAGCTTTACAGTGAAAAGCTGACGAAGTATTACAAAAATCAATGAGAATCTTCAAAGACAATGAAAAGTCTCGTTTTCATAAAGTGTCTATCAGTTGGAGTCTACATTTCCTTGATAAGCTCCTACTGCAAATGAGAACAGAGTTTTGTATTCTTTGTTCACGTTAGAGTTAAATGATAGAAAGCTGAAGCCATGGGCAATACAATGCCAGGGTGGTTTGTTCTTAAGAGCAAGAGCAATGACTGCTTCCTTCTTAAAGAGCTCTGATTGCCTGGCATGTTTGGGTGAAATCCAAGCCAACTTGCTTTGAATGACAAATTGATTGTTGTGTGCATTTTTGATAATACAGCAATTTGTCTCCTCAGGCATAATGCTCTAATCCCCCCTTCATTTATCAGTAGGGAATCAGTAATTCAGCTCTTCTTCAGGCTGAAGTTTGGCAAGTAGCAGCAGTGCTCCACTGCGCAGTTGCAGATCCTGTGGTGAAGATCCCCCTCCCAGCAGTGTCTACATACCAGTTCCTCAGCATGCATTGCATAGCACTCACTGCATTGTTGACTTTAGGAGCGTAAATGTTTGTCAACAGACAGCAGGATTTTGTATCCTCTCACAATTTAAAATGTCTTGTTTGCGTACACGTTCTCACTTTCCTTCTTCTGTGCACTGATGCTGTTCTCATCTTCTGGTTCAGATGAGCAGGAGGTGGTCATAGTGATCTATTCCAACCTTAATGATCATCTAGTCCAATTCCAACCACCCCTACTATCCCCGCTGACTGCGTTCCTCAGTGTCACATCTCCACTTTTATTGAAGACTTCCAGAGAAGGTGACTCCACCACCTCCCTGCACAATCTGTGCCAACACATTACTGCTCCTTCTGAGAATAACTTTTTCCCAATATCCAACCTGTTGTTTCAATTTTCAAAGTATAGTGACTGATCTATGGTCATCCTGGTGGTAGCATTTGCAGTGCAAAATGTTGCCATTCCCAGAGAGCTGTGCATGTTTGCAAAGTGTGGGGTACCCCATGTAGCAGTGCCATTTATTAGCAAGGTGCAGGACTTCTGTGGCTGGTTATCAGTCTCTCATTTTGTGCTTGTGCCATGTTTCCTTTGAATTGCAGAGTGTTGGTATCACCAGCTGTGTGTGTCCCAAATTATACACCATCTGTCCTGAGAAAAGTAGAAGCAGAGAGTGAAACAACATGTAATACTCCACATCCTTCCCCTTTTTCTGGTGTTTTTTCACAGATCCTTAACAGTACTGAACTCCCTGGTGTTGCTGTCAGTCGAGATATTTCTGTAGAAAGGCCAAACATACAGTGAAGCAGAAAAGCATGTGGTCTGAGCAGGGTGTATGCTCTGATATCTTCTGAACACCATCACGTGCCCTCACAAACCACAAAGCTCATGGACAGTAATTCCTTCTTGGCATGCAGCAGGGCAGGGCTTTTCCACTGCTCACAGCTTACTGAGAAAGCCACAGCACATCTGTTCAGTGGCTTGACCCATTGAGCATTCTTTGCATCGTCTGCCTGGATAAGCTGTCACTCTTGATGTTTATAGCATTTCACAATAGGGCATTAGCCTAGAATGGAGAACCTCTCCAGACTAACACCTGCGGAGCTCCTCAGCTCATAAATACGTTGTGAAGAGTTGTGTCAACCCTTGACTTAAGTCAACAGAGGATCCGTATTCTCTGCTGAAACAAAGCACGGTGATACATCTACCCTCCCATCAACTGTTGTCCTCTGTTTTGCATTTATGATGTTTCTATATCAGTGTTTTTACCCTTCCTTCTATGCTGCTTTTTTGGTTCAAGAGGTGCTCCTTAGAACATCTCTTCAGAAAACATTTTTGCTTATCCTTTTGAGGAGTTAGCTTCCTGTTCAGTTTCTCTGAATTTTAGGCTGCTTTGCTGGCTGAAGATAGAAGATGGAGTGTGTACACTAAGGCTCTTGTTAGCCTGGGGATGCTAATTTCTTTAAGCCTCATTGATAGTCAATCAGGGAACGATCCAGAGCATTTACATTTAGCGTGCTCCTCTGAGTCTCCCTAGAGAAGTGTCTGTCTCTCTCCATTGACATTACAGATGACTGTGTTGATAAATATTTGTCTTTATGAATACTTCCTTGTTTGTTGTACTTGCATTTTTCCATACCTTTTGCTTTATACAGCACATTTTCTATGTGGAGCAGAATTCACCAGAATGGGTGGATGGGCTGTTTTGCTGCTATTATTAGATCTTGACTTGGTTACATTTTTAACCTATAAGCCACGATTCTCTATCACAAACTTCAGTTAATAAATATCTCATCAGTATCGACTCCAAAAGGACAAACTTATGGATTGTTTTCGTTGGGCACTGCTATCCTGACTTCAGTTACATTGTTCTCAACTACAGCAGCCAGAAACACACCTAGAGGATGTTTCCTTCAAACAGTGCCCACAGCCCTACTCCGACCCTATTGCTCTGGTCAGGCTGGAATATAAACAGCAAAAAGCTTTGCAAAAAAATAAGTCTTCATTTTTACCTTTCCTGAAACTAGCAAAACAATAAAACCATGTCTTTCCTACCTCTTTTGCTGCTCTAAATGAATACGTTGGTGGGTGGGTAATATTTGTGTTAACTTTCCCAGAATGTACTAATTAAAAAGCTGTTTCTTTAATTCTCTTGCAGTAAACTACTTCATAAAAAACGGTACAGAAGATGTGTTACTGTGTGGCAATAGCACTGATGCTGGGTAAGTGATTTAAAAATATCTTCACTTCTGTTTTTTATTTTGTTGTTACATTTCTTTCAGTTCTGTCCACTTTTCACCAGCGTGATATTTGAAGTTCTTTGTGCCAGTAGTTATAGGAGAGAGGATAATGACAATATTGCGCATAGTAATACAATTTTCTGAACTGCAGGGAGGAGAAGTTTGTATGTGTCACTTATTTGGGTCTGAAATCTTTAGGGGCCTTATTACAGTTCTTTTTCAATGTATTTAAACATCTCCATTTAAAAAAAAATTAAGTAACATTGGCTGAATGGGGAGTATTTCAAAGGGAACGATTGAGAGATGAATGGAAACAGAAAAACTGGAGGATCTTCAGTGATGATGAATTTCTGGCTTTTGGCAGAGGAAGATAAACAAATCCAAAAATGCGAGTTCCAAATATAGAATGCTTTGGAGGTGGGAAGGTATTCAGTTTTAGTGTGTGATCTACACTTGTATGTGATATGTTTACAGTCTGCATGTGTTTCACTTTCTTACAGTATATGCAGGAGGAGATAAGTTCCTGTGGTATACTAATTTATTCTGCATTAAGAACTTTGTCCATACTCTTACTATCTGTGAATGATAACCTTCCTTCTTAGACCCCTATCCTCAGGGTCTAAGCACTTTGGGTGTGTTATTTTATGTGAAAGGTTCCTGTCATAAGGGAATGGAAGAGGAAGTTATAAGCCATATAAAGACTGTAGAGTGTTCAAAGTTGTGGATCAGAGAATAGAGACCTTAGTGTGGTGGGATGGATGAGCTTTTGATCTAAATATGATAGATATTTGATATTTGAATCAAGGAGGTGGATGACCTAGGTCAAGTGAGGGAAGGAGGAGAGATGATCTGCTTTTGGAGGAGGATGTTTTGAGTTGGTTGAAATACATGTTCTACTGACAAAAATTACAACTTAAACTATAAAGAACTTAATGCAAAAAGAGGTATATGCGTACAGGGAGACAGTACAAAGATGAAAAGATATAATCTAAACTTGCTTGTGTTCAGGAGGGTGAAAAAAGCCATGGGGTTCTGGAGAGAGACTCTTTCTGCTACCTCTGTTACATCTGTATTTACAAAAAACAGAGGATGAGATGAAGTGTCAGTCTTCCCTCTGCATGTGTTGTGTGTCTGATCTGCATTGCCAGTATAATTTAGGCTGTAGACTCCTTGGGCAGAGCGCCATGCTTTCCTCTTTGTTCCAAGGAAGGTACAGTGTCAGCATTCATTAATTGTTTTGTTGATCACAATACATTGCATGTATCCAGGCTCAGGCTGGCCTCCAAGACTTTTGGGATCATTCCCAGGGATCCCAGAATTTGGCAGTCTATCCACGCTGGTGGGTTTCAGCATTTCCTAGGCAATAGGTAGTACCATTGAGCAGGAAATATTCAGTACAGCAGCAATATTTTGTACATCATGAAATGTTACACGTTCTTCTCACAGTTGACCTGATCTGTAGTTGTGACAGCTTGTTAAGGTCATGAACAGTTTTGAAAGGGTTGATTAGATGACAGGTAGTTTATGAGGAATAGCTGAGGGCCTACAGCTCTGCAATTGTTCATATGCTGGGAAGTTAAACACAGATCTAATACCTACAGAATAGCTATATTTTAATAGGCTGTATGGATTTAGGGTTTGCATTCTAGAAAGCATATTAGCAAAGTCACCTTCTCTAGAGAGTCAGTAAATAGCAATGTGTCAGCAAAAAGTCATGATTGGAGCAAGCTCCCATGGAGGCACTGTGATCACAGGAGTCATAGCCTGAAACAGACTGTCTTTGATTATATCAAAGCAATTGGTATTTGTTCTGTTCATGGGAAAACCCACCTTCCCTTTATGCATCAGCTTTCTTCATCCCTTGCTCTTTCAGTGAAGTATTTATTGCCACTGGGTGTGGTTTGATTTTACATGTCTAATAATGGGAATAAATACTACTGTTCTCCAGTTAAGGACTAGCAAATGTGTCTCATCTCCTGTACCTACACAGAGTTCCCATCAGTCATCCACTACTGTTATTTAAAGGCATGGTGATAATTAGGCATGATCCTAAGGCCTCAGGAGACTTACGAAGTCGTGTATTCTCACCTGTTAGGAAAGAAGCCAGTCATTTAATGGCTGACAAGCTAACGGAGTGGGATTTCTTTCTCTTTATCCATCAGTGGTTAAAGCCAAGAGCAAGTGAGTTCAGTAGAAAAGATCAAGGGAGATGAGTGAAGAATGAGTGGATGCATCAGATCGTGGTCTTCCCATCTATTAGCAATGAAACTAATGAGGAAAGGACAGTTGGAAAGACCGTATTTTGAATACTCTTAGCATTTTTGGAACTTGCTTCTTCCTCTGCTCTGAAAGAGCTTGTAATTATTAGCCTCTAGATTATGCTGAGGACCCAGAAGAAGTGCTGGGAGTGATGGTATCTTGTGTGCCCTCCTGAAGGGATTTGTTGCTACAGTGAGGGATATCTGTGTTGTGGCTGGAATATTAAATCTCACAATAATTGACAAAACCATTTTAGTGCATTTTTAAAAGCATGTTAATGACACTTTGAGGTTTGGCTGCTTGCTGTTATTACAGAAGAGTAAAAAAAAAAAATCTAAATTTGGCAATTATTTGGCAGTGGGACTCAGATGGTCTGATGTAAGAGTGTTTAGTGATGGCGACTGCAACCGGAGCTGTAGCAGCAGGCCAAAATCAGCAGGGAAATGATCATCAGTGGATGCTGTATCACAGACAACCTAATTATCTCAAAGGTGGGGGCTTTATTACATTACTACGAGGGACTGTTTTCTGAACAAGCACCCAAACTGCCAATAAAACAGGAGGTAATGGATCTAGCTAATATTGATTCTGGTTCAGAAGGGATTTGAATAGATGGATGTCACTCAGCAGCAGCAAACATGTCTCCAGTACATTGCCTGGCAAATGGAAGAAAAAGCATTTATTTCTTGTTTAACATCCACTCAAGCAATTTTGAGGAGCCGTGTTAAGAGTGGCATTGCAGAGATGTGGTAGGAGTGTGGGGAAGAGGGCATGTTTCTTGTTCGGACAAGGACTAGTCTGTCTGTGGGTGAGGGATTTCCCATGTGATGCCTCTGAAACTTTATCCAGGAAGCCTGACCATTGATTTTTCTTCATTGAATCAAGTGGAAAATTTGTGGTGTATTTGTTTTGTTTATCCAGCTGCATTTTTTTTCCCCAAGGTGTACTGCTAGAATGTACTATGTATTTAAGAGGATCAGAGAATCCAATGGAAACAAAAATTAATGGTTGGAGTCAAGAGAAAATGATTGTGATCAAAGATGTTCTTTGGCTCAGAGTGGACACTAGTGACGCGCGCTTGGTGTTTAACAGCAAGCACATTCAGAGCAGTACATTAATGGAAAAATCCTCTGCTCTGAGATGTGTGTCACAGATTGGTCAGACACTGGAAGCAGCGCTAGCAGCAAGGCTCTTTTAATAAAAAGTGTAGGGTACTTGCAGAATTATTTATGTTTCTTGATGTGTTTCGAGTTAAATTTGGTTGTTCTTTCAGATGTGGCTGCACTGGGATTTATTCAAGTTAGTTCTCTACAATTTCAGCTTCTTTGATTTGATTTGGTTAAAGTAAATGGAGAAAGCTCTACCACTCTGGTTTTCAAAGGGATTACAAATTCCTCTATAAATCTGCCTTTCGATTTAATTCCCGGACTGCTATTTCATCTATTTTTGAAACCTTGTTCTGAGCCTTGAGGAAGGTCCAGTAAGGATCTGGTACAGTGATCAAATAGTTGGAAGATCACTGCTAGGATCAGAACCTGAAAGCTACTCTAACCTTCATGAAAGCCATTGTTTATGTGGGCTGTGGTTTGCAAGGGCTGCATGAGTTTCCTCATACAGGCACCACACACGGCCTGTGCAAGCATCCCAGGCCTTTAGGAGTCGTTTACGTCACCTTGTAAAAATGAGGTTGAATGTGCCGTATATCCACCGTTGAATACAGCAATAGTGCCAGTAGCAAAACTTGTGCTTGGACCTAAGCTTTAGAGTACAATCAAGGGCCCACCAGGCACTCTTTGTGACTGGACACAGATGATGGCACGTGGTCAGTGCTGTGCAAAATGTCCAGGGAAGCTCTGAGAGCGCTGCTGGCTTGTGGAAATGCAGTGCTGATCCTGTGTTCAGCCCCAGCATTGGCACTCTGCTTGAGTACATCAACAGCTCTTTACCAGGCATCTCCTGCTGTGTTCACCAGACCAAATCTCCCAGGGATGAGCTACAGGGAGCATTATATGGCATGCTGCACCATCCTGCCTTGTGCCACCCATGCAATTACAGCGTGTTCCTTCTCAATGACTATTAACCATTCATTTTAATGAGATATTCAGTACCGTGGAGCCCTGTGCTTCCCCACAGGGCAAGCACTTACGGGTGTGCCTCAGCTCAGGATTATCAGTCCATGGAAAAGGAACATACATTTCAGATCCAAAGCAGTTCCACTTCTGTGCTGTTGTAATTTCACAGGGACATTTCTCTAGCTTGGGCTGCTGTTCTGTCTGCCTACAGGTTTGGACAAGCAATAGGAACAGCAAGGTGATTTGTCCATTAGGGCAATGAGAAATGGGCAATATGTAATATGCAAAGTAAATGAGCAGAAAAAGAGAAACTTATCTTTGTTCTTTTTTTTTCCCTCTCCACTTGCAACTACTATAAACAGCTGTTAGGTTGGGTTGTTATTTTTCATAAGTGTGCATGTTTTAAGTCAATTGTGTCCCCTGAAGGTCAGACTGCTTTTTTTGTTGTTCCCTTTCACATGATATGTCCTGTATATTCAGCTCATGGGCAGGAACAGTCTGCGAGATCATGCTGACAAAGAAAGCACATTTGCATCATGTCTGTACCGATATTACCAAAAAGAGTAGTAAACAGGAAGGAAAAGCAGCCAGTACAGCTACTTCAGGATGTAACAAGAAAGCACCTTTGGCAACCGCATCCTAGTAACTGTTGCTATAGAAACTTTACCTACCTTTATCCTCTCTATGACCTTGATTTTTCTTAACAGGATGCATTAAAATAATGTACAGAGTAAGGCAAAATTCTACATGGTTTGGTAAGGCTTTCTGTCACTGAGCTGATTGCATGTGGGCAGGACACTGTAGTGTAACGCTCAAAGTTTTTAAGCAAGTCCCAAATGTCTCTAAAGCATTGCTGGAATAAAACTTTGTTTCCTTTTGTGTTGTGGTATTTTACTAAGGTAATTAATGCCAGCACAAAGTTGTATTAGATGCCTGTTTTCACATTCAGCATGCATACTGCAAGTAATGCTGTTACGGTAGGTTTTCTACGCCAACATGCTGTCAGCATACCCATTACAGCATGTACAGTGCTTTGATCTCTCCGAGTTGTAATAACATTCCTTTGCCTTTATGCATCCTCCATGGGGTGATTTAAAGCCCCTTGCAGAGGCTTATCACAACCCTGAAGGGTGGAGAAGAAATACACGCCATACCAAAGGAGCACTGTTGCTATCTGATACTTCCTTTGCTTCCCCCAGCTCTACCTTGTCTTGCACAAACCACTTGCTCAGCCATGGCAGGCACAGACTCTGGAACAACATACATGTCTTCCAGAATAACACGTCCAACAGCCTGATCTCCCACAGATCTCAGTCCCCCACTACAAGCAAACATACCCAGCAACACAGCCCCAGCTGTGCTAGAAATTGAGGAACTGCAGCAGGGAATAATGCACCCAGTCAGTTCTTTTATTCTGCTGCTGGCAATGAGGTCTGCTGCAGCTCTGAGTTGCCTGAATTTGAGTAAACCTGTGTTATTATTATTGTTATTATTACAATTATTTGCTGTCTTAAGGTCCCAGGTTCAGGCTGTGTGTTGTTGGCTGCTGAAAACAATACAGTGAGAAAAATCTCCCTCGTCATAGAGGCTTTGCATTTCAGAGTCATAAACCATGAGTGGGTTGGGGTGAAGATGATGTTCAGGTGCCTCAAGGTTTGTAAATGCCCCTGGGCAGAGACAGGAATGGGGAAGGTGGCAATGAGTAGCTGTTTGTGGGTGACCTCTGCATAGCCAACCTTGCCATGCAGGGTGCAGTCTGACAGAGTGTGCTTGGTTTGATGCATGAATGGATCCGTACCAATGAACGGGCTTTAGTGTGTGTCCAGTGGGACCAGTGTCCTCACAATGCTCACCCAGTTCAGACTGATGGGGGGTATGTTTGGCTGGAAGGGCTGGATAACTTGGTGGACTAAGGAAAGGATATAGCTCCCAAATGTGACTTCTTCTAGTGCTGCCAAGGTGAGAATATTTTATGAAGAATGAAGTGCATTGTTTAGACTGCCAAAGCTAATAGCCTGATTACATTTCGGTTTAGTAAGCAGTATTAATGAACTTATTACAAACCTTCAGGCTGTGCAGAGTATCTTCCATGAATTTAACTAGATTCTCATGCAGATCATGTAGACTTTTCAATTACTCTGTGTTGCTTACAGTGATGTCAGAATGAGGATGGCTCACTCACTTGAATATAAGAAACAGCAGTAAGCAAGAATTCACCTGAGGGATGCTGCAGGGGATGTAGGGGATAACTATATGTATTATACAGCCTTAAGGGCAAAAGTTACAGCCCCTCACTTCTGGGGGTCTGTTGTGAATCTGAAAGATCATATTGCTGGTTAAACAGCAGTAGTAGGGATTAAATCCAAATCCTCTCAGTTCTTAAGGATGGGTATTATTACCTCTTAGTGAAAGCTGTAATAAGCTCATCAACCACATGAGAGAAGACGGCCAACTGTGGACTGCCATCTTCATTAAGCAGTCATCTGTTATTGTGTTTATGATGATAAATTATTGTCCTCCATTTTGATGGATGGGTTAGGAGAAGACCCAGTATCTGACTGCAGGATTGATTGAGAATAAATGATAGTTTGCTTTCTTTGTTGTAACATGAAGTCTGAAAAACCGACCTTGGAGCAGAGGGAGTATTTTCTTGCCTGCATGTGTGCTCAGATGGATCTGATGTCTCGGTTGAAACCTATGCTTCTGCTTTTGTCTGAGCAAGTAATCTGGAGGCTGAAATGTTTTGTGGATACAAGTCAGTGGCATGTAGAGTCCAGTGGGTGTTCTGAGCCTGTGAGCAAGCCTGCTCTCATGTGTTGTCTTTCCTTTGCTTCTCCAGTTTCAGCACCTTGATGCTGCCCTTTATTCTGAGCTCTTTTCACTTATTGACAGTTTGTTTCTTTTTCATTTTTTCCCTGTGTTTTTTGTCCGAATTTACTTCCACTTTCTTTCAGACCATTGGCACCCTTTGCTTTAAAAAATGCCCTTCAAATTCTCTGACCCCTTGGTGCTTGTCCTCAGAGCTGCTGGAGGCTTGCAGCCAGTCCTATCCAAGGTGAAGTGTGCCTCTGCAAGTTCAGAGCAAATGTTAGTTTGAGGATCTTTATTTGTTCCTCAGCAACCATTGCATGGTAGATACTCCTTTGGCTTCTGGTCTTATAACCAAGTGAGAAAACAAGAGAATACAGAGAAAAGTCCTTGGGTGTGTGATCTAAAGGCATTCCTGGCCTCTGCATTGTAGCTTGAGGATTTCAACATGAAGAGGCAGATCAAATAGGACTTGACCGTGTGCACCAACAAGGCTGGGAGGTCGTGGCCACCATTTCTCCTTCCAGCTCCTTCTACCAGGCTTTGAAACCCCATCATGATGACCAGGCACTCTGCTGGTGTTAGACATGCATCCAAGACATCATCTATAAACCTTTCAGCTTGTTTTCTGCATTTGTAGGCTTAAGTTGTAACCAAGGCAGGGACTCTTAGGGGCCATTAACACAATACGTTCCTTGTTTATTTGTTTATTTTTATGGCTTTATTCATTCTGTTTTTGTGCATGACTGTGGAATGCACTTTATCTCCCACTGTTGCTTATTTTATGAACAATTAAATGTGTCAGGCCATAGTGAGCTTTTGCAACCTGCTCCAGATGAAGAGGTAAGCCTGACTTTGCTGCTGACATGTGTGACTTGAGCAGCAGTTTGTTGCTGACTCCTGGCAACACATGGACAACACTCCCTGTATCTGCAGGGTCTGAATGTTACAACCCAGCACATGGTTGTTTTACAAATCTTTTATTGCACAAGCTTATTGGCCACTGCAGTCTGGATCAGCAGGTTCCTTGGCTTGCTGAGATTAAACTCTTGAGCCAGAACATTTTGTAATTATGCCCTTCAGCTACAGCTATCTGGCACTCCCAATCTGTGTTATTTAAAACAAAGCTGTTTCTTTTATTCTTTAATTTCCTATACCACTGCCAGCTTACAGTGGTGATTACAGCCTGATGGATAGGTAGGTAGACTGATGCTTTTAACTTTTCCAAATCAATGAGACTAATTTTACTGTGATTAATTGAACAGTATCCTAGGAGGCTTCTGTGCAGGATGGTATATTTATGTACTTTGTTGTTGCTGCCCATCCTTGTGAATCAGGGAAGAGTGCAATCCTCTGTAATGCTTCCCTGAAGTAAAAGAAGCAAAAGAGTTTGGAAAAAAAAATCTGGAGGGGAAGACTTTATTATACATCTAAAACACTTCAGCAAAACCTTGAAACTCCTTTCAAAAATTCTCAGAGGAAATGGTTTCAGTTGCAGAATAATGCTGTCATGTGAAAGCCTTCCACCTAAGGTTCTGTTGAGTATTTTTCTGGGAAGCAGCATTTCCTTTTGCTCTCAGAGTTTTTCAGAGCACCCACAACCCGTGGGTTGCTCATAGTTCAAGCAGATAGCAGTGAAATAACTCACAGAAGCCTAAGAACTATGAAAAGAGATTTCAGGGGTCTAGGACGATTAGTTCAAGGTGTGGGAGCACAAGTGGTATTTGCTTCCATACCTTCTGGGGCAGCGAAGGACACGGAATGGGCTAGGAAAACACAAGTGATGAATAATTGGCTGAGAGGCTGGTGTAGAGACAGACACTTTGGGTTTTTTGACCACGGGGCAGTTTACTCAGCTCCTGGCCTGTCATCCACTGATGGAATACACCTGTCCCAAAGGGGGAAACGAATTCTAGCCCAGGAGCTAGCTGGACTAATTGAGAAAGCTTTAAACTAGCTGTGATGGGGGTAGGGGATATAACAGGGCTTCCCAGTGAAGAGCTCAGGGGGGCTGTGCTGGAACAAAGGGTGAGGCAAGTGTCTCAGCTGAAGTGCATATACACCAACGCACGCAGCATGGGCAATAAACAAGAAGAGCTTGAAACCATTGTAAGACAGGCAAACTATGACCTTGTTGCTATTACGGAAACATGGTGGGACCCCTCCCATGACTGGAGTACTGGGATGGATGGCTACAAGCTCTTCAGAAGGGATAGGCGGGGAAAAAAGGGTGGTGGCATAGCTCTCTATATCAAAGAGTGTCTTGATGTTGAAGAGCTTGAGGTTGGAAACGACCAAGTGGAGTGTCTGTGGGTAAGGATCAGGGGGATGGTCTGTAGGAGTGACATCGTGGTGGGGCTCTGTTATAGACCGCCTAGCCAAGATGAGGAGATAGATGAGGTGTTCTACAAGCAACTAGTAGATGTTGCACGATGGCCAGCACTAGTTCTCATGGGGGACTTCAACTTCCCTGATATATGCTGGAAATATAATACCGCGCAGAGGAAGCAGTCCATGAGATTTCTGGAGTGTGTGGAAGATAGCTTCCTGACACAGCTGGTGCAGGAACCTACCAGGGGAAGTGCCCTGCTAGACCTGCTCTTCACTAACAGAGATGGACTAGTAGGAGATGTGAAGGTTGGGGATCGTCTTGGACAGAGTGACCATGAAATGGTAGAGTTTGCTATTCTTGCTGACATCAAGAGGGTGACTAGCAAAACTGCTGCCTTGGACTTCCGGAGGGCAGACTTTGACCTGTTCAGGACGCTTGTTGCAAGGGTCCCTTGGGACTCGCTCCTGAGGGGTAAAGGGGTCCAGGAAGCCTGGGTCCTCCTCAAGACGGAAATCTTAAAGGCACAGGAGCAGGCTGTCCCTGAGTACCGTAAGTCAAGCCGGAGGGGAAAAAGACCAGTGTGGATGAACCGAGATCTTTTGTTGAGACTCCGGGAGAAAAAGAGAGTATATGTCCTCTGGAAGATGGGACAGGCTACTTGGGGAGACTACAGGGAACTTGCCAAGATTTGCAGGCAGGAAGTTAGAAATGCAAAAGCCCAGCTTGAACTTAGACTGGCTACTGCAGTAAAGGAGAACAAAAAATCCTTTTATAAATATATTAACAGTAAAAGAAGAACTAAGGAGAATTTCCCTCCTTTACTTGATGCGGCAGGGAATGTAACCACAGAGGATAAGGAAAAGGCTGAGGTTCTCAATGCCTTCTTCACGTCTGTCTTTAACAGACAGACCAGTTATCCTCAGGATACTCCTCGCCCTGACCTGGAAGTCTGGGACGAAGCGCATCATACACCCCCTGTGATCCCAGCAGAGACAGTCAGAGACCTGCTCCTCCATCTGAACTGCCACAAGTCCATGGGGCCAGATGGGATCCACCCAAGGGTGCTGAGGGAGCTGGCAGAGGTGATTGCCAAGCCGCTTTCTGCCATCTATCAGCATTCCTGGTCATCTGGAGAGGTCCCGCAAGATTGGAGGCTTGCCGATGTGACTCCCATCTACAAGAAAGGCCGTAAGGAAGATCCGGGGAACTACAGGCCTGTCAGCCTGACCTCGGTATCAGGGAAAGTTATGGAGCAATTGATCTTGAGGGAGATCACACGGCACGTGCATGGCAATCAGGGGATCAGACCCAGCCAGCACGGGTTCACAAAGGGCAGGTCGTGCTTGTCCAACCTCATCTCCTTCTACGACTGGGTGACCAGACTGGTAGATGAGGGAAAGGCTGTTGATGTAGTCTACCTGGACTTCAGCAAAGCCTTTGACACGGTCTCCCACAGTATTCTCCTGCAGAAGCTGGCAGCCCATGGTGTGGACAGGTTCACTCTTCTCTGGGTTGAGAATTGGCTTGAGGGCCGTGCCCAGCGGGTAGTGGTTAATGGAGTCAAGTCCAGCTGGCGTCCTGTCACGAGTGGTGTCCCCCAAGGGTCGGTATTGGGGCCCGTCTTGTTTAATATCTTTATTGATGACCTGGATGAGGGGATTGAGTGTACCCTCAGTAAGTTTGCGGATGACACCAAGTTGGGAGGATGTGTTGATCTGCCTGAGGGTAGGGAGGCCCTTCAGCGGGATCTGGATAGGCTGGACAGTTGGGCTGAGGTCAATGGGATGAGGTTCAATAAGGCCAAGTGCCGGGTCCTGCACTTTGGCCACAATAACCCCATGCAATGCTATAGGCTTGGGGCAGAATGGCTTGAGGAGTGTATAGAGGAAAAGGACCTGGGGGTGTTGGTTGATGCTCGGCTCAGCATGAGCCGGCAGTGTGCCCAGGTGGCCAAGAAGGCCAATGGCATCCTGGCCTGTATTAGGAATAGTGTGGCCAGCAGGAGCAGGGAGGTGATCATCCCCCTGTACTCAGCTCTGGTGCGGCCGCACCTCGAGTACTGTGTTCAGTTTTGGGCCCCTCACTACAAGAGAGACATCGAGGCCCTGGAGCGTGTTCAGAGAAGGGCAACAAAACTGGTGAGGGGTCTGGAGCACAGGTCTTACGAGGAGCGGCTGAAGGAGCTGGGATTGTTTAGTTTGGGGAAAAGGAGGCTCAGAGGAGACCTCATTGCACTCTACCACTTCCTGAAGGGAGGCTGTGGTAAGGAGGGGGTCGGCCTCTTCTCCCAGGTAACTAATGACAGGACGAGAGGGAATGGCCACAAGTTGTGCCGGGGAAGATTTAGATTAGACTTGAGGAAAAATTTTTTCTCTGAGAGAGTGGTCCGGCACTGGAATGGCCTGCCTAGGGAGGTGGTTGAGGCACCGTCCCTAGCGCTGTTCAAGAAGCGTTTAGATGAGGTGCTGAGGGATTTGATTTAGTAGCTTGGTGGGTAGGGATGGTGGTGTGAGGAAGGTTGGACTAGATGATCTTGTAGGTCCTTTCCAACCTAATGTATCTATGAATCTATGAATCTATGAATCTATGAACCCATGGGCTATCACTTCTGTAGGCTACAAAAGAGGGTAAGGAAGTGTAAGGTGCTGAAATGTAAGAGATTTTTGTCTCGAGCATCTGGGCTCTGTTAAGAGAGATGTGAGCTAATGTTAATAGCATTCTTTGAGCTGCAGTTCATGCTTTCCGTGCTGAAGGTGGCTCATTTGAATTCTTGTACGCCTGCATTGAGTACATAGGTCTCTGTGAAAGTAATGCCTCCTATTTATGTTCGTGGAAATAGCAACAGATACAAAGAGCACAATAACGCTGTTTGATAGTAAAAAAAAAAATAAATAATAATAATAAAAATAAAAATCTGATGTAAAACACTATTTTCCAGCATAGTCACTGCCATTCACTGTGCATTTTCAGCAGTGATGAGCAAGAGCCTGCATGCCATACTCATAAAAATCTGCACCAATGGAGGTGACACGCTGTTTCACAGCTCCTGTGATGATGTAGCTGTTAGGAAAATGTTGTCCAACATGAACAGATGGAAGTCAGAAGGCATCAAAGCCAGATTATATGGTGAGTGTGGTAGGACAGTCTAGCCAAGACTGGCAGTGTGATCCACAGTCTTCAAGTTGGTCTGAGGCCTGGTGTTACCATACTGCCAGAGGAGATTGTCTTCTTCTCTGTCCTGTCTTTGGAAGTTTGAGCTGAGTAATGGTGAGAGTTGATTGTTTGTCCAGGTTCCAAGAATGCTAGAAGAATCACTTGGTGGGAAGATTCAACCTTTACTGCCATACCACCAACATCCACCTCTGATGTCAAGGGCCACCATCAGAAAACAGGAGACATTACTATCAGAGAAGCCCTTGTATTAGAGTATTGTGTATGCACACTATGAAGCCACACTGATATTTTTACTCTAGCAATCTACTGCTACATGGAAATTACTTCAGAGATACATAAAGGCAGAAAATACATGGAAAAATGGTGACAGTGTTATAAGCCAAAAATATTAGTCTCAGCAGCTATTGCTTACTTTCATAGTCAGAGGAGCTGTATCTCTATTTCTTAGGGTTTTTCAAGCAATTGCAACAAATAGACTTCTTCAGAATGGAGTTTTCCCCCCATCACCAACACTGGCAGCACAAGTAAGAGTGGCTTTGCAACCTCTGATCTCGTGGTCTCAAGAGGTTTGTATTAAGTGCATCAGCGTGCAATACTCTCAGTGTTTCCTTTCTTTTAGGTGTAGATCAATCTCATTCAAAATGGGAAACTGAGGAAATTAACCAGAAATTCTCCCAGGAAATTTATGACAGCATTTCTATTTTGCGTAAGCTGTGGCTGAATATTAAATTCCAGCCTACTGCCCAAACTATGCTTAGGTTTATCACTGAAGTAATCACTGAGTTTCTCATAGCTATAGTCAGATGTTTTATCTATTAGTAGTAATATTAAAGTAAAAGCGCTGAGACCAGATCTTCTTGAGATCAGCTTTTCTTGCCAGATTTAAAAAAGAAGCACCCAGGGTCAGGCTGGAGGGGCTCTGAGCACCTGATGGAGCTGTGGGTATCCACGTTCATAGCAGGGATGGATCAGATGGCCCTTAAGGATCTCTTCCAACTCGAACAATTCTGTGATTCTATGAAAGTTTGTCCACCTCTGTAAATAATAATTCAGTTTCCAGGCAAGCACAGCGTGTCAATGAATTTATTTTCATTGCAAAGGGAAAGAGCCTTAACAAGAATCTTCATGTCCTGCCTGAGCATGATGTCTTAGTGCATGCAAGCAGAAAGGGTTTTCTTCTCTGGAACCCAGAGGATCTATTTCTCAGAGCTCTTGAACAGTGTCAGCAGCATGTCACAGGCACTGTAGGCTGTCTGCAGCAGCAGATCTGAGGCAGAAATCTCATGTCTCTGTGGCAAAGTGACAGCAGATGCTGCCTCTGGGAGAGAGGAGGTTTAGTGAAAATGTTGCCGTGATAAAGGACATGGTTATACAAGAGCAATTCAGCGTGCCTTTGCATATTTTAGGGGAGGGGGGAAGCCCAAATTTCTGCATTTTCTTCCTTTCTAACTCAGATGTTGCTTTAATATTTATTCAAATGTGGTTCTGATTGGGAAACAATAGGAAGTAGGAAAACTCTAAAGGAAGCATTTCTAGTCAGGGAGAAATTGAGATGCATTTTCTTTTTTCGTTCTTTGTGAGATGCAGTTACTGTTGTTTAAATTCTCAGCTGATGAAAACTAAGTTGGCTCTACCTCAGATGACAGAATCACTTAATATATTAACTTGTGTATTACATTTAATTCACTAAGCATCAACTGTTCTTCATTTATTATTGCTTTTTCTGAAGATCACTGCAAATATGGCTATGCAGACATTTAGCAGTGCTTCAACACTCCTTTTTTTTCAGTGTTCAAAGCAGACTTATTTGAAAATTTATGCTTGACTAATGATATTAAATTAAGCTTCTTAAAATGTTCTTGAATGTGTAATGTTGGTGGCTGACACCATAGATTTGTATAACTTCAGAACCTGTAGCAATATATTCTCAGCTCAATATGCAGTGCTGGGTTCCTACCACGTAGTGCAGAGATTTCACTTATATCAGTATAAAACTTATGTATACATAAATTAATCCTTGATTTTCCTGCTGATGCACGGTCTGCTTTCTCATGAATCTTTTTTGTCTGTGTGTGTGTGTCTCTCGAAAATGACTTTTCATGATTGCTTTGCATTTTGGTGTGTGGAAATGTTAGGAAGTTTGAGGAGTGGCTTCTGGTGTGAAGATGTGTGGGGTCTTTTGGCTAAATGTTTCTTGCACTGCTGCTGCAGAAGGAGGCTCAGTGATCTGGGATCTCTGCCACCTTGTGCTACTTAAATTGATGAGGTGCACTTTGGTACTTAGTACCACTGCTGGCTCTAAAGCTGAGAGCATTCTTTTTCAGGTCTGGTACTAGGGGATAGAAAATCAGTTGTAAAGAGTCTTAAAGTTTAATGAGAGACAATGAAAGTCATGATATCTGCTTGCCATTTAATACATGGATCTGCGATATTTTCCTGGGCAAAACAAAAAAAATGTCATGACCCCATGCTAAACCAAAGGTGGAACAAAGGGTTGGATTTCTTAGACTGATGATGTAGTCCTTGCAGGGGGTGAGTGTGAGGTCAGGTAAGCAATCAGGAAGGAGCTCAGATGGCAGATGCTGACATTGTCCAGCCAGTGTCAGACTACACAACCAGAAAAGCAGGTTCACCATCAGAATGTTACCCAGAACTGTAACAGGAGACACCAAGTTTATGATTTTTAATTAGGAGTAAGAGGTAGGAGAAATTACATTCAAGTACCAAAGTCCTGCTTAATTAGATGCCTTAGTTCTGTCTATTCCAGATAGTAGAATGCCAGGCAATCATTAGCCATTTCAGCTCTAGCTGTGACTACCATTTCCCAGTTTGTCCTTTCAGAGGATTAATAAGATTACAAAGCTCTTTGGTATTGTGAAGTTAGCATGTACCATTGTGTTTTCACTTAGTAGAAGAATTTACCATGGAGCATCTGTGCTTTGGACTACGAACAGTCAATATTGTCCCTTGAAATATATTTTTCTGCACTGGAGCCAACTATGTCACATTTCATGTATTGTCTCTCCTGTTTTGCAGCACCTGCCCTGAGGGATACATATGTCTGAAGGCTGGGGAAAATCCTGACCATGGTTACACAAGCTTTGATACTTTTGGCTGGGCCTTTCTCTCTCTGTTCCGTCTTATGACTCAAGATTATTGGGAACGCCTCTACCAACAGGTTTGAGAGTGGTTGTTTTTTTTTTTACATTTTAAAGTAGGGGATAAACACAGCACCTTGTTATAGTTAAATATCCAATAATTAAAGGCAAGAAAGAATTCCTAGTTATTAAGTAAACTGTTCTTGGTGTATTCTGGGCAAGGACCATCAATCATTACAGTTAATTTCCTTTCTTTGTGTTGATCATACCAGTGTTGATCATACCATAATGCATTTGATTTGGTGCCTTGTGGGAGAGGGCGGAATTGGTGTTTAGAGCAGGATGCTTTGGATTTTCCTGAGTTTGAGGAGAGTTCACTATTTAACAGAAGTCCCCACATCACGGCTTAATGATGTTTGATGGCTGATGTAGCATGGACTAGTCTTTTGAGCCTGGTTCAAAAACAAACAAGCAAACAGAAAAGCACCATGTACTTGGCATACCTATTTTTTCAAGCCATGGACATGAACACAAGTTTATCAGACAGAAAAGCTACCTGGTACCTCTTGGCAAGCCTTTCATTGCAAGCACTTAAGAGCCAGGGCCAGAAATGGAGTTAACTTACAGCCATGAGTGCAAAGGGGTCTGCTAGTAAATTTTCATTTTAGCATGCATTTCCAAAATGTATGCATGCTGTTAAGAACTGCACGTAATAATCTGGTACTGAATTACATGCTCTGTCCATGAAACCATTGAGCATTTACTTCTGCATCTCAAAACTGCAAGAACCAGGGAATACTCATGAGGAAATCAAGGGAGTTTGTCTGGAAAGCTACTCTGAAGGAATAAAGGTAAACGCTTTTAAGGTTACCAGGGATTCCTGCTTCAAATGCAGTCACACAATTTCATTTCAGGAAAATTTATAATGAGGAAATCAAAGATTCTTTGAGCAACTGCATTTACGTGGCACAGAACTGCATGTACAACTCTAGAAGGCTGAAACTGTCACAACAAGTAGCCACAAACATCACTCCTCTTCTTATTGGCCATCATAATAGCACACAGTAGTTTGTATCACCAGTGTCAAGTTCTTACATATCTGTAATATAAGCTCAACCTACCATGCTATACTCCAATTATGCCTATAAATCTTGTGAAGAACTGGGCAGTACAACAGCACCCAGGGTGCTTATTACGAGGCAGATCTCTAAATAATGCTTAGGTGAATTGCACCTCAAAAGTACGTCTTCTCTTTCCTCCAACTGCAGAAGGATCTTTACTGTGGACATCTGAATGGAAATGAGGTGAATTCCTTATGGATCAGGCAAGAGTAGGCTGAACTGTATGAGCTGTCTTTGCAGCTGATTATAAGGGTATTTATTCTCAAGGAAAACTTGCCTAAGTGTTTGGTGAAACATTCTCCTTTTGAAAATGAATTCTAGTGCAGAGCAAACAGTTTTTGACTATGGTATGAAAACTTATTGTTGAGAAGGTTATTTTGGTTTATGATGTCATCATATGTCATAGAAGGGATTCTGTTCATGTTATTAACAAAAGCTGAACTAAATTATACTTTAAGTCTAGGCTTGAAGAAGAATCGAAATATTCTTCTTTTCCTTTCAAAATACATTTTAAACAAGGCTTAGTGATTTTTATCTCTGTACTTCTAGACACTCAGATCTGCTGGGAAGATCTACATGCTCTTTTTTATGCTAGTCATATTTCTGGGTTCATTTTATCTGGTCAACCTGATTCTGGCTGTAGTGGCCATGGCGTATGAAGAGCAGAACCAAGCCACTATTGCTGAAACAGAAGAAAAGGAGAGAAAGTTTCGGGAAGCCATGGAGATGTTAAAGAAAGAGCAGGAGGTAGGTAAACTGTATGACGTCATTAGCCTTTGGTAACTTGAAGATGGTACTTCAAGGTTCAAATTCTCTTTATTTCAGAATAAGGATGTGTTTGAAAGCAGCTTTATGTATATTGTCCTGGACAAGAGTTATTATAATCCTTTCTGAAGGAAAGATGATGACTCTTCCTGCTCAGTGTGAGACCATTTATGTTTTACGTATCCAGAGCTGTATTGGTTTAACTGTAACTGTGTATGCCAGCAGAGGAATTTGTATTTGTTGACATATACAATGCATTCACAGTGACATAAGTACATCTGCATTCAAGAACAGGACACCTGTTTGGTAGCTGAGCCACAGCTCCAGCTGAACCTCCATCTACCACCTCGTCGGCCCACATTCATTTTCATGCAGTTTTGTTTACATCCATTTGTCTGATAAAGGAGACAAAGATGGATGTAAACCCGTGTTAACTTTGTAACTGAGCAAGTGAACGAGCAGGTCTTTAAATTAAACTTTGCAAATTTTGTAAAGAATATAGGTTTAATGCTGTGTTGCAGTTTCCAGCAAAACAGGGAGGCCAAAATGTGGATGTAGCAATATAGCCTTAATAACACCAATTAATTTGCCTGAGGTTTGTGTGGGGCTGAAAGCCCTTATTAAACAGTTGAAGAGAACATTTTAGGTGCTGTGATCAGGAAGACAATAAGAAAATTAGTGTGAAATAACATGCAGCCGTGTAGTTCAGAGAAATAAATCCTCAATACACAATATAAACTAATATACATAATTTGCTTTTGGGTACTTGTGGTTTGGGGCCTAATACAAAGCCCATTTAAATCCTTGGAAAGAAAATAGAAAATGCAATTCATTCTTTACAACGTGCTAGTAGAGGCTTATGCATGGTTTATGTCCTTTTAAAGATCCATTTTGATGGTTTAAGTAATAGGTAAATGCAATTTAGTCTGTATATGAACACAGTAACTTTCTGCCATAACCTTAGGGAGCAAACTGAACTCCAGCTTGTACCTATTTTGTGTAAATTTTCATGTCTTTTGACTCCAGCTGAGCTCTTCTTAATAACAGTGAGTTTTGGTAGCCCCAGTTGTAATTAAACATATTTAAGCATTTCCTTTTGAAGTCTTTGATTTTAGTTAAACCTGTATGTGCGTACACAGAAAAGGAACATTAAGGCCTGAAAGTCAGTACGTGTCAAAATGAAAGCTGCTTGTACAAACCTAAATTGTTTCCATTTGTCTATATGACTTACAGCACGGTCTTTTCCTTAACCAACCATGTCACGTTTTCCCTGTGTCCGATCCAGTACAAAGAGTTGGCAGCATGTGACTCAAGAGCAGTTCTTGAGTTTCTCCTTGTTTGCTCTGTAGCCTTAGGCCAGCTGAAGAAGATTTCCAGATTTGGGCTTTTGAAGACTGCTTCAAAACCCAAATGACTAACGTCCTCTGAGGTTTTTCAGTGCCTCCTGTCATCGCTCAGAGTCTGTATGCTTCAGAACTACTCATTAATGTTTGCAGTCCTCCTGGAGAATTATCTCAGTTTTGTGGAGAAGCAGCTTAGAAATACAGAGGCTGGCATCCAGTGTGTTCACTCGTTTGGGTTGTCTATGTGCCCAGGAGCTGTTACCCACTGCTTTGTACCTGCAAGATGTTGTCATCCAAAGCTATGTGTGAAGTTTGGTTACTCTGTGAATCAACCCCCAGCAACTCAAATTGGACATCTTGAAGAAGATGCTCAGCAAAGTGATTTGAGTGGTTTGCTATGCCACATAGTTTTCAGATGTCCTTTGCTCCAATCAGAGCTTTGCTGTTCAGATCCTTATCTAAGTTCTTGGTTTTGGCTTCCTCACCATACCACTAGATCTCACCTTAAGTCCCATCTTGTGCATAATCTCCACGTCTGGGCTCATCTGAGCTATGCTATTCTCCCATCCTTCACCCATCACCCAGCCTTGCAGGACATGCCTAGTTCCCATCTCCTTCCCTGCCTTGGGTGTTAACAGAGCTTTGCTTTGTGCAGGGGAGCAGGAAGCCAATCAGGAAAAGCAGATACGTAGGATGTGGGTGCATCCTCCATGACCTGAGAAACAACTCCGTTCAAATAATTTTTCAACAACTGATTTAGAGCAAAAACATTTCAGCCCAAGCAATAAGAAAATGCTAGGGAACTGAAATAAGCTTCATTTTTAGTAAGAGTACAGTGAGCTTAGTAGTACAGCATACAATATTTTCTAGATCAATGAAGTATGATGGCAGTCTGAAAGGTAAACTGGAATTCTTTAGACCAGCTTTGACATTGTTCAGTATAAAGGGAATGTAGATATAACTGGTAGACCTGCTCGGGGACCATCGGTCAATGTACACAACTGGTCTAACACATTTCTAAACCTGAATTTAACACCAGAAGTCTTGCTGAATCTTTATGAAGAGAAAGGACTTCAGCGCAGCAATTAAATCAATTGATTTAAAGAAAAAAAAATCAACAGAATACAACAGCCTAGGCTGATGTCTGAGCCCTCCTCCCCGCTCTAAGCAGCGTGCTCATGAAAGATATTTCCCATAGGAATTAAGTTTTGTTGTGCTCTCAGCTTGATAGAGCTACCGCTACTCCTTGAAATACATGATTGATTCTTTACACGACTGTTAAGTGCCTTCACTTTCCTTGGACTGATGCCTGTGGGAGGAAGGGAGTATTTTGCTGTGGAGAGCTGATTGCCTGTTTGATTCTAGTGGCTTGCAGACAATAGCAGTGAGGATTCATCTGTTCCTCCTGTTCTCAGGAACCTGGAGAGGATGTGTATGTGTGTGTGTATGTATATATATATATATATATATATATATTTTTTTTTTTTTTCTTTGTGATTCATTTATTTTATGTACTCCAGCTGGGGGCTTTGCAAATGGGCCTATCTGTGGGTCACTGATGCTGGGACAAGGCACCTCCACATCTGACCTCACACTTCATACAGAGCCGGAATCCTCAGGGATGGGGACCCAGCGAGCTGGCATGGGCTGTGCCTTCCTCTCTGGCAGTATCGATTCTTCCTCCTGCTGCTCATTTGCTTTCAAGGCTCTTGCTTTGTGTGCTCAGGCTTTTGTAGTCAGCTTCTGCTGAGCTCCTAGCAGTTGGTCTGTTATCAGGCAGCTCCTGCCATGATCCCACCAGATAGCAAGCACAGCACTGAAGCGCACATCACAGAAAAGTCCACCTTATCTCCAGTTAAGCCCATGGTTTTCTCCTTGAATCTCTCATCACAGCTGCCTGTGCTGCTGCTTGGGATAAGTGTTTACAAAGGCGTGCCAGCTGAATTGCCTGCTGCTCCTAGCATCCCTCTGTGACAGCAGAGGAAAGTTCAGTCACCAGTTTGGCTCTCCTCCTGCTCAGCCTCCTGGTTTAAGGGGCTGCAGGCATGGGGGATACTGATCTTGTGGTGCCCTGACCTGCATCTTTTGGCCACCAACAGAAGTGCTGCTCTAGACTGGGTTTGTGTCCACAAGCTGGTTCTCTTCTGAAGTGTTGAGATTTATTGCTCACGAGCTCTCCATAAATCAGATGATTTTATGAAGCTATTCCTATTTTCCATCACAGGATGTGAATAGTCAACCTTCCTCTGTGCATCTGTGCTAGGAACTTGGCTCCTTTGTTTATTTACCTCATGGCTAAATAATGAGGTTAGAAACAGGTTAAGACCAGTTCCAGCCACGTGAGGTGGTCATTAATCATAAAGCTTCTTTGAAATTTTAATTTATTTCTTGTACAGACTTAAAACATACAATGAAAAGTGCTGAACTGAATGATCATTAGTGCTCACCGGGATCCCAAAGTCAAATAATAATTTTTGCACCTTCTACCATATTCTCTTTCAGGCACTAGCTGCTAAAGGGATTGACTCAATGTCACTTAGCTCCCTGGAAATGTCACCTTTAGCTTCCAAAAATGCCAAGGAAAGAAGAAACAGGCGAAAGAAAAAGAAATCTTTGGGGGCAGAAGAGTATGGGGAAGACCAGAGGAATTCCAAGTGTGAATATGATGATGGTCAGAGGAGAATGGTAAGCCATGGTCTGAAACATCACTCCTTTCTCACTGCACTTGCTGGGTAGGACGAGCTCTGAATATCCAATTAATGCTGAAACTTCCAGCTGCAGAGAAGAATCAATATTTAATGTCACGATTGACCAGGAGATGGGGTGTGTTAGAACTCTGAAAGGAAACGTATTAGTGAATTTAAAATGCTCACTAAACATTCTTGTAAACCCGTGCACCTATTTTGTCTCTCTTTATTATTTATTTTCTTTTACTTTTTTTTTTTTTTTGCTTCAGGATTCTCCCCCACAGCCTGATTTATTTTCTTACTCTAATTTCATTCATCTGATTATATCTATCCATTCCCTACTTGAGTTAAAATGCTCTTAGAAGAAACCTGCAAAGCTTAAAAAGAAAAGAGAGGAGCAGAAAAGGAGTAAACATGTCTCTGAGGGCACTTTTAATGATATATTAAGATGATATTAACATTTTTCTATTCCATTGCTAGTTGCCTTCAAGTCAAGACTTTGTGGCACTTGTTTCTACTGTACATTGCATGAACAAAAATAGTGAGACTGTTGTTATAGAGGGTTTTATGTAAATGATACTGACATGCATGAATATGAATCTGCACAAGTTGTGTGTATCAAATGATGGTAAATAGCTTCAGATAATTTGTTTCTGCTCAACTGAGGGCAATGTTTAAATAAGTGATTTTTATTTTTGTTTGTTTTTTGAATAGCCATGTAATGGGCTAAGTCTTTTCCTATTTTATTGTCAGTGAATTTAGGGGTACTTGGCAGCCATAAAAAGCTGTTATAAAACACGTAAATGATTTAAGTAAATGTGATTTAGTAAAGTAAATTACTGACTCCCTAGCTTGTAAGATTTATGCAGAGCTGTATTTCTGTAAATAATATACTTTTTATCTTAATAGTTTTTGTTTTCACCTCATTGGTTGAATGGGTTGTGCTACAAATTATACCTTTGTCAAAGCCAGAGTTGCTCTCTAGCTTCATTCTGGATGGATTTCAAGACTTCACATACCAGAATGACCACAGTTTGGAGCTATATATTGTCAGCGTGTTCCTTAGATTAGTATTTCTTGTTTTTGTCCTGGATGTCATATGCATGAGAAACATGGGAGACACACTTCAAAGCTTATAGTAAATCTCCTCTGCAAGGCAGTGCCTGGCATGGTTGGAGGGAGTAAGGCTGAGTCATCATTCAGATGCAATCTGAGCAGCTGGAAGTATGTTGCCATCAGAAATCAGTCTCAATGACTGTGTCGTGGAAACTCAGGCATGGATTTTTTTTTTTTTACCCGTTAAAGTTTGGTAGTAATCCAAATGGGTTGTTTTTAGTTAGGAGACTGTTTTTTGTATGCTTCCTTGTACCAGCGTCACAAAATAGCATCATTACATAGTTTGGTGGTGTGAGCTACAGTGCAAAAAGAAATAACACTCGTTTGGCTTTGCTGGTTTGTGGAGATCTGACCTCTCTTCAGATATACTTGGCTCGTGAGAAAGCTCTGAAGAAGCTGAAAATACTGTGCAGGCCGTAAAATCAAAAGTATGTTCTGCCTAAATGCTCTTACTCCATTAATTTCTTCTTTACGGTACAAGGGAAGGGGGATAGACTTGAACTCCTTAGGCATTTTCTGAACATCCTTCTGTCAGGGTTCACACGTGGTTAGTCTTACTGGTGCTTTGTCAGAGTTGCATTCTTACCAACAGACGTCAGAGTGGGTCATCAAGGCTGACATTTAGGTGCAAAAGAGGCTGCTGTACACTGAGGTTTCCTACTCCTCAAAGCAGCCATGTGCATTGGGGTAATCATTCTACAAACCAATAAATCATCTCTCTCTTCTTGCTCTTCTTTTTTTTTTTTTTTCTTTATCACCTTCTTCCGTCGTATTCTGCTTCTGCTTCTTCTTCTTCCCTCTTCTTCTCATTTTTTCCCACAGTTCATTTCCTGCCCTTTTTCTTTATCTCTTGTTCTCCCACTGCAACGTTCCTTCCCCAGCTGTTGTGAAGATGTGTGATGAATGCGGTGAATCGGAGCTGGATCCCCTTCCCTGCTCCTGTCTTCCACTCCTTGTGCTGCCTACCCAGGTCCTTTGACACTGATCATATGGGGAGGGAGTAGAAGCAAAGGAAGCATCATGCTACCAGGCGAATGCCACCTTGACCCTTCCTATTTCAGTACATCTTTAACTGTTGAGTGTTAGACAAATACTTAATGGCTAGGACTGATTTTTTTCAACCTCTTAACTTTGTGAAGGTTGAATACATGTAATTAAATCTTTCTCTGAATCACTTGATTTAAAATGGAACTTATTATTCTCCCCAGACCTTCCTCGCTCCTCAAAAAACATGTTGCAAAATGTTGTTTCTCTTTCCCCTTTTTCCTTTCTGGGGGTTTCTAGACTCTCCTTGGCATTAGTTATGGTCCCAGTGCAAACTTGGTGAAGCGCAGAACCAGCCACGGAAGCATATTCAGTTTCCGACTCCGTGGTAGAGACACTGGCTCCGAAACAGATTTTGCCGATGATGAGATCAGCACCGCTGGGGAAAATGAAAGCCACCGGGGCTCTCTCTTAATTCCAAGATCTGGGAGACGTCTGAGCGTTCAAAGTCAAGTGAGCCATAGTTCTCACCCTACTACTCCCAACTACACCCAGACGGGCAAAAGGAACAGCTCAGTGGATTGCAATGGTGTGGTTTCCCTGATAGGAGGAGGCACCGGGGCACTCAACCCAGACCCTACTTCTCCTGCAGGGTTACTGCTCCCCCCAGTTATTATGGAAAAACCTGGGACGGGCGATCTGGTGAGTACTTTATAACTTTTGTATGTGATTCATGCTCTCATTTCCTTCTGAATGTTGTTGGAGTTTGCTGTAATTTATTTACACAGTTATGAGGTCTGAAACCCAAAGCCATCATCCTAGGCAGGTTGGGAAGACAGTGGGCCAACTCACACAATGATGTGTCTGGTGCCACATACGTTCACAACTTTGAGTCTTGCCCTTCAGAGCTGACTGAAAGAAACAGGAGTTGGACTGGATGGTCCTTATGGATCCCTTCCAACTTGGGATACTCTGTGAAGTGACTAAATACTGATATTGATACAAATTTTCTCGTAGGGATATTTTTCAAGTTGTTTTCTTTGCCACTTGAATATCTAACATCGTGTGTTGGATAAAAAATGGTGTTTTAAAAATGATTCTGCATTCAGCCTTACCTTCTTGAGACTGTGTTTTCTCCCTCTGTTTTTTACCCTTAAGCATCTCACTTCTGCTCTTCTGCATAGCTGCTTGTGGAGGGCTGTTCTTACTGTCCACAAGTAGTTCCCAGAAAGTTCTAGCATCCAGTTAGGACAGATGAGCAGATGATTAGCAGATTTCCTGGATCTTTGTTGCAAAGCAGCATTACTGCAAAATATTTCTTAAGGCTGGAAGTAAAACTATTAAGACTGATACTGTTAAGACATAAGAATGAATTCCCTTGGAAAACCACGTGATGCTGTTTTGAAAATAGCTTCTTCACAGGCAGGGCAATGTTGACTGGCTGTCATATGACAGATATGGTGGGAATTTATCTCATTTAATGTAGATACCTATGCTGGAGCTCATCACTCTCAATGATCTTTAAAGAAATGGAAGTCTAGTCACTATGGTCATGTGGGCAGGATTTATTTCATCTTAGACCTCTAAAACGCATCAGAATTTTCTCTGTCTCTACAAGTGTCTTTCTGTTCTTTGAAAACAAGGAGAGCCCAGGGTGAATAACTCCATATCGCAAAGGTCTTAAGTTAGGTGAGATGAAACCCACCTAGAGTAACCACGTATCAAAAATGGATTACACTGAGAGGGTGAAAAGCAAGTGATGTTCTAATGTGCATTAGACAAGGTATTTCCTGAAAAGGAAGGCAAATGAGATAGGTCCCAGCTGTGGTGTCAGATTATCAGTAAATTGAGAAGTAGCTTTGTTTTCCCAATAGAGAAGGTGGCTTCTTCTCTTTCAAGCCTTGGTCTGAATTTTTTCCTCACCTATCTGTGCGCTCCTAGCAGTCCTACAAATAGACTGTCATGCTGTAAATGCAAGAAGGGGCTGTTCTGTGCATGGGAAGCTGTGGGAAGCATGGTGGTCTGAGAATTACCTGGTTTGTTGACAATATATTAAGGCCATTGCTGCTTTTTCAGATGTTCAATCATTTAGGACTTCAGTACTCCCATTTGCATTCTTTGCAAACAAGAGGAACCAGCTCTAAGAGCGGACTCTAGAGAACAGAGCAGTAGATCGTAGAGCTGAAGGTGGTGGGCTTATATTGGAATTGTGCTTGCAGCATAACAAGCTGTTAAAGAAATTGAGGAAGAAGGAGTTTGTGCATCTCTTAAAAAAAATTAATCTGAATTAAAGTAGAAAGGCTTAAGTAGATGAGCAGTGGATGTCCCCTTTACTCTGTAAGACAAGCAGATGTGCAGCCTGATGAGGCTCTCACAGCTGTCAGAAAACTCAACAAACCATGTGAGCACTCAGGCTTTTATGGCAAAAAAATGGTATTTTACAGGATTGGACCCTGAGGTGACAGGGAGACTTTGAGCTCTGCTGGCGTTTCTTTTTGTTTGCCAGCTTCCTGCCTTTTGAAAATGGATGTTGGGAATGAAATGGCCTGAGTGTGCAAGCTCACTAGGCAGTTCCATGGTCGTCTAGGAAATAGCATCCAGGCATTATAGTAACAGATGCTCGGTCAGTGATGCAATGTGAAGGATGTTGTGTCTTCTGCAAAACTGGTTTGGTATCTAATCTAGCCAGAAAATGTGAGCTGAAGTTAAAAGCTAATTGGAATGAAGCCCACTGCTGTACAAATGGATTTGCTACAGCAACCATGAGAGCTGGGCACAGATGTGCAGCCACAGCTGTGGGGCACAGGCAGAAGTAAAGAACAAATGCAAAACCTTGGTGTGTTCAGAGATGACACCTCTGGGGCTCTGTGCTGGATTATTTTTGCTACTTTCTTGTTAAACTTTTGAAGTTAAGTTTGTTCCTGCTTTGTAGCTCTGACTTCTTTTAATTTTTCTCTTGGGAGAGGTAAAAGGAAGATGTTACAGGGTGAAGCTGAAGTTATCTCATTAACCCCACCAGCCCCACTGCTGTTATTTGTTTCACGAGTTTAAACCCACAGTGAGAAGGGAACCACTTGTGCTATATCTGCTCTATCTTCCACAAACAAGAAGCAAAGAACCAGTTCTTTTCACGAAAAGGCATCACTTATGGATTGTGTCCAACCTATTAGCCCCTTCTAGCTAGCCTGTTCATTCTTAGCAACATTCAGCCTTGAATTTACCTCAGACAATGCATTTGGGACTGGGCTGAGCAGCTTTCCTGCCTTTATGCCATTGGCCTGTTGTGACGGCTGATGTGACATGACAGCATCAGCACTACTCTTACCAGATTTTGGGAGAAGTTGTGGCTGCCCCATCCCTGGAGGTGTTCAGGGTCAGGCTAGATGGAGCCCTGGGCAGCCTGATCTAGTGCCTGATGTACAGGGGGCTGGAACTAGATGATCTTTGAAGTCCCTTCCAACCCAAGCCATTCTATGAAAGCCATTCTATGATTCTCTGATTATATGCAAGTCAAATGCTATTTTTAAACACTTTTCATTTTTGTGTTGGCCGTGGTTCTTGGCATGGGTGGTTGTGAGTCTGCGTCCATGAGAAACTAAGTGTTCTTTCATTTTCTGTCTCCTCCATCCCTAAATACACCTACTGGAGCAGGAGGAAATTCATGTAATCTCAGTGGGTGATGCTTAGACCATTCAGTCTGGTTACTTAGAGTAGTCTGAGTGGTCAGCAGTCATGGGAAGAGCAAGAGGTGCTCAGGCTGGAGTTTTGCAGGGTGCTGGTTGCGGGAAATGCATGCTAAGTCCATTTTATTCTCCTGGAGATCTCCATGTATCCCTCAGAACACTGAATCAGAATGGGCCCCAATTTCCCACCAGCTTTCTTCAAATGGTGCAGCTGCTGATTTCAGCAGGCTTAGCCCAGCATAAATAGCTGAAAGCTGCACCTGGTTTTAAGTCCTAATTTATTTTTCTGCTTGCTTTGAGACTGAGACATTTTGAAAATAATTCTTCCTTTACTGACGATAACAATTGTTGGGCTGGAGGTTTGAACTTTTCACTCTAAGAGGAAGTCTAAATGCTGTTTAAGCAACTTCAGGGCACAGTAAAAGCTAAAGTTTCCATGTACATATCTAGTATTTATTTGTAGCTGTGTGGTCTGTTGTGCCTTGGTGTTATCTCTGCTGTTTAATAGATTAGACTAGCACCTCCCTTCACAAGGTACTGATCCATTTGGACAGAAATGGATTAAAGTAATGAGCTGAGTTAATTATCAGGAACTTGATTCATCCATGGGATCTGATGAGTAAAGCACCTGTGAATTATTTGAAGGCTAAGAAATGCAGAGGACACCATCCACTCTTACCTTCTAGCTCTTTGGGGAAAATTCAACTGGAGATTCTTTGAAGGTTTAAAGTGTCAGAGAGAAGGGCTCAGGACTGAGGATGTGGCAGTTTTCAAGCGGGCAGCTGGCTGTCAGCAGTGGTTCCCCATTGCTTTGCTCCCCTGGGTCATCAGAATCAGAGCAGGGCCACCCATAACACGATTTTGGAATAGGCAGCAAGGGGAAGGTTGCGGCTACCTGGGATCTCACAGCCTTTGCTGTGAATATCCTCTTCATCACGTTTTTTGTTCTCCTTTAGTAAAATAAAAATCTGGGTATTGATTCTTGACAGGAGGAAAGCGGGTGGAGATTAAGACCTGAGTAAAGGCAAGGCTGTTTATTGAGGTTCCATCCAAGGATTTAGGAGCTTATCTTCAGACTGAATTTTTGTTCTTTTGTTTTCTTTTTTTTAACACAAAAAGAAGAGACCTTGGCTTTTGTGATTTCTAAACAGAAAGCTGTTTTGCTGACCACATGGGTTTAAGTTATTTGTGTTTTTTTTCTTTTTTTTTTTTTATTGACCTTAAGTCCCCCCAAGGTAGAATTTTCTTTTTTTTATTTCCCCTCCTTGCCTTTGCCCCAGGACTGTTGAAAAGACAAAGTGTTAGCAGTTTTGTGTTCAGAAAAAGGTCAAATACAAGAAGTCATCCAAACGCTGCCACCAAGTCATATGGCTGGAAGCTCAGTGGCTGTCCTCTCAGACTGCTGTCATCATGGCTCCAGTTTTTGTTCACTTGAAGCTTTACTTATCACATCCCAAAATAAGACCACACCTGTGGTAAATTGTTGAGATGTAACACAAATATTGCAAGCTTCTCCAGCTCACTTTGCATCTCTTTTAAATATAATCAAGTATTCACAAAATTAAATGCCTTTATTTTTAAAGCTGTGTGCTATTATGATCACCACCGATCTCATTAAACATATTTTTGTGTGTGCCTTTTTGGGTCCATTGTTCATGGTGTGCCCTGTCCACCTCTTTTATGCTTGAAAAGATTTTTACTGTACAAGGAAAATTAAAGCTGTCCCAGTTCCCAAATGTGATCTTTAAAACTCTGCCGCATATAAGCCCATCTTTGCGTAGCAATTTTGACATAGCTCAGAGCAGTGGATGCTCAGAATGAAATAATTCTGCAGTGTTATGCATCCTCATTTACATGTAAATTACTGAATAGCATATTTGTCCCTATAGAATTTAGCTAATCCAAAGGAAAAACATTTCCAGTCAATCAAGGAGCAACACAAATAATCTTGTCTTGACAGAGAAGCCTGTATTTAACTCCATTGTGATTTCTCATCTGGAAGCTATGGAGACTCCCTGCATGACTCTAGAGACCCTTGTTATTTTTGCTTTATTTCCATAGACATATAAGTACCATGAAGCATTGTGCCTGTGTATACTCTCCATATGATGCAAACAGCCTTTATGCTGCTGTGCTTGTCCAGTTCCTGGAACTGCTCTGAACCTCAGTGTGAAAAAGCTTCCAGTTCCTTGTTTGATGATTAACTGTCTGTTACAGATAAGGAATAAAACTGGCTCACGGAACTATTCTTAACAAAGAACAAAAGCTCATGAACTTCCCCAAGTAACCTTTGTAATTTTGAGGAAACTTTCTGCTCTGGAAAATATACTTCCTGTTAAATAGCACGCTGATCCAATGTGCCCATTTGTCCCTTTGTACTGTCACTGGGCACCACTGAAAAGAGCACTTGACTCATGCCCAAGAAATGTATAAGCATTCTCTTCTCCAGGCTGAACAGCCCCAGCTCTCTCAGCCTTTCCTCATAAGGGAGGTGCTCCAGGTCTTCATCATCTTTGTGGCCCTACACTGGACTCTCTCCAGCGATTCCCTGTCCTTTTTGAACTGAGAAGCTCACAACTGGACACAGTACTCCAGATATGACCTCACCAGGGTAGAGTAGAGGGGGAGGATCACCTCTCACCCTGCTGACCACGCTTTGTTATGCACCCCAGGGTCCCATTGGCCTTCTTGACCACAGGGGCACGCTTCTGGCTTATGAACAGCCTGTTGTTTGCCAGGACACCCAGGTCCTTCTCCACAGAGCTTCTTTTCATCAAGCCAAGCTCCAGACCTCTACTGTGGTTATTCCTCTCCAGGTGAAGGATTCTACAGTTGCCCTTGTTGAACCTCATCAGGTTTCTCTCCTCCGCTCACCAGATTCAGCCTGGACTCTTCACACATCCTGGCATAGCTGAATCCTGCAATGTGAGAAATTAATCTGAATGTTTTCTCTCTAACTGTACTGCTGCAGTGAGTCCTCTTTGCACCTGTGACTAAAAGTGGCTTTCAGATAAAGGCCATCAGCCCATGAATTTTGCAAAAGAAGTTCTGCGTGCATCACAGTGGGAATATATTATCTTCCTTGACAGACAAACTTCTGGGGATGAGGATGTATAAAGAAGTGCTATTGATATATGCTAAATTCTGGGTCAGTTGGAATGAGAAGACAGTATAGTTAAAAAATAGGTGATCCAAAGGAATTTGATGATTTCTTATTCTTCCTTCTACAGACTGAGGGAACTGGCAGAAGAGCTGCTTTACTATTTGGCGTTTTTAGTTGTTTTTCTCTGTTTTGACTTTTTAAAGTTTATTCTACCTTCTTTTTCTTTTTTTCTCCCCTTTAGTTTATTCCGCTTACAAATATGTTTACCTTGCGGCACTTTTTTTCCTAGTTATTTTTTTTCAGTCCTACACATGTGGGTTGCTCCAAAAGTAATGCCTCCTATTTATTTCCATGGAAATGACAACCGATACAAACAGCACAATAATACAGTTTGATAGAGAAAATTCTCAGCTGCAAAACACTTCATGCAGGTGAGCTAGCTGACTGGAACTCTTAATTTTGTGGTGTGGCAACTGTGCGTGGCCATCTGGAACTTGGCTTGTCCTTTACATTGGTGTTGCTGTTGCTGAAACACACCACTTCACTGTCCTCGTATCCACTGTTTGGTCTTCATAAACATTCATCATCAAGTGTTGATAAATGTCAGTGGGTGCAATTCTTTCCACTCAGAGGAATTCAGTGACACCCCTTCGCTTCATGTGCACTTCCAAGACAGATCCATTCTGTCAGGCTGCCCCTCTGATGACAACTGTTGCCTGGTAACAAAGTGGGACAGGATACTGGTGAGAAGGTTCAATCTCTACCATCATCCCACGGACATCCACCTCTGGTGTTGTGGGGACAACGTAATAAAATTGGAGGCATTAGTTTCAGAGCAACTCTCATACTTCCTGTGTTCTCCAAACTGGTGTGAAAGTTTTATGCAATTTGGTAAATGCTCTCTTCGTTACTGAAACATTTGTTGCTTCTTTGTTTCTTCTACATTTTTCAGGTGGGGGAAATAAAGTGAACTAATGCATTTGAGTCGTCATTCTTGATTTCCCCAGCTTCCAAACTAAGCGTAGAGCAGTTTATTGTTCTGTTACACTCAAGTGGGATTCTTTTTGAATAGGTTCTGATTATACCTCCACTTTGGATACAACTGCATCAGCAACTCAATGGGCAACGATTCAATTGTTTTAACAAAAGAGAGCATTTTAGAGAAAAGAAAGCCATTTTGAAGCATTAGTACTTCTCTGACTTAGGTATTGTTTTAAGTGATTGCTTTAAACGTTACTCTTCTTGCAGGAATTGGTATTTTTATCTGTAGTTCTTTAAAGTGGCCTGCTAACTGTATCCCAGATGACTATTTTCAGTGTCAAGAAGTGGCTGAGTATCCTTGTCCTTTGCAACCATCTGACAAAGGGATGTTCACTACTCTGAAGAGGTCACACTCCAGAGGGAGCTCAGAGAGAATCAGTGCTCTTTTACCCCCATTGTCACAAAATTGTCTGCCTTGAGGAACAGTTTTGATGGAGGAAGTCCATTCCCAAGCAGAAGAGCTGAGGAGCTGTTTCCTGTGGTGTGTCTTGATGAGGTGCTACTGGAGCCCCCTCAAGGCTTCCGTAGCTCATTTAGATATGTAAGAGCAAAAGCATCTACTCCAAAATCTGTGTAAAGCAGGGGTTTTCATTTTCTTAGGGTATTTTTTCACATTTCACATTTTGAACCTTATTTTGAGAATCATTGGGACCCATCTAACTACAGTGCATCTCTTCTGGCTGTATTCAGTTTCTCACAGCCTGTGCTCATGGAGGAGCAGGACAGAGCTGTTAAAATGTTAATTTGAGGAAATCTCTTTACTGAGAGGTCTGTTGGAGAGTTGAACTTGGCTTTCCCAGATCCCTTGCAGCCCCAAAATCCTTTCTTCTGGCAGAGGCAGAACAGTAAAGCAAGTAGGGAATTGTCTGCATAATGTGAGAACTCGTAATAAGAAAAGTCTTATCATCTTGCTCTTGTGAGCTGACAGTATTAAGTATTAAATACAGTGTGCCTACTGTTGTGCTGTGTTTCTTGTTGACTTCAGAAACCTAAGCCTTCAGAAAGCATAAAACTAATATAAAATTAAATGGTAAATAAAATATGGCAGTTCTGTTTATCTTATGGTATTGGAGTTGTTTTTGGGTTTTTTCTTTACACTTTTTCTTGAAAACAAGAGACCAAAATAGTTGTTGTTTTTTTTTTTCTGATTTATATTATTTTTTTGGAGAGGGGGTAGGGGAAGGAAGCAGAGATTCTCCTTAATTACAGAGCTTCAGAATCCATGACACCAAAGATCACCAGAACGGCAGCGTGTTCCTCAGAACTGGCAGTGTTTCAGTCCAAGAAAAAAAACATGTATTGAGGAGTAAGTTGGCTTGGCATGATATCAGAGACCTGTAATGGAGCTGTTAGCTGTTACCAATACTGCTTTCTCTTCTTCTAGCAGTATAATTAAACAGTTAACACATTTCAGAAATAATGGTATAATTAATGTAATTAAGCAGGGCCTCTTTCACTAGAAAAGGAGGTGGTAAAGCAGCACTGCTGTTTCTCTGGTGTCAGAAATGTCCCTTTTTTTTCGTCTGCATCTTCCACCTGTTTACACAGAGGTGAAGAGCAGCAAGGCCAAGTTTTTAAAACTGCTCAAAGTGCATTTTCAAAAACCATACCCCAGCAGCACACGTCTAATTGGGAAATTGGTGAGGTTTGGACTTGGAAAAAAGACTGCTTAGACAATTTTGAAAACACTGGTCCTTATCTGCCTTGGAGTTTTTTTGGCCCTGGTTTTACTCAGCTGACCTGATGTGTTCATTTCAACAGACCTCTCCCTCAGATGAGGCCAGCAAGAAGCAGCTTTTAATGCCCCATCGCCCATCAGTGGACCACTCAGATGAACCCTTTCAGAGACAGAGGGCAGTGAGTGCTGTCAGCATCATCACCAGTGCCCTGGAAGGTAAGACGTGTCTTTGGTCTCCCTGCCCAAATCCAAGTTCGTGTTGGTTGATAGGAAGAAAGCAAAAAGTAAAACCTTAAGGTTAAACCCTTTTGGTTTTGGGAGAAAGTATTACAGAAATATTGCAACCCTTGTAATGGGAGCAGTGCCTTAACATTGGGCTGTATAATATTGCAAGTCTATGGACTTGTAAAAATCCTGACAAAACACTGGCTTGATAGTGAAAGTTGGATCTGATAACATTTTGTTTTCCCATTGTTTTTGGACTAACCGAGGTGAAGCAGAGTGAAGCACCAGACTTTGCATATATTTACAACTATTATACTATCATAGAATGTTTTCATTTGACCTCAGGGCATCCAGTTTCACCCCCTGCCATGGACAGGGACACTTCTCACCAGCCCAGGTTGCTTACAGCCCCATCCAACCTAGCCTTGAGCACCTCCAGGGATGGGGCACCCACAGCTCTCTGGGCAGCAGTGCCTGTGCCTCACCACCCTCTGAGTTAAAAATTTCTTCCTAACATCTTATCTAAATCTAACCTAACTCCTAGCAAGACACCACTTCTTAAAGAGATTTCTTACATCTCCTTGTGTCTCCTGTGCTGTAAATTGTGATTGAATAGGAGGTAACTAGTAAGTGTATAGAAGAATGTCTGCCAAGAAGGCACAGGGATTTCTGGATTCTTCTTGAGACTTATTCTTTGTGTTACTGATGAATAGGAAGGTAATGCAAGTCTGGATGATTTGTCTGGGAGGTGTCTTATAGGAAGGGACCTCTTTGGAGACATGCCCCCCCCCATAATCACAAAGCCCATCTTCTTTCTCAGCTTTTTACAATCTTCTGTGCTTATGGTCAGCGTGGTTAGAACAGATAAACATATATTTAAATAAATAAGGATTTATATTCTTAATAGGTGCATAATCACTTCAGTATATGCCAGTATTCAGTATGATCTACAAAGATCATTTGTTTCCATTGTTGTTTTTTTTGCAGTTGACAGTGTTAAGAATGCTTGAAAGGCCTGAGCTGGACTTCTTGGATGTTCATTTTATGATACTTTCTGTTAACTTTGATATTTTATCTCTGAAATAGTCCCTGTCAAATTTAGCATACCTCAGAGGATGTATATTTCTAGCCTCATATAGAAAAAAATCCTTAACAAAGTTTTCCTAAACCCCAAAGTTGAATCAGTCATTGAAATTGAATACTTCTTAACAAGAGGAACATCACATCAGAAGAAAAAGTTTGGCGGGCTTTAGGTGTGATAACAGCTCTGTTTGGCTTAGAAAAGCCAGACCAGAAATCCCTTTCCCCTTCTGTTGCTTGATTTCTGCTCTTGATTCTTGGGAATTCATCGCTTCCTTTTTGTCCCCAGACATTGCAAAGCCTTGCAGTCAAGGAGGGGCCTGCTTTTTTTTGTTTGTTTGTTTGTTTAAAAATAAGAGAGAAAATGCTTCCAATTGTACTTTCCCTTCAAAAGGCGTCTTTCAAAAATACTCAGTACATTCTGATTTTCAAAAATTAGCTCTGGTGAGAAAGGATGTGGGTTCTTAAATGGTTTAAACCATTTTCCTGCCACGTGGTTGCCAAAAGAGGACAGTCACTTCTTTCTTCCTTATTCATGCAGTTTGTCTGGACTGCACAAAAAAATTGATTTTCAGCTGGATCAGTGAGCAGAACTAGCTCATCCACAAGATACAGAAGCACAAGGGACAGAGGAACCACATGTAGCTGAGGGGAACAAAACTATCCATTTTACCAACAACCTGGGCTTAAAAAAGCTTTGTTGAATGTAGAGTTTTAGGGAAGAAGCAGCATGTGGGATGCGTGCATTGTGAAGGTATCAAAATCAGTGAGGGTGGAATATGCAGGGTTGGTTAGAAATGAGTATGAGAAGTATACAGATAAATGTGTTCTGGTTCTACCTGGAAAATTAAGTCCAGTAAGAAAGGACTGTCTCAGAGTCTTCGTTGCTTTCAGAGATTGCTGTCTGAAAACAATGTGCAATAAGGATACACTGAAATTGTTTGGGTTCTGAATGGTTCTCACATCATTTTAGGCTTTTCTTTCTAAACCCTGTGTTTGGAGGCTGGAAAGAGAGTTATCTATTGGGAGCAATTTAGCTTCCCAGAGATCTCAGAGGAGTGCAGGTGTTTGTGCAAAATCTGTACATGTAGGACATCAACCAATATTTTGAAAATGTGCTAGAATGTGCCCAATGAAGGAAAATGCACTTAGAATGAATCCTGGCTTGAGAGAGGAGTCTGTTTATGAACTGATTGAAATAACAGGCTTGGCTGAAGCTTTCCTGTTATCACCTCAGGTTCTAATTATATAGACTAAAACTGTTATACAGCATTCCATGCCCATAAAAGAATCAGAAAAGGAAAGCATTAAGCAATTCCTCTAATCATGATCATTCAGCCATTAACTGTCTTTTTTGGCTTTTCTTTTTCATCATTTAACACAAATTATACTTACAAAGCCATTTATCTTCTTTTGTGCTTAAATAAAATGAACATATAAAAGTTGTATTTTAAATAATACTTTAAAAGCACCTTTAAAAAGAACAGTGGGGCTTTAGTACCATATTCAAACTGAGTTATGCACTCCCCTGATTTTCAGTGGAAATCAGACGCTTAATGCCTTTTTTGGATTAGACATCAAGAACAGAAATCCTATTGATAACCAGTGATACTCTGGCTCTTAAAACAGTGTATCATTGGCTCTGGTTCTCATGGGGATCTTCAACCACCCTGATATTTCCTGGAAAAAAAAAAGTCACTCCAGGCCCACACAGTCCAGGAGGATCCTGCAGTGCATGGAAGATAACTTGCTGATACAGATGGTTGAGGAGACAATGAGGAGAGATGTGCCTTGTTCTTAACAAACAAGGAAGGGCTGATTTGGATTGTGAAGGCTGGGGGCCTCTTGGAGTGCAACAACCATGAGATAGTGAAGTTCAAGGTTTTACACAAAAGAAACAAGTCAATAAGTAGGATGGCAACCCTAGTCTTCAGGAGAGGCAACTATGACCTCTTTGATAACCAACTCAGAGGTATCCCATGGGTTAGAACATTGGAAGGTAAGGGGGCCCGAGGGAGTTTGTTGATGTTCAATCACCTCTTATTCCAAGCGCAAGGCTTGCATCCCTAGGAGTAAGAAGTCAGACAAAGGTGGCAAGAGATGCCACCTGCATGGATGAGCTTAGAAGCTCATGGAAAAACTCAAATGGAAGAAGAAGATCTATAGAATGTGGAAATGGGGTATGGACACCTGGGAGGAATATAGGAAAAGCACAGAGGATGGTTATCAGTGGTACAGATTGTAGTTGGAGGCCCATAGCTAGTGGTGTTCCCCAGAGGTTGGCGATGGGTCAGGTCTTGTTTAACATCTTCATCAATGAACTGGGTGAGGAGATAGAATGCACTCTCAACAGTTTTTCTGAGAACAGAATGGTTTTCAACAATTTGCTTTTAACAAGACCTGGGACAGAATGGAGAGTCAGATGGAGAAGGACCTTATGAGGTTCAACAAGAGCAAATGCAGAGTCCTACACCATGTGCATCAGTACAGGTTTGGGGCTAACCTGCTGTGAAGGATCTGGAGCTCTGCAGAGAAGGATCTGGGTGTCCTGGTGGACAATAGGTTAGCCATGAGCCAGCACTGTGCCCTGTCACCAAGGACAGTGGTACACTGGGGTGCATTAAAAAACAGCGTGGACAACAGAAGGTGATCCTTCCCCTCTACTCTGTGCTGGTGAGACCTCAGTTGAATACTGTGTTCAGCTGTGGGCTCTTCAATTCAAGAAAGACAGGGAACTGCTGGAGAGAGTCCAGTGTAGAGCCACAGAGGGTCCTGAAGCATTTCCCATATGGGGAAAAGAGAAGACTGAGGGGAGTTCTTACCAATGCTTGTAAATACCTAAAGGATGGAAGTCAAATGAATGGGACCAGACTGTTTTTGGTGGTGCCCAGCAACCAAAGGGGTCAAGGGGAAATAGGGACAAAATGGAACTCCAGAAGTTCCATGTGAGTATGAGAAAAATATCCTTTGTTGTAAGGGTGACAAAGCATTGGAACAGGCTGCCCAGAGAGGTTGTGGAGGACAGAAATATTTTTGTCTTAAAAATGAAAAAAAAAAAAAAAAAAGATTTGGGGTAATTCAAGAATCTTCCTCTATGTTGTAAGCCATTTTTAATGTTTCCTCGTCATGTAACTCAGTGTCCATTGACTGTTATTTTACTGCTTGTGACTTAGAGCTTGAGGAATCACACCAGAAATGCCCTCCGTGCTGGAACCACTTTGCTGTTAAATTTCTCATTTGGGATTGCTGCCCGTTTTGGCTTTTAATCAAGAAATTTGTCAAGTTTGTGGTAATGGATCCATTTACTGACCTCACCATCACCCTCTGCATTGTGCTGAACACACTCTTCATGGCCTTGGAGCATTATAAGATGACAAAGGAGTTTGACCACATGCTTTACATAGGCAATCTGGTAAGTGAATATGAAGGTGAAACTCTGTTTGAGGAATGTACTTGCTGCTTTTTAAAGTTTTGGCTTAGGTCTTGGGAAGATTCTCTTTCAATATGCTGTCAGGATTGTTTTACTTATGTCATGTCAAGCAAGAACACACTGTCACCTCTTCTGGGGTTTAAAACATACTGTTTAATAATCCTTTTAATTTCATAAAAGGTCGTATTGTAGAAGGCACAGGATATCTAGCTATGGCGTGGTGGAACTGCCCCTAAAATCTAGTAGTACAAACAAGTTTTACTATAGGACCAGAAGAAGGTCTGGAGTACCCTGGAGTGTGGATCCTGTGAAGTTTGAATTTATGAAGTTCAAAGTGGAGATGAGAAAAGCCATTTACTTCTATTAAAAATATATTCCTCAAGCTGGAATTCACCTTGCCCAACTTGGGATATTTGCAGCATAGGAGTCTCTGTCGGAGCTGGTTGCATTTAAAGGCAATGAGAGAAATGGACAATTTTAAGGCACAATTAATTCAATTGTTTTTAAGACATTTCCTTTTGGATAAGGTGAACTGTGCCATGTAGGCCACTGACTTCAGTAACCATCAACTGCAGAAGGAACATCCAGAGGCACTGCAGATTTCATGTCTGCATTGAGATGCATCCTACGCTGGCAGGTTTAGGTGGGTAGTAACAATTATCAGAATTCTTGTACCAGCACCAGTATGCACAGTACAGCTCATGTTTGGTCTTTTTTGTTTGTGTTTTTTTTTTTAATACTACTCCTTGTTTTTCTTAGCTGCAGACCTCCTCAAGTAGATTGAAGTCCCCTTGGCCTGTGGAGCCAGTCCAGCTGCTGTGTCCTGGCAAATCTCCCTGTCGCTGTGCTAGGAAAAATTAGGTGTCTCCTTTGGTTGTTCCAAACCCACGCTCTACTCCTTTGTGGGAAGCAATAGATAAGTGTAACTTGGAACATCACCTTGCAAGACTGCACCCAGCTCCTCTGTGCAGCCAGCCCACGTTGTGGGGATGTTGCTCAACCATTTGTGGCCTTCTCAGATGACTCCTCAGATGAGAAAAAAATCATTTGGACCCAGCATCCGTGACAGCAGGTGGCAATGCCGCCGTCCCACCCTCTGGCTGGTAAATGTGTCTGTTCCTTGCTCTGCTTTTGACAGAGCAGCTTCTCTCTTTGCCAGACCATGGGCAGCAAATCTCCAGCCCCTGGCAGCCCTCCTGCCCACAGGGCTCCCAACAAGGCTGATGGAAACGGAGACGACGAGCAGAGGGTGGGGGAAAATTGCAAAGGAAATTTTGTTGAATATTGCAAAATTTTGCAAAAGATGGTATGTTTCACCCTGAGCTTCTCAGCACTGCCCGAAGCTATTTTGATTTGTGTTAAAGTGTAAAATAAGCGAAACAGTCTGCTGCTTATGTTTTGGAGTAGGCTGTTGGCCCCGGGCTGCCCTTCCCTTTAGATGCCAGGATGGGTGAGGGGCTCCCCCCGCTAGATTTGCTAAACCCTCACGTAACGGGAATGGCTGCGAGTAGAGCAGGTCAGGGGAAGGTAATTCCATTCTGTGGAGGATTTTGCAAAGTCATTTGTAATGAAAATTGAGCTTTTTTTTTTTTTTGCAATTCGCCGTGTAAGGGATGGCAGCCCCAGCTCCAGGGCAGGCTGCCAGGTGCCTGCTTCCCCTAAGCCACCAACTGCCAGAGACTCCTCTGCGCCCACACTGAGCCCTGAGCCCCTGCCATCCCATCCAACCCTCTTTGAGTGATTACACCAGCATTAGGTGGGAGAAGAAATTAAAAAGGGCACATCTTTGGCATTTTTTCCTCCAAATAAGCGTTTCTGAAAGAAATGAGAGTGGGATATGGATTTGCTTAGTTCTTCGTCTGTCTGCCAGGCGTTGGAGATCTCCCACTCTGATGGTGCCATCTCCATCAGGCAACTTGCTTCTTTCGGGCACCTTTAGTTTTTCACTTACAGCAACCAACATTTCTGAATGCCATTGCAAGGCCTGACCAGCACTCGCACACAGCTTGATGATATAATGTAGGTAGAATGAGATTTTTCTCAATTTCAGTTCATCTTTGGAAACAGAGATAACATTGTAGAGTAAGTGGAGAATTTATTAAAGAGAATATCCTCCAAATCCCCACTGGCACAACCATAACCAGTGGGATGGTGAGTTCATAGAATCACCATGGTTGGAAAAGACCTCCAAGATCATCCCATCCAACCATCCACCTACCACCAATATTTCCCTGCTAAACCATGTCCCTTAGTACATCATCTAAACGTTTTTTGAACAGCTCCACGGACAGTGACTCCACGACCTCTCTGGGCAGCCAGTTCCAGTGCCTGCTCAGTTTTTCAGAGAGGAAATTCTTTCTAACATCCAATCTGAATCTCCCCTGATTCATAGATTCATTAGGTTGGAAAGGACCTACAAGATCATCTAGTCCAACTATCCTCACACCACCATCCCTACCCACCAAGCTACTAAATCAAATCCCTTAGCACCTCATCTAAACGCTTCTTGAACACCATAGTCTTTTGCTTTCCAGCTTTTATCACCACAGCATCCAGCTCCTTGTGTAAGCCCAACAGCTGGGTGCCAGGTGCCAGCAAATTGACGACTCCCATTGGAAAATTCTCACTGGTGCACATACACGACTCCTGATGCCTATAAGATGGCTCAGACATTTTTCTGTCTTGCTATGATATTTCCTTCTCAGAAGGCTATTGAGTAAAAAGATTCAGGCGATGGAACTGCTGCTCCTGAGTCATTTCTCTGCAAGACGGTTACATAATGTAGGCAGCCTGGTGGTGTGGGTTTGCAGGCAGTCCCCTGGATACAGTTTCACAGCCCTGTAGTTTGGGTTGGTTCCCTGTCCTTAGAGAAGCTGGGACATTCAGGTGGGAATCTCTGGCACCTCCAACCACAGTGACTCAGAAGCTGTGGGACAGTTAGGAAACACAGATTTCCAACCCAACCCACTGTGTTGCATTCTTGGGATGGGACATTGATAGGATGGCAGCTCACATTGCCACAGTGCAAGTACTCTTTCCCTGACAAGAAGAATGTATTTTACTTAAGGAGCTGTGTAAAATTACTGTTTGGAAGAATCCAGCCATTCATTCCTGAAGCATTACAGGGTGAATTCAAACTTTCCTAAAATGCAAGCTATGAACTTTGTTTTAAATCCTTAACACCTTAATTATACTGTCTTAACTTTCCCCTTCCACACCATGGTGAGTTTCTGTTCTTTTTTGCTTAGAGTTGATCACTTTTGTCGGGATAGCTGTAGACATTCAACTTATAGAAAGGAAAACATTTCTCCTTGAGCATTTATTACTGATACATCAGTTCTGGTATCCCCTCTTTTAGACCTACGCAGTGCATTGATATTGACTGTTGTGTGGAAAACCGTGTGCTTTGGTATAGAAGTGCAGCAGAGAACTTTTCAGAACATGAAGCTCTGTGCACTTGAGCAGGTACTTAGAATTAAAATAAAACTGTGTGAGTACAACATGATGCTCGCATTTTCTCATTTTAAGCTGCTGTATTTAAACTGGTACTTAAGGAGTGCATCTGAAAAGGTAAGATCTGATTCTCTCAGATGCGTTGCAGGAATGAGTTAAAATTGAATTTGCTGTCAGCAGACTTCCTATGTCTTCTCCCCATGCCTCTTAGGCAATATTTATATGTTGTTCTAAAGAAATATGTTCCAATTAAAAGCTCCACTCTGTGACATTTGAACTGTGTCATAAATAAGCAATGTGTCTTCGAGATGCTGTGAGAAGAAATCTGCTGTGAGTATTTGTAAAAAAAAATAAAATAGGAGGGTTCAAATTAGGGTCTCTTATTGCCTTTGGTGCCAGGAAAAAAAAAACCTCAGAATGGCTGGAGGCTTGAGCTAGTATTGATAGTAATAACAAAATAACAACAGTTAATACAGCTGGTATGCTGCAGTCCAAATATCCCTTTAAAACTCCCACTCCATTCATTCAGGTTTCTCCACTGAAATAGATGTAACCTTTATAAAAGGCACCTTTACGCTTTCTTTTCTACCACTGAGAACATGCAGGCGACAGAAGGCGATGTAAGTGTCTGTCCCCATCAAGGGCTGAACCCAGACATCGCCGAGCATCGCTGCAAAGAGGCCAGACAGAGCTGGAGCTGGAGCAGTGATAAAGAATCAACCGTGAAAAATGATGTATTTGCTCGTAACATGTTTTTGGCTTTCTGCTGTATTCACCTGCGTCTGTGGAGACTCTGCAAAAAAAAAAACAAAAATGGGGGGGGGATGTGTGGAAGGTTATTTTCACTTTGCATTTTCTTTCTGCAGGTCTTCACTGGGATTTTTACGGCAGAAATGATCTTCAAAGTAATTGCCCTTGACCCCTACTACTATTTTCAGCAGGGATGGAACATTTTTGACAGCATAATTGTTATACTGAGCCTGATGGAACTGGGTTTATCCAGCATGGGAAACCTGTCTGTGCTACGCTCCTTTCGATTGGTAACGGTCTCATTCTGCTCTTACCCCTCTTCTTGCATTAAGTATAAGCTCTGAGATGAATGCAACGTATTTTCTTAAAAAATGCGTCCAGTAATAAAGACTTTAACTGCTGCAAACCGGTGAACAGTACGTGACACTAATTATATGAGCTGTGGGATAAATGGAATTGTTCCAGATTTACATCAGGGTAAATGAGAACATAATTTGATTCCTTCTAGCGGTGCCAGGTACTTGAGGCACACTTGAAATGTTTGAGATGCAATTTGTAATAGAAATCTGCGTTTTTATACCTGTACACCTGTTAGCACAACCAGCAGATAAATGATGGCCCCCAAAAATGCAAGAGCTAGTAACATGTCTTTTTGGAAGTTCTTATTCCTAGATTATATTATAAACATGTCACCATTCTTTTAAATGTTGTCAAAAGAGAATGTCTTTGAATTATTCACAGAGTGATTTTTTATTTTTTTTTCTGGAGCTGATCAGCATAACACAGCATCTGTCTTTCACGGAACTCCTTAGCTGTCAGTTCCTTTGTTATGCATGGGATAGTGGCATTCGATTAATGAGAGACTGTCGGCATATTGGAACAGAAAAGTCGTTTCCTTGCCAGCCTGACATTTGTGTTGCACTTCATGTACCAGGATGTCCATGCTAATCATTCTGGCCATGATATGGCTTCAGTACTTGAAAGACCAGGAAAATAAGCCCTTATGGTTACATTTAGAGGAAGGCTTTTTTATTATTATTATTTTTTTCCCTTTCTAAAATTCTCTTTGCTGCTCAAAAATGCAAATTTTTCACTGCTGGTGCTGGGTCCTGAGAGTCTCCTGTCAGGTTCTGAGCAATGCCTCTTCAGTGAGTTGAAATTAAACCTTCAGCTGAAAATGCAGCACAAAACCTAGGAACCATTTACATCCTTAGAACAGGTCTTGGGTGGGACGTGGGCCATGCCCAGCCTGCGTGATCCTTATCCACAGAGGTGGTTTTCACCCTGGAAGCTATCAGCTACCAGCTACCAGCATCAGGCTGAAGCTTGCACTGAAACACAGAGGGAATTGCAGGATTGAACCCTAAACCCTTCCCCCCCATGCCCCACAGGTGCTCGTCAGGCTATTTAATTTGAGGAGGAAAATTAACGTAAAGACAAATATTGAGACATGAGACTTCATCCTTCCATTCCCCCCAGTGATATCAGGGAACCGAGTCTCTCAAAGCACGTCTGTCTAATAGAGCAGAGCACAGCCCCTGAACTCTTCATTCTCACCCAGGAAGCACAGGTGATATTTTATTAATAGATGTAGTGAGGTTCACAGGAAGTGCGGCTAAAATCCCCTCGTACTGTGGCATTTATCGTGTTCCACACCGTACTCGCTTCAATAATTCATCAGCTGAAATGTCTGTTGCTTCTGTGAACTGACGCTGTTGTCTGTGTTTCGTTCACAGCTGCGGGTCTTCAAATTGGCCAAGTCGTGGCCGACCTTAAACACGCTCATTAAAATCATCGGTAACTCCGTGGGCGCCCTCGGGAACCTCACCCTCGTGCTGGCCATCATCGTCTTTATTTTTGCCGTGGTAGGAATGCAGCTTTTTGGGAAAAGCTACCTGGACAACGTTAAGAAGATAAGCACAACTGGCAATTTGCCACGGTGGCACATGAACGATTTCTTCCATTCGTTCCTCATCATCTTCCGAATCCTGTGCGGGGAGTGGATCGAGACCATGTGGGACTGCATGGAAGTAGCTGGGCAGCCCCTGTGCCTTCTCGTCTTCTTGTTGGTCATGGTGATAGGAAACCTGGTGGTGAGTTGTCGAGGTGGTTTCTTCTTCCTTTCTTGCTGGATGTGTGGAAATGGGCGTCGTTTTATCCAGAAAGTACAAAACTTGTGTTGCTTCGAGGCTTTAGTTTGCTGAACCAAGGTCTCACCCAGAGACATTTGTTCAAATCCCAAGTCCGAAAGGGGTGTTTGTGCATTGCTAATTGGGAATGGAGCCTTAATGTTTTTTCATAAGGACAGCTGGATTTTTAGAGGAAAAGAAGTCACATAAGCTTGTTATAATGATTTTATTCCTTAAGGCATCAGTGGGACCTAAGAGATTCAAATCTCTTTTGGGGTGTGAGTATCACCTTAACTGTCACTGTAATGGAAGATATTTTTATTTCTGTTCATTTTTGGTCCAGAACAGGCGAGCCTTACAGCTAGCACAGTGTCTTTGAGAGGAGTTTCAAATGTGTTTAGCTGGCGTGTTCTAGGAAGCTGCAGGTTATGTTTACAGTTAAGTCACTTGCTCATTGCTTTTTTAATAGAGCATCCCATAAGCTTGGCTTACATAAGCTCTGAACCTATTAAGGCTGAATTGTATTTCCCTGCTGACATCTTACGGAGCGCTTTGCTGGCTTGCAGTCATTGTGGAAATGTTTCACCCGTTCAGCTTACAGAGCATCTTTGACATTGTGGCTCTAATGGGCTTACTGTTTATGTAGTGAGTTGTTTAATAGTGGATGCGGCCATTAAAATGTTGGGCTTTGCTATGGACTGCTGCTAGTGGTTGTTTTGCTTCTCTGTTGCTGAGATAGGCAACTTCTCAAAGGAGCTTGTGAAAGAAATAAGCATAATTTTTGTGTTTACATTAATTTAAATTTTAATAATTCGATTTCCACTGAATGTATTGATTTCAAGAGAAAGCTACATTTTATAGATATTTGTGTGAATCAAAAGATTAAGCAATGATTACTCAGAAAATGGGAGGATTTCTTTTTGCTTTAACTTTAACTTTCTACCCTGTTTTTCTTTGAACTTTCTGTCATTAGATGATCTGGGTCAAGTTATGACTTTCTATACATTTTTTGGAGGAGTTAAACCTAAATTCAGAAATTTAAGTTCTTCCCACTGTTAGGCAGTGGATTCTGTGTTTGTACGGAAATCTGAAAATAATGCCTGGGAAGTTCTGTGGGAAAATGGTAACATTTGAAATATGAATGGATTACTCGGTGAATTTGCAACATCTTATTCCTTTAGATGTTAAAACTCGTGAGATTGCATAGGGATTGTTAAATATAAAATCCAACTCTGGGGAGATTGTATGAACAGTATCTGCATATATTTAAACTTCCATGCTTGGAAAAGACTGTTCCAGATATACCACCAGATACTGATGACCTCTGTCAGCATAAGTAGTCTGAAATTACTGGTCAGACAAAAGCAAAAGTGCCAGCTTTATGCCCTTCAGCCATCAGTTCTGTACACACGTAGCAAAGACTGGTGAATAGGAGTGTTTATTGTATGTAGAGCCCTCAGGGTGAAAAAATAAGAAGAATATGATCCATAGGTGTGATAGCGTGATAGTGGCAGGCAAATGGGAAAGGATCAACAGGTTCTTAATCATGAGGCTCATTCCCTGCCAAGCGCATGGAGATTTTGTGATGTTAATTAGCAGGTAGAAAGAAGATTCTTTCCTCCCACAACATTAGCAGAAGTCTTGGGTTTTTCAGTGAAAGTGGATTGAATTCACAGACTCACTTATTTGATGAAGAGCATCAGACAAAACTCAGCTGGCCAAAAAGCACTGATAACTCTTTAAAAATAAGAAGACAAGCTCTGGCTTCAGACTGGGGTGGGAAGAGTTACAAGCAGTGTGATTCTGTGATATGCTTTGTGCTATGGTCTTATCTGCAGGTCTTATCAAGCCTTACTAACATAAAATCAAAGGAGTGGTGGAAGAAAAGCATGGAAAATTAGTAAGTGCCCTGGGCAACTTCATGTTATAGAGCAGTCAAGCTGCTGAAAGGAATTTTAGTAATTCTTAAGTCTTTGGTTGGTATTCATATATCCTGAAAGTGTCTTGCTCCGTGCCAGTGCCACGTGAAACTATGTGCACTGCTGGTCAGCTGATATTTGAGTCATCCTCAAAGAACTAAACCTTACGGCATAGTTGGGAAATGACGTGCCGTGTGACTGCGTTCTGCACAACAGTACTGTGCTGCTATCATCTGACAGCATTTTTAGAGTCATGGAAGCTACTTTGAAAGGGAAAGCTGAACCAGAGGAATGATAAAATAGGCTCTCTCTCATGTATAAGGACCTCTGAAATTGCTAACTGAATAATCATGATTACAGTTAAGACTTAATGTATTTCCTGTGTACATTTGTGTTCCTGAGTTTAATAACGAAAATAACTGAGGCAGGAGTTATTAAAAAGGCAGAGGGGAGTTTGGGTAACGAGGCAGGCTTTGCTGCCCTGCTCTGCTGGGTCAGCCAGTGTCAGAGCTGAGGGTGACAGCAGCCACTTCTCAGGGGACAACTGCCTACAGTGGGGACTGCTGCTGCACTAATGACATGCATGAATAAAGTTGACACTCCAATCACAGAAGGAACAACCTTCCAACCTCTTTGCGTGAGTCTGACGTGTGCTGGCCAAGCCACCCCTTCATTTTTGTCCCTGCTGCATGGATTAAGTGAGATTCCTACCAGTTTCTTCCAGCATGGTACAAAGTAAAGTCTATACTTGTAGTCATAAGCATGCCAGGATGTTTGGTCTGCCACAGCCGAAGATGGACAGGTTTTTACTGGGATGAAAGTTGAAATAAAAGGTTGAAATGCTCTTTATTGTTGGTCGTAGGCATTGTCCAATAGCGGTGTTGTTCACCAAGAAAAATACCATCAACCCATCATCACCATGCCCACTAACTATGTCTCTCAGTGCCACATCTACCCTTTTACGTAGCTTATCAACAGAAAACCTTTGAGAGGATATAAAGATATACCTATCAGTCACTGTGAACATCCACATCTAAGATAACTACACAGATCCATCTTTGCCGTCAGATCTGGTCAGTGGAGTCCATGAAGTCATACAATATCTTACCCAAAGATAAGTCTAAGCTGTCAGAATAAGTAGAACTCAAAAATGCTTATTTCTGTCCCACTAACTCAGCTGTAGACATCCATGTTAACTGAGCCAACAGCATACTGGACCCATTAGAGAGCTAAATTAGATTCTAACATGTATTTGGAAAGGTAATTATAGAGGAGAAAGGAGAGTATCAATGCTGTTGTTCAGTGCTCTGTAGTACTGGGTGTGCACTGTATTCTTTTGGTGACTGACACTGAAGTGAGATTAAGCCAAACTGGGAAAACAAAGAAATATTAATTTGATGAGGGGAATACAGAAGTAGGTAGGGAGGAGAACTGTGTAGATAACAAGAAAGAGCTCTCATCCCAATACAAAAGAGGATAAATCACCCATAGGTGCCCTTAGAAAAGGAGGCCTCAGACTATCAATGGAGTGAGGTAGTCTAGAAAGACTTGTCTACAAGATAGCTAGCCCCAAACCAGCAGCCTGTGAGATGGAAATTAATTTCTGAAGGAAGCAATTCAGCAGCCCATGTCAGTAGGGTTCTTGACTTGGTGTCCTGAGAGGACCTTCCAGTCCTATTTTCCCATGGTAATTTGAGTGCTTGTCAGCAGAGTTGCTCAGCATGATTTGGATGAGATTTGAAGTGGCTTGCTTTAGTTAAGCCCAATAGAAACTTGTCTTTAAAAAAATGTAATGCCCCGAAGCCTGTCCTTTTATACCACTTTCACATCTTTGGAAGCCTTGATGGAATCTTTTCTGTTTTGACATGGCCTATGACTGTGATACACAGAAAAACAGAAATGTCACATTCTTGGAAAATAGAAGTTTTTCCTTCCCTGCATTCTTTTACCAAAGTCAGTATGGGATGGTTCCTTGAAGAGGTATTCTAAGAAGGTGCTGCTAAGCACCAAGTCTGTAGATTCTTAAACTGAGCAGATGCCACAATATCTCAGCAGGTCTCATTAACCACCATTTTGTTCTTTAACATCTGAAGTCTGCTGATAAAATGGCAAATCCCCAAAGCAGTTCTGTCAGAGTGGTCTCTGCAGTGTCATGTCCCTGCAGCAAGGCAAGAGAGAATGAAATCAAGGTACAGGGAATGCAAACAAATGGTAATTTCTTAGTATTATGACTTCAGTGTGTCCTTCCACAACAGACTCCTTTCCTACCACTGAGAAGTTGTCCTGAGCACCACCACTGTAACCTGGAAGGAAACAAATATCCTATAATGAGAAGGCTGAGAGAGAAGAAAGGCCAGTTAGCATTGATCCTGCCCTGATAGACATGCAAGAGGTACACTGGGGTTGGGATATTTTGAGTAGGGAAGAGAAATGACTAAAGGTATGGGTGATGCTCTGCCAGTGAGAATTGCTTGGTAATTCCTTATTCCAGATCACCTTTGTAAGTAGCAGTCCCCAAGAACCACAAGGAGGGTCTGGGTGCTGTGTTGTAACTATCTAATACTAAGTAGTTATAGTCTTACATTTAGGCAAAATCGTTTTCTGGATGTGCCTGCAAGTTTGTGTCTACCCAGGTTGTTTTTATTTCTATTACTTTATTTATTTAATGTTAGAGATGGTGTAACAGCATGTGATAAATAATTCTGATTAATTAGCTTTGCTTCGTCTTTGCTTTGATAGATTTGTTGCCTTTAGTTTTGTGATTTTGCAGTCAAAAAAACAGAACAGAAGCTACAGAAGAAAGGCAGCTGTGGAGTGTAGTGTATAAATGTGTTAAGGCTGCTAGCTGGATAGTGTAGTCTTCATCGTGGGAGCTTTGTTTCTGTATGAAGTTGTTTCTTAGAGACTGTTGCGGAGTATTATCATTTCAGCACCATCATCTCTAAATGAGGAACATAAAATGTGATGTATGTGACCACTGCTTAGGCAGACTATAAGCCCACCCCACAGGAATCCTTCATCCTACCATACAGATGTGCCTGGATGTTCAGTCAAGGGACAGCCTCAACTGGGAGGCTTTGGTCAGCACAGGGTATGATGAAGCTTAATAATATGGAGCAAATCCATCATTCTCAGTTGTACTCAGCACGAGAAAATGTTTCTGGGCACATTTAATTTATTAGTGTAGGAGTAGCCATAAAGTCCTGTCTCACCCAATACTGATATATATCCATCACAGTAGATGGTCAGCAGATCACAGCCAGACTTGAAAGAGGTTTATGGTAATGTGTCAGATTTTCTCTTTAAGTGAAACGGATATAGAGAACTATCACTGTCCCTGGTGGTAAAATCACAAGTAATAGCAAAATAACTAGGCATCTAACAGGCCAAAGAAAAAGTGGACAGCAATTTTGCATTTCAAGAGTTCAGACAGCTGAAGTGTACTACGATGGTCAAAGAAGGTCTCTGGATGTCTTTTGTATTTCTACCTGAAATGAAGGAACTGTTGTTGAGGGAAGCTACACCAAGACTCTGGACTTTTTAGAAGGCATGAAGCATTACACGAGGGGTTTCAAGTCCATTAAGTTTTTTTCAGGGTGATTATGGTTGCTTTGCCTCTAAGGAATGAAGCCTCATTCATTAAAATTTCTTGTGTCAGTAAATGAATGAAAATGGAGCATTGATGACCTATGATAGCACATTTCCAGCTATCTCCTTATTTTCTTTTAAGATTTTACATAAATCACATTTTCAGCAATTTTTACTGTCTCTCTCCAGAGAAATGTACAACTCAAGAGTTGCAGCTACACTTGCTGCCCTGAATCAAGTAATTATTTTTCTGTTTAATGACAAACATGCTCTTATTCATGGGGGCCACTGAAGACTTGTACTCTGTGAATAAAGATTACTCTCCTTGGAGGGAAATGTAGATATATTCCGGTTGTACAGCTGATGATTAATATGAATGAACAGGAATTGTAGAATATTGTGTGCCTTTTAATTGCAAATACCAGGTTACATCTGCTTGTTGGGTATTAAAGCAAGCTTGGGTATGTTACAAGTTAAAGTTACAACTTTTTTTTTTTTAACATTCAAACCATTGCAACGGAGCTGATATTTTCATTGAGACATTAGGCCCATCAGTTCTTCTTCCCACAAAAGGGAAGGAAGAGAGGGATAATATACAGCAGTATATACGCAGGGTGCAGTATTTTGTAGGCAAATGTGCGTCTGCAGGTAATCCAAGTAGAAGTTCAGGTTTTCCTGCTGGAGATGGGGGCTGGAGAGATAGTGAAGGTCCAGAAGGAGTTTGAGGCCCAAGGGAATGTTAGCACGAAGTGGAAGTGTTGTTTGAGACAGCCTTATCAGCTTGGACACTGATTTCAGTGAGGTGAATTTTCCTCCTCAAGCCACGTGCAGCTCTGCGGAAGAGCAGCCTGGAATGCATGAATAAGCACCTTTCAGGACCCAGGAAAATAGAGTCAAAACAACTGTCAGTGTATTACCATCCTTTTTGCTTCCACTGATGTATGCTTATGGTACATTTAGTGTGATACCGGAGAATCCAGACCACAAAGGAAAGCAGCCAAACCACAGCACCTTCCCAGCTTCTCCCTTCATATTTTTCATGCCAGCTACTGACATAGTCTGTGAGTCCCTGGGCAGTTTCTGCTGTTTGTATAGTCCATTATCCATCCTTGCTTGAACACTGTCCAGGATGCAGAGCAGTCAGGTGGCTGATGCTTTTGAGCAAGCATCTGGCTGTATCTACTCAAGTATTTAAAAGGCATGAAAGGCCCATCAGAAACAGATGGCATCATGTGAAGAATCAAAATGATAAATCCTGACACCAGCCATCAATCAGTCCAGTTGCCTCTGATGGCTTCTAGCAGAGATGGAAAGCCTGCATGTGTCTGTAGATTAGTTTAGAGTTAAAGACAAACCTTTTGTCTAAGTCTCAAGGCTTTTTAAGTGGTGTGATTTATCAATGCCCACAGAAACAATTTTTGCATGTTACTGGGCATGTATCATAGAATCACAGAATTGCTGAGGTTGGAAAAGACCTCCAAGATCATCCAGTCCAACTGTCCACCTATTACCAATAGTTCCCCACTAAATCATGTTCCTCAGTACAACATCTAAATGCTTCCTGAACACCTCCAGGGGAGGTGACTCCACCACCTTCCTGGGCAGCAACAACTCTTCAAGAGAATGAATTATTCCTAACATCCAATCTCTGTCTCCCCTGGAGAATCTCGAGGCCATTCCCTCTAGTCATAAATGGAATCATTAAGGTTGGAAAGACCACTGTGATTATCTCGTTCAACTATCAACCACTCTCATGTGGAGCACTAAAGAACAGTACTAAAAAAACTGGGGAAATTAAACTCAGGATATTCTTGCTGGACCATCAAAAACTTCTGGGTTTCAAAAACACCATTCTGTGGCAGATTAAATAATGTCCATTGCAGGTTGGGAGGTATATGAATGCTTTGTTCATGAGAGGTGAGGGAAATGCACCTGGGAACAGATGGGAGGAAAAACTACTTTCCAAATGTTCTCCTAAAAAGTAATCTGCTTCCTAATGTCACTACAGATTTATGAGTTTGTGCATCCTGCCATAGGCTCAGTTGTTTATTCTGAAGAGCTGAATCTTGGCACTTGGTGACTAAATCTGAGCAAGCCTCTTGTATTAGGGGACAAGCTTGTTCAGTTCCTTTTTTAAAGGTACCATTTGGTGTCCATGCTGAGTAAGTCCTAAAACCTGCCAACGATTTCCTTGAATCATCCATGCATAGAAAGGTAGACATTTTTAAGTATAAATATCTAAAACCCTAATGAAAACTATTATACATCTTCTACTTTTGATACAGTTCTAAGGAGCCTGAAAACAAAAACTGAAGCAGGACTCTCTTCTCATCTATAAAGCAAGGAATTCCCCAGAAAAAATAACACATTCCAAATTTATTGGTGTCTTATGACAAGTATTGGCCTGTTTGTGACAATGATACTAGTGACATGTCTGCGGAGATATAGATTAGTCTAGTGATTGAAGAGGACCTGAATTTTGAAATATATTCGTGTATATATACATATATATCTCACAGGCATCAGTAGGATAAAATACAGCCTGTTTTTGTACTGTCTGTGCTTGACTAATTACATAAGTAAGGTTTTGTCAGTGTTTAAGTTCTCACTAATAGCAGAGTAGTTATTAAAAACCTAGAAGACAATGAGTCAAATTTAGTTGGACAAGAGTGTGCAAAGGTAGGTACAGCCCAATCTGTCTCTTTTTATTAATGTCACTGTTGTCTGTATGTCTTTGAAAGGGTAATGACAACAGAGTTCCTTCTTGTATGCACTGAGGCAAGGGCAAGATTTTAATGTTAAAATAGACCAAGTGGTACAAATTTAATACGTTATTAATTACTCATCACACCTTATGCTTCTGTTAAAATAGTCAGTTCAAAACATTGATTATTTCTCCCTACCAGTGAGCTGTTGATTCTAACAGCTGCCTCTAGAAATAGCTTGTTAGAAGTGATATCTGAAACAATCAGGTTGTCATGACAGGCTTACTCTTCTTAGGAAGTATGTGATATTTAAAAGGGACTGGGATTGATCTTTTCCATGTACAGTGTGTTTCTTCAGTCAGTACTTGCATGACAAGTGGATCATTGTCCTATCTGCTCAGGAAATGAGTACATGCTAATTGATTTTAGGGTTTTGACTCAAGTATACTGTTAAAAATGTTGATATTTTCCATTCTGAATTTTGATGGAGATGAAAAACATCCTTATATTTGTCTGTAGGGATGGAGGCATCTCCACTTGCAGCAGCTGCTGAGCTGAAGTCATCATGCTACAAACTCTTTCATATGGCTGTTTCTTACAGGAGGACGTCCAAGCCCCTTCTCTCCTGTAACTTCATATCCCTCATTTAGCTATGATGCCTTCCCATTTCTGGGATCTTCAGTAAGGACTAAATGCCTGCTGATGACTTTGTGTTTATAAACCAGGCAGGTGGCTGCATCTATAAACTGGCCAGGACATGAACTCAAACATGTAAGCATCCCTCCTCTGTCTTGGTTAGCACATTCCTTGCCTCCTGTCCCAGCCGGTGCCTAGGCATTCCTGGGGCAGCCATGGTGGGCAGAAGCACAAAGCAGTTCTGCCTCGGGCAGATGGGGCCAGGAGGTTGCTGCTTCCCTCAGGGCTGCAGAACAGGTCTTGACTTGTCTTTATTCACTCCAGCAGATGCAATTTTTAGCTCCCCAAGCAGGCTGGCTGTCTAGCTCTCATTCCTCTCTTCTCTCAGCAGACTGGCAATGAGCATAAACTCTTAAAAGTGCTCTTATGGTCAACTCACACTGTTGGGTTTCTCATTGCTTTCCAGTTTTATGTCCATCTTGCATTAAAAAAAGCTTTTGAGCGGCCTCAGTGGCTGAGATTTCAGCCAGGCGCACAGAATGCAATTAATAAATAAAATCACTTTCAAATTTCCACATCAGCAAAATACTTTTTGTATTTCCTGACATAAGAAGAAGCTTGTTGAAGATGAGGTCATCGTGTCTGGAAAGAACAGTTTGCTTTGATCGTGTGGTGGAACACAGACTTGATTTGAAGAGTGCAGGCAGCCAGTCCTCCACAAAGTGCTTTATGTTTCTGGGTTGATTTTTTTTGTTTTTAATTCTTCTCTGCAAAGCACAGCTTAGAGCTAGGTTTATCCCTTAGAGGTCCTCTCTGGGAAGAAAGAACATGCATTGCTTTCCCTTCCTTACAAAAGATCGAGGATCCTCATTCCCCAGGGCTTTAACAGGAACTGAGAAATGCAGGGGATGCTGCAGACCAAGGCCACTGCTGGCAGGAAAGAGGAGATGATGGCAGAGCAAATGTAGGGTGGCCCTCCTTTGGGATACGTAACTGGCACCACCAACCTCCCCTGCCCTCTGCTTTGAAGCTAGGAGGTTCCAGAATGCCTAATTACTAATAAAAATCTCAACCCTCCTGGTCAGATCCTCCTTACACCCCAAAATTCACTAAATCACAGCATCGCAGAATTGTAGGGGGTGGAAAGGACCTTTGTAGATTATCCAGTCCAACTGATAATGCAGTTCCTTCCAGTAGGTTGCACAGGAAAGTGTCCAGGCGAGTTTTGGATATCTCCAGAAAGGAGGCATCGTTTTCACACTTGGTTTCCTAGGAAAGCGCAGTATCACAATTATAATGTCAAGCCTGAGAAACAGTCTAGAAAATAACATTCTAAAGGAAATTGCTCCCCTCCTTGTTTAAAGAAAAAAAAAAAAAAAAAACAACAGTAATTATTATTTCTTGGCTCTCTGATTTAATTTCCTAGTCCCTGGGTCTACGCTCATATCGCTTTTACTTTGGTGTAACACACTGGCTTCAGGGAAGTCATTCCTTAATGTAGCTATTATCACTGGATTTGTTTTTGGTTTTGGTTTATTTTTGTTTTTTATTATGCTGCCAGCTCTGCTTTTGGTTCTCCATGACTTACCGTTCCCCAGATGTATTCTGCCATGTTTGAATGGGAATAGCCTTTAGGTTGAACTCCAATCTTCCAATGCAGAACATTTTTGCTTGTACTTAGAATTACAGAATCATAGAATCCTTAGAGTTGAAAGGGACATTTAAAGGCCACCTAGTCCAGCTCCTCTGCAATGAGCAGGGACAGCAAAGCTAGATCAGGTTGCCCAGGGCCTGATCCAGCCTTGCCTTGAAAGTCTCCAGGGACAGGTCATCAACCGCATCTCTAGGCAACCTATGCCAGTGCCTCACCACCTTCACTGTAAAAGACTTTTTCCTTATATCTAACCTAAATCTACCTTCTTTAAGCTTGAAACCATTTCCCCCTAGCACAAAGTTAGCTGTAGTCTCTTGATGTGTGATCATTAAACTTTCTCTGACTTCCTTAAGGCTTTTGGAGTGTGTTGAGCCTTTAGTGCCTTGGCCATAGTTCACAGAATGGTAGATCCACAGAATATCCTCATCTGGGAGGGACCCATAAGGATCATCAAGCTTAACATCAGTTGTTGTTCTGGGAGAAGTTTGTAACTGGGCTATTTGATGGCCCTTTTTGTCTGTCTAGACTGGTTTGAAAATTCCTCAACAGCCCTGGTGGAGCTTTTACTATACTGGTGAACTAGTGCTGGTTTGGTTTTTGATGAAACACCTGTGAGAAAATGTTGTTTTATGCTTAGCTTCAGGAGTGGATGAAAAGTTACCCGTTTTCACTCAACATGACCAAAATCAAACTTGGAGGCAAATATTTTGAGATCAGGGAGCACTTGGTTTCCAGAGATTTGTCTTCTGAGATGTATAGGGGCTTACCTTCAAAAAAAACCCAAAAACCACTGGAAGTCCACCAGCAAAGACGACCTCTAAATTTAATTATATCATTCTTGATTAGCACTTGGAGTGATATGGTTTGGTGCAGTTTTATACCCCCGTCAGTGATTAGCAGATAAAAAAGATGTGTCAACATAGGAAATTGTTCTTCCCCAGTTAGAATCCCACTCTGAGGAGCATTTCCATCTTGGGGATCACTAGGCCTGGATGGCAGCTAGAGCAGTTTCTACATGGTGGCCTTTGCCTACTGCTGCTCTCAGATGTACCTGTGTCATGGCTGACATACCCTTGTGTCTACATCTTTACATCTACACTGAAAACAGGGAGGGATTAATGGCAGTTTAAGATGACCTCAAAAAACTTTTGTGTGACACAAAGGTGCTGTGGAGTGTAATTAATGGGCCTAATCTACCCTTCCATTACTCAAGCAGATTTATTCCCATGTAAAGTGTTGAGAACAGCACTGAGGAATCTGACCAATTAATTATACATATCTCTTCAAGCCTTAAGAGGAATAGGGTGGCCGTTCTCTCCACCCATGCAAACAGCATTGAACATGGGTGAGCACAGCTGCCATCCAGCATTGCTGCTCTGCCTCAGACCACTTAAAGGCAATCAGGCATAAAAGGGGCCACTGGTACTGCAGGGAAATACAATGTAAGTATCCCAAATAGAAGATAGTCAGCAAAATTCATATTAGCCTCACAGTAAACAACACCAAAATGGTGTTGAGCTGGGGAAAGCCATTCATCTCACCTGATTTCTAAAGTCTGCCATGCAGGTAGCTTTACCCATATCAATCTGTCTTCATATTACTCATAGTCAGTGGGGAGCAAAGGTACTTCTACCCCTTCATTTCATCTCACCTGTGCAGGCATCAGTTTTACAGTGAGACACGTTGAGCACAGGCTTGTTTAATTATATGGTCTGGACGTAGCTTGCCTGTAAGCCTTTGACAGGTGTGTGTGACTACCAGCTGTAAGTGTCCCTGTTCTTTGCTGAGTAGCTGGATTAGAGGATCCTAAATGACCTTTAGGGATCCCTTCCAACTCAAACAATCCTACGATTCTTGATTCTGTGAAATCCTTATCCTCATTTCCATGTATTTTCCTGGCTGATCTCAGGCAAGAAACAAAAAGGAGATCGACTTTTCTCCGATCAGTGTTGTCTCCTGCCTGCTCCCATCCAGAAGGGCCTCACGCCATAGTTGTGGTATCATGATCATTTTGACACAAGGAACTAAGATGTCACAGACGCAGGATTATGAATTGAATACGGGATAAAGAGAAACTAGTCTGGGAGGATATAAGCTTCTTATCCAGCACAAACAGCTGAAATAATAGAAAGCAGAAAATAGAAGATAACTGATCATGTAAATTGCTTTTTGCAGGAGTATTCTCTCTTTGACAAACTCTGCCCTAGGATGAAAAGGTACAAAAGATTGAAAATTATACTTCCAATGAAATAAATAATCCTCCAGTAGCACCGAGATGGACTAGATGCCCTATTGCTCTGGTTCTCTGGGTTAAGCTTAGATCTCATACTTGCTCGATGCAGAAAAAGGCCCTTTAGGAGCAGTTTTCTTTTGCATCTTACTGAATTTTACCACAGTGAACAAAATAAAGTAATTGGTACATATTGTACTAGGCTTGCTAAGATCTCTGAAGGGAGAACAGCATCTTCCCTACCTGTACCAACAAAAGAGCAATGCAGATGTCCACTGCCATCAGATAAACAAACAGGAAGGAAGGAAGTCAGTTTTTAATATTGGTCAGAAAATGTCTGAAGCTCTTCCTGCTGGGTTGTGCCAACAGGCACTGCCAGAGAAGTGGTTTGGGGTAAGTCAAAGTGTACAGGTCCTGTTTTAAGATAGACCAGATGAGTAGTCATGATCTCATTAGGCACCTCACCATGCTGCTCTGCTCAGGAGTTTCCGTGCAGCTGAGTGACAGCAGTGACAACGTACTGCCACAGGGATAGAATTTGCTTTAAATGTGTTTTTTTTTGTTTTGTTTTGTTTTCTAATGACAGAATTCACTGATTCAGCGTGTTTTCCACTCTGGAGCCTGTTGTCATAGAAAAAAATGCTTATCTGGTTTCTCTTCCACATGGAAGCACCCTCAGGTGATGTCAGTTTCTCATAGCTGCCCTCAATTGTCCTCCCTATCCTCCATCTCTTGCAGTGGAGAAGACAATGCACATCTTCAGTCTGAATATGTCTGGGTTTTTAGAGGGTTCTTACAACTAAAGAAGATGTGGGGGGAATGTTGGTGATGGGTTGACAGTTGGACCAGATGATCTCAGCGGTCTTTCCTAGCCTCGCTGGTTCTATGATTCTAAGAATTGCTCTTGAAAGCAGTTCCTGGACTACTCTAATTTGTGAATCTCCCCCACTGCAAAGGTCCCATCTCTGGCCTGCTGGAATCTGTTCAGTGTGATCCAGGCAGATGAGAACATCTGGCCACAGTCACTGCTCAGTGTAAAAGTTCAGTCAAGCCTCATATACAGAAAAGGAATGAGGTTTGAAGATGAGGCTGCCTCATTTTGTTGGCAGCATGAGTCAGAAAAGAGCTCATTACAGGAGAATCCAGGGAGGTAAGCTCCTATTAGATCCCCTGCAATCAAACAAGACCATCAGCTGAAGGCCTTGCCTTGGAGATGCTTTGACCCTACCATTAGGTTTATGCAGGTGCTACATTGTTCTTGATCCTAGTTTAATGAAAAACAGAATGATTTTAAATCTGCTGTGAAGTAGACTTAGACTTAGCAGTGATATTTCAGCCTGTATTCGATGCAGAACTGAGCACAGTGCCAAATGCTCTCAGTCTCTGTGATCCCAATCAGAGTGCAGGGCAGTGAATACATTGCTGAATCAATACATAGGAGCACAGGGGATTGCAAGGGCTGCTCAACGTTTGACTGAATGGTAGATGGAAAGTTAAATACATAAAGATTTACAACCTTCAGTTTTTGCCAAGTCAAGGTAAATACAGGAAAGGAAGAAAAATGAGGCGGTAGTCACGCACTTTTGATCCAGCATCAGACTTTGCATACAGATGTTTTCAAAGAGGGTTTGATCAGAAGGCATCACCTGAAATTAAGCTGTGTTGGTGGAGTCACCATCCCTGGAGGTGTTGAAGAAATGTGGAGATGTGGCACTGAGGGGACATGGTCAGTGGGCGTGGTAGGGATGGGTTGGTTGGACTGGATGATCTTTGAGGTCTTTTCCGACCTTAATGATTCTGCGATGCTATGAAAACTCCTCCAAAGGTACTTCTCAGGGAAGCACCTAACATTAGGCTGGATTAATTTGATCCTTTATAATGGCATAACCAGAGCCTCTAGCATTGTAAGGGCATTAAAAATGCCCATGAAAGCATTTATTGTCATTAGGGTAAATGCTTAACATCGTTATGCTGAAGGATTTGGGGTTTCTTTGAGTCTTATCTGTCATTTGATTCCTAACCTCAAAGAGACCAAAAAAGTGATCTGCTTTCATAGACTGGATATTTGATGTCATTGGAAAGAAGATCCCTTTTTAAGGGGATCCAGATGGACATGCAAACGTACCGCTGCTTCTGGAAACTAAATTTACCTTTAGTTTGCTTTTACTTTAACTAAAAGCATTTTGTTAGCAACTAAGAACACTGGATATTATTAGTAACCTTTTACAGAAAATATGATGTGTCGTGGGTTGAGCATGTATTTTTCTAGAAAATGCAGCGTACAATGAAATGGGGGGAATAAGTAAACATAAAGTGCTTATACAGCAGTTTACTCCGTTTGAACACCCTGCAATACACCTCTGAGGTTACCTGCTCATAAAGGAAAGAGGGAATGATATTTGAGATTTATTTTTGGCTGAAAGCATGAAGTGCAAATAGCTCTTTGTGCAAAATGTCAGCTGCATTTCTGGGAAGTGCATGGCATTGTCTTGATAATCCATGGTAAATAACAACAGTATGTTACCACCTATTTTATATATACCTGCAAGTGTATCTGAATAGACTTCCGTTACTGTAGTTGGACATTCAAAATAAACATGGAAAAGTAAAACAAGGCATTTCAAAAAAGTTATTCTGCACACAGCAGAACCAAGTACAAGATGAATTTCAGCTTCAGAAATCAATGTTTGGGTGCTTACATGCAGTTACTTATGTTTGAGGAAGGAGTCCCAGCTACCATAAGAGTCTGTGGAGATAGGGAACTTGACCCAGTTTTGTGTGGTGCCACTGGGAATTCTGTAGAGTATCCATCCTGGCCTCCAACTAGATGAGATCCTCTCATTAAAATTATGTACCGTCAACCAAAGTTCTCATATGCATAGGTTGCCTTGGGATGGCTTGAGCATGCTTGGGTGTGTTGGCACTAGATGGCTACCTACATACAGACAACATGCAGCCCCTAACATGGTCACCTGTGTTTGGTCAGGTTCTGTTGACTATTCTGAGAACCTTTTTTGGTAGAAATGGGGCTTAGATGTCCCATTAGACAACTGAGTTTTGGTGCTTGAGTCTGGAGGCAGCTGGTGTCCTTGAACATTGTTAGCCTGGTGCCTGCATTGATACCCCCATCATGCCCTTCTTGGATGACAGATGGAGCTTTAGGAATATACACATCTCTCCTAGGCATGTTTCAAATGTCTCAGGTGGCCTCAAACATCAATACATACCGTTATTAAAGGAACTTTGTTGAAACTGTACTGTCCAGAAGATCTTAGTTCAGTGTTTCTGAATCTCCTATCTTCCCACTTCTTCACACCTCACTAAGTTCCTGCTGGGAAGAAGATACACATATGGCTTATTCAAAACTGTCTGCATTAATTGCTTGGGCATTGCTTCTGCCCAAGTACTCACTTCCAGGATATTTGTAGCAAACAAATATCTGAGACCTCATATAACTCTATCAAATTTGCTTGAAAATACGATTGTTCCAGTCACTCATTTGTCTATGGGCTCCCCTCTGCTTGGCAGTGTAGCCAATAGCCAGTGCCCTGGTTCTCAGTGACCTGCTGGAGAATGCTGCTGAATGGATATGAGATGAAATCCTGATCTGTACCAGACAACTGCAGTGATTAAGAGGAGATCCATGCAAGCTGTCAGCAACACTCCAATGTGATGGACCAACTAAGAAACAATTAGCTTTAATCTCACTTTACTTTTGAACAGGGCTGTGCTCAGAAAGGCATTACTTTATTCTGTAGTTTGTAATGGATGTGGGCATCTGCAGCTCTACTGACTGCTTTCATTTATAATCACAGTGATTGCAATGAGTACGTTATGAAACAGTCCTGACAGGACACTTCAAATGAAGTGTCACTGGAGTGATTAAGACCAGACTTGTCTGCAAAATTCCAGCTCACGTATTCCAAGTATTTGAAAGAGAAGAGTTAGAAGGGAACAGCAAAAGCTTGTGGCTGTTTGGTAAGGCCCAGATAAATAGAATACTTTTTATACTGCATATGGCAGGCTAGCAGACTTTATCAATTTAAAACATAATAAGATAGTCAGAAGTCAGGGGACTTGCAAGTAATTCTGGTGGCATTAAGAGATCACAGAAAGAATATCTTCACAAAAATCCTTTTTATTGCTACAACATCAGAAGTGCTGCAACTCTGAACTCTCCCTTGCAGTGCCACAGCCATCCATCAGCCTTGCCCAGACAGCAGCTGAGCTGATAGCAGGCAGTTTGGTTCTACATTATTTAGAGTGAATATATTTTAGTGGATATTGGTTTGAGTCAGCTCTGCATCATCTCATCATCCTGTACATCTCCCTTCGATGTGAGCTTCTCATCTGTGTAGTCTGGAAGCTGTACTTCATTCTCTTGGACCACAAGCAGGAATAATGACCCATCTGCAACAGATGATAATCAGCCAGAAAGATATAGTACTAGGAATGGCCTTCAAGAGGAAACTGATATTAATTATTGGATTAAAATGTATTTATTAGAAAAGCAAAATAAAACTCTAGAAGGCAAAAAGATCTATAAATCATCAAATATGTTACCAAAACGTGTAGTTGTATCTAATCTTGTAATTCACTAGAAGGAAAGGTAGGCAATTATGAAGCTGCAGGACCAAGAGGAAAATGACTTATGGTCTCCGGTTCAATTTACCATACATGTGTGGATATCTTCAGATGGTATGTTACTGATCAGAATTATAGAATTGCTGGAATTAGAAGGGACCCTTAAAGGCCATCTAGTCCAACTCCTCTGGGATGAACAGGGACGCCTACAGCTCCATCAGGTGCTCAGAGCCCCGTCCAGCCTGACCTTGGGTGTCTCCAGGGACAAGGCATCCACTTCTTCTCTGGGCAACCTGTGCCAGTGCTTTCACCATGCTTATGGTAAAAAATCTTTTTCCTTAAATCCAATCTAAATCTCTTAGTAGCAGCATTTCCATGACCAAGCATGCTTGCAGAATGAGCCTTTTTTGATTTTAGCCACATTAATTCTGGGTGTGTTGGTTTCTTTTTGTCTGCAGGTAAATGTTTTGAAACTATATGTTCCCTTAGGTGTTAATTCACAGTTACAAGAGGTTTTCTTCAGGGCCAAGAGGCTATTCAAATCAAAGAGTATCCATGAAAATGCATTAAATGTTTTAAAATTTTTCCAAATATATTATTAGGCTGAAGTGCCACGCATATGTGTATCATTATATCACTACGATATATAAATAACAATATTCACAGTGAGTAAAAATCAAAAGAGTCCTGAGAACATTCTTCCTGTAATCTTTGTACATGTAAGCAGTACTTTTCTGGCTGTCAGTAATTGTTGCTATTAGCGATTTTCTCCAAGATGTAATATTAGCATTGAAAGGACATTCTCGATACCACCAGTTATGAGAATATTTACATTATATATCTTCCAATGAAATTTTTATCCTGTATTCTGTTTCTGAGCAGCACACTTTTTGTCTTTCTGGATATTGGAAGGGGGATATCAATGTGTTTAATTGTCCATGCCAAACTTTGACACCCGAAATTTATGTTTTTGGAGAAGTCTGCGGATCTTTATTTCTACTGTAATCACCTGTAAGTAGAGGCAATCCCACAAATGCTGTTGATGTTACTGCAGCACAGCTAGGACTCAAACTCCCTATTCCAAGACCAAACATTTACCCTCCACCTTTCAGGGTCATTGATTTCCTTTTAACTTTGTTTCAGGTGCTCAACCTGTTCCTTGCCTTGCTGCTCAGCTCTTTTAGTGCTGACAACCTCTCGGCACCAGATGAAGATGGAGAGATGAACAACCTGCAGCTTGCCTTTGCTCGGATCAACAGGGGTCTTCAGTATGTGAAGCACACAACGTGGGATTTTTGCTGCAATGTCCTCCGGCATCCCAAGACAACAGCTGAGAAGAAGGCAATGATGAAACTTGCTGCCCAGAATACAGGTGCCCTTAACAACTGTGTCAACAGTCACCCAACTGCTGAGCTTGGCAAAGACATGGAGAATCATAAAGAGAACCACACTGAGGATGGGATGAATAAAAATGTGGAGAAACACCTGGGAATTACAGACAACGATGACTTTATGACCAACCCTGACCTGTCAATTTGTGTTCCAATTGCTGTGGGAGAATCTGATATCGAGGAGGAAGATGAGGAGCAGAGCACGTTTACAGAAATGGAGCAGGTAAGCAACTAGATTTGTTTTTTAGTTACATCTTACTAAGATTTCCTAAGTTCCCACCCTTGCTGTGGATCCATGGTTCATGATGCAAATGTGCCATGGCCTTATCCTGCCTTCGATATGTTAGTAACTTCAGAAGAAGTTACGCCTGCATATCCAAGAGCAAAAGTCAGTCTCCAACAAGAGACTTTTCCTTTCTTTCTGTTCTTTGTGCTTGTCTAGGTTAATTCTTCTAACAAGAGCGATTAAACCCTTTCTCACACAGGAGCCTGTTTTTCCCTTTCAGCTGAATCATGGGAATGGTACAGAATGAATCTTAGGTTGTACATCAGGGGATTTTCTCAGTGTGCATTACTGAGGAATAGCTTGATTATATTTGTGTAACAGAAGTCAAGGGTGGGTTGTTCTCTTAAATAAAACTAGGCAAATAAAACTAGGCAGATGCTGATGTGACAGTGTGCCAGAGAAAGGGAGAAGATACAAAATTGTATGCATTTAGGCAGGATAAACAGTTATTTGCTTATTCTTTGCTGTGACATTTGAGATTTTATTATTCCCAAGGGGACTCAGTAGTAATGGGTGAAAAATTCTGTGTGCTTTGAAGTGCTGGTAAAAAATGGAGAAGCATCTTTATGAGAACGGCTTTCTTTGCAACTTCACTCTCTTGTCTTCTTAACAACTTCAGCTCTTGGCTCCATGTACCAGATCTAGTTAATGTTTTCCATTCCCTTCAGCCTTGATCCAGCATCCTCTAATGACAGTGGATTGAGTTGTCAGGAGGGATCCTCAATCTTCTAGTTGAGTAAAAGCAAGACCTGAAGAAAAAGAGTCCTTAGAGTAGGGCTGTCTTAAAGAAAGGTCCCTGAGGAATGACTCATTGCTGGGGAGTTGAACACAAATTGGCTGTTAACATGAATTTCCATTGTGGAAGTCTTTTCAGTGCTGCTGCTCGCTAGTTGGTCTTAGGCATTGACCAGCCCGTGGGGAGCTGGAAGGGCAAGAGGTCAGAGAATTGTCCCATTTTCTGAACAGACATTTGGATTGCAAGAAAAGAGGTGAGGAATTTTTGGCAAACACTTCTAGGGAATGGTTCATATGATTTTAAGGAATATATTTCTGGAAATGATCTGTGTTGGAGGCTTAGTTGCTGTGTCATTTGGTCTTTTTGTAGGGGAGTTGTGCACTCAGTGATAAAGCTCTAAAGAGATCCTGTCCATTGCTTCCCTCTTTTAGCTGAATGTAAAACAGGAATATGTAAAAACATTTTGAGCATAAGGCTGACTAGGGATAATAGCTGTTTTGTTTTGTTTTTTTTTCTGAAGGCTTTTACTACTCCCAACCTTGTGTTAGTTAAACCTACAAGCAGAGTACACTTGAAAAATGAAGTCTGAATATAATAGATGGCCTTAGTATGAGACAGTCTGCCAATACTAACTTGTGTAAACGTGTAATATTGTGTAAATGAGTTTGATTCTAGAGTCCTCTCTTTTTGGCTTTTTTTTACATGCACCTCTCTGCTACACTCACTATATTTAACAAGGGATCGCAGTCATAAAATTCTTAACTTCTTCCTTCATAATGCAGAGCAAAAGATTGTTAAAATCTTGCATGTGAGTGTCCTGAGTGATTCAGGGAATTGTCATTTTTGGTGATGCCCATTCCAAAGACGTACCATCTCCCACCCAGCCAAAAAATCTTTTGATCAGGTTGCTGCAGAATAAGTGATTTGAACCAGGCTCTAAGCAGCCTGATCGAGCTGTTGGTGTTCCTATTCATTGTGGAGGGTTGGGCTAGATGACCTTTAAAGGTCTCTTCCAACTCAAATGATTCTATGATTACAGCTGGAGGCTGGTATTAAACCTCTGTTCCTTGAGTGTCGCACTGCAGGTATTACAGTGTGTTAAACTTTGGGTCAAGGGCAGCCTTGTGAGGCACAGAGGGTTAAAATTCCCTGCTGTCTATTGGGAGCATCAGTCCTGTGAGCCTCATCTCTGCAGTGGCCCTTACCTTCTGCCTCCAGGATGGTCTTGATAACCGCAGCAGAGCTCACTAAGGAAGAACGTGAACAGAAGCAAAAATTACATGATTACACTGAAAGGGCACAATTATGGTGAAGTATCTTTTTGTGTAGAGGACATCATGCAGAATTGAAACAAGATCTACCAAGGGTATGTTAAACATTCAAATCTATTCTAACTTTCCCCTAATTATAATCCATATTTTTACATATTTAAATATTTTAGCATGTACAAAGATAACGTGCATTTAAATTTACTGCTCAGGAGAAGAAAATGTACCCTGCTTCATTTCAAAGTTGTGGGCTGACCTGGAATCTGGCGGCCCTTTGGCAGTATTGCCTTCCTTCAAACGCATGTTGATTTTGGTGCAATTGCCTGGGAGAAGAGTCAAAAAGTAACGTATGAAGAGGAACTTACATGCATTATATGCCTTTCAAGCACATGGCTAAGTGGATCTATGCAATCCTTACATGTCCTTCCTCTGTTAGCTGGAGGTCCTGGCCTATATTCTGGTCATTTTGTGCTCACATCATTCCAGATTCATCTGTCATGAATAAGAGGTTGATCTCAGGCAGAACCACAAAACTGAATCCCAATGAGATATCGTAGCGTGATGGTTGCCCCATCCCTGGAGGTGCTCAAGGCCAGATTGGATGGCAACCAGCCCACAGCACGGAGTTTGGAGCTTGATGATCTTTAAGCTCCCTTCCAACATAAGCTGTTCTAAAATTCTGTGGTTCTGTGATCAGTTCAGCTTACAGCTCCTGTACCACTGCTGGGCTCTCTGGGAGAGTCACAAAACTGCTCTAAAGTAAGCCATCCTGCCTAAGAGAAATGTGCCCTACAGTGTTAAACGCAGCAGTTTAAAATATCAGATGATGAGAAACCCTTAGAAATGTCTAAGTTTAAATTTCAGCTGCCGTTTCTATTATCAAAAGCCTACACCGACAGCAGCCGTCATCCTGAAAGCTGCACTTGTGTGGCACTGTCACTGAGAGGGCTCTGAAGGAGCAAGCCCACCTGATAGCTTCTAAATCTCCTTTGATTGCTGAGATGTAAGCGAGATGCTCACAGAGCCAGGAGATGCATGCCTGCAGCCCACGCATGTCGACAAGATCAGAAAGAAAAGATGAGCAATAGCAGTCAGCGCAGGTGCAAGAAGCTGGCAGAAGAGAGTGAGACTGAGGAAGGATCGCCTTGAACTTGCTTTATTAGTCTTCATGGTGCAGCACATGTGTTCGTGCCAGTCACTGCAATGTTTTTGTTTAGTACTTCATCCCTCCCCACTCCTTGTCCCACTCATACTTTGGACACAATCGGTATTCAGGTTACCTTCTGTTACATGAAAATGGTCTTCCATTTTTTTGGATTTCTGAGAGATGTGTAATTCTAAGTAGGGTGACAAGTGATAGCCTTAAATTGTCAGAGGAAGTTCAGGTTGGATATTAGGAAAAACTCTGGAAGAATGGCAGTGCTCTGAGTGCACAGGCTGGTGGTAGAGTCACCATCCCTGGAGGTTTTCAAGAACTGTGGAGATGTGAGAATTAGGGACATGGTCAGTGGGTATGATGGGATGGGTTAGTGATTGGGCTAGATGATCTCAGTGGTCTTTTCTAACTGTTATGATTTTATGATTCTATGAAATATGGGCTGTCCTAGCAGGAGAACAACTGCCAGAAGTTCAGCAGCAACCACAGCAGCTCTCTGGTTGCATCTTCTTAAGGTTCTTTTGGATTCTCATTTTTCCATAGATTTTCTTATAATTACTTTTACAGTGTCCAGCACTTTCATTACTGAACTCAGTCTTATTTCTATTACCCCACCCCTTACGTACATCCATGTCATTCTGCAAGGTTTGGATCAGATCATTTCCTGTATTGCTGAGGACCTTCAGTCAGCAAACATCATTTGCACAACGTCAGAAAATTGCTCTAAACTTTGCGTGTTGATTGAGTCAGCCCAATGGGACTGTTATTGCCTCCTCCCCTTTCTTAAATTAAATTATTGCATATGTTGCCTCACTCAAACTACTCCTCTCGACTTGACCTGTGGCATGCTCCAGAGAAGAAAACCTACGATGCTGCAGTAACTGCTGTCTCTTGGCCACGTTTGTCCCCTTTGCAGAGATAAAGCCAGGCACAGATGCTGCTTTCTGCAGAGATAACACCTCTGTACTTCTCCATGCAGCACAGTGCCGAGCCAGCAGCACTTGCCCGCTTGTCTCCAGAAAATGCCATTATTGATTTGTTCCGATGGAGTGGCTAATTGGGTCATATGGAAAGTGCTCTCTGCCTGCTGCCGGGACGGAGCGTGTTGCAGCTTCTTACCCATTCCTCGACACCAGGCATGCATACTTCTGCTTCACAGGAGCCAGATCCCAGCTCCACCGTGGCTGGTTTGTACCATCTGGGTGTGCAAAGGTGCCGTGCGTTCCCATTTCTGAGGCTTCTCCCTGAGTGAATGGCTGAGAGTTATTGCCTTCCCAGGACCTGGCAGGGATTATGACTGCAGGAAAGGGATGCTTTTTCCATTGTCCCTCAGTGCTTCCTGGTTTCCTACCTACTCTTTCTCAGTGTGCTCTTTGAATTTTAGAATCATAGAATCACAGACTGGTTTGGGTTGGAAGAGACCTTAAAGCCCATCCAGTTCCAACCCCCTAACATGGGCAGGGAAAGCTCCCACCAGACCAGATTTCCCAGGGCCCCATCCAGCCTGGCCTTTAGCACCTTGATGGGACACCCACAGCATCTCCTGTCAGCACCTCACCACCTTCCCAGTAAAGTATGTGTTACTAATATTTATTCTAAACCCATCTTCATTTACTTTAAAGCCATTACCCCTTGTCCTATCACTACACTCCCTGGTGAGGGGTTTTTCTCCATCTTTCATGTAGGCCCCCTTTTCTCCCAAGAGCCTTCGATGGCACAGCAGCATCTTTGCTATGATTTCCAAGAGGGCTGAGCCTGTGTCTGCACGGAGAACCCGAGGGATGCATGCTGCCTGGATTTTGCATTCCCAATGAATATTCATTGCTCCACAAAACTCCCTACTTTCTCAGTCACATTGATGTTTTTTCTTCTCTGGCAGTTCTCATCTCCTGTACATTTTTGTTTGGACTTTACCAAACTCATCTCCTCAGAAAATCAGTTTTCCAGGCTTTAAGTACCTGCCTCCATACATGCCAATGACAGAGCTGACTGTGACCACAATTTCTATTCAGTGGTACAGCTCCCATGTTGCCCTGAACCCTGAGCTTTTCCTCTCTTCTTCCCCTTTTTTTTTTTCAGCACTACTGACTTATTTCAATTCTATTTGACAAGGTGAAGTAGTTTCTGATGGCTTCTTTTCCATGTTTCTACCAGTAAGAGATTAATAATCTTGAGGTCAGTGAGGACCATTAGGATCATCAAGTTTTAGCTTTCTTGTAACACAGAGTCAAGGACTTCAAGCAATAATTCCTTCACGGAGCTTGCAAGTTTATTTTAGCTGTGATACATCATTTGTGAGATAGAGGAAAGAATTAAATGTTGGTCCAGATGTGCATGGTGAACTTTCTGTTACCTGAGACATCTGTTTCTTTTGCAGTCAGTGGATTTTTAACTGTACCATTTCTGTACATTATGGACCTGTTCCTGAAACAGGTGCAATTCTGTAACAGTGAATTGAATTATTCCAGGTTGACATCAGTGTGGCTGAAATTATTGATAATTGCCCTAAAAATGCCAGCGCTTAAAGATTTTGATACAAAACTGTTTGTGATGATCTTTTCTCAGTAATTCCAACATCTATAAATCAAAGATGAAGTCACGCATTTATTCGACAGGGTGCATTAATTTCAGCCTTTTACTGCAGGAAATATACTTTACTGTATGGAACTGCACTGCCCTTTCAAGCAGTATTTATAGTCGGGCTGTTTTCAGTTTCAGTCCATGGGACAGATTCCCTTTTAGTGCAACTGGATGAAATACCTTCAAAGTCAGTTGATGACTCCCCAGTTTGTACTGGAAGGAGAGCGTGCACACAGTAAATCTTACAGTGGTTTGCCTCTCAGCATTATTTGGAACAGGGTTTTGCTGATCATCAAGTGAGAAAGCAGGGTATTTTCAGTGTTATTAGACACACCGTTTGCCTGGTTTACTCTTTTTTTAAGCTGCATGTTTTGCTTTGCGTTTCTTGAAAACTTAATGTAGGGTTTTTTTAAGCAATAAAATAGAATAATTCTTTATTTACCACCTCAGGAAGAGTAGCAGCAAACCCATTAGGAAAAAAAAGAAACAAACAAATAAACCAAACAACGAGTTGTAAATCACAGCAGCAGATTTAAAGCACCTCTGTTTTTACGCATAGAATGACATTTGTATCTACTTCATTTCAGTGTGACAGGGCAGAACAAGACTCGGTGTCAGATCTCTGCTGATGTGAAGATAGCAGTCACAGTGCCCATAAAGGTTTTAGGAAGCTCAGGCAGCACTCACGGTGCTCGGGATGTACGTTTGTCTGCAGCGTAGTGCCTGAGGTCCGGGAAACACGGGGAGCTGATGGAGGAAAGAAAGAGGAAAATAAAAAATAAAAACAAAGCCAAACAAAGTGAAGCCTGGCATTGAGCGAGCTGATATCAGGCGTAGCAGACTTGTCAACATGCATTTGGCCACGAGCCCAGACTGGGGACCACGCGTCAGTCACAGCCTACTGGGTGCCATTTCCCAGGATCCCTGTCCCTCCCCGGAGCGATGCTCTGCCCAGAAATGAGCATTTCTTGCTGTTTCTGCCTTTGGTAAGGAAAATGCTAACATTTAGCATTTTGGACAAAATGAACAGCAGCCAGTTTTTGTGCCAGGGGAGACAGCGAGTGTGTGCGTGTGCATGAGGCTGGGGGGGCTTGAAATCGCTTTGCTTGAAGATAGTCCAAAATAAGAGAATTGGAAGTAATGGCATCTAAAAGAATGACTGTTATTCTGTCACTATTGACTGCATTAAGATGAGGCTTCCCTAATGATGAAAACATTACCGCCTTGTTAGGGAGAAAGGACGGGGGTGTTACAGACACTGAGCTTTGAGGCAAACTTCCAGAATTTAAGCTTCCATCAGAGAAGCCCATTAGTTTGAATTCTTCATATTATGCTGTGGAGAGATCCCAATTACCAAAAGAAACATAAAGTAGAGTGTGATTAAACTTCAAAATGCAATTTAGCAGAGGGTGTTAGCTTGAACTCTGAACAATGAACACTTATGAAGCACTTTCACTGCCTATTTAAGACTACTGAATTGATAACAAGCTAAATTAACTTTGGCAGTCCATCTTTTTGCCAACTTCTCCCACTTAAGCTAATTTTAAGCCTGAACCTTTGGACTAATGAATCAATGCTTTATTATGGGCAGTGTGCTGCCCAGTGTGTGGGAAAAGATGTCAAGCCAGTAAGGACCATGCTGGTAGATAGAATGTGCCCTGCTCTGCAGGACCAGAGTTCAAACACTTAAATGGTTCTGGATCAATCTGAGAAGGAAACTGACCCAGAACAGCACTGCAGAAGTGCTGTTTTGTCCTGGAGAAGGATCCAGGAAGACTGGAGAGCTGCCTTCCAGGTCTAAAGGGGCTGTAAGAAAGGGGACAGACTTGTTATCAGGGTCTATTGTGATAGGATGAGGAAAAAATGGGTTCAAAATAAAAAAGGGGAAATCTAGACCTGATATGGGGAAGAGTTTTTTTACACTAAGGGTGGTGAGGCACTGGCACAGGTTGCTCAGAGAGGCGGTGGGTGCACAGTCCCTGGTAACACCCAAGGTCAGGCTGGGTGGGGCTCTGAGCACCTGATGGAGCCATGGGTGTCCCTGTTCATTGCAAGGGAGTTGGACTAGATGGCCTTTCAGGATCACTTCCAACTCAAACGATCCTCCAGTTCACATACCTTAAAAACATCACAGATGCAGTCTTCCTCTGGTGGCACCCACTTTTAAAGTGCAGCATGAGTCCCGTCTGCAGCCCCTCTGCTTTACAGAATAAATTCCTCAAATGGAGGTAGAAAGACTCCTGAACTACACCCTGAAATCTGACAGCTCCGCGTGAGCGCTCCTTTCTTCCCAGCAGACTAAGTGGTATTGATCTTCCACACGTGGGGATTTTCCTGATGTGTTTGGTGATATTTCTTCTCATGCTGAGCACGCAGAAAGATAAATTCACTGTTTTTATCTGTGCTACAAGGATTTACATTTATTTGTGAGGGGAGAACCAGGATCGTAAATGATGGTCACAAGAACCCACCATTTGTTTCCCTAGATTGAGCCTGTTTATTTCCCTCCCCTTCTAGCCCAGACTGTTAAGGCTTTTCAGAAAGAGTGAATGCAGCATATCCAGGAGCTGTCATGCTGACAGCTCTGCCGACTGCAGCCTCCTGTTAACTTCACATAGGAAACAGGTGCTGCCCGGCAGTACGGCACAACTTGCTGTATTTCTACAGCACTGCAATCTGCTTGCTTCTCCCCTTGTGCAGAGGTAGGATATAAACAGTTCAGCTTTCACGATCGTTTACTTCTTGGCTTCTTCGCACAGGAAGGGTGCCAGTTACTGAATACAAACTGTTGCCCAGAGAGGATGCCAATAGCTTCCAGGCACTGTAATTTTGGGAAATCCGTAGCTGTCTGCAAGGAGGAACATAAACAATAGCAGTTACTTTCCGGAGTAAACAGTCCTCTGGTAACTGCATGTGTTGTGCCACTGAGCTGGATTTGCTGTACGTGAATAGCTCCTCAGGTTCTTGTTACAGTTTTCATATCCCAGAGCTGACTGTAGGAAGCTCTGCAGGTTACAGGCTCTTTAGCACAGTCTCTTGTGACAGGACCAAGGGGAAAAGGTTTCAAATTAAAAGAGGAGAGATTTAGACTGGATGTAGGGAAAAGGTTTTTACAGTGAGGATGGTGAGGCACTGGCACAGGTTGCCCAGAGAGGTGGTGGGTGCCCATCCCTGGAAACACCCAAGGTCAGGCTGGACGGGGCTCAGAGCACCTGATGGAGCTGTGGGTGTCCCTGTTCATTGCAGGGGAGATGGACCAAATGACCTTTAAGGGTCTCTTCCAACACAATCTACAGAATATGTTGTTGGCTACTGAAAAACTATTTGCTGCTCTATTCAGCAGCATTTCTTGAGGAGACTTAGAGTCACAATGTTATCTACAAATGGCCACAGCAGTGATGCATCTGTTGCTAGCATCCTCCACTCCTGATGGTGCTTTACACAGTGGGCAGTGACTGAACAGGAGCCACAGGGTTGTGTTAGTGGGCATGGTGCTGATGGGTTGCTGGTTGGACTAGATGATCTTAGAGGTCTTTTCCAACCTATTGATTCAATGAGCTTGGTGAGGTGCAAAGACACATAGGACTAATGTTCTCATGTACCATGGACAGAGTAAAGGGCAGTTTGCATTTGCATTGTCCCATCCCCTCATGAAATAAGTTGAATTAACTTAATCCTTCCACATGTGCTTGCTGGCTCTGCAGTGAGCCAGCTACTTTTGTAAAACCCCACCTGCCTGAATGAGGACACTTCCTGCACATCTTTCCCACAGCAGACAGGGAACAAATGCTCCAAGCTAGGGTCACAGTGCAGGCAGTGTGTGAAGCTTCAGGAGAACCCATCTGAGCTGATCTCCATCAAAGAGGCAAGCCTAGCGATTGACTTTCTGAATTTGTTTGCACAGGATGGAAAAAGTGCTGTTTCCATGGGGAAGGAATAAAGCAAATCCACACCAATGACAGGTATTTATCTTGCTTTGCCAACAGCAAGTCTTCTTTCCAAGGGATTGGCATTTGCACTAATCCCCATTTGAGCCCAAAACAATTAGCTGATCCCCATGCTTTTCAGGGGCAGGATGTGGTGTGGAGCCTTCGTATTTATTTGTGCCACCAAACAAGTATGTGGGTCTGTGCACACACACGCTTAATATGTAACCCAAATTACACTCTGGTTTCAATCTGGTTGCTGTTTTCCTGTTGCTGCCAATGATCTGCAGCATGCAAGGGAACAGGACATGATCCATCCTCCTCCACGTGATAATCCCTGGCACAGTGTTGGCCGAACACCTCTTTTTAGGGCCCAGATCTGTACAGGGGTGAGCTGACTCTAAAGGAGCTGACGTGCATTCCAGGCTTCCAATCAGCCATTTGAGGGCACAAAGTTTTTGTATCGCTGAACAGTTTTACTTGATAAATAATGAAAATAACTAAATCAATAAATATTAACATAATGTGCATTGCCTTTCCAACATGGCACTTGATATAAAAATTAAAAACAAATTACATAAACCATCCGCAGAAGGGAGCTTTACAGGAGATAAACCTGCTGCTTTTGCTGCCAGAAGAGCAAATCATCTGGAATCAGAGCAAAAGCAAACAATCCAAAGTGAAACAGACTGTGAGGAGCACACCTTGTCCCAGGCAGGTTCATACTGATCCTCAGGTGCTGTGTGCTGGAACTGAGACTCCATCCCAACAATGTGGCTCACCAGAGCTGGCATCAGCAGTGGCAGAAACCTGATTGATTCCATAAACTTGTTGGGTGATCTGCCAAGATGTGTTCCATCAGTATTAATTAATGTTAACTCATCAGATGCCTGGTACAAGTGCGGTTTCTGGGAAGTAGCTGAGGCCATGTTCCTCGAGTTTAATCTCCATGAAAGCACTCCTGAATCTAGGTGCCACACCGAAGAGTTTGTCAGTAGAGCAATGGTTTAAGCTTTTCTTTTGACACTAGCTTAGTTATTCAGTGCAATAATTTGCTTAACAACTTGGATATTTGTCAGATCAACTGAGTTACACAGTCTGTTCTCATCTATGCCTTCATTTCTAATGAATCTGAGTGCACAACCTTTCTGCATAAGTGAGCTTGAGATGTCGCCCCAGATTGCGTTGCACTTTCAACATGAAACAATTGTTTCTGTTGTTTTAGTGCTATAACTGATACCCTGCCATTAAGATTACTTGGTACTAAGTTGTATGCACATTGCATTAAAAAAAAAAAAAGCACAACTTCCTATGACTTAGTGCTTTACTTAAGTGCATTTTTTCTCCTTATTAGCATTTTGTGGCTCTGAGTGGTCACGGTGGTGATGGTTGATGGTTGGACTATGTGAACTTAGTGGTCTTTTCCAACTTCAGTGGTTCTAGGATTCTACGTTCTCTGCTGAATAACAGTGTTTCCAGAGATGCTCTTTAAAAGGTGTTTTTTGTTTGTTTGTTTGTTTTTTGCCAGGGATTCAGTGATTATAGATTGTGAAAATCAGTGGTAAACTCTACCTAGAAAACTTGATTCTATGATTCTATTATATGATTCTATAGTTCTACGATTCTTTGGTAGAAGTTGTACGTAATACATTCTCATACAGAAGGTACAGGCTTGGATGTGTATAATTTAATTTATTAAAGTTGGAATATATTTTAGACCACATGCCTTCTTCTGAAGCAGGAAACAAGTAATTTGATTTTGAATTAATTTACTAGAAACACAGAACGACATTTGAAAGGATTGGTACAAACCTGACAGTCCAAAAGTATTTATACGAAGAGCAATTTGCTTAACCAACTGCTTCCTTTGTGTCATCTGTTCTCTCAGATGGTTATATTTGGAATAGTGTTTTTCTGCGGCTGGTACCTCTTGAGGGATTTTCTGTGGTGATGTGGCTTTAGAACAGAGGCAGGTAGGCTGCGGCGCCCTGGGGAACAGAAGCTGGCTTAATATGTGAATAACACTGAATGCCACTCAAGCCTAAGGGAAAGAAAGGTGGACAAGCAAAAGATAAATATGTTTAAATAATTACTGTTGAAATCCTGTTACGCTTGTAATTTTTTTCTCAGCATGGAAGTCCTTCTGTAAGCAATTCAGCACAAGGCTTTGAAATCAGCTTGAGTTTTATTAATGTTTCTGTAGTAATGGCATGAACGATGGCAGTGCTCTGGAGAGCTGCAGATTTCTCAGAGAAATCCCTATCACAGGTGAATCAATGAAGCTGAACTGATTTACACCAGTGGTGTGCCTGGGCCTCCACATGTAGGAAGCAACCGTGCAAACGTGCTCTGCTGTTAGTCCTGGCAGCACTTTGAGAGAGTGCAGAGACAGTAATCATCGCCCCAGGACAACATGGCTGAGTGTAATGGCACTGCTTCCACTGCCAAGCACTGGGTCTGCTCACATGTGTTTGCAGAAAGAATTATTGCTATGATTCTACAGTTCATCCCTTTTTAGTGAAGTACTTGCGGATATGCTCTTCTTCCAACCTGTGGTTAAGTCCCATTGACATCAGTGGGTGCAAAGTGTTATCCTGAATAGGCACCACACACATTTACATGTCCACCTGCAGGTTTTCATCTCTACTTTTGGATACCTTTTGCTTTCTCCTGCAAATGTGTAGCTTGTTTTCCCACCCCATTTGGAGCAGGGTTGGTGGTGTGGCACTGGGCACTGTGCTCACACCTTCCTCCAGCCATGATGTGGTCACTGACCTCAGAGCACATCCTCCAGCTGAGCTGAGAGCCCCTCTCTGTGCCCTGGGTCTCTGCAAAAACCTGTGCCTCCAAACTGCATTGAAAATGGAGAAGGTGAGGAAATTTCCTCCTGCCCCCCAGCAACAGTTCAAAAACAATAAGCCGGCCTATCTGTAATTTCATTTTTTACAGACAGTTATCTCAACACATCCAGTTGCTAAACCTGAAAAGTTACAGCGTAAGCTTGTGTAATCTTGTTGCTTGCCATTTTTCCTTAAGATGTCATACCCTGACAAGTGTAGTTCAGGCTATTTTTTCTTCTAGCTGGGGAGATCTCCTTAAGAACTAAGCATGCTATCAAAGAAAAAGAAAGTAAACCCATCTAGGATTATTTCCAGCAGGAAAAGCAGCTGCAACTGAGGGGGCAGCGATGCCAAAGCCCAGGCGCCCGGAGTCAGAACTCTGAGATTTGTGAAGAGTTAAGTGAGTTGCACGTGGATAAGCAGTTGAAGGCTGAGCCACCAGCTCCAGTAGGGCAAAAAGAGGTAACAGAAACCGCTTTCCTACCTGATACTGCATGCCATTCATCACACCAGTTCCATAGTGCATGCCACCGATTTGTGTGGGGGTCTGGGGCTTGGGAAAAAATGTGTTTGTGGAGTGGCAGGGAGGCAGAACCACTCAGTAGGTATTATGGTCATACTAAAGGAGAGAGGATGTTGTTGTTATAAAAATAATTGGGAAGCTTGGGAAATGTGCATTCTAAATTAATGTGGGATTTTCTAAGACTTTGGAAAAAAAATAAGTAAAAAGATAAAACAAAGCAAAAATAATCCTTAATATTGCTATCTTATTTTAGGAAAAATGAGCATGTGTTTTGTGCGTTTAAAGTAGCTTAAGAATTGACTTGGCTGGTCTGTACCTGGAATTCACTGTCACATATTACCTATTTTTTTTTCATGTTAAAAGTATAGACCCATGAGAAGTGCAAAAATTTAAGTACCTGACAAGAAAGTGCCTATTAAATAGAAAGCTTTGGTGTCATTCAGTTCATATTGGCCTAAGTGTAGATCACATTTGCTTCTCAATGTGGTGGTGAGCCTGTGCCAAGCAGGAGAAATCCCATGCGGAAATCCTGGCAGGACAGTGGAAACAGGGCTACCACAGAGCCAGAGCCCATCTTCTGCAGCCTGCTGAGTCACATTGTCACATGTGGTGGACATCTGCTTCTAGGCTTGTCATATGAGACCCCTTTATAGTCAGCGAAGATTTGGAGCCAGTATAGTTAGGTGAAAGTGTCTCATATCCTGCTGAAATCAACATTTAAATTAGACCAGATGAGGCATGTTTTATAAGTGCCTGTTTTTCTCATTTGGCTATAAGGGATGACCAGAGTAACTAACTGAGCTGGGGATGTCTACATCATGCATATTACACTTAGGTGAGCAGAACTCCACTCCCAGTCACCAGAAATGCTCTGTCCATGACGAGCATCTTTCAGGAGCAATCCTTCTTACCAGAATACTTCTTGACATATTGGATTTCATATTCAGCAAAAAAAGGTCCTAAACCTTAGAGGAAGGAGGCTCAAGCATTTGGTATCACAATCTCAGAGAAAAAGAATTTGTATGTACTTACTCAAGAGAAACCCCAGATTTCAAACTAATGAGATGAAGAATCGTAACTAGGAGGAATTAAAAGGCCACCTCCCGATTTTCTCTTACATGGGATTTTCTATCCTTCATGTTTAACCCTACTTGAGGATACATAAACCCTGATGTATTAGCATGAAGGGTGGAAAACTATGTCCTTTTTTAGTGCTACAATGAAGTGTCATAAGACAGGAACATTCTAGCTCCGATATATTCAGCAACACTGCGATAAAGTAATAATCCCCATTTCCTCCCTCAACTTTCAAAGGGTCCTGTAACACAAATGTCACCTTTCTATAGTAGAGTATAATTGATTCTATTTGTGGCTGCTTAAAAAGAGGTGGAGGAATATGGCAATAATCCAGGGATGACTTGAAATCAAACGGAAGTTCACATGAGGCTACGAATACCAACATGAAAGAGCAAAGCCCAAAGGATGCTATTTTTGAAGGCTAAATCTTGTGTGGACATTACATCCTTAAAGTCCTCCTGTTCAGAAGTAATCTTTGTGCCGACACACGAGGACATGCTAATCTTTTTGATGAATGTCCCAAGAACTTGGGACTAGCCAGATAAAGGCAACAACTGTGAGGAAGTAACTTAAGGGATTTGATATGCCCAGGGGACGGGGCTATGAGTTATTTGGTCAATAACAGGAAGCACTGAATGTGTTCTGACTAAAACACTGTTGATGTCAGTAAAGGATCCATTATATGATTAAAAATTCATCCCCTACAAATCGTCAGAGTGGCACCATAGAAGTAAAATCATCAGTGTCACAGAACCCAGAGAACATACCAGTTGATTTCTTTGCCAAAACACTGCCCCATAAAATATTTTGTACAGCTGTGTGGAATCCACCTTTAAATGTGTCAGGCTGCTTTGACTTCTTTATTTATTGAAGGAAATAGTTCACTCATTTAGAAAAAAAAATATGGCTGGGTGTAATGCTTTAATAATCAGATTTATTTTTTTTTCCCTTTCAAAATACTATTTCATTACTCTCTTTTACCAGTTATTATGTCATTTCCATTACATGAATTAATATCACTTAATTAATAGAGTTCTGCTAGTGTTTAGTTTACTCCCTAATGTCACATGCCATTGTTCTTTCATTATTTCTTGTCAGTGAGTATCTCTGCACCCTTTATCTAACTCTATCTCTTTTATTTACGACTCACACAATTAGAATTGTTGTGCCAAGAACTGAACAGTGTTCCAAATGCAATTCTCACAGAACCATAGTGAGGAGAAATACAGTCTCACTGCCTAGATGTGATACTTCCAAGGATTTTTGCATCACAATATCCCATTACAAAATCATGTCTGATTTCTTAATACTGCCCAAGGTGACTTGAGGTTACAGCTTTCCAAATAATCCATTGATGTTCTATCCCTGAACTCACTCATTTGTAGTGCTTTGAGTCAAGTCTCATTGTGCTATATTCTTTCCATGTTTCACTTCTCACCTTTCTCCCCAGTTGCAGTAACCTCTCAAACTTAGTGTTATCCACCAGTGTGAGAATTATATCAGTCAGTACCTCTTCTGTGTCTTTAATGCTGACTCTAATCCCTTCAGGTCTCCTCCTCTGAAGGTAAAGTTTGTGCTACATTTGGGTCTTTAGCATGGCTTTTCTCCATAAAGCAATGGGGGAATCCAAGCCAATTACTTCATTTCAAAAGTCAGCTTTTCTATTATAGAAATACAGATATTTTATTGAAGTTTATATGTCATCTGTCAGTTTGATAGATTAAGACTGTGATCTTCAAAGGTTAAGGAGCGAGGGAGGAGGCAGTTTAGAGAGCTAAATCTTAAGCAAACACCAACTTCCAGTGAGATCTCAGCTTCTCACTGTTACAAACTTTCTGGAAGAAAGATATGATTCAGATCAGTTTGTCACTATGGGAGACCCAAGCAGTGGGTGAGGAAGCCTACTCCAAACAGGACCACACCTCCCAGAAGCACTTTAAAAACTAAAAGCAGTGCAAATCTGTGCTCAGGTGGGAGATCTTCCAAAGAGGTTTTTGATGTTGCCTTTGCCTGGTCCGCATTCCAACAAAAGAAGGGGACATTCTGTGTTTGTCCTGTTTGACTTATTTTGGCCTCTTTGATCCCATTTGTGCACAGTACCTTTGTCAGACAGGAGTGCTGCCTCACTCTCTTCATGTCTGTGTGACATGTCACTCAGCTGTCCTCCAAGAAACTACTTTTCTCCACTGAGTTTATTTAATTCACTTTAATTACAAGCTGCAGCAAGAGTACGGTGATCTGTGATTCCCATGATTATTCCCTTTTCCTCTTCTCTGTATTTACTTATCGCTGCTCTCCTGGGCTCTTTCCAGTTTTCCACGAGCATTCACTATTGATTTGTAGTGGTGTGTTAATGTAGTGTGTCAGATCCGACACTCCCATGCTCAACCATGGGCATGTGCTGGATCTGCTGTTTTACATTTGTTTTAGGTTTTCTAGATATTTCCCTGCTTACGTTTCCACTAATTCTAACAAGCCCTCATTCCCTTTTTATCAATCTCCTTGTTGGTCTTTTGAAAAGCTTTTATTTTCTTAGGCAACTGAATTTTCGTTAGTCCCACCTGCCTCCTAAATTACTTTTATGTCTCTTTTCTTACTGCGTTCATGAAAGCATTAATCCCTTTCACCTTCCTGGCAAAGAGTAACTTTTGCTTCTTTTCCCACAAGCTTTCATAACCTTTCCCTCCTCTCTCATATGTATGAGTCCTTCTTTTTCTAGTCCCTGTTCAGACCTCAGAACCTTTGCCTCATGTTTTTTGAATCCATGTTCACTGCCTCTTCTTCCTTGAAGGCTTTTCAAAATAAATCCCGTCTGTGTTGTCTTGCATGTTCCCCATCTCCTCTTGACACTGATGGATTCTAATAATTTCTGAAAACTCCTCCTCATGGACTGCTCTCGAGCATTCTTGATTCTTTAAGATGTTTTCCTTGTAGTCTAATATAATTGTGTTGTGTTCTGCAGTTGTGTTCTCTGAATATCCCAACCTGTCTCTGCTAAATACAGCACTCTCAGTGACAACGCTATTGAGCTGACATTTTTCTCACAATGTTCTTTGATTTCTCTCTGTTGGTTAGAACTGTATCCAACAAGGCTTCTTTTCTCATCGGGACCCCTATTTTCCACATCCTGCAGTTGTGTGTGATTTAGGACTACTTCAGTGTTCTGTCTGTTGATGGCTTCAGAACAGAGCAAATAATGACTAAATGCATTCCCTAATGAACAGTAACAGAAAGTTCCGATTGTGTGAAAGCCTGACATCTTTTCCACCGTCATATATTGTTTGTAGCCTGTAGAAAATGGACTATTCTCTGTAAGACAGCTGCATTCTGCATATGGATTTTTAGATGCTTCAGCTGTGTCTTTGACCTGCGCTTTCTGATCTGACTCTCTTTTTAAATGATCTCTTCTCGATTGTTTGCTCTTCTTCTGAGCACAGCATTAAAAACCCTAACCAAGACTATGACCTCTGGGATGCTGCAGCTAATTGCCAACATACAGCTTCCATCCCTGCTTACAAGTATTGCTGGAATGTTCAGTCTTGCTCGTTTTACCCCAGGTTCAGCATTTCTCTGAATTCAGCTATAAATTTTGCATTGCCTCTGTATACTGGAAAACAGAGGGCCCATTTTCACATTAATAATAAATACACAGAGCTGTACCTATTCTCTAACTCTGTCATCTTCATGAAAATAATAATTTATGTGTACGTGCTGTCTTTCATATAACTGTCTTCACAAGCTGTTTAAAAGCATGGGTAAGTATTTTTGTCCTCATTTTTAAAATGAAGACAGTAGTATTACAAGATAAAGCACAGCGATGCTTCAGTAGGTGTTCAGGGAAGAAAATAAGACAGTTTGCAAATAAAACACCTTTTGCCAGCTATCTCTTTTACAGAATCAAAGGCAAATACTGAACAGGGCTGAGTAAATAATAGATCTTGAACTATAATGGCCTAGCTGAATAATCAAGAAAAATATAGCTTTGGATTAACACACACCTACAAAACAATTATTTTGACTACTAAAATTAAAAATAAAAATACTCCCGTTATATTCTTTAAAAAAATATATGTTTATTGTCAAAAGAAAGCTTTGACCTGAAATGAAATTGATGTTTCATATTTGGGTGGCATGTTATCATGTATCTCTATTCTAGTCTATTTCAGTCAAATGCAGCCAAATTTCAAAATTAGGCATCAGATTTTCATGAAAATCCATTGCTTTATTTAATCCAATTTCCCACGTAGCCTTAAAACCAGTTTTTCTTCAGTAATTCATTCCACAGACTTTTTTTCCCAGATTACTCGAGACTTCTTGCTCTAAAGAGATAAAATGAATGTATTTGTTCTAATTTTGCAGAGAAGGATTTGAGATATAATTAAGCAGCATGTCTTAGACTGGGTATCAAACATTTGGGTCAAACAATAGGTCCTCCAAAAGGCCTTGAAAACCTTGTGTCCCTCCTCCTAAACGTCAAGAGCAGAAGTGTGCATCTGGAAGATGAGTTGCCCCAAGTGGGGATTGGGATGAGGAAGGTGAAAGAGCCCTCTCACGTGTGCACCGTGTGTCATTGTGTGAAGAGACCACGACAACAGAAGGACTTCTGCTCATCCCATAGAAGAAGCCACAGCAGCAGAGAAAAGGACATGGCCCTGGCTGACCAGATGCAATCTGAATCTGCCAGGTGTGGGTGCAGGGCCTCATGTCCAGGAGACAGGAACACAGCATGAATCCTCCAAGTCTTCCTCCAACGTTTCAAGAGCTAGGTCCCATGGTCACACCTATCTGAATCCATTAGATAGGAGGAAAGGATGTAAAAGCTTTACAATACTGAGTGGTTTGGTCATTCCAGATTTCCACCTTCCATTAATATTCAATGGTCACTCACAAGCTTTCTTGAGTTATTCCTTTTTACTTTAAAAAAAAGTGAAGATGGCGTTTTGTTTTTTTATTTTTTTGCTGTTCTTGATGGTGTGTCCTCTGTTAGCTCACCACTATTAGTGTAGGTAGAGCTGTCACTTGAGCATGGCCATTTCACTGTTGTGACTGCTTTGGCTGGGATACTGGTTAGTGGAATAAGAACTCAGCTACTTCCTTTGGGGCGATTGATCAATTTGTTTTCCTCATCTTTGCTCTTGTTGACAACAAGCTTGATGAAATCAGTCTTTCTGAAGGCAGCACAGTGGATTTGACAAATCCTGCAGAACTGCTGGAGCAGATCCCTGAATTTGCTGAGGAGCTGATGGAGCCTGAAGATTGCTTCCCCGAAGGTAAGGACCTGTGTGCTTCATTGCAATGCTGAGGCAAGAACCCTCCTGTTCTCTTATCAAATGTGTCTCCATGTTCACACCAAGTTACTCTGCTTGCAATAGGATTCCACTGGATGCACTTAATGTCTTAGATACTGTCGTGCTCCAAAATTACTTTTTAACATTAGACTTTGTATTTCCAAAGTGAGATAAGCCACAGGCAAGCTCAAAGTTCCTGTGTAGCTTCTAACGTGCTAGGCATTTTTTTTCATCGTATTTTGTGCTATAGAGTTTTTTATTTAAAAAAAAAAAAAAAAGTTGATATTTCTAACTTGGCCAATAACGTCTTTGCCTTCCAAAATTGCCTATGATCCAACTCAGTAGAGAACTAATGAGATTAGAATGTTTCCATTGCTGATGTGTATACAGGGCAGTTAATAGAACTCTCTGCAGAGATTGTGAGTCCCAGGGACTTTCTTCCACTTATTTTAAAAGGTGTAAAGATTAGCATATCCAGTAACTTCCATCTGACAATGGGATGTGTTATGTATAGGGTATTTTACTTTAACTACCTTGGATAACAATTCACATTTACATCACTATTTTTAATCAGCCAATATTTTATTATTTTTAACACCTTCCTACACCAAAACACAGGTTTAGAACCCTGCTGCTTGTGAAGTTATATTTTTAAAAGTCTGTAAGAAAAATAACATTCCAAGTTATTTCTTCTGAGTGAGTTCTATTCCAAATGTTATCTCAGTAAGAGTTCTCGTATTCCTTTAAATCTGGATTAGGAAGAATAGGGTTAGCTGAATATTTCCTTGAAAATTCAAGGGTTATTATAAATAAAACCAGAGCTGCTCAGATGGGATCAGACAGAGATGTTTTACTGGGTATATGAATGCCCCTGAAGTCAGCAAAAATGTGCATCTCTATATGTGTGAGAAAGATGATTGAATGAGGTAAGGGAGCCCTGCAGGGCTTACAAATGTCCCTAGGATCTAAACATTTTTTTGGCAGCTCTGCTTAAAAGCAGTAGCCAAAAATTAGTGCAGTTGACTGAAGAAAGCATGGTACTGTGCTGTAACTGTTCTGGCCTAGACGATAATGTTTAAAAATTAGATATGGTGTTTTCATTCTTTCACTACATATTTCTTACTGAGGCTAGCAAGCAGCAAACTATATTATGCTCTACAAAATGGGGAATTATATTAAATTGAACAAACAAACTTGTATTGTAAGAGTGGCGCTAGTCAAATGCCAGACAGTTTATGAATGCTGAAACTGTGATTGCTGTGATTGGCCTTGATCAATTTCCAGTTTTTGAAACAAATAAGATGGGAATCACACAGTCTGCTGTTTCATTTGACGTACAGCCTGGTTCATTCCCAGAGCAGTTGCACTCTGTCATTCTGTTTCCTAAAATATCCAGACCTGCCTGAATCTCCATTGTGCAGTCTCATACTAATACCAAACTGATTTGTTGGAAGACCATGTCAATGGAAGGTGGGGTAGCAATGGCAAGCAGTCATCTTCTAGGTGGATTATCATAATCTAGCTTCTATGCCTTCCAATATCTTTCCTCAAAGTTACCATTTCAGTTAAGTCATATGCAGCTGTCATTGAAGTCTAGTTAAAACAAAATGTGACAAAACAAAAGCAGTCTGTATAGATAATATACAACACCATTTTTAAATACTAAAATGGAGTTATTGAAAAACAAGCGCCAGCCAATTTTATCTAGTGTTGCCCTTGCTGTCTTCTAATAAGGAGATACAATATTTGGTACACGTGGGAGAATGACCACCTGACATTTATGACTGAAGATTAGGTGAGATGAAGCTGGTTGAGAGGGAGAGTTAATTTCTTGCCTTCTTAGTTCATCAGCTGTCTAAATGCAAACTATGACATTTCTAAACACATTCAGCACAGGTTGTGCCCTGAACAAATATGTTCCAAATTCAGCCCCCTTTTTCAGATAACAAAGGCAATAAAGATAGTACATGTTCTGGAAATAGTTGCTGAAAGTTTGCTGAGGTCAGAGTTTTCCCAGTGTAAGGTGAACCAGATTAGCCATGGGTCATTTCATCTTGGGGAGACTTGTTAATTTGTTATCATCTCAAAATAGCTGTGATGAGAGTGAACTGGGAATATTCTTGGGTCAGGAAATGTGAAGCCAAGGTAGGGTCACAGCTCTGGCAGCCAGCAAGTATTGCTGGGAAAAAACTGATAGAAATGGAGAGATCATTCTTGTTGTCAGTTGCTGAGAAAGCAACATCTAGGCAATGCCAGCTATTTGGGTACTTTTCCTTCCAGATGCCTTGCAACACTCTAGTGCTGTTACCTCCATTGGTATGCATTCTCTGCATCAAGAATTGCTATCTGCTTGGGCATTATCTTCTGTGTCTCAGAGAAGGTTGTTCAAATAGAGCCCCTGACCCTAGCACACTCCTCTGTCCCAGACCCTAATAGGAGAAAGTTTTCACTGAGTCCTCAAGCGTAATTCCCCGGACAAGGCCCGCTGGCAAAGGCGTATCATCAGATGGTTGTGCGAGAATGAGCTACCTTGATCAACACGCGGTCAATTGCAACTCGTGACACACTGGGTGCCCACAACCAGAATTTCATGTGACTGCTTAGGAGCAATTATCGCAGCTGGAAAATGTCATGCACTAAAGTGAAGTTATGCTGGTTAATAGTGAAGTTATTCTTGTTAATGGTGGGACTGGCATCGTACCATCCCCAATGGCAGTTAGCGGCTGCTCGAAAGTACTGATGTGAAGGGGAGCTCCAACAGGCCACAAAACTGAACAAGCTGTCTCAGCTGCTGAGGTTTGAAAGCTGAGTAAAAGTAAACCAAGACCAACAAGACATGTTGAGTATCATCCTAGAAAACAAATCCCAGAACAAAGACAAGTTTGAAGGTGTCTCTTTTCTTTAGCCCTAATACCTGAGATAGAGTATATTTGTCAGTAGAAAGGACATGCTGTTATTTTCTGTAAACAGTTCTCAGACATCAAAAGACACTTATAGTCCTATCACTTGTGCAGAACCAGTAAGCTGTGTTGGGCAGGATGGGTAGATTTCAACTCTCCCAACCCCGTGCTTAAAGCAAAGCTCACTTCAGTGTGGACCAGAATGCCCACTGCCTTCACTTCAAGATGTCACACTATTAGTTGCAATGATCTCTTAGGAGGATACGCTTGGAAGTGAGTAGAGGCAGATAAACAAACAGTGTATCCTTGTAAAGCCACTGAGAAAGTGAAAACAATAGACTTTGGCTTTGTTGGAAGCTCTACTATGTATTACATGGGAAATAATTCAAATCTTCATCTGTGTCTCAGGTACCTAAATGTGGTGACAGCGATAGCAAATCTGTGTTAGTGCTAGCACAGCATAAAACCTAGCCATGTGGAACCAGAGGGTGAGAAAAGGAGTAGATAGGAGGGTCTGTAGAGTTGTGTTCCCTCCAAGCCAAGAAGGATATGATATTATTTTGCTTGAGCATGCACAGCTAGCCAGGCTGGTTATTAGAAACCTAGGTTGGCAAGTACATGCATTAAAACTGAGTCATGAATACCTGCCTGTTTTAGTTTATGCTAATGAAGCCATATTTTCACTGTGTCAAACCAAGCAGTATTGAAACCAGCATTCAAACCTAAGCAAAATATTGTTTTGATCTAAAAATGAATGTCCCAACAATTGGGATTTTCTGTGGAAAAGTAGCTGTGAAATTATGTGTGTACAAAAGTTATCAGCCGTACTGCTCCACAGTATAGAAGAAATTAATTGGTTTTCCAGGGTTACCGATGAGAATCAGCAGCCCAATCTGACGAAAACACGTTGAACATTTTTATGCAAAAACTGAAGGTAAATGTTGCTGTGAACAAGCAGTGGATTTACAAAGGCTTTGCTTATAAGCATGAAGCAGTTGTACATGCAGAGCTTTTTTGCAGTGAGCTCCCACGTTTACAAGGTGATTTTTCTCCTAATTCAGGAAGGTAATGTAATCACGTCTAACAGCTCCATGATTCTAATGCAGCAGGTTAGAAAATGTGAGTGCAGAACCAAAGGCAGAATGAGTAGTTACACAAAATACATTGTAAATTAAATTAAATTATACATATATATATATTTTGGTAGTATGTAGTTTGTTGTTGTTGTGGCAGATGCTTTAATTAAGAGTTTTCTCTGTCACACCTATGGGGGAACTTTCAGGATAGGACCCATTTTAATCTGCAGTTTGTGATTGTGCCACAGGATACTAGTGACTGAAGGGAACAATTCCTTGTTACAAAAAGCAAAGAAGAAGTAAAAAATATCACAGTCAACTGATGCATTTGGAAAGGTTTCTTGGAAAGGTTTCTTGATGAATGTGCCTCTATTTAGTGAGAAATTATCTGTGATGTTGAAATAAGAGTTGAAAACAACTGTTCTTGGGCATGTTGACCAGTAGTGCAGCATAGCTTCACTGATGTGCTAGTAAATATCTTGACATTTTGTGCAGGACTTTTTCTGCTGTTCTATGTTTCTGCTGAGCAGTAACCTGCTATCTAAAACACCACGATGGAAATGAGTCAGTTTGCTCTCAAAAAGCACACAGCCCAGTGTGCATTAGGGTGGCAAATGAAGTCCTGAAGAAATCACAAGATAATCAGCTTCCACGCAACCAACTCCCTAATAAGCATTGGTTTTGGGGGATAGCACAGATCTGTTAGGCTAGGCAGCATGAGTAATGCTGTTATAAGAAGCACTAAAGGATTTTTTCATGACACTTGCTGTGTTAAAGAGTGTTAATGAGTGGTGTTCTGCATGTGGATCAAGCAAATAACTTTTCAGTCCTGAAGCTGGGCCTTGTGACCACCGTCTCTGTAGAAGTCAGTCAGAGATATGGTTGCTCAGATCCTCACCAGATTGTGCCTAGAACATGCTGGGATGTTTATGTTATTTTGATTTCACAGAAACTGGGGGAAAAAAACAACTCTTGGAATGTTGACCGATGTGAGGTATACTTTTTTGTTGGGTTATGTAAAGCTTGCAGCATTTAAACCTGGGTCAAGGTCACCAAGCAGTATGCTGCCAGCATTACTAGGGAGTCCCGAAAACACAGGTATTAAAGATCAGTGACTGAGGGAAATCAGAAATTCCATAATAGGAATAGAACTTCGCTCATTAAAAGACTTATTTGTGGTCCATTTTTTATTATTTTTTCCTCTCAGCTTCCTTTTTTTTTCTGTTTGATTTATGAGTAGTTAAAAATAGCATTTCATCCGAATTGGAACCAGCATGATAATTCACGGAAGTGCTACTTGACATTAGTAATTGTATCAGAATCTGGTCTAAACATTTCTGAATTGGGCCCAATCAAAAGCATGGGATTTAATAGCGCTGTGATTTTGGGCTGACTCATCTGAGAGGCTATTTTGGATTTTTCAAGGTATTACTGTCAGTAAGTAGGATTTTTTTTTCAGAGCAGAATTGCATGAAAGCCATCAAAGAGCATAAAAATAATAATAATAAAAAAAAAAAGATTAGTGGTACTCGTTGCCTTTCTGTCTTTAAAAATACCTCTCTTTACCTGTAGATGATCAGATGGAAGCTGACTGAATCAGAAATAGCCTGTTTTTACCATTTTACAAGCATTTTCCATCACAATTGAAACAACTTCAGATTTTATGATTCCCTGCTCATTAGTATTTACTTGGAAGATGATTCCCTAATTTTAGCTGTGCCTGGGCTCAGGTAATCATGTTGGCTCCTTGTGCGGAGCAGACTCCTCCAGAGAATGATTCATCCAATATCTTACAATGGGGAGAGCCAGTTGCTGGAAGAGTCTGTCCCTTCCCAGTGCTGTTTCCTGAGCCCATGACTGGCTGAGTTGAGGCCTTCATCAAAGGGAAAAACAGAAATAGGAGAAATAGTGTGTGAGTTTTCTTGCTAAGAGATGCAGCTAATAATCCCTTGTGTCACATAATGCTGATGGGCATACAGTGTATAGGCATGGCCATTTCCAAGCAGAGCTGCCATAGGAATGTGCTAGCCCAGGGTTCCTGGTATCATATAATACTGTGTGCCTGTTCCATGTACCTTAGAAGGACCCAAATCACACAGGTTAGTATCTCTTTACAGGTTTTAGGAGAAAGTGCTGACTAACACGATATCTTTTTATCCCTTGCCACAGTTCTCTGATGATGGAGGTTGAAGCGAAGGATAGAACTTTCCTCTGCTGGAGTGGTACCTGACTGCAGAGGCAGAGCCAATCCTTACACTGTTTTCTAGCATTATGTTCCTCTCTAACAATTTGATTAACTTAAATGTATCTCAACTGAGCCCAGAATTCCTCTGTATTCCAGTACAGTGGTAAACTGAGAAATAGCGTGGGTCTGTACGATGGAAATATTTAGAGGACCAGTAGTTACTTGTCTTGCTGTCACATTACACTTGCATTAGTGGTTTCCTATGCTTAGTCCCATACCAAAACCTCATACAGCCCAGAACCTACACCTACCAGGCATCTCAGGGATGAGGGTTAAAAGGGAACTCTGGGAGTGGTTCATGTGAGAAACATCATAGTGACATTCTATACCTCTCCCACCCCATAGCAAGGATCGAAGCTCGTATAAACTTACAGAAGGATCACAGGAGACTTAGCAGCTTGCTTCCTCCTGGCAGAGCCCACTGCCAGCAGAGCCCCACTCCCAGCATCCCAAGACTTGTATTTGATCTCCTTGCAAATCACAGGCAGCTCAAGCGCCTCAGTTATGCCACCTTGAATTAGCAGCATCTGCCTTCTGTGTATCCTCGGCACTCGCCCTCTTTCCTTCCCCACATTCCTTGACTAAATATTATTTCTACTTGCAATAACATTGCGTTACATCACCACAGTGAGATGTTCTCTCTTGTCACTTCTGAGCAGTTGTTGGATGCCTCAAGAAGTGTTGGTGACCTTAGCCACCTTTCAGCTAGGGGAGCAGTCAGCTTGTGATTTATTTTCTCCTGGTGGGACTATAAAGATCCATAACAAAGTCTATTTCTGTGTAATACATAGATTAAAGGCAGTGTGTAAAGCTTGATTTCTTTTGAAATAAGTTAGTTTCTAGGTGTAGTTCTCATCAGCAAATATCATCACACTTAGTGTCATAGAATCATAGAACATCCTGAGTTGGAAGGGACCCAAAAGGGTCATCACATCTAACTCCTGTCTTTACGAAGGACGTGAGTCAAATTATCTGACATAAGACTGAATGGTCACCCTGGAAAAGGGCAAGTCCTGGCTACCAAGGTGCCTTCTCATCATATTTTCAAGTTCCTACCAATACAAGACAACAAACAGTGCTTTTGTAAATGGGAAAGATGGATCTGTCCCCTTCCAACAAAAATATTCTTTTGCTATAACAATGTAATTCTGGTAAGAAGACTAAAATTGGCCAAAACCAGAGATCTTTCTGTGGTCCCCGTTACCATCGTGGCATTTAGCCATTACAACATATTTGTCATTGCAACATCTCAGTAAGGTCAGACAGTGCTATGAAGGCTGGTAGAGAACTTGCTGTGGACAGAGGCTGGACAACTAAATTTCTGCTGAAGTCAAAGGGTATTTAGCCACCTAAGTGCCTTTACGAAGTTGGCCTGTTGCCTGAATTAAACTCATAAGAGACCAAGAGACCAAAATCTGCTCCTGCTTTTCCTAAGTCTCTTCAGCACATTTGTCCTATTTGCAGTGCAGCAGCACCTTCTCCCCTCATCTCTTTTTCATCAGGTTGCTGCTTTTAATCAGCAAATCTCGTGGTACCGTAATACCAAGAAAATGTCCCTTCTACATTCAGAAGGATGTGGAAATTATTGGTAATAACCCTGCTGGAGTCATTAAACCTGATCAGTGGGGCTGCCTGAGCCAGGCTAATACAACACCATCAGCCCGGGGTAGTGGTGACTCATGATCGAAATATTCTAGATCACAAAAATCACTTGGAGAAACCACTGGGGCAGGTTTCAAGTGGCTTGGAATATTTTTGGATAGTGCAGTGAAGCAGGAAAATAGAAGGCAAAGGGAAAGAAAAGAACAAGGTAGGAAAGACTCCATGCAGTAACTTGTGCTAGAAGTAATCCTGTTCAGCACGTACTTATTGCAGATTTAAGAATCAAATAGTATTAAATAGCTTGCTGCTTAATTTTTAACAATTGCTTTCTTCTTGTTTTGCTCCTTTTCAGTGTGTGTGCGGTTCTTTCCGTGCTGTTCCGTGGACATCTCAAAATTTCCAGGCAAAATCTGGTGGAGGCTCCGGAAAACTTGCTACAGGATTGTTGAACACAACTGGTTTGAAACGTTCATCATATTCATGATCTTGCTGAGCAGTGGAGCCCTGGTGAGTCTATCAGGATTTCCTTGTTAGTTGAAAGTGGACATGGATCTAAGAGATGTTCTTAAATCAGGTGATCTTAGGAACCTTCACTGTTTATTTCTCAAAGCATAATATGTTTGGGAGTGAAATGGGCTTTCTGCTTCTCTAATTTCATCTGCCTTTTCCATATAATGGGGAACTTCTTGTGTTATAACATTAAATTATGATGTGCATCAGTTCTGAAAAGGGCATATTTAAGGAAGTCTGCATGAAGAGGTAGCCTAGAATTACTGCTTCAGTGTCCTATAACTGCTCCCTGGTAGTTCCCATCTGAAGACTTGTATTTTGCTCTAGGGGTACATTTTTCTTGCTTTTTTTAAAGACAAATTTTCTGATCAGCAAAGAAAAAGATGCCTGTCACGTTCTGAACACAGCTTAGCTTAACCCACCATACCTTCTCTGTCCAGATATCTCCTGCTTGCAGCTGAATGAATGCTCACTCATGGGGGCTCATTGGTCATTGTTAGTGACTCCAATAAAGGATCCTCTGCTGCTGAGATCCCACTGGGATTGTCTGCTCTGTAATACCAGCTCCAGGCTTGTTATGGTAGGGGCAACCAGTGGCAACTTCTGAGAGTTTAGCTGGTGGTGCATGATTCAGTGGTTGGCAACCCTACCTATGGCAGAGGGTTGGGACTGGATGATTCTCCTCCAACCCAAGCCATTCTGTGATTTACATGGGTGAGGCACATCCCTGAACTTGGAAGGATTTCTCCCAGGTTTCTCACTGGTCATACAGCAAAGGGGCATATCAAAAGTGCTCTGGAATTTTGTCCAGCAGTCCTTGATGTTCTTCTCAGTGAAGGAGTAAGAAATACACCTCCTAAATTTGCGGGCAGCACCACATTTGGGCAGGTTTTTCTGAAGGCTGGGATTAACTTCTGCCAAATGGATGAATCCGCCTTCAGTATCTAAGACGAAAGCCTACTTAGAAAGTTGCATGCTTCACCTCACCAGGGATAATCAAGGGCAGAAAGACAAATTGCAGCATGACTGATAAAGTAGCAGATTTACTAAAAGGAGCTGGAGAGAGAACAGGCAATAAACAGAATAAACTACATCACAGCACCACACAAAAGCTGAACACCCCACTGGGCTGTACAAATAAGCATGTTCTTCCACTCCAGTTGGCATCAAGGAGGCCTCAGCTGGAGCATAGGCTGCAGCTCTGGGCACTGCACTTTGGGAAAGACGTGGGCTAATTGAAGAAACTCCAGAGGAGGGAAACACAAATTATCAGTGGCCTAAAAAAAAAGAGGAAAACACGGAAGAACTTAGCTTATGTAGTTTAAAGAAAGTCTCTGCGGGGAGAGAAGAAGATGGAGGTATATAAATGTTGATGCAGAAGGGAAAGACCATTTTTCAGGTCCACTAGGGATGGACTGAAATTTCTCCCTGGGGGGTTCTATTTTATTGTTAAAAGAAAAAGGCCAAATAACTTGTGTAGATATGAGGCTGCTGAAAATTGTCATAGCTTTGCTGAAATCAATGCATTCTGACAGTTTTTGCACCAGCTTAAGGATCTCTGTGTTAATTTTTTAACACATTTTAAAGAGAGCATGTCATTTTCTATAATACACTTCAGAGAAATGCACTTTGTTACATATGTACTTAAAAGTGCCTCAGATACTGCAACAGAAATCACATTTACTTTTCATTGCATACTTTTGTGCGTGTGAGTGATTTGGAATTTGATCAGTACACTTCTATACAAGGGCAGGTTCCACGGCATGGATTCCACTGGGTGGATTGATGGTTGGACTCAGTGATCTTAAAGGTCTTTTCCAATCTTAGTGACTCTACTCTATTTGTATATGGTAGTCAGATCATTAGGATAAATCTACAGCTTATTGCAGAAGATCTGAAAACCTTTCTTGTGCTTTTAAGCCATAAACACTCAAGCTGGGAGTCTGTGTTCTAACAGTAATTGTGGGAAACGCTGCAGGTATCATGTTTAATTCTTTTTTAATACACAATGCAATGCAGAAGAAACAGCCCTTAATATTTAGTTTAGTCTTTTGTGTAATGTCTATGGCTTGTGCAGGAGTACAGTGCATCTGGGGCATTCAGGTTGCGTATTCCTCACCACTTATTAAGCTTCTCCCTGGCTCACTGTGTGCTTTTGGTAGACCAAACACAATGTACTTTCTGACAAGTTGGTAGAAAACAAAGGCAGGAGGAAGAAGAGGAAATCACTTTGAATAGTTTGTTGTTATTTTTGTGGTAATTGCAAAGTACAGCAAGTCATCTGACAAAGTGAGTGAGCCCCTACCAGAAGTGATAAACTCCCATCTGTGCATTGTTTTCTGTGGCTTTCTCCAGCAGCTCTTTCACACCCTTGAAATATCATTTTTGAAGGCAAGATAGGAGATTGAGTCGCGGCGAAAACGTCACCCTGAAGTGTGGGGACAAATGGACAAGCGTTGGCTTGGGCTGCCAGAGCTGTCTTGTCAGTTTAATTACTGTTTCCTGGCAGGCAAAAGACCAGTGTGATCGCCGGAGTGACAAGTAGCACACTTCTTGTATCTGCAGGCACTGCTTGTTTGCTAACTTTTGGAAGTTCCTCAGAAAGCAGCGACAGATCTTGAAATATGTAAATGCAGATAATGAGGATGGTTAGTACAGGCGCTCTCAAATAACACTGTGCTTGCTGCCAAGTGCTGTGGGTCACACAGTGGGACAAGTGGAATGTATCAAGGCTTGGGACTTCCAGGCTAGAGAGACACAGAGGCATTTTGAGTAACAATGGCCATTTGGTAAACTGGGGAAGCAGCTCCCAACCAAGCCCTCTATGTGACTTGTTGACACTGGTATCATGTGTTATGGCATTATTAGATTATTACTTGTTTATTATGGGATGACTTGACTTGTTTGATTTTAGTAAGCACATTGTTTCATATCATAAATATTTTACAAGCATTATTAAGTTGCTTGTACTTGATGCAGGCACTGAATGCCTTTTGATGATGCCCTGCACAAGCTTAGCTGGACAGATGAGATGGGTAGATAGATACCTTGACCTTTAAAACATAATTGTTCTGTTAAGTGAATAATAATGAGAGTTTCTCGAGGCAGGCAGTTGTAACTACCTGAAATGTGATGGCTGAACAGAAGCCAGGGAACTCTGTGCTCTGTAACACAGGCGTAAGCATGTTAATAACCCAATTTGTCATCATTAGCAGCAAGACATGTCTGACTAAATGTAAGGGTCAGATTCTGCCTATTAGATTAGGATCAGTCCTATCTATGTCTGTGCACTTATTCTGGTGGTAACATTAAACCATATCATTGCCAGTACATGATGTCCTGTCTGTGGTACTACAGACTTGCAGCGTAGCACTGATGCTTTCTGGCACCATTCAGGAGAAGGTTTTAATCAATATTTTGCACTTCCAGGCTTTTGAAGATATTTACCTTGAAGATCGAAAAAACATAAAAACCATGCTGGAATACGCTGACAAAATATTCACTTACATCTTTGTCTTGGAAATGCTCCTGAAATGGGTGGCTTACGGCTTCAAGAAGTATTTCACCAATGCCTGGTGCTGGCTTGACTTCCTCATTGTCGATGTAAGTATTGTTTTGGAACTAGGCTGCTTCTTGTGTTGTGATTTTATGGTGGAGAAGGATGGGCTGTGAAGTCAGGCAGCTTTCTATCAGTGAAATGACAGCTGTCACTCCGACTCTGAGTAACAATCTTTGGTGAATGTAGAAGGAGATCACCAGCCTTACTGTGTGACCACTCATTACTAGGACACAGCGTGCCCAACAAATTCTGTCGTTGACAGAGGGTGTTACCCTGCTAATGTAATATCCCCTTCTGCTCTTCTTTACTATTGAAGGATTCCAGAGGCAGGTGTGAATAATGCTCCCATCAAAGTGATTTCACTATTACAAAACCATAAGTCCTTGAAATACTACAGTGCTTAGTTCTCCTGAGAAGATAATTTTTAAAACCAAGAATAGTTGGGAGCTCGTTCCCCAGGGATGTTGCTAGAACCAGCCATGTCCTCTCCAAAGTTGTGTGAACACCCGTGCAGAAGAGCAGCAGGTGTTAGCACACAAAACCTGAACTTTCACAATGCCTGGATGTGGAATCTGGTCAGTGCAAGGAAGACCAGAAACACTGCATCCTCCAGAATAGCTTTAACATCTCATCCCGGAGTATCAATAGATACAATTATCTCCCTGAGGCCATTTCTTATGAGCTTGAGGTATTAATGTGGAAGGCTGGCAGAAGTATACCGTGACTGCGACTTATTAAACTTCTGATAATTTATTTTTCCCCCCCAATTTAAGTCCGAGCCTCCACTCTGGGGAATGCTGCTATGTCTTTGGCACTATTCCAGAAAAGCACTTCAATGAGATGATTTACTGGTCTGAAGTTATGGGCATGTCTAAGTGCACTACTGGATCAGAGCCTTTGGAAGGTTCTCCAGAGCTTTAATAAATTGATTTATGAAAAGGAAGTTCTTTACATAAATTGTAAGTCATAAATTCCTCTTCGCAAACGTGCTTGGGAACCTCTTAAATTGAAGGCACTTATTTTTCACAGATTAGCTTCAATAGAAGAGGAAAGCCTGGTTTAATTATCTAACCACAAAATTGGAAACCACCAGTTCCTAATTTATAGCCCAATCCTGAAAACTGTGCTTACTCTGGTTTAGGTTAAGTGACATAGCTCTTTTTCTGTGATTTCCCCATCTTTATAATGGGACTACTAAGGCTCCCATAATGTTGTATGGGTTTCCAGGAATTTGGAGCTTATGTTCATCATGAGCTTCTGAGGATTAGAAGGGCTAGATGAAAGCTCAGTAGTCTCACAGCTGTAAGTAGGGGTCTCCCTGACAAGAGTAACTGCTTGCATGATGAATTTACCAAAGCAATTTGGAGCTCTGCTGCTTTAGAAACATTCACTATTGCCAGGGGTACAACCCACCCCACCCTCCCTGGGACTCCCTGTCCACAGCACGCTCACTGCCCTGAGTTTTTTATTTTCTTAAACCACATGTAAACACTGTTTTCACTGTCTCCCCAGGCTAGCTCAAAAGTTGTCCAACCCTTGTGTTGGTTTAGTTACTTCCTAGGTCCAACAAAATTGTTTGCCCTTTAGCATCCTCAATTAAAAAAGCTGTTCCCCATGTCCTGACATTTCCTTCAAAGTCATTTACCAGCACAGATTATGAGGACTGGTACTGTATTTTTAGCAGGTTTAACAGATGCTCTTCTACCCTATTACTCACGTGCCCTGCCACTCAGAATTGGCAGAGTAACATTTTTACAGCACACTTTTTACTTACATTTACATTTTCTTTTTGGTCCTTTGAGAACCAAATCACTGCAACTGAGCTGCAGAAGGGAGTGAATGGGTGAATTAGCTCCTCCAAAAGAAGCAGATGAACCACTTGTCTGATTTTCTCAAATTTATTTGTTTGAAATTATTCACTTAAAAATTCCTGATCTGCAAATTATTCATTAGTAATTTGGTATCGGTATTCAAAATTCAAGCTGCAATGGCTGATTTTTCTTTGGACATGGGAAACCATCTATCATCTGTGTTTTCTCATTGCACAAATGCAACTCAGAACCCTTTCTCTGTTGTGAATAATTCATAAAACAATCTCAAAATTTGCAACCATTCACTATTTCTAAACGGGAAGTGAACCCAAAGGAGCTGTAAGCACATTGCTGAAGAATTGTTATTTCCTCATACTTTGCCTGTTCAGTGAAAGACCTCTGACTCTGATTTGGGCCTTTGGAGCAGCAATTGTGGATTACCAAAGAAAATGGTAGAAAATCTGCAGACTGAGAGCTGTTTTTGCTGGGGGTAGAATCCCTAAAGGATGACCTCTGCCGATGGGCTTCTGCATGTCAAAGAAGTGTGCTAGTGTAGTAAAGCAGAAAGAGACAGCTTTTAAATACAGTGCAATATGATGAAGTTGTATCAACAATACTGCAACAAATTTCTTTGGGAGGAAGGGAGAAAGGAATAATCAAACCACAAATAGAGGCTTCTTTCAGTTCAGGTAGAGCTGCTTTACATGTCTGCTGAAATTTTGGATATACCAAACAATGTACATCTATATTACCTCCCTGCATACAGCAAGTACACTCCTAAAAGAAACTCGCTTCTACAAATATAACTTTCCCATGCACACAGATTGGGGTGATGAGGAGTGTAAGACACAGCTATTTTCAAAGGACAAGAAATCAGAGACTGCAATGTGTCTGATGTGTAGACAGACATCAGCATCACCATCATGAACAGTGTTTATGCACAAGCTTCTTTTCTAGGCTGCACAGGCAAATATTTTCACGAGGAATGAAAATTTTCCAAGCATTCATGCAATCAAAACCTCTTCATGCTAAGCAGATTAAACAGGGAGTACAAATAGGGCCAGAGATGAAGGTGCATGGCATTCAAACCAAATGTTTATGAAAACTGGTCTCAACCAGGCTTGTCCTGCAGCATGCAGAGACAGCCAGGGAGCAAATAAACTCCACCAGTCGTACATGCTGGCATCATGTTTGGTGTCACTTTCAGTTGTTTCCTCTGCCCTGTAAATACTATCTCAAGCTTATCTAGTTCAGGCTTCAACTAATGAATTCTGAGCTACAGCTGATGCCACTGCAGTGGTCATTGAGGGAAGGCTCAACATCATTTCAAGGGCTGAGATGTTGCAGTCAGCATCTTCTTGGGTTCACAGTTGGACTAGATGATCTTAGTGGTCTTTTCCAACCATGATGACTCCTATTCTATTCTTCCCTTCCCTTCCATTCTTTGCTTGCTGATCCCACACTGCAGAGGAGGGGACAGACCCTGAAGAAGCCATCAGTAGAAAAAACTCTCATAAACAAGATGCAACAGCCCTAACTCATTGGTAGCAATATTCTGAAAGTAAAATAAAATAAAATAAAATAAAATAAATCAAAATAAAATAAATCAAAATAAAATAAATAAAACCACAGGTAGGTTTCATCTCTATTGCAGCTTTTGGCTTCGATTTAATTGACCAAGAGTTAGTTCCAGTCAAGGTTTGAAAGATCCTGATTGTTGTTCACTAGTTTCAGGGATGAGGGGAAGCGAGCATTTCCCCCCAAATTCTCCCTGAGATTATCACATCTTTCAAGATCTAGGGAAAGGTCTTTCCCAAAGCAATTGGTTATGAAGGTTATAACAGAAAGTGTTTCTGGTGTTTGCCTGACACTGCTGAGTTTGTACTTGGAGACCTGTACGTTGAGCACCTTTCCAAATTTCCCATTTGCTGCCAAATTTCCTGTCTGCTTGTCTAAGAGCTGCTCATGAATGTTCAGTCATTAAATACACTGTCATTTCCACTGAAGGCTTAAAAAATACAGACATTTTCCAGGATATTTTCCTGGAAAGCTCTTGCTCTAAGACTTCTACTTTGAATACTTCACTGCCAGATGAGTTAAAGAACAGCTAATAATCTTTGGGTTTGAGATGAATAAGTTTAACAGTCTTTTTATCCCTAGCTGAGAATTGAATTGAATTAAATTATGCCCTTGTGTTGGATTGTCTTTAAGTGACAATTAAAAACTTGCTGTGTGAAGTAAATATTGACAGCTTATGATTATTTTAATTGTTTTTGGTTTTGTTTTGCATCTGTACTCCCTGTTGATTAGCAAGGTGATTTCTGTTTGCTTTACCAGCAATTACACAATCTGCTGTAATGAGTTGCTCCAAGACAGCACTGAAATCCAATTTGTATTATTTGGATAGTGCCTTAAAAACATGTGGATTTCATCTAGTTTCTGTTTGGAAAAGCTCATGGGAACAGGATGACAGAAATACAGCCAAGATAGAGTAAAAATAATATAGCTCGTCACTTGAAGAAGCATCTTGTGAGTGAATTTATTAGTGCTCTCTGTGAGCTATTGAAAATCCACAGGTTACAGCAGAGCATTATTACCTCAGTATGGGTTTCTGACTGGTTTCCTTCCAGTTCCTCAAAGCAAATTCTCTTGTGGGATCCCTGAGGATGTCTCAGTGCATTCTTTCGGGCTTCTGCCAGTGACATAAACCTCCCAGCTAACTAATAGAAAAGAGAACCTCTCTCCACAAGCCAGGGAGCCTTGCTTCAAAGAAAAAAGAAGTATAAAATGCTGTCTTACTTCACATTGGCTAAGTCAGCATAAGGGGAGAAAAAAATTCCATGTGAGGATAAGCGGTTTTAATGTGTGTTAGCTGGTCAGCGGGCACTGTAAATCTGCCTTCTGCCTTCTGCATGCTTTATCTCAACATAACACATGCGGAAACATCCAAATTTCTTGTCTTATCTTTGTTTGCACCTAATGTTAGTTACCACATATATGCCAAGTGAGGCACAAGCTGGATTTCAGGCAAGGCATAGCAGGACAGAGTTTGCTTCATCCACAGGAGGATGAACAGGTGAATGAATATGAGGAGAAAAGTCCAACAGGAAGCCAAGCTTACACGTTGGGAAATGGTTGCAGTATGAAGATGTATTTATTAAGGGAGAATTTCAGCTTTTGAAAGTGATGTAAATAACCTAGCTCAGCTCAGATTGTGCTCAACTGGATTTACCAACCCCTTCCATTTCTTCAATAGGATTTCAATACTCATTTTTAGAAGAATGTGACAAAAACATCACTGGCCTCAAGGTGTGGTAGGGGAGGTTCAGGTTGGATATTACAATGGTTAGACGTAATGGTCTTGGAGATCTTTTCCAACCTTGGTGATTCTATGATTCTGTGATTCTGGGATTCAGAAGAATTTTTTATCAAATTGGTCAGGCATTGGCACAGGCTGCTCAGAGAGGTGGTGGAGTCACCATCCCTGAAGGGATCCAAGGAACACGCAAAAGTAGCACTGAGGGATATGATTAGTGGGCATGGTGAGATGGGTTGGTGTTGGACTTGGTAATCTTAGAGATATTTTCCAACTTTAACAATTCCGTGGAAAGAGAGTAGTGGATAAAACCTTTGAGTTCTTGCATGCAGTCTGTCTGGCCACGTCTGTCAGCATGGTAGACAAATTCCTTATAGACTGATGTTCTCCCTTAGATGCAGGATCAGTTCTGGAAAGGAGATGTGAAGCATATGTAAGAGTGCGGATACCTTTCCATGCTCTGTAAGGCTGATGGTGAGTTTTCCTACAGTTCTTCTTGATGACCAGCACCTTTGCAACCCCAGTTGCTGCAGAGTGCAAAACATCTTTCCACCACAGCTGAAGCTTTATCCTGGAAGATCAGGAGTGAACAGGGTGCTGAAGAGACTGGTGGCAGTCAAAGAGGAATAAAAAAGGGTTAGGAGGAAACCTGAAGGCTTTCCCTAGTGGATTAGAGATGTTGGGTTGACCTCCTACCTTGTCTAGGCTGTGCTTTGGGGTGTTTTGTGCTATGAAAATGGGCACTCCTTCTTGTTCTCTGGCACCAACATAGCGTGTCCTTCCTGGCAGAAATTGGAGATATTATAATTTTTCAGAGCTCCCCTCCACCCCACTACACTGTCAGGATTGAGTCACATTGATGAGTTCGGCTACACAGAGATAATTTCAAGACAAGCCATCCATATTTGCCACATCAATTTTGGTATTTTTGCTATCGATTTTGACCGTTTGATTAAATAAATGTTTTCGGCAAACAAGGAAAGCCAGAACTTCAACTTGTGAAAACAGCGCACCCAAGTTTTTCTCTTTTTCTCATGGATTTTATTATATTCAAGACATGCTGAGCCTAATCCTGCCCAGAAGTAAGCATCATTTCAGCTCAGCACCTCAACTCCCACCGGCTGGGATGGAAATGGAGCACATCCGATGGGGCTGAGCCCCAGGGAGATGTTCTCTCAGCAATCGCTATGCACACCCCTGGCATCATAACGCTATCTTCAAGTAATAAATAATAATCAAGTGCATCCCCGTCTACTCCTGACAACAGTAGTCGGCATCAAGGGGTACCCTGGGATGTGTCAGGCGGTGTTTTCATAGATCTTTTGAAGGGGAGAATATCGTTTCTGCTCAGCTGTCCTAAATCAAGGCAGTCTCTGCACGACATCTGGATGAGAAGCAGAATGGAGTTGACAGTGAAGAAATTATTTTACTCCAAATCTCAGTAGGAACACAAGATTTTTCCAAACAGCTGAACCCACGCAGCCAACTCTGCTGCAAGAAGGAAAATCCCAACCAAGTGCTGACTCATCTAGGTGTGTCCCACAGTCCCCAAAAGTCACATCAGTGCTTACCCGTGCTGATTAATGGCACCCAGTGATCTGGCAAAACCACAATAGGAAGATCATAGGATCATAGAATCATTGAATCATTAGGTTTGGAATAGACCTTTAAGATCACCAAGTCCAACCACCAACCCATCCCCTCCATGCCCACTGACCGTGTCCCTCAGCACCACATCTCCACAGTTCTGGAACACCTCCAGGGTCAGTGACACCACTGCCTTCCCAGGCAGCCTGTGCCATTGCGTTACCACACCGAGAAGACATTTTCCCTAATGGAAAAGAGGAACTGAAACAGTCTGAATACCCATGAGGAGTAGGAAACCCGCGAATCCCAAAGGCAGCCACTGTACCTGCATCTCGCTGGATGCAGGCACACAGCATCAGGTTGTTCAGCTCACTCCCAGAAATTAGCCGAGGTTTAGTTCCTGGCTTGCAGCCTTCTGCTTTGGGAATGCACTGGAGCTGTTAGAAAAGCCTGAGCAGGTGTGAAGGAGGTGACAGATTAAGGGAACAGCAAGACATAAAGAGGTTCTTCTGGAGACTGCCAGGAAGCAATTGGGATGCAATGCAGGAATGATGTATGTAAAAGAGCTTATGACAATGGGGAAGGCATGTATTGCCTCAAAACACACTGCCGTAAACTCCGAGGACACAAGGAGCAGGGAACTGACTCAGAAGATGGAGCATGAATAGATTTTCACAGCTTTAGTTAGAGTATTAGATGAAGAAAAAAAAAAAATAGAGGAAATTCCCACTAGACAAAAAGGCTGAGTGGATGATGTGAAAGCCTTTTTTAAACCTGATTTATAAGAATTAGTGTCTAGGTTTCCAGGAGATAATTTTTTGTTTATAATTAAGCCAAGCACTCATGTATCCCGTTGTATTACCATACGTGAGAGCACTTGAGAGCAGAAGCAGACCTGCTGCAGTGAGGGCAGCCCTTTGTAACTGCTTTCATCCCCATACCATCGGCCAGCTTCAGAGCCCATGGCCTTCACTTGAATGTAAGGACTGTGTCTCAAGGAGGTGGGCAGCAGAGGTGGAAATTTGGCACAGGGCGTCTAAGCATCTCCGGTGTCCTAATTTAAAGGCTTTTATTTACTTCTCTGCTTTTTGTTGCTGCTGAGCAGCTCCTGGATTTGCAGGTGCAACCATGCATTAGGCATCTGTGAGGCAGAAAACGCAGTGCCCGCGTGAAAGGGTAAACAGATATGAGAAAAGATTAAGGGGATAATAAACTTCTGCTCAGAAACCATAGGTGCTGGAGGGAACAGCAACATTATTATAGGACTTTTTCACCCAAGGGTATTTTAGGGAGCTAACCGAAGCTCTGGATATTTTAACTGTATTTGCAAATTCCTGTTTCCCTCTAGTTTTCTTATTCTGTGGTCAAGATACAGATGTAATGTTGTTCCTTTCCAAATGAAGAGAAGCAACCAGGGACAAGGGATCTGGTTTTTAATGGCACTGAGCTGCCACGTGGCTTGTGAGAATCTGGTGGAAAGGAGATGCCCAAAGTAATCCGAACTTACTTCCTTCTACCTTGCATTTAAAAAATAAGTAACTGAATAAAGAAAGCACAATTAGAGAGAGAGAGGTGTTGCTGGGGCACACCAAAAGCTACATGAAGGCATTTGGGCCTGCATTAGCTGAAAGAACTTATTTAAATAAGTGGTCCTAGCTTTCAGCTCAGCTGCTGTGTTCCCTTTCAGACAGCTTTTTTCTTCTCACTCCCTCTTCTCTCTTCGGAGCAAGCAGGTTAATTTGATGAAATCCTTGAGTGCACACAGCACATGCTGCATCCCCACCCAGGACATAGGTGTATGCTCCTCTCTGAGCTTGTAGGATGTGTAGTTAGCAGTAACCTGCTCACAGGTTTTAGGCATTACGTTGGCTGCCAAGGAGGATTCTTAAAGCTGCCCAGACCAAAGAGTTCATTCCTTAGCTCTGCTGTTAATTCATCTCAGTGTTGATGTGGTCTGTGCCAAGGAGCATCGCACTGCCTCGGCCCATTTGGTTCATTATCTGGAAGGATGTGCTTTTAGGATGGTGAGAAGGACAAACAAAAAAGAAAGGTCTCAAATCTGCAACTCAACTCTACCTCCTTGTTATAGGGAGCTTTGTCAGGCTCAGGTGAAGTGTTGCTCCCAAAGGCTGTGCTTTTTGGCACCAGCAGATTTGCCTGAGTAGAGTGTGTGCATGCTCCTCATGTGCTGTTACATTGCATGTGTATAGGAAGTAATCCAACTACTGTTATGAATGCAGTAGATCCTTGGGAAAAAGTCTGTCTCCTTTGATTAAAGACCCTTTCCACTGTGCATGCTGAAAGGAAACTCATTATTGCACTTCCTATTTTACAGTGCTTTTTTTCACGCTCTTAAAATTCTCCTTTGACAGCTTTACTGGGGTTTATATCGGTTTACAACACCAATTTCTTAAGTCACTGTCAGATAGTGAAGACATATATACCTGTTCTGTGACTTTATCTCTGTGTTCATAATTTCAGTAGTCCGAGAAGTGCTGCATATCTGTTAGCTCATGAATTATGTGAGTACCAGTGTGCTCCCTGTAGAGTTCTTCAAGGAGTTTGAAACATTTGATAGCTTGGAAGAGTACACTATAAAGCCAGTGCTTGATAAGAAGCTGATACATCTTCAAAGGAGCTCATTTTGCCATCCCCACCACTTTGCTTCTCACAGGGGAATACAGGGCACACCTTGGCCAGTTTGTAGGAACAGCACTGAGCACTGTGGGAACCTAACACTAGATGTTTGACAGCCTGAATGAGTCATATTTCTCCTCTCACAAATGACAATATCCCATTCAAGTAGTAAAACTGGATGAGTGACTACATCCTGATTCTTGGACAAGACTTCTTGTCAAATGTAGTCTAGTAGCGTATTGCTAAAGTGATTAAGAAATTCAGGCATTGTTCTCGTTAAAAGCATAATAGCAACAATTTTAAACAGCTATCAGTGGGGCTAGTCTCTTTTTAGAGATCATTGCGTGTATTACAGCAGTCTGAATCCATTGATTCTCCTCAGTTTTGCCTTGGAAACACCTGTGCATGTTGTACAATGACAGACCCATGCTGCTAAGCTCCATAGATGACAGAGGCTCCCTTTCAGAAATCCATGCATGGGCCGGATAATCCCCATGGCTAGCATTTTTGGTGCTCAATGCAGGTTTAAAATACAAAGTTTAAAAGCTCTGATTTTTTTCTTGAGCATGACAGTGAAAATGGCAAAAAAAAGAAAAAAGGTGGAGAGTTCATTCGTATTTTCCTGTACCCATCCTGAGGCAGCTGTTGTACAAACCCCTTCAAGATCCATTATTTTCCCCAGCAAAGGAAATTATCTGGATAAATTGTGTTTAGAAATATATCTGTATTATATCTGATATATCTGTAGATATATATAGGTAAAACTACTTGTAAACAAAGAAAGTGAGGAACAGGAGTGACAAATTTTCGTACTTGCCAGGAACAGAGAGAGCTCAGCAATGCCCATCTCTCTACAGTGAAGATAAGAAGACAAGTTATGTAGGGGACGTGTGGTCTTGTCTGAAGTCTGGGAGTTGCTGGGAAACTCAACTCTGCCATTGAGCCTGGTGGTAAATGCTGCTTCTTTCAGGGGTTTCCACTCATTCAGGGTGGAATCCTTTTTGGGAGGTCGCTGAGAGTGCTGAGGCTGAGTTCTTGTTGGGCTGTGCTGATATGAAGACCTGTCATGTGGCTGAAATCGCAGCCCATGGGACTGTTGGGTCTTCTGCCATTAATGCCTGTAGAGGCAGGATCCCATCTTTAATTTAGGAGGACCCTTTCCCATCTTTACAGACTCTTATTTCTGACTAGGTTATGAACTGGGGCTCGTGATAGATAGCATACTCCAATGAAAGAGTCATCCTGGGGACTTCAAAGGAACCATCAGGAAGTAAAGGGGACATGGAGCAGCCTGTAGTCAAAGCAGAGGGTACAGTTACTTGATCAAGTTAAGGAAACAAAGGTTTAGACAGAAAACTGTGAAAGTTTCTTAATAAGATTCAGAAAGTTCTAGAAAGTACCTTGAAGAAGATGTTAGAAGCAGAGCACCTGCAAATAAGAACAATAAAAAGGCATCTTAGATCAGAAGAGGTGCATGGGAGGATGAGAGACTTTGTAGCTTCCCCATGAATATATGTGCCATGCAAAAGAAATCTCAAACCCAGCAGCAAGTTGTGCATTTTTGGGGAAGCACTTTAGACAGTAGGATTCTTTGGGATTCATCTGTCTCTGTAATGTTACAGTACTGTCTGGTCTTCAGAGATAATTTTCTCTGAAAAAAAAAAAATGACAAAACCTTTTGCAAACAGATACTGGAAGGATTAGAAATATGTGAAGTATCATGAATCTGGAGGCTACGCTGGTCCTGATGATGTTTTCTGGGTGCCTGCAGGATTCTCATACTGAGTAGGGAACAAAAGCAGAAACTTCAAGTAGCTCCGGGCTGTAGCAGGAAAAAAAATCTGCAGAAACCGCTGACTTCACCTTTTGCCATGATTATGTGGGGCAGTCAGCACCAATTCTGAAAACTGCTTGTTTTTTTCCTTCCTAAAAATAACCTTCCAGGTCACTTTTAATCAAGTCCAAATGGCCAAGCCTGTGGGTTAGAGATTCTCCTATAAATAATGTTTGACGGGGATACCTTCAAAACCAACAGATGAGCATTTAAACAAGTTGCCACAAACTCAGTTCTGACTCCAGCCTTGTAAATCATTGCCAAATATCACACTGCTTCATGGCCTAATCCTCTAAATGGATATCTAATGCTGTGTAAATCTGTGTCAGGAGGACAACAGCACCTGTGATGTGTTTCAGGGTGACATTTATGGCACTCTGGAGAAAATGGTAATCTGCTCAGATCCAAGGTCTGGTCCTGCAGGGTTTGAACAGGACATCTTCTGCCTTGATGGAAAGTGGACTTAAGGATGTAAATCTGGGTTGAAGGAGGAAGTATACAGATGCACATACCAGGGCAGTTTGGAAACCTTGAAAAGATCTGATTTGCAGTCACTGGGCAAAGCCAGCAAAGAAGGAGGGTGTTGAGTGCTCTGTATTGATTCATTATAAATCTGTGCATTTCACAGTGAATGGGATCACTCTGAAGTGTATGATTGTGCAGATTGTAGTTCTATGACTGAATATACTATTTTTCTTATATATCCTGCCCTTCTGGATAGGCTGTTCCAAGGTTGAGGTTGAGGCCATTTTCAGTGCTCATATTTCTCCCAAAGACATAAATATGTGTCATGGCATTGCCCTTTGGAGAATATCCATGTGGAGGTCCATTTTGGTTTCATTTTTTAATACATTCAAATCATGATGATGCTGATAATGTTGGAAAGGTGCTTGTTTCTCACTCCCTGCTTGGTACGGACTCATTGTGAACATCAGTTTGAGCACACAAAACCCATTTCCTCCATGTGTTTACTCATCTGACTCCTAATTTCAACAACCACGCAGTTCATTCAGAGCCCAGTCCTGAGTATGAGACAGCATCCATGTTTATGACTAGATGGTCAATATGAAAGCTCTAAGAACATGAAGAACATTGAAACCCCTACGTGATTACTTCAGATTTGAAAATATTTCAGACTGTATTTCAGTGAAATAGTCTTTGAGATGTATGGGCCTTAGCACTGAGCACCAGTTGAGCTTCCTTTCCCTTCGGAGGCTGTGCAGGAACCAGAATAAAGTGAAAAAGTGCAGATTCAAAGCCATGAACAGGATTATTTTGGAGTCTCTATGTTATTAAATCAGATCAGCAATCTAGACGACCTGTTTTCTAATGAGTAAGATGGATAATTGAACGTTAAGACTGAAATCTTTTATCACAGCTGGAAATGGATAGATCTTACAGGTGCTTTCATCTGGAAAGCCCTAAATTATAGCACTTACATGACTCATCATGTCTTCAGTAGAGGGAGAGCCACACACACTTTGAGAAGCATGAAGGAATCTACAGCATGGGTGTCCCAGAATGCTGCTTTCATAACAGTGATCTCTTTTCTCATCCACTTTGTGCAAGCTGACATTGAGAGGATTTCTGTGTGCTTAGTTAAAAGAAAACCAACATCTTTGAAAATATATTTTTAAATGGGGAAAAAAAGTTTTGTGAGTTGGTAGGAGTTCTGTATATGTGTGGATGTAAAAACATTGTTTTCTTGTTTGTTGTTCCAATTACATGACTCCCATTTAAAGCTGGTTTTATTTCTACCATTCCACTAACAAGCTATTTCTTTTCAGAAAGGAAAAGCAGAAGAGAAGGAAAATGGCAGAAACGTACTAACAGATTGGATTTTTGCTTTGTATCTTCATCCAGGTCTCCTTAATAAGCCTCATAGCCAACACTCTTGGATACTCTGAGATGGGACCCATTAAATCCCTCAGGACCCTCCGAGCTCTGAGACCACTGAGAGCATTGTCCCGATTTGAAGGGATGAGGGTAAGAGGACACAAAGCATTGATCAAAGCTGAAATGCATGACAACAAGCATGTAACAGAGCCCTGTTGCACTCGGTCTAGTGTCTGCTAAAAAAAAAAAATAATTGATAGTACTGCGTCAAAACAACAAAATCAGAAATTCCTCCTTTGTCTTGATTGCAATTGTGCCTCTGGTGGATGTGATGATAAACTAATCCTGGTGCCTAACTTGTCACATTTCACTTCAAAAAACAGCTTTTTGTCTGAGGAAGCATTTGTCTTAACAATTACAGGCACATCAGAGGAATAACCAAGCTTCACATTTACTCCATGCCTTTGGAAGGTATTAAAAGAAGACCTGCTGGGAAAATTTTTAAGGACTTTTTCACTAATAATTAAAGCAAAAATTTGAAATGCCAAGCATATGGAAAGCAAACGAATGAACAGAGAATTTTTCATTTGAACAGATCGGAGTTTTAATGTGGGATATCAGGATTGATATTGAAACTGTGTAGCTCTTGTTTGTTGTTCTGTCTTTAGGATCCATTTCTCTCCCTTTCATGTATACAGCATACCCGTTTATTGGTAACCTATCTCCTGAACTGATCAGTCACAGGGTAGAAGGGTTCTTCATTTATTTAACTCTTTGCTCCATATGTAACCTTAGAACTGACTTATGTATCAGCAAAGGTTACTGCTAATTGCTGCTTGCAGATTGCATATCCTTCTCTCGATCAGATGGAACTTCTGAACATGTAGTGAGCTCCATGTGTGGAGCTCCTTGCAATTAACTGCTCTCATTGTAACACCATTGCTATAGGACGGACAGAAGTCTAGGAGAGCCTGACCTCCAACCCAGGGAACATGGTGATAGGGTATGAAAACCCCTTACCCACAGTTTGTCCATTCTGAGGATGACCAATATTTAGGTTCTATTGCTTTGGTCCACAGAACTTGCTATTCTCCCAGTGTCATCACTTTTGAGATAAAGATCAGCAAAATCTCTTTTCATCTGGGCAGCCAAATCTGCATTATTCTGTTCACCACACTCCTTCCATCAAACACAGGCATTATTTTAAAGCTTATCCACAAATTAGAACAAAAGTAAACTGCAGATTCTCAGCTGGTACAAAGCAGTGTCTTACTATAGATGGTTAGTAAGGGTCTTAATCTTATGCCATCTCATGACTTCACTCAAAGTCTTTATGAAGCAGGCATAGTTTGAATAAAAGATTGTTTCAGTAAAAGTTGCACTAGTTTAACTACCAGAGAGATTTGTGCAAATCAATTTAATACTGATTTATGAAGGCTTAGCTTCTAGTGGTAGATTTGCAAGTTCACGTGAAACCTCTTTAACGTATTCTAAGCTGACATAGCAATACTCCCTCATGACTTTGGATCAGTTTAATTAAATTGAACTCAATCCTTAAAAAGAGTGGGCAGGGCAGCCTAAAGCACTGGAAAAATGAGAAACTGCAGTAGGAAAGAAAGAAAGTGAAAATGTTCACAGCTCTGTTGAGAGGCTTTCTGAGAACAGCAAGAAGTTGGCTTCCTGGATATCCTGCATGGTGTAGACACACGATGTTGCATCAGCCCAGCAAGTTTCCATACTAAGATGTCTATAGCTGCCTTCCCCATGGTGCTTGATCACCTCCCTGTACCATCTCTGCAACTGAAATGTATTCAGTCTTTCTGAGACATCAGAGGTAGTGAATTAGCTTGTAAACTATCATAAAGTGTAATTGAGAATACGTGCTATTGGAAAACCAAATCATTTTATTTTTAGTGTGCCTAACTACTCTTAACACGACTAGGGACAGTTAGACCTTTCATTATTAGGAGTTTGTATGCTCCAGAATGCACAGGAAAATTGCCAGTGCAGAGATGAATTAAATCATGGTAATGTTAGAAGCAAACACTGACGATCAGAAAATAACAGTTTGCTCTAGTAAAATATACTTCTTCTTTAATAAGGATTTCTGTACGGTGAGAGAAGAAGTATTAAAGTTCTTACTGCAGCAAAAGACTTACTTAAGTTGATGCAGCTAAATTTTGGAAGCAGTTGGTCCTGAGGCAAAGGCACAGTGCAGCACTTTGATGGATGGCCTGGGACCTGTGATTTGGAAGCAGCCTTTGGCACCTCTCATCACACCAGAGGTATCAGCAAAGTGAAGAAGAACTTTAATAAATAAAGATATAGCAGAACTGCTCTCCTGTCCCCAGAAAAGACACTGTAGTGAAGAAACATAGTGAAGAAACTTCAGGACCAGTGTCCCACGTGGCAGTCACTACAGCTCCCTGCCATGTCATGCATGTGGCACTGCCCCATCGCTTACCACATTCAAACCACTCGAAAGCACAAAGTGAATTAACTTAGCTCTGCGTGTCCCAAATCACACAGTCTCTGTGTCTCTCTCCCTCCTTCCTCTCAAGACATTACTTTCAGAGGTTCCAGTTCTCTGCAAGGTTCTTCCCAGCAAAGATGGTTATTGCAGCATTTCAAAAGGATAAGTGGGATGACAATAGACTGTTCATTGTGAAACTGATACTAGGCAAAGTCATGGAGGTTGCTACAAGATACATGCAGGAAAGAAAGAGCATAATTAATGCTAGTTATCATGATTTCGTGGAAATAGTTCTTGTGCAACTGATATGATCCTTTGATTTGATTACAAATTATGCTGATGACGGTAACTGTGTTGATATAGTATCCTTAGATTTCAGAGTGGAATCTGATACGACAGGACAATTGTGATCAAAGCACAAGCTTTTATTTATTTATTTATTTTTATACTGAGCCAAGTAAACATACTTCAAATTAATTTAAAATGGATGAAAGATATGAAAATCATGATTGTAAATAGTGATGACATTGTAAATTCAGTGATGAATGTCCCAGGCTGAGGGATCCATCGTAATAAGGACTGTCCTTAATCTGGACTTTAGCAGCATCTGGAAGAAAATATAACATCTTTGCTGACAAGACACAAAGTGAGCGGGGTGGTAAGTGATATTACAGATAAGGGAATTATGCTGACTGATCTGGATCACGGGTAAAACCAGATCAGTTGTGCAACATGCATTTTAATAAAACTACATACATCATATACTGCGGGAGCAGAAAAGTAGGTCACTCTGGGAACATTTCTTGGAAAACAGCAGATAAGAAGGACTTAGGGATTGGGACAGCACAATACAACCTTTTGGGCAGGTATGATAAAGGAGGTAGGTGTCTATTACAATCCCTCAGCACACAGGGAAATAACATCACAAGTGGTGGAAGAAGGCAGTGCTTCATTTTTTTGTGCTGGCAGAACTGGAATACTAGAATCCCCTCAAAATGCTGGAGCTGGGGTGTTATAAACGAGGAACTCTCTGAAGGGAGCTGCTAGCATTATTAGAAATCCAAAGGTACCTCAGCAGTTAGAAAGAAGCGCTGTTTTTTCATTACTCAAAGCAGTATTCAGTGGTAACTCATCCACATCATAAACTGGGATGAAAGGAGAAGATCTCTCTTCTTCATGGAGTGCAGTAATATGGTCAAAAGTAACAGATATAAAATGAAAGAGAGTGGGCTTAGATTAGGAAATAAATAGAAATATTTCACTGAGAGAGCAGTGAGGCACTGGCACTGCTGCTGTAAGAGCTCTGGATGCCCCATCCCTGGAGGTGCTCAAGGCCAGGCTAGGTCAGGCCCGGAGCAGCCTGAACTGGTGGGAATATCCTTGCCCATGATAAAGGTTGGAACTGGGTGATCTGGAAGATCCCTTCTAACCCAAACTATTCCCTGATTCTATGGATATATGATTGAATGGTTCTATGTTTCTACAGGTGAGTAGAAGTTCAGCAAACCCTACACAAAAATGTGGCACCTGCTTATAACACCAAGAGTAGATATCTAACTATCATTTTGGTCCACCGTTTGAAATGACAACAGTGTAAATTAAATGTCTTTGCAAAAGTCATGTCCGGGTTTGGTTAGGAATTATAGCTTAGTCTGGAAATACAAGATGTCTGGTGGCCTCTGTAACAATGACAGGATTAATACATTGAGCAAATCTATTTCTGGATTTAAAATCAGAAGCAGCTTCATCTGGGAAGGTGATCCATGCATTCAGGATGAATGGGGACTGTGAATTTGGGCATGAGGTGGCTCAGCTTCTAGAAGTCACTGAGAAGGTTGTTCCACCCATAAGGAATTGATGGAAATGAAGAAGAATAAAATCTATTCTTAAACAGGCCTACATATGTTGCCTTTCCATGGCAAGCTAAACTTTTAATGTGAATTTATGATAACTTGCCTTCGTGTATTCAGGTCTTTAAGTCCTCTCACTTGATCCAGTACAAATGAGGAGTGTTTCCAGGAGAGCAGATGGCATCAGGCTGGTGTAAGAGCAGCAGCAGAGAGAGAAGAATCAAATCCTCTCTTCATAATTCATTCAGAGAGGTGTTACAGGATTTGCTCCAGTCTTATGTCATGTTTCGTTATCTCCAAGTCACTGAACATGATTTGTCAGAGGGGAAAAAACAGGATGCAGGCATGGCTGTGGCTCTCAGTGCTGGACCCTGAGTGACTGTGCCCTGTTACGTGGGTTATGGGTGGAAGAGGGTGCAGTAACAAATGCGACATCAGCACTGTGGCTTTGTGTTGGCACAGAATGGATGAAAATTGGGCAACAGCATTTTCCCTAGTAGGAAAATGAGTGAAAGTTGTTTTAACAAAGACTGAAAGTGTCTTCATGTAAGCCCTGGAATTTTTTGGCGTTTTTGATAATGCAGAAAACTTGGTTTTAAAGCAGTAGAATTAGGAACCAAAAGCGTCCAAAACTGCAAGTTTAGACTGGGGGGGAAAAGAAAGAAATTGAAGTAATTAAGAGTAATAAATAAAATAAATAATAAAATAATGTCAAGCAGGATTTCTTTTGTAAAAATTAGCTTTGTCCATAAGTGCACAAAAGACAAATCTGGATTTTGAAAGAGTTATATAATTTTCCATATATAAATTTCCATTGCAGATGAAGATGGTGCTATACATGCATGAATACCATTCTGCTCTTCTGGGTATTTTTTTCTTCCTCAACAATGAAAAAATGTCAGGGAAACATGTTACATTATTTCCTTGTCAGAAAGTTGGACAGTAATACAAGAAAAACTAAAACTGATGTTTTCTATAATCAGATTCACAACTGAATAAAATTCCGTTTTTATAGATCAGTATCACCTTGTCTCTATTTCGAAGATATGGAATAGAGAAGACAAAGACCTTAGAGTCTGCTTACATGCATTCTTATATATGGTTTTAAACAGGGGGGTTAGAGCTCTGCCTGGGTTGGTGTGATGGATCTTTACAGCACGTCATGGGAAAACATAAAGTCATTTTTTTTTTGTTTCTTTATAACACTTTCCCTGTTTTAGTCATTCATACTGACCAGATACGGGACTTTGGTTTAGTACAGCAAAATTTATCACGGTTAGAGTTCATAGCTCAAGCAGTATGGAGGCCCAGTAAAAGATTTCAGACTTTTTTTTTCTGGTCTATTTGAGACACTGATGTACCCCAGTAATTTGCAATTAATTGCATGATTATTAAAGGTGATCTGACTGAAGAGTATTATCCAGTAGGATTTGGGAGGTCGTGGTGACTTTGCAGATTGCTTCTGAATTAAAAGATACATCTGGAAAAAATGTCATCTCTATAGAAATAACTTTTTCTTCTTCAGAAAAAAAATGTCAGTAATTCTTCTTTTCTTTTCCATTTCACTCAAGGTTGTGGTCAATGCCCTTGTGGGAGCCATCCCTTCCATCATGAATGTTCTGCTCGTCTGCCTCATCTTCTGGCTCATCTTTAGCATCATGGGAGTCAACTTGTTTGCTGGAAAGTTTGGGAAGTGCATTAATAAGACGGAAGGAGATATGCCTTTAGACTCTAAAATTATTAACAACATGAGTGACTGCATACTCTATAATGTTTCTGGCACGTTTTACTGGACAAAAGTTAAAGTTAACTTTGATAATGTTGGTGCTGGGTACCTGGCTCTCCTGCAGGTGGTAAGTATGATGGCCTGAAAGTAAACTGTGATGCTCAAATGTTGCTTGTTCCTTTTGACATTATCACATCATAGGATCAGGTTAACTTTTATAGTTTTCTCTTTTCTCAGCATTATTCATCCGGGGAATTCCTTTTCTCAAGTGAAAATTATTCATCTATGGCATATTAATTTGGCCTACAGATATTTATGGCAGCTTCTGATTTTATTTTGAGTTTCTGATGCATCACTAATGTAAGTCCTCTGGGAGGTGATTGAACTATCAAAGTGAATTAAATACTATTTTTTTTTCTTTCAATTTTTCAATCGAGAGCAAAGTTTAGATCCAGAAACAAAAGGTCTTGGTGCAGGAAGGACTGTTCTTATGGACAGAATCCACTGGCCTTCTTGAATCAGTTGGGCCTTCATTATTACCTTCTTGGAAAAAAATGAACCTCCAACACCTTCAGATACTCAGTTGAAGTCACTCCACAAAGCTGGAGTTGCAGAGGACTCTTTAAGTGATGTTTGAGAAGGACACTGGTTGCTGTCATTCTGTCTCCTCATCCTCATATAAACATGCTAAATGTAGTGAGCCAGCTTGGACATAACTGAAACACAGTGGTGATCAGACTGCGGGAGCTCCAGAGATTCTTCTCTCTCTCGAAGACTGGAGTGAGCGTATTAGAGAAGAGAATGTTGAGGTTCAAAGCTGCAGTATTTGATCTATAAAACAGATGTGAGCCACTTTTATGACCTTTTTCAGCAGGAAATGTAAAACATGGATAAACAGGTTGTGTACACAGAGACTGAATGTGCTTTATGACAGCAGTGCCTAATGGAGGGAGCCACAGGAGAGGCATCCTCTTGTCCATACTCTGTACTGACCTGCTGTGTGATCTTAGGCAAATTGCTTATTGTTTCAGTTCCACGGAGCCCTCATTTTAAAGTGCTGATAATTATACTTATTTCTGTTGTTCTTAATTTGCTCTGTAGCCTGGTGATTGCAAGGGATGGATGCATGCTACAAGTGTGGGTTATGTTGCGTTTTATGAACCAAGAGTGAAACCAGTACCTTGCTGTATCATTGGACACATGGATGTTGTTGTTTCAAAGTGCCTGTGATGGCAGTCATAATTTCATAGATAAAATCTTGCATGCTGGCTCCTCAGTTGCTCAGCTCAGTTGTCTTACAAAGACATCCACCATCTCTTCTTCAAAGAGGATGTGGACCTCCCACAAGTCCCTTGTCCTATCTTCTGTTTCTATTACATCACCCAATGCAAATATGCTTCCTGCCAGATGTTTTTTCCTTTGTCACTGGCACATGAAATATCTTCATGAAGTAGTTCTCTTTCTTGTAGGAATGATTATTCTTACATACTTACATTTTCTGTTCTTGGTACACATACACTTGAGTGTGTGATTTTTTGACCCCTGTCCATGGAGACTTTGCTTTCATGCTCTCTGGAAAATAGCAGGGTTAGAATGGGCACAGCCACTTAGGGTTCTTTTCATGTCATAAAGTTGAACTGAGAGCAAGCACTTTTATCTTTTGCATGTAATTATGATATTCAGCTCACTCATGCAGGGTAGATTAACTCACTTTGAACAGCTTTAATTAGATTTTCCGTTCTATATAGTGATTTCTTTGTCTTCTACTTTAACACCCAATCTAGCTGAGCAAAAATGTCCACATTTTAAAATACTGTGCCTCACCTGGAGCTTCTTATCTCCTCCATGACTGCATGCCAGATGCCTCATTTGTTTGGTGAAATAAAAATGCATCAGATGATATACCTAATTTTTTTATTTTTTTTTTTTTATAAAGAACCCTGGAAATAAGGAGACATATTCGTGCTTTCTTTGCTAGTCATGTTACTGAGACCTGACTCTGCACTGAAATTCTAGATGGTGCCCCATTCCTGGAGGTTTCCAGGGCCATGATGGATGGTGCCGTGAGTAACATGATCTATTGCCTGGTGCAGTCGTTGGCAACCCTGCCCATTCCCAAGGGTTGGAACTAGATGAATATAATCGGTCATAAGCTGGATCTTGACACATTGATAAAGGAATATCGTGGTACTGCTGTTCTCCAACAGAAGATGGACTTGATGGGCCTGCAGGTTTCTTCCAAGCCTATGATACCATATTGGGTAGCAGGGAAGTAGAGTTTCCACTTAATCATAGAATCATAGAATGGTTTTGGTTGGAACAGATCTTTAAGGTCATCTAATACCAACCCCCTGCTATAGGCAGGGACACCTCCCTCTAGACCAGGTTGCTCACAGCTCCATCCAGCCTGACCTTGAATGCTTCCAGGTAGGGGTCATCTACATCTCTGGGCAACCTGTTCCTGTCTCACCACCCTCACAATAAATAATTTTATCCTAATATCTAGTCTAAAGCTACCCTTTTCCTGTTTAAAACAATTTCCCCTCATTCTGTCACTACCCACCCTTATAAAAAGTTCTTCTGTAGCTTTCTTGTAGGTCCCCTTCAGGTATTGGAAGGGTTCTTTAAGTTCTCCTCAGAGTCTCCTCTTCTTCTCTTCTCCAGCTTTCTCAGCTCGTCCCCATAGGGGAGGTCCTCCAGTCCTGATTATCTTTATGGACCTCCTCTGAACCTGCTCCAATAGCTCAATGTCTTCCTTGGTTTGGGGGCCCCAGCACTGGACACAGCACTCCAGGTGGGGTCTCACGAGAGCAGAGTAGAGGGGCAGAATCACCTCCCTTGATCTGCTGGTCATACTTCTCTTGATGCAGCCCAAAATACCGTAGTCCTTCTGGGTTCCAGGCTCACAGTGCTGGCTCATGTTGAATCCTTCATCAACTGACACGCCCTAATCTTTCTACTCAGGGCCGCTCTCAAGCCATTTTCTGCCCAGTCTGTATCTGTGCTTGGGATTGTCCCATCCTAGGTGCAGCACCTTGCACTTGGCCTTGCTGAACATCATGAGGTTGCCATGGGCCCATCTCTCAAGACTGTCTGGATTCATCTGGATGGCATCCCTTCCCTCTAGCTTGGCGTTGTCTGCAGGTTTACTGTGGGTTCAGATGCACAGAAGTTCAGAAAGTAAGTACAGAAACTTGCAGAAGTACAATGATAGTGCCATAAGCACGGAGTCTATGCAGGCTGGACAAGCTTATTGTGGCAGGGAGCAAAGCAATCCTAAAACCTTGCTCAGCTTCTATGGCAGATTCTGGCTCCTTCCTCCAGGAGGAAGAGCAGGAGCCAGATGCCATTAGGGTATTGATTTTGACTTCCATTCTGCACCTGGAGCTCTTCTGTCTGCTGCTAAGGACAAGCTAAGGCAATAAAGTGTAAAGATGACACCCACAGAAAATGGGCCTAAACATCTGGATCCCTTTTGCCAGACTCCAGCCAAGGAGTGTCAGTTACAGGCACTTCTTGCCAAATATGCTCCATATGAGCTCGAATTTCATGGGTAAACTGTTGTAGGAATTGCAGAGGATCAGTTAACAGCACAGCTCTCCTAAAAGGACAGATACATTGCTGCATCTTTGTGTGTGCTGAAACACTGTGTAGTAATGATGAGATAAGCGTTTTGGTTACAACCCTCAGGGATGCAAAATATGAGCTTTTAAGTGGGACTTGTCTTCTGAGTGTTGACATTTTCAGCTTCTTCAAATGACACTGAATTACCTTTGGATGCCTGGATATATATCTGAAAATCCAAATGGAGATGTGTAAAACAAATTCTGTCTGCCTAACATTCTGTCTTCACTTCTACAGTGCATTTGAAAGAAATGAAAAGCTGCTACTACAGCACCTTTAAGACTTACTGCTGTCCAGAGGCAAACTTTCTGATAGTGCCGTTGACAAGTTCATGAAACATTTTCTAAATGGCATTTGCTCTTACCCTACCTCACTGAGGATCAGTGTTGTTTTGAAGATACTTTAACTAATACCACTCAAGTGGTCATTTGAGTTTTATGTTTCTCAAGCTCAAAAAAGACTGCCTCACAACAATTGACTAAAGTTAAGAGGTAGACTCCACTCATTCTACACGTAAGGAAAAAGGAAAATGTCTTATTTATGGAGAGGAAATGATCTTTATTATCGTGATTTTTTAATTTATTAGAGTGAATATTTGCTCTGCTGGGGATTTAATCCCTTAGCACCCTAATCTATTAGAAGAAATTATTGCTGCAGCCCAGTCCCTCAGTAGTGCATTTTCTCTATTCCCAGAGTTGTTTTACAGATATCGACGAATAAATATCTTAAATTTCCAGTAGGACTTTTTCACTTCAATTGCTGAATCCTTGCTTTCATATTACAATAACCTCTGTGTATATTTTTCAGTGTATTTCAGAATTTCAGCAATCCAGTAAAGAACACCAGGAGAACAAGTTGTTTCTCACCTAGCATCTCTCTTCCTTGTAGAAATTAATCTTTATACACTCTGTTCTTGGATGGGAACAGACTTAACATCAATTAGATCCTACTACTCTTTGTCACTCTGGGTCTCCAGATAGGGAATAAAATATGAAGGGAGCACTCCAAGACCAGTACACCAATCAGGAGCTGTAGATTTAAATCAGCCCTTCAGGCCAGATGGGAAGTCATGACTGAGCTGGTAAACCAGCTACAGAATGATCACGAGACAGTGAGACTGTCTAAGTTTACCAGGTTACACGATCTTTTGCACTTTGCTAAACAATGTGCTGCATTTTACCCACACTGTGGCTTCAAAATGCTCAAAAAATCAGCATACTTCTGAACAAACCATATTTTGGTACAATCGGAGAGGTTTTCTCTGTGTATCCAAAGTCTGGGAGCAAGCAGCAGTTCAGACGTCTTGGGTGCTCCAGTGTGTCCTGTGTTTAATAGTGCCCTCCTCAGCAAAAAGAATATTAGATGAATATTTTGTATAAAATCAAATGGGATGAAAAAAAAATTAAAAGAATTGAAAGAAAAGAGAATGGAGTTAGCATAGCCATCTTAAATATGTGTAATGTAGCCGTAGTGTTGGCAGCTCTGTCTTAGCTTTCAGAAGTGTCTGCCAACAGTAGGAATGCTTGAAGAAGCATTTCAGAAATGTGAGGACCAATATTTCTAAAGCAGTCATTTTCATTGCAGTATTGCAATCTTTTTCTAGGAAAAAAAAAAATAAAAATAAAAAAAAAGAGTTCCTCCAGGCAGATTTGAAGGCTTGATTTATTTTAAGGTACCGTTTGGTTTTACAGTAAATGGTTGGAGGGCATCTCGTGCCATCCCACCTCTCCTCCTCCCCACTCATTTTCTGCATTGCAGCTCCAGCCACCAGTCAAATAACGGGACGTAATCCCATCCCAGGATTTTATCTGTAGATAATCTCATCACATGACAGTTTCGGTAGAAAATGGTGCTTCTCTGGATAGCCTCCAGGCAGGATAATATCACAAACACTCCCATGAAGATTTTGTCACTTCCTTATCCGGAGTGTAAGTGGTTACTAATTCCAGATAATTTCTTTCCCCAGTGTTGTATTTCTTTAATTCTCAGTACTTCTTACCCTCTGCAGATAAAGTGCCTAGGGAAGCTTTGCAGAAGCCTGGGAGGTTTTTACTTCTCCTCCTTCTGGACAACTGTGAAAAAGCAGAAAATCACAGTTCTTCAGTCTCTTACTATTTATTTTCATCAGGTCACTTCATCATCTGTTATCACTGCAAACTTGCAGTCATCTCTTGCTTCTGTGGTACACATCGAGGGACAAAATAGCTCCTCCAGAGAAAACATTCCCTCACAAGTGGTAGAAAACTACAGGCTAAGATCATAGCATTTTGTGCCATGGGCAGAAGGATGGCTCACTGCATCCCATCCACTCTTCCTGAAGAGCAGTTTGAGCTTGGAAGTTGCAAGTGTCTGTGATGGCACCAGGAAATCGTTCAGCAGATTAGAGAGAGAGAACAGAGAAAAAGGAAAATACTAAAACAGTTAAAAGAGGATTGGTGTGTCAGGTTTAAAGAAATAGTTGTGATAAGACTGCTGATTATTCCTGTAGTTACGTTACATCTGACGTGTGTTCTGATACATTGTGCCACAGCACAGATCTTACAGAGTGTTCTGATTCAGGAGGTTCATCTTTTTTATCTGGTAGATGGAAACAAACATACTCTCTTATACATCATTTTATATATTCTTTAATGAGAAATGAACATGGTTGACCTCTGGTACAGCGTTTTCCTTTGAATCCGTAGTGTTTAGAGGAAAACAGAGTGGCAGCATTACCTCCAGGATTTAATTTAATAACAGAGAGTGGATAATGGAGCATTTCTAAAACCACTGGATATATCCAGCTCAGCACAAATGCCTCGGTTTCTCCTGGGAACTCCTGGCCAATTTCCATTTAACATTATCTGGAACTGCATGCCTACACACCACGAGGAAAATTCAACCTGGGTGTCAGTAGGATTTAAAAAAATATTGGGCATGGATCGTGCATGCTGGCGTAAGTCTGATTAAATCAATGCATTTAAAAATGCCTCGTTATCTACTCACTGATTTTATATGCAGTGTAAGTCTAAGTAGGTCAGAAGTTAAATGAGAAACAACCCCAGCAGACAATTATAAAGGTAATGTGGCTTAGACCAGAGCCAGACTAAAGCCAGATATATTTGGTATCAGACCGTGTCTAATGAGAGGCAAATATTGACAGCAAAGAGCCACGCTTTAGCTACAGAATAACTAAAATCAGTTATTTGTGTTTCTTCTAGGAGCTTACACTCCTCTGTCTTTATTATGGGCTTCAGTAATAGACACTGATTTCCACGGGGGCTCTCCTTGCTTAAACATATTCTTTTTTTAATAATTAGAAAATCTGATTTTTATTTTCCTACTTTCAAAAGGCATATCTGGATTGTGAATCAGGCTGAATGTCCATGGCCAGGCACACATCAGGTGCTGATTACCCTTGTCCCTTTCAAATCAGCAGTGCTTCATGCAACCATATTGGTTTTGACAGTGCCTCAATTTATACTATTTTAAAAGAGCACAGAATCCAAGTTTCAGTGGGACCCCAAAATATACCCAATGCTCATCAGTCTGAATGAGTGTTAGAGATGGAATCAGTCTTCCCTGGCCTGAGACCTGTGTGATGCAGGCACTCTGAATGGTCCTATGGAGACCTGTTTCTTGATTGCTTGAGCTTCTTAAGGTATAAAGAAGCTCCTACTCCAGTTCCATGCCATATTCCCATTTCTATTAAGACCATCTGTTTTATCCCTATGATTGCAGAGAATCAGAAAACAACATGAGAGTCTACATGAGAAAACCATTCTGGAGTGATTTTAAATGTCTAATTGAGCATTTTCTGATGGATATACATTACTTTAAAGGAGAAGCAATTCATTAGTTATGAGGAACAAACTCAACACCATGTTTTGGAAAGTCATCACAATAATGATACCATCATTTCCAGATATGCTAATTTAATATGCTCAATTATGTATCTTGTGGTTTCTTTTCAGGCCACATTTAAAGGTTGGATGGATATTATGTATGCAGCAGTGGATTCACGAGAGGTAGGTCACAACAATGAAAGGGATTATTTCCTTTTCCATTGACTTGTGATATTCAGGATGTTTAACAACAAAAATACATGCAGGCTGCAAGTTCCTATCTTACTGTGCTTGAGACCACTGCAGACCTTCATTTTTTGCAGATGGTACTGATGTCTCATGACCCTGAAATTAAATGAAATGCAGCCCACAGATTTAAACAGCTAATTTGTCTGTTTGTCCTGGAAAACTGTCAGCATAGAGAAATCTCCAGAGTGGGGCTGAGTCTACCAAAAACCTAAATTGTCCGTTCTGTTTCTTCCACTCTCCCCACTGACTGCCATGTTTGACATGGATTGAATTTTTTATTTCAGGAACCTCTTGAGAAGTGTTGGGATTTTTTTTTTCTTTTTGTTTTGGTATTCATGTTTAATGGAAGGAGTCATTGTCTCCTTTCCCACTTTTAATAAATTTAAGGCACAAGATTACATTTACTGTTAAATGTTGAGATAACTTCTGGGTATGGATGAGATTTAGTCAGGTTGAATTGACCAACAGGCAGTTGAGCTTTGAATGGAAGGAGAAATGTCGAAAAACTTAATGGCATCAACAGAGAATCACCTTTGCATGATGTTGATCTATGCAAGAAAAAGATTTGGAAAGCCAGAGCGACCCTCAGTGCCACTGGGCTCCTTTGAAACACCCTGATTATTTCCTTTCTCCATTCCACCTGAGATGGATAAGCTGATGATAACACAGAACTTTGTGGATTCGTGATTCCAGAATTGTGCCACAGGTTTTTGGATACCATTCTTCCTTGGAAAAGTTCTTCCTAATACCAGTATTATTATCAAAATGGTTTGCAAACTGAAGTCTTTATTAAGAAGATATATTTACTCTAAATGCAGTGTTTTTTAGCATCATCTAATCATACTGTAATAATACTTTTGTTTCTTTCCAAGTGCCATTAGTTCATATAAGATTAGGGATAAGCAGAAGACTGATTATTTTCCCTTTCTGGGTTCAAACTGAGAACATTTTATAATATTTATTATGAAGTTGCACGTTCTGAGGCAGTGTTCTCTGCTGACAGTATTATAAAATACAACCAATTTAAACATGCCATTTCAGATACCAGAGATTGTGAAGCACTGACTTTGCCAGTGGGAGTTGCATTGTTTTTTTCATAATCTTTGTTGCTGATAGATAGTTTTCTTTGAACTGCATTAATATTTTGATTTGTGCAGACCTGGTGTCATTTTCCTGTTTTCCCTTATCCCTCTGCAGTGTGAGGAGCAACCTGAATGGGAATGTAATTTATACATGTACCTGTACTTCGTGATTTTCATCATCTTCGGGTCTTTCTTCACACTGAACCTCTTCATTGGTGTCATCATTGACAATTTCAACCAGCAGAAGAAAAAGATAAGTATTGAATATGCTGCACATCACCTCATGAACACTGCTGAGACAAGGGCAAGAGATCGATTTATAAGTAGCAGCTTTGCTACATGAGCCACAAGATTAACATTAGCACAGCTGTTCTATGAGACTTCTACAAAAACACAGTTGTAGCAGCCCCTCATCTCCCCATAGCAGTGCAATCCTGGACTTTGGATGGAGGCAGTGGGGCTCTTTTCATTGGAAATAACAGTGTTTTTCTCATTCTGTACTTAGGTGGCCAGGACATCTTTATGACAGAAGAACAGAAAAAGTATTATAATGCAATGAAAAAGTTGGGATCTAAGAAACCTCAAAAGCCAATCCCAAGACCACTGGTAAGAATGACATAATTCAGTTGAATAATGTGTAATAGATATAAATTTATTTAATAGATTAAATGCTATCCCACTTCCCAGATGAGAGCCACTTTTCTTTTATATATTTTGATTCTGGACAGTATTTGCAATCCTACTTTCCCGTGCACTAGAATTTCCCCTGTTCTGCTGTATTGACTAAAAATCCGATTTACATATGCAGTCATTTCAGTGGCCACATGTCTGCACTGAATGAATTCATGGCCACAGTCCAATGTCTTTTTTCAGTAGTTTCAAGAATCATTAGGCATAAATGGGTTTGAAAACTCTATCATCCAACCATCCATCATCATTTTCTTGTTTCTGAAGTGCTGGTGAGAAATGGTATGTAGTCTATTTTCCTCTGCTTCCTGATGAATCAGCAGACAATCATGTCATCATTTTTATGTGGTTCAAATCTCCTAACTAACAATTCTCTTCTTTCCTCCAGAACAAATACCAAGGTTTTATTTTTGATGTTGTCTCAAAACAAGCCTTTGATGTCTCCATCATGATTCTCATCTGCCTTAACATGGTTACCATGATGGTAGAAACAGATGATCAAAGTCAGGAAAAAGTGAACATCCTCCACAAAATCAACATGCTTTTTGTTGCCATCTTCACTGGGGAGTGCATCTTCAAAATGCTGGCACTACGACACTACTACTTCACCAATGGTTGGAACATCTTTGACTTTGTCGTCGTGATTCTGTCTATCGTAGGTAGGTGAATCTGCAGAGAAGCACTTTAACACAAACACCAAAGTTTAAATGCTGGATGTGAGCTTGATTAGACAGAGTCAAAAGATTTGTGGAAAAAAACACTAAGAGAACTGGATTCTAAATGATTTTTAGTATTTAAATAATATGGTGTAGCACTGCCTAATCTGTGTGATCAAGGAAATGATGAGATGTACTAGACAGTCAAATCTGTTCAGAACCAGCACTCTGACAGTAGTGATGAAGATAACAGGTATCGCTGTATCATATCATAGTACTGATTTCAGTGTGCATAAGCATAAAACATGGTCCTGGACCAGCAGCATGCACTTCAGCCATGTTCTGGATAACAGCCTAAGTCAGAGAAGTAAAAAAGGCTACATGTAAACTGCTATTATTTTGCTATTCACTTTTTATTATATAAGTGTGAAAAAATTCTTCATGTCAGCTGCAGACAGGTACAGTGAGTCTGGCTGCTCTCAGCTCTGCAAATGTATAGGTGTCTAGTGAGGAGAACAGAGCCATCCCCCTGTTGACCAATGCTTCTGTTGCACTTAACTCTCTGGTGGACCAAGGTCCCAAGTCAGGATGTCCGTGGTCCCAAGAGAGCAGCCTGCATTTTGGGGACATTGGATCAGCCAAGCCCAGACAGATTTCAGAGATTTGGATCACCAGGGAACATCACTGTCACACAGCTGTTATCAGAGTCTCCACACTGTGGGCATGTCCATAGCAGCCAGTTAAGTAGAGCCATTGCATTGACTGTAGCTATATCCGATGATCAGCCAGGTTGTTTCAGTGTCAGAGGAGATGGACCAAGCCAAAAAAACCTCTGCCAGGTAGAGAATGGGATGACGTGAGCTGGCCATAGCTCATTGCATATGGAGTCTGTTGACAGTGGACAGTCTGGCCAAATCTGCTCTGTTTCAGCAGGGAAGAACGTTTAGCCACAGGGATGCAAGCTTATTTCTTTGCTAGCGTAGCCTTAGCCCTTAGCTCCTCCCCTGCCTAGCAAGCAACCAAGCTGGTTTTTAGTAGGAACTTGCACCATTTTGGTTATTGATCACGAAATCAGACCCAGCACACAGTGCTGACTTGCTAACACTTTGCAAACAAAACAGAAAACTCCTGACCAGTTGCAGTCCAGATAAATGGTTCATGACCAAAAGCTGTAGATAGCTGTGTCCTGTCTGACCTGATTCTGGTTTCTCATTGTCAGTAGATGACTTTTCCCTTTATGAAACCATCACTACCATTCACACCTTTTCTTATAGTCTCAATAAAATTTGCATGGATTAATGACCACGAAAATGCTAACAATAATGCCATTCCCTTTATCTTAGGTCTTCTAGTTTGCAGAACTTTTCATTGATTTTTTTTCTATAATCCTCATTGATTTCTTTGAAGGGGATCAGGAATCGTTTCCAAGGTAATAACTTTCTGTTTGTCTTTTCTTTCCAAGGCACCGTACTTTCTGACATCATTCAGAAGTATTTTTTCTCTCCCACACTCTTCAGAGTCATTCGCTTGGCTCGAATTGGCCGGATCCTAAGACTCATCCGGGGAGCCAAAGGAATTCGAACTCTCCTTTTTGCCTTAATGATGTCCCTACCTGCTCTGTTCAACATCGGCCTCCTGCTTTTTCTGGTCATGTTCATTTATGCCATTTTTGGCATGGCTAACTTTGCCTATGTTAAGAAGGAGTATGGGATCGATGACATGTTCAACTTCCAAACTTTTGCTAACAGCATGCTCTGTCTCTTCCAAATCACAACGTCAGCTGGCTGGGATGGTCTTCTCAATCCTATTTTGAACACTGGACCACCGTATTGTGACCCAAACCTTCCAAATGCAAATGGTTCTAAGGGAGACTGTGGAAGTCCTGCCGTAGGGATTTTATTCTTCGTTACTTATATCATTATATCATTTCTCATTGTTGTAAACATGTATATAGCCATTATTTTAGAGAACTTCAGTGTAGCCACTGAGGAAAGTACAGAGCCTCTAAGTGAGGATGATTTTGATATGTTCTATGAAATCTGGGAGAAGTTTGACCCTGAAGCCACTCAGTTTATTGAGTATTCTGCACTTTCAGACTTTGCAGATGCACTGTCGGAACCTTTGCGCATAGCGAAACCAAACAAAATCAAACTCATAGCAATGGACCTGCCCATGGTCAGTGGAGATCGGATCCATTGCTTGGATATTTTGTTTGCTTTTACAAAAAGGGTGCTAGGAGAATCTGGGGAGATGGATGCCCTTAAAATACAAATGGAAGAAAAGTTCATGGCGGCAAATCCATCCAAGATCTCATATGAACCAATAACAACAACTCTCAGACGGAAACAAGAAGAGGTCTCCGCCATCGTCATCCAGCGCGCCTACAGGAGACATTTGTTTCGGCGCTCAATGAAGCAGGCGTCTTACTTGTACCGACACAGAACTTTTGATGGCAGCATCCTCGAGGACGATGCACCCGAGAAGGAGGGTCTCATTGCATTCATGATGAATGAAAACTATGGCAGGCCAATAGACAAATCAGAAACCCTGTCCTCCACGTCCTTCCCTCCATCCTACGACAGCGTTACTAGAGGTACGAGCGAGAACCTCCAGCTGAAGTTGACAGACTCAAGCAGAAGTGACGATGCCATAGATTGTTTGCTCTCACCAGACAGAGATAAAGAATCAATTGTTTAAATGTCTGTTTAGAATGCTTTAAAATATTGTTTACAGAATGTAATGCTGTAACTACACAACGACTGAAGCAGCCTTTTTATTAAACAGTAGTTGCAAAAGAAACAATGGAGTTTTTACCCTTAACTACAGGAGTCTAATAAGTCATATAACCTTTGACCCTGCTCTTTTTGACTTGGCTCAATATTTATATTTATATATGCACAGGAAGAATCTTGGCAGGGTCATAGCTGTTATATCAATGGTGTGAATAGGAATATGCTAGACTGTAAAACAGTAAACACTGTGTATATCTATCCACAGATAAAGCCTGGCTGTATACATTCATTTAAGGTCTTACTCATATTAGTGTGTTTACTTATGGCAATGTATGACCTTGCATTCTAAAAAGAAAAAAAAAATATATCACAGCTGCTGTAGCAAAATGTAACACTTACTGTATATGTTGTGAATGGTCTTTCATAAATTTATTATATTTGATATTTTTTTACTTAAAAAAGTCTCTTTTTCCATGGAGATTAATGATCCTTACACTCTTCATGATGAACTCTGAGTCAAGTTAGTAGGAACTTGCGGGATCCCCATTGTTTGAAGAGGAAAGTTGTTGCAAAATAAACCATCCAGTTAGCAACATTTAACTGTTTATTACACTCAGCCCTCCCCGCTGGGACTTGCAACTGCTCATCAGAAGGAATAGAAAAAGAAGAGAAAAAAGAAAAAAAAAAAACAGAGAAGGAAATGATGACAAGAGATAAGAGAAATTGCTTGTTCTATCCTTCAGGAAGTGAGAGAGTAATGGATTCTGTTTGTAAAACTGTTAATAAAAGCACTAATTTTTTAGTATGTTTCAAGAATCTGCTTTGAATACTGCAATCAAACTTGCCATAGAAGTAGTGCATCACTTGTGTGTAGTGCTCAAGGCACCGTCTATGCTGACAGAGTTTCTGTTTAGGGCATGGGATAGGCTATGGTTTCCCAGGAACACTGAGCTAAGCAGCCTTTTGGGAAACTCTGTGCATCAATATTACTCCGGAAATAGTATTATTAATCATAATAACACTGATGGGTCATGAGGAATGGCTGCAACAGTGTGTTCAAGAAGGTGGGAGGGGAATTGCCCCCTGGATCTGTATGTAACCTCTAAGATTTTGAATCCTTTCTTCTCAGTGTCCATCTTTCATTTTATCAGATGGTACGTTTAGATTACTGGGGAAGGACAAGATATACAGGAACCAATGATAAGAATCCACTAGAAAACAGAAATACCCTAATTCCTGCAGGCAAAGGAATATTTACAGCTGATGCATCCATCAGCTTCAGGCCAAAGAAATGACAACAGAATGGAAGGTGGATGTGTGGCTGTAGAAAAGTGTTAGAGGTTTTATGTGCTAACGTAGCTTATTATTTATTATTAAACTTTCAGCCGTGGTAGAATATGAGAAAGTATTTATGGAATATGGAGACAAGTCTGTCATTGCAGACAAGTTCTTTCTTTTTCACCTTCAGACTGATTGTACTTGGTTTGGTTGAACTTCGTGAAAAATCTTGAGATTTCTGTAATGAGCCATTGCACTTTAAGGAAGAGTAATTGTGCTTTTCACCTTGGAGAAGCAAAGATATCAAGAATGTATTTAAGGTGTATTGTGATTGACATTTAGTTACATCCCAGGTTGTAAAGGTGTCAAAATCCACATGGGGTTGGCAACAAGAATTAAAGCAACATGTTACAGCAAATTTTGTCTATGACCATTGTTATCTGTCTTCTAAACAAGTCAAAACATGTAAAGACAGCGTGTCAAGAGGATGACTATGTATCTGTAAATATGGGCTAATTATTCTCTCCATTCATTGAGAGGTGTCTCAGGCATTCACTTGAGAGTGGGCTATTGGATAATGCAGATAATTTGCCAGCAGGATTTCTGGGGTCTATTCCTGATTCTTGCTACATGATTTTTAGGCAAATAATTGAACCTATCTGTGCCTCAGTTTACCCATCTGTAAAATGGGGGTAATAATACTTACCTACCTCACAGGGGTGTTGTCAGACTTTCTGGTTGAAAAGTGCTATAAGGGAATGAAACATGTTCTATAAGTAGTATTATAATCATGCTCTCTTGCCCTTTTAACCCCATGTCTATGGTGTATAACATAGGGCTGTTCCTCTGGAGATTTTGTTGCCTTTAAATCTTGTATGTAATTAGATTCTAACCTAAGGGAACTACTCTTCGTTCCTTAAAGTGAAAACACTCTTTATTCTTTCCTTCCTCCTCACCATCCTTTCCCCTCACCCCTCCACCCCCAAAAAAGAAAATTGCTCAAGGCTTCTCAAATTAGAGAAACTTTATACAGATTCCCTGTGTATTTATGCTGTAATCTTATTCTGACTGTACATATCACCCAGAAAGAGTATGCGATTTTTATATTTATATGCATATACACACACACACACACACACACACATACACATACCTATACATATATAAGTATGTTGTGAGTTTATAGAGTGAATGACACTCAGAGGACACGACTTACTGATTAAAATATTTTGTTCTCAGTGGGATTTATTGATCATTAGAAATGAGCTGCTGCCTATAATGAAACTGTTTAATTAGGAAATAGTACATGCGCTACCTGCTGAACAAGCATTTATTGGCTGACAACTGGTAAAATTATTTTCCTTTCAAAGCTTCAGAATAAAATTAAAAAAGGAAAAAGATAGGAAATAAGAGGATTTCTTACCTGATTTATATCGTTCAATATATAATATTCAAAATAACAACAACAACAAAGCCAAACTGCACATAGCAATGCTGTGTTGATCACTCTGTTTTACAAATATTTTAATTATTAGCAACTTATATTCAACTTATATTTTTAATAAGAGTGTGGCCCAGTGATGAATGGGATGTAATGGGAAGATTAGCTGGTAATTGATCATATTAGAGAGGAGCTCTTCCTCGGGACATTTCACTCATGCGTTGAACATTTCATTGCCATTGCTGTCAGACCCTGTAGTACAATTGCAATATAACTGGTTACGGTTTCTACCCCGAATCTGTTAAAAAATGGTTAATTCAAAAAAAAAATATAAAATTAGGTCTTAACCATAGATGTTTACAGTGTGACTTTATTAGGAAAAAAAAAAATGAATTGTAAATTACTTTCGAAAGCTTTGTAACTGGAAGGTGGCTTTTCCATTGGGTTTTCAGTTTTGTTGAACATTTCTTTAAAGCTGAAGAGATAACGGTATCTTTGTATCATGTGCAAAACTCCCCTGCAAAACTACAGATAGCCTCACTTGCAGATCTGTGTTAATGGAGATGCCGATTTGTACTCAGCAATGATACGTCCTCCCAGTACAGTGACTTAAAGACACTGACTTAATAGTTGGCCCACACTGTCTATAAGCATGAATGCTACCATTTTTTTCTGTTGATTTGTTCAATAAAGGCTACCACATGAATCACTCAAGCTACAAAAGAGCAAGGAAAATATCAGCCAATATCATAGGACATATTAAGCTGTTTGTACCTGGAAAAAAAAATCAAGTTTATTATGTTTCTTTATTAAATAAATAAGGATAACAAATATTTCCCGTGTCAATTATTTTTTGTTATTTTATTTATGTGACTTCTTTGGCACCTTGAGCTCCTTTGTTTGGGAATTGAATGGTGACTTTTGTTAGTCACTGTCCATCTTGCACTACAAGGCTTACTACAGGGTGTTAAAGGCTTGAGCCAAAGCTTGTTGAAATTCATGGAGAAATTTTGGGTAAGAAAATAATCAATTTAATTCGTGGCAGTATGGATTTATATCTACTTTAGTTATTCTGTTTTGCCCTTTGTTATTACTGTATTAGTTATATACTAAAATGGCCACTAAAAAAGGGCCCAAATCGTGAGTGCCTCAGACCTGGAAAGTACTTCAAGAGGGACAGATGACCACACTTGGAGCTCTTCCCTTAGCTCATAGAATCATAGAATCGTTAAAGTTAGAAAAAAACAGTGAGATCACCAACTAAAACCCTAACCTACCTCCACCATGCCCACTGGCCATGTCCTCAGTGCCACTGTTCTGGAACACCTCCAGGGACAGTGACCCCACCACCTCCCTGGGCAGCTGTGCCACTGCATCATCACTCTTTCTGAGGAGAAATTTTTCCTAAAATCTGACTTGAAATCTTCCATCCTGATGATATCCAAACTATGATCTTTTCAGTACTGAGGGAATCAGCACTATCTCAGCAAAGCCTCACACCAATTTAGTTATCCTGCTTCTATTTTCTGCATTCTGTTTAATCAGGGAAAGTTCTGAAATCACATAAAAACAAAAGAAAACTGAGCTGATTTAAATTCCAGAGTCCAATCAGTCTTTTGAACTAATTTAGTAAAATCAGTGTATAGCAAGATTTTACATTAACCTGGGACAGTGTGACTTGTGGGAAAGACTTTTTTTTTTTTTTAAGTAAACATTTAAGAGAATGTGTCATATAATAATATGAATCCTGAGAAATCGTGCGTTATAGAATGAATCTGGTTGAAGTTTTTTCAGCAATGTACTTTTGGTTGGAAGGAGCTGTTTTTTTGAAACAAAAACTTTCCACAGAGTCGTGTCAGGTTAGACAAGGAAATTCCTTGTTACAGTTTGTCATCAGAATTCCCATGGAAAGGACATTCAGAGTCATAATTCCTACTGTGATGAATTCCATTTGTAGACTGTTACCAGATACACTTAGCTTCTCTGCATGCACTCCCATCACTGCGCTAGGGGCTGGTTTAGGTTATGGGACCTTGCTCCTTTTCATGAAGGTCTTGGGAAAAGTTCTAAAGGGTTCAAAGGGTTCAGATGTTTCCTTCTTCAGGATGAACTTTCATAGAAACAATCACCGTTTTTACCAGTGTGATTTCTTTCTGTGTTCCAGACCTAACAAGGAACATAGAGAACTGGTTTCACACATACACGCTTACTGCAAATTTTTTACAGGATGTGGAGTTTGTTTTTTTCTTCTTCTTTTTTATTTTTTATTCTCAATTCAGTGTGTGCATATGGTTGTTTTTGTTGCTGCTGTTTTTAATACAGTTACGTTGATTATCATATTCTCAGGTCTGTTAAATAAAGCATGTTTGAAATCTGTGAGATTAGAGTCAGTGACTGCAATGTTCAGATTCACCCCGTGATTTTGCAGTGGTTTCAATTCCTTTTTATTTTTGATGCAAATCAGCTCATAAATGCTGGGACCGTTTTGGAAATAAGTCTGTGTTTGGATAGACAGTAAGAACAGTATGAGCAGGAGGATGGAAGAAGGGAGGGAAGGAAGAAAGGGAAAGAAAAAAAGAGAGAAAGGGAAAGGGAAAGGGAAAGAAAAAGAAAAAGAAAAAGAAAAAGAAAAAGAAAAAGAAAAAGAAAAAGAAAAAGAAAAAGAAAAAGAAAAAGAAAAAGAAAAAGAAAAAGAAAAAGAAAAAGAAAAAGAAAAAGAAAAAGAAAAAGAAAAAGAAAGAAAAAGAAAAAGAGAAAAAGCCCATGAAGCTGTAAATGATATGGCTGCTTGAGCATGTCAGATCTTCCAGCTAGCAGTGAAAGACAGGCCTCACTGTGTGAAGAACAAACATGGAAATCCTTCTGAATGTTTACATATTGCAAAGAAATAGCACCCATGTCAAAGGGAAAGCATGTGAAAGCAAATAGGTCAAGGGGAATAGCTATTGGCAGCAAGCAAAAAAATGCTTCGGAGTCAAACGTCACTGATAACCCCATGAGGGCTGGAGGTGTTGGACTGCAGCAAAGGCACGGTTTTGTCAGCACCTCAGCACGAGCTATTTTAGCAATCTGACAAGCCTCTGAGCAGCTCCTGGGATGTGTGCTCATGCTATGACAGTTTCAGAGGCAGTTTCCAGGGTTGGTCAGATCTCTGTGGTCATCCTGCTTGTTGGTGGGCCATGAGTTTGTGCAAGCCCATGGCATTAGGTGTCCTTTCTGCCATGTAAATTAACAGTACCAAGTGCCACACAGTACAGAGCCAGTACTTAGTCACCAAAATGTCTTAAATGTGAGATTTTGATTCAAAAGGAATGCATCTTAGAAAATTCTTGGATTTTTTCCACCAAAACTTCAAGGGTATGTGCTACGTCTGGTCCTGGGCCACCCAGTACAGGAGAGAGATGGACATCTGGAAAGAGCCCAACACAGGGCCACTAGGATGATCAGCAGACTGGAACACTTTTGAGAGTAGAAGCTGAGAGAACTGGAGCTTTTCATCCTGGAGAAGAGAAGGCTCAGAGACCATGGGCTCTCCTCGTTGGAGATGTCCAGGAGCCACCAGGACTTAGGGCACCTTGCTCTGGATGGCTCTGGTGGGATAAGAGGCACCCAGAGCTCCTGTACACCTCAACCAGACAGAGATTCTATGGCCATGTTTTCAAGCTTTCTGGATTTCTACCAACTACATTAGGACAAAAATTAGGGTCTTCAAGGCAAAAAAGATCAAAGATTGAGGAAGTAATGATAAAATCATGCAGAGTGGCTCTTCAAGGAGTCAAAATTCTGTCCTCTGCCTAAAGGTGACTTGAAGTGCATATCAGTGTTCTCAAGAGTCAGTGTTTTCTGTGAAATCCTGGTCACATTAAAGCCTAAGGGAATTGAGCAATTACCCTTAGGGGAGCCAGGTTTCTAACACTTTTTTTTTGTTTGTTCTCAAAAAGGCTGTTTCAGTTGCTCACATTTGTCTTAATTTTTAATTCCTCAAACCTGCAGACCAAGCGCAGAGGAAATATTTTTCATTTGTAGTTCAGGGACAAGCTGTGCAAGTGAAGAGAATTTGTCCAGAGGACACAAACCTGGAGTGATGGGGCCCAATGTGACATAGGACAATCCAGCCCTCAGTGGCCTTGATCACATCCTGGAAGTCCCCACCTGGTGCCACTGGGTCCTGGCTATGGGGAGGTGATCTGGATGTGCTCCACTGATGGGATTCACCTCCCAAAAAGTGTAGCAAAGTACTGAAGATTCTCTGAATCAAAAGATAAAGGGAGGAAGGCGCACATTCATTATTTTGGTTTTAAAACTCAAGGTTGTGTTGGGGGACCTGGATTCAAGTCTTCTTTCTGCTCATCATCAGAGTAAATCCCCTTTGAAACCCTGTAATATTCAGCATAATTGCTACTTTCCTTATTCACAGTTTTAAGACACATAGTTTCTCTCCTTTCTAAGGAACAGAACACAGTGAAAAGATGGATGTTGGTACAGGGTAAGAAAGAAAAAACACTTTTTTTTTTTTCACAAGTGGAAGCCAATCAGGTGTGATGGATCAGCCAAGCAGGAGTCAAGTGTGAGCAGAGAGGATAAAGCCCCATTCTGTCACCCAGTGCCCACCCTTGGGCACTTCCACCACGAGCAGATCTTACATTTCACAGGTGTGACAGGAACCATAAGCCACGAATGTCTCTGAGCCTAATTTGGGGTAGGGTCTCAAGGACCTGACAGTTTCAGGGTCCACGGCGTGAACTCGCTACCCAGCAGCTGTGATCTCCTCACACTTCATCCTCTGTGGGAAGATCAGCCTGAAGATTAGTCAGCCTTCACATTCTTGGAGTGTTTGGCATAGAAACACTTCAGGGCATTGACAAGGGGAAGGTGAAGGGCTACCCAGGCTCCAGAAAGTGGTAAATATGGCCCCTGTCCGAATCTAACGGGGGTAATAGGTCTTTATAAGGTTAGACATGACACGGGGAGTGAGGAATGACGTGGTGGTTTACACTTCTCAAGTCAGTTCGCTGCTGCATTGTGCATTGGGAAGGGTGGACCAAGCACATCCCTTGACACTCAAAGCAAGTCTTCCTGTTTAGTTCCCTCTTTTAAGAAATTTATTTCACACGCTCAGATCTGGCGCAGGGAAAAATGAGATTTGCTGTAAAACCATATTATCACCTCCACGAAGGCAACCAGAGTGTATCTTCCTTAAGGGATTTGTCTTGGAGGAAACTCCGGATAAAGTCAATGGGGGCTCTCCAGAGTAAAAGAAAATGAGATTAAAACTTGATCCTGTAGGAATCTTTTTATCTGATGATGTTTGTAATTAGCAATCTGAGCTTTTGTAATCCTCTCCATTCCTAGTGTAGGTAGCTGAGTGTTGTATGTATCACAGTTCTGGTCTCAGAGCTGCATCCAAATCCCCGAAGCCTGAAGCTTAAGGTCCTTACCCAGCTCTAATTTGAGAGCTTTGACTCTCACACCAGCTGACTGCATGGATTAAATGCATGTAAATACCTTCATAGTGACTAGCAAAACATACTCGTGACACTATCCTAAATTGGGATGCTCTCTCTCCAGGGATGTCAGTTTGATGTTATCGCCTACTCAGAAAGTAAAACCCTTTATTGAAGGAGGAAGACCTCATGCTGCCCGCGGTGCCCAATCATAACAAGCTTATTTATCCTCTAAGTCTGCTTTTTGCTCTGCTTTGCCATCATTAAAGTTGGCTTTCTAAATGCCATGGTGCAAAGATGCAGTTATTAATGCTTTGATATCATCTCTATTTCAGCTCAGCCTGCTGTGAGTCACTCTGATGTTTGCACCTTGCTGCTCCTTCTTATTGGTCTACAAAGGAGTGAGGATGAGAGTTTCCATAACAAACACTCATCTCCCTTCTGAGCAAATGGGGTCAGACAGGTCTGCCTGCAAGACACAGATTTCCTTAAGGTAATCATAAAGAGAAGAGCCGTGAGAAGATGGACCTTTCAATATGAATCCAAAGTTCACTGGATTATAGCACTTGCCATCTCCGTACAATGCAATGCCTCACATCCAGCAGGAAACCCAGGATTCATTCCCTTACCCCTCCTAGATGGCTGAGGCTCTCTATATCAACTCCAATTGCTAGTTTTTTAATTTGTAGGGATACAAATTATTCCCAAAGAACATTTATTATTATCATCAGCATAATCATTTACTTTGGCCTCTTGCCCAGAAGATACATAGAATGGCAGGTCTAATCTCTGATTCCTCTGAGCAAGGTCTCACCTTCCAACCCACTTAGCTGTCTGAACACTTAAAATATGTGTGGGAGGTGCAAATGGACCAGATCAGAAGTCTTGGAGATCTTTTGCTGTTGACAATTCATAGCAGCCTGCTAGACCAGGCTCCACCAATGCCTCAAGGCCTGACAAAGGGAAAAACAGCTTTTGGGAAGAGAAATGTTAAAAAAAAAAAGAGGATAACTGATGATGGCAGAGAATCAGTGAGAGAAGGGAAGAGGTATGAGGGTATAGGGGGATTAGGTGTGTGTGGTATGGATGGAATAGACTTTTTGACCAGCTTTAAACATTTCTACTTGATCAATACTATACATACGTTTATTAGGGGAATCTTTGGCTGCAGATATCATGCTGAAAGTTCATGATCAAGTACTGGACTCTGCAGTTTTCACTCTGTATATGCTGCTCCTTTACCAGCTGCTACCACTACCAGAAAACACCCAAGGAGTAAGATAGTAACTCTGTGGTCCAGACAAAGCTATGCCAGCACTGAGGTCTGTGCCTGACAGCATCTTGTTCAACAGTGTTAAGAACAGTTTCTTTGACACACAGCTCATACACCTGGGGAACAACCCAGGGCATTCCCCAGCTGGGCTGCTGCTCCATCTGCTCAGCCCTATTGAAAATCATTTCTGATTTGTTGACTCAGCCAAAAAAATGTGCTATATTCTGCTTTAAGAGCTTTCCCTGGCTGGATCTAGGAACAGGGAACTTTAGGGAATGGTTGTCTGAAAACTGTGTTTCTCCATTCTGAGCTCCCGAGGACATTTGTCTGAGCCAAAGGAAGCTCTTCATTTTTGGAGGATGGAGAAGGAAGGCTATGTTATACTCTAAAACTGAGCACAATATTAATGAACCCAAAACCACAAAAGGGCTCAGTTACACTCACATTACAAAGTGACCACAAAATCTAATATCGGTGGAGTTCAAATGTCTGCTGGCTTGCATGAAGAAGGCCACAAGGTATGCAGAGCATGGACTGGCTGTTCCTGTCCCCAGTCTCTCTTGGGCTGGAGACCTGCCCCATGCACATGGCAGCCCAAGATGTATTGCTCTTATCTTTGCAGCCTGCTTGCTAAATCTCCTCCCTGTTTGTTTCCAGGGGGTGTTGGAAGAAGACATGGGGCTCCTTGTAGTAGAGACAACTCATCTCTTCAGTGTTGGCAGTGCTGTCACAGGACCCAAGGCCAGAATGAGACAAATGCATCTGACTCAGCAGTAAATCAGCTTCCTTCCTCCCCCCATGCGCAGCATGACTACTGCTGATCCATAAAGGATGCCCTGGGCATCTCTCATAACAACAGCTGTCCCTCTCTCCAGAGCAGAGAGGCATCTAAGAAGTCTTGGTATGTCTCCTGCCACACTCAGCAGGAAGACTCAAACTGCACTGCAGGCTAAAAGTGATCTTGCAGCAGGGCCAGAAGGTTCAAGACCCACTCGTCCTTGTCACAGCACATTAAAAATGGGTAATCACTCAGCTGTGCAAAAATAAAGGCTTTTTTTTTTTTTTTTTTTTTTTTTTTTTTTTTTGCAGAGCAAAGATAATCTTTTGCCACAGATCAGCATGAGAAACAGTGGGCAGGCTCCAGGAGTGAGGTTTCTGCTGACATTTGGACTCTATGAAGGCTGCCTGCTCGGCAAGACCTGGATCTCTGGGAGAGGGAAATAGGTCAGGAATTTCCCTTCTCTTTGAAAGATGCCTCCTGAGGAGAACAGTCAGCTGCTATCCTCTAGCCAGAGGGTAAATGTGGTCTGTCCCATGTTGCTCATGGATGCTGGTGGTCACACTGATGTGCTCTTGCAAAACATCGGTGCCCTTCTTTTTCCCTCACCCAGGTCTCTGCTGGGGGCATCTGGCTTATTACTGGTTTGTAGAAATCTCTGGAAGGGCTTTCAGCAGGAGAAATACAGCCAGAGAATGGTTTCCTTTCAGCAGCTGAGCAAAGTCGCAAATTCAGATATTTTGACCAACTTTACATTTAACATTTTGACTTAATCAAAACTACATGTATGTTTATTCGGGGAATCTTTGGATCTGAAATATCATGCTCAAATACTGAGCTTTGTGGTTTTCTCTCTGCATACGTGGTCTCCTCGTCTGCTCTCTGCTTCATTACAATTCAGGATAAAAGAATTTCTGTCCTTGGTCAGGTTTGGGCATCCAGCTTATGTCAGATATCCCTGGCCCACTCTAGGTGATGAATATCAAAGAATATAATTTCTTTCTAGTACCACTCCACCTTGAAGATGTACCATGTCATAGAATTGTGGATTCATAGAACCATTTCAGTTGGAAGAGACCTTTCGTGGTCATTTAGTCCAACCTCCCTGCAATGAGCAGGGACATCTGCAGCTAAAATATTCTGGATGTGAAAGTCTCTGTTGGCCACTGGGGATTTTGGAGCACCTAAGAGGGTTTCTGCTTGGCTTACTGTAGCAGTGAACAGAGCTCCAAGCTCCTGCAGCATGGCACTGCACAGGTTTGGCTGTCCAGATCCAGCTTTGCTCTGTATATCAAGCCCAGCCCTGGCCGATATCACACAATTTTTTCCTTAGGTGGATGATGCTGTAGAGATGAAAGATCATCTAATACATCTTCAAATGACTGGAAATATTTTTATGTGCTATTAGCAACTGAGCTATATCCAACCACACGCAAATGCGAAAAGGGGGATTAAGAAGCATCCTGCTGATAAGCAGCCATGTTCAGTTACCCGAAGCCTGTTTTCCCTCTTGTAACAAATGTTGTCCTCTCTTATCACGTTTGCTTTCCTCAGAGCAGCCTAAGCAAGTGACTACAGTTCTAAAGGATTATGGTGGAAATGGTCATGGTTATAATCTCTTCCACAGCCTGCTTCCCCAGCATGGTGATATATTGCCACTCTGGATATTATTTGACTGTTAGATCAGTGAAATCATGAGGACTTGCACTCTCATTGCTTGTTGCTTTCAGATATTATTGCATAAGTAACTGGATGAACCATTTGTAGTTGACTTCAGCTGACAGCATTGCCCTTAAACAGACAGCACGTGACTAATTTGCTCCCTAAGAGCAAATCAGTGCAGGGTTAAAGGGCTCCCAGTAGGAAGGTCCAGATTTGCACTTGAACCTCTCACTGTAAGAATGCCACCTCTCAGCTGCGCTCTGCCCATGTGTTTCTGGTTGGCTACGAAACATTTACATTGCAACAGCCACTGCTGAAATGTGGTCACTTCTGGGAAAAGAAGCAGCTGCTGTTTACCAAGGCTTTGTGGTTTGGACAGTGGCTGGAGCCCAGAATTTTTTTCTGGTAACACCAGCACTGGGGGCCTCAGCCTTGTCTAGGCATGCCTTTGTAAGGTGGATATTACATAGTTCAGGTGCTGGTGGCAATTTCACCACAGACATGAGCACAGAGTATCTTCTTTATGGGGTAAATGATACAGCCCATTCTGACCTCTAGCTGCTGGCCAAAGGGCTTGAAACAGGAGAAGTAAGGTGGACTGTAGCTCTAGGAGATCATGGATGGGATCCTGAGCAGCCTCAATCTGGTGGGTATCAACCCTGTCTGTGGCAGGGAGTTGGAACTGGATGGGCTTTAAGGTCTCTTTCAATTTTAGCCATTCTGTAATTCTATTCTAAGATATGGCCCTCATATAATTTTCAGACCCCCACTTTTTTTCTGTTGCTGTTTTTTGTTTTGTTTTCCCTTAGAAATGCTCTCTTTTTGGTAGGAATTTAGGAAATGGCTGAGATGAGGTGGGAGCCCATATGCTCTGTATGGACTGACAGGACATCCCATGGTGCAAGCAGTGGGAACAGACAACTGACTCTCATCTCTCCCAGTCTGGCTCAGATGCAGGTGGACACAGCACAATATCCATGTGAAATGAGAAACAAAGCTGGAAATGGTCAAAAATGAGGATAAGCTGGAGGTGTCCGTCTCCATGACATTCCTTCGGGCCCTGTTGCTGTGCCTGGGCAAGACCAACACGTGAGATTTCCTGAAGCAAATTCAGAGCAGATCTGGGGTTTAATAGCGTTTTGATACCAAAGTGCTAGTGTACCCGGCTCCTCACGATGAGGTCCTGCTCTACTTTCATGGTGGCATTACACAGTGCATGCCACAAAGCCAAGTCACAGCACTGAAAAAGGTAATGAGACACCCGATACGCCAAACATGTGGTGAATCACAAAGGAACAAGAAGAAATATTCAATCAATCAGATACTCAACCACATGGACGCACTGACCATCCTGGATGCAGTGTATCATCTTCCTCCCAGCAACAGCCTGACAACTGTTACGGTCTCTCAGACAAAACTCCACAACACCTCCAGCACTACGCTGGCAGATGATTTGCTGCCACTTTGTTTTCCTTCACCTGGTCTTTATTTATTGTTTTGGTGTGGGGAGGGCTGACTGGGAGCACCAGTCCCATTGCAGCCAGCCCTGGTGCCTGCTATGTACAGTGCCCCAGGGATGCAGGGTGCCCCAGGGATGCAGGAGCACTACCCACAGCCATCCCCCGCCTGGCAGGAAAGGCTGCATTTGTCAGAAAGCTTCCATTAGTTGTGCATTCCAGCTATAATCTCCAAGCCCAAACACAGCAGCATCTGCTTTGGAGCCAGTATTATATAACCACAATTGGCCTGAGCAGAGCACATTAAGACCCTGGGCAGGAGAGGGCCATTGATTCCACCGCACAAGAGACAGAGTGGAGCTGTTCTTTAGTAAGAGCCATTCTGTGACTGTACAGAACACCCTTTACTTCTTCCCTTCCCTTCCCTTCCCTTCCCTTCCCTTCCCTTCCCTTCCCTTCCCTTCCCTTCCCTTCCCTTCCCTTCCCTTCCCTTCCCTTCCCTTCCCTTCCCTTCCCTTCCCTTCCCTTCCCTTCCCTTCCCTTCCCTTCGCTTCCCTTCCCTTCCCTTCCCTTCCCTTCCCTTCCCTTCCCTTCGCTTCCCTTCCCCCCTTTTTTATACTTCTTTTTTTTTTTTTGCATTTTGAGGCTGGGTCTCTTGCAAATATCCAAACACCCATCCACATGCAGTGGCTGCCCATTCTACTGATCTTAAATTCCCAGCCTGGACAACATTAAGAAGTAAGAGATTTATTTAAAAAATATACTTAGACACAGTGACAGTGGGATTACAGGCAGGGGAAACTCCAGCGTGTCAGATCTGTTGAGAGGCTAAAAATATGTTCCCTCTTCAGAGAGGGGGAGTGACTGGCAAATAGTATTAATCTGAGACAGTCTGAAGCAGATAGAGGGATTATAAAGCGGCTCATTTAGGACTGCAGGATTCATTTTCAGTCACTCCTTTGCAAAATGCTCAGTGACTCCCATGTATCTGACAGAAGGGCTCCGAAAGCAGTGCGAAGACAGCAGGGAGGGACTTCAGCCGAGTTATGCACAATTGCAAATCTCCAAGCAGAACATCATTAACTGCGCTCAAGTGACAGCCAGGATTAACTTGGCTGAAACCAAACAGTACAGGCATACGCAAGGCTGAAATCAAGAGCGTCCCAGAAACCTGCTAGGGTAATCTTCTATCACAACAACTTAAGGCACAACAAGGGAAGTTAAAAGGTCGAGTCCTACCGCTCTATGACACTCATTCATTGGTTTTCACTTGCTTTGAGAGATGGTGTGCACAAGCACATGCACAAACCACACAGAGAAAGAGAAGGGAGGGTGTGCAGAAGGGCACCTTTCTTGATTTTTGCTATCTGCTAGGCTGAGCCCCAGCAGCACCCTCTGGTTACTTGCACTTCCCCAAACAGCCAGCAGCTGCTGAGATGTGGGCCTGGGCGCTGCAGGGCTTTTCCCATGACCAGAACAAATCGTTCAGAGCAGTCCCCAGAGGGAATTTTGAGATCATGGAAAAGTGATGCAGGAAGAGAAGGAGGAAACGTGTGTGGTTCCAAGGTGGTGGGTGAAGGTTACGTGCTCCAGGCAGCCATCCCATGTTGCAGAGCACAGAGGCAGATTACAAGAGAGATGCCTCAATTTATGGCTACAAGGAAGTAATAAGGGATTATTGCTGCCACATCACTTACAGGGACATTTGCTCAGTTGCTCTATCAGCAACTTGTGCTGTTGTCTCATTTTTCCCTTTTTTTTTTCCCATGTGCTCCTAGGAAAAAGAAAACAGCTCCATTTCTTCACTGATACTCTGTCAGATATATGAAAACAGCAATGTGGTCCCTAATCAGTCTTTACTGCAAGTGGAAAACCACTTGCTTCCTCATTCTCGCACAATGTGTTCTCCTTTACCTCAGCAACCATGATGCCCCTCTACTGGACAAGCTCCAACTGGTTCAACCTCCCTTGATCTGGGAAGCCTGAATCTGGACGCAGTAATCCAGATATGCCCTTAAAAGATCAAGAAATCAAAAATTTACTTCTGATGGCATGTTGGCTGCTCTTGTCCTCTTAATATGAGACTTTTGTTGCCACAAGGGATGTCTGTAGGCTCCTGTTCAACTTGTTGCCCATCGTGACTCTGCAAAGTCAGTCCTGTTATTTGGGGTTATTCTGTCCTAGATGCAGAACTCTCCTTAGCTCTTGGGGCACTCTGTGGAGCTCTTGTCTGCCCATATCTCCAGCTTGATCGTAGTCTTATCCTCCAGCTCCCCTCTTTTTCTAGTGCAAGTGATAGCTGGCACATGAGCAGGCTTTTTAAATGGCACGTGATGTCTGGAATGTATGGCTTCTGTGATCAGAAAGCAGGAAATTCAAAAAGGTCATTGATTGACTGGTAGGGTTGTGCCTCTTCCTTCTGAGGTGGCAACAACAGGTTCCCAGTAAGCCCATTAACTAAAGGATGAGAAGAAATGTGACTGAAGACATAGAGGATATCCTACTCCACATTTTTTTTGTAAAGTTCAGTCCCAGTCCATTATATCTCGTCCAACCAGCATTTTCAGCTTCTCCTTGTTGTGTGTGATTTGGGAATTAAGATGCACTTTACTGGTGGTCCAGGTGACTTCATTCTCCTCAAAATGAGCATGGGAACTATTCTGGTGTACAGGAACTGCTCTGGAACTAAGGCTTTGATGTGCTCCTTTACCCTGGTCAGCCCAGCAGGTGACTAGCCATGAGGTTATCAGGTGTTAAATAAACAGCAGTTAATTCTGTCTGATGGATCTGAGAGCAGATTAGTTTCACCATGGAGTTTAGCACATTGCAGTAATTTAAGGAGATACTGAGCAAGATCATTTCACTAAAGCAAGTGGTCGTATTGGTTTTGCAGTCTTCTAATATCTTAACCTTTGTTCCACTTGTTTTCTTTGGAAAAAGGAGTTGACTGCACATTTTATTGCCCTGATTAGATGTAGAATCATCATCGAATCATAGAATATCTTGAGTTGGAATGGACCCATAAGGATTAGAGAGTCCTGAGAGAGTACTGGGAGAATGGTGCAGAGAGTCTTAAATGGCCCCAGTGCAGTTGGCCAGAGATTATTAATTTCACCCTATAGGAACTCTGTATCCAAGACAAGCAACACCTTTAGGTCAGTCCACTTCAAAAAATTCTCTAGCTGTTCCCCCTAGATTACATGTGACAAATAATTTGAGTTCAAATTGAGTTCACACATATCATTATCATCATTGCCTAATCTCATCCATTGCTCTTGACACACTTCTGAGCTATGTTGATCAACCCATGATACCCCTAAGCTGTACAGAAGGGGTTGTTCAAGGGACAGTGTGGTTATAATTTCAGGGTGCTCAGAGTGTGACTGAAACAACGTGAGTGCTTTCTCTCCGAGCTCAGCTGTCCACAGAAGAGAGGCTTTCACTGAGATGTCCACAATGAAGCAAAGTCTTTCATTTCAATGAATATAGAGCTGACTACTGCGTTGGGAACTAAGACCACTCCTTCAAGTATGAATTACCATACAGCTGCAGAGGGATGTAATCTGCCACTGTGCTGCCAGGTCACCTACCTCCTGTAGATTAGATGTGGATGAGGTTCACATGTGAGTCAGTGCTAGATCGGCAGCTCAGTGGATTAAAGTACTCTGACAGAAATATGTTTCCTAGAAAAACGTAGGCTCCCTGGCTGTGCATCTTCCTGAGGAAGTACTCCTTTCTTTTCATGGAGAGTCCTTAAAAATGGAATGTTTAAAAACAAACAAGCCATCTAAAGCTTTGGGTGTTGTTTTTTTTTTTGTTTGTTTGTTTGTTTCATTTTGTTTTTTGTTGTTCTTGTTTTGCTTCTTTGTTTGTTTGTTTGTTTTTGAAGGAAGAGCTTTTTTAAAATAAAACAAGAAAATGTTCCAACATGGAGTAAATGAGAAGACAAAGACTTTGAAGCGAACATTACTCTCACTCATAAAGGGGAAAGCTAAAACTTGCTTCTAAGCTCTGGTATTGGAAGCATAATTCGTTGGAACTGGAATTTCATTTCAAAGGGAAAAAGCCCATTGAAATCCAGTTCTTAAAAATAATACTTCTCCTGAAGTGGCAAGCTTTTCTTCTAAATTTTCCATTTGGCTTTTCCTGGGAGTTAGCATGACTTGTTGTTATTCAATGGAATAATCCAAGTAGAAATGGGGGTCATAAAGCTATGCTATTTCTGCTCCAGATATAAGCAGAAACATGGACACACAGTGCTTAGGTCAGCAGCCTACTTTTGCAGCTGGAGATGTAGAATATTATTATTTTGAGTGTGCCGTTATTATTTTTAGTTCGTACTGTCCTACCACCAGCCTCACCTGTGTAACCTAATTTCCAACAGCTTGTATAGATGGAGGGGCATGTACAGTCCTAGAACTAATTCAACTGCAAGCTTTACACCTTTGCATTTACCAGTACTTCTGATGCTTGAGTTGTCTATTTGGTCATCTGCTTTTTTTTTTTTTTTTTTGACCTACAGGACAGTGTCTCTACAAGTGTCTTTTTCAATCCATGGAGTATTTCAGAACTGACTTTGACCAACCAGAGAGGTGAGTTTCCCAGTTCCCAGAACAAAGGTCTTGGAGGACGGCAGACCTCCTAGCCAGATGTGTCAGGATTCTCCAGGTGGACAGAAGAAAAGAAAACTTTTCCCACTGGGTTTTAGGAGAGAAGATCAAATAAAAACCTTCTAGATGCAAAGTGCAGGGCCTGAGGCTGGTTTCCTGTCCAGAGCTGAGTGATTTCCTACTTAAAAGCTGATTAATCCAAATGCTTTTCAATTTAGAAGGCAGAGATCAATCAATAATTATCCCATTTAATCCCAACATAAATCCTTTAATTTTTTTTTAATTAAAAGCAGCGAAGCACCACTGGCTGGGATACACCAAATTGCATTAAACTCCGGAGTCCCAGGGGAGAGGCATAGGCAGCAAATTGTGCATGTGATTTTCTTCTTTCACTGCTGGGTTTAATGGCTGTTCTCTGCCTCCTGGTAGAAAATGATGAGCTTGGGGATGTGTCTGGCAATGAGGAAGCAAATTAGATGTTACTTCCAAGCAAGCAGTGACTCACAGATCAAAGTCTCCTTTCTGAAAGGAGTACCAGGAAGTATCTTCACCAATTCTTTTCCTGCATCAGGGCCCATCAACAGAGATAAGGATTTCACAAGGTTCAGAATGCCTTGCTCCATAGGAGCACCATTTGGGCAACACATAAGTCCGGCTCTCCATTTAAGGAACCTAATATTATGGTACATGTCACTACCTGCAGCTTACAGCAGAAGTCTCTCTTCACGGCTAGCAATTATCACAGTGTAATTATGGCTCTAATCAATTATTTAAAGGAAACTGTAAAAATATCCCTAGAGCTGTGTATTAGCTGTCGTCCAATTGTACAGCCACCACACCAGTAAACACGGCAGGACAGCCACGGGGTGCATGGTAAATACCTTTGTTTGCAGCTTTAATTTAGTGGTTGAAATATAAACTCCGCTTGCAACTGGTTCTCAGATGCATCTCAGTTCTATCTCTGTTGGTCTAAGTAATTAAGCTGGAGTCACACCTTTCTTCTTGACGCCAAGGAAATCTTCATTAAATGGTTTTTCTATAAGCGTGCTCCGTCTACAACTTAATGGTAAAGCTTAATTAAAAATGGCACTAATTAAATCAATCTGGGCCGAGTGGCTGAACATCTCTTTTGTGCTCCTTACCCACAGTAATGAGTCAGTTATCGGACATGTCTATGGAAAGGGTCAGAAGCTTGCAAGGTTGGACGATTCGTTCTGAAAATTAATTAATTAATTGATTAATAATAAAGGCTGTTCTTAATCCCCCTCCTCCTCCTCCAGCTCAGTGTTTTGAAAAACTCCAGAATTAGCTGTAAATTGTGATGCTGCCCATCACACAGCAAGAGGATGACATATCCTTAGTGAAGGGAAGGCCTTTCCATATGTTTACTCCCAGCAGATGCATCCAGTAGAAACAGCATCCCAGCATGACTCTCTGCAAGCCAGACATGAAGAGTAATGCTAGCAGAAGCAAATGCAGCCACAGTCATGAGACATTCCCCTTGGCTTTGTAGAGCAGCTTTCAATGTAACGAAACTGCAATTTTTCTCTTACCCTATTCTGACAGCGTTTTAAAGATTTCTTTAGATTTCAAAGGGCTGTTTATATTGACCTAAAAAATGAGTTTGCAGCACTGTCCAGTGACAGTGATATCTTTGTTGGCAACCGCAAAACCAGGGACTGTATTTATTGCCTCCTCTTTGCTGGTTCTGGTGCTCTGTTTTTGAAGCGTGTATAATTCAGGTATCTCTGTAAAAACAGCCCTTCTTTTATTCTTGATGTCTGAGGGTTTATTTTCTGCCACCTGTTCTTTGAAAGGCTTTGAATAAAACAAAGTTTAATTATCCATAGGGGAAAAAAAAAAAAAAAAGAAGAAAAAAAAAAGACTAGTTATTTTCTGCAGTGCCCACGGATTTGAAATGATTGTCTTTTCAGAAAATAAATGTCACACCTGGCAAAAGTGAACGCTGTTGTAGAGCTACATGATGCAGGCATCCCCTAAAGTGTTAAACTTTACTCTAGATAAGCCCCAGGAGTATTTTGGATGACAGCAGAGGCTAGGGCATCTTTGAAGCACATTCTTCCATGGGCTACCAGTGGTGTGCTGAAGATCAAACCCATTGACTCGAATGCCCACTGACCACATCCTTCAGTGCCACATTTCCACGGTTCTTGAACACCTCCAGGGACAGTGGCCCCACCACCTCCTTGGGCATCCTGTGCTACTGCATTACCACTCTTTCTGAGAAGAAATTTCGTACCGATATCCAACCTGAAAACACCTCTCTTGAAAACTGCTGGGCCATGATGATGCTGCTTAACATGGCAAGTCATGTGCTGTAGTGGCTCAGGGATGGGAATGTTTCAGTGATGCTCCTCAGCATGTCCTGGGGGAAGCAATGTTTCATCTGGTACTTCCATGTGCACCGTCTTACTGAAGAGAAAATGTATTTAAAAAGAAGAATTCAAAATATTTGAAGGCATCTCAGGCCAGCATTAATACGCAGAAACAGAGCTCTGTACATTAGAGGAGAGGTTGGGAGTTATGTTGTTGGTGCTTTGGTTGGTTTTGAGACTGCACAGGACCCTGGGGAACAGCAGGATTTACCACTAGAGCTGTGATCCCAGCCATTAGCAACGTCTGCTTCCACCTGCCCTAGACTTTGGGTCTTGGCTTTGGTATTCCCTGCCAACTTACCTCCCTGGAGCAGTCCTTTCCCTAGCAAAACCTTCTCTTAAGCCTTCCAGTAGCTTGAGAAACAAAGACAAAGCAACAAGTGGAGTGTTTGCAGAGCTTCTGCGGCTCCTGCATTTGAGATTTACTCTGGGAGTGGGAACAGGAGACCCCTTGTGATTCTGACAAACTAATAACAGGATGAGAGGGAATGGCCACAAGTTGTGCCAGGGAAGATTTAGATTAGATTTGAGGAAAAATTTTTTCTCTGAGAGAGTGGTCCAGCACTGGAATGGCCTGCCTAGGGAGGTGGTTGAGGCACCGTCCCTAGCGCTGTTCAAGAAGCGTTTAGATGAGGTGCTGAGGGATTTGATTTAGTAGCTTGGTGGGTAGGGATGGTGGTGGGAGGATGGTTGGACTGGATGATCTTGTAGGTCCTTTCCAACCTAATGTATCTATGAATCTATGAATCTATGAATCTATGAATCTGACCAAGTGACAGCCTGACTCTTCCATCATTTCCTCCTCAGATCACTAATGTCCCAGGATTAAAGATTCTGCCAGCTCACTTAGTGGCTGGGGAATGTCGCTGGGATCGGCTGCAGCTGCTGCAGTCATGCTGGAGATACTATGTAAACTCATTAGCTGCTATCAGCTTGGTACCTCTCACCCATATAGAGCTGTCCTGGCAACACTGGCACTGGGTTTTATCAAGTGCCTTTTGGAAATACCAGCAGCAGGATGGGTACCTGTGTGGGGAAAAGGTAAGGTGAAGGATGCATGCAGAAAACAATGAGGGCTGAGGTGACTGCTGTCTTAGCCCCATCTAGAATCTGGATGGAACAGTTCCTCATGTTTGCGTGCATATGTAACAGAGAGCTCTGTGATACCTTGAGAGCACAGCTGGCCATGTCTGACCCTTGCACCTCCGAGGGAAGCGAGGACAATTTTTAGTCCTTTTATACCAGAGCCTGTTAACTGTGGCAGAAGCAGGCTTTGGCGTTGAGCCCATTAAAGCAATGAATCTACAGGCCTAGAGGAAGTCAGATCCACCCCAGATTGCTCCTTTGATGTCCAGCCAGTGGAGAGAACACCCCTCCAATAGTGGGTCACAACAACAGTGCGTGGAGTTGTGTCCATAACAAAGCCACATCGATTCAGATCACTGAGTCTGGGCAGCCCCTTGTGCCAAGGACAGCAGCAGCACGTTTGGTGATGGGCTGGAGAAGGGGACAAGTGTTCATACCTTCAAACAAGAGTTGCTTCAGTTGAGGGGGAGTTGGCAATAGCTATCAGCAGTGGAGGCTGTGCTGCTCCGCTACCGCTAACGCTCCAGGAAGTTTCTCTGGGGTCTGTCAGAGGAACACCTACCAAATAAATGTCCATTACCCGCCCTGGCTGGCAGCCAGGGAGCTGGGTTGTTCAGCTGCACACCACTGCTGACAGCTTCGCCCTGCCCCTCCAGCCTGGCCGATTAGGGATGACTGGGGGGGGGGGGGGGGAGTTATCCTGCAACGCATGCCTTAATTGCAACATTAGCCTGTAAGAGGAGCTGGAGCGTATTCCCATTTAACCACAAATGACTAAATGCAATTTAAGAAGGGCACTATGTGTTTTTCCTATTTGGAAAAGGAATCTAACAGTATCGGGAAAGCTGTTTCAGATAAGATGTTGTTTGAAGTTGATTTGCATCCTGGCACAGGTATAAATCAAGCTACAGCAGCTCAGAGTATTTTTCACTTACCTCCTCTCAGAAAGCATGTCCTATAGCTTTCAGGTGAGTCCTCTGTCCCTCCTTCATGTTACATCATCTATAAATGCTTTTTCCTGGTGTTTGCTCCTATGAGGATAGAAACCTTTCTGCCTGTTTCACAAATGCCAGCATCCCAAGGCTGTTTCGCTACACAAGGCAGTCTTGAGTTACCTTGGTCCTGACACTTCCAGCATCTTTTCATCTTTTAGGATGTTTTCCATTAAGTAAAAGAAATCTCTTCTACTCCATCTGTGAGTCAGTCTGCAAGGACATCAGCAGGACACCTCTCCTGGTGAATAATTATGTTAACAACTTACACTTTCAGTATTTCTGGCTTAATTGCATCTCCTCTCAGGCTGGATATTAGGAGAAAATTCTTCTCAGAAAGAATGGCAATGCAGTGGCAAAGGCTGCTCAGGGAGGTGGTGGGGGGCACACTGGAGGTGTTCCATGTGGCACTGATGGTTGTGGTCAGTGGGCATGGTGGGGTGGGTTGGGGTTGAACCTGCTGATCTCAGTGGTCTTCTCCAACATCACTGATTCTGTCATTCATTGGTGTTAAACTTGGGTTGAGTTGAATGGACATCCCTGCAATCTAAATTTATTTTGCTTGTTGTCCATCAGTTTTATTGCTGCTAGGATCACACCTGCCTTCCAGTGAGGCCCAGTGAGTGCCACCACAGCTGCGTAGCACATGAGGACAGGGGCTGCCATTTTCCTGGAGCTGTCTCATTCCTTTGTACACTTCATATATTTCTGTCAGTAGAGAAAAACCGTTCATCTTCCTTTTTTTTCTCTTTTTTTTTTCAGCATTTATGAACATATTTTCATCACTAGACTCCTGAAGGCAGGGCTTTAAGGAAAACAAAGACTATTGCAAAACAGGTAACTTAAGGAGGAAGCTCAAACAGAGCTCCTTCACCCATGCTTCTCACGCAGACTAGCAGCTTCTATTTCTTCTCCCCAGATTAAGAGACTCCATTTTCCTGATGAAGCGGTTTTATCCCTTTATTTGGCGGCTACAAGGATTACTTTGTTTAGCAAGCAGAGACCATACTGAATTACCACACCCGCAGGCACTCACTGCCCTTGTGCTGCCAGCATTTTCACAGGATGCGGAGGGAATTTTTCCCATTTTAACACTTGATACCATGCTCCTGGTTTTACAAACACACCAGATACCGATGCCGACGCAAATATGTGTTTTGCATCCAGTAACCTTTGCATCTGCTTCTCCAGAGAATACATTTCCCAACTTTGTATCGCTTTATAAAATACTTAACAGTGAATGGACAGTAATACACAATATTACTGCATGGAGCAACCATCCGATATGTAAAGTCAGGAGTTCAAAGAGGATTAAGGCTCTCTGGCAGCAAGCAAGCCGCATTACTTGTGCATGTAGAAGCAGCCACAGCTGCTCTAACTTTTCATGCACCAGAATTATTTCAGTGTCAGTGCAGGATTGCTCTGTGGTCTTACCTCTCCAAAAGCTGTCGACTCATACTTTTTTGTATTTTGAAGAATTAAAGGTCCTGAGGTTAGGACAGGCATCCTGCATAGAAAGCAGGAAGGAATTGCTGGCCACTCAGGGTGCAAAGCTTTCTTTCATGCATACAAGACTGAATTCATGCTCTCTTTATCTGGACACCTACCAGCTATACTACATAAAAGAGATGAAGGACTCCCCATCTTCTTCGCACCACTGGATGTGTTTTCTGGTATTTGGACTGTCACTTCAGAGAGTACATTTCAGCAGGCTCATGTCAGTTGTGCAAGTACATTCCTATTAAAAAAATAAAGCAACTTTCCTGGAATCAGAGGTGATAGTGCAGGAAGGAATGACTGTAGAATAAGGTTACTGGGCAGTAATGTATGCTCAAAGGAGATGATACCTTGGAACAGTGCAACAGCCTTTGATAATAGAAAAGTAGAACCACAGAATCACAGAATCATTAAGGTTGGAAAAGGCCACTAAGATCACCAAGTCCAATTGTCAACCCAGCCCCACTATGCCCACTGACCATATCCATCAGTGCCACATCTTTACATTTCTTGAGCACCTCCAGGAACTCACCACCTCCCAGGGCAGCCTCTGCCACTGCATCACCACTCTTTCTATGAATTTTTTCCTAATATCCAACCTGAACCTCCCCTACTGAAACTTAAGGCCATTACAGGCCATAACCTCTTGCATTCTCTCCTCTCTCTTCTGTCTCCAGAGCATTAATTAGATGCTTGAGTATAGAACAGGGTGTCCAGAATTCAGACAGCCTCACAAGAGATGAAAACTGCCTCTTGTGGAGTCCTCAGTTATGGAAACAGTGGTTTAGACCTTGATTAACACAAGCAAACAATACAAGTTCCTGCTGGCTATCAAAATGACAGGGGCACAACACCTCTCATTACCACTTTGATGGAGCATTGATAGAAAATGACTGCCAGGGGAGCATTGTCCAGCAATGTGGACTTTCCTGTGTGGGCTGGTAGATATTTTAATCCTCACTGCTCTGGGGATGTGCCCATGTCCTGCACTGCCTGTTTAATTCTACAATACAAGTTTCCACTAGGATTTTTAAACTGGAAATTTTTGCCCCCTCGTCATATCTTCCTCCAGAAAGTGCAACGTTTTCTTCGTGACAGAGCAAAGGAAATAATTGAGAATCTAAACTTTAATCAGATTGAAGAAATTAGGCATGGATTGTGTTTCTTTATCCTAATGTATTTAAGACTGAATGAGTGACTGCTATTCCCTTAGGGGATGTTCACTTTTCTTTTGTCCGTGGATAGCGTCACTGCAGTGTGGTCTGTTCTCTTTCTTTGTCTTATCAAAGACTGAGATCCTTATAAATGTAAGTCCAGAATATTTTTTATAGGGAACTTTTCCCATATAACTCAGCTACCTGGCCTGGCAGTGACATCCAGGTGTCAGAACACAGCCTCTAAAAGGCAGATAACCCATATATGGACCTGCTGGGTTTCTCCACTGTGGAGTTTAATTCAATTTGACCATAGTGGTGAGGTTTCAGAGTACTCAAAGTTTATCACCTGCTTTAATAAAGAGGGTCAATGCACCCTGACTAATGCAAGGGAAGGTTCCTTCAGGGGTTAGAACCCCTGAATCAGATCAGTTCATGGCTCTGGGTCTCTCACCTAAAACTGAGTGTGTCAGTCCAGAATAGCAACTCTTAACTCAATGAAAATCCACAGAAACAGGCAATTTCAGAGAGCAATTCCCCTTGACAGTCATATTAGGAGAAGACAAATCACCCTGTAGAGGTACCTATTTCTCTCCATTAACTTAAAGACAGCCTGGAGTGATAGTTCAGCTAAGGTCCCTTGGCTGAAGAGTCTCATCCTGGCTCTGTCCATGCTCTTGTGTTCTTGGAGCAGTCACAGGTATGTGTGACTGATACATATATCGTGTCTTTCACATGAAATGATGGACCATACAGCCACCCGAAGGAGTATAAGAACAAGTCCGAAGACATTAGGGTCTGCACCCATGCACTACATGCTTGGACTCATGCTTGCATTTTGTTATCTGCCCAGCCAGCTAAACTGCTCTGGAATGGCTTCAAAATTCAAGATTTACCCTTCTAAGTCCTGGTTTCCAGCCAGTAAATTGGGAATGATTGCATCTCTGTTCCCTTCAGGGATTTTATAAGGGTAAGTATAATCAGGCCTTGAGAAAACCAGCTCCTACAGGAGCTGTGGGGAGGGACGGCCTGAAAACACCTATCTGCCATTTTCAAGACTGCCTCTGACAGGAGCCACTGGCATTTGACTATATGGGAAAAGGTCAGCTCATACCCCAGGAAGAAAATTCTTAAACAACTTCATTGAATGTTGCATTAAGTTTGTTGTGCTGCTTTTTCAGATTATGTAAAGTTTAAACTAATTTTTATAGAAGGAAAGTTTTAAATCCCTGTATTCTTCCCTTGCTGTCTGTGAAGTTAATCTTCCCTCAGATAAGCCTCAGACAGATGTTTATCTTAAGCGCATTCCCATGCTGGATAATATTGGAAAGTTGGAATGAAGATGTCAAATCACCTTATAAAAATCCTTAATGTCAGTGCTCAGCTCTTTGATCCCGACACAAGGCCCTTGGTTTGATATAGATACAAATTAAGCAATAAAAAATGCTGTGAAGAGCCCACCCCTGAAGTGCACCCTTTTATGATTATCATAGAATCACTGCAGGTTGGAAGGGCCCTTGAAGATCACCTAGTTCCAATCCCCCTGCTCTGGGCAGAGTTGCCAACCACTACATCAGTCGCTAGGTCAGGTTGTCTTTCAATATCACCCAGTCCAACATATCTCACCAGAACAGGATGCTCAGGGCCCCATCCAACCCACAATGACCATGAACCCTTTAACCACATAAGAGCTTGAAAACAAGACTCCAGAAGGTGACCTTGACTATAGCAAGAGCAAGCCCTTGTGACCTTGGACACGTAAGGATTTCTGCAAACAGCTAATAGGAAGAGAAGGAGGGAAGGTAGATGATGAGGAGAGAAGTATGAAGAAGGAGAAGACAGAAAGGTTAAAAATAAATCAGAATGAGACTGATTTATGCACAATGATGATTACAGCTTACAGGCTAGGCTCATATAGATATGTTGTGGAGAGAACAGGCAAGTGCAGGAAGGAGTTATGTCATGTCTTTTTCTACTTGTATCTGTCCTGGTGCACTGAGGAGCAGACTGTGGCAGAATCTGCCTTAGCTAGAAAAGACTGGAAGGGAAGAAGACTGTTTTGGAAAAAATAGAGTATCTCAGGAGAGGTAATGAAGGAAAGAAAAAGGTTTATGAAAATCAGAGCTAAACCAAGAACTGACAGTAATTCAGCAGGGATGCTCAGTGTAACAATTAAAAAGTTGTATCCCTAGCAGCTCCTTTCATCATAGAATCATAGAATTGTTTGAGTCAGAAAGGACACTTAGAAGCCATCTTGTCTAGTTGCCCTGCAGTGAAAAGGGACACCAACAGCTCAGTCAGGTTGCTCAGAGCCTGGTCCATACATAATACTCAGGAGCAATACAGCACCACTGAAGGGAGTGCTGTCATGCCTACATCCAACTCAGAATAGAATAGCACAGACATCACCTTAAAATGCAATCTTTTAGCTACAGTGAGTTGTGAATTGACTTCCAGCTTTCATCCTGCATCTGGCCCAGTCCCACCTCACATTATTGCCAAAAAAGAGCATGGCAAACACTCGTTACCTACAATAATGTAACAGGACAAGGGAAAGCTTTTGCAGCTCTGAAGTTACAAACATACAGCAAAAGTGATATTTGCCTTTAGGGGAAACAATGCAGGAATAAGGTGTGAGGAACAATTGGATGAGGCAGCCTTTCCCTTGCAATGTGTGCTTACTACTTGCCTAAAAAGTAAGCACTGACTGCACTGTTGACCTTTAGAATATCTAAGGCTGCTTTCTGATGAGCTGCATAGGACTCCTCATGCTCCTTATCAGTCTGATGCTCGTCCAGATCTTGGCCACATCTCCATCTCAAAGCAGCAGGGAAGAGGAGGCAGGGGCATGGTTACACAGACCTGGCTGTGTCTGTGCCCTGTCCAAATTGCAAAAAAGAGGGCAGAAAAGAGGAGTATAGGGTCAGCCAAGACCTTCCCTTCCTCACACTAAATTTTACAGTTCATCTGTAGGCCACCTCTGACTTCAGTGCGGAAGAAGCTCATCGTGCTGTGTGGGTGCATATCCATCACATCCCTCTGCCTATAATGAATTTAGCGGGGGAGCTTGTTTTGATAGAGGAAGATCACAGAGATATGTTGGCAGGAAATGAGCAGCAGGGAAGTCTCCAGGCAGAGACAGAAAGGAGGAGGAGGTGTTTTAGGTAGCACCATGCACGTAGGTGTGAAACGCATTGATTTTCCAGTTCCAAATTGCAGTGCACATATTTTAATTATACCTTCCTGAACTTACCCAAACAAAAGCCATGAGAAGAGACTTGTTCTTGTTGAAATATTTTTAAAATACGAGCTGGGTGCTGCTTCTTGTGTGTTTGAGCTCTCAGAGTCACAGCAGTGGGATGAGATTTTACAGATGACACAGCCACATGTGCATGCAAAAAGGGGATTGAGGCTGAGTTCACAATACTCACTGCAGGCAGATTTGAGCTTGCTTTGCCAACACCGAGACAAATAATAAAAGATAAAATAGTATAATAATAAAACAATAAGAGAAGCCCCCATGGACATGTTGGTACTTGCGTGGACACATTGCCCTACACTGGGCTATGCAGGAAACACCAGAAATACAGTGAGCTTCAGTTCTCAGGTGCTGGGCAGTGCTCTCTCTTAGCTATGTGCAGCACCCAAAATTGTCTCCTGTTCCCTCTTTACACCTGAATGGACAATCTGGGATGATTTTCTCTCCCATCATTCCTCATGGACCATTGCTTGTTATATCAGGGTGGCAACAAAATAAAGAAAGAAGCAAGCAAAAACTGCAGCTGTCAACATGGTCTCTGTAGTTGCTTTGTGTGCTCTGGCTGTCTGGCCTGAAGCGTGTATACAGACTGTGTCCTAAGTGCCCTGATAAGATTGGGGCTCCAGAATGTGTCGTCCTGAGAACGCTTGCTCCTGTTTATCTGCCAGCTGAAAAACTTTCCAAAGTTTCCCGGCCATCAGCCCTGACACCCCGATTCAGAGCAGATGACAGGACGATGCGATACCGACAGCTTTCGTGCCTCGATGTGATATCAGAGTGGCTGAGAACCCAAAACCTTGAAGCGAGCTGTTGAGTCGGATCTGCTGACATGGTGGTGACTGCTGAGACCTGGCACTGCTGTCCGGTGGCATCCTGTGACAAGGATGGGACTCATCCCCTCCTGACATCTGCAGCATCCTCCCACAGCTGGAGATCAGGAGGTGTCTTTTGATCCCATGAGCCACACTATCCTTCCCTCTCCTCTATTCTGTGCTGTCAGATGCAATTTATGTGGGAATTTATGAAACTGAGGGCTATAATAAAGAAGGGGACTGCCTCTTTACCAGGGTCTGTTGTTATAGGAAAAGGGGAAATGATTTCAAACTAAAAGAGTGGAGATTTAGGCTGGATGTAAGTAAAAAGATTCTTATCATAAGGGTGATGAGGCACTGGCACAAGTTACCCAGAGAGGTGGTGGATGGACCATCCCTGAAGACACTCAAGGTCAGGCTGGACAAGGCTCTGAGGAACTGATGGAGCTGCGGATGCCCTGTTCATTGCAGGAGGTTTGCACTATATGCCCTTTAAGGGCCCCTTCCAACTCAAATGATGCTGTGATTCTATGATATATGCAGCATCAGCTTCTGAGTGCATATATTACTCCAGTATGGATGTGGGAAGGATGCCACTGAGGTGGACATCACTGTTTTGCAAAGAGTGGGCATTTCTAACTGCCGCTAGATAGCGATTGTTTTCAAGAGGAGGAGATCGTCACTGAGATTTGCCACCTTCCTTCCCCCTCTTTCTGATGTGCTGACATATTACCTTGATTATTGGCTGTTAAAGTCATTTATGAAGAGAAATAATTTATGGATTTGTTTTTTACTTTCTCAGAAAAAAAAAAAAATCAAAAACAACCAAGTAAAACTGAATCCTTCTACTGTATACATCCCTATAAATCCTTACATACTCAGCGGGGTGTTGTGTGGTTTAGTGGCTTAATTAGTGAAGGTTTATAAGGCACTTCCGATACCCTTGTGCGAAAGGTGCTATAGAAGCGCAAACTTATGATATTTCCTCCACCAAGATAAGAACAAGTAACCATTAGGAAAGAGATTTATTTAGGTAGGTGAAGCATTTTATAACCCTTCCAGAGCTTGGGAAAACTCAAAGAAGAAATCAGAACGCTCAAAGAAGGAATCTGACTGCTCAAAGAAGAAATGAGACCGCCCGCTGCTCCAGCGATCATCTGCTGACAGCCCTGGATCTTTCTGGTAAACCATGTGCTACGGGAAGGGAAAGCATTTTCTGCAAGAACCCGGTGTTTGTCAACCCTGCAGGGTGGTGAAATGTGCTTGGCACTGGGGCTGCCCGCAGAGCCCAGCAGTTTGAATTCCAGACGCTGGTAGCACTAGAGAAACCGTGTGGAGAATCCGGACTTGGGGACTATTTCTGGAAGTCCCCCTCATCCCACAGGCTCAAAATAGCAATAAATGCCCCAGGTCCTTGGCGAGCTAGGTAGCAAAAAGCCCCATTGGATCAGGTTCCCATCTATGTAGACCCAACTCTTCTTGGAGTCTGCTTGGAGTTGTTTGATTTCTTTACACTTGTGTCTTTGGTTTCTGTTAGTAGCAACAGTTTTAGTCAGTAAACACAGTCACTGATCTCCCCTTATGCATGTAGCCTTGTTCCATGTGCTGGGCATCTAATGCCCTTCCCAGCTGATCTGGAATCTGACCCATGCCACCACCATGCCTTTATTTCAGAGAAATAGCTTCTCAGGAAGGAAACCTTGGGGCTGAAATGTGCATTCGAAGAAAATCATAGCTCAAAGGGTAATCACAGGGGGAAAAGAAAACTCTTAGGCTCAGTGAGAGAGTCCAGGGACTATTAATGTGCTGTGGGTGTCCACTGTGCCTGGTTCCCCATTTGCCCAAGGGACTCTGCTGGTGTGGAGAAGGGTGACAGGGCAGGATCAAAGGTGACAAACAGCTCTCACACAGGGAAGGATGACAGAGACTGGGAGTCTTCTGCCTGCAGGGCAGATAAACTGAAGGAGAATGTGATAGAGGGGAATAAAATCTAGAGTGGCCTGGAAAAAATGAATAGGGAGGGCAGCTCTCATTTCTCTGATCCAAAATCTAAAGAGGTGTCAAACAAGCCAACAAGTGGTGGGTGAGAAGGAAATAAAATGAGGTATTCTGCACCCTCTGTGAATTTCAGCTTTGGAGCTTAAGGCTTCAGGACACTGCGTATTTTAATGCAGGTTCAAAAAAAGCAGTGGTGCAAACTAAAGTGTGTGAAGTGTCTAAAGGACAGCAAGGCACAGAGGGTTTGTGGGGACAGCTGCGGGGCACCTGCTCACATTCATAGGCAAAGGTGGAACACTGATCAGGAGAGGTCTGGAGTATGATGGGACATTTCTGCAATCCTATTAGGCAACATGTATTTTCTAAAAGCAAAGCATTTCTCCCATCCATATACTCCATATGGATGACTGTAAATGTAAACCTTGCTTGGCATTTGTAAGGGAATCTATATGGATGACTAGGCAATTTAATCCACTAAGTCTTTAAATAACATACATGCGATGTAAAGCCTGTGTGGTTTGTTCAAGAGTACCCATGGAGCCAAGGCTGAGGACAGTAGCTGAACACTGATCTTCTGCATCCTATTAATTACCTAAATTCTGATTTTGATTTTATGACTTAATCGTTGATATAAGAGCACAAGAAATCCTTACAGATCTACTACTTGACTCTAGTCCTTCTGAAATCACTTCCAAAACCTGAGGTCGTCAGCTTCCTTAATGGAGACCAGTTGCCATTTCCTTTTCTCTTTCTTCTGCTGCTGCTTAATTTTGATGGATGTGTAAAATGTCGTCATGAGATGACTCTAATCCCCCTCTCAGCCAAGCCTATGTAACTTTGACTCACTACCTCTGACTTTGTTCCAGACCACCAAAGTGAAGGAGCTGGCTCTGAAATATGAACATGGAGTATAGCCAAAAAAAAATTAAAATCTGATACAGCTCTAAATTTGAAGCTATCTTCCGACCATCCTGGTCTTCTGATTCACTATACAGAGAATGATCACCTACATGTGTCTTCACACTCACTGAAATTTGAAGCAATCTCATGCTTTGCTTTTAGTGCAGGCAAAATTCAGCAATTCCAACCAGTCTAGTACTTATTGTCTTGATGATATATATTATTTCCTCTCTTCTTATCTGACTTTATTTTTACCCTTTTATAGCATAGGCCTTTCAAATGCAGCGCTAGCATTGCTTGTAATCTGCCACTGCTTCTATGCTGTATCATCCCCCTGTATACTGAAATAGCATACTGCTTGTCAAACAAAAGTAATCATTGGGTTTTGAAGCCACATTTAGCTAATCATTTTTGTATCTGAAGATCATTCAGGCCTCCCCTTCCATTTCAAGATTACACTCCATATATTTGTGTCTATTTTGTTCCTCAAAACACCTTGTCACTGAATTATTCTGTGCTGGAACTTTCTTATAACTTATCTCTTCCTCTGACTTGTTCACACTCGAAGGTCACGGCCCTCTGCCTCTTATATCACCAACTCTCACTGTAAAAAGAGCTGGAATCCCAAACTGCAGCAGGAATTTGAGGAGGAAGAGAAAAAAGGTCTTATATCAAAAGCTTATTTTTTTTAAAGATGGGCTGAAAGAGAGAGTGACAGAGGTGATAGGAGGAAGGGAACAGGAGAGGTAAGTTACAGCTTCACACGCTGTGGTTGCTGCCAACCAGAGTTTGTAGTAGCAAACAGAAGCGTACTCCACATCTCACTTGGAATCATCAACCCACCACCACCATGCCCACTAACCATGTTCCTTACTGTCATATCTACATATTTCTTGAAAACCTCCAGGGACAGTGACTCTGGGCAGCCCATTCCAACTTGCATCCCATGCAAGTTTTGGTGCTTGGTTCCCCATTTCTGACCAATGTGGGTTTAGAAAATATGAGATGGCAGCCCTCCTCCTGCCTGTCTGATAGCAAGGTCCTGTTATAGAAACAGCTCCCTTAAATGCAGCTCACAAAACATTCAATTAAGTATTTGTACTTGGGAACAGACTCCAAGATGGAGGTGATGTCAGATCACGTACCTTGTAATTAAACTGAATATATCTCAACAGGCTTCAAATCATTAAGTGCCTTTTTCATTAGGATCAAATCAGAAAGAAAAAAAAAATAAAAAAAGGACTTTTGGGGTGAGATAAATGGAAATTGAAGAGGTTGGACGTGGTTAATACTTTCTTGACGGTCTTACAGCTAGTTGCACTCTACATCTAGCTGTGCTCAGCTGCACCTACATGTCCTGTTTCAAAGTAAAAATCAACTAGAAAAGCTCCCGTTGTCCAGACTGAGACTGGAATCCAAAACTCATGAGGCACAGTTTAATATGCCTCTTATTTTGCTGTTATTTCAGTAGCAGCTGGAAAAGAAAGGCAAGTATTATTCTCACAAGAAAACTACACAGGTTACATAGTGCAGGTTGGAAATACATTAAATCTAATTGAATTTCTTTTGGAAAAGCAAAAGCTTCACTGAAAGGTTGCAGTGTTTTGCCACATGTTGAAAGTAATAAACACTGTTGTGGAGGCTTTGCTAAAAGCAGCAGTTTCCCAAACCAAACCATATCCCATCATGGCACATGATGCAGAGAGTGATAGAGATGGGAGGAGAGTATGTATAAATAGGGACTGGTGAATAGTAAGCATGAGTCCTAATAGACTTGCTCACTCTGCCAATACAGCCATAGGGAAGAGGATTAGGAAGCACCTTGGCACAGAGAGATCTTCATCTACAGAGTAGGTGTTATGCCATCTACTCTGGACCTTTTCTTCTAGGAAAATGTATATGTGACTATTGTTGAGAAACAATAATAAACACACCCAGTTTTCATCCAGGGAGAGTGCCTGGGAAATGGCATTTCCCAGCAGCACACCTGGTTCAGCACATCTCTGAAACAACCCAGCCATGCAGTACTATGCAGGGCCCATCCCAGGTTGCTGTAGCAACTTTGTTAAGTTCAACCTGAATTGAGCTGATTGCATCCCAAGATAGCAGCCACCTAAGTCTGCATTCCCCACAGCCTGGCACAACAGTGACTTCCAAGAAAATTATTGCTTGCTGAGTGGGAGCAGAAGCAAGTACCCAGAAGCCTCACAAGCTGTGAATTTGCTGCCTTCTTCCTATACATCTTTATATTAAAGTTCAGTCTACTCTCTTTCATTCCACTTGTCTTGTTCTGGACTCATTTTAATCAGTATTACTAACCCATCCATGATCAGGGGGTGCTCACAGACTGTAGTGGATTTAACTTTTCTGTACAGTTTTCATATATTTAGATAATCATAGACTTGTTTGAGTTGGAAGGGACTTGTAAATGCCATATGGTCCAACCTCTATGCAAGGAACAGGGACACCTACAGCTCCATCAGGTGCTCAGAGCCCCATCAGACTGATGTTGTCCAGGGATGGGGACATCACCTCTCCGGGCAACCTACATTTATCCATCCCAGGATGTCTGCTGAATGTCTGCTGTCTCAAATCAACTATTTAATAAGCTGAAGCCAAATACTTCACAATAAGAATTCCTCTTCTGATAAACAGCAGCTGCTGAACTTAAAGATGTGTGGGTGGACCACATCCTGAACTCCAGGTGTGCACACTATATGCAGTGATTTTTTCACTGCACACCTCTACCAAGGCAAAGCTCATAAAACAATCCCCTTCTTACAGTAGATATATATTTTTAGGAAACTTCTCAAATTGCAGTTTTAAAAATACCAAATATGAGTTTGCTCATAGATTCATAGAGTCTCTGAGGTTGGAAAAGATGGCTAAGATCACCAAATCCAACCCCAACCCATCCCCACCATGCCCACTATCCATGTCTCTCAGTGTCATATCTCCTCAGTTCTTGAACAACTCCAGGGATGGGGACTCCACCACCTCCCCAGGCAGCCTGTTCCATTATATTAAGACACCATCACCCTTACACCAATGCTTTGTTTTGCTGCACCTGTTATTAAGCCCACCAATGTTTGTGTAAGATTAATTCACTGCACTTCAGAGGTTTTAACGCTGATGTGAAATGGAGTTTGTTCATCCCCCTGAGTTGCTAGGCAGCCCTCATAGAGTGTTGTGTATTTCTGGTATGTTGTTTAGCAGGTGAAATTATTAAGGAAGCATAAATGAAAAGAACATAACTGAGCAGACACATTTTTAGATCGGGCACCAGCCCAGTACACATGCTTTTGTACCCATGCAAAGAGGCAATGACATCTGCTTCAAACACAAGATTGCTCACACAGGGAACCCATGCGCCCATTGCACTGACAAGTGAATGTTGTCTGCATCTCCAATTTCCTTGTGTTTATTCAGCTGCAAGCACATATGACCCTCACAGTTTTAAACATTAATGCAGAGCAGTGCTCAGAGGAATATAGTACATCATGGCACAGTGTGGCTGCCACTCTGACATGCATGGGACATTATTTAGGACTGGTCCCAATAAAAGATGAAGCATCTATACATGATGTAGATAGGACTGGGCACTGAAACCACCAAAAGGAGATTGCTGGAGAACCATCTATCTCCCCTGTGCAAGATGGGCTGCTGTGCTCTTGGTATTATTACAGATTTAATATATTGGCTGCTTAATGTAATAACAAAAAAAAAACAAAACAAAACAGCTTGAGCAACAGGACCTGAAAAGGACACCCTGATGCTACAAGAGCATGCAAGACGCTGAGTTTCTGAGTAGCAAATTATACAATTAGTGAACAATGAGATACAGCACTTACGATGTTCTGAAATGTTTCAGCGTGTTTTTCCCTTTTGGAATTCTCAGATGGAAACCTGTTGCTGTACAGTTCTCTCCCACTTGTCCCCAAGGAGCAGCTCTTCTTCCATTGCATGGCACTTTCCAGAAGGAAAATGTCTGTTTGGGAATTTTAGAAGTTTCAGAACAGCTCAGATTTTTCATCTCACAAAGCACACCATAGTAACGATCAACAATTAAATGGGATACACTGTAAAATCCTCACTGCTGAAATCAGTTTTGCAAAGACTCAAGAACAAAGCACTGTTGGAGTAGGCTTGGGGTTAGCAATATTCCAAGCTTATTTCTGATGTCTTTCTGACATTATTTCCAATAACTACTTTTTTTCCCAAACCGACTATCCAAGTCCTGACCCCACTTAAAAATTACCAGTTGTCAAGATCCCATACTCTGTGATACTTTATGTCAGTGCATGATAAAAGTAGTAGAGCATTGGAAATTATATGAAGGAATGGAGATCATGGACTCAGTGGGCATGGTAAGGACGGGTTGATAGTTGGACTGATGATTTTAGAAACCATTTCCAACCTTAACGATTCTATGTTTCTTTGGGAACAGTGCCCTGCTCCCTTGAGAAGAGGAGGATTTCCCTATGGAAGCAAATTGTTAATGGTCCCTTTTGGAATAGCATATGAACAGCAACCTTGGCTGGAGCACCATGCAGTTTACAAATGCAGATTTACTCAGAATTATTCTTCAGCTGCACAGGGATTCTAGTAAAATTAAAAATACATATGTCTGAAAAAGTAGAAACTGGTCCTTTTCACTTCTTTTTTGTTATTAAATATGACAATTCAAACGGAGTCTGATATGACTGGAATTTTGACACACGCTTGCATGTTAAGGAATTTGGAAGGAATACTTCACATTTGTTCAGAAAGATTTTTTGACTTAAAAAAGAAATCTTTAAGAGAAAACAGACTTTCATAGAAACAAATAATGTTCTGAAAATGCTTTAAATTTATGTGCTATTGTTTTGGTAGTACCTACACTAGGTTATTTCTGTTATTTTGTTTGAAAATGAAAGGACATAAACAATTAGATAGATAGATAGATAGACAGACAGACAGATAGATATGTTTGAGTACTTTTTTAAGTGGTGTTGAAAAAGAAGTATCTAAAGACCTGGCAGGTTTCCCAAGTGAACTTTGAATTCTGTTGTCCAAGAGCAAATACATTGGGTGGTGTGGTCAGCAAGCAGTGAGGCACTGCATGGTACCCATGGCCTGAACTAAGGGCAGAAGAAGGGTCCTAGAAGTTAAAGGTTTGACCTGGTGATTGTTCAAGTTCTCTTCCAACTTGAGGCATTCTTTGGTGTGTCTTTCTCTCACCAATGACTCCAAAAAGTGGCTAGCTCTTCTGTAGATGTCTGTATGGAAGGCATCTAAGACAAGCTGTCCTCCAATCAACTGCATCACACAGACCCTTAGAAAACACATATGGTGTATTTGCTGTTCCACAGTCCCACGGCAGTTGTACAAACACTCATGCAGGGGCAGCTGCCCTTGGTACATGAGGAACTGCTGTAGAAGAGAGATCACAGTGCTCTGGAGTCCAGCATCACACAGCATGGTTGGAAGATGCACAATGTCACTGCATTGTTTTTTCATTTGCTGTGTGACCTCATGCAGAGTTGCCTCATATATCAGATATCTGGGAGATCCGACTCTATTCAGCTGTACCATATAAGGGGATTTCAGCAGAGCATGCCTGAATGATGCCTGTTGGGTATTATCTGTATAACCCCTTCGAACTGGATTATCTCTTTTACTGAAATCTGTTCCATATAAGGGGCTGGGAAAAGGGCTGTGCTTCTCAATCTGCTCGTGCCTTGGAGTGACGAAAGGAGCGTGCGCCTGCGAGGAGTTGGCTCCAGCCCCAAAAACTCCCCATGCTGAGATGGCTGCAACAATTGGTGCAGGAACCCATCCCCCCTGTGGTTTACCACCCACTAGTCCCTTCTCATGAATGTTCTCTGGAAAATGGGTAGCTGGGATCAGATAATTGTCAGATGCTGATTGAGTGTCAGATAGGTAATGCCAAAAGGGTTGGACCCGGGATATGAAATCAGTTGTGGAGTATATTGTAGCTGGAAGAAGTCACCACTCAATCATGGCCGTCAGCAGCCACAAAGTGGTATGGTCAGTTTGGTTGTCATGGAAATGCTGCAGTGAAATTTGACTTATGGATAATGCATTGTCTGAGTTCTTTCATACGCACTACAATTTAATAACTATTGGTAAGAAAGCAGTACCTCAATGAAGGAGGGACTCTGTGAGGGATCCTCATTCCTGGGATGCCTGTTAATAAGTGAATGGGACAAAACAATCTGTGGTAAGAGAACTTTCTCATCCCACCCCTATTACTACATGGCCTGTTTTGTATAGAAATGATTCATTGTAGAATTTTACTCCCATAAAAGCTCTTATATTCTCCTTTTGTACATATGCCAAATGGCAAGGAAAGTCAGAGGCAATTAAAACAAATATGGTTTGAATTACAGGCGTGTTCCCATGAGGCTATGTGATAAGATGCTTTAAGATGTACAATAAAGCAAAGTAGATGCTGTAGAGAAGCCAGCTTCCCAAAACTGGCATTGCTCCTGGTTTCCCCATGATCACTCCCTTTCCTTGAGCAAGGTTCTCCACAGCCTTGCCACAGCATTTGGTGCTAAGTGGGTACAACATGTTGCACTTATGTCCAGCCCTGGCCCCACCACCATGCACCGTGGAGCTGCATCTGCTCAAAGACCATGTTTTGTTTCTCCAGCTCAATGACAGCAGCTAAACCCAGAGTATCCTTGCTGTGGGTGCCAATAGCAAGGAACAAGTGAAGAGCTTTGTCCTTGCAGAGCAGGGAAAAGAACACCAAAGCAGCAAAGGATGAGGGAAAAATGAAAAAGCTTTTCCCTTAGACCTCTGCTGTCACATCAGATCAGGCAGGCAGAAAAGGTCAGCATATTTTTTATTTCAGTACTGTGTTTCCCCTTGTGAACTTTTGATTGTGTCACACTCCTCACTGCGATTAGACAAATGGGTCAGGATTTGGGGGAGCACCATGTCTTATGCCAGCACAGAGAACAGTATGATCCAAATTCAAATTCATTCTTGTTCAAAGTTTCAGGGTGTGCTAAAGATGTATATTCTTTTTGGAACAGAATTGAGAAGATGCAATTCTCTGGACAAGGAGGTTAATCAAGATAAAATTAACACTTGCTGTCTGGCATCTATGCAAAGAGTTGAGGCTACGTCAGAAAGTCATGGGGACAGACAACATCTGGATATCACTATTGGCCTTCTCTTTCTTAAAAAATTTCTCTTCTACACCATTTCAGTTCTTTATCCTACAGTAACTAATTCCTAAAACTTTGCACTCAGCTCATTCCCAGGAAATCCTGAGCTAAACTCTGCATTTGAATTGCACTCTGGATGACTACTGGGTTGGTCATGAGTGAAACTTGACATCACAGTGTCTCTGAGTCACCAAGAACGCCATTAATCACCAGTGGAATGGACACTGTGGTATCCTGCTTCACACGAGGTCACAATTCTGTACTTTCAGATCTGTTCAGTGTCCATACAGGCCAGGGCTTGGCCTGCATCTCATATGCTGGTTGCTTTGGCACACAACAATGAAAATGAATGAACTTACTGATTCCCATCTGGCTTTTGGCCAAAACAAAGTTGAAAAATACAGTGTGAGAAAGGTGGGAAAGAAAATGGTGTCTTTAGAATGGTCTGTGCCTCTCTGGGTATGTGGTAAACTGGGAGAAGGAGAAACATACTTCTTTCTTTAGCTGTCAATGAAAGTTAACTAGGCAGCTGCACTGCAAATTCCATTGAAAGCAATGACACTTAGATGTATTGAGTTATTTTTTTCTTCAAAAACGATTGCCAGGATTTTTCCTTTGCTGCCCATCTTGTGTACAGCTCTGCTCTATATAGAGGAATGAGTGTCTGGTAGGATGTTGAGAAAGCTGCTGCAAGGCAGAGGAGAGGGGAAGCAGGAGGAACAGGCTTACTTTTGGGCTATGTATTTTATATTGCAAAAAAGAGCATCCCAGACTTTGACTGCTTCCTCCATGCTGGGTCAAAGTAGAAAAGTGAGCTCAGGCCTAATGCAAGCCAATGCTCACAGCCTCATCCAGCCTGATCCTGCATGCCTGCAGGTACAGGGCACCTACCACCTCTCCAGGCAACCTGTGCCAGTGCTTCAGTACCCTTACTGCAAAAATCTTTTTCCTTATATCCAGTCTAAATCTGTCCTCTTTTAGTTCGTGAGGATCTGACTGAAAGGAAAAGCAAGGAAATGGCAAGTGAATACCTGAGAGCTGTCTCAAGGTCTATCAAAAGCCTTATGGTTGGATTGTTAGAAGGGGATGAGAGCAGCCAAACAAGAGTGAGTTACAGCTTAAATGAGCAAATAAATAAAACAATATTGCTGACCTGTTTTCTCTTGCCAGATCTCATTGCTCATTGAAAATGGCCAGTGATGTTATGATTTTACTGTATATAAGTCAATTTCTGAGCCTTCTTCCAACAGAGATGTTTTAAATATTTTGCTTACAGTGGAAATTCATCTTGCAAGCTAATTACCAGATGCTCTACGTCTGACCTCCCGTAACTTGCTTGCAGTACTACTGCAGGGCTATACTGCAATACTGCAACTACTCCCAGTGAAATAATGCAACATTGCTCTGGCACAAGAGAAGGTCAGAGGGTCACTCTCTAACTCTTTGCTTTGGCAAAAGAGTTTGGGCTGTCTTGTACAAAGCACGAGTCATTGGTTCAGGTTACCTCTGTCTGATTTTCGGGACCACACTGTGTCTTGGCATCATCTCTAACTGCTCTTCTTCTAATTAAACAAGAGGACAGAAGCACCAGAGGTTTATCTAGGACTGTGCTGCTCATAGGAGCATAGAATGGTTTCAGTTGGAAGGGACCTTAAAGCCAATCCAGTCCCAACCCCCTGCTATGGGCTGGCTGCCCCCCACCAGATCAGGCTCTCCAGAGACCAATCCAAGCTGGCCCTGAGCACCTCCAGGGATGGAGCATCCACAGCTTCTTTGGCAGAGTTTCCTCCTAGCATCTAACCTAATTTTTCCTTCTTTTTGTTTAAAGCCATTCCCCCTTACCCTATCACTATCAGACCATGTAAAAAATCGGTCCCCACTCCTTTTTGTAAACTACCTTCAAGTACTTGGAAAGCCACATATTTTGGAGCAAAAAATGTTACTGCACCCAGCAAGCCAAGGAGTGCATGCAAGCAATGTTACACTGCTCCTGCTGGTCTCCAGTTCAGATGTGTGTCATGCATGGGTCAACAGATTGCCTCGAGTCTCAGCCATGCATCCTCCATCAGAGGTAATATCAGGGGTTTATGAGCACCAACTGGAACTGTCATTATCATAACTAAGTGAACAGGCACAACATTCTGAAGAGGCTGGAAAGCATTGATTTGTACCTGATTTACTGTTATTTATGCGTGTGCCCAGGCTGTCTCTTGGAAATGGATGCACAGTCTTCAGCTGATCATACTCGTAAAGTTAAGTACCTCAGAGTTTGCAGGCTTTGGGCCTAAATCCATAAGAGCAAGGCATCTTTCTGCATTCCCTGAATTTATCAAGACCAGAAACCCTTACTTCAGCTTGAAGCTTCCCAGACTCTCTGTCTATGCTTTCATAAGAGAATGACCTTAAGCCCTCGACATATTCTGTTGAAAAGTGATTTAAAGTTCTGGCAGAAAGGCTTTTTTTTTTTTTTTTTTTTTTCCCAAAGAAAAACACAACAAGCAAACATAAGCTGCTGCCTTTCTCTGGCTCTTCACTTCTTCTAGTAGATGGATTCTTCAGGCAGACAGGTAAGACACAATTGAATTCGTGAGCCTAATGCGTATCAGCTTATGCACCCTAGACTAGCTCCCAAAACTGTGCCTCACACCATCTGTCATGCATAGGTGGATGGCAACAGCACAAAATCCAACCTTGGTATGCAGAAGAAAGGGGTGCTGCTACCTGAAGAAAGGCAACGTATGCCTCAGGGAACAAAAGCTCATTAGAGTGCTAGTCTCTGTTTCCTTTATTGTTAACCACCATGTGTAAGCATAAGCCAAAATGTCTATTTAAGGGATGGCTGTGCTCAGTCACACATGGTTTTCAAGCATTTTATAGACATCTGTTCTTGCCAAAAGCTGTTCTTCATTTCCTTCACAGTGCTTGGGCTTTCCCTCCGTATTTCCCCACCTCTCAGCTTGTGGGACTCCATAACAACATGCCCATCTGTCATACTTCAGTTTCTTAGTTCAACTCCTCAAAAGCCATCACCAAAAGCCATCATCTTCCCCTCAGAGGCAGTCTGCACTGTAGTGCACCTGGGCCCTGGTGCAGAGAACATCCCAAAAACCAAGCAGCTTTCAGGAGTTGTCAATAAAACCAAAGCCCCACATCACATCAACCATCCTTTTGTTAGAGATCACAGAAGGATAGAATTGTTTGAGTTGGATTAGATGGCCTTTAAAGGTCTCTTCCAACTCTCCTGCAATGAACGGGGACACCTACATCTCTCTCAGGTTGCAGATGACCCTGTTCTGCAAATACTTTCACAGATCCAGGCTGATCCAAACATATCTTCTTCTCTGGAGACATTTAAGACCCACCTGGACTCTTACCTGTGCAACCTGGTCTAGGGAGCTGCTTTGGCAGGAGTATTGAACTCGATCTCTAGAGGTCCCTTCCAACTCCTACAATTCTGTGGTACGAGGGATGGTTTGTGCACCCAGATAATGGGGTTGGGACAACGTTCCCTCCACGTGGAGAAGTGTGCTGTTTTCCAAATGAGACATCTCCAACAAGGATTATGTTTTTTTCGTTGTGTTTTCACTGTTCAGATGATGGCAGCATCCCCTTTCATTAAACAATTTATTAATAAGCTTTTTGTTCTATAATGAATGTACTGATCAGGAATACTTGAGACCTTACTAGTCCTAGATAAAATTGCATCCCGGTCTATAACCTGGAATTCTCATCAATACTTATCTAAGCACAGTACATACGCTCCAGCCAAAGTTTAAAAGTGATTTAGGTTATTATGTTGTGGTTGATTAACATCAAAACCATCTGAATTGAGAACTGTGTTAAGAAGAGGTAATTAAATTTGAGAGGTTAAGGCTGTCAGTGCTTTGGATTTTGATAAATGCAAAGTCAAAAAAGGCTTTCCTGTGGACACAGGCATCAAGAGACGTTCAGCTGCTCCATGGATGGATATAGGGGAACAAGCCTGTTCCTGAAGAAAAGGAATTTATATTTTTAGGGACCATTATCCCAGAAGAAGCTGCTACACCTGACAATGGGAATGCAGAGGGAATTAAAAGAAAATCAAATCACATATTATATTGATTTTCTTTCCTTGCATTTTAGCTCTCAGATTTATAGAAGCAGTTGTAACAAACTGTCTGCCAGCATCGTAAGTCAAAGTCTTAGATGCCAGAAGTTTCATAATGCTGTTGTTACCACTCAGAAAGGCTAAACTTTCAGACTATTTTATCAATAGCACAAATAGCCAGTGGAAGGGGATAAATTCCTGCAGAGTCTGATTCATCCTGCTAACCTGAGATAACTAAATTAGATGAATCGTTCTTTGTAAGGCACTTTTCTCTCACCATTGACTGCAAACAGACCCTTCAGCACTCAGCTTGGGTGAAACAGCATTACAGGAAATTCCACCTGGAAAGACTGAGAAAAGAGACAATGCCTTGTTCAGTTTGTGCAGCTGCAGCTCCTGCCTTTCGTGCTGCACAACTATCTTACTCCGAGTGGTAGGACTTGTTTTTATACTCTTTGGTCCAGCCATGCAGATGGTCCAAAGCACAGATCAGAGCAGGAAAGCTCTCAGCTGCTGCTCCTCAAGCAAGAGAGCTGTTGTTTGATTCTGGTTCACACAGCTATTGAGGTGTCCAGAATGAGGAAACATAGCTGCTTGCATTAGCCTTGTGTAGCTGATATCACATATTTATTTTAGAAGTCCACGTTACACTATGTACCTTCCAAAAACATCCTCATGACGTTGCTGCAGAGTCAGTACACTTTAGTCCCTTCTTGAACAGGTGATGGATGAGCTGCTTTCTTTTGCTCATTTATTCTGTATCCCTTACTTTAAAAACAAGAAAGCATTTAGTGGCATGAGTGTGCAGCCGTAATGGTTGGAGTGTTCTCCTAAGGGAAGGCTTTTGCTCAGATTCTGGCTCCCAGAAGCCCTACGTTTGGGGAAAATGGGTTCTCAAGGTTTCTTCCAGCTCCATTTTTTTATGAAAGGCTGATTTCTTATTTCTATGAAAAGGCACATTTGTCACAGGCTTATTGTGCACAGTTGTCAAGATTACAAGAACTGTTCCTACTGCTTGTGGTGTTAGCACAAATAATTCGTAAATCCAGGAGTCATCGTTATTTGTGGACTGCCTTAAAGGATGCTTTCATATTTCCTCCTGAATTAAAAACTGCATGCATGGGAGCACAGCAAAATTTGAGTCCTTAAAAAAACCTTACTTCTTCCAATACATAAACCAGACATACGTGTGATTTCTAAGCTCACATATAATCATGTCTGTGAAGTTAAAGAGATGGACAGATGAAGATTTAAGCGACTAACCTGGGCCATTCCCTCCTCCCAGCTTCCTAAAGTATCTGTTGTCCTGGGAGCCTGCCTCCTTCAACAGTTCTGAGCTGCATCCTCTTCAGACTAGACAATTTTGATGACTCTTATATTAATACTTGTTCAGCAGACAGAACATACAGTAAATAATTTACTCCCCAAGAAGTCCTTCATAAGGTTCAGGTTGGATACCAGAAAAAAATTTCTTCTCCAAAAGAGTGGTAATGCAATGGCACAGAATGCCCAGGGTGGTGGTGGTGTCACCATCCCTGGAATTGTTTCAGAACTGTGGAGATGTGGCACTGAAGGTCATGGAGGGATGGGTTGGGTCTTGGGGAATCTCAGTGTTTTCTTCCAACCTTTGAGATTCCATGATTCTGTAAGTTTTACAGTGTGCATTGGAATGGGTTCATCATGTGCTGTTCCTGATTTGCCCAGCACTAAAATATTCTACTGGTCATTCTGTACACAGGATGCTAGATGCTGTTAACTTCTGAAAATCCAAGGCTATACTTCTGGGTCATATGTCATGAGCGTGAATCAGTGCAGGGACACGTGTGCAAATCTGCAACCAGCACCAGAATCAAGAAGCACAGATCTCCCTCACTTATTAATCACAGCATTAAAATCTGGTTGTGGAATATCAGCCATAGCCAATCCCACTGGTGAAAACTCAGACTAACAAAGAAATAGAGGCAAAAAAAAAAAAAAGAAGAATACAGAGAAAAAGAGCACTATCAGATCGGGAAAAAAAAATTGAGAAAGAATTAAACACAATATAATGACTTGAAGTATCCTAAGATGAGGTTAGCAGTGAAGCACTGAATGCAGCATCCCTTCTGCTGAGAGGTGTTCTCCTAGCACTGCAATGTCCACTGGCACTTGAGACCCTATGTCAGTACTGTGAGACAGAGACCTGCCTTTATACCGTTAAATATAAAATTCAACCTCCTCCTCAGATGAATGTGATGGTCACGAACTAGATGATGTTCAAAAGAGTCTAGCCTAAAACACATCACCTCCCTTTGGTTATTCCCACCAACTCAAGCTCCCCTGAGCTCCCCTCTAAGTTGCTGGTTCCTATCTAAACCAACCTCACCAGAGGAGGTTTCTCTCTGCCATGTGCCCACATGCAGCGTGGAGCCAAGTTTTGCAATGAGGCTGACAGGAAAGTAGACCTCTATTAAGAGAGGTGGCAGCAAAGAACAACACAGTGATTAAATGCAAAATTGAAATCATAATGAAAATTGGGGCACTGAAAAGAAATTTTAATTAAGTAAGGAGCTGCAAATCAAACAAATGTATTCATTATTTAATCAACTACTGAGTGCAAAAATCTCAACTAATCAGGAAAGTCTCAGGGAGCAGATAAAGAAACAAATGAAGGAACCAATTTAAAAGCCATAAGAAAATAGCACACAGCCGCATTATAAAGTAGCATTTGTCTGCGAAACAGAATTTTTTTCTTTTCCCCCACAAACTCTCTCTCATCATTATATGGCTTTATGGTTTAAAAAAAAAAAAAAAAAACTTCTGCAGCAATTTGTGATGCCATCTTTTTGCATATTTAATTTGTTCAGCCACAAGTGTATGTGAAGTGATGGATTTTCTTTCCCTATCTTCACTCTTTCTTTCCCACTGCACAGAAACCCCATGAGATCCTTCAGTATCTAAAGGGGCAGTAAGAAAGAAGGGAACAGACTCCTCAGCAGGATTTGTTGTGACAGTAAAAGGTTTCAAACTAAAAGAGGGGAGACTTAAATTGGGTATAAGAAAAAAAAGAATCTTTACCATAAGGGTGATGAGGCACCGGCACAGATTCCCCAAACAGATGGTGGATGTCCCACCCCAGGAGACACCCAAGGTCAGTCTGGAAAGCCCAAGTTGTGCGAAATTCACTTGGTTTTCCATTAAGGATTGACCATCTATGGGGACACTTGAGGTCAGGCTGAATGAGGCTCTGAGCACCTGGTGGAGCTGTAGGTGCCCCTGCAGACCTTTACAGCTCCCTTCAAATTGGAACAACTTTATGATTCTGAGGTCTCACAACAGCCAATTTGTTTTACAGGGAGCCAAAAGTTTGGCTGAGCTGTACGATGAGGACATTCAGCAGGCTTTGCTTTTAGCAATGCTTTCACCCCAACCTTTTTCTGCCCATAGTTGTGACCACAGGAGTGAGCGTGCAAAATTCACTTAAATGAACTCCTTGCAAAGTCAGCAAACAGCTCAGCATGAGCTCAGAGAGACCTTTCAAACCTCAGAGCTACTTCAGGGTAACCAAATGAGTCACATGCAGCCAAGTAATTACTTTTCCAGGCTTCTTTACTCGAGGATTTGGATCTGTGTACAAAACCACAAATCCAGCAAGAATTGGCCATCATGCCTTGTGAGAATAGACCTGTTTGCACTCAAAGCAGTTGGAAAGGGGCAGGAGATGCGTTAAAGAGTTGTACAAACAAGTCATTTACTGCACAGGCTTGTAAGTGTAGCCTGCCTAGAGCCTAATAAAAATCACATATTTAATTAGCGGCTTCATTCAGCATTGTGTGAACAGTGATTCACTGTGCCAAACAGGAGGAGATGGGTAGCAAATAGACCTTGTACAAGCTACCTGAAAAAGCTGTTTCATGCAAATAGCCAAGTTCAGCTGCAAAACGAAGACCTGTGTGAAAAATATGGCACACAAACTCCTGTGTTGGAAAGGTAGAAGTTGAGTACATCCGTGCAGTAAAGAGGTGGAAGCCTGATTTTACATCCAGTGTTGGGAACTCATAGAATCATTGAGTTGGAAGGAACCCTTAAAGGCCATCTAGTCCAACCCCCTGCAATGAACAGGGACATCCACAGCTCTATCAGGTGCGAAGTGCCCCATCCAGCCTGACTTTAGGCATCTCCAGGATCAGGGCACCCACCCCAGGCAACCTGTGCCACTGCCTCACTACCCATACCTACATCTCTTTCACTACCCTGCCAAAGACTGTCTCCTTTCTTACAGCCCCTCCATTAGACACTGAAAAAACCTGGACCTCAGATAATTGATTTCTTGTTCTTTTTGTTGCTGGAGCACAGCCTAAGTTCTTTTCCTTTTCTTATTTCTGCTTGTCTATGTTATTTGGTCACAGCACAAAGCACTTCACACTTGCAGCATTTTTCACCTCACCACATCTGTTCTGCAGATGCCACTGCACTGCTCTACCTCCACACAGGGCTGCTGGTTGCCTTAGCACTGCTTGGGGCTCCAGAGTGAAAAAAACTCTTGTTCTGCAGAGTTCAGGAGGTCTCTGACATTCAGAGCTGCAAATGTCTTTTTACATTAACATTTTGAGGTAGTCCAAAGTCTGCCAATGGCACTCCACAGATTTTAGAGGACCACACACCCCAGTGCCCAGCTGGTTCATCAGCCTTATCCCACTGCACAAAGTGGGAGGCCCCTGGTGGGACTGGAGCTGCAATTGTGCTTGGAGCACACTCACAAGACCAGGCTTTGCCCCCTCCAAAATTAATGCTTCCTCGCTATTCTCCTGCAGTGTGACTGCTGAGGAAGCTGGTTTGTAGGAAACACCACTACACTTCTCTCTGTATATAGGAATTTAAACAGTTTTCTGGGTCACAAAAGCATACAGTTCTCTGGAGCAGTGATGTATGCTTCATTCCCTGGTGAAGTTCCAATGCCTCAAAATAATTAAATAATAATGGGCTGGGAAGAAGAGTCAAAGAGAGACTCTATAGCTTCACAGTTAGGGTTCTCTCATGGGAGCAAGGGTAGCTGGCTTCCAGTGCACTGAATATTTCCCTGTTTGACTTTAAAGAATAGGTTTTGTTTTGTACTACTCTGTGTGCCTACAGAATATGCAGCTCTTCCAGCTCATTCCTTTTGTCCATCTCTGATGCTGACTTGGTGTTCCAGTGCCATGAGTCCAGTTGGGTGACAACCAGCCCAACATAAACCATTCCCGACTCTGGAGAATACATGGAAGTATCTGCTTATCACAACTCCCTGGGCAGCCCCAGAGAAAAAGCCCAGTTTGTTTCACATGTGTTTTGCTGAAGCAAGGCCCATCTGCTTCAGACTGCAGGAGGTGTAAGTTACAGGCAGGTTTGGATGGATGTTCTGCTGCTGGCTCTCTCTGCTCCCAGTAGCACTTCTGGATTCAGTGTGGTCTCAGTGTAGCATAATTAATCATCACCAATTCAATTTCATTATCATTCCAATGTCATGGCTGGGATTAGTATCCCCCTGCCCTGCAAGACACGCTTTGGTTCCGGCTTCACCACCACAGGCCAGTAATTCAGACATCACCTACTCCCTCCTAACAATTTCAGCAGGAGGCAATGATGTCGATCCAGTTGAAAGGAATAAAGCAAATTTGACTGTGCCTTGCTAGCAGGATTGGTGCACAGTCAACAAGTACAAGCACACATACACATGCTCATGGAGAGATCTATCCTCACATGCACACGAAGTTTTGTTTCTGGAAACACACTGTATTAATCAGCAGAGATCAGAAACACATCTCCTAGCCTACTATGGGAAATTATGTCATTCTGGGCTAGGAATAAATCTATCAGCTGGAAGTAGATAGAATTATACAGATTTTAAGGAGGATGAGGGCATTTTTAGATTACATCCTGCAGACATTGCATCCCAAATTATATAACATATAGCACTTTGAGCTTTGTTCCAAGGGTATATCTGAGTAAGCAGTATCTCAGGAAAAAGGCTCAATTTTTTTTTGTGTAAATAAGAAGCTGTTTTATGAACTTCATCCTACAGTAAAGGAAGCACTATTATCTCTAGAAAAAACATCTCCCCCAAATCCCCAGTTATATCTTGAGGTAGAGGTCGGAACTGTACTTGCTAAAGGGAAAACCCACTCAGCACACATCTAATTATTTCTCTGTCCTCCAGATCCCACATAGCAGTCCTTGATAAAAGGATAGATGGGGAAGAGGAATCTGTTGCAGTCCAGTTTATGATTTTACATTATTAAGCCATTGGGGACTACCAGACAATCTGAGAGCTTAGTGAACTGAACTCTCTAAGACCTGTTAAGTACTCAGGAGGCACTATGCAAACCCACAGAATAAAAGCATTAATCGTCAGGCAGAGCTGTCAGGATGCTCAATATGTGAGTGACAGATGAGAGCAGAGTGGAAAAGAGAAAGACAGGAAAAGATTTGGGATTTCATCACGCCTCTCTTCACATAGCTCACAATCATTTTTCAAATCTTTTTTTTTTTTTCTTTAATTGACATTGCTTTTCATTTTATAGGGGCAAATCCCATACCTTAGTAACTGATTTCACTGGAATCACTCCAGAGTTACTGCAGTGTAGCTGTGTGGCACTGGCTTTTTATAATAGCGTGCCTCATTAGTGGCTACTCACAGTGTAACTGAATTACAGGATGCCTAGTTTTAGGCAGTGACTGCAACATGGAGCACAGTTGTGACACCTAATAAAGTACTTGCAGATGCCTTCTGGGAGCTATAATGCCTTATTACATGCTATTGTGTTTTAAATACGGAAGGCTGCATGTTAAAACCTGCCTTATTTAAGCATCAACAATGAACACTATTGTCCTTACCAAATAGATGCCAATATGCACAGTGCAGATACTGGCACAGAGCAACCCTGGAGACATGGAACAAACTATGGAGACAAACTGCTTTAACGTTGGTGCATCCTGGTGTGAACACAGGGCCAGACGTTACAGATGTGCAGAAATAAGTAGGGAATTCTATTCTTTTCAGGTCTGACTTTCCACAGACCTTCAGGTGCTCAGAGGTGTCACACATTTGGGTGATTAACTGTGCAGTGTCTCAGCTAAGTAGGAAGCACAGGATGCTTCCTGAAGAAGTGATCCCACATTGCAACTTTTTGAAACAAATGCTTTCCTAAAGGGAATTTCTCCTAAGAGGAGAATCTTCCTTCTACACAAGCTTAGGGATGTAGTCCTCCGGAATTACCCCACCTGAAGCTTAGCAGTTCTTAAAACAGAGAACATGATAGACCAGAAATACTGATCTGCTTCAAACAAGCACTTACCTAAAGAAGCCAACTGCTTGCTTAGGAGACATCAGATAAGTTTGGGATGAGAGGTCCTGTTTCTCTTGGCTGCTGTCCCTTGTTTGCTTCCTGCCTGGATTGTCTTCTACAGGCACTGGGGAACAGAAAAAAAGACAAAACAGCATAGACAAGCCCCAGCCACCACTATCAGATTCTACCCCCTTCTCTCTTTCTTGTCTTCATAGGAGACCTACAATATCAGTGGAGAGGGAGCAATCAACCCTGGCTTGCTCCCAAGTCCTCCTGCACCTCCAGGATGTTTTATCTCCTTTCCTACTTCCCTTACTGATCCCTTTCAAGGCTCCCACTAATGTGGCTGGTATTCTTCAACATGCTGCTTTTGCCCTGAGAACATACCACTTACTCCCTCTCCAGCCTACAGCAAAACCCTACAGTGAGGGTCTCCCAGTATTCAGCCTTCTCCAAATCCTTACAGAGATCTTCAGCAACTTTTAGTTTTGCTAAAATAATTCCATAGCAAGACAGCTAAGATTATGTTTACAGTCAAAGACATTTCATTTGCTTCCACAACCCTGGAAGAAGTAGTACATATCTTAAGATAGATAACTTGTGGGAGAGGTCCAGTGACACCTGAACAAGTGAGTATCTAGGCAGAGGGTGGCTGGGCTCAAGTCTGCCTTCTGAGTTATCACTACAGATCACCCAAATAGATGGGAAGGTGACTGTAACATGATGGAAACCACAACAATAACTGCAGAGCAGCAAGGTCCCCGGCTACAGCAAGCAAGGACTTACCAAAATACAACAGCTATAAGCACAGAAACAGAAGAAAATCTCTGCTTACCTTCAGAAGACCTCAGGTAGGCAGAGATCTCCAACAAAATACTCTTCCCTACACTGCCAACCCTTAAATGAGGTCTGGGAAGGGGGTGGATCCTGGCTCCACCCCTTCAGGTCATTCAGGTACACTGCATGCACCTGAGCTCCTCTAGGCTGGCCCTTCCTTCCCAACAGGTGCTCCATCACTGGTTCAAGTCATGACTTAGGATTTCTGCTACAGTGACACAAGTTTGGGGAGGAATTCATGGAATCATAGAATGGTTTGGGGTGGAAGAGGCCTCAAACACCATCCAGTTCCAAACCTTTGCTGTAGGCAGGGACACCTCCCACCAGCTCAGGCTGCCCAGGGTCTCACCTAACCTGGCCTTGAGCACCTCCAGGGATGGGGCACCCACAGTTTCTCTGGGCAGCCTGTGCCAGCACCTTACCACCCTCATAGTGAAGAGTCTAGAAAGATTCATAGTAAAAAAATAACAGATGAAGACTGAGGTGTTGGCTATAGAGAGCTTGGAGTAGGAGTATCCATTTTTTTTTGGTTCCGAAAGAGCTGAGGATACCAGCTCATTTCTGTGTGCATTGGAGAATGTATCACAGAAATACCTGATTAGCACCAGTTTCTGTCGTCAATGGAAATGACTCAAAGATCTCTCAATATCTGATAGTTATGTGTCTCAAAATGGAGAACAGTAATTCCCTCACTTAAATGAGAGTACTGCCATGCCTCGGATGGATATGAAATGTTATCTCAAAGCTAATGAGGCATTTTGTAAGTGTGTGATTTAACAAGCAGTAAGAGACGGCAGTGTTAGACATCTTTTTAAATATCACTACTGCAACGTTCTCCTGCTACAGCCATCTCAACTAAAATTACCCTGGACTTTCAAATAGCTGTTTAAGTGTACAGCTGGCACGTGGGGTATCTCTCTTCCGCCATAAACTCTCAAGGAGTCATAAACAGTGCAGGATAAATTAACCTTTGATACAGCTCCAGTGGCACAGTGATGGTGAAGTAAGGATGAAATGAAATGGGATGGTTAGTGTTCAGTGGCAGAATAATCTCACCATCTTTACCATAACGTGAAATGCAGCTGCCACCGTAGAAGGGATGCTGCTGCTTGTCATGGAGGCTGCAGGTGACATAAAAGAGCAGCTAAAGAAAATGTTGTTATATGTTCTGTGTAAAGATGGATACAAACTATAATGGTCTCTGTAGGCATGAACCAATGTGAAAATATGAGGAAACAAGGGAGGACTAGATTGGATATCAGAAAGAGTTTCTTCTTGGAGAGAGTGGTCAGGCATTGGAACAGGCTGCCCAGGGAATTAGTGGGGTCACCATTCCTGGAGGAATTGAAGAGATGAGGCTTTGACAGCGTAGAAAGCCACTACATTGGTCAAGTAGGACCTGCCCTTGGTGAAGCCTTGCTCCTTGATCACTATCACCTCCCTGTCTTCCACGTGCCTTAGTAAAGCTTCCAGGTCTTTTCCAACTGAGATGATTCTATGATTCTTTCTGTAGGAACAGGGCTTCAGAGCTGAGATACCTTCCCCCTTAGAGCAACAGCAGGAAAATGTGAAACGGATTAGTTATTCTTTTTTAAAGCAGCCCAATTTGTAAATGCAAACTTAACTTTTAATTCAGTTCTCCATGAAATTTTCCTTTAAGTAGTCTCCAGAGGGGTCATTTCGATGTCCAGTCTTTCCCCTAGCTGGGCTGTGATCCTGGAAAAGCCCTCAGTCCCTGGAGGGGAAGAGCAGGAGCCAGTAGCAAGAGGATTGAGGGCAGTGAGAGTGTTAGTGTCAGACCTACACCTTGCTGCCCAATGGATGTTCCGGGGCTGTGAGAACTCTGTTCTGTGCAGTTGCTCATCCTTAAGGCACATGGCAGCAGTTAAACTTTCGTTCAAGGTGGTGTGGATGGAGGAAGCAAGGAGGGAAATGTATTCAATCTGCTGGCTGGAGAAACAGCAGGAGGTTACACATACACAGGTGCACATGGGCACGTTGCCCTTCTGCTCAGTGCACAGCCGTCCCCATTCGTTATCCCCACCACTGATATTAAAATGAGAGTTTGTGCAACAAGCAGAATAGGGTGGAGGTTACCTCTTCCCCCTCTCAAAACCCGTGGGTGCCACTGGCACAGAACCAAACTGCTAAACTTGCAAGCTGCTGACGGCTGTGAAGACAAAACCACTCACTAGGTTTGTGACCCAATCTCTGCACAGCAAGTTCATGTTCAGGTGCAGGCAATTTCCCCATCAGGAAAAAAAAAAAAATCCCACTGTCCAGGAGTCCTTGCCACAGCTCTGACCCCAGGAAGGAGCAGCACTCCTCATGTTTTGAGAAGAGCTGTAGTGATTTTTTGGAATAGGCAAACACCCCAGCTGCTGTGAGGTTCTCCAAACAGAGCTCAGCTGATGCCCAGACATAAATCCAACAGTCACCCTCCTCAAACCCAGCGTGCCATCACCTTCACTCCAGCAGGGAGGACAGCAGGGACAAACTCAACCTGTTTGTCTCATAATTACTATGTGTGTGCAAACACTGCCCTCTGCCTCCTGGAGAATGGCTTTGTTCTCATCCATGGGATTTGTTTTTTTCCTTTCCTGTGAAGCAGGATGATAAGATGGCATTCTGCAGACCTGGCACAGAGTGAAACACCGGCATGCTCTGTTCAGCACTGGTAGTGCCAACCCAAATGTTTACAGCCAGGGGGTGAGCACGAGTGTTTAGCCCTACAGTAAGTAAAACCTAGGGCTTTTCTTTGGTGTTGTAAGCTAGGGAGCTGTGTGGGCTTGTTTCACCATGTAGGCTTTCAAAACCAATGTAGAGGTTAGGAACATTTTGGTTATTTTTGTGTGGATTTTCTCCAGGGAAGGAGAAGATCATCACTTTGTCCCACGAGACGTGGCTCATGAAACACAGTGTAGCCACCAGCTCTCGTGGTCTTCCAGTGGGACTTTCAGCTCCCATGGACGTCCCATAGTTGTTTTGTCTTCGTTGGGCCACACAGACTCTGACTGCTGCTCAAATAGGTAGGAAGGCAGCAAGCCAAGAAGTTGCAAGAAGAGAAGAGAATGCATAAAGGTTTTCTTGAGCTGTGTCTCCCAGGCTTGGCCTGCCCCTCTCTACGCAGTGCTTTGGCACCAGGGATATCAAGGGGGATGCTGTATTCTAAGGAAATACATCCTTTTTTCTTCTTCTTCTTCTTCTTTTATTTTTTTCTTCTCTGCTCAATAAAGCTGCAGTTTGACTTTAGGGTGAAGATTTGGATCAATTCTCATTTTCTACAAAATGATTCACTCTTATACACCAAGGAATAGAATTGAAAATGTAATTTATCTTGTTGAGAGGTAGAGTCAGGGTCATGAAAATTAACCCCCAAGTGTTGCTTAGCGTGCCTTTTCACATGCCAGCAAATAGCAGAGAACATCTTTGGATTTCTAAACAGTAATTTAGAAAAAAATACAATCAGTCCTGGCTAGGCAGCCAAAGAAATCCTGCCACAAAATCACTTTTCCTTGCAATGCAAAATAACTGAGAAGAAACCCTTTTCAGAAGTGATTCACAAGCAAATACTACTGCCAGGTAAAATTGAGACCTGAATGAATGTGTCTCACAACAATAAGTTTTAAAGAAAGGAAGTAAACGGCATTCAAAAGTTTTTTTGGTGGCAAATAGCAGGAGTTAATACCTTGTGAACGAGGCTTGGCCACATCTCAGCATAATGGCTTCAGAACCTGGCTGGCTTTTATCCTCACCACCAAACGACATAGAAGTGGTCAGTTTTAAATTACTGTGTTCCTATTCATCATCTGAATTCCTACAGCACTTGAGAGAGTCCCAGCCCAGATCAGGATTTCATTGTAAAGACAGAATAAAAGGTGATCCCAAGAGTTTCCAGCTTAAGGGAAAAAAAGCTTTAGAAAGGTGTGATAGATGACTGTGGAACAATGAAGTGGTGTCCATCAGCATGATGGCCGTGAAATACATCCATCAGCACCTTAGCAACTACCAAAGGGGATCCTGCAACAAAGCAGGTTCAAAGGAGGGCGAGGAAAGCACTTAGCAGAGTCTCTAGGTGTCCACTAGAAAACACAAAGGTGCTTGTTTGAAAATCATGCCAGTGAGAAGCAGGGGATGGTGTGGGGCAGATTTGAGAATTAGCGATGACAAGGGACAGAAAATTCAAACTCCTATAACTAATGCAATTAATAAGGCAAAGGAGTGGAAAGATAAAACCACCCAGGTGTGCCAGTCAGAGTAAAGGTGTGGGAAAACGCTGTGAAGAGATCTGTGCTTGCCTAGGCCAGGAAGAAGGTTGCTGCAAATTTAGGTAATGTAAGCTTGGAACAGAGTTTTGACTTTTAGCACTGTGAGAGCAAAGGGCTGACTGTATCTCCTGGGTGGCAGGAAGAACAAACCATACGTAACAAGAAATAGCCTGAGTGAAGAGAGGTTGGAAGGACAGAAGGTGACTGTCACTGAGAGCGCTGACAGAAGCTCTGTTTGTGTTGTCCACAGAGATTTGGCAGGGGTGGAGGCATCAGGAAGCACTGATCTAGCAGTTTGTCACTCTGCCTGTGGCAAGGGGATTGGAACCTGATGATCTTTGAGGTCCTTTCCAGCCTGATCCATTCTATGATTTCATAACTTTTGTGCCATACGGGTGCTAGAACCCTGGCACAGGGACCCAGAGATTGTGTGGTCTCCTTCTTGGAGATGTCCAAAAGCTGGCTGGATGTGGGGCTGGACACCCTGTGCTGGGTGGCTCTAGTGGGACCAGATGGACCCAGGGCTCCTGCCAATCTCAATCAGTTGAGTTCTGCAGGATAGTAGCTCAGCTTGGATATCCAAAGTGCTGATGAGATACCTGAGTCCTGTGAAAGGGAAAAAAACATTGCATCCAGCATTTTGCCACCATTTTTATACTCAGAAACTCCATCCACCTCCCCTAGAGCAAACACTGCTGGAGCCAAAATTGCACCCAGGGCAGAGGCACACATAGATCAGAGATGTTCACACAAAGCCATCCACCCACCCAACGTCACAGCTGTGACATCCATGGGTAACAAGGAAAGATGCCACTCGGCACCATCACTCACCCAGTGTCCCCGCTGAGTCTCAAAGCAGCACTGGTGTCAGCTCTTCCACTCTTGCAACAGCCACTAGAGCTCCAGTACTTCAAAAGGGCCTGCTGAAGTGGTGCTGCAGCAGTCACCATACCCGCCCCTCTTATCTATCTGTAGAGATAAGACAAAACATCAAAGTGATTGATTCCCAGCTCTCTGCATCAGAGTCGAATGCGGGGGCAAGCAGCAGCCCACCCACCCCCTGTCCCACAGGAGCATGCCTGCACGTGGGAAGGATTGTTGGGCTCCCAGGGGATTGCTTGGTTTTATTCCCCAGCCAACTTCATCTCCTTCCTGTTGGCAACCAAGCTTAATTTGCACTTCTGAAATTATTTCCTTACCTTTAAATAACAATGAGAAACGCCCACAGAAAAATGTCTCGGTGCCTTGACAAGCAGACTTACAATGGGAAATGGTGGCCACCCAGCAGCAAAAAATGATAATTATAGGCGCATAATCCATTCTATCAGTCCACCAATAACCACAGCATGAAATGACCCCATTAGCACCTTGAAGTCCTAATCATTCACCTTCCTCCAATGTCCTTTCAAATAAACAGCCCATGGAAATGCTTGTTACTTTGTTGGATGCAAAAGCCTCCCTGCTAGCCAGTAGAAAAATCGGGGAAAATTATAAATCACAGTTCTTCCCTGATTTATTTTAAATTTGCTGTCAGATAGCTGTTGATGGTCTACTTGAGCAGCAGCTGTCGAGCTGTTTTGGCCTTCCTCTCCACTTCCCTCATTGCCTAGTACACATGATATCATCCCTCTTCAGCAGGACTGTGAGGAATATGTGTGTCACACTGCAAACCCAAAGAAAATAAGAGAGCCCCTTATCTGAGCTGAGCTACCCTGAGGAGGTGCTGGCTGATGAGAGATAGGCAGAGGCTTGCTTGAGGGTTCTCTGAAAGCTCCTTATTGCACGTTGTGAACTATCCAGATACGGGCTACAAGGGGATGATCCAAAGGCTTGCATAGTGTAAGATCACTGTGTGGTTTTGAATGGTAGAGGGAAAGGAAAACGCGTTGCTCTTTCTTCCCCCTCAAGTGCATGTGGAAAGACACAGCTCTCTCCAGTAGGCTGGTGGCTACTCTCACCAGGGAGGACCCACTTTTTGTGTGGATGTGGCATTTTGTGGGCCTCCTGCTGTTGGTGTTGTATGAGTGAAGGTTCCCAGCCAACATTCCTTTCACATCCTTCAATTCTAAAGCCCCTTATTCTGGGATCCACCAGAGGAAACCACACAATCGGAAAAGAGCTTTGGATAACACAAAACTTTGTGCAATGTGGAGGATAAAAGTGAATAGGACTGACCTGGAAAGCCCAAGCTGTGTGAAGTCCATTTGATTTTCAGCAAGGATTCACCAAGCTTGGAGACACTCAAGGTAATGCTGGACAGGGCTTGGAGCACTAATGGAGCTGTATGTGTCCCTGCTCATTGCATGGAAGTAGGACTAGATAGTCTTTAAGGGTCCCTTCCAACTTAGGAAATATTACTTCTCCAGAAGAGTGGTCAGGCACTGGAATGGGATGCCCAGGGTGGTGGTGGAGTCACTGAGCCTGTTGGTGTCAAGGAACATTTAGACATTGTACTGAGGGACATGGTTTAGTGAGAACAATTGGTGATGGGCAGATGGTTGGACTGGATGATCTCGTAGGTCTTTTCCAACCTTGGAGATTCTACGATTCAAATGATTCTGGGATTCTATGACTCTAGGGAAAGATGCTGTGCTGGGACCATGTCCAAATCCCCAGTGTGTGGTTGGGAAGGACAGATGCATGCTTCCAACTGTGCTGATGGCAGCTACTGCTGCATAGCAGCAACCAAACATCAGTGAGAAAAAAAACCCTGAGAGACTCGTGAAGGGGGGGCGGGGGGGAAGGTGCGGAATATAAAGAAATGTTACAATCAATTAAGCAACAGAATTATTTTCCAAGGAGGCAATCAATAAGGCAGAAACACCAGCGATACAAATAACCCAGAGGAGCGCGCCGCCGGCTTTAGTGCAGCCAGCTCTTTTCCATTAGCGGCAAGGGATTGCTTCGCCGGACATGCGAGGTCACTTTCCGCTTCGGTTCCTCTCAATGAAGAGCTAAGCTAACAGGTGCAGCCTGGTGTTTAAATTGGAATAACAGAGAGCTGTCAGCGCAGCCGCGAGAGAGACAGCACGTCAAGTGCGTTCGGTTGGAAGTGGGGACAGCGGGGAGAGAACAAGGGCTGCAGGATGAGCAGCAAGGAGCTCAGCCTGTCCCCAGCGCCTGTGATGCTGGATATCCTGTGTAACGTGAGCAGGGAAGCTGAGCACAATTACAAGAGGTCAAGTGTCCGCATCAGAAAGCTATGAAAATCACGGGAAGTGATTATTAATAGGCATAGCAATGAGTCTGAAGGCTTAGCAGGTGGTCCTTTCATAAGAGGGCTGTACCTGTTCTGTAGGGGGATACAAGAGCTCACCCCTTGGTGCTATCAATCAGACGCCTTCTCTTTGGCAGCAAAAGTCTCCATCACAGAAAAGGGAAGTGGGTAGGAAGGGTTTCCAGACCTTTTAGGTGTCTGTGGGCAAATCTTTCCCATTTCATATGTCTGGTAAGAAAATACCAATTATCTCTTCTTACCAATCGTCATTCATAGGAATTGTTAGCAGGGGTGATGTCAGGGACCTCAGGGTCAGTGTGCTGCCTCAGTCGAAACAATATTTTATCCCCAAAAATTTCAGGATTGGGACTCACAGGATATACCACACCAAGCAAGCACTTTGGTTGTCCAGTTACAACACTCTGTGTGCAAAAGGAGGAGAAAACATGGTGCGTGGTTTTTGTAGGGCTTTGGATGGCAGACACAAACCCTGATGCTTTGTTAGGAACAGCTCTTCCTCCTTTGTACAAGAAGAGCTCATGATACCTGTGTTTCCAGTGCACATTTTCTCCCTGCAATCCAAATCCCATAAGCGTTAACTTCATGCACAATAAAATATGTAGACATCAAGCAGTCAGAATTTCCCCATTTGCTAAGCAACAAGTAGGATTTGTGTTTCTATGTTCACTCCAAGATTCTGTATTTAAAAAATAAAAAGGCTTAGAAATTTGAAAATGTAGATGACTTGCAAACCTTAAAGGTCATCCTGACACAGAAGGATTTTAATGAATTCCTGGATTGATCTTTGTCCTAGTTCTTCTAGAATTGGATTATAATGATCGTATTTGCAGTCTTTTTTTAAATAGAGTGTTTGGCTTCATTAAATAAACTTAGGGTTGTTTTGCTTCTGAAAGAGTGGCTTGCTTTATGGAACTAGCTAACCAACTGAAATACGGGTGCATACGCTGCACTAATCTTCTGCCTCCTTGATAGTTTCAGTAATTCAAATAGGCTGACATACAAGAAAGGAAAGTAAATTTAGCTTCAAATTGAAGGCTGTGTATGGTTGGCATATTTGGCCTCGGGGGATATTTATGAGCAGATCATTCCTGGGGAAATTCAGTAGGTATAACCAGGGCTGCATTATTTAAATTATTCACCAGCACCAAAATGAATGGCCAGTGCTTATGGTGTAGAGGTGCGACAGAGCCTGAGGGAACGGCATGGAGCTGTAGGGGAGGGGCAGCTGGGGGTGAGGGAAAATTATTGATGGCAGGCAAATTGCATGAGTATGTGCTCAGCCTCCCCAAACTGTGCCACATCCCAGGCACAGCCATGCAGGCCATTCAGCTCTGGTGTGATGCTCTTTGTGATGATCTGAAATGTGAAGATGCACACTAATGGAGGTGGGAAGCGATTATAAATGCTGTCCCTGGTGCCCATCACTGCACCCACAAAGCACAGGATGGCTGCAGGGACAGCTGGGTGCATTCTCATGACCTCTCTGTGTGCAGAAAGTCCAATCTGGTGATCACAGTGGTCTCTCCTTGTCCCTGTCCTTGCTAAAATAAAAGTCACCCCACTCCTCACCCTGTGATGGGCTCCTGAAGGCAGATGCCTGCTCTCTCATGGCATCTTCAAAAGCCCATGCATCACAGTTTGGATGCAGGCTTTTGCCTGTCCTGATCTGATCACAGCAGACAGCCATTTGTGTAGGTTTGTTTCTAAGGGCTTCCCCACTCTTTGATCTCAGCAGAGGAAGAACATCCCTCAAAGGGGCTCTGAAGGGACAGGACTAGCTGTTAGCCCTCTGATGACTTCTCTTTCCTTTCTTTTCTTTTTTTTTCCTTTTTTTTCTTTTTAACCTCAAATAAGGGTGTTTTTTGTTTTTTTTTTTTCCTAGCTTAGCTCATAGTGCTCACAGCCTGCCTTTTTCCTGGCTGCATTTCAGTTTTAACTGAGAGTGGTAACCCTCTGATGGGAGATGTGAGTAGCAGAGGCAAAGGCTGCTTCTGGGACCACTGCCTCCTGCCCCTTCCCATCTTAGCAGAGCTCTGAAAGGAGAAGGATAGAGGAAAAAAAGGTGTATGCCTACTAATCAAACCCTGTGTTACAGAGCTGGACATCTGCAGAATTTGCACTAAGATCCTAAAATAGAGATGCAATTATTCCTTTCAGGTTAACTGCAAGTCCAGTGAGGATAAATCTCTGTCCTCTTCCAGGTCATTAGCAGCTTTCAGGCTTTGCTTCCCAAACCTGAAGCCCCAGGTGTTTTCAAAGCATTGCTAAAAGGTAACTCCTGGGACACAGATCCCAGTTTCAAAACGTATAAAGAAGCACACCTTTAAGAAGTCAGTGTTTAGGTTGAAATCTCTGCTTTTCCTTTTAAAAGCTCTGTAACTACTACACTCTGATACTGCACAGTCCTTATCACGATGAGATGGGCTGTTATTTCTCTATCCATTTTACAGTACACGGATTTCGGCAGCTCTCCTTTTCACCTTTAGCTTTACATTTCTGCTAAGCTGATGGAAAGAAACGCAAAATCTGGGACATACTGTTGAGCTGAGTTTTTGGGAGACCACTGAACAACACTAAGAAGCTGCTCTCCATCCCTCTGCAGTGTATTTGGCTGCCTTGGTTCCATGATAACCTCTCCAGCCACTCAGGATCCTTCCCACATCACCCAAGCTGCAGCATCCACCCCTGTGGCTCTCCAGGGCAAAATGCTATTATGGACATTGCATGTCCCTTCAGCTTCACCAAGGCTGATGCAGGCTTGGAAATCCTCCATCTGCCCCTGGTGGTAGCAAAGGTCAAGCTTTTCTACCAGCTATTTTCTTCTTTCTCTCAGTCTTGGAAAAAAGCAGCAGAACCACAGGTGATACAATTCGATTAGAAGCTCCTGAGGCTTAAATTAAACAGAATTATTTATCAAATCTCTGGGCCATTAGCCCCGTCTTGTACAGCAGAATTGCCATAACCTCCCCCTTGCTCCTCCCACACGCATTTCCCTTCTCTTACAAAGGCCCAGCAAGAGCCAATAAAACAAAATGAAAGCAAAAAAATGGATGTTAAAAGGCAGAGAGCAGGGATGATAATGCACACCTAAGTGGCCAGAGCTGCTGGATGCTCTGCACTTTCGCACAGCACTCATGCATTTTCCCCACCCTGCTGTTGCTCCCATCCCATCCCCGTTCCATCCTCCCCATCCCACCCCTCCAGCCCTCACCAACACAGCTCCTCAGCCACTGAGATCTCAGTGCTGAGACTATGTACTTTTCATTTTCAGATGTTTGTCTCCTAGCTGATAGGAATTTGTGTTTTAGAAAAGCTGGACATCCTTGTACTTCACCTCCATCACAAGGGTTCATGATGAAAGCCAAGCTCTGCACTTCTGGGACTGGGAACTCCAAGCCACACATCAGCTCATTTACAATGTACAGTACACTCCTGGTACCTGACAACATAGCTTGTTACTGAATGCAATCTGATCAGCTGATTGAGCCTGGAAAATTTCCCTTCTTGGGTGCAAAAGATAGAAAATCTCCATTCTTTCTCATAGGCTCTGTTTAGGATATCTTTTTTATTTTTATTTTTTTGTTTGTTTCCTAGGATAAAATCAGATTGACCAGGCCTGTCTAGGACTTGTTTCATCCTGTTTTCCTGCTAAAGCAAAACAATTATTTTAAATTGTAGCCGTTCCTGTCATGCCCTCCCTGCAGGAATGTTAGTGGAGCTATTTGCAGAGTGAGATGATGTTGGATGAGCAGAACTTGTCCCTTGGTACTTAATGGCTCCCTCCCCCAGCTTTGGCTGATTATCAGAGGTTTCAGTTCTATCTCAGTACTTCCAGTTTTGTCCAAATTATTTGGCTTGAACATTCCTTGGCTGGAAAACGTGTTGAGTTCAGCCTCTCCCATGGGAATCCCATGGCTTCTGCTCCAGCCTGAAAACACCACACAGCCTCCTTCAGCGCAAAGAAATCAGCTTAAACATAAAAGCAGACTGGGTAGAGGTCTGCAAGAGCACTGAAACCACCAGAAAGATCGGTTTTTGATTGCCAAGATTAAGAACTACTTGCGTTGAGCCTGCACCACTCCGTCAGCTTGTAAATGAAGTAATAACACAGATAACTACAGTCTGGATCGGTCGGAAAAGGTAGCAGTTGAGAATGCAAGAAATCTATAGAACTTTTACAAAACCCTCTGTGCTTACCCACATCTATAGAGACAAACTTCACATATATAACGAAGACGCTGTTGTTACAGCTGTGTCATCTTTAAGGAAGCTGTGTGCACTTCACTTAGCATTCGATTATGAATGTAACCCATTAAGTTCTCAACTCCTGTTTGCTAATTGGAGGCCTGTAATGATGCCCAGAAATGGTATTCAGAGTGAATGGTATTCAGAGTGCTGAAATAATGTAATATACATGATTAAGAAATGCATAGCAATTGCCTAATTAGGTATACAAGTAATATAATAAATCTTATTGGTAAGTATTTTCCATCTGCTTTCTGAGCTGTGAGACAATAAAGAATAATAATTAAAAAAAAAAGAAGAGCAATAAGATGATTCAGACAAGTGTAGCAGGCCAGAACTTTTCTTTTTCCAAGGGGCAAACAAAACTCCCAAGGGTTGGTGGCCAGTTCTAAAGATAGAAACAATTCAGGCTTTTGAAGTAGGCTCTGAGCCTGACAATCCTATTTCTGCATTAAATCCCAATCTGAAAATAAAGAGCATTTCAAAAGCCACTTGATGTGGCACTCTGACATGGCTTCCTCCCAGTGAGGAGCCCACCTTTAGCTGGATTTCTCTCAGAGCAACGTGCAGAAGTCAGCATCCATTGGACACTGTTGCAGTGGTGCCATCTTCAGTGGTGTCATCTCCCAATGGGCGCAAGCTCGGTGCACAACATAGACACTCTCCCTTGCCTGTATGTGGCAAAGATGCTGTTTCTCTTTTTCCTTACCCTCGCTCTTACATTCATGTCGGTGCAATAAAAGCCATCAGTGCTCCACAGTGCTCGCGCAAACACCGAGGTGAGTCAGTGCCGGTAATGATGCCTTCAAGTTAATTACCCCCAGTTTGATTGGGGTGAGGGGAAAATCATGAATATAACCCTGAATCTAACAAGCATAAAAGAGCATTTAATTATTCTAGTTATATGGTTATCCCCAGATACTTTCTCATTTTTCCAACAGGATCTGCTCCTCTAGGGCATGAGGTAATTGCCGATATCCTTGCACGCTTCAGCGATTGCTCTGGAGTAGTTAATGATTTACGAGGAGAGCTGGAAGTGCCCGGCCTGCAGCACCATGCCCAGCACCTTGGATGCTGATAACAAAAACCCAAAGCCCAGAATTAAGGTCACACACCCAGAACTGAGCCCACACACCTGGCATGCTGCCATGGGGATGCTATAGGCTCTTTGCAGGGCTTCCCCTCCTGCAAGAGAACTGTGATGAGTCAGACTCTGGGGGAACAAAAAACAAAATAAAAAAAGAGAGATCATTCTGGCTTAGCAACACCTCTCCCACCCTCTCTTTACCTGCCGCAAAACCTCCTCCACACCGACAGAAGCACAGCTGCATGAGCACCAACCTCATAGTCCAGCCAGAATCCTCTCCAGACTTTCAAGTCGTCAAATTAACATTTGCATCAATTTATTTTCACATGACTCATCACTACGTGATTCAGCCTCTCTCTGAGCAGCTTTCAAATAGCGCTGACCTTTCTTTCAAAGCTTGACCTCAGGTGGGGATTTAGAGGAGGAATACAAAAGTGATTCAAACACAGATGCCAGGCTTAGGCAGCCCACAGCTTGCCAAGGAAGGGAGCTGCCTCCGTGCAGGGCATGTGTGATGCGTGTTTTCCTACCACCTTGTATCAGTTTCCATATAGGATAGCATATATAGCAATATGGCAGGAAAGAAGTTGCAAGGCTGTTGAAAGCGAGTATGTAGAACCTTAATGTTGAGATGGAAATATGTCTTTGAGGTGAGTCTTGTAGAAGTCCTAAACTCAACTCAAGGAATTGGACTCAATGATCCTTATAGACCCCTTCTAACTTGTGACATTCTATGATTCTAAGAAATCTCTTGGCACAAGAGAGAGCTGGGACTCACTGATATCAAATAGTGGTGGAGAAATATTTTTGTGGAGAATGTGCGATCTTTTCTGAAAGCATTAAGGTCTGTTCTTTTTCAGCCTGTTAACTTTTGTAGTCACTTATTTTGCCTCCAGACACCAATCTGTGTCATGTAGACAGCAACTAACCAATCACCCAAGAAATTAGAAAGATTGAAGACTGGACCCTGGGAGACAAAGTCCAAAGCAGGGCAAGATGTATCAGTCACTCTTCTGGAGCCATCTTCTGCCCTTCCAAAACCTGGCAGAGAGTAAACATCTGGAGGAGGTGGTTGCTCTGAACAATCTCTATGGCTGCATCTGACCAGAAATGCCTATATTTTTGTAAACAAGATTGGTCTTGATCTGGAAATTATCCCTGAGTGCAATGTGTCACTTAAGTCATCAGCATCAGCCAATGGGCCATCAACCACCAGCTTCAAAAGGATCATCTGGTGAAAGATTTGCAGGTAGGTCTAAATTCACGCTCTGCATTTGGCATGGTGGCCCACGTTGACCATCCTTCCCATCTCCTTTCCTTGTATTTGTCATGTATTTCTGAGGTACGAAAGTGCAGCATCAGCAGCTGCATCTAAGCAGCTGCTTCTTTACACCACACCAATAGGACTGAGAAAAGTTCAAGTTGCTCAAAAAGTTCAAGTTGAACGCAGGATGTTGTCTGCTTCAGTCCTTCTCTGCTCTCCCAGTCTGCTTCTTTCAGTCAAGCAAAAGCTAAGCAGGGAGTACAGAAGACATGATGTTTTTAGGAAGCTCCCACCAAAACTACCACCTTAGGCTCACCTCACTCAGCAAAGTGAGGACTCCTTTGCTCTCAAGATGAGGTGTTAGCCCCCATTCCTAGCATTCCACTTTCCTCTCCTTCTTTTCATATACATTCAGTGTTCAGCATCCTCGCCAACAACACTCATCCCTGGAGGTGTTCAAGGCCAGACTGGATGGGGCCCTGGGCAACCTGATCTAGTTGGCAACTCTGCCCGTGGCATGAGCCTTGGAATTAGGTGATCTTTGAGGTCCCTTCCACCCCAAGCCATTCTATGAAACCCTGCTTTTCCATCTCTTGTATCCTCCAAAATGCTTGTTATCATAGACTTATGGCACTTTGGGGACTCACCAGCAGCTGCCCAAGCTCACTGCCCTACTACAGTCAAGAGGGACACAAGCCTGACACGGAATGTCCTGGCTTGTCCCGAAGGCTGTTTTTTTAGTAACTCTCCATTTTCAGAGATTATTGGCTTGCTTTTATCATGAAAGCTGCCCCTGGCAATATTTGTCCTTCCTTTGTGAGAAAAACATCCCAGGCCTGAAGTTATATAAGTGTCACATGGGTTTAAGGCATTTTTTCCCCACTCACTCATAAGTGTCAACCAGAGTTTCTTATCCACAGGCGGGGAGTCCAGGAGCAGTTTGTGTCTCTTTGGCTCCAGTATCTCATCACAGGGCACTTTTCACTTCAGAAATCTCTCTTTCCTTCTCAGGCTACTCCTCAAGTAAGGAGAAAGACTGTGAACTGATGTCTGAAGAGGGCCAGCACAGCAAGCAGCTTGTTGTTCGTTTTTTTTAATCCCTCCAAAATGCCAGAAGTCAGGGGGTATTTTTAAGAAAGAAAGATGCAGGCTGCTGACCCTTTCATCTCACATTTCTTTAGGAAAGATTTGAACTGTTAGCTTTCCAGAGCACAAAACAAGTGGACTGCCAAGTCCCAGTTGCTGAAAACCTCATAGCAAGCTGTGAGAGACCCCTTCTTGTGAAGTGGTAGGACTGTATTCTAAGTTGTGTAAGTTTGAAAAAGTAAGAGAGAAACAGACAGGGAAAGCAGTAGAAACCTCATCTCTTCCCCTGGATGGCTTTGTGGGATGTGGTAAAGTTTCCGTGATAAGCTCAAGTCTGGAGTTTCAAGACATCAGGACAGGTTTGTGAATATGTTTTAATGCATTAGCCTCCAAGCGTACCCACCTGCACTAATAGCTTCTGATCTATGGTATCAGAGTTGAAACTACTTGTTTCACTGTGTGAGCCTGAACACAACAGATCCTGAAATCTTAAGACTGCTAAAGCAGAGGACACTTCTTCATTTAGCTTGCTACTATGATCATTTTTCAACACTCCATCATTAAATATCTCTGAAACAGTAAAGAAACTCAGGTACGGAAAGAAGAAAAATGATGTACAATCATGTTGGCTTCCTCTCAAAAAGCTGAGGATAATTGAAAGACAGAGTTTTGCTCAACTTTTTGCACAAACTGTACAAAATAAATAAGATGGAAGGTGTCGTCCCATTGACCAGAAATAATTTAATTTATAACAGCTGCCAGTAAGACACTATTAGAGGGAAGCGTGGTACTCCGATGAATGTCTTTTTTAACTCTGGAAGTTGTTATGCTGGTCTATAAGTTCTTCCCTTGACTCAACCTTGAATTTCAGGTACAACTTGATCTAGATTTCTTTATCTCCATGTCACAGGTGCCTGATTCTCTTCTTTTCCACCCCCAAAAATTAGCTTGAATATGTGCACAATCACCACTGAAACACAGTTGCTGCCATACAAGAACAGAAGACTTTCCAGAGCTGAGCTACGCGCTCCTGCTCTCACTATCTTTGATGTACTTGGAGTGTATTTAGCAGAGAAATGTAGCATCTAAAATAAGAGTCTGAGCTGTAGATGCATTGATGGCAACGATTCAGCCAATACCCCTATTCTTTACAGCAGAGTGTAATGCATTTCCTGGGCTTAGTTGAAAGAAATTTGGTTCTTTGTTGATGGTTTTGGTTGTTTTTTTATGGTTCTTAGATGTTTTACAATGGCTTTATATCCCACCACCAGGTTCATTTTAAGAGAACTGTCACTGATCAGGACTGATAATGCAGTAAAAAAGGAACTTGATAGACATCTTCACACTTCTGTCATCCAAACGCTGATGGGGACAGTTCCAGATCAATTGTGTTGTAACACACGAACCCATCTGAAACAAAATATTTTGCCATAAGATTTTATTTTTTTAATGTGCTCAAGCAACATATCCTGTCCGATATAAATTCAGAAAGAAGGGATAAATACAGACAAAAAGAAACAGATCATTGTGGGCACCTATAGATTAACTGGCAACAGTTATAGCTTAGAGAGCCTCAGTTATGTTGAAATTTGAGCATTTTTACTTTTAGATTCCTGATGAAAGTTTCAAGAGATCCAAGTTTCCAATTCATTTTCTTTCTCTGGAAGATGTTAATGGATCATTAATATATGCAGTTTATTAAGTAGACAATAATAGCATTGCAACAGGAAAAGCGGGGAAAAAAAAACAGGGCAATAATCTGATCAAGTGACTGAGCTCAAGTCTGGAGGGCAAAACAGGGCCAGGACTTCTGCGTTTCATTGACTCAACATGTGACAGGCAGATGTGTCTGTCTGTCCATTCTCCTTCCCAATTACAACCTGAGTTACAGCTGCAAATGTGCTGTCCTGCCTGAGGGGTCCACAAAGAACATCTGATGCATAGTATCCCCTGAGTTTGTAGCACTGTATAGAAGGAAATCATGGAATCATAGAATGGCTTGGGTTGGGAGGGATCTTAAAGATCATCCAGTTCCAGCCCTCTGCCATGGGTTGGGTGCACCCTCAGCTCAGGCTGCCCAGGGCCCCATTCAGCCTGGCCCTGAGCACCTCCAGGGGCATCCATAACCTCTCTGGGCAGCAGTACCAGTGCCTCACTGCTCTCTGAGTAAACAACTTCTTCCTAGCATCTAACCTAAATTTTTCCTCTTAAAAAAGTGGAAAATTAAAGCAATTCCTCCTTGTCCTACCATTATCAGACCTTGTAAGAAGGTGGTCATCCTTCTGTGTACAAGCTCCCTTCAAGAACTAGAAGGCCACTACAAGGTCTCTCTCACAGCCTTTTCTTTTCCAAACTGAGCAAGCTCAGCTCCCTCAGCCTTTCTCCAAAGGAGAGGTGCTCCAGCCCTCTCAGAATCCTCATGGCCCTCCTATGGACCCACTCCAGCAGCTCCACCCAATGACCATCCAGTTCAAGCCCCAGTGTTATTTCATTTCTATGTCTCTAATAAATCACTGAGGCATCACTATTGATCATTTTATTAATATAGGAACATTGGTGACCAGAACTTAATCAATTACCTGACCAGGCATCATGCCTCATCGTACATCCAACTACATCTCTGTATGTGCTGTTCTAATTATTTTATCCAGAAAAATGGACAAAAACTTGATAATTACGACTTTGTTCCAAAGATAGAGATGGTAATGTGAGGGTAGATGTGGCAAGGATTGGTTGGCTGCTGTGGGTGTGGCCTGGCAAGTCACTGTAGTTTTTACATTGGCAGTAAGACTATCTCTACAACTACTCCACTTCTCAGAGGAATGAATTACATGCCTTATATCCTGCCCTGCCTCTACAGAGCAGTTGTCAGTACCAATTCCTACATAAAAGTGCATCTCAGAGGATTTGGGAGGCCCCAGGCATGATACAGAGGACCTGCTTAGGCTTTTAGAATAAGCAAAAATAGTAGGTGCCTTGCCATTCTTGGATGATCCCGACTGCCCGTGGTAGGCACCTCTCCAAGCCTCCAGTGGGAGGAGAGACATCTCTGAGGGATGAAGCTGGAAAGCTGAGGAGGATCCAACAGGAGTCACAGGTTGGTAGGAAGCAGCAGATGGAGACATGTACCTGAAGACCTGCATCACCTGGAGCTTAGGTTCCCCATTAAAAATCTTCAGCCTGTTCATGCTCATGTGTTACAGAAGTGAAGCTCCAGCTCTCCGATATCCTGCCAGTGAGCCACCATCCAGCCTGTGCACGTTGGGTGTACTTTGGTGCTGGGTGTTGACAGAGATCAAGACAGGGATTCTGGTTGATGGCAAGCTGAATCTGAGTCAGCAGTGTGCCCTGGCAGACAAAAGGGCCAACTATACTCTGGGGTGCACCAGGTCCTGCAATGCCAGCTGGGCAAGGGAAAATCCTCCCACAGGCTATGGTTGGCCAATAGCTGGACTTTCTCCATGTCCAGCTCTGGAGCTGGCGTTGGGATGCCCAGGATACATCTAACCAGTCCAGAGAGATGGAAAATGAGAGCATCAAAACAAAATGCTAGCCACACATAATGGGACAGACCTACCCTGGACTCTTACCTCAAGAATATTGAGTTTTTTGGTCAAGAATGGTCTCATCTAAAAGGAATAAGTCAAGTTTGAAAGAGGGATCAGCATTCACAAAGGCCATGAGATGAGACTCAACAACACCTCGTGGTCACCTGGATCAGAGAATCACTTTACATTAAGGGTGATGAGGCACTGGAACAGGTTATCCAGAGGGGTAATGGGTGTCCCATCACTGGAGACACTCAATTTCAGGCTGGATGGAGCTCTGACCGCCTGATGGAGCTGCAGATGTCCCTGTTCATCGCAGGGGGGGGTTGGACTGGATTGGCCTTTAAGGGTCCCTTCCAACTCAAACGATTCTGTAATTCCACGATCATTCATCCATTTACAGTTAGGATTCCCTCCCTCAAAGCCTAACTTTGTTTTACTTTGCTGATAAGATAGAGCAATTTCTTCCAGATCTTCCCCCACAGATGTTCCCACCTCCTAGATTAGAAATTCATAGTGCACACAATGGGACCATGATTGCTATTTTCCACATTCTGCTCATCCTTTTCTTTAGTCACACCTCTGTGATGTTGAATAAGTCCTGATTGAATTTGACAGCAGTTGTATGCCAGAAGCACAGACATAGCATTAGTCATATTTCCTCTACTCTGGAGTAATCCAATAATGGCTAGGTAATTAAAACCTGCCCCTTACTAACATGTCTGGCTTCATGCTTTTTCTTTTGTATATTCAAAATCTTGTTATATTTCCCCACAGAACAGCCCTGTCAGAATTGCACAAAATCTCGTAGGATGTGTGGCACGGCCAGATCATCAAAGAACAAGAGAAAAGCAAATTAAATGAGAGCAAGAGAGGAAATACTATATGAAAAAATAACAAGATAGAAGGAGATGTGGGAGGGGGGCTACTTGCAAGCAATGAGCAGCTCAGGCCATTGCCTAGCTGTAGACGTGTGCAAAGTCACCCCAAAGATGAAGTGGCAACTTGCACCCCAATGTGCAACCAAACATCGCAGTAGGACACACAGACATGTCAGACAACATGAAATAAGTGCTGTAGGAAAGATGCTAGCTTCTACACAGAGGTTATTTCTTCTGAGTTTTGAATTTTTCTCCTGTGCACTGAACTAAAGTGGCTATAAAGTGAGACAATTACATCTGCCGGTAGACCCATGACAGCTGGACCTTTTTCTCGCCTGTGCTCCTCCTAGATTCCTTTCTCATTATGTTCTCCCTCATCCTCTTTTACCTTGGCTTTATTCTGGAAATAAAGGACAGAATTTTCATGTGCCAGTGCTTAAAATTAGCACACTTATAAATATCAGGTCAACTGCAGATCCACTTCAGGCCCCATTATCACTATGTCTTAAGGCAAACTAATGCTGCCCACATAAGGTGGTTTCCAACCATTTTATGTACAAAGTAGGAGAGCAGGGAGTCGGTCTCACAGAGTGATGCACAGAAGTCACATATGTTGGGGTTTTCATCTAAATGCACCAGACTTTGGGAGATTTCATGTTTCGGCTTTTACTGAGCTGAGGATCCACGTGCCAAGGACTGCACCGTCCTCAGGCCACAGGCAGGAGCCATGTGGACTCTCCAATGGACACTGCACCCCTTCCCTGTGTCATGGGAACATCACTACATGATGGTATGATGTGGAATATCAATAATATAACAAAAAATTATAAAACCATGGCATCCTGCTAGCCCAACAGCATGTAACCCCAACCCATACAAAGTTTTCCCAGTCCGTGGTTCCTGACCTTTATGAATAAAGATGCAGCTCCACTTTACCCTACAAAAAGTGCTTACACATGCCAACCCACACAGAAAACTGTAACAGTAGCAGGCAGAAATATGGCATGGGTGAAAACAGTGCACTTTCTCAGACCCCCTCCCCTCCCCCTTTCAGGGATTACTGAACTTTCAGCCCAAATAATACCCTGAAGGTCAGTATGCCTTTCACATGCCTGAAGTCAGGTATATGCTATTGTATCCAGATGCTTCAGGGCTTTTTGCAGTCCAAATATAGCTGAACAGAGCTAGTATTAGCGCTCTAATTTTTCAGTCTTGGCCATCAAGCCCAATATATTAGTGCTTATATTGTTAAATATCTACCCTAAATTATATAGGTGGTGCACCATGACTGACTCAGTGTTTTCATTTCCTGCCTTCTCACCTCTAAGGAGGCAAATTTCTTTGTTATGAAGAGCCCCCTTTGAATTAATTGAGACTACTTGTGTGAATAAAGGCTTGTAGGATCACGCCTTGAAATTGTAAGTCATTTGCGTAGGAGCCTCATCTTCTCACACATACGCAAAAGGCATGAGCTTATAATCCTGTGAAATTGCACACCATAGTCAAGGCCTGGTTCTGCCATGTGGGCTCCTTTGGAGCTACACCTTGCTCCGTTAAGGAGAGTGCGACTACTCAATAGTTAATATTGCAGTAGTAAGACATTAATAAGAACCGTAAATGTCATGCTGTGTTTGCAAATACAGTGTCAAATCAGAATCAGATAGTAAGGTATAAAATCCTTGAGCAAGACTGTTCTTTCATGAACTTAAAGGCACATTCAGGTGTTTCTGTACTAACAGAATCATAGAATGGTTGGAAGGGACCTCAAAGATCATCCAGTTCCAACTCCCCCATGGGCAGGGTTGCCAAACACTAACCCAGGCAGCAGATTTGGTTGCATAGGAGGCCATTCAACCTAGCCTTGGACATCTCCAGGGACATTTTCAATTAAGTAAGTGTAAATTAAGTAAATAAAGCCTTGTTCTTGGCCAGTTCATTTCCTAGCACATTTTCTGCTGCCTCAGAGTCCTCCAGCCTCTTTCCCAGCTCAAGTAGCCCCAGTGTGTGGGTTCAACCCCTTCCAGCAATGGGGTGCTGACACCCTTGGAGCTGGGCATGGAGCTGGTGCATTGCCATGGGCAATGCATGTGTGCTGTGTGCCCTTTGGCATCTCTTGCCTTCTCTCCACCAAAACGTGGTGAAGGTTTGCTGCCAGCTGCCTCGAGGTACCTCAGAAGGGGTGGCACTGACCTTGCCAGAGCAAGAGTGGTTTCTTTTGGGAACTGAGCACACCTAAACCAACTCTCTCCCAAGCCCCAGCTTAAAAATAAGACCATGCTTCCTTTTATAAGTGCATTCCAACTTGTGAGTTCCCAGCAATCTCTGAAAGGCCGTGCAAGCTGCAATAACAGCCTTTTAGTAATACTAAAACGTTTCAAGTATTTGTGTGATGTGTTGGACACTGCTTACTGAAACATTCACCTAGTGGGAATGAAAACACCCCCTCAGACACACATACAGCCCGTGGATAAAAGCTCCTTCTAATTGCAGCAAGAAATGTGACATTTCCAACTGAACAGACAAAGGTACTAATAATCTCCAGTGAGGAACGGACTTGTGGGGACTGAGAGAGGAGGGGGCAACCACACCATTCCAGTCTCAGTGCCAATGTGCTCTGAAACAGATTTTCTTAATATAAACAACAACCTTTCCTTCCACTGCAATTCCCCCTTTCCCATGGAGCCAATACAAAGCAGAGAAGAACCTGCGCTGGGAGGAAGGAGGGGAGCTGATGTTGTCTGGGACAAATCTTCCCCACTTGTTTATACCATATGCAAACAAAGGGAGGAAATCAGTTTTACATTTACTTGAGCACAAACATACAACCTGAATACAGTGTACACTGAACTCATTAAAGGCTGCTGGAGTTCCTCTAGGAAAATGAAAGGACGTTAAACACAGACCTTCAGCTCAGTGTGTGACCACCATCACCTATATGAAATGCCTTAGCACAAATTCAGGTGCTTCAGATGACACAAGAACCCACAGCCCATAAGTTACTTATCTCTAACTTAAAAATCCCATCCCCTTGCTCCTCTCCACCAGCAACTCTTTCTCAAGCATGCACTGGCTACAGCATTTAACTGGGTCATTATTATGTTGCTATTATTCCCTATCCTTGCAGAGACACATTTCCCCATCATGGGATGGGAGCAGCTTGGAGCCAGGCTCAAATGGTGCCAGGTGAGTGACAAGATCCAGCACCAGATGCCCTGTGGCTCCAGATTGACAGCAGTTGGGTGGGTTCAAGGGCTGAGAAAATCCATGAGGAAATATGGGATTTTACACCTTGTTGTTCTCTGAGGCTTAAACACGTAGAAACTGGGACACTCATCAGCACCAGAGTCACAATCAGAGACATTTTCCTGCAGAGAGAAGGTTTAACATGTTTCAGAAACCCTGGCAGGGTGGTTCAGCTCCTGACCCTCCTTTTGGGCATCCCAAGTAAACAGAATCACAGAACACTAGGCGTTGGAAGGGACCTCTAGAGATCATCAGGTCCAACCCCCCCTGCCAAAGCAGCTCCCTAGACTGGGTTGCACAAGTCTCTGGGACATCTGCATGCTACTTTGCCAATTCTGCTCCTCACCCACCCACGACACTAGAAAACTTTGACGGAAAAGGAAAGAAAAATGGGTTTTGAATGGGTGGCACCAATATGAGAGCCAAGGTCTGCGGGCTCACAGGAGGTTCACATTGCACACTGAGGTGGCCCATGGCAGGTGGCCACCACCATCACCCCATGCTTCCCTTGCCCTCTTTCCCTCTTCACCTCACTGCTGATCTGCCTTTCTTGAGGTTTGCGTTTCAGCATCCGGCTGTACTCGAGGTAAAAATTGGTTGTCTGGGGAGGGGAAAAAAAAGGAAAGAAAGAAAAAAAAAGTAATTTACTGTGAAGCACTGACTGAAAATCATTTTCTGAACCACTGCACAATTTTAATCAGACAACTATACTGTATCCAATCAAGGAAGGATTTGCAAGGGGGCGGGGGGGTGTTCACCATGGCCTTCCCCAGAGGACTGTAAATCCAAGCTCTGCTCAGGAAGACGAGATGTCTCCGGCTTCACAGCCTGCCCAAACCTAATTTGCACTAGAATTACATGGTCATTACTAATGTATACAGTGACTCAAATTGATTACTTTGCTATTAGTAAGAGCGAGGCGCTCACTTTGGTGATGGCAGCTTCCGACAGAGGGGGAGCACCTCAGGGCGAGAACAAAGCCAAGCGGTGGCTGTGTGTATGGAGGGTGAGGGAGACCATGGGGATGGAGAAGGCCATGGGGATGAGGAAGGCCATGGGGAAGGAGAAGGCCAAGGGGATAGAGAAGGCCAAGGGGATGGAGAACACCATTTCCAGCGAGAGATCAGCATGGAAAAGGACATGGGAATCACCTACCCACACAATGAAGATCTCACACAATGGAAACATAACCCTGGAGGAAAACTCTTCTCTCACAGCCACAAGCAGACCCTAATTATGTGGGAACGCACTCTGATGAGTTTCCCCGTGCATTAAAACATCTGAAGACGCCAAGCACAAAAAGGAGCTGGGGAAATACTGCTGTAGCCTTTTGCAGCTGCTGATACATTTGCTCAAGGAAATGTCAACAAAACAGGAAGGAAAGGTTCAGAAGTTGTCACCAAATGAATGTGCAGCAGGCAATTGCTCTGTTTATCTGCCAGCCCTGATGGCCATCAGGGCTCCCAGATAGGGTGTGAGAGCATCCTCCCTTCCAGCACCACCCTGGGTGAGGTTGGTTTTCTCACCTTGCTTACACAGCCTGAAGCTATAGATTCACAGAATCATCAAGGTTGGATTAGAACATTAAGATCATCTAGTCCAACTGTCACACCTTACCACATTCACCTTGCAGCTTGTGATGCTGGGGTGTCACATTCAAACCCAAGCCCACTTTTACAGCTGGACTGCTGAATTCAGCCACTGTTTAATTCTGTCACACAAATGCATGGCCAGCCTGCTCCTGGGGCACTGCACTGGGAAAGAGATCAGCTAGGTCAAAAAACAGCCATGTGAGGAGGAGTGTGTAAGGCTGGAGTTCACAAAAACAGTTATTTTTGAATTTGGGCTTGAAGCTAGGAAGAAATTATCTACTCAGAAGGTGGTAATGCACTATCACTGCCGGTCAGAGAGATATGGGTGCCCCATCCTTGGAGACATTCAAGGTCAGGTTGGATGGGGCCCTGGGCAGCCTGAACTGACGAGGGGCAGCTGCCCATGGCAGAAGATTGGAGCTCAATGTTCTTTAAGGTCCCTTCCAACTCAAGCCATTCTATGATTCTGTGATTCCATGAAGTGAAATCCACGTGTGATTTTAATCAAACTGAGACACGTAGCTCTCGTCTGCTCTTCCTTCTACTTTTGTAACTTTTCTGCAATGTTGTATTCCCAGTGAGCAAGTCACAAACACCCAACCCATCTGCTAGCAGTCAAGGTTCCGGCCCACAGAGATGCTGGAGGGCCTGATCCAAGCTGCCTGGCTCACACAGTCAAGGAGGCAGGCTTAGAGGGATGCATCTAGGGTTGGACTCAATGATCCTCATAGGTCCCTTCCCACACGTTACATTCTACAATTCTATTATGATCTGATTTTTAGGTGGTCCTGTGTGGAGCCAGGAGTTGGATTCAATAATCTTTTAAGGATCCTTTTCATCTTGGGATATTCTATGACTATGAGCAGCATGAGGAGGGACGCTGCTCGCAGCTCCAGCCCTGCCTGATGCTGATTCTTACCCCATCAGCTGCTGAGAGCTACCCAAAAAGGTGTGCAATGGTCTGTATTTGCTCTCTTTGAAAATAATTACTCTTGGCACAAACCAAACTCACCTCTGTGATCACCCAACCACCTCCACTCTGTTCCTTAAGGAGAGCTGGAAGCACTTCATTCCATTTTCTGCTTCTCTCCCCAGCCTCTGAAGCGCTGGGGGGAGGAAGCTGTGATGCCAACCACCAAACCTTCCAACCAACATCAAAAGCCTCTCCTTCAGCTCCTCGAAGTGAGTATTTTGAGAACACTGTGTCGCCACAGCCATTAATTTTTCACATGGCAGGTGGGAAACCTGCCCTGTTTGAAGGGCACGGTGGGAACGGCCAATTACTCTGTAATATTTTACAGCACAGGAAGGGGGGAAGGGGATGTTTGTAGCATCCACCCCAGAGCATCCACAGAGACACTTCTGATATTTTAAGCAAATACTTCAGGCTCTTGTTCAGCCTTTTCTTCCAAGCCATGGCAAAAGCAGATAAGCCATTAATTGCACAGGCAGATAGCTGTTAGGAAGTGTGAGAGATCTGGCTCCACTGCCACTGCGTAGGTGGAGCTGATTAGATGGACCTGAATCAGAAAAAAAAAAAAAAAAGGAACATTTCCCACAAGGCCGCCGACTGCTGATCTGCTTCGCTGCATGGTGAGAAAAGCTTTTCCTGTGTGACTGCAGGAGAAGACAATTCAAAATTCAAAAATAACAGCAAAATTGCTCTTCAGTTCCCCGCTGAGCCAGGCTACTAGCGGGAGTACTCTGGGGTTTATACGTAATTCCTCCAGAGTTTCACTGCCAGGCAACAAACACGCGGGACAGGATGGGAGGGGAAGGATTTGGGGTTTGCTTCCAGCAGGTTAAAACGCAGCACCACAGTCTGGGTGAGGTCAGCAGGAATTCTGGGTCCATCTAGTCGCACCAGGACCACCTTAGTGCAGCCACACGTCCCAGCAGCTTTCAGACATCTCCAAAAAGAGCCCACTGCCCCTCTGAGTATATGATCCAGGACTCCAGCACACACACAGTGCAACAGTGCTGCCTGGTGTTCAGGAAGACTCTCCTGTTGCTCCACTTTGTGCCCATTGCCTTTTGCACTGACACTGGGCACCAGTGACGAGAGCTTGGCTTCATCCTCTCTGCCCCCAACCATCCACCATCTCAGCTGGGTGACGCACTGCCAGAAGGGCCTCAATCTGATGGTATTCCCACAAAAAAAAAAAAAACAATTTCACAAAAAGGCTCCTGACCAAAAATTCTCTGTGAAACTCAGTGCCCACATCCTCGCTGCTGGACAAGTCGGCAGCTTCTGTAGACGCTGGGCTTTGCTGCCTGCATGTCACCAGTTGTTCTATGGGCCACCCAACCGTCTGGGTGATGATTCCAGTGATGGACAGGTGTTGCAGCACCTCAGAAACCCTTTCATGGACTAAACCCTCAAGTTTCTGGGTGTGTAGGTTCTCCCCTTCCAGCTGTTGCCTGCTGTATCTAATACATATTACTCTTCCCAGGACAGGGAGCATTTCCCCACAGGTTAGCACAGCTAATGACACCTACTTTTTTCCACTGAAATGCAAACTGAAAACTGTAAAACAATGCTCCAAAGGGAGCCGAGCTCACAAAAATAAAGAGCACGACTGAAAACTGCTCCTCACTAAGTTTCATTTACAGAAAGCAGCAGCACTGGAGGGTTAAATCCTCATCTAGAATGAGAGTCATGAAGAAGCTGGACTCTGGTGCAGATACACAATTTGGCTGGCCAATCTAAAGGCACTTTCAAACGTTAATGCCAAAACCCTTGTCCAGGAAAAATGATTAGCTCCATACTGCCCTGATGTCAATACAACGCTTGAAACAATTCATTTTAAATGGGTATCTCAGTATCACAAAGCAGAAAGGCAGTTATCACGGGCCAGAGGTTCTCGATTCCTATTTTTGGCCACCCAGGCTGACACTGCAGAAGCAGCCTGCCACCAAAAGGCCAAATCCCAAAAGCGCACTGAGCCGGGACCAACTGCAGTACGGGCAGCCCTGAAGTAGGGTCAAGTCCAGAGCTCAGAGCCTCTGGGCACAGCAGCAGCTCTCACTGCACTACTGTAGACATCATCGTCCTATTCACCACCACCATCCCGATTCAAGACGAGCAGCAACAATCGGGAGTAAGCAGTCAATGGAGCATCAGAAACCTACTGCATCAGGCCACGACCAGTCCGGCTGACAGCTTCCCTTGCTAGGCAACTTATTTAGATTTAGAAACAAAACTCATTGAAACAGAGGAACAAAGGACAGCCTCCTGAATTTCAGGGACTCCTGGTGCTTGGGTGCATCAGAGGGTTCATGCTGGCACTGCAGATGCGAGCAAGCAGCTGTTAACACAAGTTGCACAGAGACACAAGAACCACACATATGAAGGATCTCGAAGCAATTTCACGTGGATACGGCTCAGCACGCATGAAAACTATGGCACGTGGGCCCTGCAGAAAGTCAGTGGGGCAAAGAAAGCCCAAGGAGGTGCTGTTAGGGAGCAGCTGCCCCCAATGGCTGGCCTCCATCAAGTGGGTCACCCCCGGCACTTCGATGCCGCTGCAGTGGGAAGATAGAGAGCTCCTTACCAACAAGTTTTGCTATGGATGGATGCACATCTGAAGTACAGAGGTCTGTTTTCCACTGCACCTAGGAGTGTTCGGGCATCTGTCTCACCCAGGCTGAAAAAGATAACGAATGACAAAGAGGAAGCAGGAAGGTTTAACAGAACGTGGATAACGTGGAAAAGGCAGTGCAAAAAGCATTGACCAAATTCCTCCTCCTGAGGCCGACATGAGGCACCATACACTGACTTCCACAAAGCAAGAGGTGGCTTTGTCCTTCTGTGATTGCTTTGGTACACTCGATAAGGTTAATAACCAAAATTCTGGGCTCACAATTGAAATGAGCAAACATTTTGTGAGGTTTTTACCCTATTTTTTCTCTCACTGAGGTGGGTGGCAAGCTCTTATGACGGCCTTAAACAGGAACGCTTCCCTGGTTTTGAGATGTCTGGATTTTGTAGAAGTGTTCTTTGCAAACGCAGAAGTATCATGGGAACTGTAATCATTATGAAGTGATCTGCTTTTGGATAGTGCACTGAACTGAGACAAAGGGAACCAGACTGTTTTTAGAACGTCCACATCAGTGATTCACAACATCCAAATAACGCTCCTGATTCATTCTTCATGAAAACAACCCAACCCAGCCCAGCACATGATCTTCCTCTGAAAGAACAGTTCTCACCTTTAAAATGATCAAAGATGTTTTCTTTCTCACCATCAGCAAATATTCTCAACATTGCCAGTTTTAAACACCTTCTTTCCAGACAACCTCACAGGAAACTGAAGATGCACACAAGGCAGCGTGTGACCACCACAAACCAAAGGAGAAACAACAGCACATATTGAATCCACACTTAGCAGTGAAACTGAAATAGAAGGCTTGCATTAATTTCTGAAGACCTAATCTACAGTGGTAGCAACCTGCGTAAACTCTTGCCTTGATTGTTCTGGGTTTTTTTTTCCTACACATGAATGGAAGAAGCCCATTGCAAATGACAGCAGTTGACAGCCACTGACATGCAAAAGTATCCAAAGAATGCGAGGTCAGGAGAGGTAAGGGACAACCTGCTTTGTTTGCCACAACCACGTGAAGATTGCAAGGGATTCAGATTATGCCTTACAAGCTTCTGTTAAAAGTGTTAAATAAAATGTTTCTTAATCGATTTAACTGCCAAACTTCCAGAAACTACCGTTTCTATAGCATCATACTGAAAGACAATTGCAGGCTGAATTACAGTCAGACACGTTCCAGTTATACTCCCAAGGTGTCTACCATCTATTTTTATTGTGTTCCTAGAAGGGATTCCATACAACCCCCAAGTCTGACGTCCAGCTTGGAAAATAGCACAAAGCCTTTTCTGGAGCTCCTGTAATCCATTCGTGCCAGAAAGGGGTCATTCTCATTTCCCACATCTAAATGCTGCAGCAAACCACGCGTGGGCATCACGTTACTCAAGAATGAACATGATCCCAAATCCAACAACTTCCAAATGTTTCTTTATTGATTTCACCATTCAGAAAAGGATAATTTATAAAGCCACAGGTTTTCTGTTTACCTTGGCTCCCCCCTCAAAGTACAAAAAAAAAGCACCTTCCTAACCAAATACTCAGCCAGCCTTCCCCTCTCTAGCTGCCACTTGCTTTTCCCGCTGTAATTCTTCCTCCTTCTTCTTGTGAAGCTTTAGAAGGTACTCATCAGGCTCAATTCCTGCTTCCTTTAACTCTGACATGGCTTTCTCCAACTGGTGCAACGTCCGGGCACTCTGCACTTTTCGAGTAACGATGTACAACGTAAACTCCTTGAATCCCATCAGTTTACAGGTGTCCACCTCACAGATATTTTTAACATCTTTGGTTTTGTCCACTTGGGGGAAGAAAACCAAACCCGACATTTTTTCCAGATCCTCAATGTTTACTTGGAATTCAGTCAGCTGGTGACTGAAGCCTATGGGATCATTTGGCACCACGAAAGCCCCCAGTACCAATGGTTCTGTGGAAGTTCGGGTCCTCCGGGCAAGGATCACTTTGTAGAGGTGGGATGGGACTGCCACATCATCCTTTCCAATTACCTGTCAAAAGAAAAGATACACATCTTATCAGTCAAGGGAAAAAAGAAGACACCAGATCAACACAACCGCCTCTACGGAGGAGTCAGAAGGCCTAACTACACATCAAAATCACATGCAACGTTCTGAGAATGGGAGATGAGATGGAAAGCACACTTTCACTGTGACTTCTCATACAGCTGGTCATACTGAGCTGGCTGTTCCATATCTGTATCTTTTTTTAAGCAGAAACTGGGCAGAGAATGGTTCACTGAAGGGCTATTTGGCCACTGGTAATAGAAGAAGTTCCCAGAAGGTTCTCAGCCTGTCCTGTAACACTACTGACCTCACACTGCCCTATTGAAAACAACAGCACTGACAAAAAGCCATTGTGTAGATATTTGCAAAGATCAAGGAGATCTGGTAAAAGAATGAGTTCAGTTTAATTATTCCGTGCAGCTGCAATCCAGACCAACTTACAGCTGAAACTGAACTGGAGCCGAATCCGAAAAAACATATTTGGAAACAGGGAGTGAGCCAAGACCCCAGCTCCCTAATCCTCTGGTGCAAATCTGTAAGTGTAACTGACACAAAGGGATGGCAGAGGTTCCTGTCATACTGCATCATGCTGTTAATACTTTGAGCACTGTTTTTAGTAACAGTGGCTCTATACATTTAAGTTTAAATTCCTGATCTGACAGCTCCAAATCGTGCACTTTTTCAACACCCATTTCAAGTCAATTCTAGCTTACCTTCTAGATTCTTTTGTCCCCCTAAGATCCTTACACAGGTTGTATTTAACAGCTATGTTACCTCAAGAAGTACTGTTTTTGAGGGCACCTGAATATTAGAAAGTCCATTCAGTGAAACTCAATATTTTGGAAGAGAGAAATCCATCCAAAGCAAACAATTTCCTGCTGGGTGACTCAGATTAGGATCCACAGATGATCAGGACTTTGAACTCACATGAAACCTGCTATGAACTTGCACATTAACAATGCATATACCCCACTCTGTCTCATAACAGTCCAAGGGAATACACGTTGATGACAAATGTAATTTCTCCATAAGATAAAAAGAGATGCTCATGCATGCATTGCAATACACTTCTTTATCTTCCCCTCTGCAACACTGAACCGACCCTACAATGCTGATGAAGTACAACAGGCTCACACAGGGGAAGTTTCAGCTTTGCATAATCCTTCTGTACAATCATCCTTCTGAACGCTATACTTCTAAAGGCAACAGAAGAAAAAGATGCAGGCTCCGTACAAGAACCACAAAGCCATCACGTTTTTAAATGCAATCCCATAATATGGTACTATTTGCAATAATTGCAAAGGCAAACGCTGCTTATTCTTTTGACAGCCTTTGTTAGGTGTAATTAAAATACTATTTCAGAGAAAGCAGGAATTTATTTCACTGCCAGAATCTGTCACATTAATTGAAAGCACTTTGCAAGTTATGCTGGTCTATCAGTGCAGTCACGCTCAGTCCATTTGGATTCAGTATAACCCAACCCCAGAAAAAACACTTTCCATATATACTTCGTTTTGTGAGAGTTCAGCATGCTGTAATGCATTTCTCAAACTGAAATTTGCCTGTGGCTACTGAAAAGTTTCCTTTAGTTTACTCCAGCTGTTAATTCATTTCAGCTACGCATTCTTTTAGCTCTTGAAGTGCCTCCTACCTCTGCTGCCAGTTCCCTAAGTGACAGCCCTTGAAATCTTACTGGAGTGAAACTGGAAGAAAGAACCTTCAGAAGGGCAATCCCCTAACGAAGTGTGTTTATTTCATGACTTGTACAGTAATGCAGTAGTAACTTCACTATTATCATGTCTGGCAAATGAACTCTTAAGTTTTCTTTGTCACCAAAACCAGAGCATTCCCCCCCTTCCCTATACGTGGCTGTTTAACAGCACTGCTGTATACTTTTATACAGCAACGATCTTGCTTTCCCTAAATAAAGCTCTGCTTAGACATCTAACAGCCACTGAAACTGGTAAGCAGTAAATAAATACCTTATGTCAAAGCTACTTTCCTTTTCAACGACGACAGATATCTTGATAGGGAAATGAGAGCTCCCGAGTGTCAAAGCACTTTGCATTTAGCACTCAGTGTGGGTGAAACCAGGGTTACAGCTCCTCAGGATCAACTGCATAAATAATCAAAGCTGACTGACGTACTGGTAGTTTTAAAATATGCTGAAAACTCAGCATCAACCCACTGCTATACCTGGTGGGTTGGAACTGAACTATAAAAATGAACGGCGCTGGAGCGTAACCTACTTGAGAGAGCTGGCATTCAAACTGGGGTGGGGGGGGGGTGCACGCAATATATTGGGGGTGGGAAGAAGGGAGCTAAGCAGCATGAAAAGCCCCAAGGGGGGTGAGGAGGAGGGGATTCGTTTTTCCCTATTCACCCAAGAGCAGGCAGTGGGTGATGCTGCTGAAGGCTGGGGTTTCTTTTCTCTCCCTGGAGCACGGGAGCTGGAAGAGCCTGTGCTGCACTCCCACCTGCTACTCACTCCCAGGGCAGGGCAGAGGAGAAAGGAAGAGGCTGTGTTCAAATGAGCTGCAGCTCCCTGGGAGAAGAAAGCACAGAGGTTAAACCCTGTTCCCCAGGCTTCACTGGGGCAACCACCTCCTCCTCAGCAGCGCTCCTGTGCAGCGTGGCACTGCCTTTCCCAGGGCTCTCACATACTTTCCCCCCCCCCCCCCCCCCCCCACTGTGAATACATGTATACATCCTAGGTCCTCCTTAGATGGCTCCCCTCTCCCCTTCTCAACACCTCCCACACATGCACAAACCAGCATCCTCTGCCTGTTGTATAAAAGCAAAGAGGAAGGGGGAACACGCAGTGAGCGTCTCCAATTAGGGGGTATACGACATATGTAAAACAAACAGGTGAGTGCGTGTTGAGTGAACTAGCAGAGGGAACAGGGGATTGAGTCTGAGGACTGAGTGGGTGGATAGAAAGGCTGGGGAATGAATAAAGCTGCACGTAGAATAGTTAGGTATGAAATGGAAATGCTGAATGCCTGGAGTGGGCGTTAAGGGAAAACAAACCCTATGCTTATGTAATATTATGCAAATATACATATTTTATGCCAAATAATCCACATTTATGCATAGTATATGAAAAAAGGAAGAAAAGAATGAAAGAGAGAACTAGTTTGAGAAAAAGGAAGGGTTGGCCTTTGGAGAAAAATAGCTCCAAATGCAACTCTGCTCTATAGAGGTAACGGCCATACATGTAATTTATGCACTACTTCAGCTCCATGCAAGTTCTCTTTTTGAGAATTTACATAAAATTTAAATAGCAGAGGCTTTTGTTTTTTTTTCCAACCCTCTGAATAGCAATACACTACTCCTGCCATCACTTTGCTAAGTTCTAACACTGTTAAAGTAATTAAGACAAACTCCACATGGCTGGAGCATCCTTTCCTTACCCAAAACAGGTGTAGGAACTCTGCCCCCAGCTCATTCTGCTGGTAGGGGATACCATCAAGGAAAGAAAACAGGAGAGCATCTGACAAAGAATAATTGTGTTGGTTGGTTTCTTTTTCCCGAAGTTCAACACATATATGAACTGCACACAGAACACACCACCAATAATCTATGTGACAAAAGATTCCTGTTAAAAAAATAAATGTGGTTGCTGAGCACACGGCAGTATTTACATCACTGTGCTCTGTAATAAATCACAACCTGCTTTTCCATTGGAGTAGACACAGAAGGAGCAGAGGAGGACGGAGATGTCCCTCACACACAGCCCAACAGTGTGATTCTGGAGAAGTGAAGTTTGCGGCTGAAGCAACAGGAGAAAAATAAACTCAACAAATCATTTCCTATTGCCACCTAGAGGATTTTCCTACCCAACTACAACAGCTTTGACCTGCACCACTCATCTGTCTTGATGCATGCCAAACAGAGGCAGAGCACATGCCCCTATTGCAGCAGAAGAGAAAATAAGCTAAGATTGCCCATGCACAGATGCTGACTTTGATTTGTGCCAGTCTATCCACAGGCAGCACACAATCCTTCATCAATCAATGCCCACAGCAGCTACCTGTTCCAGCTGGAAAAGAGCAACTTTTTTAATAGTATATGTGACTCAAAAACACCTCACGAGCTACTACACCCTAGAAAAAAACAACTATGACAAACTGAAAAAATCACTGCCATCCCACATGCTTTCATTCACACTGAGAATAGGATACAAGGTGAGTTTCTTTTACTCCAGCAAGACTTTGCACTTTGCTACATCTTTTAATTTTGCCTCAAGATAATAAACAAACAAATAATGCACTCTTGAGTTCTCTTTTAAAAATATTCCTTCCCTATTATCATTTGGGATGCCAAAGTGAGTTTTCACATATTACTTCTCTTTTTGTTTGCTATTTGTTTTTTGTCCTAAGCTCCTGGAGCCACCCTGCTTGTTCCCTTCAGTTTTTGCTTTGCTCTTGTTTTCCTTGGTGATCTCGTGCTGGCTGAAGCTCTCCCACTGAATTGGTGTCATCTAACACTGCAACATTATGATAATGTCATAGTTGGCACAGTGTTTATTTCTTTTTTATTATTGACATTCCGCAAGTGTGTAAAAATTTGTTATGCTCCATGTTATTCCCAATTAAGTGTGGGCAACAGTCACAAGGATGGGCCATTAAAATGCGTGCAATTCCTGACATCTGGAGATGCTTGCACACTGCTAAAACAAGGAACATGCTGGTTAGCAGCGATACAGACTTAAGGAGCTCACAGGGACTGACAAAGAAAGACAGAAGCAACAAGATTTCTCAGAACAGAGAGAATTTAGTAAGCTTTGGTAAATTCAGTCATTCGATGGGGGTTCTTCCTAAGATTGGCTTTCTGCATAACTTCCACCAGATCATTTAACTCTTGATGCCTGTACGCTTTGTTTTTTAAACTGGAAGAAGGATAAATCTGATCATATTTGCAAAGTGCTAAGGTAACGCAATAAAGAATGAAGCCATCTGCCCATTACATCATTTAAGAGCACGGCATCAAACAATGTCACTTCCATGGGGGTAATCAGAAGGAAGAAGCAGCCTCCAGAAGTGATAATTTGGGTTTTCTGGGAAAGTGAATTCCATTTCACATGAATAGTAGAATGCTTCAGGGGTTATATTTATAAGAATAACAGAATTTCTGCTCTTATTAGAGATTTTGAAACAAATGTTAGCTTAATTTCATTTTATACTTTACTTGTTGCAGGTTTCTTACCGCTCTGGGCAGCTATCTTCTTCCAAAAGAAAGGACTCATGAATTTCAAAGTAGTATTTTGCCACCTAGTGACTAGAGAACGAAAATCAGCCACGAAGAAAATTAGCCAAAGGGATTTGTCTTTTATCAGTGAGCGCCAGCTCTGGGTCGGCAATTATCTGAGATTCTCGCAGAACCTGGTAAACAGAAATCACTTTCAATCATGATTTAACTGGCAGCACACACCAAAGAGGCATTGCATCAGAGCATCCCATCATCAAATGCATTAAAGCAATAGCTCCAGAAATTCCCTCTGCACTTCAATAACTGCTTCCTCCCCCCATCTCTCTGCTTAATAACCAGTTTAGAACAAAGCCACCATACCACAAGACTGAAAACAAGCAAACACCCAGTTCTCCGTAGATCACGGCCTCTAGCCATTAACAAAATTAAGATTCTGCCACAGATCCTGAAGTAAAATTTCAAGGGTGTTGTTCCTGTCCCCCAAAATAAAACCGTAGCTCTCTCTGAATAAAGCTTTGCTTTGTTTTAGCTGTAACTTATGGCATGATACTGAGCAGGCCCATCACGTTTTACTGTCAGTGGAGTATCACTGCTGCTGATAACACCTCAGGTTTGACAAAGCAGCTTTACTAACATTTGCTATTCAATTCTGTATAGAAAGAGACTGACTTATCAGGCAATATAAAATAGAGAAAACACTACAGATATAGAAAAAAACAAACAACAAAACAAGCATTAACAAAGCGCTACAAAAATTCACTAAGTAGAGGGTGTGTATAGGCATTCCAGTGCCATATTTACATGATAATGGACCACTGCTCCCACACAATCCATTTAGTTTATAATTAACGTGAATTAATACCGAGTCCACTACAACTCCAATCACCGTGCTCTTCCTCATGACAAAAGAACCTTCAGGAGGGGCACGGTGCTAAGTAAAAGCAACCCCATAAATCTATTGTGCACCTTTGGTGTCTCTGCTCCTCCAATCTTAACCCGGCGTCCATTATTTTCACTTGTACCTCATGTCTAAATTTAGGGCTTTGTCAGCTCTAGTCACTGACACCAGCTGATCTAAGACCTAGCCCTCTGAATGTTTTATGGGAGGTGTGTACAGGCCTACATCCATAAAGGATCTGCACAGCCCTGAGTCCATTCAGAGCAGCCAACAAACAGTACCAGTCCCCAGGCTTATTTCCACATCTGCTTCTCTCATGGTATCTCAGCCAGCAGAAAATCTCTGCTACTTCTGAAAGTTGACTAGAGAAAACCATAAAGTACCATTTTATATTTGAGAGGAGCGCTGTGTTTCCCAGGGACTTATTTGCCACAGAAATAGGTGACAAGTAAGTGTGCCTTCTGGTACAGTTACAGTGCAACCCCTGTCCAGCACAGGAAAGCAATTACTCCACTTTGAAAATTAATGTGATTTTGGTATGAGCTCAGGGTACCACTAAAGAGTACAAGAAAACATCTTCTTCAAACAACAAACAAGATGTTATATAAATGGTACTTCCCTCTGTCAACCACAGCAAAACCTTTCTTATTGTTTTAATACGATGGCACAGGAGGAGAAGAGGGTAAAGAGTTGAGCAGAATTACTGCAAAATCTGTAGTTCAAACTCCAAATCTGCTGACAGAGGAAGATCGCTGAAGTGACAGTCACTGGAGAAGAGTAATGTATAAAATGAGACACTGTCATTTTGATTTGATCTGGACGAAGACGAAAAACCTGCATCTGCCTCTCGAATGACACAGAACAGATTTTTCCTGTTGGCATTCTATTTTACATATATTCTCAAAATGTATTTTTCAGATACCGAGCACGGTCATCCATCTACTCCATGCAATAAAAGCCACTGCTGGAGACAGATGAAATGACAGATGAAATGACAGAACATATCTGAGGATACAGCAAGTTCAGCCAATAGATAGAACAACACTGGCATCTAAGGAGTTCAAGGTTAATTCCCTTTCTGGAATTAAACAGCAAATGGTACCAGAGTCCAAGCAGGAACTGGGAACAATGCCATGACCGATGCTCTGTTTTTCCTCTGTAGTGATCTAAAAATAACCTTTTTGGATGTCTGATGAGAAAAACACCAGCCTGTAAAGCCACGGATACATATTTCTTCACTTCTTTAGCCAAAAACAAGGAAACTAGGATTGAACAGAGGATCTGAAACAAATCAGTGCAGACACATTGACTGGAGTTTTCCTTTTACCACAGGTCTGGTCCTGAAGGAGGAGAAAAACATCAGAAAGGAGCTCAGCCTTAGGTTACACCTCCAGATTACACGCTGTGAATTTCAGTACTCTCACGTACACCACAGCACTCTCCTTCAACAGCACATACAAAGAAAAAGATCACCTTCCCACATCAGCTCCATAAGCTGAAAGAACGAGGACTAAAAGCTTTCTTTTTCTATGTCATCTGTTTGAACCTAACGCAGTTCACTCCTGAAAGATGACTAAGAGCCACACTCCATTCCCTTTCTGCTCAAACACTAAAGTGTTGGTTTGGGGCAAACCACCAAAATCAGTGACAATTACACCTGAGATATATTTGAAAAGAACTTCTCTCCAGTGCTTTGTCAGGTTATGTTCCCTCTTCTCTCTGCAGTGCTTTGACAGGTTATCTTCCCTCTCAGAAGAGAGTGTGTTGATATACACAGTCAAAAAAAAAAAACATACCTTTCCACTCTGAACTCTTCCTAAAGGAGAACTTTGATGGCAAACAAAGGAACTTATGCCATGAAGAGATCACAAAATAACAAAACAATCCTCAGTCTGTATTCATTTATGCTTAGGAGTGTACTCTGAGAGGGTCCAACTCAAATAATGGAGCCCTTAAAACAACACCCCACACATATACGTATCACCCCCCACCCAAAACATCCGACATTCTACTTTTTCACCTGTGGACAGCATTATCTGTCCTTAAATACAGCTCAAGCACAAATCCATCTAAGGAACTAATTTCATCCAAGTTAAGATGACTGAAGGATTTATGACTGCGGCCAAATGGTGAAATTAAAACACAAATCTGATCATTCCACTGTTTTCAATTCCACGCCGAACTTCACTTCGTAGTTTATATTAAAACCAAAACTGATAAAGCATTCATAAAAGATCAGAGTTGTCATCAGACCCAGAGATGATGAAGACAAGAACAGAACGATACGATAATCAAAGCAGCACGGACATTCTGTGCCACTACTATCACAGTATCCTAAAATCAAGTTACTTTGAATAAAGGCAGTAAGATGCAGTGCTTGCCCTTATTTTTACCTGTGGAACGTTAACATTTACATTTCAAAGCCAAAAATGGAGAGACACAATCATTTTTTCTGAGAACGTAACCTAAGTAAATGCCTTCTCTAGAGAAAAATTAGAGAACGATGACCAAGATTAAATTGAATCAGTACATAAATGCAGTTGATAAGATGATTCAACTGCTTCCTGGAAAATCATTTTCAGCTATAACATTTCCAAGTCAGCTCAAGACTTTGAGCTCAACGTAACACTCATCTGCATTTTTAAGGATAAAAATAAACGCGATATCCTGACAGCTACAAGAGAGATGATCCCAGCAAGCTATGCACAAGCCTGGGGAACTCTTAGGGTACCATCCTGTGTAATGGCACCAAATGCTTTTGCTGAAAGGGAAGCTCTCCCTCCAGTGCTTTTGCCACATACCTTGTTCTGTTACCAGTACATGCTCGGCTCCTCTGTGTGTTGAAGCATCTTTTGATAGCAGTAGGGAAAAAAAAAGGCCAAAAAAAACCAAACGAAAATCAAATATGGATGGTTCTCTACTGCACTAGAGAATTAAGCACCTTGTGGAAGGATCTGACAACCAGCACGTGCAGACAAGGTTAAGGACCTCTAAGTATCATGGGCAGTAGCAAAATCAGCCTTCCCTCCTTCAGTTGGCAAGGAACTAAAGCCAGACTGAAGTCAGCTTTGCCACTAGCTTCTTACATGACATTGGACATATCCCCTAACCACTATTTATTTATCCACCTGACAGTGAGCACGCTTGTCACCTTCCTCACGCAGCTGCAGCGAGAGCTGAAGTTTGGAAGTGCCACCAGGCATGAAAAAGATGTGTTATCACTACTGCATTTTTATGTGCATAAGGTATGACAACAAACAAACGAATAAGCAAAAAAAACCAACCACAAAACACTGAAACAAAACAGAAAAACAATGCTGTGGTTTCATCACGGTCACGTGATGCAGACATGTGGGTGATATATGGGAGTTTTTAAAGGAAGAAAAACATGAAAGTGAACATTAAAAATGAGATTCTTTCGCAACTGAGTTCCGAGCTCAACAACACAGAAATCAGCTGGAGAAACACTGCCTAAATCTTACAGCTGAACAAGCCAGCATTAAAATAACACCTCTTCCTTCTGCGACTCCTATATGCCTTTGAAACAGGGTTGTTATTTTTTTGCTTTTTTGTGTGTGTGTGTGTGTGTGTGTGTGTGCTTTTTTTCCTTTACAAGCAAGCTCATTCATTGCTCCTTAGGGAGCTGGCTGGACAGATGAATCGCTTGCAAGCTGAAGCTGCAGTTAATCTGAATGCTTATTTTCAAGGCAAAGTGTTTTTTCAAGAGGTGCAAAATACTGTATTTATTATTTGCATTACGCTAGCTAGCATCTAGCAACTGAAAACAACAATAATGTCATTACAGTAGGAGCAGAAGAGTGTAGATCCTTTTAAAACCTTATTACAGTCAGATCCTTCAGATGCGTGAACACATGCTTACAAAGAGTCAATCAAGACAAGTAACAACAGATTCACCTCTCAACATGATAGCCTCTTCTGTTTGTCTGTCAGTGACGGTTTCTAGAGACTGTGCACGATGAAATGCAAACCTTCAGGGTATTCAAAGTAATAAAAATGGGGAGGTAGCAGTGTCCTGGATCAGCAGTTACACCACGCTCACCTAATGCCTCCCAAACTTGAATGAAGTCTAGTAATTGATGCTGAATATTCTTAGATGGGTCTTTGCAACTGAGATTTTAAGCGATGCATATGGGATAGCAACAAGCAACTGCTTTTGGAACTGCCTTTAACTGGAGTACATGCACTGTGTAATCACTATTAACCCAGCAACACACGTACCTACCTGGTAGGTAACACTCTTCTTTCCATCATCATTTGTCTGAGGCAAGGTCAGAGGTCCAGAAACCACCCAGACATCCTCAAATCTTTCCGTCAATTCCCGGCAATACATTTCCATTCTGAAACACATTTGTTAAACTGTGACATTCTTAGTTCAAATGGTTCTACCACACCAGCAGATTGGTGTGATCCCCGCCCAAGGAATCGATGTCCTGCAACAGACAGCTCTTTCTGTAGCTCAAAGAACTTGTGAAAATTCCCATGACATTTTTGCTAAGTCTACTTAATGCTTTTTGCATAAAAATGATATTAAAAATTAAGTAGCTTCTCCTGAAATACTAACATGGTTTTTGTTTTCTAAACTAGCTAATTCAATTTACAGAATAAAATATTCCTCCAAATAAAAAGGGGCTTTTTCTGCTGTCATCAGCTTTGCTTCCAAGCACCCAGCTCTCCTTGCTGCCTGCCCACATGGCAATACAAACACCACCTGGCACAAAGGAAGGAGGGGGAATAAATGCAACTAGGGAACAGCCTGCTGTTAGCAGCAGTGAGGACAGAGATCAGTAACAGCGATAACAAAATTACGCTCGAGACAGAAAATGACAGTGAAACACCACTAAGGAAAGAAAAAAATGAGGAGTAAATACTAAGATGCAGTTAGTCCACATCATCAAATGAATTTAACAGCTTACTATCTAATAGCTTCCTGAAAGACACACTCCTGTTCTCTCCTTTTCTACTGCTCCCCTTGCCTGCCCTACCTGAACAGTCCTGCCACCTTTTCCACATTTGCTGTGGCATTCATCTCACCAGCTGATCCAATCTTCTAATCTTGTAGCAAGGTAACCAACCAAATGCGATTCAGCTTAACTGGGTTAGTAAATAAAGTCGACTCACCATAGAGTCAGAGAAGTATCAGAGCTGGAATGGGAAAAAGCAGCAAAAACACATGGCTGGAGGGCAAACACCACTTCAAAAAGCAACAGACTGCTAAACTGACTAAGCTGTCTGCACCTTAGAAGACAATTTAAGAAAAAAGGAATTAAAAACAGAGAAAGGAAGAGAGTACTAAAGGCTGGAAGGATTCAACACACAGTATTCTTAAAACCACACAGTATAAAAGAAGCAACTGGCAAAACTAAATGTCACCAATACCTGTTTTGTGGATTTAAGCTGTGGGGATAAGGCACTGATGTTGGCAGAAAGTGCTAACAGCAGCTTAAATTGTGGGGCTGACAGTGCCAGGGGAAACTGTGAAATGCTCCCCAGTATTTCCTGATCAGGCACTGATTCTGTTCGAGAGAAATAAAGAGATTCCATCCCCAAATTGGTACAAATGCCTAGCTTTGGTAAAAGGAAATGCTATGCTCAAATACTTGGGGTGTTAAAATAATACAAAAACATCTCTTAAAATGTTATTGCCTTTTATTTGTCTATAAAACAGAATAACCTTACTGAATGCCTCATATGAATTTATATGCATCCTTGTAAAATCAGAAAGCACTGTGTTGTTGAACGGTGATGCATTTTTAATAGACTTTTAGTACAATGCTGTACATAATTTTGCTAACCTTCCCTTGAGCAAACCTTGTAAAATTCATCGTTTTCCTCTCGCGTTTCCAAGTCTTCACTTTCTGTGTCCTATACAAGAAGCACAGAACGACTGCTAGTTCTATCAGTGGCTTTTTTTTTTTTCTGCTCCAGGGAAGGAAAGAATAAAAATCTCACACAAAGAAAGGTAAGATTTATCTTCCACTCACTTCAAAGCTGATCCAGCCAGCATTCACAAGACACAGAGAACTTGCCTGACTGCCCCATGGAAGCCAGCATTCCACCAAACACCTAAGCTGTGATGGCAAGCAGTCACAGCTCAGGAGAGTGTATTCAGTTCCCCTATTCAATGTGAACAAATGTCCTTGTACTGACACTTCAAGTGCTCTTTGTTGTTGTTGTTGGGGTGGGGGGGGGGGGGGAGGGAAGAGAGATTAAAACTAGATCTGAACATCTAAACCACTTCCTCACTTTTACTGCATCTTCCTTAAGGTTTGAGAAGGTAAGCCTGGAACCTTCAGCCACATCTGCCAGAATAAATTTTATCCTAACTAAGCAGAAATGGTTGAAATGATCTCCACATGCTTTACAATAGTTTGACATGAGGAAAGCTTTACAAACACAACATTTCAGCCTGATACTTTTCACTTAGCTCTCTCATAAGTAACTTCTTACCTGTTCCAAAATCCGGCATTATTTTCATAATTCTGAGGAACAATGTTAGAGAGATAAAATGTTTCAGCCATAGCAATCTGCATAAAGAAAGAAAATAGTATCACTTCATTTAAATATCTGAGCTGCAACAACGTTTTAGAAGCTTTTGGATCACAAACCATTTCTATGCAGTTTATTCTTAACATCATACAAGGTCAGACAAGACCTAAGTCAGAATATCTAATAATCTGGACTAAGAGGTGCAAAACCTAGGTGCAAAAAGAGAGGGCCCGGCAGCTACATATACAGAAGGAAATATGGGATTAAAAAATCCAAAAACTTATCCCAGAATCTTCATAGGCTCTATACTTGTCAATGCTTTTCAGATACACCTTCATCAAAGCAAAGGGGTTGGCAGAACTGCTCAGAGAAACAGGCAAACACTATCTGTACTGATTGAGCTGTGAAATTCAAGTTTTACAGCTGTGCTTGTATTGGGAAGATTGTACTATGTCAGTGCACTTCAAAACAGGGAGAAGATCATTCTGTGCAGTTAGCTCATCTGCCAGAACCCCCCAGGTGTCACGAATAACCACACACACAGACATTTCTGGGAGGAATAAAAGGAGTGGTTCTTTCACCCACCCCATCCCACTGTGCTGTCACTCTGCCCCAGAGCGCAGAGCAGAAATACAATTTCAAACTGCTACTTAATTGACAAATCACCTGCATTAAGCACATTTCACAAGAGGATCCAATAAATCCAAGCTGCTTTGTTCAGCGGCCAAGGCATTAGGGCATGCCTTTCTTACAACTCAAACAAATAGCAGGTGAAGACATTTTATAGACTGGAAGAACTATGGCAAAAGAAGGCTCTAATTTACCTCATGCACATTGCCAGAAAGGAAAAAGCTTTGTAAATCATCCAGTCAATTCTCTTGCCAATGTGGGATAGTACTTAACAGAACATTTGCTTTGCCCAATCTAGTCTCAAACACTTCAATACCTGTTGGCTACAATGAAGTCATCTTTCCTTGTCTCCCTTTAACCTGAGCTTCAGAGGATACTTCTGTGGTTTGGCTGGTAAACGTTCTCACTTTTGTTACACTGACAGAGAACGTGACATGTAAGAGGATGAGGTGACTTGTTCAACACCATACAGTACAAGACATTTATCATCTCTGCCAGACACGCTAACCCAGGTGTGATCCAACACAGAGAGGTATGGTAAGCACTCAATTTAGACACCCAAAGAACACCGAGAGCATCCTACAGCACTCAAGTCAAGAAGAGTCCAAGTGGAGATGCGTTCCAACAACGAGACCATATTCCACCTCACAACAAACAGAACATGACACATTACTTCTGAGGGTCACCTGACCCTTTCTGACAGAAAAAAAGCAAAAACTCACAATTAAAAAATAAAATAAAATTCTTACTGTCGAAAATTTGTTATTTCCTGCTGGTGCCATGTGCCCTCGCGACCACCCGCTCCCAAGGTAGTCTTCATTGACAGCACTGAACATCAGAGGGATGTTAGGATCTGGTCTGAATTTACAGTGCCTTCGGTCGGCGTTGCCTAAGGAATAACAAACTCAACTGTTACCATCAGGTTAACAACAAACCATACTAACAGTGCGACAAAAAGAGCCAGTTCAGTCCCATCTCCCCAGACCACCCACATTTAAGGACTCAACCCAGTCTGAACTGATTCTAAATGAAGTATTTTTCTCCTCAAACATAAAAGAGAAGGATTCTCCTCACAGATCTCCATTCCAACTTTACATTCCTCTCCACAACTCTTCCTACAAACTCGTCAACACACTTTCTGTTTTACAGAGATAAACAAAAGCAAAATACTTTAGCCCTATCTTAAAGAAAGACGAGCATTTTTAAAGCTATAAACCAGCACAGAATCTCTCTTTAGGACAGCAAAGATTCACAGACCCTCACGTACTCCATTTTCATGTCTGAGCAAACTACAATCATTTCTTCTCTTTCCAAGTCTAGCCTGGAGATAAAATGGCTGTGTTTCAAGAATGTTACAGTTGGTAAAAGAAATTAACCCATTCAAAAGAGCATTGTTATTCTGCATACACAGAGGTAAGTGAAGAGCTTTCCCATTCCTCACCAGGATTTCCCTGCTGAATCTCCAGATATTCAGATGAAATGCACAAAACTACCATGCCCAAGTCTTCTGATGCCACCAGTCTTTCAAGATAAAAGGAAGCAGCTCTCAATTCCTTTTTTTTTTTCCCCCAACATCATATAAATGTAAAAAAACATAGAATGTTTTTTGCGGCAAATACTCCAAGCAACATCAAGTTATGCTTCAAATCTCAGTTTCAATAGCTATCAAATATAAGTCTTGAGCTGAACATCTCAAGATGTCTAACTTCAATTTGCAGCTTGCTGCATCTGATCACTTGCAAAGCATTTTAACAATTTGACTGTTCAAGTCCCACTTGAAAGTAAGCCTGGAATTACTGCTTTCTTTTCAGAAAGAAGTGGAATCGATGCTACTTAGGGGTTGGTCGTAAATATATTTTCAGGATCACCATTTTAATTTTGAAAGGTAATTTGAAGACAATGATTAAGATATATTTAGAGAGCTACTGCTTTCATAAAACATCTTACAATTACACGGTTATCTCCATTATTAATATTTGTGGCATAAAAACTGAACTCATGCTATAAAATTAATTTATAATGACTGTGTGCCATTCGTATTTCATTCAGCTCTGACAGCAGAAATCACTGAGCATTTGTCTTGCATAGAGAATGAGAGAATGTATTAGATAATGCACATAAGAAAACATAACAGAACTGCAGGGAAGTAGGTAATGACTGCAGGGAGTAGGTATGCATTATCTGGCTGTGAACAATTCTAACAGTTGATGCCCTCTGCTCCATTTTCATCTTGAACACACATTCATCTCTTCTCATTCTGAGCAAACCCCTTCAAGACCTATAGACAAAACTGTCTAGCTATTAAAGGCACTGACTCATTTGGTTCAGTACCTCAGCTGACACACACTGGCCCACTGAACTAATGACATAAGCTAAGGAGGGGAGAGCAATTCAGCAACCAGACTGAAGCACGCAGGTCTGAATCAGATGAGAAAAGTTTAATTTTCAGCTTTATTTTCTTTACACTCATTTTGAACAGGTGGAAGCTAAGCTTCATCCCTGCAACTTGTCTTACGAGTGTTTACACTGACACAGCCATGTCCATCTGCTGCTTTTTGGCTTTCACAGACTTTCTCACTGAAGTTAGCTGTAGTTCTTAGAATCACAGAATCATTAAGGTTGGAAGAGACCTCCGAGATCAGCTAATCCAACCATCTACTCGTCCCCACCATGCTCACTGGCCCACGTTCCTTTCATCATTGCCACATCTCCACAGTTCTGGAACACCTCGAGGGATGGTGACTCCACCACCTCCCTGGGCAGCTGTGGCACTGCATCACCACCCTTTCAGAGGACAACCACCTCCTGATCTCCACAATGCACATCCCCTGGCACAACCTGAAGCCATCACCTGGGAGAAGAGGCCGACTCCCACCTCTTTTTCATTGCTCCTTTTCACACTCAGTCCTTGGGTGGAATGTGTCTGGGCTTCAGGACACTGCGATGGGCAATACTAGACCAGCAGAAACAAACAAAGGATGTGACATCTCTCTTAATTTCACTACTGACATCAACCTTAACACCGCAGAGGAGCTGACACCCACCCAGAGGCCTGCTGCTCTCATAGGATTTTAAGTGGGTGGCAAAATCCACATCCACAGATCAGTACAGGGTTTTTTCGTCCCCCAGCCCTGGCACACCTTTGGCAGAGTGCAAATCTCACTCCATAAACAGAAGGAAATAAAGACCCACGTACCCAGCGTCTTCTGTTTTGAAATATGCTCCAGCACCCACCGAGGCACCCGCTTTGCCTGGTCGTAGGACAGCGCATGATTTGTGTAACATCTGGTCTCTGTTCCAGCTTCAGGGAATCCGTATCTTTCCAGCAGAGACTCTTCTCCAGGCTCTAAGGAGACAAACGCGATCAGGAAGCAGACAGCAACAGGAGCGTCTCCGCTGTTACAAACGCGCGCAATACAATGACACAAACACAACCCGCCTCACCGCTGCCCACGTCCCTCAGAGCCGCATCCCCACGGCTCCGGAACTCCTTCGCGGACACCCCACGGCTCTTACCCTCGAGCACGGCTCGCTCGGGGCCCGGCTCCGCTTGGCTCTGGCTCAGGAGGAGCCTCCACGCGGCCCAGCACGACGCTGCCCCGCAGACGAAGCCGCCCATGAAGCGGCGGTGGCCGAACGCGGCCGCCATGCTGGAAGGGCGGGAAGAGGCGGAGCAGCGCCCTCTGTCTGTCCGCCATGGCAGCGCCGCCTCAGCTCCGCCCCGCCGCGGCGGCGAGGGGAGGAGGGATTTCCTCGAGAGCTGCGAAGGGTAACGCGTCGGGGAAATGAAACAGTCGGATCAGGATGAAGTTTTCCCGTTCTATAAGCACCCTCCCACCGGGAAGCTAAGAGAAATAAGCTGGATTTATGCTTAAAAGCGACCGGTTTCGCAATGGGAAATGAGGGATGGGACCTCCCGCCATTGCTTGAATGGAAGATCGTAGAACGGTTCGGTCGGAAAGGACCTTGAAACCTTGAAACCCACCCACTTCCAACCCCTGCCGTGTGCTGGCTGCCCCCAGCCCGGCCCCGAGCACCTCCAGCTCTCAGGAAAGCATTGCCAGTGCTAAACTGCCCTGACTAAACCATTTCCTCCTGACACCCATCCTAAATGTCCCCTCTTTTTGTTAAATACCATTCCCCCTTGTCTTATAAAACCATATAAAAAGTTGCTCCCCCTCCTGCTCACTGTCTCCCTTCAAATACTGGACGGCCACAGTGAAGCTTTGTCTCCCGCAGGTTGAACAAACCCATCTCTCTCAAACCCCTTCCATAGCAGAGGTGTTCCAGCCCCATCAGCATCCTCGTGGCCTCCTCTGGACCCATACAGCTCCGTGCCTTTCTTGTCTGCTTCAATTGGAAGCATCACACCTTTCTGCTTCCTGTTTTGGGAATAACATAGCTCACTGCACTGGGAGAATGCTAAGCTCAGGTTTTTATTATTTTTTACAGTATTTTTCACATCCTAGACACCACTAAGACAAACTTCTTGGACACCTGGAGGTGTCGAGTGCAAGCTCTGCTCCAGTCCCAGCTCCAGTGCTCGCTCTTTGCTGAGAGATGGCAAAAGAGAAGACGCTTGAATACAAAGTCCTGGCATTGAGCTTAACTCTCATCACTTGCAGTTGTAGCTGAGCAACTGGGCTTGGTATTGGTATAGCTTAGCATGCACATCATACTCTGTTTGAACCGTTCTTCCCTGAGTATGACAAGTGCTGTTACCACTGTGCTACAAGAGGCAACACGCTCGAAAGGACACAGCTATTCAAGCTAATTTCTCCTTTCCTTTAGAGCTGTTTGCAAACCATGAAGAGAGGCAGAGGCCTCTGCAATGATTTTGTTGGGTGGCAGAGACAGCACTGGAACACCGAAAGGTCCTTCTATAAGAAGGAAATACTTCAGCTAGATGTCAATGATATTAGCAGGCAGCAATGATTTTTAACGTCGCAGCAACAACAGAAGCAATCATTTGTAATTTATTGTTTATTTTCATATACAAAAAGATAAACTTGAAATAGTTCTTTCTAGTTTTTTTTTCTTTTTCTTTTCTTTTTTCTTTTTTTTTTAATTTTATTTCTTTTCTCTCCTATCTGTTGGGGTGTAGCTGCTTCACACAGGGCAAATACTACATTCATACTGGTTTATTCGGACACCCAGTGCAAAGCCGAAGCAGCGAAACTCCAACTTGGCAGATCTAATTTCAAACTTGAGACTCATTTCTAAAATACCACAGTAAAAAGGAACAAAGATCCACTGCAAATTCATGAACTATGATACAATGTTCGTTCCAAAATGTCTTCATTTCGTAACTGCAATACAATGGATGTCTGCGTTAGGCCATTTTATACATACATTATATATATATACCTACACATATTATTTTGCAGAATATATATATAATATACATACAAAAATCAGCACACTTCAATCCAAAAGGGGTTACAGCAATGAGCTTACCTCTCTGTATACTTTTTTAACAGGATACTTTAGTATAACTTTTGTTAACTCAGTAGTACAAGCTATCTCTGTTCTACATTTTCATAGCTACAAGAGTGAAATATAACCTACAACATTTACATTTCACATATCTTGGTATACAAACAGTACTTATTGAATTTGAGCCAAGGACCAAAAGACTCTTTAAAAATTATTTCACCATCTGATAGAGCTTCCTGTAATTTACACTCGGTTTATTCTGCAATCTTCTAAATCATTTACGCAATCTCATAGTTTGAGTTTAAATCCATTCAAACTGGAAATCCTGGAGAAACAGGTTACTGCAAACTCTTATGTATACTCTATATATACAAGTTAAGTAACACAGCGTAAGAAGACTTAGCTATTTATCCTAAAACTGATATACACATATTTCACTACGCTAGACAAGTCTTAGGATTTTTATTTTCTTTCTTTAAATAAAGCACGAATTTAGAAGTAGCTGGTCAAACTTACAATAAGATGGTTTAAAATGACAAATGGTTAGGGTGAGATTTATTTCTGCTGGTGCCAAAACATTTCTCTTGTGAGTTTTGTAGTATGCTGTGTTGTTTAACTGTATGTGTCTAATGTTACATGCAGAAAGCTCTTTCCACAAGAATTGACATCAAACTGTACTTAAGTCAACTTTACAGCATAAAATTTGTCAAACTTAAGGACAAATGTGAAAACATTAACAGGTGAAAGATCAGGCTTTCAACTCTATCATGAGGATCATGCAGAATTCATAAGCAGATAGTTTGAGTAGATTGACAATGGCATTGTGCGGACTTATGGCATAGAATAGAGGTCAAGTATGTTACTTAGTTTGCAGTAACCACCTCCTTCAGCTCTGATCCACTAACAGATCAACTCTGCATCATAGTATATTCCACTGGAAGGCCAACAGCATTGCAAAAGGTCTTCTTCTGGGAGATCTTAATATTTTTGTAAAGAATTTACCAAAGGTAATCATTAACCGCCAGCAGCCGCAGAAACATTGGACAGCAGGGTGAAAAATGGCGACAGAGAAACAACTCAACGTTCTTACTTTAAATTAATTACTATTTGGCAAAATATTGGCCAGATAGGTCCCAGGTCTTGCCAGCATGATGCTTAGCATGCATTCAGAAGCAACTCCCCCTCCTCCTCCGAATTCCTCCAGCTTACAGCGGCTGTTGGCTTTTATTTGGTATTTCTTATTTTTAACAGGGTGGGGCAATCCAGAAATGCCAGTGACTACTGAATTAGGATTTTAAATGATGGGGACCAATCTGGTTACACATCGGTTCCTCAGAATGCTGGAAAAGTTGAGTCAAGTTTGGCCAGTGCCTTTCTTTTCACAAAAACAAAACCTCACGAAGTCTTCCCAGAATATACTCAAGTTTTGCAATGCTAACCTTACTGGAATGTTGTATACTGAGTTTGATTGTTGATTGTTTTTTTTTTTTCTTTTTAACGGTTGGAAAGATTGAGAGGCCTCTGCTTCATTGTGGGCCAGAAAATGCAGATACGATGTTATAATCACATCATCTGCCTCATTACAATACTGAAATAAAAAGGCTAACAAAGGAAGCACTTTCCAGAGAACACTTTTTCAATACATAATCCAGCACAATGCCATTACAGAGCTTCAGAGAAGCCCTTCTGGTTTCAATGTTGGAAAACAAAAGTTTTGCTTTTTTTCCTTCAGTCCTTGGGGATCACTTTCCATTTATATATATCTAACACATACACGCATGTATGTATATGATACATATATATAAACACCCACATATAGCAAGGTTCCTGTTTGTGTATGTCACAATATTGTAGTATCAAGGAGAATCCAGATAGCAACACTGTTTAACATGAGGTTTGAGGTAATTGGTTCTTGAAATACCTGGATCACAGACTGCATCCAGAAATAACAGCTGGGCAATGAAAAGTGTTCTTTTTTTTTTTAGACAGAAAAACAAAAACTAGTTAAAGGGAAAAAAAAAAACCAAAAAACTTACAGCAGTTGCTTTTACATGGAAAAATAAAGGCACAACAGAATAGCATTACATTTCAGAACAGCTGGATGGACGTAACACAAGCATGATCTCCTTCTGTGGAAGTGCCCCGACAAAAAGGATTACCGAGAGGTTATTACTTCAGTCAGGGAACAGAGCTTCATCCTAAAACTACGATATTAGAAAAGAAGTCCCGTGTGAGTGAGTGAGTGGATGAGGCTAATGGCCAGGAACACAAACACACTCATGGTCCCACTGAATTAGATGGAAGCTTCCACAGGGCCAGCGCTTCACCAAGAACACAGAAGTAGCATTCAGCAACGGCAGGAGCCTGCTCTCCATCATTCAGGCACTGAGTTCAAAAGGCACACTGTCAAAAAAAGCTTCCTGACAGCACAGTGCATTGCTTGGCTTTAGGTTTTCTCCAGTAACTCTTCCCCTGCTGACACTGTGCTGTCAAGACGAGGAAAGCCAAAGACTGGAGTGATTTTTAGGTCTCACAGGAAAAGTTAGCTCAAGTGAAAACACTTTTAGTTTTGGTTTTTTTTCCTTCAATATACCTCAGATTGGCTATACAAACTAGGAATGCTCTTTTTCGAAGTAGGACTCTGGACGTGACAGTGCTCTTTTGTTTTATTTAGTGCCGACAACCCAAACAGTAAAATCTGCCATTGGGAACACGTCTGCACGTTCTGGTGAAGCCTGATTATTTGTGTCACTTCAGAGAGAAGGAACTTCTAGGAAATGCTTTTATCAAGACTTTGCTGGCAACAGCTCCTTACAGATCATATTGTCAATGCAGCAGATGCAGCTGCTATAAACGGATACGGCAGCGAGCTAGATCAGCCTATTTGGTCTCTGCAAATTCCTAACACCCTGACTCCACAACTCACTGCAGCATCACGGCGTATGTCAAGACACACTGCTCACACACGGATACTTGCATGAACACATGAAAACACTCTTCCTGATACAACTGAAGATGGCCATAAAAAAGCAAGACGCATCTTTAGCAGAGCGGATGTGACATGCAAGATAACCTATTAAACATAGTCAGTGCTGCCTTCAAAGCGCGTCCAAGTACATCCAGACTTGCTCCTCACACTAAACTTGTTCTATCCTCTAGACTTTGATGTAGTGCACATTTAATTTAAACATTATATATATATATATCTTTATTCGCTGTGCGTACACACACCATTCTCCCTTTTCCCTGCAGAAACATATTAGACATTACAAAAATAATTTGTGGTATAAAAGAACTCTCACACCATGTAGAATTTTTGTTTGTATATGTAACTAAAATATATATATATATTTCCAAAAGTAAAAAAGTCAAAATGTCCTTATTTTCCTCTATTATATAGTCTATTTTATTTACAATGTTAACAAACAATATCCTGTATGTAAAAGTGATAACAGTTTGCGGGGCATTTCCTGCTCAGATACTTCTCAGGGGGAGTGTGGCTTGTAGAGGACTGCAACAACAGCACTGTCACAACGCTATCAACCAGCTCCTTCCTCCACAATAAGAGTTTCTTCCAAACTAGGTGAAACCAGACCTTTCACCTGCAAAAAACAGGTAAATTCTGACCATCTGCACAGGAGAAAGCAGCACAGGCGGAACAGAATTTGAGCTCTCCAGTTTCTACATGGTGATATTAAGGGAGATGGGTATTCCTCATGGGAAAGGCCTGTCCAGCCAACCTGGAAGTTGCTGCTGAGCTGACCCAAGGCTGCTCCTGCTGCAAGGAACAGCTGCAATGGAAACAGCAGTGAATCACAAGAGCTGAGTAAAATGCAACGGAGCTACTGAGGGATACTCACGTCCCTTTGCTTTGAAACAAATGTAAACACAAAGATCTTGGCGTTGCCATAGGTGTAACCTGACCTAGCACAGTTTACGCTCTATGAGAATTTCAGCAAAAGAATGAGCCAAAATAAAAAGCCTTTTTCTTTTGTCTTCACTAGAGAAAGCATCGTGATCAAGACTAGCTAAAATCCTTAAATAGAGGAGTAAGGCAGATGTAATTTAACTGATGGTTAGACTGGTCTATAGCCTTCTCTCAGAGCATCTGCACGTATTTCAACATGAGCCACGTACAATTTCCAGCCTTACTGTACTAATGCAACTGTATTAGCAAGTTACAGCTCTATCATCTCAAGAAAGCAATTCTATCTCTTGCGCTATTTCCAACCTCAGAATGTGAGTTCAAACTTTCTTCATGCAGGAAACCAACACAGCCAGGGCAATAAATTCTTAAAGGTCGTTAGACCAGAATGAGGGGAATCCTGGCTCCTAAAGTCATGGAAAATTTTTAACACTGACAAAGCTGTCCACGATATTCACTGTTCATATTTACCTAAGAACTGCTACTCAAGAGAAGAAGGTCAACAATAAGATCATGCAGCAAAACTTCCTCAAAATCTGAGCGGGGAGTGAAATATAGTGCTTGGAAAGTAATATAAGATATGTTGTCCCCACCGTACTCATGGGAGTGTTAAGAGGGTAAGAGTCACGACTGCCTATTACAGCTACACCTATGGATGTGCCCTATTGCTCATCGGGAAAAACCCTCTGCGAAACTGAACGAAACCAAAACCATATTATCAATGAGAGTTCAAATGCTGCATTAGCAGCGAGAAAACTATTTGCTTGGCAGCTCAAGTACTGAAAGACCAATGAGTTTATCAGAGCTTTCCTTCATCAATAAAATAAACACCAACTAAAAGAACCACTTTAGATAAACCGGTACAAATTTGCAGAAATTCAGAATACCCCTCTCTCCTGTGGCCGCAAGACACAAAACCCAATAAGCATTTAAAGTTTGCATCTGAGCACACATGCATCTTGGAAATTCTTTTAAAAACCAGTTGCTGAATCCTGTTGACAAGATGATCTATAAGGAACCGGTAGACCAGGGAAGTTGGTAACACTTACAATCAACGTTCGGTCACACTTTGTACGTTCGCACAGCTCCCCACAATCAGATAAGCTACACGCGAGACTTTCTGTGTATGCTTTCTCCAAAGAGAAGGTTTATGAGACTGTCTAATAGGCTATTAAAATCATATGGCACTTTCAATAAATACTTTAAAGCTTCTTAAAGAAATCAGGATAAAAAAGCAACTGCTGTAATAAGCCTGTTTTAGCCATTATACAGAATGCTGAAGGAAAAAATCCAGAACAGCAAACAGATATTGATAGTTAAAAGACAGTACAGCTTTTTTCTTTCTGCAGCAGTGTGAGCCAGCTCCCATTCCTGGGGAACGAGGAGCAAGCCCACCTCGAAACAAGCATTCGCTCAGTCTTAATTCTGTTCTAGACTCCACCCCACGCTTACATCACTTCTAAAACACAGTCACATTTTTTATATAAATCTCAGTGCAGAAATGGATTAGAATGTGAAAAATGCTGATCCTGCAAACCTTTATGACCATGCTTAACATGAAGCGAGCGACTAACGTCGTGACACCAGAAGAGCTCCCCGCACGCTTCATGTTGAGCACGGGCGTGTTGCAGCATCAGCCCGAAGACGTCAGCCCCCTCCAGCACCATCAGCTGGGTCAAACTGGTACTGTTCAGTCTGGTTTTGTCACGGTGTTCAGAACAGAATCCCATTAAGAAACAGAAACTTCCAAACCTACACACAGAAATACAATTACATGTGTGTACATACTAATATGCAATATACATTCAATAACTTGAAAGAATAGGTTAAGACTTTATTCAGATAGACAAATTAAGGCAATTATCTTAATGTCTCTTCGAGAGAAAGGACCGTGTCCTCATTTGTGACCTCTAGGTTTTAAAGCTATTTTTTTTTAAAGAGATATATTTCAATTTACTCTATATTGTCTCCACATTTTCTCCAATTAATGATTTTGTTCGCTTAATAAATTCCATTTGTGAAAGGGTCCACAGTGACAATTTGGCAGTGACAAGAAGTCCAATTAATGTACAGACTTTTTACTTCTCTGCTTGTTTTTCCTTTTAAAAGGGTGATTACCTTAGGACTGCATTTTGGCTTAATATCAGGAGAAATTCAAAAGTTCTGGCCATCCAATGGATATAACTTTGTCAGTCTAGCAAGACACAGAATTCATGTCGTATTCAAACATCAAAAAATAATAATAATTAAAAAAAACAACATTAAAAAAAAAAAGAAAAAGATGTACTGTCCTTTCACTAAAACAGACAAAAGAAATAAAATAAAACACAGAATGGAAACAGCCTTCACAAATAAGTGTGAATAATGCCCAGGTACCTTATATAGGCAGTTATTCTACAACTGTATAGTTATTTACAATGGTGCTTTATAAAACAAACAACAACAACAACAACAACAAAAAATGGTAGCACTTCCTAAAAGGTTTTGGAACTTTTTTTCTTTTTTTTTTTTTCTTTTTTTAAAACTCCCTTGTCATAAAAGCCAACTTACATTAAAATATACTTACTACAAGACAACACAACTAACAAAATATATAATAAAACTCATACAAGTAGAAAATTCTGAGGTATTTCTGGTTTGAGGTGGTCTGTGGTCATGAAGGTTTTAAATTTCTTTTCAGTTTAAGCCTCGGAAGCCACGTAACGTGTGTATGCGTGTGTGTGTTTTGTGTTCTTTTCTTTTCTTTTTTTTTTTCTTTTTCCTTTTTTTAAACATTGCATGTTTTTGCAAACTAAAAAAATATCTCAATGTTGAATCAGCAGCATTAGGAACATTCACTGACTAGAGCAAGTTTATGGCATAATAAGAGTAATGGTATTTCAGAATATGCACCACTTTAAGACAAAAGAGTTTAGTCGCAGAGTACGGAGAAAGCAGTGTCAAAGAAACCAGCCTGCACGATGCTGAGGATCACTGCTGCCACTCAGCGACCTCTGCAGTCTGTAACTGTACAGTTCACGGCCTTCTTGAGTGCTACAAGAGCCATCTGCCACCGGTTCAGGTAATTTCCACCTCCCTACAAGTCTCCAAATTCAAAAGAAAAGAAAAATTACACAGCCAGCGTTCACACTTTTCCACCCTCTGCCATCTGCGCAGGTGGTTTGGGTTGGCAGATAATCAACCCCGAGGGCAAAACTTCCTGAACTGACTCACACTTCAAGCAAGATTCAAACATCTTCCCATCTTCCAGTACTTTCCCCGAGTACTTCTGAGAACGCATTTTCCCACCTCTTCCAATTACGCTTCTTAAAAAGCATTCTTCCTGATACTATCCGGACTTGAAAAATAGAAAGTAATTACAGTTCTGCTTTGTTCTCTTACCACCCAAGCGCCAGATAGTGGAGGAAGAACTAACTGGCGCCTTGCTCGCAACCACCGGCTCTTTAACTCTGCTTTCTCCACACACTGCAGCTGTTAATACTCTGCCCAGAAATGTCCTTCCCCTCCTCTAACGGTTACCTGAGAAGTAGCTCCATAGCAAATGATGTTTCCCCAAATGCTGCCAAGTCCAACGTCGCTCTCCCCACCCCTATTCTACGCTCCCCCCTTCAATTCTACCACCAAGAATTAACATTCTCCGCCCGGTTACGTTTTTCCATGTTACAATGACACCCGTTAGATCCGTAAAAGACACATCTGCTGTTTTTTTTTTTTTTTCTTTTTGTTTTTGTTTTTTTTTTTTTGAAGCTCACTTCCAAATAAAATAACCCAACACGGAACAGAACCCAGGAACGAAACAAAATGGGGAAGAAGTCCTTTTGAGGAAGGTGTAATCTTTTGTAACAGTCTTAAGTTTCCTCCAAAGTTTGCAGCATTGCGTTTTCTAAGATGATAGGTGGTTTTCCTTTACGTCACAGATGCTCTGCTCAGAAGACAGACTGATAAAGAGAAACCCAGAAAACTCAATTAAAAAAAAAAAAATAACCAACAAAACAACTGAAGTGAGTTTGTTGAGGTTCTGAGGTACCTGCACCTTTTCTGCATTCATTAGTCGGCACCTGAATGCTTGCTGAAATGTCCATTTTTTAATACAGTAGAGCAATGTGCTGGTAAAATTGATCCAATCCAAAAAAAAAATAATAATAACAACAATAATAATAACAATAATAATAAAAAGTCAAGATAAAATAGCAGCTGCATTCATGTGTTTGTTGGATTTTTGTGTTTTTGTTTTTTATCGCGTTTTCTTTTTTCTTTTTTAATTTTTTTTTCTTTTTTTTTTTCTTTTTGTTTCCCAAATCCACTGAAGTCTGGAAAGACGAAAGCGAACCAGGGCTTAGATACTAGACTCTTTGGGTGGCAAGTCCACGTTGGTGACGGACGTCACGATGGAGACAAGGCAGTCCGAGGTAGTGCCGTTGACGGATTTGCGGATCTGAGCTATGCGCTCCTCCACGCAGCCCGCTGAGAGCCGAGCCTCTGCGTCGTGGTCCCAGCACTCTTCGATGGTCACGCAGAGCTGCGCCAAGCCCTGCCGAGAGAGAAGGGAAAGCTGATCATCTTGTCTCCGTAACATCCGAATGAGCACTCTGAGCAACCTGACGGAGCCGCGGGTGCCCCAGTGCATAGAGTCATAGAATCACTCAGGTTGGAAAAGACCTTCAAGATCATTGAGTCCAACCACAACCTAACCATACTACCTTAACTCTAACAACCCTCCACTAAATCATGGCCCTCAGCACCACATCCAAATGGTTTTTAAACACATCCAGGGATGGTGACTCAACCACCTCCCTGCGGAGTCTATCCCAGTGCTGTTCACTGCAGGGAAGTTGGGACTAGACGGCCCTCAAAGGTCCCATCTAATTCAAACGATTCTGTGATTCTACCATGAAATTATTTTCACTAATTACTTTCAACAGGTATGTTTTCAGGGTTGGTTTTTTTTTTGAACTTTCTAAGACTGGGGGCTTTGCTCACACCTGCCTTTTTTTTTTTCCACATCAAGTACATCACGAAATCGAGCATTTAAAGCTTTAGAAGACAATGCATCAAGTGTTGCAATTCCCATGATAAAACCACCAGCGCTGGCAGCGCTGTATCGGTTACTATGAAACGGTAGTTTTGTTTGCAATCACTTCTGTATCAGTCCTCAAAATGACTGAGTACAACACTTAGACGAGATATCAGGGAGAAATTCTTTCCTGTAAGGATGGTGAGGCACTGAACAGCTTGCCCAGAGAGCTTGTGGATGCCCCATCCCTGGACGCATTCAAGGTGAGGCTGGATGTGACTCTGGGCAGCCTGTTCTACTTGCTGGCAACCCTGCCCATGGTGGGAGGGCTGAAACTAGATGACCTTTGAAGTCCTTTTGAACCCAAACTGTTCTATGACGGTACAATACATCTCTATTTGAATCCCAGTCGCCCCAAACCCACCACACTTGCCTTTACCAGCTCTCCCTGACTTCCAGGCAGTGGATTAGAACACCCGAGTCCAGCCAAAACAGCAGCAGTTTGGTCCAAATAGAGCTTTTAGCTGATTACTGAAACCCTATGAGATTTCACGATCTGCTTTCTCCTTTCCTAGTCTAAACAATCAGCACATTTATTAAAAACGCTCATCTGAAATCATCTACATCTGGGAAACCCATGCTGCATTTTATTTCATTGTCTGTTTGCCTTCATATCTAATTAATTTTTCCTCAAAAAAATGGTTCAAGTCTTGCATGCTATCTAGCTTGTGACGAACACATCTCTGATGGTATGCATCATTCTCACTTTTTCAATGAATGGGACTTTACTGTCCATTATTTCACCATATGAAATGAGTCCTGCTAAACAAACTTTCCAAGACACGTTCCATGTTCATATGCTCCAGCTGACTTTAATCACTTGTTTTATCCTCTAAAAACAAAATAAAGAAAAAGGGAAAGGGAGAGTATGAGGATGCAACCCCTAATTCCTTGTCTCTCTGCCAAAGGTTGTGCTGCGCAGTGGTGAGGACGTGAAGGTCACCTGCAGCTCAGTTTGCACCTCGAGGCACCTCAGTACTGCCAGATTCCTAGAACACAATTTCCCTGCAATTCTTTCCTTTGAAGCTAACACATAACTACATCTCTCATTCCCATCACACAGGAAAAAAAAATTGCCTATTGACCAAGAGGGACATACAGGGTGTTTCAGCCAATGATCCTTGAAGACGGGGCGCATCTTCTTGTGAACCACCACTTCTTGCAAGTCCTCAAGGGATGGGTGCTGACCTATTTCTTCTTCAAAAGGCAGCATGTACTCATCCACCGGACCTACAGTGCATGTGAAGAACTGGGTTAGAACAGAAATGGCTTGTGTTGGAGCCACAGTCTCCTCAGAGCTGCATCCTCCCCATGCGCACTCCATGGCTCCTCAACCCACTGCAGCAAAATAACCTAAAGAAAGGTTTTGGCATGAGCATAATTTCACTTTAGGCACTGACCAGCAAGGTTGAGCATACACAGCAATCTCTTTTTGCAATCTCTTTTTGACCTAGCTTGTTCTTAGATTTAAGTCAGCTCTTACCAGGTAGAGCCAGATGCACTTGTCCCAGGTACTAGATCCAAAGTGAAAAATGGTTTCCACCAGTTATAGCTGTGAACTGCTCTGGGCCAAGAGAGTAAGAGAACTGTTAAGAGTGTCAGTGCAGACTCCGGACTGCAGCAATAACTTCTGCCCATCAAAACCTCATTTGGCCTTTGGCAATGTGTATATGCCCTCTCAAAAATCCCAGCCCAGCTTAACTGATGGGCTTTCTCAGGATGCTTGGTTGCATTACTTATGGTTTCCCAGCAGCAAAGAGTGACCTCTTTCAATAGCAGAGGTAATTCAAGGAGGCTTTTCCAGACTAAAATAAAAGAGCCAACCACTTTAGCTGGTCATGAACTGTGACACCTAGAAAATGATGTTTAGGTACTTCAAACAAACAAACAAAAAATCAACAACAAAAAAAGCCAGTCACTAAAATATCACTGTTCTTGACACAATGCCAGTCAGTGAAACAAACCGAAACGCTTGCTCCTACAGATGGCGCAGTAATGTTTGTGACCTTCCATTCCTCATCCTCAAAGAGGAATCAAAGCTATCTAGAGTTGTACTAGTGATCACCAAGCCAAATCTGCTGTTAGCCGCCATGCTCAACAGCTATCCTAACAAAAGGGACTGACAACACTGTTTCAGACACCACACTCGCTGCCTTTCAGCTCCACACAGCAAAGAAAGGGGACCATGTTGTCAGTGAAGCCAGTAGAGTCAGTTCTGACCATGATGATGGAACAGATCTGCTCAGTGAGGTGATGCAATCTGCGCAGTATCACTTCTGAATTAAAACAATACACGAAGTTAAGCTTAACTCCCACTCATCCCTGCTTCTCTGGCACAGGGACTTTTGAAAGAACACATACCTAGGTACACATCCTAATTATAAACATGGACCTCGGTGCTACTACAATATTAACATTAATGTTTGAAGTCCAGGTGAGGTACTATTAATTTATGAGCTCGATATTGAACGTAGAGCATCTGTAACTATACAAGAAGCAGCAGCTTCTCTGACCAGGAACAAGATCCTGCAAATGGAAAGGATGTCACCAGAGAACTGCTGTGCTACTCAGACAGAAAATATGTCCCATTTTGCAGCATCATTTTAGGATAAAAAACCTGAGAAAGGGAACACCACAGTGTTAAAAGGAGCATTTTGAGACTTGAACACTACAAAGATTCTTAACCACAGAGAATAACAGCTTACATTAAGAAACAAGCAAATGAAAAACAACTTAGCTGTCTAATGAAAACATGGCATTGATTTTTAATTTATTTTGAACAGAGCCAGGCCCATTCTCTGGGCCAGCAAACCATGCTGTAACAAAGCCATTCCCCAGGGCAGAGGAGATCTTTATTCTTACCATCAACTGCTCTACATCTGGAGACTAACTCCCACAATACCAGTCCCATTGCGTACATGTCTATTCTCAGGAAGGCGTCTCGTTGGAAGTTGATTGCTCCCTCTAACACTTCAGGAGCCATATATCTCCTTGTTCCCACCTACAGAGAAAGAAACAGCTCGAGTTAAGTTCCAGTTGGACCCATCAGCCTCTGCTGCTGGGAGATGAATGACAGCTGCCTTCATTAGCCTTTAGGCTACTTCTGCTAAATTTGCACCTCACTTGGAAAACAATCAGAAGTGGGCTGTGTCTTCTAACATCAATTTGTGTTAGGTTCACTTCAGTCTAGATAAGCTATCTGAAGGAAAAAGCCAAAGTGCATGACTACGTGTGTGATATACATTCAGTGTATGCTATAGGTCTCATTCAGATGCAGCGAAGCGTGGAGAGTGCAGATGAAATCCTTTGCATCCCGCTGGATCTCGCTCCAGCAGCACACACTGCATGAGAAAACGCTGCCCTTGGAGACAGGCACAACACCTCGAGGTCAAGGCAGACTCGGTTATGGAAGTCATGGAAAGTTCAAGCCCCTTTCAGTAAAAATATATAAAAGAAGAGTAAAATCAACGTATTCTGACGTGGTAGGACAAGGTATAGGCATGAGTGCCCTGGATAAAACCAGCCTCCTGCAGCCACAGGAATGGCAAAGCACTGATCCTCTGAAGTGCACTCAGCCCTGGTTCGGAAAGGATGCCCTCTCCCCACCATCATGCACATCTGGGTGCATTCAGCCCTGCTGAAAAGCCATAGAAAACTCTTTGGACACCTGAGGTGATGTACACGGCAGAACTGCAGCCCATGATGTAGAGAGGGAAGAGGGAGTGAGGCGAAAAGCGCTTTTTTAATGTGGGAACTGAAATGTCTTTTAAAGCTTTCCTTCAGGGAATTCTCAACTGATTTTGCAATTCCCTGGGAAAGTGGGGACAAGGGGAAGCCCAGATGTGAAAAAGCGTGGAAAAGGATAGCAGAAATCTAAAGAAAGGTAGCAAAAATAAGGAAAGCTGTGAAGAGCTAACTTGGGATAATCTATCAGCCTCCAGTCTGCACCGTTACAAACCACCACCACACAGGAGGAGCTGTGGCAAGCCTGACTTTTTATGATGTTATTTTTAAAGATAATGATTACCTGTCCATGAGTGTCCCCTGGAGGTTTTCCAGGTTCAAACCGTACAGCTAGACCAAAATCGGCTAGCACTGCCGTTAAGTCATTCTTCAGCAAGACGTTTTTACTCTTGAAGTCCCTACAGAGAGATAAGAAATGAGTTTGGGAGGGTTTATTATGGCACGATGCTGAATCAGAGTGCAACACACCACGCTGTGATCTCTAGGTCTAGCAGACCTGGGTGGATCTGCTCCTTCCTTCCTCGTCCAGCTTCTCCCTGCTGCTGGGGTCTATAAGACACAAGTGGACAGCCCTGTGCTGCTGGGTTAGGACCCATGTGTGGTGTGAAGGTCTGTGCTCCCACTCTCTGCAGCAGCTCACGCTGCACTCTGGGCACGTAACCCCAAGCAACCTCAGGCCCTGGCTCTCAGAGGAATGCAATCCAACTGTGTTGAGCTCTCCCAGCCCAGAGAAAAACAGGGGACAGGGATGGCAAAAGGACGAAGAAGGGAAGGAAAGCACAGCTTCAGGAGGGGCATGGAGACAGCAGAAGTCCTGAGTAAATTATTCTCAAAATAAAACACAGACATCAAGATGGATGGCCAGCGAGTTTCTCACCTGCACTCTGTGAAGGGCTTTACTGGATAACAATCTCTCCCATCCCCTCCAAAAGATATCAAAAAGAAGCACACACAGAAGAAAAGGCTATAGATTCATCCCATTTGGAATGGAATAGAGCAGCTCCAATCGGAAGGGATCTACAAAGATTATTAGACTGCTTTGGGCCTCACCTGAAGTTAAAATACCACTAAGAGCTTGCTCCAGTGTCTGACTATCTTCTCCATAAAGAAGTTTTTCCTTATGCCTAATCTGAACTTCCCTTGCTGTTGATTTGAACCATCTCCGAGGGTCCTTAAAACACAGAGAAAACCAGACTAAGTCTTCCTCTGGAATCAGCCATTTCTACAAAGCCTGGCTGGCTACAGCTTCTACTTCCAAGGCATCATTTCTGTTGGGTCCCCAGCACAGCTGCTGGGAGCACTGCTGGGACATGGACCCCAAGCCCTGAACGATTCTCATGTTCCTCATTCCCACCAACCAATGCATGGTAGGTTGAGGGGTTCATTTAGTTTCTTCACCGTAGCAGTGATGTTTGCTCCTACCTACAGCACTACAATTTCCTGGAAATCAGCAGATGCCAGTGGGACTCTGTTCACCGCTTCTACAGACTTTTGCCGTCGTCATCTATTACATTTATGCTTTAATTGCTGGATCGATCTCCCCTGGGCTGGAAAGTGAGCGGAGGGGGGTGAATCCACAATGAGATGAACTGCCAGGATCAGAATTTTTCAGGATTTTTCCTCTGTGAGTGGAGATGGTGGCTCTGTGCTTGAAGATGACTATAAAGGGGCATTGGTGTCAGCCCTGTGCTGCAGCACTGCTGTTTCAGGGCAGCTCAGGTGAGCCTGCAGGAGCCAGTGAGGGGGAACAGGATCCCACTGAGATGCCCGACCAGCCCAGCCTCATTCCTTAGGCTTCCTGCATTTTCATCTGAAAAGGAATGTTTGGTAATATAATTAAATTACAGACCTTAGACAGCAGATGGCAATTGTCCTGTATGCTCAGCATTATAATTTCCCTATCATCAATTCACTCAGTGACCCTGCTGATTTCAGGACATTGCAGGCCTGCATAAAATAATTAACGAGGGCAGATACAATTGTTCCGCACTAGAGCAACCTGTCAAAATTCCTCGGGAAGAGAGAAACTGCTGGACCAGAGAGAAGGACCGCTGGCTGTGGCCTTGGATGCCAGTGCAGCAGCGCAAAGCACCATGTGCTGAAGTCATCCCGTGTCACCCAAGCCTCATTCTTAGCTTAAAACATCAGAAGAGAAAGGATTTGCTCACAGTGAGCTAAACGTGGCACGATGGGCAGTTCTGGCTTGGGGATTAGCATGGGGGAAGTGGGTTATTCCCCTTACAGCTATGAAGGGAACCCCAGCGGAAATCTGCCTCCTGGAGGACATGGGGTTTCTAGGGAAACAGGACGGCCTTTTAGAGCCTGCAAAATGTTTGTAGTTCTCTGTTGCACATGAAAACACCACTCGCCTAATACACGTTATCTTAGGGACTGACAGCTTCCATGTTACAGCAGTTTCCCCACGGGCTCAGAAAGCGGCCGTCACCTAATGACACGGATAAACGACTTTGCTCGGTCGGCATTAGGGGATTACGCCTTCCAGGATGGTACAGATTGCACAGGAGATTTTTGCAAAGCTGTGGCTCAGCCAGGACCTCACAGAAATGACATGTCACTGCCTGAACCACGCCTTTCCCAGGTGAACTGAAATGGAAGCCAAAATCACTGCGTGAGCGCTCGCTGCTCCCGTCTACCCACACTGCAGTTAATCACATACTGACACACAACGTGGGGATTTCCTTTTGTGCTTCTATTTTTTCCCCCTCAAAGCACAGAATCAGTAAGTTTGGAAAAGACCATTAAGATCTTCATGTCCAGCCATCAGCCCAACCCCACTATGCCCGCTGACCACGTCCCTCAGTGCCACGTCCATGTGTTTCTGGAACACCTCCAGGGACAGTGACTCCACTCCCAAGGCAGCCTGTTCCAACAAGACCACTCCTTCTGAGAGGACATTTTTCCAAATACTGAACCTCATACATACAAATTTCCCCCTTTTTTCTACGTTTTCCTTCCTTCCACAACCACCCGAAGCTGGCAAGTGGGAGCTCAAAGCAAATGCATCACGGACTGGGAGAAAGGCTCGATCCAACCCACGCCCACAACAGTTCCCACTAACACCATCACTCATTAGAAAGGTTCCCACAGCAGTCGCTAAGAAAGGAAAGTGCCCTGAAAATGAGGAAATACCCTTTCCAACGTCACGCTTCCATCAAGGAGTAAGCAGACAACAAGCAGTTCGTGCGCTAACCCCATTTTTGACACTAGAGATTTTATTTTCAGCTTCCACGCGGGGGCACTTTAGCACCGAGGAGCGATCCCATAACCTCCTGCTCAGGGCCACTGTCCTAAGAGTTTGCTCAAAGTCTGCCTCGACTCAGGGAGTCCCACCTGGCTTTCCAGCAGCTTTGCACGTATTACATTAACCCATTCGATGGTATCTCTGGCTTTAAAAAGTATTCCGTGTTGTGATTTTTTTCCTTTTTTAAATGCAGAAGTGTGGGGTAATCCGAGGGAAATCCGCTATGTCCTGAAATCCCCCTTCTGTAGGTATGTACTCAGTTCACCCCAGCAGCGCATTCTCTATCTTTTGTCATTTGCTAAATGGATGGGGACACTAATGAGCATGACCTGTTGCTTTAAAGCCTTTCCACAGCTTTTTCACCACTCCCCACCCTCAGGAATTTCCCTCCATACACCGCTGCCTTCATTTCGCAGGGACAAATGTCAGGGGCACAGGGTCAGCCCCAGGAGCAGCGCAGCTGCAGGCTTTCACCAGCCCCCAGATCCCACCAACCTCAAGGTCTTGGGGGGGAATGTGGGCAGGGACACCCTTGCAAAAACAGAGATTATCTCGCCTTATAGGAAGATGGCCCCGCTCGATCAGATGCAAATTGCTGCAGCTGGGCACGGGGTTTAAGTCCCTCCTCAATGAAGAGCAGCGGATTACCGCACGCAGCCGCACAACCCTGAGCAAATCCCTTCTGGAAAACTCCCCCTCCTGCTGTGCAGCCAGCAAACAGCTCGGCTGTGATGCTCCGGCCAGGGCAAGGGAAAGATGCAGGGCTGCAGAGAGGAGCACGGGCTGTGACGACAAGAACTGCTCCACTGAGGATGGTTCATTGCTTCGTCTGGGATTCTGCCCTTCTCAGATGTGAGCCGGGAGCTCCCAGAGGTACAGCCCCTTCCCCTGCTCTCTCCCATCAGCACCCTGGCAAGATCTGGGCACCACAGAGCTACCACAAAAGGAAAAAAAAAAACCCAGCTATTTTCTGCATTTTCCCTATTGGAATGCATGTTCAGAAACTGAGGGAAGACCTAAAGTGATTAGTCTTACAAACATAGGAAAGAATACACTCCATAAATAGATATATTGGTTGCCGGAAGAAGTTGTCAGGCTGCCCAAAGAAGCTGTGGATGCCCCTCCCTGGACGTGTTCAAGGCCAGGTTGGATGGGGACCTGGGCCCCGAACAGGTGGCAACCCTGTCCATGGCACTAGGGGTGGAACTGGATGATCTTTAAGGTCCTTTCCAGCTGAAGGCATTCCATGATTCTATGATGTCATTTTTGAAGCACAGCCCCTTCCAAGGGAGGTTCTGCAGCAACCTTCCCCTTCCCAACACACATCAAGACAAGAAGGACGGGCAGAGAGAAGCACCTACTCTCAGTGTGCCATAAACCATCACCAGCCACTCTTACTATTTCACAGACAAGACGCTGATTACTTTCTCTTTGCCATTTCAGATGTGGGTAAAAAAAAATCCTTTCTTAGCACAGGATTTGTTGGGATAAATGGCTTTTCTTTCCCCACAGCAGAATCTCCTCCTCTATTCAACAGTGCTATTAACAAAGAGGGCAGGAACATTTGAACACGACATTTGAAAAGCATTAATGAAAGAGGCTGTACCTGTGTGCTATAGCAGGTTTGTGTCCTTCACCTTTGCACCACGGGACATCTTCATGGAGGTATGACAAGCCACGGGCCATGGTTTCTGCAACATGGCAGAGCTCATTCCAGCTGATGATATTGCCCTTCAGGTAATCCGTGAGAGAGCCCTGCAAAACAGGACATGGCACAGCCATTGCTATGTGACAGATGTGCAGAATCATTGCTTTCATTTCGTTTTAATGAGTGCCTGAGAAATGTGAGCCTCCATTTAACAGGCAAAAAAACTATAACTGGTAAATGATTAAAAAAAAAAAAAAGGAAAAGAAGAAGAAAAATAAAAGTCAGAAGCATTCCTTGGCCTTTGACAGCACAGGAAGTATATGGATGTCTAAAAGGAGTCCCACATCTATTTGTCTGCTTGGGGAGGGTGATGAAGGAAGGGACAAAATCAACTCAAAAAGAGCAAGTCATACAGGCGAGGAAAGTGAAAACCTTTGCATGCAAGAAGATGTTGCATCATAGCAACTGGTGGTGGAAATGATTGACTCAGTAGACCTTGGATTAAATAGAAGGATAATGCTGCTGGCTCAACCCTTGGTTTGTGTCTGTTTGTTTTATTTTAAGTGTTAGTCATGTCTGATAACTAAAGCAATTCAAGAAAGAGGAGGTATGCCCTGAGCTTCAAAAGTAAACACAGAGCCTATCTGCAAGGGCTGGGTTGGGAATGCAATGGCCCCAACCCCCAGCTCTCCCTGGCTCATCTCCACATGCTATGAGATAGCAAGCACTGCATACGTGAGCTGTGTGCGGCCTATGTGCCACCTCCTTCTCCCCAGGTCCCACCTTTCTTAATCTGATGTTTGTGCAGGAAAGCCTTGAAGGCTGAAGGAAGGCCCTTTGCAGAAGGGGAGACCAATTGGGGGAGCTTCTGGGTGAGCATCAGCCTCCAAACACTGTGCTTCATGGCCAGCCACCCCAAACGAATGTGCAACGATACGTTACCTTGTCGTGGAACGCTGTGATCAGCCACAGCTCTGTCTCTAGGTTTGTCCCTCTTTTTTCTGCTGCGATGAATTGCAGAAGGTTTTCATGCTTCATGCCAGGAGTATTGAAAATCTCTCTCTCACTCTGCCAAGATTGCTTATCCTAAAGCAGAGAGAAACACACCATCGAAGATCACACTTCGCTTTAAAGCAAACAGCTCCTTCAGCTCAGTCAGAGCTGCTCATCTCCCTCTCAATACATCCCTCAGCGTTAGGATGTGATGCACCCCTTTGAAATGAGCCTATTTTCCTACAGGGTAGATGCTGGAAGAAGAATGGGAGTCACTGTTCCCAATCTCCCTTCTCAGAATTCTCCTATAGCTCATGTTTGGGCACGGGGGGGTGGGATCCAAACCCAACCTCACTGAGAAATAAGACTTCTTGAGGTTTTGTAAGAAAGCAGGCAGGCATAAAGCCTGTGCACACAGCACCCAGCTCTGCACTGTAGCTGTAATTGTTACGACTGCAAATCCAATCTAGACTGTATTGAATATTTACTAGTAGGTCACAGCTGGCACAGACAGAAAGACGTGCAAATCTCCTTCAGCAATGGTATGACAACAAATACAGGGAGAAAAAAAATTAACGAATGAGGAGACAGCGAAAGAGCACAAAGACGTTTCAGTCATTCCTCTTTCATTTCACTTTTGATTGCTGTACTCCTTCTATTTGCAATTCCTACAGAGTCAAGCCGGGAGCGTTCAAAGGTTTCCTGAAGTGGAAGATGTGAGCTGACAGACACGCTGCAGCACAGTGAGCCTGCACAGCACCGGGGTTCCATCTCTGTAAGCTACAAACTGTTTGCTAGGTTGGGGTCTGGGTTTACATCCTGCCTGGATAGGACACACAAAGCTCAGCATTTGGTCTTCTGTGTGCACATCAAACACTGCAGTCCGACTTCCAACAAAACAGTTGTTGCAGCAGTGCTAAAAACCCACAGATTCAAAATGTGCTCGTTTGCCCTTCCTGCAACAACTACTTCAGGAAGCATTTGGTAATGAGATATCACAGAGAAAAGTAGAGGCAAGGTCCTTGAACTCTTTCCTCCAGTCTTTGTAGTGGTAGCGACAACGCCTCCGTGGGCACTCAAAGCATCTCAACGCTGGCACGGCAGCCCTGTGTGTGAGCACGAGGGTGATGCCCTTCTCACCTGAATTGGGAAGATTTTCACTGCTACGTAGTCATTCATCAGCTGAGCCTTCCACACGCAGCCGAAGCGTCCCCTGGCCTTGATCTCCAAGAGCTGCAGAGGTTTTAGGCCAACCAGGGGAGAAGGAGGTGGTGGGCCAGGGTCCTAAACAAGAGAAAAACAGTCACAAGCTGAAGGAGGACCATAAAACAAAGCAGAGGAAAGAAGGCAGCGGTGTGTGAGGTGTGAAGGATAACAGAATATCTCACGTTGGGAGGGACCAACAATGATCACTGAGTCCAGCTCCTGGCTCCACACAGGACAATCTAAAATCCAAACCCTATGTCTGAGAGCGCTCTATATGTCCCTCAAGGAAGAGAACAGGTCACCATACTGTTTATTACAAGTTACTGACATGCCCTGCTCACAACAAGGGCAGCACAACATTCCCTATTTTGCTTTGTGGGGTATTTGTATGGAACATGCATAACAATCTACGTCTTCAAGTGTCCCTTTGCGTGTCAACCTTCTGCCTGTCATCCTCTAGCAAAACTTGAATTCTCTAGTGTTTTCAAAGTAAGAGCTATTTTAGGCTGTAAAACATTGATGACCCCAAGGCTGCCTCCTGCCAAAAGTAGAAACTTTTTTATCTTTGTGACCCAACAGCAAAATACACCTAAAACCTCTAGCTGCTTTCCACTTCATCAGGAATGCTTCTCATAGCCCTAGCAATGGGTAGTAAACAGGTCTATCATTGTAATAAAGATAGCATCTGTTTAAACTCTGCATTTGAATGGGAGAACAACACAAATCCTACCTACAAGTGGCAATGGAGCTCTCTCCAATCTGCTTGCAGATTTGCAAGGCTCACAGTATAGTCCCTAAAGGGCAGAGGAGGAAGGCAGAGGTAGCTGCTGGTACCCTCAAGAGATCAGAAGGCTCAGGGCACAGCAGAGCCAGCAAAGACTAGTTCTTGATGGCTTTGGGCTGTGTGGATGACCTTCTGCATGCATTCTCTGATGGCTCATAAAAACTGAGCTTCAGCAGGGAAAACATCTCCACTCACCCCATAAAAGTGGTAGGAGCTTACTTATCTCTACAATTTCCACTCCTCTGCAAAGCTAGCTGAAATTAGGCAATGGGTTTGATGGTTCTGAAGAAAGAGTAACCACCAAGCACGGTTGTGTAATTCACCCCTTTGGAATTTTGGAAATTATGATAAGCTGGTAAAAAAAATAAACACATCAGCCTCATAACACTGCCACAGAGCCTTACTGTAGCACTGAAGATGGAGAAGAATAGTTAGGCCACTTGAAAAGTGTCAGATGTGAAGAAATTTATCCTTATGAGGCTGGTGAGAGACACTGAGAGAGGCTGTGGCTGCCCTATCCCTAAATGTTCTCAAGGCCAGGCTGGATGGGGCTTTGGGCAATCTGTCCATGGCAGGCACATCATCATTAACATCCCTTCCAAATGACACCACTTCATAATTCCGTGATATAATCCTCCTTGAAGTCCAAACAGAGGGGACCAACTTGGAGAAGCCAGAGCTTTCTTCCTCACCTCATTGATATCGACATGCCCGTAGGGAGGCTTGCGGTGCCGATACATCCAGAAGGCCAAGAGGATGGCCACTGAGAGGACAGCGATGGGCAGCAGAGAGTACACCAGGATGTTCAGCAGGGAGGGTGTTGGCGGTGGAGGCTCGTATATGACTGTGAGGAAAGAACAGGGTAAACAAGGGAAGGACTTCTTAGATGTGCAAGCACACCATCAGCTACTCGATCAAATATAACTAAACGCTGCCATTTCTTCTCCTCCAAAGTCTATAAGGCACAGCGGTATGTCTCATTGCACCCAACAGAATTTATAAGACTCCATCATTTACTCTTTTTCACTCTGCTATTACGAATGATCCAACGGTACAAACCATACTCTGCAGACTGAGCTTCCCTCTGACCTTTATTTAAGATGGGCATTTTTTTTTGGGATACGTAAAGAATTTCCTTCTCTTAGCCCTTCTGAAGATATTAAGCAAGCACGAAATCCCTCACAGTGCTGCTCTGCCTTGTAGAGTGATTGACAAGATGTCAGTTTTTAGCAAAATGCTGCAGGAGCCACAATCAAATGCAGTATTCCCACAGTAGTTCTTGTTCCAAATTACATCAGTGCAGTTGAGATACAAACAATGGGAATACTAAATGGAGCCATGTTGCTATGTTGGAGACAGGGAAGGAAAAAATAGCAAGACTTGCCAAATAAAACAAAAAACTGTGAGAGAAAGAATATTTGCTACTAGGTTGCTACGGGTACGTTAATAACAGGAGATAATAAAAATCATGTAAACAATTAAAAACCTAACAGGAAGGCCCAGGAAAATTAGATAACAGTCTACGGGGATACCTCAGTATATGCAGGTAGTTGACAGCAAAAGGAACCATTCTAAGGAAAAGATACACCTGCTTTAATAATTTTCACTGAAAGGAACATTTGTGAGCCTACAGCAAACGGAATAATCATTTTTTTCTATTAGCCTCAAAAGAAGAACCTGCTACGACTATTTATTTCTTGAAATATATCCAAAAACACCCATTTCCTTTTAATTCCCAGGCCAACAAAATGCTGCATTTTAGCCTATAAAACACGGTTCGGGATGTTTGTGGAATGAAAATTATTGGTGTCAGAATTCCCTCGTGAGATTGAGTCTTGGTCCATCATGTCTAAGCTACCCTGCACTCTTCCTTGCATGCTTGCTTTTTTAAGAGCCCACTGCAAACCAAGGGAACTGAATCCTCTCTGCTGATGCTGAGATGGTGGTACAATACTTTAACCAGAGAGAAATGACATTTAAAAGCTGTTCTTAAGGAAGCCCAGGATATGGGCTTTGCAACCAAATAACCACTGTATCCTGTCAGAGATGTGTTTGTGATCAACACCCAGCAACCCAAAGTCATCACTAATCAGGTCAAGATGAAGAAAGCCCCATCAACTCATCACCCACGGCACACCTCACCTTCTGGGCCTGTGACTTCAGGCAAGTGGGTGAATTTCTCATTGCAGTAGTTACCCTCGCAGCAGCAGAAAAACACTTGAGGGTTTTCTTCTGTGGCTACGCACTCCTGCCTGTGTCACACACAGCAGCAAAAGGAAGAGAAAAAACAACGTAATTCAACTCATGTTGTGGAGCAAATGCAGACCTTCCCCCGAACTGTCTTCCCCAAGTCCCCTTCTGCCAGCACAGCTCCACAGGCTCTGCTTGCAAGAAACTTGGCACTCAAATACCCCAGCGAATAGCAAGGACCCTCGAAAAGGCCATAAAGGAAACAAATGCTTCCATATGTACTGAAGGCATTAGATGGCAAGTAATAAATAACAGCAGGCTCCGCTAAGTGAATGAGAAGCAGAAAAGCAATGAAGAGATGCCTCGTTCCCCGAGCTGTGTTGTTCCTGCAGCCTGCACGTATGCTGCTGAGGGTGAAGGGGATTTCGGCATGCTGTAATGCTGGTGCCATAAAGCACATACGAAGAGGGCTGCATCAAGGCTGCTCTCACAGGGAGCAGCATCCCCAGCTCCCCAACTCTACACACTACAAGGGTACCAGTCACCAGCAGCGCCTCTGACTGATGAAGGTGGGAGGCTGCAAGGCCTTTTTCTTTTGTTTTTTTTATTTTTTTCTGACTTTAATCTACGCTGTCACCTCCTCCTCCTATAAAAACAATCCTATACCCACACAAAACCCTGTGAGGAATTCAGGCTGCAGCTCTCCTGTTTCTCATTCGCCCGTTGTCCAGGTAGCCCTCTTAGCACTGAGGTTTTCCCTCTTGTACTTCCACACGTCCTCCCTCTCCCGCAGATCGATGCAGTGATTTCTGCAGTAATTTCTTTCTGTTTCTTAAACACCCGCTTCCCTTCCCTGCCACTTTTTGCTTAGGCTGCCCTCTGCTTTTAGTTATTTCGCTCCCTCTGCAGAGAGCTGTATCAAACTATTTCCTGAAGACCGGCTAAATTATATGCATGACTTCCTTCCTTCAACCACTCGGAGGAAGCAGCAAAACAATCATATGTGTTTGACATTATTACTCATTTATGAAGCAGTGCCAAGCCTCCCTTTCTGTGGTATCACTGACATAATGCCACGAGAAGAATGGAAAGGGCTCTCTCTCCCTAATCGTCACGCAGGGTTCAGAGACCTTTTTTTTGGGGGGGAAAAGGAGCTTTAGCTAAAATGGCCCATGCCCCAGCTGGGAAGCACTTGGGGGGCTTGAGGAGGGGGCTTTTTCTGCTTCAACTTCAAAGGAGAAAGCAGCTATTTGAGTCATTCAAATGGACAAAGATATTTCAACAAGTTAGGCAGCGCTTCCAGATGCTTTTCCCTGAAATCAGATAACAAGCCGTTTGGATTTCACCGCCTCAGCACTAGAGCCTTCGACAGCAAAGACATCCTCTGCTAAATCTGTTGGTTAAGAAATCAAGCTAATGAATGAAAACAACCTGCTCCACATCTGCACTTTGTTATCCCTGTCTTTCAGTTGGAGCGCGCTCAGGGCAGCCGTGCAGGTACATATGACATGTTATACTTAGCAAATATTAAAAATGATGTGGCGGGAGAGAATGACACATTTTTCTACGGCAGTGAGTGCACGTTTTGGAGCAGTTCGCGTGCCCCTGAAGGGAACGTGAGCACAACCTTTCCCATGCAAATAAACAGGCAGCGCACGGTTGATTTTTAAACAGTCCCTTTCCCCTACAGCCTTCAACACTCACACGCCGCGTTCTTGCTTCCTTAAGATAGAGAGCAGAGGAAGGAACCATCACCCTCAGCATCCCAACTGTTGCACTCCTGCATTTGTCACCTTTCTGTGACAAACACGGAGCAGCAGGCACATCACACCAAGCGCTGCCAGTGTGCTGAGCCCAGCAGAACCATGGGAGCACAAGGCAGGGCCGTGCCCTGACAGCTCCAGGAGCATCACCCTAAGAGCTCAGCACCCTGCACAACAGTGCTGTGGACAAAAGTCACCAACACAGCACCGCCGAGTGCAAAAATCATCTTTCAAGCTGTTCTTACCATCTCGGGATACAACGCTACCTGCACGAAAGACTGAAGAGGGCACTCAAGGGAAAAAAAAAAACAACTCAATTTCAACTGCCTTTATTTAATTAAAGCTAACCTTTATTTCAAATGCTGCTTTCAACACTTGCACCGTTTGCTAATTCTCAGAAGATCTTTTCGCTCCGCCCTGAACTGTGAGTCGGAAGAATCAGGCTGCGGGATAATGGATGCTCAACCCCGTGGCTGCAAAAAGGCTGGTGAGGAGTTTTCCAACTTTGCACCATCGTAACGGAGCAACACGTTATGACAAAGATTAAGAAGCACTACATCCCTGCACTGAGACACTCAGTGACAATACAAGTGTCACTGCGTACGAGAGCAGGCACTGAAAGGAGAAATCTGTTTACTGTAAACACTTCTGCTTGCAAGTAGGGAACTGGAGTGACCTTCTGTTCTCAGAAGGATCGGCATTAAGATGACTAATAGGCCAAGAAGGATTGATTTATCAGGAACGAATAAAAATTACACTATATATAGAGCGCAACTATATAACTGGCAAGGGAATAGGTGTGGTGGGAAAGTAATCCCAGCACTAAAAAGAGAAGGAAGAGAAGGAACTACTCACAGCTGGGACAAGCCAGCAGGCACAAAACCAGGGACGGTGCACAATGACTAAGTGAAACTTCCAGGCTCCGGACAAAGCTGGTCTCAGCTTAAGCACCACGGCTTAAGACTTGATGTTTTAAAACTACTGGAATCGGAATGTGCAGCAGTGATTGATTGTCTGGGAAGGATGCTGTGAGTGGACAAAGGTGACAGCATCTTATATTGGCGTCACACCAAGGTAAATCCTTGCATGTTATGTTCTATTCATCCTTACTGATGGGGCTTGGTTTTGTTTGTCGCGTTTGTTGTTTTGTTTTTCTTTTACCCTGAGCCCAGAACCACGGAGCATTGTCCTTTTGAACCGTGAAACTTCAGAGGGCCATTTTCTATAGTGTAGTTATTTCCCCTCTGTAGAACTGCATCAAGGGGAATGAGAAAAGACTGGTTTATTCTCCCAGCTACTTAATGAGGCTGGAGCCCTCGCACTACAAAGCTTCCTTCCTTCTCAGCTCACTACAGACGGCAACACACAAACATGCGCTTTGCTTTCACTACCCCACTCTTTCTCCCAGCTCGTCTCCTAACTCAGCTGACCAACAGCAAAATTTTTTGCAGCATCACAAACGCCAGAATATCTCAACCTCTAAATACCCCCAGATATCTGCACTTTTTTATTTTTTTTTTTTTTCTAGAGAGCTCCAAATGATTCCAAGTTTTCCTTTGTATCGCCAAATGCTCTTGGAAGAACATATTGCTCTTCGTTTGATGGTACAGGACACGTTTTTCAAAGCACGCCAGAATTATCAAAGCTTCGCTAAGGGAAAAAAAAAAAAAAAAGGAAAAACACAACAAAACTAAAACTGCATTTTGCAGCTTTTATTTAGAAAGTAAAGTGACAATTTTGAGAGCTGCATTAGCAACAGAGGTAATTACTGGGGATGAATGGGCCAATTGACTTGGACTCGCTTTCTTTTCCTCCATGTGAAAACCACGAGCCTTCGCACTTAGAGGAACAATTAAACCTGCATTCAGATCAACCAGTTAGGCTATTACCTGTCATAACAGTTGAAGTCATCTAGCCAGCAGCCTTTCTTCACCAGCTCGATGGATCCCGAGTTGTTTCTCCAGGAGGCATAGCAGTGGAGCCGCTTGTCCTTCTCCCCTTCGCAGCGCTCCACGCCGCTCTGGTTGGTCTTCTCCAACTCCCAGTTGGCATTGTAGTAAATGCATTCCCTCGTCTCTGCCTCCCCGTGACCTGGTCCTGAAGCAAAATTCAAAGCCTAAGTACGTTCAAGCAATAGCATTAACAGATCTCAGGAGACACAGCTCCACGTGGCTTGGCTTTGGGTGATGCACGCGTTCGTATCGCTCTCTACCCTGGATAAAATAAGCACCTCACAGATTTAAGCTTCAGCACAGGGTGATCTCCTTTGCCAGTGGATGTGGAGCACAGAGATCAGGTTTGCATTAGTTCACAACAGGAGCTTGTGGAGAAACCAAGAGCCCATCAGAGAGCCACAGGTCTCCCCTGGCCCACGCTTCGACCACACAACCCTACTATGGGGGGTATATGAAAACCCATGCCTGGTATTTTTTAACCACAGAAATCCTGTTTAAGAATGACAAACTCCCAGTGTGATGCTTGCCGCTTGCTGGGCTGTCACACAATGCAGTTATACACTCCCTGTCCATCACTATTTCAGGAAACACTGGCTAAAAATAAACAGCTTATTATGCAGATAGGATGTAACTGGGAATAGATAATATTCAACCTGCAGATGAGGGCCAGACCAATGCCTACTTCTCACTAAGACCCCATTTCAAGCTTATTTTGTTAAGGCGCTGCTAAATGCTGTGTTTTAAGTTGTGGTTGACATGGCAAATGCCTCTTTCCATCCAAGTCAGATCTTAAGCAAAAGCAGCTCGGTTCCCTGAACAACTCTGGCCACCCCAAATGGTCCTCTGGCTAACACAAACCAGGGATTCTCCGTAGTCTTTTCCTTGTACCAAAGGACCAAGAAGTTATTCAGGGCTCCCAAGTGAAGGAATTCCTTCATGGCCACCAGACTGCACAGCACAAACACAATTATAGATATTATCAGCTTCAAAAAGCAATCAAACAAGGGAACACTGGTATCTGCATGTGACATATTTTGTCTCAAGCCTCAGAAATTTTCTCTTCATTTGGAAATACTCCGCTTTGTGGCATTTTGATGACTTTTTTAAAATGAGAAGAAGAAGGGAACCAGACACATGAGTTGGAATAGGGTACCCAGAAACATGTCCTACAGAGACCTCTCACCCAAGGCAAGGCAAGGTCAGACCTGGCCGTTACACCGATGGACTGCAGACACAGAAAATGTAGGTATCTCAATGGAATGTGTTGACAAGCGGGTAAAAAGCATGAATGGCTCCAGCAGGGTGGCAAAACAGAAGTGCTGAGCTCCCAGAAGAGCCAGACCTTTGCAAAACACACAACTACTTTACTGGCAGGATAATTATGTAGTGCTTTCTTGACCCTGCTTTCTCCAAAGGTATGCAACTTTTAATGTCAAGATTAAAGCAGCTGGGGCCACGTCTGGATCTAAATGCAAACTTGTCTGTGATTACTGCTCAACACAGCAAACCAAGCACTTCAGAAAGGTCTCTAAAAGGTGATTCGATCTGGCCTTCAGGAAACACCAAGCAGTGAGTGGCTTACAGATAGCAGAAAGAATACTCAGCCCAGGTCTGGGCACCAGCTCCTGGCCCTGAACACTCTGTAGCATCCACTGCCCTGTCTGAGTATCAATCTATCACCAATCTATCACCCACAACACCCATACAGAGAAGGAAGCACAGCTCCAAGCCGAAGAGCTGAAGCATGATGACTAAAGGACTTGTTCCAGGTAAACAGGGTGGGAGCCTGACCTGTCTGCACCTCCTGAAGCTGTTACATCTCCTAACTGTTCCCAGAATCAGCTTCAATTTTTGCAGGGACCAGAAGTGTGCAGAGAACCTAGGAGATGGCACTCAAGCTACTGTATGCAGCCCCATCTACTGTACCAGTTTTCTGTTGTCAATAGGCCGCTAATAAAGAGCTAGTAAAGATCATGGAATCACAGGATCCTTCAAGTTAGAAAAGGCCTTGAGGATCATCAAGTCCAACCACCAACCTAAGCTGCTGAGTCCCACCACTAAACTGTGTCCCTCAGCATCGAGTCCACACACCTCTTAAGTACCTCCCAGGGATGGTGACTCCAATGCCTGACCACCTTCTCCATGACAAAATTCTTCCCAATCCCCGATCTAAACCTCCTCTGGTGCAACTTGGGACCCTTTCCTCATGTCCTATCACCTGAGGAAAAACAACTCAGGACAAAGCAGAAGTGTGCCCACAAGAACTGCCATCATGATTTCTGCCCAGTGTCTCCTGGTGCCAACACCTGGCCTCAGCAACGGGCAGCTCACAGTATGGAGCAAAGACATCAGACTAGAAAGATCTCTTTGCCTTTTGAAGAGCTGTTTGATTCCTCAATAACTCTTTTGCAGGAAGAATGTTTCATCTGCATCGTGGGAGAGACTGGAAGGGAGGAGGGGTAGGAGCAAGTCATAAAGCTGGCTTCAGAAACTGGAAATTATATTCAAAGCACACACGAACAAGAGCTCAATTTCAATAGCACCTGCAGGTTTTATCGGCGCTCGCAAAGCTCCATCTGAGTTTTCCTCTGACAAGTTGCTTACTATAATAAAAACAACCTACCAATATCCCTCAACACGGAACAGTGTCAATATTGACACTCCTTGTTAAAGCCTTGATATTTGTTCTGCTGATACTTACACCATGCTTTGTTAGGGCAGATTAGGGTTTTCTGCTAAATAAGAGTTAAATCGTCAGGAAAGCAAGTTAGCATTGTAGAGTATGCATGGGGAGGTGATATCTTTTTATTTATGAAAGAATAAGTAAATATCTTAGCTTCATTGTAATACTCAAGGTGGCTTCCAGCTGATCGCTAACACTCACTGTCCCCTTCTGCTTCATTCCTCAAAGCACATTTTCTAATATCATTTCCATCAGCCCAAACCAAATCCTGCTTCAGCACTAGATGGAAATTTCCTCTCCCTCTCCCAACCAAGTCTCCCAGAAAGGAGGGGATTTAATGAACCATTTGCCTGGGAAGCAGCCCCAAAACTTAATCCTGGCTCAGCTACCTCTGTCTGTAACCTCAAGCAATATTGGGCAGCCCCTGCTTTCCTCACCTGAGACGAGGGCTGATGCAATGCACAAAGCTGCAGGGAGAACTGAGGTTTCCACTGTGCTTTGAAAAGAGAAATTTCAGCCTGCTAAATCCTCAGCGCAGCCCAGGCTCCCTTCCCCCAAGACAGTTGTCTTTTCTGGAACAAGTTTCAGATTAAGAGTAAGATCTGCTTGCAAACACTCAAAAACTCAACTCTGCAAACAGCAACTCAGCCAAGAAAACGGCCTTTCACAGTTTTTTCCCCACTATCAAAGTTGAACAAAAGCAAGCACAAAGTTTTGGATGACTAGCACATGTCTGTTTTCCTTAACACCACTCCCAAGGATGCTTGCCTTCAGGAGACACTTCAAGAGCCTGTGTGTTTCCTACCCGCTTTACAGTATTTTTAGTGCGTCCTTTGGTGAGTATCCCCAGTTAGCTGGGTGCCCAGAGCTGCAGGAAATCCTTCTGGTTGGGCCCAAAATGGTCTTAGAGGGAAACAGTAGGGCTCTGCGTGCCTCCTCTTCCCCACGCTGGGTCATGGGCACACATGGGCCCATTACACCAGAGCCCTGTGAGGTCTGCAAGAAGAATTGGATGGGACTTCCCCAAAATGTATGCATGGGAAGCACTTTTCTCCTTCCACTCATACACATGTAATGAATAAATGCAACAAGGTTTGGCTTGGAGCAGAGTGGGTGCTCCTCCATGCATGTTCTCCATGCTCTAATCCCATGACTGGCTCTTTTCAGGAATAAAGTCTCAAGCAGTCTGATTTTTGAGTGTTCCTGTGTGGAGCCAGGATCCTTTACAGCTCCCTTCCAATCCAGGTTATTCTACGATTCTAAACCCTTCTTGATATCAAAGAAGAATTAATGCTTCACAAGAACACCTTTGTTTCTGGCATCCCCCTGCAACAAGCAGGAGCTTTAGGGATGCTGCAGAGTGGGGATGATGACGTACCACCAAACCAAAACAACACTCATCACCTCAACACTACAGTGACAGAGGGCGACCAAACACCACCCACTTCTTGAACTCTGCCCTGAGAAGCTGTTGTGAGGTTGGTTCCCTTGGGTCTGAGTCTGTTTCAAAGGAGTGCTGCATCACAAGGCTTTTGCAGAGTAAGACCAGCACCCATCAAGGCAGGTAACGATGGGAAGAGGACTGAAGCACTGCGCAACCACTCCTGCACCTGAGCTCATTAAAAAGGGTCCTCTTGAACTGCAGGACTCCAGCCCTGGGACCTTGCTGTTGATCCGAGACTCAAACTCTGCTCTCCTAACGTGGAGCTGCCAACACATCAGCAGGGCTGTGTCATTATCCGACATCTGCTAAATTATAGCCAGGATCCAAGGTAGCAGCTCTGGGTCTAGGTGTTAGCAGTCACCGAGCTCCTAGCTCATAATTAGATACGCAGGGAATATCTTCCCCAAGGCTGAAGGCTGCTATAAATCTCAGCTCTTTATCTCTGCCTGTCCCCTTTTTAAAAACTAAAATGAAAGTATATGCGAGAAGATGGGATGTGTCAAAATAGTCTGCATAAACACGGAGTGATTTCCCAGACAGCCTGTTTGCCTAAACTGTCAAAACCAGCGGGCTTCATACACAAAACTGCATATGCAACTGAAGTTATTTGCAAACACTTGGTTATGTCCCTATATAGCTATTTGTACATGTAATTTTATAATATAAAATGACAGAGATTGTACACTGAATTGGGGTAATTGCCCTCTAATTTGGAGGGTAATTGCACGCGGCAATTAAGCAACTGCAGATGCATTCTTGCATGTGTGATTATGAAAGTCGGGCCCTTTGTTTGAGGTTTGGTTTTGTTTTCAAGAACTATCCCTCAAACCACAGCAGCGTTGGGATGGGTGGGAGAAGGAAAGGCGGCTGTTGCTCACCTGGCCAAGCAGTTCCCTCTGGCCACATGCCTGCAAGGATGCTCAGCCCCCACTCCCCCCCCAGCTACATTTTGGCTCATCATTCTGTGGGGGAGACAAGGATAGAAGCACACACAGAGCACACTGGCAGTCATCATGTATGAGAGGGAAAGCCAATAAAAAGGGGCTGCTGCCCTCAGCTCTTCACACCCCATTGGCCCAAAAGTCACACGCAAGATCGCGGCTTAAAGAAATTGAAGCTGTTGTTGATAGCATTTCAGAGCACAAAATTGAGCCAGAGGAAGGCTTGCAACTGGGAAAGTTTGGGAAACGTTGCTCTAGAGAGACCACCCAGTTGCATCTCTGCAGAGCCTATAATGAATCCACAATTAGTACGTGTTGCTCCAGCGCTTATTCCCCGAGCACAATGATTTCATTCCTGCTGTACTTAAATAATAAGCCTAAATACGTTTTTAGGCAAGGCATCAAACCAGCGATGACATCTGTGGTTAAGTACATAACTTCACACGAGGATTGAAGAACTCACTGCTTATATCCCTGGCTCTTTCACAAAGCTGTGAAGCAGCAGAGACCCGTGTACCAGAAATGAGCTGCTCTGGCCAAAACTTCACTGCACCTTTGGGCTGGCAGCCCATCCACATGGATGTGGACACTCAGGCACAAGCCCCAGGCTCACCCCTTCTAGCCACATGGGTGTGGGAGATCCTCTGGGGCAGAAAAGGGGATCCCCTTGGCTAATTAAATATCCTGTTTAAAAAAAAAATAAACTTTTTCAACATGTTTTGGCTCTTGAACCCCATTCAGGTAAAACCAGCCCATGAAGCACTAAGAACATCACGCCAAGGGAGGATATTACTTTGAATTCTGTTTTCTGTCAATAGATTTGGCATATCCCACGATAAAAGAGCTTGGAGTTTTCTAGTCAATCAATGGTTGTTAATCTATTATCTCAGCATCTATTGCCATGGTAACCTGCAATGATGCCATTGACAACCAGTCTCAAAAGGACAGGAGGCTTTAAGTCATTTTCTTTTAAAATTAAAAAAGGAACTTTAATATTAAGAAATACATCCTCCCAGCTCACCAGGGATGACAACTCAGGGCTTCTATATTCACACCATGACTCACGCTTCACAGCTTCCACGGACATCTGTGTAGCAATCCCCTTCCCATATATCTCTTTTTTAACTTGGGCTTAAGTTGGTTAAAAGATAACAAGGAAATTATTTCAAAGAATTAGGTCTTCACTGCAATTTTTCCTCAAAATTGCTAGCGTTGTTAAACATAGGGACGAGGTGGAGTCACTGACCCTGGAGGTGTTCAGTGAACATTTAGGGGTTGTGTTGAGGGAGATGGTTTAGTGAGAACGGTTGGTGATAGGCGGACAGTTGGACTGGATGATCTTGTAGGTCTTTTCCAACCTTGGCGATTTCATGTTTCTATGATAGGGAGCATGCTTTGCGAGTCATTACCACCAACTTGGGGACAGGGTGCAGTAAAGATTTAATTCTTCTGAATAGTTTCCCTGGTACTTGAGGTTGAACACTGTGGATAGAAAAAAGATCCACAGAAGGACACACAGAGTCCCAGCTCCATGCAAGCCCACAGCACCAGACAGGTTCTCATGTAGGGATGGAACTGAGTGAGATGAGCATCACTCGGTCTGCTCAGACACAGAGCATGACGATGAAATTAATCCCCTGGCCCAAAGGGGAGGATCGCTCAGGAAAAAGTTTTGTCAATCATTTCTCTGGTCAGGCAGAGGGATACAAGGATGTCTGGCCAGGCCAGAGGCGGGGCTGGCATGCAGCAGGACAGAAATGTTGCCAACATTTAATCAACTTTTGGAAGCTGAGCATTTTTTTTTTCACTTGAACTCAGACGGTCATTCTTGCATTTTATCTAAAGAATAGATATTTTAGTTAGCCATTAGAAAAATCCCATTTTGTATTATTTCGGTTAAGGACAAAGCCAAAATGTAATTAGATTTCTCCCTTTGCATTGCTAACTGTATTTGTCTCCCCCAAAATGTTTTAGTTCTTTAATAAAGCCATCAGGGAGATCAATCAGAAGCATTTAATGCCACGGTGCTTCTGCAGTTCGTGTTTAAATGGACTCTGGGTCACAAACGAGGCAATTTGGGCAGCAGTGCTCAAATTGGATTAGCAATAATACACAAAAAAAAAATGCCCTTTAAAAAATATATATACATACATACACGTGTGTGTGTGTATATATATATACACACACACAGACATGGACACAGTGCTCTGTTATGCCCAAGAGGATAAAAACAAGTCATAGGAATCACTTGAGTTGGAAGGGACCCTTAGATGGCCAGGAGGGCCAACTCCCCTGCAGCGAACAGGGACACTTACAGCTCTGTCACAAAAATGAAGCCAGCCACAATCAACACAAAGTTATGCATCAAAACTGGCCCCAAGTCACTGCTGGGCATGACCAGGTGTGGAGCTGCTCATCCCCATCATGCGACCACCCCAAAGCAATTGTGTGTGCAGGATCCTCACCACAAATCCTACCCGATGAATACTGACCGCTCCTACACTGACCCCGCTCATTAGGGAACACCTCCTTGCTTCCTCTGCACAACTGCACCAATGAAATGCTTTGCTCCCCATAGGATTTCCACGAAGCTTAGTCCAATTTTTCCCTCCAGACCATGAGATTTTGAACAAGCACATTGTTTTTTGGCTATTTTTCTCCCCCTAAATTTGTACGTTTATAAAAGCATTAAGCAGCCCATTTATTTGGCTCTGGATAGTGACAAGTACTCTCTGGCATGAAAAAGGACCCTCATGGGGTATACACTGTGCAAATAACCTACCAAGAACATTGTCTCAGCCCTCAAACTTTCCAGCCTAAGTGAGAAAATATTAGACTTTCAGTGACAAGATAAAGATATTTTCAACTATAAGCCTGGAAAGATTTTGGCCAGATGCACAAATCACTAAAAAAAAATACGCTGTAAGTTCTGAAATGACATTTAAAACGTAATCATTTGTTCTATTCTGTGTTCCTGGGGAGACTGCATAAGCATGGGAGAAGTGAAATCACGTATGTTCACAAATATTTTCTCTCCACACAGTGAAGTTTTGAAGAGCTTTCAAAGCAAGCCCTACTCAGGTTGTTTCCTTCAAGGTAAAGGGATGAGGATATGGGAGCATCTCCTTGTGGCGCACAGAGACATCAGAAGCAGCAGTAACCACAAGGTGCTGCCTTTCCAAGCTATTTCCCATGTACCTGCTCCAACCCACAATCTTCTTCCTCATCATAGAATCACAGAATATGCTGAGTTGGAAGGGACCCATAAAGATCGTTGAGTACAACTCCTGGCTCCACACAGAACTACCCAAAAATCAGACCAAGCATCTGAGACTGCTGAAATGTCCTTAGGTACTTAGTTCTAAGGTCTCATCCAGACCAGGGTTGATGTGTCTAAAGCACCACATACATCTAAAATAATGGCAAAACATTATACCCACTAAGAATTTGGGTACCCAAACAGCAGCACCTCAATTCATAATCTACATGTGGCCCTCTGAGATTTATCAGCAGGGACATTTCAAATATGCTTTAAAATGTGCTGAGTCTACTAAGATTGGGCCCCAAGTGCTTTTCTATTGATTCTGCTTGACATTTCCAAATACCACAATTCCAAATTTAATTCACTGGTAATTGGAAAAACTGTAATGCATGTAAATGGACAAGATGATGTTGGAAGTCCAAAAGGTCAGGCATCAGGAAAGCATGCCCCCAAGAACTAAATGATGTTTGTTTGTCTTCTTGTCACCCTCTTCCACTCGAATAATCAAAAGCTTGGAGTTGGGCAGTTTTCTCAGCAGGATGGAAGAAGATAGAAAATAAAACAATACAATCTTTGTAAGCCATCAGGACAGGGTTCAAAGTCACTGTTTTAAACTCCATCATCAACCAACTGCATTGTCGAGATGACTCACTTTATTAGCAGTTTACATGAGTGAGTGGTGAATTGATGAAAGAATTAATCTCATAACTCTGTCACTCAAAGATTCTTTTTAGGGTAGTGGCACTGACACTGCTGCCCAGAGAGGCTGTGGATTCCCCATCCCTGGAGGCATTCAAGGCCAGATTCAGGCCCTGGACAGCCTGATATGGAGGGGCGCAGGTCTGCCCACTGTAGGAGGGTCAGAAATGAATGATCTTTAAGGTTCCTTCCACCTAAGCCATTCTGTGATTCTGTGATTTGTCTAGAAATCAGGTTTCCAAGGGTACCTTCCTGCTGCTCCTTGGCTTTACAGGTGTTTAGCTTCTCCTTACCAGCCAGGTGAAGGGAGGGGAATAGCAGAATAACAGTCTTACCAGATCTCTCCCTTTCCAGTGCATTATAAGGTCCAGCCTCAATTCTACTCTGATGACTGACTCTGGTAGGCTGATCTCACCTACAGTCTCCATTTTATTCTCAAGACAAACTCCAACTTCTCTTTCAGAAAGAAAGAGAAAGAAGAAATGCTGCAGGATCACACAGAGGATCTTTATGTAGAGCCATGGGTCAAAGCTAAGCCCACAGCTCCCTTCAGCCTGCTTGGATTTGCATGGTCAGAGCTTCGATGGGTAATTAAGCTCTTTTGGGCAAAGAGCATTCTCATATTATAAAACATACAGTACAACAAAATTCCAGCATCCATACTTCTGTTCTGGAGCTTTAGGTGCTGGCCCAACCTGCAACTACCAAAGTGCAAGCAATCACCAGAGCTCCGATGACCTGCTACACGTTAGCTCAAAGGGTAAGAAAATGACACAAGCACTAGCTCGATTTATAACTGGTATTACAAGGATGAAGGACAAGCAATGCATTACCACATCCCAATCAGAATTTCCTCAGCTCAGCCCACAGCACTATGCATGAAAACACTTGAGAAGTCCTTGAAGCAAGCGATATCATTTACATTGCTTCCTAGATGTTCACATCATGCCAGTTTTGCAAAATAAAGTAAATAAGTAAACCTGAAGCAAAACAAATAAACAGAACACAAACGCACTGTCTTCTGGAAGCCTCTTTCCCAGAGTGCACTGGTATTTCAAGAGTTAACAGGCTTCAACTGAAGAAAGAGGAGGCTGAGCCTAGTGAGAAAGAAAGTGGAGGCAGGAAGAAAAGAGACAATCTAGGCCTAGCAATCACACACTAGCCTTAAGCCCTCCAAAAGGAAGTAAAGACATTCCTAAAATTCTTCACAGGATGAGAAGCCAGTTGTCAGCTGAATCAGAAGTCCGATTCTCCAGTCTTTATGCTCCTAATGGCAAATCCCACATGAGCAGTTTCAAAAGCCTCTTTTACAATGGAGTATCTCCCGAGTGACTACAGCACATCTAGGACTTGCCTTGTGTTTACAGAAATGTACCTTTCTCCTTTGTGTCTATTAAAAAAACCAACCATCAAATGACCCGAGGAAGGAATGTAGCACAATCCAATAGCATCATGCAATTTCCACTGATTGTTTCTGTTACAATAATGAAAGGCACAGAAGAAATGGCTGGAGAAGCACAGTGATTCTCTAAAGATAAGTTAGACAAGAGATGCTGAAGAGTTATTGTGTAAAGAAAAAAAAAATTAAATCACCTTATTAGTTTTTATCTTCATCACACTCACTCACCATCATTTGGATTGCACCCTGAAATAAATATATTTCAGAGTAGAGTTGTCCCAGAGAGCTGAAACTCTGCCTGTTCCAGAGGCAGAAACCAATAAAATAACTGCGTACTCTTGAACAGATATTCTCCCTCCCACCTTCCCAGTTGTTTTACAGCATTTTCAAGCTATAAGAAAGACTGAAACACTTTGGATCACAGTGCACACATGGCATGGAAGCAGAAGCATTTACCTTCCATCTGTGTCCAAGCTTTCTGGATGATGTGAGCTCTACAGCTCTACCCTGGAAACTGGAGACATCTCCCCAAGTTTGCCCCTTCCCAAGGTGACTAAGCTCTAATATTACACTAGATGACAATGCAGCAATGCACTCCCAGATGGTTTCCAAAGCACAGGCATGTTTGGGAGCCTCCACGATCCCCATCTCTGAAGCTGCTCCTGTGTATTCAGGTGATGACATATGAGAGAAAGGAAATAGAGGTGGTCTTGTCTGTACACCGTATTTGGAATGGTTTAGCACTGGAAATGCCCCGAGCACCCAGGGGGTGCAGATATCTGGGTCTCTGGGAGGTAAACAACAAAATATGGTTGGCAGTCTTGACTGGAGAACTGCTGTAGTGATAAGAAGGTTTCGTGCCACTGGTGATTCACCTTAGGCTGAGTTTTACTGGCACTGTCCTACTGCCTGGTTCCACCACAAAGCATCAGCTGCCCTAAACCATCTTCCTGACATGCCATGCCTTGGTTTACCTGTCTATCAGCAGGCATCAATCTGTGAAGCACTACAGAAGATGCGGCTCAATTTCCAAACTACCATTTCACACACAAATCTTTCCTCTGTTAAACTGAATAGTCAGTGGAGAGACCTTTCCCAGTATCAGAGTGTGGGTCACACCTTGGCAAGGCAAACTACTTCAAAACTTTAAGATATCTGACATTTCTTTCCCTCTCAATTCTCCAGAATTCAATATGAGGGCAACCAAGGACCAAGTCCTCCTTGTTGAAGGAAAAATCATTCAAATACTCCCTCCAGAAAATGCAAAATGTTCACATTAGGGTGCAGCCCAATCCTTTCCTTTCTCCTCAAGAGCATCATCAGCAAAATGCAATCATTGCTCATTGATTTCTCATGAATGGGAAAGGTGCCTGCAGGAACAGGTACACACAGCTCTGGCAGCCACATGTTAGACGAGAGAACTCCAACCCTGAACATCTCACTGCCTCCCCAAGCTCATACACACCCAGGGACACAGATGTGCAAGATGTACCCACTTCTCTAATACAAACACACCACATGAGACATTGCTGTGCACTCACTGGGAGAAGAAATGGAAGATGCAACATCTATGAATTCAATTTTCTCTAAATAAAATAAAACATTCCAAGGAAACGTCGAAAGTTTCCCTGCAACAACAGCCAGTTGAGCAATAACAACAGTCCGTTACTAGGTCTGAACATACAGCTTTTCAGCCAATTTTTGTGAACTTTGGTAATGTGTTGCAGCTACCCGAGAAGAGCAAACAAAGCGTTAGATAACTTTTCAGAGGGTGCAGGACTGTGCATCTGCTTCACATGGACAAGCAGGTGAATGTATCTGCCCCAAGCAAGTAGCTCCAGGCACTGTGGCATATGGAATGCTCAGCACCTTTCCATATCTTTCATTTTAAGGTCAGAGGGAAGATAGCACCATGGGAGAGTTTCAGCCCATTGACACATGTGGACGTTTCCCATGGGTATCCATCACCCTTCAAATGCTTCAATATAAATACTCTAGTACATGATTTATGCTATTTAATACAAAACATGATCTATTTTTACAGCTATCCTAGGCATTCACGTGAGCCCAAAGATGTGCACCGATGTAATGCTGAATAAAGACCGGAGAATAATCTTTCTAATCCATCTCCTCTGTCTCAGAGTTAGATCTTGCTTTGCAAGGGTGAAGCAACCAACAAAGCTGCAGCCAAAGTTGGCGGGATTCACGTTCAAAACAGATTAGGAGAAGATGGGTCCTCAGGAAAAGGGAAGGTGATGTGGTGAATGCCTTCCTAGAGGATACACTGCTGTAGGTTTACATGAGCTCAAGGGAACACTGGACAAACTTACAGCAAAGATGGGGACAGGCCACTGGGCTGGGTGGTTTTTGTTCTGGTCCATCCCAACCAACGTTATATTTGGCACTACTCAGTTCTCAAACTGGAGAACACCAGTTGCTGAGGTAAGGACACGAGCTGCCTTACAGAGTTTGTCCCGCTACCTTTCAGACCAAGGCTTGGAGCAACTTCTCAGTGGGCAGAGCTTTTGCATGGGAACTGTTCACTGGAATTTTCCATCTACTTTTAACGTTTTATGTGGCAAGGATGCTCCTTGCTCTTTTAAAGAGGAAAGTATGCAGCAGTCATCAACAACAATGCAATATGCATTAACAACACATTATAAATGACCTTTACACTGAAGCTGAGGAAGCGGCCTGTGCTCACCTGTCTGCATCCTGGAAGAAGATGTTGGCCAAGTCTGAAAGGGATTAAAGATGCTTGTGGAGGGTAGCTAGCCTCTGCTGTCTTAAAAAAGTGCCTGATTTCTTGAGGGGGATTAAAAAAGCTTAAAGGGTCTCAAACTGTAGTCTCCATTCCACTTTTTCCAGTGGGATGAGGACGACACATTAGTCGTGCTGATATAAATCATACATTCAGTGAAAATTTAACTCCTGTCCCTGCGCTACTGTTTTGCTGGAAGGAGATAAATAAGATCTTTCTTCTTAGAAGAGGACTAGTCCCATCTTCATGCTATAGCCTTGGGCAGGCACGGATGCAGGTAGGAAGCAGAGCCCCACGCACAGGTGTGAGAAGCAGCAAGAAGACACACACAAAGTCCAGGCAGCAGAACTGCTCGTGAAGTAGAAATAACATGTCCATCCGTTTACACCGTACAATCACCATTTCAAAAGAAAAAAAGTGTTAGGAAATGTTTTTGAAGACAGCCAGGAACGTTTTGCAAAGATCGCTGACTCAAGCCCTCGATCTGGCTGTTTAGCTGATGACTGGAAAACAGCCCTGGCCATGTTTATTCTTTAGACAAAGTCCAGCTAAAAATGCATCCAGGCTTAAATAATCTGTGTAACAATGACCTCAGAACCCCAAATACAACATTGCATTATATGCAGGTTTCCCAACAGCACAAAGCATTGTCAGGGCTAATCCCCAGCTTTCCCCTTTTGACGTACACTCTGCCAACACAGCGTTCTCCTCTTTGCACCATCACGGCTGCTTTTTGGATGTAATACACTATTCCAGTTCCATTTGCATTTCAATATGGCCCCAAGGGCTTAACGTACATCTGGTCCTCACTGTGTTAGCCTCTTCCAAAGACGCTATCGCTGGAACAGGGCGAGACAAAGGATTCTCTGCATATCATGCAGCCCCGAGCACCACTGAGCACAGCCTCCTGCATCCCCATCTGAACCTCTGTGCTCCCCTTGCAGCTCTGTTCCAGCACTGCTTTACAAAGGGCAGCAAACGTCCTTATCCCGGTGTCACGAGTGAGGAGAACCGGAGGAGGAGGCGCAGCTCCAAGCCCAACGTTACGCATCGGATCAGGAATGAGCCAGTAGGAACATTTGACTCGGCAATGTCAGAAGATCCCAAACTTTCCATGCAATCCGGTCAGCGAAAGCTTAACTTAAGACACTTTAACACAGCTTGGGAAGTACAGCTGTCGCCCACAGATTTCTGGCTTTGTATCCATCCCTCGCTATAACTGCCCTTGCATCACCCCATGAACGTGGTGAGCATCATCTCTGCTGGGAGGGAACTCGATGTGTTCGTGAGGAATTTTGCAGGGGCTCAGCAACATAGAATGTAATGTTGTTATCTCTCCATCTTTAAAATAAATAGATAATATTCTAAGCAAGGACACATATCAAAGAGCACAGGATGCAGTGCAATGACTCATGCAACCGGCAAAGTATAAAATTGGCTGCATGCATGCCCGCATAGGGCATTCTGCAGCTCTTCCTATAATTAGTCCTTCAGATGCTAGAGGGGAAAGTAACAAATTCAAAGAGGTTCCACTTCCCAATTATTCACATATTTCCAAATCAAATGGTTGTCTGTCAGAGAGCAACATGCCATTGCCCTAGGATATCAAAATGCAAACTGAAAAGTCTCTCCAGGAACAGGATTTGCTTTCATTACATTTATATCACCTAATTCATTTTAAGATTATATATAATTAGTCTCTCTTTCCATTCCTTCTCCCCTCCCCCCCCCCCCGTAATTCAGTATTCTCTCCTAAGCAATTTCAGAACATACCACACATGCCAATGGCTCTTCTAAATCTCCTGCCTTTCAAACCATCTGAAGGGGGTTTTTTTTATCATTTTTTTTTCCTTTAAATCCTCAGACCTTCCAGGTATGCACTCTGCTGTGAGCTTTTACTTATTTGTTTAAGCACACACTTCTGAGGAACTTCTGCCTTCACTTTTCATTTGCCTGAGATCATGAACTGCCCTCCGTAACATTTCAGAGCTGGTTCTCATCACCCTTGGACCAGCACGCTGCCTACACCTGTATCTCTTCACTTTCATTTCAAATCCTCCCCAGCCGAGCAGCTGCAGCTTTACAGAAACACAGCCCCAAACTCTTTGTAATGCTGTATGCACGCATGCCTGCTGTGGCTTTAGCAAGGAAGCACATACCTGCTGCCAAACTGTAGACCTGGGAGCTCACAAGAGTTACGGGGAAGCATGATTCCATTGCTCTCCCCAGTGCAGATGAGATTTGTTCTCCTCACACAGAGTTGCTCCTTTCCACCTTGCGTGGGGCAAGCTGCTAGCAGAGGGAAGGTGCCCCAGCCAGCTGGTCAAGGCATAGCGCACATTAAATAAATCAGGTAAACCTGCTGCAGTTTGACACAAGATCACAGAAGCACCCGATCATCAAGGATGGAAAAGGCCTTCAAGATGACCGAGTCCAACCATCAGCTGGGCCTACCTGATCCCAGCACTAAACCTCGTCTCTTAGCTCCGTGTTCACACACCTCCTAAACCCCTCCAGGGTCAGACAAAGCCACTATGCCTGGATCTTTTCAAAGCTGACAAATATGTCACTGCAGCATCACTGCCAACAATGAGTACTTTCCTTGCTGTACAACAGAGTGAGCTCTGCATCCTGAGCAAGGCATTCAGCAAATGCATGAGGGGACTCCTGAGATGCTCAAGTTATTTCTGACCAGCTACGAATACAAAAGAGTTATTTCACGACTATTAGTTTTTTGGAACGAGGGAGGAGGAGGCTATTTCTCTAGCAGGGAGAGATGGCATTTGCTGCTGCTTCCTGCTGGGTTCCAGCCTTCTGCTGAGCTTTCCCTGAATTCAGGGGAAAGTCACATTGATCGCAGTCATTTTAGCGCAGATCATGTTGGGGCCAGATGAAAAGCACGGATTTCTGTCAGACGTGAAGCAGCACAGTACTGAAATAAGAAATACACCTGGTGGGCCACCACCATCATCCCACCACCACGGTGCCACTCTGCCCAGCCAGGCAGCTCTCAGTGAAAGCACCCAGCAGGTTTTACTGAGCCAAAATTAGCCGTTCCCCTATGGCAAGGACATGTCGCAGGGATGTGATGACTCTTATTTGATTCTATTTCCTACCTCCTCCAGTTCTGCTCGTTCCCCACTGCTCACGTTGACACGGATGGACACCTGAAATCCTTCCCTTCCAGGGCAGCAAAGCCCAGGTAACTGCACCCTTTCACAGTGATGGGAGAGGTTGTGGTTTTGAGCAACAAACCCAAGAAACAAGCTCTTGGGGCTCTTCCAACCTGTAAAAGCAATTTATACAAAATCCCCCAAGAAAACAAGGGAAATGACACCTCATTCCTGGCTGGTCCCAGCTGCGATCTCTGCAGTGTGCACCAGGATGGGTTCTGCTTAGCACTCAGGCTTTGTGCCTCCTTACACAGCCATGAGAAAAATACCACAGCTCTGAGCTCGGGTAACTCCCAGCCTGGATGTAGAAATCACTGGTGTTTTGCAAGCTGCCTGCCCTCGATTGGAAAGCAAAGGTGCTATTATCCCTCCCTCCCAGTCCTCAGATATGACTGACACATCAGCTGCAAGGGATTTTCCATATCACGGACTCCCTCTCCAAACTGCAGCCCGCAATTGCTGGCTGCAATCACTCGGTGGTTTCTGTGCACACGGGGCTGCTGCAGCAGCCGAACATCCCCTAGCAAACACGCTCATTTTAGAACAACACGGTTTTGTTGCAATTTATCCCCCTGGCTAAATGGCGATGAAATAATGCAGGTTAAAAATAGGAAGTCCACATTAGCATAGTGATCCAGGAGTAGCTATTACCCATTTAATTTGTATTGCTTTTTTTTTCTTTTTCTCCTCAATAACACATCCGAACAAATCATTGGCTCCAGCACTCAAGAGCAGTGAAGGGAACAAGTTCCTGCAAATAGTTTCTGCATTCAGGAACTAGTAACACTTTAAACCAGGTAGGCAAACATGAATGAGAGAGCATTACAACAGCAGTCCAAAGAGCTCTTCCTAGCGCAGCATCCAAAGCATTTCTGGCAGCAACACGTTATGTGACACGCGCAACATGCTCAAGTTTTTCCTTCTGGGAGCAAAGCCAAGGTGGGATGGGGAGAAGGGAGGCAGTATCAGGTCACTGGTGAAATTTGGGGGCAGCTCACACTGGGGCTGCAGCAGCCTGGTCCCACTGCAGCAGCAGTGTTCCCGCAGAGACACCATCGAGCACATCACTCGAGGCTACCTTCTATAGCTAGGCTGAGCTAAATTAAGGCCAGAACCAATTAAGAACAAAGCACACAGCTCTGGGGCTTTTATTTTCCTGAGTCTTCCCAACACTTCTAACGGTGCTGTTTCTCTGGGTTAAGGCACTCTCTGTGACTCACTCCAGGCATCACAACAAACTACAGAGAGCACATCAAGTCACCAGCTCTGAGCATACAAGCACCCACACCACCAGAAACCTGTTCCCCAGAGCTTATCTGTATGGGAAACCCCAGTCCCAGCTCCGGGGATGCTGACTGCATCTCTCCACCACACAGCCAAACAAGATGGTGCCCAAGTTGCACTGAGTCAAGGTCTTTCATTTCTAGCCATCGTCGCTGCAGCAGGATAACAAACAACAGGCTGCTGCAGAACCGAAGCACAAAGCCCCCAGGAATCCTGCCTATCTGCCTCTACACACAAAATCATGGTTTCAAAGAGCAGCGTGCAGCCTGATCAAAGCAGCGTGCACGTGTCCCTGCAGACCTGAGCAGCTCTGGGAGGGGTTTCCCATGGCCCTCAGCAGCTATCTCCCCTGGCTGCTGGAAGCAGGGCTGACTCAATCCCGAGTGCTTTAGGGAAATCCTGCCTTGCAAAGTCATCCGCCTAAGGGACAGTGAGAACACAGCGCTGCACAGCAGAGCTAGAAAGCAAGCTACTCTTCCTCGTGCATTTCAATGCTCAGGAAAGCTCGGTGAAGGCGCAGTGTGATTTCTGCAGCACGGCAGGAATCTCAAACTCAGTGCATCCTCAGTATGAGATTAGGAATTGCCTTTTATTTTCTTGTTGCTTTTCTTTTAAAGAAGTCATACGCAGCAGCCAGATGTGCCTCCCAGGCATCTCCTCCAGCTGCAACACTCATCCTTCCACCCTGAGATCATTACCTCCCAGTCCTTGTTTCCATCCTCCATTTATAGATGCATGACACAAGTTCTGCACGGTTCCTCTTGGAAGCACAAAGACTTATCTTGCTGGAATAGCAGGAGAGCTCAAGCAGACGTTTTTTAACTCAAACGCCAGCCTGGATATTAGATTTCACTGCAGTCAGATTTCTTGGTCCCTTCAGCAGAGCTTCGCCTCGACAACTGCCTCTGCCACATCATGGGTATCCCCACGGGACTTGGAACCAATACACCAAGTATCATTTCGCTCCTCAGCCAACCGTGCTGTTTGTAGCTCTACTGAATGCTAAGCAATCTTAGAGGCTTAAGAAGATCGCTATCTTGGAACAGATTTTAAACCTGAAGAGTACCCTGTAGAAAACAGGCTGGCTGAAAGGTGCCCAATGATAAAATCCTCCATACTATGTGTAGAGGGTTCAATTAATACATCACAGCCCTCCTCAACAACCTGCAGTGTACAAAACCTCAAGTCCACTGTACTAAGCTTCTCCTTTTGTCATCTCAGTGCTTCCCCAGATGGTCAACCCAAGGCTTCGGATCCCATGAAGTCTTCCAAGCACACAAATGCACCACAAATCACACTTAAGATAACATCTTTCTAACTGAGGTTGACCAGGGGATGGAGTAAGTTTGATTGCCTGCATTTTAGCTCTGTTTTTAAAATGTACTTTCCATGAAGTAAGTGAGAAACACACATCCTTCTCTCCAAAGCGAGGGCACATCCCACTGTGTGCGTGAACAAAGAAAGAGAAAGGAGCAGAAAGCGAGTAGATGAGTAATCTTTATTCTTTTTTTTTTTCCAAACCAGAATAAACCACCTCCATCGCTACTGGCAGGGAAGGATGAGCACGTACTCTACATTCTCACCCGAACAACCGCTCACTTTCAAGAGGATGAGAGATGCAGAGGGTGAAAGAGATACAGCCCTTGTGAAAGAGATACCGTCCTTGAAACGATGGCTGTAATTATGTGTGTCTGTGAGACAAAACCTACCTTGAGGGATACAGTAACAGCAGGAACCCAGACACCGCCATGCAGTGACAAAGGGACAACCCTGATAAGATGGTCCAACAGAGGGCTCCATGCTGAGGGTTACCGAGGCACACATCTGCCACCTTGGTGACCTCTCTAGAAGTTTTCTGTGGTCTGGGGACTGCATTTGGGACATCAGAAGAGGCTATGATATGATAAAGCCAGAGGACTACTCTTGGCTCCAGCTCTTTTGAGGTCGCGACTAGGAAATCTATATAAAATGTTTTAAAGGATTTTACATCCCTAGGGAAAATGTTGAAGGGATCACGAGCACAGGGAGTGTTCTCCTCGATCCTCTTGGCTGGAGAATGGGAACCAGGCAGAAGGAAGAGAATAGATCAGTTGCATGAACAGCTGCATTGATGATGTCTCGCTTAGAGCTTTGGGTTATATGATCTAAGCTGCATCATTGAGAAACTAGGCATGCTGATGTTGAATGGGACACAGTTGACCAGGAGGAGTAAGAATCTACCCCAGTGTACACAGTATGGGAAATAAGCAGTTTAGGTCTGAAAATGTGGTGCAAGTAGAAAACTATGATCTAATTGTTATCACAGAAACACAGTGGGGACGAATCACACAACTGGAACACTAAGACAGAGCATTACAATCCTTTTAAAATAGGAAGTCAAGACCAGAGGAGTGGGGGAGTTGCCCTCTGCATTAAGAAGTGGATAGACTGCAAAGAGCTGCCTATGAAAAATAACCATGACCAGTTGAGAGTGTGTGGGTTACAATTCAGGACCAGACCAATAAAGGGCACCTGGTGGTCAGGGGCTACTACAGGAGACCTTTTTGCTTCACTACAAGAGGTGTCACACTCACAGGCTCTCACCCTGATGGGAGATTTCAATCAGAAAGCAAAAAACCTTCCAGGTTCCTGGCTGCCTGCACTGGATGCTCCGAAGCCAAGACTCTGCTTTACCTCTACCCAAATAAACCAGATCTTTTCTTCTCACCGACATTCAAACATTTGTGACCACAAGTATCCATTCTTTTTCTGCTGATTTTTACTTCTGTAAGCCTATTTTTCATCCAAAAATGGGATGGTGGCAATGGAAAGCACCGAGTCCCACCAGAAGAGCATCAGTCCTTGCCTACAAACAGCCTCAATGCTTCGGGTAAAGCAGATTACAGTGGAGTGAGTATTGGAGAAATTAATGCAAAGGCAGCTCATACCCGTAACAGGGGAAGAAAAGCCCAGATAGAAGCAGCACATCTGCTCTTACCATCCTCAGTGTATTCTTCAAACAATGGAAAGAAAAGCCCGGAGAAGCACTGACCCACACTTCATTCAAAGAGTGCCCCTGCTCAATTCAGGAAAGTTTGCCTTTCCTTTTCAAATGAAAAGGCCAGAAGAATACTTGGGAAACCAAAAGATCCCTCAGAAAAGAAATATATATATATAAAAATAAAAATCACTTCGACTGCAGGAGGCTTCAAACCATCAAACCCCATAAACTTTGTCTAAAAGATTACAGCAACTGAGGTGACAAGATATTTTTTTTTCCTTTTCTTCCTGGGATTTTAGGGAGCAAAGAAAGCATAGTGGTTGTTTTTTTTTTCCCCTCATTTTTAATCAATCCTTCCACAAAGAGATTTACAGCGTTAATGTGCTGAAGCATAAACTGATACAGTGACAAACCCCCTTTCTCCTTAAATGTGCTAATAAGGTTGATCCTTTCTCCCGAAGCTTTGTTCCTGGGAGGTTTCTGCAATGAGTTCACGTCTTTCACCAGCACAGAGCCCTTCTCATGTGGAAATCATCGGGCTGAATGCATTCACTGCCTCATCTGCCCCTCCGCACCAGGTCTCAATTGGGAATGGGACAGTGGGCGAATGACCAGCCAGCAATGCCAAAAAAAAAAAAAAAAAAGGAAAAAAATATAGAAAAAAGGGGGAAAAAAAGAAAAGAGAAGGGGAGGGTTAGTTTTACAATGCAGAGTAAAGCGCTATTTAAAATATCTGTCTGGGACTGAGAGCAGCTAGCCCATGGCATCCCCATCCTCACTTACAACTTCCCACTGCCTCAGTGAGACAAGTAAGGGTTGGATTTTCTGTCCTGACAGCAGTAACCCTCCCCTCCCCCAACAGATTTAAGGAGAATAATAGAAACACTAAGCTGAAATACCTGCAGGTGTAAGAAGCCTTTGAGAGATTCCTCTGCTTGCCCTCCACAGTGGAGGTTTGCAGCAGCTGATATTTAAGCTGGTATTTAACACTTCTCATGAAACAAACGGGAGGATAAATATCACTGCAGACATTTCATGGAAAGATGGGGATTTCCTTAAATGCCTCACAAGGTTCAGCTCCCGTAATCCCTCTTCCTCCATCCTTTAACTGAGAAGCACCTCCAAACCCCTTTCACTCGTTTGGTGCCCAATTGGCCAGTTTATCCCTGTGCCCTTAAGAGGTTAATTTGCATTACACGTCCCTTTCACAATTAAGTTAGAATGGGTCACAGGAGGGACAACATACAAATGCTCTAACCTCTAACCCTGCTCCAGGTTTCCCATCCACACACCAGCTTTCTCTCAGCTGCTTTAGGGACGGGAACAGCACAGGATGCACTGGTTTAGGTTGGATATTAGGAAAAACGTCTGCTCAGAAGAGTGGTGAAGCACTGGCACAGGCTGCCCAGTGAGTGGTGGAGTCACCATCCCTGGAGGTGTTCAAAGAACATGTAGCTATGGCACTGAGGGACACGGTTAGTGGGCACGGTGGGGATGGGCTGATGGTTGGACGAGATGATCTCAGTGGTCTTTTCCAACCTTAGTGACTCTACATTTCTATGCAGTCCTTGGGAAAGGGCTGCATCCCATGGCAGCTCCTTCCCCAGCCACTCCTGTGTCCCAGCTGCCCACCATGCCCTGCAGCTGATTGATGGGTAAAGGAGTATTTTATGGCAGAGATTTTCCTCCATAAAATACACACAAATGACTTAGCAGCTCAAATGCAGGCTGGGCACGCAAGGCAGAGTATAAATAACCTGCTTACCCTTAAAACCTTTTTCCAACTCACTTATGCCAAGTATTTCTGCAGAATCCCTCTCTCAATTTAGAAACCAAGCACATTCAAACAGGAGTGAGCAGTGAGCATCTCTGGGCTAGCACATAGGCTGCACTGGTGCTGCTTCCTTCCAGCTCATGGTTTCACCTATCCCTGGGATGATAGAGCAAAGAAAGGCAAGGAGTAAAAGCAGAGATGAGCTGCTCTGTTTGTTATTTAGATATTCGTTCTCTCTCCTTTCAAAAAGGGCCTGAACAGGCTGCAACAGGCTGCCCTGGAAGGTGGTGGAGTCACCATCCCTGAAGGTTTACAAAGATAGATGTGGCACTGAGGAACATAGTGTGCATGGTGGGGATGGGCAGGCAGGCGGGCTAGATGGTTGTAGCGGTCTTTCCAATCTTAATGATTCTATGAAAGCAGCCTGGAAAGGCAAACAGCAAGACTAGGCCACAGTGAGGGAATGGGGATGCTGGTAATAGTAAGATGGCATCACATGTCCCCTGCAGCCACTTGCGTGCCAGCTGTGCTTGGAATTCTGCCTTAGCCAAGGCTCTTAAGGACACTAGTTCAGCTAATCCAGGCTCATCTCGCCCAGAGATGAACCCAACCTACAGGCAAGGTGAATGAGACACTGAAGCATCCACGCACAGTGCACAGCACCACAATGACTGGCTGAGGTTGGCAGGACCTACGGGTCCTTCTGTTCCCACCTCACCCCAGTAGGGCCACCACAAAGTGTCCCAGCCCACATCCAGGTGGCTTCTGCAACAAGGAGACCCCACAGCCTCCCTGGGCAGCCTGTACCAGGGCTCCCACATAGAGCAGGAGCATCTCAAAGCCTCTGGCAAAAACAAACACAAATTCCCTGGGTGTTTTGGAAAGCCCAGCTCTCGCAGTACCCATGCACACCTATCCCATGAGCCTTCTGGGCTGTGACACATGGTCCCTGCTCAACAGCATGGTCCTGGAAGGGCACTGCTCTGCCCCAGCACAGTGTGGATACTGAGATGGGTACAGCTGGGCAGGGCTGCAGAAGGTGGCTCAGCAAGCCTGAATTTTTGCCCCTGGTAGCAAAAGGTGGAAGGCCAAAACTCAATTTATACAAGCTGAAGTTCTGTTTACTTAGGCAACAGGAGATGAAGGGGGCAAGATTATCGCAAGATAATCACTCCCTTGATTAATTATAAAGCAAAGCCAGCTGCTTCCAACTCCTGCACGGAGCAGGCAGCTTCCCGAGGAGCCAGACAGTACGAGAAAGTTTCAATTGCTATACTCCTCAACTGTTTAATTCTGAATGTAAGAAAACAATCACACCACAAACGGTCCCACGTCCACCATCCAGAAGAGCACAGTGCTCAAACTGAGTGGATTGCTGCTGAAACGCGAGCACAGAACCCAGCCATTCGAGATTCATCTGCGCTCAATTAAAGAACACGGGAGAGGCTGATGAACACGTTTACAAGGCATTATTAAATTTTACAGAGAAGGAAAAAAAAATAAAACAAGCTGAGAGGAATCCAGATATTCAAATTTAGCGAGGATTGATTTTTATTCCGCACAAACAACAACAACAACAAAAAAAACCCAAGCAGTCTCTGCAGAAGGTTGTTTTGCCTCACCAGAATTGCTAAGTGCAGCTATCAATAATCACTGCAATAAATAAAACACTTGCAGGAAAGAAAATACCTGCATAATGATAAATTCGATGAAAGTCATCTTTCTTGTTATGGATGGTGCTAAGCATCAGACAGGCCATCAGGCAGAGATTATTCAAATAGCAAAACACCCTGGGATCTCTAGTCTGGAGGGAACTACAATTGTGAGAGCACAGGAGATGGGGACAACTGGGATGGGTCTAGCAGCGTTCCCACATCCCATGCTATGGGGACAACAGTGGAAACCACTCAACCTGCTGCACTTTTTCCTATGGAAGAAAAGCTGATGATTCCCCTGAAGCCATCCTAGAAGGAGATAATCCCCCCTTGTCTCATTTCTCAGGCAGCCCTTGAGGAGCAGCCCAGAGGGTACCAGGATGCTGCATGAAGGCATCGTGCCCCCATGACAGCCCAGGTGCTGACCACATCTTCCTGGGATCCTGCTGGGTGCTGGGCTGCCCCTACAGCCCCCGGGGGGACACCTGCAGCAGGTTGTGTGACCGTGAAGTCACCCAGGAGGCTACATGACACTCGCATGAAAGGGAACCTGCGCCGAGGAGCGACTGCAGCAGGGATCAGGTGAGAGCCCTGGAAGCATCCCTGCTCGTGTTTCCTTAGCAACTTCAGCTCCTGCTTCCCCTTGCACATTCCCTTCCCCTCACTTCAAAGTAGGGCAAGACATCTCCATTACTCTGCCGCAAAAAAATAGAAAGCTGAGAGTCCAGTGTGTTGAAACCAGTCCTAAAAGCACAAAATGTACTGCACTGAATCCTGTCTCTGCCTGTGTCTGCAGAGATCCCCTCTACACATACAGCGTGGACCCATACAGAGTCACATCCCAAACCTCTTAGCACTCGGTAAAAAGCAAGCATGAAGATCATAGAATCAAGTAGAATCACAGGATCATTTGAGTTGGAAGGGACCTTTAAGGGTTATCTAGTCCAACTCTCCTGCAATGAACAGGAACATCTACAGCTTGATGGAAGACCAAACACAAATGTGAGTATACCTGGGCAGATATCACCAAAGCCAATTCTCAGCAACACCCTTCGAAAAGCTATCTGGAAAGCTCAGATCTGCCAAGACACCACAATGCTTACATGCTTTTTTTTGGGATGGAGGTCCATAGCATCTTTTCAATCATGGAGGATGGGGCGCAACTGAAGAGGGAACTCTGGGTCCCAGTCCCTCTGCTTCTTGTTCCCACCCAACTCCAACGCATCACCAGTTAAACCAGATCATCCACAAAAATGAGTAGGCACAAACAGCCAAACCCAACGGCAGGCATCAATCCACTTCCATCCATTCAGACCTACCCCATAACAAAGGAATTAGTTAACAAAGCAGCTACTTAAACAACTGAATTTGTGCAGCTTGGCAGGGACAGAACCCATCTCCTTGGCCACATAAGCACAGGTGGAGCAGAAAGATTTATGTGCCTGCTATAAGTGACATCTCAGGAATATCACTGCAGTGCGGGAAGTGATATGACAGTTCAGAAGGGCCAAAATCCTCCCCTCTCCAAAGCAGCACATAAGCACACTTGTAACTGAGACTCAGAGATGCTCAGATGTTGGGCTCAGTGGAAGGAACTGTAGGGTGAATAACCCAAAAGAGTGACTCAGAAAGAGCAGTGAAAAAGATGGTATATTTTGTCAGGCTTATATGGATGGCACACGGACAACTGGTGAATAAAGAGAGGCTCACCTTTTACCTTTTCCGGATGGTTGAGGTTTGCCAGTAACTCCATGGGGGAGGGATCTCCAACAAAAGATCCTTTCCCAGTGCTGGTCAGCCCTTAAATGGGATCTGGGAGAGGTGGAGCCAGATTCCATCCCTTCCAATCACACAGGTGCATTGCCTTCACCTGTGCTTCTGCAGCTGACTCAGTGCTCACCTCAGGTGACCAATCAGTGGTTCAAGCTGTGATTCAACAGCTCCCATACAGGAGCACATTTAAAGAGAGCAAAACCAACTAGAAACAGACCAAGAAATGCTATGGAGGAGAGGAGGCAGACAGCTTTCTTATCAGGGAAAGACATAACAGATTGCAGCTGAAGCTAAAGCCAGGCTGCAGGAACACATCTTCCTGAAGACAAGAGCAATTTTTGCCCCCATGGATAAAAAAAACACTGAACACTCAAAATAAATAAATAAAAAACCCCAATGCCCAAACCAATCTCCTAAACAAATGGATCAATTTAAGTGTATTTCTCCTGCTTTTGCACCAATGCAGCAAGAAGAGTACCAGCTGAGCTCTTTTGATTCAGTTGGCTAAAAAAGTAAATCCACTGCAGTGCTGGGGAATTCGTACTGCAGGCAAACACACTCTGCCAACCAGAAAGATTTTCAACATGCTCAACAAAATACACTCAGAACCCGGATGCTGCAGCTACAAATCAACCAGCTCAAGAAGCAGAAAGCACTGCTGGCATGGGGAGAACCCATAAGTGGGCATCTTCAAGTGGAGCTCCTCCATTTGTCTGCACCTGCATGGCCAGCAGGTTGAGGGAGGTGATCCTCCCCTTCTACTCTGCCCTGGTAAGGCCTCACACGGAGTACAAAAAAGACAGGGATCTCCTGGAAAGAGTCCAGCAGAGGGCTATAAAGATGATAAAGGACGTGGAACACCTCCCTTATGAGGAAAGGCTGAGAGAGCTGGGGCTGTTCAGCCTTGAAAAAAGGAAGACTCAGAGGGGATCTGATCCACATCTAAGGAGTGGGAGGCCAAGGGATGAGGCCGGACTCTTCTCAGCAGTGTGTGGTGATAGGATGAGGGGAAATGACCTCAAACTGAAGCATAGTGCTGGGCATGTCCCCTCAGCCAGAGGTCTCCTGATCTGTCCACATGAAGTAGGGTTCACAATTCAAAACATCCGAATGGGAGAAAATATTTGACCAAAACATGGCAAAAGCACAACTCATTCAACTCAGCAGCTTTTTTGGTTTTCTTTTTTTGTTTGCTTTTTTTCTCAGGGTAGAAAGACACGGCGCCTTCATAAAGCTAATCCAGAGACCATAGAAGGTGGACACGCAGTGCTACCATCCGAAACCTCTTGGGATAAGAAGCACTCATGGTGAGAAGCCTCAAGCTACCAAGAAATTACTTCAACAACTTTGTCAAAAAAATCGCGATTTTTCAGAACACTTATTGTCGTGTGCATCTGGATACACAACTGTGGAAGATGAAAAACCATGTCTGTAAGCATTAGAAAAGCAGAGAACGATAGGAAGAGCTTTCCCTCCTACGCTCCATCTGCACACGCACCTCAAAAACAGCCTGCCGAACATCTGGCTGCTGTTATTAAACACCCAGATTCAGAAGAACATTCAGACGCGTGCGTTAGCCCATATCTTTCAGGTAAAGGCCTTAAACATGACATTTGGACAATATATTTAAGTATACGATGGGTTTAAACTAGAATGGCAAGATGTGCTCCGCTGAACTGGGGCCAAAAGCGGGACAGTGGAAGTTTTCAATCAAAATCTCATTTTCTTTGAATGAAACAATTGGCTTCAGTGTTGGGGGGGAAGGAAAGAAAGAAATTTTGCCTTGGGAAAAGCAAAATGCTCAGCTCCTTGGAGGATGTACCACCAGGCAGCCCTGCAGGGAAGGATCATCCTTCGCTGAGGATGCTGTGATCCCAAAAATGCGATTCTGACTGCAGCAGCATGACAGGCACAATGTATTTCAGCTGAATTAAAACACTAATGTACCATAAGTAGCGCTGGCAGTGAGTACGTGTTTATTTTATATTCACATATTGTATTTATGCGCACACCTGTATGTACACAATCTTTTCACAACCCGATCGTATACCTTTACGTGGCCACAAATCTCTTTTTTATTTCGACAAAAATGAAGCATTGCTCCGGTTAACCGGCCACAAATCCCTGCAAATCTTTATTTTTCTTTATCATGAATGAAGTACGGCGCACGTTCGGAGATGGGGGCTGTGGATCCAGCCTGGCTCCAGCACACGTGCGTCCTCCTCGCTGGGGAACGCTTTGCATCAGCTCCATAAGGTTATATAGGAACACAGTTAGTGAAGTGACATCTCCCACATAAATAACTTAGGAGAAGCCTGCCTCTTAGAGAAGAGATGGCAGCCAAAAGGTATCCTAACTCACTGCAATAACGGATCAGAGAGGAAACACAAATACCTGTACGAAACGTTTGTCTTGGTGCTGTCAAAACATCTTTTGCCAAGAGGCACTTTCCATCTTACACATCTGCCTGGAAACTATTCTGCCATTTTTATTCCTCCTTATTTCCCCTCACCCATTTATTTATTTATTTAAATGGAAATGTCCAGAAGCTGCAGATGAACTACTGAAAGGAAGGAAGATCTATATACTCCAAATACACAGATTTACTTTTGAGCGCAATCATCTGACAATTCCGGTACACAAACATCACCACTCCTCCTTAAAAAGACCTTTAATCCTTTATGTGTTTTCTATAGTGGATGTTAAACAATTTTGAAGTCATTTAGTTTGCACATGCTTCCATAAAGGGCATTCCCTTCCTTCTCCCTGGAGACTCTCTACTCTTCCACCAGTGCTTCTCCATACGCTCTTTCTTTCTTCCTGCAACCTTCTGCCTTGCCACCACAAAGTCACTGAAGCCACCAACCACCCAACCTAACACTCAGGTCTTTGCACTCCTTTCCCATCCCGATAAAGCCAACTTTCCACAGTTGCTTTGTTCCACCTGATCCTACCGTCCTCTTTCTTCCTGCCCATAACGCTTTCTCATCAGAGATTTTGGTGACTTCTATGAGAAAATGAGGCACAAAAAAAAAGGGAACAAAAAGGTAGAAAAAGTACCCCTAGTTCATACCTGTCAGCCCAGCATCCCCTTCAATCCATCCTCATGCCCGAGAACACAACCCTGCCTCTCTCTCTCATTCCCTCCAGCATGACCCTATTGCTTCCCTGACTGGTCCAACACAAGGATCCGTAACCTTTCCAGCAACATTCTGCAGTCACTGTCTGAGCTTCCAGTGATGCCCTATGTCACTCTGCTCCATTGTGCAGGTCAGTGGCTGCAAGTAGGTGAGATGAGAGCTGGTGGGAGGGCAAGGAAAAGCTTCCATGAGGTCTAACAGAACATCTCCCCTTGTGTGCCTAGAGGCACATACCACAGAGGTGATATATTAAATCTGCAGCTAACGCATGGAACATTCAAGATTCAAGATTATCTGCTGTTTTATAACAATGGACAACGGGATGCTCTGGCACCGCTCCCACTCTTCAAGCGGAACGAACCTCCGAGGATGCTCAGGCTGTCAGGAGGCTGATTACATGAAATAAAACACTGCATTTGACTATTAATTAATATTGACTTCACTGCTTGACCTCTAACATGTAGAAAATTATAGGATCGTTGTCCAGGTTTATTAGGGCCCACTTAATAATGTGATGTATATTGGACTCAGTCACCTTAAAGGACCAAAACAGCTCTTTGGTAGGAAGCATGCACATCATCTCGGGCTACTTTTGGCTTGGAAAAGCACTTGGCTAATTTTCAATTTGTCAAGCAAGTCCTTGACAAGCTGGTAACATGCAACAGAGCTGACCCATGAGAATCTCACGTGCTTTTTCGAAGTGGCATGACATGGGGGTATTGCACAGAGCCTGGTAACAACCAGGAGCAGTGCTCACTAGTGATCTGCACATGAACATGGTAACAAAAGGCAAGCAATGCCAAAATATCTGACAACTAAAATAGTTTCAACAAAAAATCTTCAAAGCATCTTACTTTCTTGCATGTATTAAGCTAGAAGGACTACATTTCGGTTAGTTTATTCAGTGTCAAGAAAGGGACTTACGAGAAAGTCTCCAGAAATCTCACTGCTAAGTCATCACGCTGTTGACAAAACTCAACATGCTTTTAGAAAGGCCAAATCTGTAACTATAAATCTCCAAACATTAAGAACGATAAATTTAGTATGCCTGCTCTCCTTAAAAGAAATAACAACAAAAATACGCACAGAGATGACTAACAGCTTCCAGCGTTTTATCTCCTAAATTTATCTGTGACTTACAGATGCTTAAAAGCAAAGGTCCAGGGCCTGGGAGCACTGTGCTGGGGATGTTAAAAACACTTTAAATCCTTCAAACTGCTTTGAAAAACCTCAGTGCCGCTGCTGTGTGCGGATGTTTTGCACTCCCAGCCAGGAATCAATGCAAGCGTTTAAACTTCCTTTTGTCAGGAATGACTTACAGGGGAGAGGACAGCAGCTCGTAAACAGAACTGCTGACACCTCCTGCTTGCTGCAAGTGAGTGGTGATGCAGCAGTGCTTCAAGGAGTGACTCTGTCACCCCACAAGTGGCTCAGCACCGCTGGGCTGCTGGTGGAAGGGCCCTGCTGGGTGCTGTGGTGTTATCATAGAATCACAGAATCAGTGAGGGTGGAGAAGTCCACTAAGATCACCGAGTCCAACCACCAACCCATCCCACCATGCCCACTAACCCTCATCCCTCACTGCTACATCTGCACACTTCAGAATACTTCCAGGGACAGGGACACCACCACTTCCTTGGGCAGCCTGTGCCAGTGTGTTGTCACTCTTTCAGAGAAGTTTCTCCTAATATCCAATCTGAACCTCCCCCCCAAAAATTTAATGCCATCACCTCTCATCCCATAGCTGTTAGCGAGACCCCCACCTCGCCACAACCTCCTCTCAGGAGATTAGAGAGCACTAAGGTCTCCCCTGAGCCTCCCCTTCTCCAGACTGAACAACCCCAAGCTCCCTCAGCCTCTCCCCATTACACTGTGCTCCAGACCCTTCACATCTCCACTGCCCTTCTCCAGGCCCTCCATGTCTTCTTGTAGTGAGGGGCCCAACACTGAACACAGTACCTGAGGTTCTAAACTAGGGGTGGACTGTGAAATCTGGAGAACTGTGACTGCATGAATCAAGCTTACAACACAAGGTTTCGGTAGTGAAGTGCTGCAGGGTGTACTCTGCAAGCAGAACCCAGTAGCTGCTCCAGGTCAGATCAGAGCCAGCTCCAGATATCCCAAAAGGGATCTGCTGCTGGGCAGAGCTGAGCCACGAGTGACATTTGTGCCTCTGCAAGAGCAGACTGAAGAAAGAGGCTGGGCACTGCTGCCCAGAGAGCTGTGGGTGCCCCATCCCTGGAGGTGCATGGGTCCCTGGGCAGCCTGAGCTGTGTGGGGCAGCCAGCCCTCAGCAGGGAGGCTGCAACTGGATGATCTTTAACATCCCTTCCATCCTAAAGCAGTTCTGTGATTCTGTTTATTAAAATGTGTGCTGCGCTAATTTGCGTGGGGGGTTTTTGTTCTAATTTATAAAATGAATAGCAAGAAGGCTCAGCCTGAACCTATGCCCATTTAATAGAGCCAAAGCAGTGAGCAACCGATTTTTATTGCCACTTCCCTAATGGGAAGTGTTTTTCCTTTTCCTTTTAACCATACTCCATCTTCTCTACTTCTTTTTTTTTTTTTTTTTTTTTTTTTTTGCAGCAGAACTAGAATTCTACTTGGCACTAGAATTAACTCCCTGCTGCCTCATTTCTGGTAGAAACCTGTTAGTATGAGCACTCAAATCCGATCGACATCACCGCTATTCGCTTTTGGAACTCAAGGCACAAGACCCCTCTCAACCGTCTCTCAAAGCAAAATTACTAGTATTTTTCTTAATTACACCGTTGGTTAATGCAACCCCTGACAGAGGAGAGGTTGAACATTTAATTTGGCAAGGTTTAGTGCCAATCTGCATGAGGCCACCGTGCTTTCACCTCCATCTCCATTCTCATAATGGCTGCTGCCCCTGCCCCACATATCTCATCGGAGATTCACATCAGCTCAGCCCCACCCCCCCCACCGCCATCAGAGCTCAGAGCAGGCGGCAGGGACACGGTGAACCCAGCACATCGACACACACTCTTTCCAACCACCATTCCTGATGTCAAAACCGAGGCTTTCATTAATTAGGAGGGTAATTACACTGCTAATTACACCGCGCACCTAAATACGCTGCTATGCATCTTTCAGAAAGACAACTCTGTACATCTCACACGACAGTATGAGTTTCAAATAGAGAGAACACAAGCTGCAGGAATGCTTCCAACCCACTCTCTCTGGTGACTATAGGCATTCTTCAGTGAACTTGTTCTGCTCCTGAAATAACCCCACAAAACTGTGTGGAAAGCTTCCTCTAGCACCCTTTCCAGGATTGCAATGCACATAAATACACACAAGAAGTACAGTAGTAATGAAGAAGACAGAGGCTTGCTGATCAGGAGTGATGAATCCTGCTCTCCACATACTGAACACGCTTGTCATGACCTGGCAGTCCTTCAGCCCTGCCCAAAGTGATGCAACCTGATCGCCTAAGGAAATGAGCACCTTATACACATGCGGTTGTATCACAATGGCAATTTCTTGTATACATAACCAGGGGCTAATTTCAAGCAGCACCTGCTGGATGCATATGTAATCTCCACGTGGCAGCCTGAACATCTCGCAAACATCGATGGATTATTTTCAGCCTCCCAGCGCAGCACTGTCTGTGCGTACAAAGTGGGGGCTCTTGATACAGTCAGGAAAAAAATAAATACATTGTAAAATGTAGATGTACTGCAACATAATAAGCCAAATTCCAGCCTCAGACCTAGCACTAACTCCCACCAACCCGTGTATTTTTCATGAACTGCACATGAAAGTGCTTTTGGTGCTGGCTTCCCATGCAGCACCTTCCACCACTTAAACGTCCTTACCCGTTATCTCTCAGTTATTAGAGGACAACACCTCCCCATCAACAACCCGTGCTGACAGGAACGTGCAGATGCCCCAAGGAGGGAGCAGAGCAGCAGCACTCCAACCACCTTGCATTGCTCAGGCTCCTTGAAACATTTGTCCTGCACCAAGCCATTTCACTGGTGCAGTCACGGTGACCGTAAGGGGAGCGGGCTGTTTGCCAAAAGCAGCAGGAGCAGAATTTTATCGCAGAGATAAGAGCATTTCCCTGGGTAGCAAGGTCTTGGCATGGAGGAGCTCCCCTGCAGCGTGGGTGGAAAACTCCCATAGCCACACACGGTGCCAGAAACCACAGCTCAGAATTCTGTCTTCGAAGCTGCCCTGGACTGCAAGTAGCGCTTCCACCTCCATTTCTTTGCAGGCACACTGAGCCACCACTTGCAGACTTCCTCAGCATTTGGTCTCCGACCTCAGAAAGCAAATCCCACCAAGCAGAACAAGTTGCCTGCTCTGAACAAGGGAAAAGTCCCCATCCACACTTCTCAGTGTCATCCTGAAGGGCTCCTGCAGCTCTGCTGCCCTCCATCACTCCTATGCCTCTAAATGGCACTCCCAGCTGCAGCTCCAAACCCATCTCCTGCCTCTGGAGGATCACAGAATCACAGAACTGTAGGGGTTGGAAGGGACCTCCAAGAGACTATTGAGTCCAACCCCCTGCCAAAGCAGCTCCCAGCCCAGGCTGCACAGATAGGTGTCCAGGTGGGCCTTGAACATCTCCAGAGAAGGAGATCCACCACCTCTCTGTGCAGCTCCAGTGCTCCGTCACTGCACTGTGAAGAAGTTCCCACATATATTTGTGCAGAACATCCTATGCTTCAGTTTTGTGGCCATTTCCCCTCGTCCTATCACCACACACTGCAGAGAAGAGTCCAGACTCATCCCTTTGCCTCACCAGGGCAGAGTAGAGGGGGAGGATCACCTCCCTTGATCTCTGAACCGGCCACCCCAAGGAACACAAGGGGCTGGAGAAGTCTCCCAAGCATCCCTTCCTCTTGCAGCATCTCCTGTTTCACTGTGGGAGATAAAAGCATGTTACAACAGCACAAGGGAAAACATGGATATTTTGTGTTCTGCCCCACCAGAAGCACATGCAGACGTGGCTACAGCACTGCTTAAAACTTTCTGCCTGCTGCTACAAATGCAGAAACTACCATAACCAAACCTAGAATTCCATAAAGGAAGCTTCAGCAATTCATGTGAGGGAGACGTTTTTTTGGTCCACTTACTCTAGCTTCATAAATCAGCCCATTAAAAATATGACTGTGACACAAAAGGGCCGGTCATAAAAACAGGCCGATTAATTTCCCTCTAAACATTTCAAATAAATAGCGTGCCATTTCTGCATTTTGAGACTACTCAATTATAGAAGAAAAAATTATCCGGCACTATAATGCAGTGATAGCATGTGAATAGGTACGAAGTCAGAAAGAGGGAGATTTATTTATTAACTAAATGACTGCTGCACTATCTGTGCTGTGGGATCACTGATGTAATAGCACGAAGCATTCAAAATGAAAAGGCCCCTAAAACAGAGCAAACACCACAGCACGTGGCTTCTCTGAAGCAGACCTGAGAGAATATTTGGAGCAGGGATAGTTGCAGCACCTGCTCTGTCATCGCACAGCAAAGATGACCATAAATGTTGCAATGCACTGGGCTGCCACATAAGCAGTTATTAATGTATTACCAACACTATTAAAAACGAATGCTGCCTTCATCAGCTTATCAGCCGATCCCTCATGTCCTGCTAGCTTCCTCGCAGTGCTAATTCATCAGTTTTGAAGTCTCAAGAAATCTTAGCCAGTTAAGCAAACCATTGGCCATACAAGGACGCGGTTTTATTTTTTTTCCCCAGCAGAAACACTGCTCATTATGTTTGCTGATAATAAGGAGATAACAGGTAGAAGGAAGTGTGAATAAATTCCCTAGATATTTCACTGTTTGAAGTAGCTTACAAGTTAACAACCTCTTCCCTCACCCTGCTTCCCTCCCATGAATCTAGCCCATATCAACAGCAACTATTCCTAGAAAACCCATTGGTGTGGCTGGAAGAATGGTGCATGAGGAGGTCAGGATTTACCCAGACAAGGACAATTTTCACTAAAAAAGTGGATGTGAGCATTCTGGTACGCACTCACTTTATAATCACAGAATGAATGGCTTATGTGGGAAGGGACCTCGAAGATCATCTAGTTGTAACACCTGTGCTGCAGGCAGGGGTGACAAGAACTATACTGGGTATCAGATCAGGCTGTCCAGGGCCCCATTCATCCATCACTTCCAGAGATTGGGCATCAACAGCTCCTCCGGGCAGCCTGTGCCAGAGCCTCATCACCCTCTGAGTAAAGGCAACCTAAAAAGACATTCCAACACATAACCTAAAGTTCCCCTCTGTTAGTTTGAAGCCATTCCCCCCTGTCCCGTCACTATCTACCCATGTAAAAGGTTGATGTTTCTCCTGTTGATAAGCTCCCTTTAAGTATCAGAAGGCCGTAGGGAGGTATCCCCAGTGCTGTCTCTTCAGCTGAACAAGCCCAGCTCCTTCAGTTAGAATAACAGCATCATTTAATCCGTGCACTTGTATGGCACTTAAAGGTACCTTTCTCTTTTAAACACATCCACACATAGAAGATTTTAAAATAAGAAATACTTCTATTTAAACGAGGAATCAACGCCTTAAAGGAAATATCTATGCATATTTAGGGTTTGAGTACATCCACAACGCCAGAAACCCTCCCCTCCACCCCCCCCCCCCCCAGAACCTTCAGGACTTCCAGCTAGGTGGCAAACAGGACACAAACAAAGGAGCTGTGTGCCTTTCCTAAATTCAGCCCAGCACCTCTAACCGGAGAACGACCATCCCCGCTCCCTCCTTCCCACGCTACCTCCGAGCGCTCGGCTGCTGAAGCAACGCGTTGCTTGGCCAGCAGCCAGCTGGAAGCCAAAAGGGGCTTTTCCTTTCCTGCCGCTCAACCTCATTCAGGCGCTTCTTGCTTGTACACAACGCTATTTATAGCTGCTGGCGAGCAACCAGGCGCAACTCCACCGCAGAGCCCCAGCGGCTCCGAAGAAATAAATAAAATAATAACGATAATAATAACGACAGCAGCGAAATGAACGGAGCCCGGCTGCGGTTCGGCTCGCCTCGGCCGCGTCGCGTGCGGGTGCGAACGCAGGGAGGCAAGAAGCACGGCTGGGCTGCTCCCAGATAAAAATAACCCGGCCAAAAAAAAAATCACCATGGGGAAGAGCGACCTTTACTACTACTACAGGAAGAGAGCGCGCTGCAGCACGGCCGGCAGCCCAGCGAGGAGGGATTTGGAATAAATTCATAGGGGAGAAAGAGGAAAGAAAGACAGGGAAAAAAAAAAGAAGAAAAAAAAAAAGTGCATGAAAAAAATCTTTCAATATTGCCCCCAAAGTATGATCCGCCCGTTTCTTTCCATCTCTGAGATGCAAAACTCTCGCTCCTTTGGAAATCTCCTCCAGAAATTTCATTTTTGGGGGGGGGAGAATGGGAAGAAGTAGGTTGGATACTAGGAAAAAGTCCTTGGAAAGAGTGGTAACGCAGTGGCACAGGCTGCCCAGGAGGCAGACAAATCACCATCCCTGGAGGCATTCAAGAAATGTGGAGATGTGGCACTGAGAGATACGGTCAGTTGGCATGGTGGGATGGGTTAATGATTGGACGAGGTGGCCTTAGAGCTCTTTCCAATCTTAATGGTTCTATGATTCTATAAGTAGCTTATTTTCTTGCAGGACAATTGTATTATTATTATTTTGGAAGACAGATGCAACTGCACTCCACACAGAGCAAAGCTACAGTGGGGCAGCAACCTTCCCCCAAGGGTCAGATGCTCACTGTGATACCATGGTAAAACCTCTCTCTTTTATACCCACTTTTTTCCCCAAGTCATTTATAATCCTGATGAAAAATGCTGCCCACAATGGAGCTGCAGTCAGCACCACGGTGGGTGAGTGTTGCCGGACTTGGACTCCCCCTCTCTTCCTCTCTTTCTCCCCTTTTTCTATTATTCCCCTAACTGAAATCACTTTGATTTTGCCAAGACAGGTGTTTCAGATACAGCTTGAAAACTAATTAAATCATATCTGCAGCTTGAAAACTAATTAATCCTCTATTCCCTATTATAATAGATAATTACAATGCATGATAGGAAACGACTTGTCAGGTTTTCTCTTTAAAATGCTCGCACTTTTATAGAAAATAAAATAGGGGAAATGGTTACAAGGCCTTCCTATCCTCCAGGAGCCCACCGGTTGAGACTGCTGCAGGGGTTTTTCAGACACGGTGCCAACAAAACCTACAGTTGCTGAAAATATCTTCGAGAACAAAAGGTGACGGTAGGTCACATTTCTTGGGTTGCTCTCATTCATTCCAACATATGGTCAAGGGGCTCCTGGTAGAGTCCTGCCTCCACGTAAACATGAGAATTGGTAAAATATTTGTAATTAAAGCAATGAGCAAGGCAGGATTCAAAGTTTTCAGGCCATGCTGTGACCAGCGCTTCATTACACTGTCTTACACCTTCTTGCTTGCTGTTTAGTTTTCTCACTTTCTCTAAACAGCATGCTTATTGCAGAGACTTGAGTTATATGCAGAAAAAACACACCTCCTAGTAATTTTTCTTCATACACAGCCACAGAGAAGACAGGCAGAAGAGCCAACAGCCAGCAAACAACCAGGAGCTTCATCCAGCCAAGGCACCTAAGAACCCACTCTGTCCCCAGATTTATCTTATATGGTCCAGCATCTTTGCTCCCACTCTGAGATAACAGGTGTGGTCATGCTGAAAGTTGCTGCAACTCACTCTGTAACTAAATGAAGTTTCCAGTTTACCTCTGCATTTAAAAGAAGAGATGCATGGACCCAGCTGAGAGACCACCTTTGAGTTGTCTCAAAGGATTAGGAGTTTCAAGCTGTTGGTGCACGGACCCTTAAGGAACCAAAGACTAATTGTGAAGGAAACAAGTTTATAAAGAGGCCTGTTGTCAACATAACTAAAGATGCTCCATGAGATCTGTAAATCTGTAGTAAAAGTGTGGAAAGGTCCATAATGCCATGCAGGTTGAATCCTCTGGTGTGCCAAAAGAAAAATAATGCCAAGAGTCAAACAAAATGACTTGATATGCATGTGGCAGAAAGCAGCCAACCCCACCATGACTCCAAATGGCCTTTTTCTTTGAAAACCTCAAGCTAATCCCACTGTTTCTGCATGCACTTGCATCTCCTCCTTCACCTGGGTGATACTCCGTGAATCATGAACCTCTGTGCAACATTGTGCTGTCATACACTCCCATTCTGGGACATCCAGAGAAGAAAATAAGGGATAGCAATCCTGCTTATTCTTCTTGTTGTTTTTTTTTTGTTGTTGTTTTACACTTTCAGTTAGAGCTCTGCTTTTAGAATCAGATTTTGCTAAAGGACCCACGGTGATAAACAGCTTTAACCTTCTGGTTCTCCCACACCGCTGCCTCACATGTCCCCCGGCAGCACCAACAAAATGATCACTGTTGCATAAAATGATCTAAAATATAGGCAAGACTGCATGTATTTCAAGGAAACACAGTGCCACTCAGGAAAATTTCCAGCTTGGTGTGCCGCTGGCAGCAGAGAAAGGCTGACACAAGCAATTGGCGGCATGGACAAAAATCTTCAGCACGTCCTTGTGCCAAACGCACTCATCATATACTCCTTTAGCAGGATATCCTTGAGAGAGATTGCCCAGAGATTGATTGAGGCCCCGTGTACCATGTTAATGAGGCTAATTATAAACTCCGTTACCAGCAGGGGGACCAAAGAGTGAGAAAACAACTCAAAAGGGCCAACTCCCCTTTTCCCTGCCCCAAGAAGGTGTAACTGGACTTGGTTTTCCTCTTTCCCCGTGGTGATGACCAAAGGTCCCACTTCCAACAGTGGGTTTGGATGAAACCTCATTCCATACTCTGCACTCGCACGTGCAAACCAACTCTTCTGTCTCCTGCTCCCTCCCAGGCTAGCTCTCACCCTGCAAAGCATCTCCTCCGGGTACCAAAAAAGGTCCATTTGCTGCCCAGTTTAACTACAGATAAATCTGCCGCCAACGGGATGAGCATGGTTAGAGATTTGGGGAGGGGAAAATGAGAGGAAAAGAGGGGAAATAGGTTTTCAATCCACACAATTAATTGTTTTGGTATTTGTACATATATTAGATTAGTAGACTCGGAGGCAATTTAGCATCTCTGACAAGAGGATGCCCTGTGGCAAAGCTTACCATCCTACTGCTGTAAGTGAGCTCAGAAAGGGAGGGAAAGAAGGGAAGGAGGAAATTCTAGCATTCCGGATTAGTTTTTGATCAGAGAAGAACATGTGTCTAAAGTTTGCACAGCAGGTTAAAATATTAAATTGGAAATAATCCTTTTCACTTAAAGCTTTTCTTTAGAAATATGAAATTTTAAATAACAAAACTAATGCTGTGCATGAATAAAGATTAGAAAAAAGTTAAACCCTCGACTTTATTTTGCCTATACTGATTTATTTCCTATTTTTCACCCCAGCCCAAACTGATGTTCTTCTAATAACATTTAATGAAACCTACAGCGGGGAGCTGTGTTTCTTCAAGCATTAAATCTTCTGAGGATATTCTGACCTTTTATATATCCTAGAGCCCATCACAAAATCTCATCTCTTCACCTGTTACTAACTTTGTTTTCATTGCCACTGTCAACATGTCATAGACTTTTCCACCTATGCAACAAATAGACCCTCCAAGGCCACTGAAGCACAGCTTTGGGCACGGATTCAAAATACCACTGAGGTTATCTTCTAGTTTTGATTACTCAAGCACAGCTCTCCCTCCACTCCCATATTAATCTCCACCACAGTCCTAAACCTGTTTGTCACCCAAACACTCATTTACTACTCTTTCAGTAATTAAGGTTGCAATGGCAGGCCAGGCAGCATTTAATGGTGTTTTTATTAATGCTGTAATGACTCAAGTTACAAGATATTGAGCCATTTTCATGTTTCTGCAAACGAGGTTAACAGTTCCCCATGCCGCTGCTGGGTTTTTCTTTCTCCATAGAGCTATTCAAAATAACTTCTAGATTCCAGTGGAACGGAGGCATGGCCCAGAAGGTCTTACAGTGGAACTCAGCTCCCTGTATAGTCAGGAAACAGATCAAGAGTTTTCAAAACTATTTATATTACAGCCTTGATTTTTCCAGGTGTCCAATTTATCCAACCTTCAAGGGATCCAATTTTCTAAGAGCGCTACCACTTTATCATCTGAATAGAAACCCCCTTTTTAAAGAAACCTTACAGGTCCTGAAGTCACCAACAGCATTTACCAGAGGGTGGCCCTACATCTTGCAGTTAAGATGAGAGGTACTTAGAGGCATCTCTCTTGGTCAGTAGTAGCAACATTTTCTTTAAGAAAACTTTGGTTTCAGGCAAGTTACTAGACATATTAAATATGACAAGCCATCTGCTTCCAAATACAATGTTTTGCATTGTGTAACTAAACCAATTTAAGAGCTGAAGTCTATTTGACATCTAATTAGTCTGTTTGGTAGCCTGATCACTTGTAGATGTTTTGGAGGGGAAGAAACACTCTTTAACAATCTTGATCTTTTTTTTTGTAAAGAAAACAATTAAAAATAATTAGTCACATAACTGTTTTTCCTTCCTAAATATTTTCTTTTTCCCCATTTAGGAATGAAGCCATATGTTTCTCCTATGCCACCCTCTGTTTCTAGTAGAATGTAAATCAAGCCGTCTTTAGTACCTTTTTTGGGGCATCACAATCATGGAGTTTGACAGAGCTCTGGGATAGTGGGAGGATATGCTGGGCTGTAGAACAACAGGCTCCATCATCAGTGTCCAATATCACACGATGATTTGCCAGGTCATTTGTTTGCTTGCTTAAGTTGATTGTATTTCTCAGGAAACACGTGGTCACCTCAAGAGTAAGTTATCCCAGCAGAGTAGCACCAGCATTTAAAAGTGGCAAGCACAATCCAAGCAGAAACAAAACAAGTCATCTCAGAGCACTTAAAATTCAAAGTCTGGGTGCCAGCTTGGGTACTGCACCAGCTTCCTCATGTTACAACACCAGAAAGACTAGGACAACAGCCAGTCAGCAACGTGTCACATCCCCAAACACCAAAGCAGGTCAAACTCCAAATCAGAAGTAGCTGGTGGCATTTGCTCACTATAGATGGGGATGTTCAGATTCATGTGCCCACTATGAAAGCACATCAAAAAGGGTCTGATGAGCACCTTGATCTGTGTCAGCACATAAAGCAGATGTTGTACCAAGGAGAGAAGACTATCTTCCACGAATGCACAGATGATAGAAAATGAAGCACATTCAGAGACACAACAGAATCATTTCAGCATTATGGTAACAGCCATAAGCAATAGCTCACAGAAGCACAACACTCCATGCATCATTTCCACAGGAAAAAGAAAGGGGATATACATCAGGCAGTTTTGGCCCGTGACATTTATGTCAGATACATTTGTACTCTGACATTGACTGGGGAAGTCAATGACATAGTCCAGAGCAGCCTCCTCCAGCCATACTTGGAGCTCCAACTGCAGCGCTCTTCAGAGACAGCCCCAAACCACATCTGCTGTGAGCCCTAGACATGTGCAGCTTGAAGGTATTTGGGGTACAGAGCAAAGATAAATGAACAAGATCTACAACTAGAAAAGAGCGACATTGTAGGGAAGGTCAGATCAGGTCACTCCCAGAGGATGTTGTTTCTGGAATCCACGCAGTTATGGGTCACAACCTTTACGAGCTCCCACAATGAAATACAACCACTCCTCTGACCCCTCTTGTTTTCCCAGTTTTATTTTCTATTGCTCTGTACTAAGCAACTGTCAGTCCTTATCTCTGCTGCCCTGGGCCCTCGTGTTTTCCTGTCACCTTTCCTTATGTGCACTGATTTTTTCAGCCTTGCCTAGATGGGTGTTTTGGAAGGCGTGATGAGTTCCATAGCCCGACCTAATGACCCCCTCCCAAAAAAGAGTCAAAAAGAAACCAAAAAAAGAGAGAGAGACCATCTCAGTGTAGCAGGAGCAAAACGGTTCTAGTTAAACATGTTGCTGCCCAGGAAAAGAGCTGGAAAGAGATGGGGGAATTTGCTAACTTTCACTCGACAGCGGAGCAGAGCTGCTTTCAATGTGCCATATTGACTTACCGCTGCTGGAGGCACAATAAAGGCAGGCCTGGGAGTCAATGCGAGCTCCTGCGGCTCTGTGTAAACTCCGCTTAAAATGTATTTCAAGGAACTTGATCTATTGACATGGCAACTGTGAAAACTTGAGGCCATTTGAAATTTAAATAGCATTTCCACCCCTCTCTAAATGCCAGCCGCAGGGTGGGCCCCATGGCCCTTGTGTGGAAAATGCTTTCACTGGAAGACATCTCCCCCAACAGAATGCCTCCAGACACAACTGCTCTCCTCAAAAGCAGCCAGCACAACTGATTGGGACCTCTTTTTGATGCAAATTCATATTATTCTGTTGGGGAACAGCAGGTGTTCAGCCATGCTTCCCTTTGGAAAAATTAGAAGCTTGCTTTCTCCCCCCTCCTCCTCTCACTTGGCTCCTGGTTGGCCCGGGCCACTCTTACAGGGTCCATACTTGGGTGGCTCCTGGGCCTGGGCCTACCTAGGTGGAAATGCAGCGTTTGAAGCAGACAACAAAAGCTTCACAGTGGATGTCCACAGCGGACAGCACCAGCACAAAAATCGAGATCCTACACAAATTGATTTTGGAGGGCTGCAATATGGAGGAGCATTGCTCAACTAATTTGGTTTGACCCATACAGCTGGGCAACCATAGCCCCTACCAGCTTGGGCCTTACCAGCACCTGTGCTAAGTAATCTGCTCCAGCTTTAAGAAGGGCCCTCAAGAAGATAAAATGAGCTATTTTTCAGTACTGCAGGGTCACTGTGGTCTGTGTGAAGGCCAGATGAAAGTTCCAGAAGACAGCCAATGGAAGGCGCTGTTGGGGAACGGCACTCAATGGGAAGGGCGATGTTAAGGTTGTGTCCAAAGGTATGGACAGGACCCAGCCCTCCCGACGATGGGAATCATTTGAGCACACAAGAAAAAGTTTGTGCCCTCCCTCCTGCTTTGCACTGCCAACCTGTAATTTGCAATTTCATTTGAGAAACAATAACGGAAAAGGACAGCACTATAGACAAGAAGAGAAATCCAAAAGAAGACATGCAGGTAAAGTGATTTTACATAGGCACCATTTAAAATTCATGTGGCTTGGCAAGTTAGCACCCCCAGGCTTGTACTGGAATAATTTCTCCAGAATTCCCTAAATGATCTATTTCAGCAAACCCAAAGGGCCTTCTCCTAGCATGCATGAATATCAGCTCTCTTGGGGAACTGGGGAGTCTTGAATTTGGAGGAACAAAAAGCAGCTTCACAGACTTATTTATGGAGCACATTGAGAGAGCAGCACAGGATGTGGACAGAAAAGCCAGACAGGGATGGTGAAGGCCAGCATCACACGAAGCAAAGCACCCCATGACCACAGCAACTGGGCATGGAGCCATAGAAAATCTTTATCAGCAAGGAAAAGGAGATTAAAGAAAGATGGTGTAGTGTTATGGGTGGAGGAAACATGTTGAAAAGGGAAGGAGTAGTAGGAGGATGCTCAGAGAAGTGATGCCATTGGGGTGGCTGTAGCAGGGACACAAAGGGCTAGGGGGTGGCTGGCCAAAGGGGGTAAATGCCAGGAGCTGAAACTTAGGGGAGTATTATAGCATTACCGCAATTTGCCTTTAAAATAAAATTAAAAATAAAATAAAATTAAAATAAAATAATACCAAAAAGGCTGTAAATCTGTGTTTGATATGTCTTCCACTCAAGCCTCTACTGAAAGCTGCTATTTGCTGCTGAAAGCACATATTAGAAAGCCAACAGTACCAACATTTCATCCGAACACATTTTAAATGTTTTGAAGCTGTCGTTACAGTCCTCTTCCCTAATAAAAAGGCGAGGGGGAAGAGTGATAGGCTGAAGTGGTTTTATTTCAGCTCTTCAGAGGCAAAACAAACATCACGAAACTTGTGGGAACATTAGTCTAATTTAAGCCTTCGATTACTAATTTGAGACCCATTTATTTAAGCCTACTGTAAGAAAAGCATCTGAAGTTATAAAATCACAAGACATTTCCAGTGATTCTGCCAGTTTTTATTGCCAATAATGATTACTGTCTCTATTACGGGCTCTGGTTAGGACTCTATTATACTGGACTCTTTATAAAATACAATCTGTACCATTAAAAGTCTACCTGGCTGCCTTACAGCAGCTCGTTGACACAAAGAGGAACAGCTAATAAAGAAATGAAAGGAGGTTAGATTTGAAAGTCTTCTATTTTCTTCTAAAGAAAATTTTAATCAAACAGACCATTACTCAGTGGCCATATCTGCAATGCTAATAAATACACACGTAGGCTGTGTGCACTACATTAAACTAGACTTTCTTTTCTCATCTGCAGAAAGCTCAGCAGGTCTGTGTGGAGCAGTTTGGTGGAGGTATGCAACCAGAGCTCCCAGAAGTCCCAGCAGTTGGACACAGCCATAAAGCAAAGATGTGCAATACCCTAATGCAAGCCAAGCAGCCTAAAACTACTTCTAAACAAGCCCTCCCAATATCAAGCTTTTAGCTCTTACATCCCACTATGGGATCAATGCTCAAATCCTTCCACAGCTTCGCTTGGTACTGCACGTTCTCACTGCAGCAGCAGAAGGCACTCTGAAACAGCAGGGCACATCTGAAGTGAGGGAAAAAGGCAGAAAACCACTAAAAAATTGCTTCTTCAGGAGATGCAAAGGGTTTTGCTGCTCATATTCTTCAAGACAAATGGGTGCACACCTGCTCTGCCAGGATTGCTGTGAGCAGCATACGCAGAAAGGATACAGAAAGAAATTCAGGTTGCTGGAAAATGTAGTACTGAAACTGGAGGTTTTACAATAAAAGATGGAGAAGAAATACTTGTGTACCCCAACCATTTCTTATACCTGCCCTAGTACCCCCTGTTAATCTAAAACTTGAAGGAGATTGAATCAAGGCCAACATCAAAGCACAATGGTTGGCATTTGTCTTCCAAAAATTAGCTACTTGCAGCATCTAAAACACACTGTGCCACCCCAGCTAATAGCTCTAGCTATTACAACCACAGAATTCACTTTTTAGCTACTCAGATCAAGTACAACAAGCATGCATTTGTCAGCCACACCACGGCTCGAGCTAGCAGCATTCCTGACATCTGATTATGTTTCACTCTGCCTTCGGCAGAAGTTTGGAGTTTCCTTCTTGAAGATGTATAATAGATACTTTTGATTTGTAATTGAATGGAAGATTATAATCAACCTTGGGACGTTTGCTAGCTCATGGAATAAAGCCACTAAGTCCACTATAAATATTTATAATTTTTTCCACATTTGTTAGTATAATTAAAGGGAAGGAAATTCAATGCAACAGTTGGGGGAGGGAGGGAAGTAAAACCTGTTATTTACAGTGTCCTTTAAAATTAAATGCATAGGCATTAATTGCTTATTATACACACTGTTATTCAACCATCAACAAGCAGGAAACCGAGCCAAGGAGAAGAGCCTACAGCTTACAAAAACCCTTCAATGATGTGTCCTGACCGGTCAGTCAGACAAGGAAAGGCACAGAGCATCGTGTTCACTTCCACCTGCAGAGACTACAAGACGCTACTGCAGCAGTTCTGTATTGTTTTACACAGTGCAGCACCGTGTATATGACCGCAGTGTGAGCTGCTACCAGCTCCACTTAGGAGCATTTTAAAACTGCTCCAAGACAAATGCAATTGGCCCCGTTATCACTGTATAAAAACCACCCACAAGTCCCTGGCAGAAATGCAAGGGCATGCATGTAGTGGTGAGGAAAACGCTGCCTCCAGCCTTGCTGCTCCTCTTGGAGAACAGCACCCATCACCTGGTAACTAACTTCACAAAGGCAGGCAACAGCCTTGCCCCCAGCTGAGAAATTCCAGGTTTACACTGCAGTTCCAGAAGAGGAAAGCTCATTTTCAGACAGGTTGAATAGTTTGGCCTAAGGCTTCTAAGGCTCATTCCAGAAAAAAAGAACGGGCGTTGACAGAACACGGGAAAACAGTTTCAAACTAAAAGAGGGGAGATAGAGATTGGATATAAGGAAGTTTTTATACTGAGGGTGAGGCAGTGGCACAGGCTGCCCAGAGAGGCAGTGGGTGCCCCATCCCCTGTAGATACTCAAGGTCAGCCTGGATGGGGCTCTGAGCACCTGATGGAGGTGTGGGTGTCCCTGCTCACTGCAGGGGAGTTGGACTAAATGATCTTCAAGGGTCCCTCCCAACTCAAACGATCCTATAATTCTACAATTTAATTCCATTTCTGTCACCTATCCCTTTAATAATACATGCTTCTGTTAAAAAGGGCAGTGCTTTATTTTTAGGCCATCCTATCAGATATAAGAAGGCATCCATTTGTTTTTAATTCTGATACTGGCAAGGTGGGTGGCCTGTAACAACGAGGTGCAGGCAGGAGCTGGTCCCAGTGTGCCCGGAAGGATCTGCATGCTCAGAGAAAGAGTCGAAAACATGCCCGGCTTTCTTCGACTGCCTGAAACACGCTGCCAGAAAAGTGAGGAGAGGAAGAAACAAAACAAAAACACTGAAGTGCTATTGCCTGGAAACCACTTTAATGAAAGTCGCTGCAGAATATGACAAGATACCTAACCTGTGCTGACAGAGGAAACAGGGAAATGAAATCCACACAGCCACTTCTACGTGTCCTCCGCTATAAAAATAGCTGGATAATAACCATTTCGCAGCTGAATACGTTTGAAGGATCTGACACCTCTCTGAATGTAACGACTGTTGCAGTGCGGGGAGAAGCCCTTCTGGAAGCATCAGCTTTGAGGCAGGAAGATCCTTCTCCACTGCCACTGTAAAGGACAAAGAGCTTACTGGAATTAAGGGATGTCTCAGTCCCTTCTCAATAAAACAATCCTTCCTATTTGCTTTGTTACAAATAGGCTCCAAATTTTCTTTCTTTCCAACACAGGAGCATTTCTAAAGGATGCTGATTTTTGGGAGGCACCACGCTCGCTGCCCAGCCTCCATCAGCTCCCTGCCCTGGGAACAGGAGCAGGAACCGACTGCCATCTCTCTCATTTCTCTCAAATTCATTCCTCTGCAAAAAGGAGTTTCTCCTTTTGGCGCTGAAACTGAACTCCCGTCCAGGGATTTGATAAGCAGTGCTGAGTTAGGCTGATAAAACCCTGACTCCAGCCGCCAGCGTGGGGCAGTCAGGCGGCAGGATCACATCAAGAACAACAGACGTGGAAAAGGTCAGCCCTCCAACCTTTTCCCATTAAGCCCTTCCTAGAGCCCACTGCAGTTTGCTTGGTGGATATAGCAGCATCCCCAAAACCACATCACTGATGCACGGGCTTTAAAGTTGATCGTTGAACCTAAAAAAATAAATGCCACGTCAGATGGGGCAGCATATGCCGAGGAACATTTTGTTCAAATAAAACCAAACACGTTTGGTTGGACAGCTGTGTCCTCCTGGCTCTTGAGACCTCTTCACCTGCCTACCTGGGAGTCATGTCCTGGTGTTTGCTCCACACACAAGCAGTGAGAAGCTTACCAGGACAACAGCATTTCTAGAAAGCCTTGTGACAAATGGGCAAAATGGAAAGAACGAGTTCAAACCTGCAATGACTGCTCTCTAGCCTGATGTTTTAATTTAACCCTGCTGTGCAGTATGCCCAGGTCACACACAGAAAAGCTGCCTTCAGATTTATACCCACCTTTGTGCCCTTCAGGTCATCCACTGTTTTTCTGATGAAATCAGAGTTCTGTGGTCCCATGGTTTATGGGGGAAGGCTGTCACTCTGCTCTTGTCCCATCAGAACCACAAAATGACCCGGGCGGGTGCTAGCACTAAAAAGCAGCAAAGCCCTATTGCTAAGCATCACAACCCATTTACTGGAGGATTTGCAGGTATCACTCCAGAGCACCCCCTCTTCTAGGAGGCTACAATCACATGCTGCATTTTCAATTAAAAAAAAAAAAAAAAGAAAAGAAAAAAAAAGAAGCCAGTTTTTTCCTTTTTTTTTTAGCAGAACTCAGTACCTATGGAGTACATTCTGTGGTCAGCTCAAGCTGGGGTCCAACTAAGCACCCTAACTCAAATCCGACCAAACTGAACAGGGGTTGGACCAGATAGACCCAAAGGCTCTGCCAACTTCAGCCACTCTGTGATGCTTTGAAGTGCAATTTTGCAACCTTGAAGACACCATCACAGCAATTTCCACATGCTATGCTACAGTGTGGGAAGAGACCTGCAGTGCAGCAGCACCATCCTGGTACCTTATACTCTTGTAAAAGCCAATGGTGATCCTCATCCCTGAAGACCAAGAGGGACTCAGCTGAACACCATCACATCCCCACCAGCTGACCTCCACTTTTAGGACAAGAGGTAACAGCCTCAAGTTGTGCCAAGGGAGGTTCAGGTGAGACATTAGGAACAATTCCTTCTCAGGAGTGGTGAGGCAGCGGCCAGGCTGCCCTGAGAGGGGTTCAGGAACCATGGAGATGTGGCACCAAGGGTCACTGCGGGCATGATGGGATGGGTTAGGGTTGGACTTAGGGATCTCAGAGGCCTTTTCCAACCTCTGTGATTCTATGATTCGAGGGGCACCTGGCTCCACAGCACCGCAGGAAAACCAGAGTTGGAAATTGTCAGTGAGGGTATCTGCACTGCCACATCCACAACCGAAACATTAACCTGGATCAGGACCAGCAAGAAGCCAGGCTGCCCAGAGGCAGCTTGGCACAGGGCACCAGTGGAAAGCCCCATTTGCTGCTCCGGGTGTGGCTTCTCGAGGATTTTCCCCCAGCCAGAGATGGAGAAGTAACAGAACAGCTGCAGCAGAGAGGAGATGGATACATTTTTTCTTCTCCCTTTTGGTCCAGTTCCCTATCACAGTGAAAGTAATCTCGCCTCTCATCATTAAGAATGCTTGCAATGACTGCAGAACAGAAACCTGTTTTTCTCCATCAAGTCCCCCTCCCCTGTCTTGGGCTAACATCTATTTTAAGCTTTCATTTCCTGGCCTTAGTTTTTGGCTTTTGTGTTTGTTTTGGCTTTTTTTTTTTAATTGAACCTCTCTGTACTACACACAAGCCTTCCACGTAATGAAGTAAACAGCACCACAATGCATTCCTCAACACTAGCTGAACCGCTAAATAGCTGCTTGTAGTTGGAGGCTGGAGCAGCTGGGTGTTGGATTACAAACGAAAAACAAATGCCAAGGCATGGCCATAGTATGTGCAATACATTGATGACCTACAGCACCAAGCTCTCCACGCTTAAATAACTCCTCTGAAAGCAGGCTGCCCATTCAGAATGTTTTACAGCTAAGAGAGGAGAAGCACGGCTTGTGCTTGCAAGGCACATTTTAAAAATGCAACGGGAAAGTTGTTGCATGATTTTCATATGAACAAAAATTACACCGGAGGGGCAGGGGGGAAAATTCATGCTGCCAGAGCAAAATTTCATGCTTATCAACTGCTTCCAAAGGGTCCCTCCCACTGGAGCCAGGCTCAATGCAGGCAGGGGGAGGATTTCCAAGGCCACTTGAGCCCCCCTCCCCCCAAACCCTCCTTTTCCAAGCCTGCAGGACAGCAGTGCTTTTCTGGGTATGCAGAGTGCACAACCAAGAGCTGCAACCAAATGATATGCACGGAGCTTTCAGCATTGTGTCAGCAAAGCACAATCTGGAACACACCTAGTAAAACCAGCTACGTATTTCCCCGGGTGCTTTCAGGTTTCAGGCAAAGTATGCAGGGTCTCTGACCTCACGTGCAATGGGAAGAAATGGGTGTTTTCTCTCAAGCTATAACTGGAGCTAAGTTAAAGCAGCTAGCAAGTAAAATCTGCCCCAAACCTGTATTATTACCTTGTGGGAAAAACAATAACTGCACAATAGCTATATACCACTCTAAAATTGTAGCAGGAAAGCTCTCATCCACAGTGAATGTGAAGTCTCAGGAGGTCACCTAAACCATGTCCTCATGAACATCACTGGTGTCTCTTCTCCAGGAAGATTTCTAGAAGGGGAGGACGTAGGAATCTGTCTCACTGCAACAACACATCTGTTCAGCTGCAGAGCTGTGGCTCCCACTTGCCTTGCCTTCCCCAAAATCACAGTACTACCCAGCTGTTGTCTAAAACCACCTACTGCCAGATCAAAAGCAACATCTCTTGGTGCTGCAGCATTAGCTGCAGGAGGTTGCACCACACAATGACCGCTCAGCAGCAAGAAATGAACTGCCAACACTTGCAAAGTATCACACTTTCATTAACAGGCAAAGGACATCTCTGGCAGGCTGAAAGGAGCTGGAGGAAGCAGCTCAATGAAGGTTTTCCATAGGAAGAGACACCAAGGACCCACCCGCTGCTCCCCACGCATGGAAAGGTCTTTGAGGAGAATACATGCCTCCTCCCAGCTAGGGGATGTAGTGGTTTAAACTCTAGGAATTAAACATCAATCTTTCTGGTAGAACCAGAATCTCATAATAGAGTTTAAGCCCTGCTCACAGTAACACTGCCCCTGGCTCTGAGCAACTGTTCGCTTCGGATTGTGGAAGGTGGGAACTTCACAACACTCTACTGGATCTTAATTCCTCTTTGCTTTTTTTTTGTTGTTGGTAGGAGGGCTGGAATTGGATGATTGTTGAGGTCCCCTCCAACCTAAGCCATTCTGTGATTCTACGACTGCAGATAAAAAGCCAGTGCAGCACAAAAAGCTAATGCATGAAGAGAATAGAAACAACACTTCCATCTGTGTGTGCCTTATCAGAAAATGGAGGGATTAAGAGGTGACCCAAACTTGATAGAAGACCGTTTAAGAAGGGAGTCAGAAAGGACATGTAGTTTACGAATCAGAGTTTGGCTGAAAAACAATTCTGAAGCCACCATCTGCTGTACACTTGGTCCTGACCCACAGTTGGTTCCCACTCCGCAGTGGGAACTGAACAGTTCATCATCTATGCGTAATGATTAAACTAAAGAGTGAAGAGGGAAGGCAGAACATTTTAAAGAAGCCAGATAAGGCCCAGGAGAGCGTCACACTGAGACAGACATGGGGAAATCTCTAGAGGAAACAGAGACATTCACAAGTGCCAGCTTGAATGAAGATCAGCACAAGTCTACCTGTCCCTGATGGAGCCCTTCTTCTCCCTGTTCCATCCCCATCTGATTTATTTCAGTTGATTCCCTCTCCTGCCAGGGCAGCCACTGAGCATAGCAGAGTTAACTCACAAAGCATGGAGGACAACAGCAAGGAAAGCTCTGAAAGTTCTTCCAAGCCAATCTACTCAGTAGAGCTAGAACAACTCGTTTGTTTTGTAAAGAGCTGGAGAGGTTGGTAGCACTGCTTTTAAATAGGAGGAAAAGTCTGGATGAATGTTAAGAATGCAAACATTAATACAGAATGAAAGCAAGTTTGGTTAAGCTATGGCTTCAAATTAGAGGGCATTCTAAAACACAACCCTATCAGGACAACGGTAGCTTTTCCACTAAGGGATTTTAATTCCTTGTAGGACATGGAAGGGAGAGGGCAGCAGCAACTCGCAGGCCAGTTTCTGAGGGCTGGAGAGGGGTGGGCAGGAGCAACCCTTGTCCTGGTGTGAGGTCAATGGAAGCAGACGTAGGTGGACACTGGAATTCTTTCCTGTAGATTAAAAATAGCCTCATTTTATAAAGCTGTCATTCACTCTCAAGATTAAGATGTCGCAAGAGAATGTGGCAACCCAGAACTTGTTCTTTCCATAGAGAACCTCCTCTTTTCAAAGAAGCAAAATGTCAGGTAACATCAGGTCAGCCTCAAATGGGATTTCTCTTTCCCTGCTCTGACTGCGAGCCACTTACCCAGCTTACCTCGAAGGACACGCAGCACAGATCAGCTGAGGTGAGGCCTGACAGGACAAAGGCTGCACCATTCCCTTCCCAGGCAGCTGTTCTGCACATACACACCCTGACCTTTGTGTTTTGCAAAAAGATGATTTTTTTACTTGAAAAAGAGGGGAGGTTGCAGGATGCTTGGGGAGGAAAGAAGCTGTCACTGCGTTTTAGAGTTACATCTCTATTACAGAGACCTTCCCCACACCTGGTTTTTGTCTTTTCTTGGCCGACACGAAGGCAGGATTTCCAAAGTTTGCACTTCCAATGACAAATGAGGGAATTAGCTCATCAAACACTTTCAGGGTCAGCGTAAGTCCAACTTACAGCCCTGGCTAGAAGCCATCAGAGCTCATGATGGTAGTGAGCCCCATTTCTTTATGACTGCAGATGGAAATAGTAAAAATAATTTAGATAGCTAAATTCTTGTGCTAAGATACCAGCCTGAGACTTCTAAACACCTTTAAAGATAACTTCCCCCTGTGTTTTTCTGAACCAGGAATTCTCACGTGGGTCTTGGGGATCCAGCAGGTTGTCAGTACCCCTCAGCCAGTGTAGGTTTCCCATTACATGCCTGACCACAGATGGGAATTTCTCCATGAAAACATCAAAGGGGCATCAACACCCTGGAACTTTTCTCCATTACACTGTAATAACAACCTAAATTCCTTCCAGCCTTGGCCCTGCTGCATCAAATCTATCCCCTGCAGAGCTTGTACATTAAAATCTGCATAAACTTCTGCACAAATGGATCACTGGGTGCTCAGCAAAGGGCCATCCATGCCACTGGCCTTCCTGCTTCTCCATGTACCCAGGAGTTGGTTTGGTTGCCCAACCAAAATGCCACGTGCTCTGAACAGGAATTTAACAGATGGGCAAACAAACTTACAGGAGATGCAGCTATCAAAGGCAGTGAGTAGCGTGATGATACAAAGATCCGGTGGCAGAAAAGGTGCAGAAACAAAAAAAGCAAGGGAAGTGGTGAAAGGAAACATCAACAAGCTGCCTTGTCTCCCTTCCTGCAAACCTTTCGTCTACTCCACTCTTTCCTCTGCAAATCACACTGATGTTTGGAATTCCTAATGGCCCCCTTCCTCTCTCCCCCTGAGAACTGTGCCCTCCACAAGGAGGACAATTAAGCAAAACGAAAACAAAACAAGAACACTATTTATTTATTATTTAAGAGGCTTTGTATGCTGCTAAACCGCAGCTTCATTGTAAACATTCACTTGCTGCCACTTGGCCAACTTTTGGCAACAGAAAGGAACTACCCTCTTCCCCTTTCAGATTCCTATCTGGTAGAGAAATGCAAAAAAGTCAGGTCAACATCTATTTCCAGGCTATGACTTCTTTATTTTTAAAGTGCCATTTAAAAATAAAACCAGAAACATCACTTTCGTGACACTGACTGCAACACTTAGAGCCCACAAGGCCTCAGTAAATATTTTTTAAGATGAAACCTGCAGGAAAAGATAATACTTGAGACTTTTATAGGGCTTTGTAAACATAACACAGAAGTTCAAGTGGAAAAGACAGAGTGATTATTTCCCTTACTTTGCAAAGATAGAAGAGAGGAAAAGAGATGTCTTAACATTTCATTAAGAGGAGATTTCCTTGGGAGACCTCTCTGAGAAGCTCCCATTAACTCACTCTCCCAAGTTCTCTGAAGCGACATCAACAACAGTAATTTAATTTACAGTCCAGATAAAAGGCATTTCCAAAGACACGAAGGTAAGGGAGAATGCTGGTAGGGCACTGCCAGCTTAATTCACTACAGTTACCTTCTGCCTGCATTTGGTTTAACTCCTGATAGCTCATCTTCCCCAAAACAGCCAACTGCTGTGGATATCCATGTGCCAGGTGCCACAGGGGGAAGAGCAGGGAGCAGTGTCAGTGTCTGTACGTGTGAGCAGGCCCTGCAACGCCTTCACACTGCAAATGAAATGCATGGGATCACAGCAGGCAATGCCCAGACATTGCAGAAACGTGTCACAGTGGCTTGGGGAGCCGCCCCACAGCTGCAGATGCTCCGGCCCCACAGGTTTGGTAAAGCTCCTTCCTGGGGCTCTTTGAGCAGAAGAAGAAATATCCACAAAGAATTGCAAACATCCGCCTCCAAACAGCCACTCGGGAGTAAGATAAATAAAAAGCCTTCAGCAGGCACAGTCTTAGGGACTCCTGATTAACTGCAAGCCATTTGTCGCTCAGACTCCAAGAAGCGGGCTCAGAGAGGACCTTCCCTCCATGGGGACAGGACAGGAAGAGAGAGGTCCCCCGGTTTGAGAAGTTCCTCCATTTCCAGTTGGGCTTCTCCAACCGTGAGGAGAAACAAGTGTGTGTGCACGGTGGGAAAAGCAAAGGAGCAGAGTTAATTGCAAAAGCAGAGGCACAGACACAAGCATCACTGCATGACAACTTGACTCCTGCAAGGGAGAAGTGCGAGAGGGTCTGACCTGCAGCACCCATCACCTCCTCTAGCAGGGAGGAGGACGGGGCAGTTGTCAAAGGTCCCAGAGCAACAGTTGTTACAGCTGTCATCTCTACTGGACTGACTTCAGGCTATCCTCCACTGCAAAGTGGAGATAAACATCTGTGGAGATATGTAATCTATAAAGGAGCCTAGATCTCCCAGCTCTGCTTCTGCTGACAAGCTCGGCAGCGCTGCCCATAAAAACAGCCTGACACGTTCCCGACACACACAGAAATAAAAAACCCACCAGGCTCACCTGCTTTTGTTCTGACAAGTGAGAAAATGTTTACTGAAGTCAGAACAGAAAATTCCTTCCAAAGGCAGAGGAAGGTGGAGAGTGCACATTCAAAGCAAAGCAGGGAGGAAAAACAACAAAAAAACAAATAAAAGTTGAATGAGAAATGTTAAAAGAAAAAGGTTAATTAAATTAAAAATAAACACAACCCGAGCCCAGCCATCTATTACTTGTTAGTGGTCGCATTTTCCGTTGGGAGAAAGCTGCTGCAAAGCCCCTATAAACAGTGCTCAAACTGGACACGTGGACAAGGAGGAGGTGACCAACACAAGGTACAGAGTCCCACATTGTGTAGGAGGTGCCTGAGCCTACAGAAGACCTACAAACTCCACCAGCACTGCCCTAATTGAAGGCATTTTTCTGGCAGAAAATAGGAATGACAACTGAGGAATATCTCATCAGCTCAGGGACATCAACTGTTTTCCTTCACAGAAACCATGCCCTTCAAGGAAAGCCCCAAAGGGACCAAAGCTGCTGTCATTAACCCACCCTTTGAGGAGTGAATTCACCCGCAGCATTAAAAAGCTGCTAGCAATTGGGCTGCACCCCTCCAAAAAAGGCAAAACCAAACGAAATCTTTTTGAAGAAAGTATGCAACAAGCTTGATGCACTGCCATATCCAGCTGACAGCAGCCAGATGTGGCAGCATCAGCCCCTGCCCTTTTCTTCCCTCACAGGGAAGAGCTGAAGTTTTGTCTGCCACGAACCCACCTTTCAGAGACATTTAGAAAAGATGTAAAATGTTACCTTCCATCTCAAGAACAATCCTTGCCAGCCCTCAAGCAACAGGAAAGGATGAAAAGCACAAAAACGCCTCCAATGTGCATTCTCACACCTTAAACCCCAAAAGCATAGAAGCACAGGCCACGTACATTGATCGTCGCTTGCTTGCAGTTCCCAATATCAAAAGCCATATCAGAAGGTTTTAGAGGGAGGGAAGGAGAGAACAGGACAACAAACTCATCATTTTTAACGCTCTCACAATGATCTTCTGCTCAGACCTGTACGTCCAGCACAGCAGTGGGATGGGAAGAAGCAGCAGTATTTCATGCTCCCGGACCCACAGTCTACATCTATAAACAGCTCGCCAGTACCACCACACGCTTCAAGAAGAAGACCCAAGGAGATTTATAGGAGGCTGCTCCTGGATTACAAGTCCCCGAGGAAATTTTCCTCCCAACACCCACATGTCAGAGGTAGATTTATGCCCAACATATAATAGACTCTATTCCTCAGAGACAATTCCTTGTCTTCAACCCAGCTACCAATGCTGAAACTGGAGGTTCCGTTTGTTTTAACAGTTGTAGAGTTTATAAATACTGAAAGCAGCACTCTATTTAGGCTGGAGACACTTAAACTAGCTCAGGCCAATAGGACACCAAGCGGTAAAGGACAGTAATGAGATGACACATTCATAATCCAATGCTTCCGCTAAAAACATGCGACCCAAGAAAGCTCTCCTGTTCTGAGCTGAAATTTTCACTTCTAAGTGCTGGAAGAGCAACTTTTTGTATGAACCAGCAAAGCCTGGGGAGAGCTCCTGCAGAGCAGCACATGGATCTGCTGCACAAAGTGGGGAAGCACCAGGCAGGGGGCCGTAAATGAGGTGGGGCACAAAATATTTCAAGAACCACCCAACACTTTGGGATGCATCTACACAGCATGGAGCTGCTGACGCTGGTATATCAGTGTGAGGTTGGAGCCTTCAAAAAGCCAGCGGGAAAAAGGATTCCTGAAAAGGAGATGCTGTCCAGGAGCATGTGGCATCAACATTTCCCTATTTGTAAGCACAACGCAGTCTCATCTCCAGATGATGGTATTTTTCCCTTTAAAAAACTAAGGTCCCTTTTAACCCAAACTATTTTACAACTCTATGAAACATTGAGCAAAGCCACAGCACGCAAACCAACCTGCTGCAAAACCAGGAGCTTGCCACAGATCTGAGCTGGAAATGAAGATACCTACACTGTGAATTACCAAATTGATAACAAAGGTAGGCATTTACCTCCCAAATGCTTTTCCTGTCCTAACATACAATGGGAACCTCGAGATGATCTGGAGGGGACAAAGGCCTGCCTTTGGCCATCAGCTCACCCAAGCATCACCAAGTGAGTGGGCATCACTCCCACAAAGCACATCTCTACTGTGATCCCATCTATGCCATTGGATAACAGCACTTCAACACCCCACTGGTGCAGTACTCTGGGATCACAGTCTTCAGGACATCCGAACATGAAACTGGTGCACACTGCAAGAAAAGCAGCCTGTTTCAGGGATGAGCCAACAGAGCTAGTTCTGATTTTTGAAGTTTCTAACCCCAAGTGAATGTCTCAAAGACACTGTCATGTCCACAGCATCATGCATCCAAATACAGGGGGAAAGGAACCATGGCCTAGTGTCTAAAACCCTGCAAATGAAGCTCAGCCAAAGCATGAGTTTAATTTTCATAACTGTGCGAAATCAGATCAAACTATCCATTAAGTGAGGAAGATCAATTTATCTATCCAACTAGAAAGATATCTGCTGGTTAAAGAAAGAGCAGACAAACTAAGAGGTTTTAAAGCTCTGGCTGTGTTTTACAGTGCAGAGCCCAGAGCCACAACAACATGTCCTGGGGAGTGCCAACTAATGAAAAAAAAGATCCAGAACACAAAAAAGGGACAAAAGCATACAAGCCCCCCTCCCCCCACACTTCTGCCCTATAACCATGTGCCACCACAAGACAGTTTTGTTTCAGTTTTGTTTCGCTTTGTTTCATCCCCACCAAATCAAACCCTTCAGTATGAGTTGAAAGACAAAAGAAACCACCTTCTTAAATTAAATGTTAGCTCCATTAAGTTTTGTGCATTTGTTTTTCTTTCTTCCAACAGCAAAACCAAGAGAAGCAACGTTCCCTCCAGAACAGCCATCTCTGATGTCTTTTGGATAGAAAAGATACTGAATGCCCCAGCTCTCAAAACCACCGCCACGAGTGGGAACGATCTCCACAGAGAGCACCACCAACGGGAAATGCCAGCAACCAAGCCCAGCTTCAGACCCTTCCCCCTTACAGGATTCGTGGAGGACAAGAAAGGAAAGTTCTGACAGAAATTCACATAGAGTCATACATTTAAAGAAAGCTAAAGCACAAAGATTGATTAGAGTGTTCCGCTGCTTTAATAAAGAGCCTAATGATGTCCAAATTACAGCAGAGCTCAATTGTGTAACCAAGGAGCCAAGATTTCATCCCTGATAAGGACATGGATTTCTGTCTCGCAGGAGAAGCCTGCAGTTCACTAACAAAGATGACCTTTTATATTATACCCTTCAAGGCCACAATTAGCTGGAGAAATACTGTACTAACTTGGCAACATGAGTTTTTGTACACTGTGCTAATTTTTAGCAGAATCTTGCCAAGACCATTACCATTTCCTAACAAGGGAAAAAAAAAAAAAAAACCCTTACAAATACAAAACCCACTGCTCTCCAGACCCAAATTACTTTCCACAATTCAATGCAGTTTTAATTAAGATGATTCAATTACAGCAAAAATGATTAAGATGATATCCCACAGCAAGCCACTAAAGGTATAACACCTTAATCCAGAAGAAACTGGCATCCACATATCCACGATGAAGTATTCATGAAAAGCTCGAATTTTACACATGAACCAATTTTACATCACTCAAACAATACCTTGGGAGATATTTGTCAAGAGGGAAAAAAAAAAGAAAAAACAGTGACATCCATCAACAGAGCACAGTTTTTCTTAGACTGCACAGAAAAAAAAAATCCACACAGAAAAATTGAAAAGGCTACAATTACTTTGACAGTGTTTCTACAGCTCAAAGGAATTTGGGGGTTGAAATAAATGGTTTCCTTCTCCTTCCCAGGGCTCCCAAAATCAATTTTATATATAATTCTTTATATTTTTTTTTCCTTCTTTCTTAAACAGAAGTCAGATCAGAAATACATGTGAAATCAGGTCGCTGCAATAATCACGTACATGGTACATTTCCACTCTTGCCTATTAACTACGAGGGTTTAAACGAACGAGGAAAATCTCAGATCCATATTTCACCAGTGGAAATTATTAATATAACCATAGCGCCGTTCAGCTTTAAACCTCGCAGTCCTACTGGGCCTCTTCTCTTTCAGAGATGGGTAAGCGGCACGGAATTACCAGGCAGGGCTCTTGAGGGAGCAGTGCAGAGGGATGCACCCACTGAGTGGGCAATACTGGTGGATGGTCAGGCTAGATTATCTTAGAGGACTTCCCCAACCCTAATGGCTCTGCTGTGTTGAAGGAGCTGTGGAAAGCAGTCCACTGTACTTCACCTATGGGACTTTATGGGGGGCTGCTGCCTTGTTCACACTCGGCTGCTAGCTCTCAGAATGGACAGCGATAAGGGAAAACAAAAAAAATCCCTAAAAAATTAAGAGGGAAGAACAAAAGTAACCTGTGTGAGACACTAAACGCTGAATGTCCAGACTAGGAAGGCTCTAAGGACCCAGCAGAGTTACACAGGGGCTTGAGAGCTCAGAACACAAAAAAGCTCAAGTGTTCTTTAAGGACAAGTGCATTAGCGACACTTGGAGATTATTATTTTTTTTTTTTTAAAGATAACTCTGGCTGCCCAGTTAAGTGCTGGCTTCCTCCCAGTAGTAATTAGCCAGAGCCAGTCCAGGTGAGAGGTTAACTTTGTATTTTTCTTTAATAGACGGAGAAAAGTCTAAATGGAGAAAGATAAAATTCCACCATAATCCTCCACCGCGGCTGCTATGAAATAACTCTTTTGTTTAATTATTATGAGCTGGATGGGCAAACAGTGGATCCCGATGGACAGAGAACAGCTGTTACTATAACAGAAAGACATTCATCTTCCCTTCCCAGGACCCTGAAACTCGACCAACAATGCCTGTAAAACGACTCTCGCCGCCCTCCCGGTTTTCAACCGCCTTTCAGATCCAGGCCTATTTTTAGCTGACTTTATCTCACTGCACCGCGCTTCAAAGTTTTGCACGTTGGCTCTTTCGAAATCATTTCCATGCACAAAAAAAAAAAAAAAAAAAAAAAAAGGACGGGCAATAACCAGCCCCGTTCTCCTGCAGGTTTCTTCTGTCATCAGCATCCATGCTGGAGGAGCCTGCACACGGCGAGATGTAACCTACAGCCAAATGGCAAGGTGTACTGGCATCCAACTTACCTACCAGGGTAGGAGCGGTCTCATTTAGCTCTGGGGTTTATGGTTAGCTTTGGAAGGCTTCTTGTAGCTGTTATTTACAGAATAAATAATCAATCCATACAGGATTGCGTGGGAAAGGAAACTCTATTACCAATCGGAAAAGGTTGCTCGTGTTTGCTTTTAGCAGCACCACCTCCATCTCATTAGACAACAGCAGAAGCTATCTACGGAAAATTATCTACAGCCATAAAAGTTATCTATAAAGGAACTCCCCAGCTATTTCAGGTACAATATAAATGTTAAAAGGCCCCATAGGAAGGAACGCATGGGGATAAACTCCCCACTGATGCCAGCCAGCACAGTGCCAGGCAGCCAATGGTACCACTGGTGGAAGCGTTTATTTCAAATGTAATTCTTTTTTTTTTTTTGCCACTTATCACCTCCCCACGAAGGCCGATGGATCTTTTTGCCACCTGTTTTGGCCAGGAGAGTAACTGAGCTGCACGGCAACAGCAAGTGCATCCTTCAGACCTATGTTGTAAGACACTGCTCCTCTTATCATAGAACAGCTTAGCTTGGAAGGGACCTTAAAAATCATCAAGTTCCAACCTCCCAGTGGGCACTGTTGTTATCTAGATCATGCTGTCCAAGATGCCATCTAACCTGAGCATTTTTATTGCCAATGAGACAAAGCTTGGCAATTGAGACTGAATTCTGAGATGCTGAAAGGCGATTAAATCTACATGGAAATTCTATGATAGAGCTAAGCACGCTGAGCCTGCTCTTTTTGCAGTTTCGTGATTGCAGTTGAAGAAGTGGCACTAGGAGTCTAAAGCAGGGACTCAGGACTATCGTAACACCACTCCCCATCACAGTCCAGACAGAGATGCTCCAGAACCACCACATCCCGCAAAGCTCCCTCCCCAGCCATCAGTTACACCATCTACTCTCCTTCTCTTTCTCCTTCTGTACACACAGAAATTCCACAGCAGGGCATTCTTTAAAGCCTCCATCTCAGCACTCACGCCTGTTGCCACTGCCTCAAGCTCACCTTGCCAGCTCTCCCAACACTGACACCAGTCTCCTTACAACTTCACTTGAGGGATGCTCAGCTTTCTGCCTCACCATCAATTTTGCAAAGCTTGAACGCTCTGGGTTCCAAAAAACTGAAAGTATCAATGGCAAATAGAGCTGCTGAAGAGCAGCACAGTTTGCAGGGCTCAGCAGAACTGCAGAGAGCACGAACCCGCAGGAATGACCCGCAAATTGCAGAACACCAGCAAAGCACTAACAGGGCTCAAAAAGCCTGAAATGCCCTCATTTTATGCAGCATTTTCTAAAAAGGAGATGGAGCTCGACTGAACGCCTCTTCCCTTCTGACCCATGTTCGCATTCCCAGGAATTCAAACTCATCTGCAGAGGTAAATGAGGTACGTGCAAGCTATTCCTAAAAGCAAAACTGAAAAGTTTCACACATTATACAAAGCATTTTAAATAGCTAATGCTAGAGGGAGGAAGGGTGAGCGGCCCAGATTGACCATTTGATAAATCAGGCACAACTGGAGCTAACTTTATCCCTCTCATCCACTCAAGAGGCTTATAATCTCACACCTTGGAGCAATAAATTAGGAGTAAGCATTGCATTAGCACTACAGGCTCCACATATAAAAGCTCACAAGCAGGTTATACGATGGGAAAAGCTTTAAATTAAAGAAAGTCAGGACAGTCACAACTCCTAGGATGCTACTGTGCAGTGGCAGCTATGTGCATTTGTTACAATGAGAGATTTTGCTGCTGTGGTGGTGGATAACTCAGCACAGCCCTGGGATGTCAGATTGCTCTGACAAGTGCTGCAGACACACTCTTCTTTCCCAATTTTGTTACTTTCTCTACAAGACAATAGCAATACGTTCTGCTTGCAGCTTTACCGGAGGAGGATTCATTCAATCCCTCTGTTGCTCTGAGCCCCTTCTTCTTCTATTATAACACAAGGGAAGGAATGAGACGTGAGGAGCAGAGTTCAAAATATAAGCCTCGATTTGTGCAAGGATCCATTTAGATGGGAGATTAACACAGCTCAGACTGCAAAGTACTGCATCCTTTCATGAATGCACTTGTTATTTTTAAATAAAGACGACGAAAGATATGAATGTGGTGGTACAAGGTGGGTATCAAAACAACAAATGCATGGGTATTTGGTAAACTTTGGACACGTCATGAACTGTGAAACAGCAACAGGACACAAACGTCCACAGATTTAATTTCTAATAGCTCCTGCACCTACATTTGAGTCCTCTTTGCCCCATTCCTGGAGGTGGGTGCCCCATTCCTGGAGAAGCTCAAGCTTGGGTTGGATGGGGCCCTGGATAGCCTGAGCTGGTGGGAGGCAGCCAGCCCATGGCACGGGGTTGGAACTGGATGGGCTTTGAGGTCCCTCCCAACCAAAACCATTCTACAATTCTATGACTGTGCTCCATAAACCCACTGGTGAGTCAAAAATCGAGGCTCTGAGCCAGCCCCAACCAAAAAAACCTCCCGCTAACAGAGACATCCACTCCCTACTCTCAGCAGAAACCTGACCTGCTCAAAACATCACTGGGCTAGGAATTATTCACGAGAGCAAGCAGCTCACCTGGCACTCACAGGCTCACCCTTTCATGGAACCATAGCATGGCTTGTGTTAGAAGGGACCTTGAATATCACCCAGTTCTAACCCTCTGCCATGGACAGCATTGCCTCCCACCAGATGAAACTACACAGCAATCTCTCCCTGCACTTGTGCCTCCCTCTACATAGGGTAAACAACCCAAAAGAGTGGTACTCAGAAAGAATAGTAAAGACGATGGTACATTTTATCAGGCTTATATAGATGGTACACAGACAATTGGAAAATAAAGAGAGGCTCACCTTTTCCAGGCAGTTGAAGTTTACTGATAACTCCACAGGGGAGGATCTCCAACAAGAGAACCTTCCCCAGTGGTGATCAGCCCTTAAATGGGGTCTGGGAGAGGTGGAGCCATACTCCACCCCTTCCAGTCACACAGGTACATTGCCTTCACCTGTGCTCCTGCAGCTGACTCAGTGCTCAACCTCCATCAGTGGTTCAGGCTGTGATTCAACAGTTCCCATACACCCTACTTGGTGTTTCAGGGGCAAGGACCCACTCTGCACACAAGCATCACTTCCTAAAAGAGGAGCCGCATTTCTCCAGAGCACCCAGGCATCAGGAACATGTATTTTTCCTTAAGTACCATGATGGACGGATGCCACGTGCAGCAACATAATCAGAGCAGCAAGACTCGAATACTGGCAAAATAAGAGGCACTTGTGTGCTGGAGGGAAGTATATTATTATTTTACAGTGTACAATGACAATTGGTGCTCTTAACTTTTAGTTTGAATTGAAACCGTGCTGTACTGAAGGAGGATGATGACAGAAAGAAAAGAACATGAAATTGGTAAAAAAGACCAACACTTATATTCAAATCTAAGCATAAAATGTGCTGAGTCTGCAGAACACGGGCAGTGCTTCATCTTTAATTTACTTCTCTGCCCCTTTGACTTCAGCAGCTCCAGGAAGACTTAGAAGGAAAATTTAGGAAGGTGGAGAAGAAAGTGATAGCGATTTTTTGTTTAATATACCTTAAAGGAACAAATGACTAACGAGAACCCAAATCATTTCAGAGGGAAGGAATAATAAAGACGTTAGACATCAGTTGATCCTCAATGGTTAACAGAGGAGAAAGGCTGGGGAAGGAAGAGCTTGCACTGGTGCACGCTGTGGCCACCAACACCTCTCTTAAACACATCCAATTGCACGGATGTGAAAATCTCCACATGAAGGAACAGGCGAAAAAGAGCTTAAGTGGGAGCAGGGTGCAGAATGCCAAGTGCTGCACTGAATAATTCAGGTCCAAGCGGCACGATTGGCCAGGCAAGGAAATCACACCCCCCTGCTAGCTTTAAAATCAAAGGCCAAGGAGGGATAAAAGGGAAAGACAACACCTCTTTAAAGCAGAGATTTTGTACTGCGGTTCCCACTTCCCAACCTCCCAGTGCAATCTGGGGCAGCGGGTGCTGCGGGAATGCTGCCTGCAGGCACCTTTACAGCGTGCTGCCTTCCTCCCAACACCACTCCTCACCCCAAACGCAAGATCCAAGACTGTAAGGCTTGTACGTCATGCAAATTGCTCTTCAGAGGCTGAAGCCAAAGCCCCACAAAGGCCTTTGTTTGGGTCTTGGTTACACCTAAACTCATCTGATCGTCACCTCTCGATCTCCACCACTCCCAAGTCACAGCTCCAGCCCATGGGGATGGGCTCCCTCCCAGCAGGGTGCTGCTCCCTGTAGAAGTACTTCCAGCGAACTGCCCTACCTCGTAGATTCGTAGAATCACTAAGGTTGGAAAAGAGCTCTAAGATCACCTAGTCCAACTGCCCACCCACCACTGCCACCCTAGGCCGTGTCCCTCAGTGCCACATCTGCACATTTCTTGGACACCTCTAAGAGACAGTGCCTCTCTGGGCAACCTGTGCATCACCACTCTTTCTGAGAATCCATTTATCCTAACACACAGCCTGAACCTCCCCTGGAACAACTTGAGGCCATCGCTTCTTGTCCTGTGGCTGTTACCAGGGAGCAGAGGCAGACCCCCACCTCACCATAAGCTCCTTTCAAAGAGTTGTAGAGATCACTCAGGTCTCCCCTGAGCCTCCTCTTCTCCAGACTGAACAACCCCAGCTCCCTCAGCTCCCTCCCCATCAGACTTGTGCTCCAGACCCTTCACTTTGTCAGTCACTTCTGCAACTTTCACAGTTCAGTTATTATGCTGAGCTGAAAATAATGCTCCTGGGTGCACTGGGTAGGAAAGTGTTGGATTCTGGCAGGCCTGAGAGATGCAGTGCTGCTGGAGCCCCCTCTAGCCGTAATTCTACCCTAGCGTGGCTCCAGGTGGGGACTGCTATTAACAGGCTATTTCACACATATTTCTACAACTAGGCCCTGAAACGTGACAGCCAAAACAGTTGTCACTCCAGCACCCAAAAGCACAGTCACTTTAACTTCTTCCTTTTATTTATTTATTTGTAGATCGCATTTTCCTGACATCCAGGCTTCCTATGAGCAGCACTGCGTGCTCAGAGCACACAAGGCCACCTTCACAGAATCACAAAGGTTGCAAAAAGTCCACCGAGATCATCCAGTCCAACCACCAACCCATCACCACGGTGATGCAGCGTCCACCTTTTCACTGCCCAGCCTCAAACCTCCCTGCTATCTCCTTAATCAATTAAAACAAGGACTTTGGTTCCTTCACTTCTGCAGGGGAACTGCAAACCCAGCTCTCCCAACCAGCTGCCACCCATTCATCCACCCATGGCACTGCACAGCTCCCTGAGGGCACGGGGTGTGCTGGAGTGGGGAAGATGGCAGGGAGAGAAAGGGAAAACAAATAAAAAGAAGAAAATAAAGTATTTAGAAAAAAAGAAAAAAGAAAAAACAAACACAAGTCAGGCTGGTCGGTTTCTTTCTTCTCCACCATGCATTCAGAGGCAGCAGGGGAGGTCTACAACTGTTGCGTCACGCCAAGCACAAAAAACCTGACAAACGTGTTTGAGCTGATGGAGAGCAGACTGGACAGGAGGTTGGTGGCAGCCCTAACACGGGGAGCAGGAGCTCGCTGCTCCAACTGGCCGAGGACAGGCGGCTCAGAGCCACGAGAAATGGCAGAAATATCAGTGCATAAACACTTTGGCTCCCATCGAACTCTCCCTGCAGTCCACGGATCCGGAATCTGCGATCAGAGCTGAGGGAGGAGCGCAGAAGATGCTCTGAAATGGGGAGGGGGCTGCGTGGGACCTGCTGGATAAATAACGTCCCTGCCAATAATGCCCGCTCGCATCTTTAACGCGGCATTTTCTTCTCCACGGAACTGTGACAATGGTTATCTCTGTGGTATAATTATCCGGATTTGATGACAGATTAAAAAAAAAAAAAAATACAGATCCCCAACACCTGTTCAAGAGTTTTGTGTTTTTAAAGGCCACCGCCATTAACCTTGGGCCACGCACTTCATTGTGTTTAATTAGCAAGCTAATGAAGCCAGTTTTATTCCCTTTCTCAAGCACAAGAGGATAAGTACAAGACAGTGAAAGAGCAGGGCAGATCCATTTGCAGCACAGTTCATTGCTGCACGGCGTTACTTAAACTTGCACCGAAATAAAAGTAATGTAACGGCTCGGAAAAGCGCGTTAGCAATGCGTTCTGCGAGACAAATCCTTTTACACCTTCTGCATTTTCCACAGCTCCGAGATTCAGACACGATTTCTGAACATTTGGGCTGCAGCAAATTTGCAAACAAAGGGCTAAAAATGAACATAATGTTTTCCTCAATGAATCCTCAGTATTCCAAAAAATTAAGCATAACAGATTTTTTTTTTTTTTCTCATTTGTTACCTCTTTTTTTTTTTTTTTTTGCTTTTAATCTGAAAGAGCTCTGGCTCTGTCACAGCCACCCAAGGTAGCACCAACAATGGAGGTCAGAGCCAATTTCGAAAAGCCCACCACTTTCGCACGGCCCTATACACACACACGCACACACATACACACAAAGCCCAGCGTGTGAAACCCAGCAACGCTCCAACTTAGGGCACGGAGAATCGGTCCCGTTCTTATTTTTAGGACCGAACGGCTTCAGGGAAAACCGGACAATGAGGATCGAGTCGGGAAACGCTCGTCAATGGCACGAGAAACGCGGAGAAGGGCTTTAAAAGGGAGGGAGGGGTTTACGGCATTGCCCGTGCACTGATTGAGCGATCCGAGGGGACCCTTCCAAACAAACTGAATCGCGATCGCTTTCGGGGGGTTTCTCGATCGTATTTTCGGTGGGGGAGGGGCAGCCAGCGTAGGTATGCCATCAGATTATCCTTTTTATAACACGATCCATTTCAGAAGCTTTCGGGGTTATTTTTTTTTTATTATTTCTTTTTTTTTTTTAGCCATCAACCACTTCTCCTCCTCCAACTCCGATCACCTCACGGCCGTAAGGAGCGTGCTAAAAAACCGACCCCAACCCAAGCGACCAACCCAACCCAACCCCAAACAACAACCAACCAACCCGGAAGCCATCCCTCGTATCGAACCACACCGGATAAAAAAAGGATCCCCGAGACCTACACCGAAAGAAAACGCATCGTCCATCCATCCATCCCTTCGCTGCACATAATAGAATTCTGCAGCCCGGGAGAGCCAACCTTTCCCAATACCTGCTAGGTCAACACCCTCACCCCTGTTCCCTGCACATGGAAACAAAGCTGAGCACAAGTGTCCCAGCGATGCGCTACGACCCCGAGCTGCCTTCGCTCCCCGCTAATAAATGAACGCGGTCTCTCGTCGTTAACCCCCTCCTTTCTCCTTTCCCACCCTCCTCCCAGGGTTTCGGCGCTCCTCGGGAAGGGAGACATCAACGACGCCGATAATGACAATTAAAGCGGCGTGGCACAGCTCGCCGTGCCACAATCAGGCGGTGGCAGCGCATATTTAATGGGCACTCGGAACAAAGGAAGCGGCTGCGGGAGCGCCCCAGGGCCGGCACCGCTCCCACCGCGGGCACAGCCGAACCGGGGGAAGCTGGCTGGGTGGGGGCACGAGGAACTCCCCCCATCCCCTTCCCTGCCTGCCCCCAAATCCTTCTTCGCTATAGGATGGAGGGGAACTCCCCGCTCCGCGATGGGCACGGCCGCAGCATCGCTGCCTCCCACCCACACGGGTGCACCCGCTCGGCCTCCGAGGTGCCCCCCCTCTCCCCCCCCCCCTTAGATATGTATCCCCCTTATATGTACCCCCCTCAACTTATATACGCGTCCCCCATCCCCATATATATGACCCTCTCCCTGGGGATGGGGAGAATGTAACAAGTTACTGCCCAGCACCCAGGTTAATGGGGGGGGGGAGGGGGGCTGAATGGGGGATCAAGGAGCAGGGGGTGGGGGGGAAGAGGGACACAGAATAGCCGCAGCCCATGGAGAACATACAGCAGTCTTAATAATAAGAGGAGGGGAAACGGGGGGCATGGGGGTTTCAAGCGTGGATGTGCTTGCAGGGTGTTTTTTTGGGGGGGGAGGGGGCACACAGGGTGCTGCCCCAGCCCCAAAGGGCTGCGGGATGCTCAACATACCAACAGCGGTGGGCCCCGCTGTCCCCACCCACGGCCGCTTCGGGAACTTCACCCCCTGATCCCCCCCCATCCCCAAGGCTGAACTTTAGGGGCAAAGCGGTTCGATTAAGGCAGAATGAATCCAGTGAATTAAAATGAATGAAAAAAAATGTAACACCTTCCTTCCCCCCCACTCCATGCAACTGAAGCCCCTCCCGGGTGGATGCTCCCCCCCCCCCCACGCACACCCCCTTTTGCTCAACTTTCTCCCAGCAGCTCCGAGCAGCCCCATAGGGCTCGGTTGGTGCAAACAAGCAAAGCCCTGCAGGACTGAGGGGGGTCCCCATGTTGTGTTTGGGATCTTTTTTTGGTGGGGGGGGGTCCCACTTTTCTCCCCCACGGGGTTAAACCCCCGGTAGGAACGGGGCACACACACACACACATTCGCAGCCTCAACACCTGAGCGGAGCCCATCCCCCAGCTCCCCAACTTCTGTGTGTATCCCCCCCCCCAAATTCTTCCAGCCCTCCCCCAGGAGTCGATGCCCATCGCCGCAAAGTTTCCTCGATCTCTCGCCGTGTTTACATCGCCGCTAATTCCCACCGGCAGCGAAGGGAACAACAACACACACACAAAAAAAAAAGGCAAGGATCCGTCCTGCCAGCACAGAGCACGGGCAAAAAACGGGGAGGGGGAAGGGTAGGGGGGGGGGGGGAGAATAAAAAAATACAATTAAACATCTCACAGCTTTCAAGGGGGGGGGAAGGAGAGGGATGGGGTTCATCTGGGGGGGGCTCCGCTTAAAAGAACCGCACCGGCCCATTCAATGGTGAGGTCGCGAAGCCGAGCGCGGAGGTAAACACGGCGGAACGCGCTTACCTGCGCCCAAAGTTGCACAGAGCACGGCCAAAGTCAGCCACGAAGCGCTCATATTCCTTCACTCGGTGAGGTTTTGCTTTTCGTTTTTTTTTGCTTTTTTCTTTTTTTTTTTTTTTTTTTTTTTTTCTTGGCGTTTTGGTTTGGTTTGGTTTGTTTGTTTGCCTGTCTTGTTTCTTTCTCCTCGCGTGCCCCTTCTTTCCCAAGGGGAAATAGAAAACGTATTCGAAATAAAATTAAAAAAAAAAGAGAGAGAGAGAGAGCTGGAAGCGGAGGGAAGAAAAAAAAAAAAGGAGGAGGGAAGCGACGCGCTGCTCCTTGTCGAGAAAAAAAATAAAAATAAAAAATAAATGAAGAAAGAAAAAAAAAAAATCCTGAAAAATCGGATTTAATTCCTTCGCAGTTGCAAAATGTATCCAGTGGAGAGGAAGAGCCCGACCCGCTCCGCCCGGCCCCGCCGCTCGCTCCGCGCTTTCCAAGAGTTTCTTTTCGCTGCGCTTTTGTGCTGGGAGCGCGGCGTGCACCGCACACCGCCTCCCCCCACTCCTCCTCCTCCTCCTCCTCCTCCTCCTCTTCTCCTCCTCCTCCCAACCCGACCCAACCCCTCTGGCTCCCCCAGCAGCGAAGCCGAGCGCACGCACCCCCCTCCGCTCGGCTTTGCGCGCAATTCACGCGCAACCCCCCCCCCCCCCCCCTTCCACCTTTTTTCTTTATTTTTTCCCTTCCACCCTTTTATTCTTTTTTTCTTCCCCTTTTTATTTTTCCTTTTCTCTCCCCCCATCCCCCCTCGGGAGGAGAAACTTTGCGAGGGGACCCGCGTCCAAGGCAAGAGCCCGCGGAGGGGGAGCGGGGCGCGGCATCGCGGAGCGAAGGAGGAGAGATTGGGGCGGCAGTCCTATGGTGGGAAAATTAAAATAATAATAATAATAATAATACACGGGGAAGGAAAAAAAAAAAAAAAAAGTCCGTTGGGGAGGGGGCGCGGGGGGGGGGGGGGGGAGGAAAGGAGATTTTTTTTTTCTCTCTCTCTTTTTAATTATTAAAAAAAAAAAAAAGCTGAATCCAGTCCAAAATGGCTTCTAAAAAAAAAAAAAAAAAAAGGGAGAAGCCAAAGCGGAGCCAGCGAGGGGGGAAACCCGGATGTTTGATACAAAGAGGGCTGGAGGGGGGCGGAGCGGCGCGGGGGCTCCGCGGCGCTGAGTGGGGCGCGGCGCTGCCCGTCACCCCACGGAGCCGGAGCTGCGGGGATGGGGGGGGGGCATGGGGGCAGCCCCTGCTCGGTCCTCGTTAGGGCTGTGCTGGGGTTAAGTGGGTTTTCTCCATCCCCAGCGCTGCGTGCGTTAACCCCCCCCCGCTGTGTGTAGTCATTAGAATGCGATAGCGCGGAACTGGGGAGCCCGGAGGGGTTTTAGAGGGGGAAGGATGGGGGGGGGGGGGGGGGGTTGGTGGGCGGCTTGGGTGCCCGAAGCTTTGGGGATTTTGGCCTGGAGGGAATTTTAAGAGGAAATGGATAATCGTTCTCTGCAAACTTTGGGAAACGTTTTGCTCCGAGGAGAAACGCTCCGGTGTTTGATTCACCTTTGGGAAACTTTAGGGAGGGTTGGTTTCTTGTTTTGGTTTTGTGAGCGGTGGAGGTGGCTTTTGTGTATGTGTAACAGCTGTGAACACGATCCTGAGTGGAGCTGATGACCGCTATCCTTCGTGCTGCCATGCCTTCGTCATGCATGTGCTGCGTGGAAGGGGAGGGCACCCATGGAACCTTACACACGGGGCATGGAGGGCTTATGGGGACTGTCCAGCCCGTACAGCTGCAGGAAAGCGTCCAAAATGATACAAACATGGAGCAAAAAGCAACCAAACCAAAGCCCAAGGGGAGTCAGGAGAAAGCAAGGTGCCTCGTGGCACCGGGCTAGGTGAAAGCGTGGATGGGAAATGGGATGGAGATGTGTTTGTGAGAGGGCAGAGCTGGGGGCTGAGCATTAGTACAGCCTGCCCGTGGAGGCAGTGGGGTCACCGACTTTGGAGGGCATCAGGAACCGTGCAGATGTGGCACTGGGGCACATAGCATGGGGGGATGGGTTGGTGGCTGGACTAGTGGATCTTAGAGGTCTTTTAGTCCTTAATGGTTCTAGTGTGACTGCAGGTGGGTGCAGTGGGGCTGGAGATCCATCCTTCGTGTTCAGCTCTGACCAGGTCAGGCTCCCCAAGCACTCCCCCACCATCACTGCTCCTATTTGCAATCACAGCACCGTACCAGAGCCCCTTTCCCAGCACCCCAATTTGTTCCCTAAGGCCCTATGGGGTGAGTTTTCCCCCCCGTGTAAGCAATCCCCCCCCCAATTTTCCTTCATCCCACCAGGGCGGCAGCCCGTCTCACTTACATTGTTTCACAGGGAAGGGTTTTACCCACCCGAAAAGCTAAAATGTTTTCACCTCTTGCAACTTGAAAGCACAGGAACTGGATGGCCGGGTGGGAATGTTACAGCCCGGGCACGAGGACGCTGGAAAACTTTCCCCAACCTTCAGGAATTTCAGAGATGGGGCTGGAGGGAGCTAGCACTGAGGGTTAGGTGCCACCATTACACCCCGCTGTCCGAAAGCCCTCCTGCACTAAAACACATCCTTACTGGGATGGGTTTGTGCCACGCGGCGTCATATGACACTCAGTCTTTCTCGCGTGACGGTTGCAACGAGTCGGATCCGTGTATCCTGATACCCCGCACGTGATCAAGGTACTGGGATCGCTTAAGCCGGCGCAGGGCTGCGGTGCTCGCGTGTCATTTATCTTCAGATCCTATTGTAGCGCTCGTGAGATGTAATTTCTGCTCTGGGTGGAAATGTACGCTGACAGAGGTGTTATAAAACGCGGAAAATACGGAGGGAAAGGGGCTCGGCGTTTCCTTTATCTCCTCCTGTCTGTGCTGACGTGGGTTTGTTTTTGCAGGGTGCAGGGCTCGGATGCAGCCCCTCTCACTGCTCTGCAGCCCTGTGAAGCAAAACCCACGTTGCCTGCAACAGGTGGAAGCACGGACCGGGGGACCCGAGGCAGCAAAATGGTTCTGGCTGTGTTTCCCATACCGGTTCCTAACGCGGGGCCGTGGGTGGGATAGGAGGTATGCACCCTTCTCAAGATGTCTGGGTGAGAGAAAAAGAAAGCAGTTTATAACCTCGAGCAAATAAATTCTCATTTCACCTGTTGTGTAGTCCTTCCTGGGAATGCGTTCTGCGGAGCGGGGTCTTAATAACACGTAGGTCGCTCCAAAAGTAATGCCTCTTATTTATTTGACTGGAAACTACAACTGATACAAAGAGCACAATAACAGTATTTGGTAGTGCGAATCCTCTGCTACAAACATAGGTACCACCATTAGCTATGCATTTTCACCAGCCATGAACAAATCTGCACCCACTGTTTCACAGCCGCTATGATGGGGTCATTGCTGGGAGTCTTAACTTTCGTTGTGCTCACATCCTCTGTTACGTCCCCGTAGCCGTTCAGCAAGCATCAGTGAAGGCCAATGGGTGCCGTTTTTTCTACATGGAGAAATTTAATTCCACTCCTTTGCTTCATAGGCACTTCCATATCAGATGCCATTCTGTCTGCCCTTCTTCTGCCGTATGTGGCACAGCGTCGAAATGTAATGGAACGCGGTTGAGAAGGTTCAGCCCCTTCTGCCATCCCACCAGCATCCATCCCCAACAACATGAGCAAAATAGGAGGCATTACTTTTGGAGCAGGCCTTGTATAACAGTGTCTGTCCTAAGTTGTCGCTCAGGAGCTACAGTTAACTTCGTTGGAATTTCTATATTTGCAGCAGCTCTAAATGAGAGCCAGGACCTCCAGACGCTCCTGTGCACCATCCCTGCCCCTGTCTGAACGAGCCCACGGTTTTTGCACTATAAAAGCCCCCCCCTCCCTGTGCTGACAGATCTGCCCTTTGCAGTCTGGCTTCGTCAGGGCCAGTAAAAATAGTGAGGGATGGGACAGCCACTGCTGCTTTCAGAGCTTTTCTTAGCTCTGGGCTGCAGAGCGAGGCATCAGGTGCTGACAGGTTGGGGGATACAGCAGCAGAGGGGTCTGTTCCTGAGGTACCCCTAGACCAACAGGTCTGTGAACAGTCACAATTTTGTATTTTCCCTGGGTTGTTTGTTTTTTGTTTTGTTGTTTCTATTTGAAATAGCAGCAGGCAGCATCAGAGCCACACGGCAAAGCCTCCCAAAAAAAGCAGAGGCCCGGCCTTAATCCACACCCCAACCCTGCCAGCAGCCGGGAACCAGAGCGCGCCTGTGCTCAGCATGGAGACTTCTGCACTCAGACAAGGAGGATTACGGGCATCATATGACTGGCTGCATTTGTGGTGTGTGCCTAATTGGTGAAGGGCTGCCTTTTCTATCTTTAACACAAGACAAAGCCAACAGGCTGCCTCATGCATGAGGTTCCTTTCAGGTATTTTCTTCACTGTACTTTACCCAGAGAGCTGTGGATGCTCCATCCCTGGAGATGCTCAAAGTCAGGTTGGGTGGGGCGTTGGGTAACCTGGAGTTGTCTGCCCATGGAAGGGTTGGAGCTGGATTGGTCCCTTCCAATTCAGTCCATTCTGTGATGATGCTGACACAGCTGAGGTGGAAGACAAGACATGAAGCATTGCTGGGCTCAGCACGTGCTTGGACCAGGTCAGGGCAGCATTAAGTGCTGCACTCACTTGGGTTGTGCATTGTTTGAAGCCCAGGAATGCAGCATTCCTTCAGTCAGTAGAACACATCTGGTTGCTGCCCGTAGACAGGTCCTGCTACCCACTTCAGTTACCATCCTCTGTAAACGAGCATGGTATAGAAACACAGAATGGCTTGTGTAGGAAGGGATCTCAAAGCCCATCCAGTTCCACCCCTGCTGTGGGCAGAGGCACATCCCACCAGCTCAGGCTGCCCAGTACTCCATCCAACTGGCCTTGAGCACCTCCAGGGATGGGGCACCCACAGCTTCTGGCTGCCTTTGCCAGTGCCTCACCTCCCTCTGAGTAAAGAATTTACTCCAAACATCTAACCTAAATCCCTCCTCTTTTGGTTTAAGAACATTTCCCCCTTGTCCTATCACTGTCAGACTATTAATTTGCCCGCATTGTCTTCAGTTGTTGATGTTTGGCCTGAAAATACACATGCTTTACATACATACTTTACAGTGTGTATGATGACTACAACAACACAGGGCCAAACACTCATCTCTCCAGCTCCCTCGCCGTCCTCCCTCCCTAGGTATTTGGTTGTCAGAAGAGCAGCATCCTTCAAATTCCAAATTTTATTTTAAAAGCTGCACTTGGCCTTTTTAAACCATTTGCAATTTAACAGTGAGAAGGTTGGTATGGAAGCACCATGCCTCTGAAATCGTTCATGCCAGCAGGGATATTTCAACCAAGAGCATCCCCATCCCTCCTGCTGCCATCCAACCTCTCTGCAGCCAGCTGGACCACGCTGCAGCTTTGGCTTTCAGCTCTTACCTGTGGCCTTGTGCTTTCTGACACACTCAGAGCACTCGTAGAAGGACCAATAAAACATGTGTTTGGTGTATTTTTAGAGGTTGTCCCAGATTATTGGCCTTCGTCCCGGATTTCATTGGTGAGAGTGTAAGAATGCCCAGTGGGGCCAGATGCTTCCTGCACTGCTCTCCTGAAGGCTTCAATCAGAAAAATACCCTCCCAGAGAAGGCAAATAATTAAGTTTTTGTGGCAAGTACTCTTCTGCCATTAGCAGGAGATGATAAACGTTCAAAACCACAGTATAAATAGAGCGAGGCAGATGAGCTGAGCTTCAAATTGCAATGCTGCTCGGTTGTTACGTGGTACTGAGTAATGGATTGGGCATCTCCAGCACAGCGATTTTTCTTTTGTCTGTTTTGGGTCCAGGCTTTTCTTTTACACCTTGGAGTGATGGTCTTTGCTTATTGAGAGCTAACATGCCTGGAGGAGACCCATCTCCATGTGCTGGCAGCTGGTGAAGTGCAAATGGAGAGGTAGAAAGGGATCTTCAGGTGTCACCCAGTCCATCCTCCTCCCTTTGGCAGTGTGTATTGGACCTCTTTTTAGTCTCCCCCAGCCAAAATGATCCAGTCCATCTGTCCTCTCTCTCCGTTCAGCCCTCCTGGTTACACTGCAGACCTTGGGTTGCTGCAGGGCTTCCTGATGGACTTATCCAAGCAACTGCAAAGTTTCTCAGGCACCCACCTTGGTCTTATTGGTTCACCCTCCTATCAGCTGCTTTGCACCCAGATGTCCTCATGTGCTGTCTGCAATGGTTCACTTACCTTCCTAGCACAGAGCGTACTGTGTGTTATAAGAGTACCAAGTGTAAAAACTATTAGTTCAGTTCTCTATCACTATTTTGTCAGTCCTCTAGAGAGTAAACAAAGACACACTGCTGATACGGGTGCAGGTAAGGTACTGCTGCCTGTAAGAAGAATCCACTCTGCTTTCCAGCCATACCCAGCCTTCAACTCTTGGGTATTTTGGTATGCTATCAGGGAGAAATGCATTCAGAAGTGAGAGCAACCAGCCCTGCTGTTCACGATGCCAGGAAATGGTGGGCTCCTGGCATGAGCAGTGCCTCTCTCTCAATAGGACAAGAGGTAATGGCTTTAAGTTGTGTTGATATGAGGAAATACTTCTCCAAAAGAGTGGTGACGTGTTGGAACGGGCTGCCCAGGGAGGTGTTGGAGTCACCATCCGTGGAGGTGTTCAAGAACTGTAAGCTGTGGCACTGAGGGACATGGTTAGTGGGGATGGGTCAACGGTTAGACTTGGAGATCTTGGTTTTTCCAACCTTCATGATTCTATGATTTTCTCTGTGGATTTCAGAAAAACCAAACAGAAGCTGTGTTGCAGTCAGTCTCAAGTTTTTATCTTGGTGTACAATAAATTGGGATTTTGTCCTTTGGAAAGAAAGTTGCACTTCATTTCTCAGCTTTGCTGGCCCCATATCCACCCAGCTTCTCTTGCTTCCAAAGGCCACAAATTTCATTCCCTGTTTTTGCCACCAAATGTGACTCGGTTTGTATTGAGAAACAGGAACTGGCAGCAGGGAAGTTACCACTAATCCAGCAAGTGACCAATGTTTCCCAGTTGTATTCTAACTGTGCTGAGGGATAGTGCGCAGACAATTATTCTCCTGACAGAGATTAAGTAGATTGCAACTACTAACACCAGATATGAATATAAATCAATAATTAGGGACGGAGGAGAAAGATTTAAAAATTATGCCAATGGTGGAATGGGACAAGGATGAGAAGAGTGAGGGACATATAGCAGAAGTTCGAGAGGATGGAAGTATCTGCTGGCCTGGGTTCCTGCTCAAGCTTCTCCAGGATCTCATAGGCTCTGCTTTACTGATTTCTTAAGTCCTGATCAGAGAGGGAACAATGGTCTTTATCCACAGAAGTAATTAAAATGTTGCACTCCTTGGCAGGGGAGTTAAAATCAATTTCTCTAATACAAGATGAGGAGCTATTGGCCAAGCTGCTGCCAGGCAGAAAGGATCCGGCACCGTGATGTTTACAAGTTCTGTGGGAATCCAGCTCCACCAAAATCTCACAGTGGTGCCAGGATGCCTGTGCAGAGAGGAACCCCGCAGGGGGCACAGGACAATCTCACCATTCAGTTTGGCAGTGGTAGGGTCTTGGCTCAAGAACAATTTCCACACCTTAGGAAAGATATGGCTCAGCTGGGAAAAACCCAGAGAGGTGCAAAGAGAAAGATTGGAGGTGTAGAAAACCTGGCTTTGAGGAAAGGCTGACAGGGAGAGAAGTGTGTGGTCTGAGGAGGGGGCCAAGGGGAGACAAAGCAAGCTGCCAAACACGTGTGAGGCAAATGCAAAGAGGAGTGGTACAACGTGTCTTTGAGAGGGGAGATTTGGATTGGATATAAGGAAAAGGGGATGTAAGGGTAGTGAATCACTGGCAGAGGTTTCCCAGAGGGGTGATGGATGCCCCGTCCCTGTAGGCAGCCAAGGTCGGGCTGGCTGGGGCTCTGAGCACCCGATGGAGCTGTAGGTGTCCTTGTTCATTGCAGGAGAGTTGGACTATATGGCTTTTAAGGGTTTGTTCCAACTCAAACAATTCTATGATTCTGTGACGTTCTGCACGTAGGGTGAGTAATGGGCTTAGGCTTCAACAGACAACGTCAGGAAAAACTTCCCAATGCTAGAAATAGTTTAGCACAGGGACACATTGCTGTTTTTGCCGCAGAAAGCTTTAATCAAAGGGCTTGCAGGGATGGTTTGTGTGCCATTGGTACCAGGGGCCTCCTGGAGGGCTTTGTCAGACCTTCTTGTCTTGTTTCTTCCAGTTGCAAATGGAATCATTAGAATTCACTGCTTGAGTGTTTGTGAAGACCTGCAACAATAGTAAGCTCCGTTTGCAATGAAGGAGATTGCAAGAGCAGTCCTGTGCATATTTAGCCAATGTACAGTTCCAAGGCCTGGTGGTACAGACACAAGCTAACAAATAGTTGTGCCACAACCACAGAAGTTGGTTATTACAAATCCAACCTATCTCTGACAAGCAAACACTGCATAAGAGCAGAGCTTTTCTGTGTGAAATGTTGCAAAAAAAAAAAAAAATTCAGTTATGTTTAGTGTTACAGAGGCACAAAGAAAATCTCATTAGAACCCACTGACAATGATCTGTTATAAAAGGAACAGAAGCAATTTGTAAGCTCTATGAAAAATGCATCTCTGTTCTGCCCCATTCTCACAGCCTGCTGCTACTCCAGGACAGATTTCCAGTGAGTAGGATCTGTGCCTTCTTGCTTAGTTAGCTCTTAAATATCACATTTTATTTGCTTGGAGACTTGAACAATAAATAGCAAACACTCTTGTCCCTATTTTAAACACATGGTAACTGCAGTACGGAGAAATGAAATGACTTGTTCAGGGTCACAGAGCAATTCTGTGGCAGGGCTATGACCAGAACCCAGCTCCCTTGTTCCCAAACCCATATTCCAGCCTTCAGCTCTTCACTGACACTGGACTTTAATCACCTTCCAGGGAAGTCTGTTGGCCTCTTCCAGTTGATGTCCATGAGATTAGTTCCAGTTAACAAATGAAGCCACTGGGATGCAAAAGAAGCCAATGTTAGATGCTAGGAGAGAAGTGATGGAAGGGGAAAAAACAAATTTTACAAAAAAAAAGAGTAAGTTTCAGTGTCACTTCCATAATATCATTCCCCCTTTAATTTGCGTCTGGTCAAAATTAAAAAAAAAATAGATTGCTCATATTAATAGATGAAATGAATCTTGAATTTTATAATAATGGAGGAAATGAAAGGACTAAAATGATATTGTGTTGTTAACTGAGATTTTAATAATGATTCTGTCCTCAGTTGGTGCGTTTGTTCCACAGAAAGTAAATCATTAATGAAGAGAGATTGGAAAACAGTGTTATGGTGATAGATTTTGAAAGAAAAGTTGAATTTTGCTGAACTCCTAGAAAGTCTGTAATATGCCTGCAGCTCCAAAACTGAAAGACAAACAACTCAAAAGCAGCCCCCATAGATGGGATTTGACACAGTGGCTTAGAGTGCCTAGGGTAGCATGGAGCAGTTCCTGTGGCTCCTCTCCAGGAGAGCTGAGGTGGATGGACCACCGTTGTCTAGAGGATGGATGGGCTGTAACCACTCTTGAACCTGTGAGGCCATTTGTCTTCCTAAGTAAAGAAAGAATCTGCCAAGGCCTCCACATCCAATGGGAGCTCTTGATCTACTCACTGCTATCTTCAACCACCTCTAAGGATTCCCCAAACCAGAGTCCCTTGGAGCAGCAGTTTATTTCATACCCTAGCTTGAAATGTCAAGTATTGGTAGCCAGGATTCGGGACCTGGGAGAAAGCAAGTGTGGAACATAAGTGCCTCCGTGTGCACGATGGAGACAGGGGAGAAGACAGCACTCCCCTGATTTCTTAATGAACACAGCACCCCAAGGCTGAATGCAGAAATTTGCAAATTAAACAATCTTTTTGTATTTAAATTATCAAATCAATAAAGAGAGCAAACATTAAACAACATTATATGAGAGCCTGGAGTGTCACCACAAAAATTAAGTCTGTGTAATTAAAAGTACAATGCAATTTATTTTTATATCGCTCTTCATTCAAATCAACAAATGTTATTACTTACCCAAAAATGTAAAGCAGTCTGCAAACTAATTTAAAAGATAAAGACAAAGTGACTATCGAAGAACCTATGTTTCTTGGTCCCTTAGATCTGGCAGCTGTCATGATTTAATATTTTAACTACTGTAATAGGTTATAGTGCTGAAGAAAGTTCATTAATTACTATGGGAAACTAAAAAAAAAAAGAAAAAACTAATTAAGAAGAGTAAAATCATTTTTATTGACTGGGAAAAATAAGACTATGTAAAGGGAAATGAAGGATGAAAAAAATGAAGACACAAATGTTAATAAATGAGGCCTGTGCAGGGTAGAAAACATACCTCTGCTATTGCTGGTGGTTTGGATTTGAATCTGGAGAGAGATCATGGTTTGCCATGGCTAAAGCACTCCTCCATTATCTCACCCACTGGAAGCAACTTCTCATTAGCTGCAGTGCAGCTCTAAATTCAGCTCAATGTGTCCGTGCAGAGCCAGCCCCACTGGCTGTTTCTGAATCAACAGCCAAGACCACAAGATTGTGCTGCAATCCTGGGTAGATCATGGGTAACAACGTAATAACCTCAATAGCTGCCATCCTTCCTAAAGAGTCAGAGAAGAAACGTATAAAAAATCAGTCCTGTGTCCCAAACCATGCAGTATGTCATTCCTGGGGACACAGCAGGGATGGGGCTATCTAAAAGTCCTTGGATATTATAAAGGATGGAGATGATGCCGTAGGGTCAACAGCTACACTAAGCATTAAAACAAATACATGCCATGTAATTACTTCAGCTGATAATGGTAGCATTTGCACATTTTCTAGCCAGAAGTTCTGCTTTGATCATTTCTATTTACTTTTTATATAAAATAGACTGTAGAAATTTGGCCAGTGCTGAATCCAGTAATTTGTACATCATTAATGCGTCCAAAAATGAAAAATTACTGGCATAAATTTTGAACAGCTCTTCCAGGATTACAAATCTTCATCAGAGGCAAGAGGACTTGTCTGAAGAATAAGGACTTCACGATTCAATGATCACGCAGCATGCCTGAGAGGAAGATACTGAGTGAAATCTTTGCGACAAATGATGCTATTACAGATACGTGCTTGCACAGAAAGCCAGCAAAAGGGCACTGCAACACCACAGCTAAGTTCTGGTGATACTGTTGACACCCACAGCCACACAACTCTTTGCTCAAAGGTAAGCACGTTCTTCTTTCCCACCTTCACCCGCAGGAAACAAGGTCACAAAGCAGTAGGTGTAGGCAGGGATGTTTAGGAGGGGGTTTTCGTTGACTGGGGGTCATTTCACAGCACGGAAACATCACAGCAGCAATGGCTTTTGATTAGAGGAGAACTTTTATGTCAAATCTTGCAAAATACACGAGGATTACTCATGAAGGGTAGGTATCACATAGACTATGTGTGAGAAATCAACACAAGGGTTACAGAAACAGCCGCTAGTTATGAAACATAAAAATAAGCGAAGATTAAATTCACATCTGAGGGGAAGATAAAAATTGCTGTTGTTTTAACTGTCCTCAGGCCTGGGCTGCATTGGGACCACAGAATCATAGCATTGTTAAGATTGGAAATGACCACTAAGGTCATCTAGTCCAACTGTTCACCTATTGCCAATATCACCCACTGACCATGTTCCTCAGTGCCACATTTCCATGGTTCTTGAGCACCTCCACAGATGGTGACTCTGCCACCTCCCTGGACAGCCTGTGTCAGTGCATCACCACTCTTTCGGAGAAGAAATTTTTCTTAGCATCCAACCTGTACCTCCCTTGGTGCGAGTGAAGGTCATTACCTCTCATCCTGTCACTGTTACCTGGAAGAAGAGGTGATACAGGATATGCAGCCATAAGAACACTGAGTTCCTGCATGACCAGAAACCTGGGGCTGATGCGATCCTGGAACAAAACGCAGGAGTTTTTTTTTGTGCCATATATTCATAACATGTGACCAGGTCATGGAAGCTCTGGAACACTTGGAGCTGTGGACTACTGGCCGGGGATTGTACGTTTTATCCAAATAAATGTGGGTCTGGCATCCCTCAGCTAATTCTGTGTGTACCTTAGGGTACAGAGAGGTAATGGTAAACATGCCTGAGATGGATATGGAGCATCAGAGCAGGGGAATGTCACAAGGGCAGTGGTGGGATTAAACTTGTCTCATTTCAGGAATCTACAAAGACATCTTCCTGCGGGCTGCCACTGGGTTTTCAGGAAGCAAGAAGAAATCTGTCTTTTTATTGTGCAATTCAGCCACTCTGTTTTAACTATCTACTTCAGGATGAGATGAATCGCTGTAGACTCCATTGACTGTATTGAGTGGTTCTCCATTGACTAGCAGAGAAGCCATGGGTGGCCGGCTTAAATACGGATTTCTGCTTTAGCTGGGTGAATCTACCCAGTTCTTCCTGCCATGGTGTAAGAGTTGGCTTCTCTGAGCAGCTTGAGCTGTGGCATTTCAGTCAATAACTTCCACAGCAAGCACAGTATTTCTGGAGAACTGACACCAATCATGAAGAGTTTGCAATGTAAACAGACAAAAGAAATAGTAGTTAGCTAACTGAGGTGCCCTGTGATCAAGGTTAGACAGAAGGAAACACAACCTACACCTCCTGTACCACACCCCTTCAGCTCTGCACCTCTCTTATAGCAGTTTTCTATCTCTTCAAAGAGAGACTAGTTCAGATATGTGCTTCATTTTGCTGTCGGCACTCTCCATCCAAACTGGAGGGGTGTCCAACAGGGCAGGAAGGTGATATTGTCCCCTTCTACTCTGCCCCTGTGAGCCTCCATCTGCAGTATGGCATCCAGGCCTGGGATCTCCAGTACGGGAGGGATGTGGAGCTGTTGGATTGGGTCCAGAGGAGGGCCATGAAGATGATCAAAGGGCTGGAGCACCTCTCCTCTGAAGAAAGGTTGAGGGTGCTGGATTTGTTCAGCCTGGAGAAGAGAAGAAGGGTACCCTAGAGAAGGGTAAATCTCATTGCAGCATTACGCTACCTGAATGGGGTTTATAAACAGGAGGGGGACTGGCAGGGAAATAGCTACAGGACAAGGGGGAATAGCTTTTAAAATAAAAGGAGAAATTTAGGCTTGATGTTAGGAAAAAATCAGAGGGTAGAGAGTACATGGCATAGGCTGCCCAGGGAAAACATGGGTATCCCTGCTGAAGGCCAGGTCTGATGGGTCCCTGGACAGCCTGATCTGATGGGACATGTCCCTGCCCATGGCAGGGGATTGGAATTCGATGATCTTTAAGGTCCTTTCTAGCCTAAGCCACTTCATGATTCTGTTGAAGTCAGATGGTAATGCCCCTGCAGCTGCTGCAGCACCATATCCCCAGTGCATCAACTGCCTCTGAGGACCCTTTGGGTCACCAGGATAGACAGTGACTGGGTCAGCAAGAAAGTCTAAGCTTGAAAGAGATAAAAAAAAACAGTCCATCTGTAGACGCATATACCACTAACAGCAAAAACCAGCCTACACGTGAGAGAGTGGCAGCCCCTACATTGCAGTGTACATCCACACACAGCCCGTTGTTCCAGAAACTCTGTCTCCCTTCGGCTGTGATCACTCCTGTTTGCAGTCTGTGCACAGTGACGTGCGTGGAATATTACTATGAAAATGTGCGTTCTTGTTAATAGGTATAGTTTAGGATGATTGTTAGCAGAGCATAAGGCCTTATTGATTGAAAGTGGCATATGGAAAGGATGTATAATGATTCACTTTGGCTGCTAGTTTGAAATCCTATTCATGAGAGGGGAAAAAAAAAAAACCCACAACACTCTCCTGTGCAGTCAGGCTTCATTCTTTCTGCAGCATGTTTTTCAATCTGGGCCATTTTACAAGTGATCCATAGGGGAGATTTCCTGCTCTCCTGGGTGTGTGCTCAAAGCTCTTTTCAGTCCGGCAAGGGCAGGTCAGAGGAACAAAAGCTGAAGTTATCACACGTCTCTCTAGGAGGGAAAGGTTGGCTGTGCTGCAGCTCTCTCCTCTAAAATTCTTTTTTTGGGGAATTTAGTGTTGTTGAAGGGTGAAAATCTGATGCTGACATTTGTACCCAAGGTATCTTTGAAAGACAAAGCTGCCAACGCTCTGCAAGCTGCATAGAAGGTGAGCATTTTCTGGAACCAGCTTCACCAGGAGGGAAAAATGCATGTTCCTGCATGGCATTATCAAATACAGAGTACTTAGCCAGAGTTAAAAACCCAGTGAAGGCAAAGCAGCCGTAGTATTAACACGTGAGTTGACAGAGATAAGCCCTGAGGACCTCATCCATCTTCTGTGTGCCAGAAGGTCCAAGTGAAGCTGGGGATGTCTCCCCTGCTTTGCCTTGTTTAGGCTGATAAGGTGAGCACACACTTAATTCAGCACCCACTGCCTCCACCACTGCCAGGAGGGAAGGGTCCTGCCAAGGCTGGTTGGACAGTAGATGGAGGTTACCCATGCAAGGTTATCTGAGCTGTCCTGCAGCTTCCATCATACAGAGAAAACTCAAGGGACTGAGTTGAGTCCCTCAGCTCAGCAGACCTTCCCTCAAGGTCCTAACCCAGCTGGCAATCACCTGATATGGGGAGCTGGATGATGCTGGAAGAAGCACGATCTCTTCCCATGCCTGTAACCCTTCAGACCTCACTGACATTTAAGTTGCTGATATAATAGCAGCATGATGTTTGGTGATATCTGGATGTTTTCTTCTTGGCAACAGCCTCATGAACAGTTTAAATGGCATTTCCCTCACTTCTGGAAATACAGCCTTTGTGTTTTCTTCCAAGCAAATAAGGAGTGGAGCGTACATAGGTGGGAAAATTGATGCTTTCTAGGAATTGCATACAAAGTGTTAAGTAATCTGTTTGATTTTCACCCAGAAGCCCTGGCCTTGCTACATAGTCTTACATGATTCTTTTTCTTTCCCCAATGAAATACCTTTTCAAGATGGTCTTGAGCATTTGCCTATGGTAGGCAAAGCAGAGCTCTCTCAAATAAAATAGCTTTGAACAAGCATATAAACTGAATGCCTTTCATTATACCTGTCACCAGTTTATTTACTCCATGGCCTCTTTCTGCCATAAAAGTCTTGAGTGATTTCAGCATACTAAAACATCTGCACTCATTTTCAGAAAATAACAACAACTGCCAACGTATGAAATCACTATTTTCTCAGAACATCTATTGTTTGGTGTCCGACCCGCATTGTTTCTCATCTCTTGCAAGTGGTTTACAATGAAATCCACTTTATTTACTGCGAAAAGCAAAGTATATCAGAGTTAGACAATTGACTGTAAGCTTTCAGTCAATAACCGTTTATTTTTGTGCATGCTACTATGTAGTCATTTCTTGCATTCATTGAAATTGGTGGCAAAATTCCCATTTGGAGGTGTCTGTTGGGTCTTGTGCCAGATCTTGGGCACGTGCTAAGTGTAAGCTGGTGTTCCTCCTTCTAAAGCTGAATCCAACCTGCATGGACTCTTTCTGTAGGCTTCATAAGCCACCCTGCCGCGAGCGCTTAAAATTTAAGACCTCGTATGAATGCAGCACTCAAGCATCACTTAACTGGAGTGGTGATTAGGAACTTTTGCAGGAGATTGAGCTATTGACAAGTGAATCATCTCTACACCACAGTGTCTGAGTCTTGATTCTTGGTCTGTGGCCAACACCAGCTCCCACTGAAGGTCTTTCTTGTACAGTTTTCCAGTGAATGCTTTGTATGGGGTCATCATATCTCCGAGATAAACACTGAGGAGCTGAAGCATGCTATTAAGCTTCTTAAAACATTAGAAAGACAATCTTTTCAACAGAATTGATGGTAATCACACTTATATAAAAGCTTTTCATCTTCAAAGCATTTAACCAACATTAATTACATGTAATTGGCTTTTCCACGTACGTCACACAAAATGCACCTTTCATGTCACTTGTCACTGCTATCTTACTTGGGATTACTGAGTGAAAACTGTGGCTGCTCAGTGCAGCACAGCTTCCTGAAGCCACCTGAGGCCTCATCTTGCAAATCACAAAGGGCAGCATTTAAAACAGCAGTTGCAGAGAGTAGAGACACCTCAGTTGAACTGTGTGATCTGTGAAAAGAAACGTTGCCATGCCACTTGGGTGCCTGTAAAGTTGTAGGAGTCTTGATTTCCATGGCAAGGCTTCCTAGGAGACTCCTTGAAATCTTGTTCCCTGTGTCTGGGGATATCTTGTTAAGTTAACTTGGTTCATAAAATGTGGCTTCCACAAGCATTGATGCTTGGCCCAAAGCATCCTAGACAGAAGGCAAGGAGTCCTCTGGACTCCAGAATCATTGCATTTGAGAGTATAGTTCAAAGAGAAGAGACCACATTTTCCATTGTAATCTGGTCTTCAGGAACTTACCCAAGAAGTTGAAGTCTTGGGTCCATTCCCTCAGCATGAGGAGGTCTGAAACCTCCATCTATCTGCCACCACTCTGTCATGCTCTTCCTGCATGGACTTTACATTGAAGTAACTGCTGCTTTCAGCCACAAGGAACATTAAAAAGTTAAGATTTTGATTCCAATTTATGATGTGTTTGAGAAAAAAAAAAAAAAAAAAAGATTTCTTGCCCAGTGAACTGTCAGGATTCATCTAGGAAATATGAGTTCCACATGTCCTTGGAAGAGCTGGCTAATATTCAGTTTTCCTAGCATTCATGGCTGAAAAGAAAGGATTTTGGAAGCAGCAGTCACATAAAATAAATACCATCAAAAAGGATATTGAGACACTGGAAATGCTTCATGGAGATGAACATTGGGTTCAAGTTGAGATTGAAAACAGGTGAGAAACCAAACCCAAACACTAACAGCACTTGGTCAGAGCCATAGGACCTTGGCTGGCAGCAGTCAGGGCAGGTCCTAATAGAATAGTAGAGTCATGAAGGTTGGAAAAGACCACTAAGATCCTCTAGTCTAATCCATCCCCACCATGCCCAATGACCATGTTTTTCATTGCCATATCTCCGTGGGTCTTAAACCTTCTGGGGTCAGTGACTTCACTACCTCTTGGGCAGCCTGTGTCAGTACCTCACCACTCTTTCTGAGAAGATTTTTTTCCTAATATCCACCCTGAACCTCCCTTGGAGCAACTTGAGGTCATCACCTCTTGTCTTATCAATAGGTGTCTTCTCTCTAGCAATCTTTCAGAAGTCAACATGGTGCGTGATATTATGCCTGCTTTCATATTTCATGTAGTGCAATTTCCAAGCTGATGTCCTTTGTCCCTGTCCGTATGTGTAGCTAACAGAGATAAAGGATGTTTTGTTAGTTCAATGGCTCATAAATGGATGAAAGCTTCACCTGGCATTCCTGCAATGTGTTGAAGTAAATAAAGATGCTTTCCCCAAAGCCTGTGATTTTCTTAACCCTCAACTTTTATTCTTAACCCTTAGTGACTACAAAGACCAGAGTGTGAGTTTCCAGCTGAGACGTTTGGACCTGGGATAACAAGCTGCAAACCTCTTAAGCTGTCTCATGCATCAGAAGACTCTCCATCTGTCATTAGTATGCATCAAAGATAAGGATGACTATGGGTTATGGTCAGGATGAGTGGAAAAACAGTCCTTCTCTGCAAAAGAGAATTCAAGGAGCCCAGGGGCCTAACCCAAATCGTCTGGAGGGAGATTTTTAGAAAAGCACTTAAGTGGCAGGTTCCAGTGCGAGTCAGAACCATGCTTGTAAATCAACAAGATCCTTTCAAAATCTTACAGTGTCACCTGCCCTCAGTAGCTAGAGTGGTTGTTTATTTTGCAGACATCTTCACAATTCTGTTCTAAAGATTATAATTCACTTGGTGGAACTGCAGTTCTCCCACCCTTGAAGTTAAGTAAATGGTTAAGTGCAGTGGTGGTTCAGAGCTAGAAGACTCTCCACCTTGCAGGATTGAGCCCTTTAATCTATTCTTATTTCCTTTTCAATTTCTGCAAGTAACCCCAAGCAAGCTGGAAACACTAAGTGCAAAGTTACGGGAGATGACTGTGGCAATTTCTGAATGACAAGAGCATTTAAAAGAAATGTCAAGAGTCTGTGGGCTGCAAGCTTTTATGTTTCAAGGAGAAACAAAAAGAAAGGAGGGACAATAAATCAAATGCAACAGCTTAGTGTGCTCCATCTCTCAGAATTAACCTCTTGAAAGCCATGTTTCCAGCACAGAGAGGGCCACACTCTTTGATTGGGTCCATTATTCTCTGCAAAGTGATAGAAGTGGCATGGTGGGCTCCTCCATGCGTGCCCAGGGGCCACGTACACTGCGCCTTGCTTAACATGTGCTCTGCATTTATGGGTTAACATCAAACATGAGCTGATTTATAATTTTTAATCAAAAAAGGATTATAACCTAATAAATCCTAATAACAAATTCTGTCTGGAGGTTATGTGGTGTAGTTGTATAATATACTGGTAGCCTCGCTCTCCCAAGACTGGAAGACTGGATAATGTTTTATACTTGTCAATAAACTGTTCCCTTTGCTTAAATGGATCAAGACCCTCTAAGCACCATGATGCAAATGGTCATCCCTATGGATGGAGTCCTTCCTGCTGTAACAAGTTTTGAAGTACCTGGAAACATACTGGGAAACTTGCTGCACCTCTGTGCACTGGATGTCTCATCTTACTTCAAATGCTCCGTAGTGCTGCTTAAGGGCTAACTGTTGGCCATTAGCTGAATCTAAGCATGGTGCCATAGACACATCACTGATGTTAGTCAGAGCCCTAATGAGACCTCAAGAACTAACTCGTAGAGGCTAAGTGTCAGCTTGTAAAGAGCCTTTGTCTTCTAACTTAAACAACGATGATGCAAAGGAAAAGTTTACCCTCTGTATTGGATTTTTTGAATTTTGGATCTCCTGCCTAGACAGATAGGTATTATTGCAGAGAACCTGTGAGTAAACCAGACCTGCCAATTATCTGAGGAACCTTCTGTTCCCAAAGAAGGATTATCTTCTCCCCAATCCATACTCTGTTTCCCAGCAGAAGTCTGTCCTGGAAGATCATTTTACTTCCCAGGAGACCTAATTAACACTAAAGACTAATGGAGTATAAGTGTAGAGGTTTTTATTTTTTTTTCTATACATATACTGCAGTGCCATTTAAAAACTGCTCCTCCCTGCTCTTTATTTACACACAGTAGCTAAAACACCATAGTGGGGAAGATGTGGCCAAGAGACTCATGCTAGTTTCAAGCAGTTGCCTTGTATTTTTCTGCTGTGTTTGCATCCACATGTTTTTTCTTATAGGTACCTTTTAGCCAGGTATGGTGTCTTTGCATACAGTGCATGTTCTTGGCATGATGAAGCTCAATGGCTCTTCAGTGAGCAAGATCTCAACAGAAACTCCTCATCTTGATCCTTCTTCCACTGGGAAAGAGTGTTTATGGGAGCCTGACATGAGGCATAATAACCTCAAAACAAGGATAGAGTTATTCCTTTATACATCTTTAAGGAAAGGTTTTCAAACCAGTCAGATAGACAAATTGTTCAGGATCAACAAAGCCCATGTCAGTAGGATTGCTCTCACTCAGGTGTGGAGAGTATGGAGAGAAAATTAGTTAGAGCTGATCTCAGGTTGGATATTATGAAGAATAGTGGTGATGCACTGACAGGCTGCCTAAGGAGGTGGTGGAGTCACCGTCCCTGCAGGTGTTCCAGAAGCACAGAGATGTGGCACTAAATGACATGGTCAGTGGGCATGGTAGGGATGGGCTGATGATTGGACTAGGTGATCTTAGTGATCTTTTCCAGCCTTCATGATTCCATGATTCTATGATCCGCTTGTAACAATTTGGTTTGGAATGTTTCTCAGAACAGCTACAACCTTGAGGACACAGACTTGGAGAAGGGACCTCTTTTTGCCCTTTTCCATTAGGCTACAGCTAAAACCCACAGTTTCTTCAGAGCTCAGCTAAAACAGGCCTAGGCTGACATAATTAGTTGCAATCTCTTATAATTCTGTTCATCTATCAGACTTGGACATAGAGATTCATACCCTTTTGCCTTAATCCATCTCTTATTGAGATGGATTATCTTCCAGTATCTGTGGAAGAAGGGCACACAAAGTGTCTTCTTTCACTCCCAAGCTCAGAGGAAACTGTTGGCTGTAATTGTTATTGTACTAAGATTGTCTGCATTGCTACAATAAATGCATCAGTTCAACATTAGAGTACTCTTTGGGGAAGTAATAGCTGTGCTTTCTCAGTCTCATTGAAATTCAAGATGAAAGGAGTGACTCCCCATCTACGTCCATATACCCTCACTGCTTCTTTCTTTGCACAGTTCAAAAACGTCTCCTGCTCTCCAATTCTCAACCTGTCAGAGCAATGGGGCTCTGGCAGAAGAGCAGTAAGTGAGCTGATGGGTTGATGGATGGACTAGAAGATCTTAGTGATCTTTTCCAAACTTAATGATTCTATGATCCTTTGATTCTAAATGCAGCCAGCATGCCATTCCTAGCTGCCCAGAGAGGCAACCAGGCTGCTCACAGAATGAGGTGTTAGAACTGAACACGTTTCCTGGGTGAGAGGAAGGACCGTGCAAGCAAACAAGACCTTAGCCAACTTCTCAAAGGAAAAGGTTTTCTGAAACTGGAGTGAAATTTATCCAGAATCCTCTCTCTCTCTATATATATATCTATAAACAAACAAACAAAAAAGCACAGATTTCCAAGACTCACTGGACTTGACAGAACCCATCAAAATTTCTCGATTTACTCCACTGCTGTAAATAAAAAGGAAAAATAATAATATTAAAAAATGCAGTTGCAGACAAAATCCAGCAACATAGCAAAGAAATGAGAAGCAGAGAAATGAGAAGCAGAGAAATGAACCCTATTCAGAAAAAAATGCTAAAGATACAAATCAACCTTGCTCACCACAGCCATTCCCCACCACCAGAAGCTTTCTGGTTTGAATAAATAAAGGTTTGGAGTGTGGGTAGTTCTCAGAACCAAGTCAGCTTTTAAATCTGCCTACCTCTTAGCAAAATGCAGCTCTAATCTTGGACTAAGCAAATGGATGTTAGTAAAACAAAAGTCTTAAACAGCTTCCCAATCTCCTTCTCCCCCTCTTCCTGCTCTCCTTCTTTTCCCTCCAGCCATTCTTTGCCATATCTGCGGCATCAAGCTGTGATCTTAATAAGTAGCTTGATAAGTCTATCCATTGTGACCACAATCATTGCCAAAGCTGGAGGCTTTCAAGCCTGAAATGGTGAGCTGCCACTGTTTGGATTAAAGACACCAAAGGCTGTCTGGATGGAGCAGCAATAGATCATTTCTCTGAGGACGAGATAGCAAGAGAGTAAAGAAACACACACCTATGGCTTGTACTACCTATCTTCCTGATACAGGCTCTTGAAGGCATGGCACAGGTTTTGGGGAGCTGGGATTCTGGTTTCACAGTGATCGCTGTGATCCTGCTCTGTGAGACACAGTGAGATGGATACTGGCAGAAGTACCATTGAGATTTAACGTGGCAGTTTTAGGTTCGTAATCAAAGTCTGCATCTCTGTTGCTGATCTTAAGGAGAATATCTGGTTTTACAAAGGCACAGCTCCCATCACGAACTTCTTTAATTGAACATAAGCTCTGATTTTTGCAGGTCCACTTTTATAAAAGTCTTTTTAGCTCTTGTTGCCTGGATCCATCTGAGGCACAGAATTGTCCCCAGTTTTTTGAAGACCTGATTTTTCGGCTGTGTTTTAGTGTCCTGAGACTTCTTGCAAAAATGAGAGCTTAAGGTGCTAATAAAGAAGTGGCAATAATTAGAAAACGTCTTGCACAGTACAGATTTTATAACTCCACAGATACCATGGTATTAACATTCTGTTTGTCCACCTGTTAGAAGAAAGAGATCTGAAGAGTCATAACTCTAAAACAGTGGGTGACAATTTAATGAAAAATTGAGCTCTGCATTTAATTTCCTTTTAAGTTCAGTTGAGCATTCTACAAGATCAAAGGGGCTTTGTGGTTTGCAAATGATCTACGATATCAGAGAAACAGATTATAACCCGGCACAGTTTGGTATTTAAGTAAGTATCCGCTTTTAATACCAATGTTTAAAGTAGGCTAATGGAACTAAAGCGCAAGTATAATTTCCTATGATACAAGTCTATAATCCAGTTTAATATATCAACCGAACGCTAAAAGCATATTGTGAATTTAATTCTGTGACTTGGCCCTGTTTGCAAAGTGTCTCGAGACATCATAAAATGCTTCTAACATAAAAAGAGGCCTTGCCTTAGTTTGTAACTTCTGGGGTAGGGACTGCACTCTATGTGGGTTTGGAACATTAAAAATAGATAAGCAAAAGTAGCACTGCATGTCAGGGAGGAATTTTCTGTTTTGTTTTAGCCCAGATGCTGGAGATCTGCCTAGAAGACATCCTACTGCTGACTTTTCCCCTTTCATGTACATGCAGTGCTACTGTGGGCAGTGGAAATACAAAAATAAATAAATAGGATCATAGAATGACTTAAGTTGGAAGGGACCTTCAAGATCATTAAGTTACAAACTCCTGCTGTGGTCAGGGTTGCCAGCCACTAAATCAGGCTGCCCAGGCCTCCAACCAACCTGGAATAGGGCTATACCAGGTTCATAGGTGCCTTTGGGTTTTTGATATTTTACTCTTTTAAACAAGATCCTGCAGTGTCAGATTCCACGTTTTCCCTTTCAGAAGTTGTCATGCTCCAGCTTCCATCTAACCAGGCTTTTCCCCTCCATGGCTCAAAGAGGCTGCTACAGGGACTCACTTCTTCTGTCACTTGTACACTTCTTCCTATTCACTAGTTTAAATTTATGGCCAATTCATTCCTGTGGTAAAATTGTCCTGCAGGCTAATAGGTCTATCCCCCTTGATGCTTACCTCCCTGATACGTTTATAAGCAGTCATTACATACATTTGTCTTTCCCAGGCTGAAGGAGTGGAATTTGTAATCTCCTCCAGTAAAGCAGTTTGTTCGTTTCCTTGATCAGTGGTCCTTCCTGTTTCAATCTTAATTCATCAGTTGTGAACACCAGCAACGGGAATTGTACATGCTGTTCCAGGAGAAGCTCATCAGCCGCCTGTACGATGGCATTAATACAGCTGTATCTTTGCTAGGAATGTGTCTCTTGATACATGTCAGTATCGCATTAGTCTGACATGACGTGACATGACGTTGGTAGCTCAGACATGATTAAACACCACATTCAAGTTTTTCTCCTCTGCAGCCTCAGCGAATCCACAGAATTTCTGATTATGGCAGGAATTAGTGGAACGTATAAGGTCTTACAGGCAGGATTTTACAGTGTCATCCCATTTCCACACAGTTTCAGTCTGTGAGATCATCCAGGCTTTCCTGATGGATATCCGGTGCCCCTTTGTTACTGACAATGCTTACCAACTCTATGTCCCCAGGACATTTTATTTTCTCCCTTCTACCTTTTGTAGCTTCTGCCCCATGGAAGAGGTCTCCTTCATTCATTCAAGAAACGTGGAGCTGTGGTACTTAGCGACATGGTTAGTGCACAATATTGGTGGTAGGTAAAATGTTGGACTAGATGATCTTAGAGGTCTTTTCCAACTTTAATGTTTCTACAGTTCTGTGATTCCTACTCAGAACAGTTCCTTGGCCTTAGACTCTGCTACTCGTTCTTGTTTTCTACAGTTAATTCACTGTTTTCAATATGTCATTGCACAAAAAGCAGTTTAGGTTGATGGAGGTCTTCTGATCAAAGCCCTGCTCAATAACAAATTTGAAGTTAGATGCATTTGACTAAAGCCCATAAGGAATAATCCTTAGTCTAGGCTACCAGTTGTCTGTACCATGAAAGTAAATAACAACAAAAAACACACACATTTTTCTGGTTAGAGGCAGATTAGAGATGATGATTATTTTCTCATTGATATGCAGAGGTGAGCTTTTTGCTGGATTTGTGATTAAAGTAGCTCATCAGAACTAGCTCAGGTGAGACTGTTGTGGCCATTTTGGGGTGCCATGCTGTTGATGGTATGTGTAATGACATTACCTCAAATGGGGACTTGGAAGAAATATGTCTGTTATCTTCAAACTCAGAGAAATAAGCTCAAAGTTGGTAGAAGTTGACACTTAGCTCTTTGGCTTTGAAAGTCTAAATTTGCATCCATAATGCTTCCACATCCCCATTTCTTTTTCTCGTATCCAGGACGTCAGGATGGAGCTGGTAGATGCAATATAAAATCTACTCATCTTCCTCATCTGCAGATGGGAGATGCTGGACCATCTCAGATGGCACTGGACACCTTTCTTCGGGAAACTGAACAACCATTAATCACTTGCTTCTTCTGGCTAATGGAAAGGAGGAACTTTGAAGGAACATCTTTGGACAAATGGATACAGATCTTCTGCAATAGACTGAAATTTCAGAAGTAGGGCAAGACTAAAGATTTGACGGCTGCAGAGTCTGTAATGCAGTGAGAAGGATGGGGTGCGGGGAGCAGAGCAAAAAGAAGGAAGGGTGAGATAGACCCCACGTCACATCTCCAAGGCATTTTTAATATCACTGACCCTACTGACCAATTTTTAACTGAGTTCATTTTTCTTAAACTGGACAGACTCAGATCAGCAGCTTTGCTTAGATGGGAGAAGCAGGTGAATAGTGATTCAGAATAAATTGAGACACAAAAGTAACAAAATTAGGTCATCAGCTGTAGTATAATAGGATAGATGCTTCAGTTTTCACCTTGTTAATCCACTTGCCCCATTGGATAAACAGCTCTGTCTCGTACTTAATCTTCAGATAAATATGCTCTTAAAACCCAGTGGGTATTTATCCAACACAGGATAACTGTCTTTAGTGAAGCTGAATGAAATGCTTTTAGCTAAACTTAATTTAGCCTCTTGCTGGAATGTTTTCCTGAGTGAGGTGGGGAAGAGGAAATGCTGAGCTCCTCACCAGAGCAAGGATGGCACCAAAGGCAGCAGAGCTTCGTGCTGGGGGCTGGTTTTTCCTGGGGAGATCAGCATCCATTATGTGACAAAAGTAGTTTGCACTTCTGGGACACTTTTTTTGTAGTGTATCACCCAACTTTCAAGAAGGAAGGTCAGTTCCTCTGTGAATCTTGATCAACATCCAGTGGAACTGAACTTCACAAATCCATCATGTTTCTCACAGTTACACCCTACCCACGGCAGGGGGTTTGCAACTAGATGAACTTTGAGGTCCCTGCCAACCCAAGCCATTCTATGATTTCTTATTAACCTTTCATTTCTTGCCGCCTTCTCTTTTATTTCATGCCTGTCTTTGAAAGATGCTGAAAAAAATAATGAGACCAATAAATACCTTCTTACTGCTTCTGATAATGCTCTCTTTTACTCTTTACTCCACCCTTTCTAACTCCTTTCCAAGTAGGCTTGGTGGCACCACTGCCCATATCTCTTGGGTTCCTCTTCCCTATTCCCCTCCCACAGCCCCGACAGCATGAGCTTTTATCACAGCCCTTCTTATTTAGCTCTCTTCTACTGTAAACACCACTTATCTTTTCAATCTCTCACCGTATAAGATTTTATTTTTCTCAGGTCTCAAATTATTCTTGTCATCCTTATCTGAACATCCTTTAATTCCCTTGGCAGTGACATATAGCATTCCAGATGAGAGAGAAGCCTTGGTTTTATACCATGCAGCAATTTACTCCATCCTATTTCTAACATATCCTAACCTTCTGTTGGGCTGTTTGACAGAAGGGTGAGTGAGAAGAGTAGAATAATGATTCAAAGATATTTTCTTCTGGTCAATGTTGTGACTAGGATGCTTCATTGTTTCTCAAGCTTTCTGCATTCTGCTTTTGAGCAAATCTTTCCTTGTTCAGTACTCCAACCTGGGAGCTGCTAGCTCCCTTTCATTGCTGACAGCAGCTCAGATTCTCCAGAAAGGAGAGGATGAGGCACCTGTAATTAGTGGCCACAGGGGTAAACATTTGCTAGCCCCCACAGAGGACTTGTATTGAGCCAATGTAAGTCAACATAGCTCAGTTTGTTTTGCCTTAATTAACACTTTTTAATTAATAGAGGATTTTTAAACCTCCTCAAGTCAATCTTTGAATTTTCCCTAGATCCCCTGTCACTTATCATTGTGACTCTTCTAATAGTGTTACACCTGTAACTAAGAAATGTACTGAAATTCCTCTTCACTTCCTGGATGGATGGTTTTACATTCACCAGTTTTTTAAACTGAAGGATAACAGTGCAAGGACTCTCACCTTGAGCTGGGTTTATATGGTGCCTAGCAAAGTAAGACCTTGATCCACAGCTAAGCCCACAAAATAATACTGCTGCTAACACTAACTTGTCATGTACCTTCACACTGTCCAGTCACCTAATTCCGTTACGACCTTCAGGAATTCTTTGCCACCTATTCTGGACACAGGGGTGTTGTGAACTATAAATTTTATCACTATACTTTTCCATTTTCTTTCTGTACCACAATTTCTTCTCTTTTATTCTACATCCTCTTCTCTGTTGATCTTGGGTTTCAAACCGTTTCAGACATCTATGTTCCCTCATTGAATACATGGTCTAACATGTTATGCGCTCTTCCAAAAATAAACACAAATGAATAGTATCTTGTCAGATGAACCTTCCCACTGAAGTTAAGAGAACTCCTGGAGGAAAAATGTACAAGATAAATAACAGCTGTAGAGTCTGTCCCTAAGAGTTTGTCCTAATTAAAAGTACAACTACACACGTTAATAATTTACATCTGAAAAGGTTATGAATGTGTAACGTTTAATTACAGTAATGCAAAAAGGTGATATTTGGTTTCCAGCACCCTCCTGAATACTGTGAATTTAGAAATAACTATAGCTATGTGGTTTGGACTATAATTAAGATTTGATTAATCCCTAAAGCTCAGTTTAACTTAGATTAGATGTATATTGATTTGTATTTCTTTACCATTACATTCTTAGTACAGCAAAATTCAGTGTTCACAGTACTAGGAATAGATTTAAAGGGTCTGTCTGATCTCTGACTATGGCATCACTAAGCATCCTACAGAAAATGTATTCATGTCTAGGAGAGGCACGCAAGTCACTTGTGCTTGTCGTTATGAGAAACGACCAGTGGGATATGAACAGAAAGCACCATTTCTTCCAAAATTAGCCTCTCCCTTTTGGACTGCATAACATGAATCACAAACCACTTGTCCATCAAAGCAAAGGAGAACTATTTCCCCTTTATCTCAAAGACATGGCTGCACGTCTTTCCATGAGTTTACCTGCATGCAGAAAAGGCAAAAACCCATTTGTGTCATGAGGATTTCACTGCCAATGAGATGTGTTTACAAGAACTGGATGTTATAAGGGCTCAGCTATATGCAGGTGAAGAACAATGCTCAGGCTTCACAAGGGAGGAACAGACCAAAAGTCTTCACATAGCCTCTGTTGAGTATCTCGGTAACAAGGTCCTATGGGGATCCACATCCTTACCACATCCTTACAGTCATTACAAGACTAAGAAATCTTGAACCTATTTAAAGTAAGTCCAACTTTCCTGGCTTTAGCAGAACTGCGGATGATTGTAACGGCTTTCCCCAGTGACCTCAGTACTCAGTCACTGGGAATCAACATAATGGGATGCAGACACTGGCTATATTAAAAAAGAAATAGAGAATGATACTGTGATTTCCCTAAAATACACGATAATGCTCATGTGATAAAATCAGGTAATCAAAGAAATGAACTTTCTTCTAATCCTGACAATAGCATGCTTCATGCATCTACTTCTACTTTACATCTCAGTGGCGGAGTTTTGGCCTGAGACTCATCTCTCACACACCATCTTTCTGTCTTAGACTTAAAGAAGCCCTCTGTCCACTCCTCTTCCTATAGTTAGAAGCCTACCTTAACCAAAAGTGTAGCATTTCTATATTAAACATTACCTTCAGTTGATCAGGCTCAGGAACTCAGTCCAGATGTGTGCTGGGTGGGAAGGCTGACTGAACACCCAAAAGGTCCTTGCATGACTGCTTGTCTAGTATCCAAGAGGCAGCTCTTCTCACCCAGCTTTTGAAAGAAGCCATGTGTTAAACAGCTCCCCAGATCCACATCAGCTTCACGGGTGCTCTGAAATTTCTGTTACAGTGAACAAATGCAGCCAGACTTAAAAGGAGTTATTGGGAGGATTTGTGATGATTCCACAGTATCCAATAAATTCTGCTTTCCGGAATTACTTGGCAGAATATTTATTTTCTTGGTCCACCTGGATACCTATTAGCAGCATGGATACCCTGAAGTGCCACTTCAAAATAGCTCATTCACCTCCACAGGAGAGTCAACATCATGCCCGTGGAAGGTGAACAACAATTATTTCCCATGTAAGTCTGCCTGGTCATGACAAATTGTTATAGCCATCATGACCACAGTGGTCAAGGGTTAGACTCAGATTGTTGTGGTCTCTTTTCTTTTTCCCTGGTTCCCTCTCTGTTTTACAGGACATTTCAGAACTTGGTATTTAACCCTCTGTATGTCATGTCTACTGTATCAAAGTCTTTGTCGATGAGTGCCCCCCATGAGGTGAGGCACTGCCTCAGAACCAACAGGAGAGTTTTGGGGAAATAATACAGGCAATCTATGACGTGTTGGTTACAAAAGGAAAAGCATGATTTCTATGGTCAAGTCAATGCAGCATACGTAGTATGGCTTTAGAACCAATGCAGTGTGCCATGAAGCCTACTGCCATACAGGAATGTTATGTGGGGTGTAGGACCATCCTGCACATCAAGCAGGGAGCTATGTCTCCAATAACAGGGCAATATTTTTTCCTTTTTTTTTTTTTTTCCACATGATCCCAAGCAGACATAGTTTTAGAGAATCAGCACACATTAACATCCAGGCTCGAAGACCTGTACAATTGGGGAGGAAGATTTAAATGTTCCCAGTTCAAGTATGTACAGTCCTGGGAAGATCAAAGTATTCAAGATATAAGGAGTTTCAGTTTGGGTTCCCTCTGTTCCTTTTGAGTCTGAAATGGTGCTGTCATAAAAATTTTACTTTACAGTCTCTTTAGCTTTAGGGGTCTGACCAAAAGAAGTTACCCTATATACAGACGCTGCATCCATGGTTGCTCTCCCTTGCTGCCTGCAAGGCTCATGCTTTCTCTTGCTACTCGGGATGAGACCTGGAGTCTGAGAGTGATATTTCCCTTTTGGTTTTGTTTCTATTGCAAGTCTTCAGACAGCTCCAAATTTCAGTTGAAGTAAAACAAGTCCATGAGGTCTTGCAATTGTTGAATCTAAGGCCCCTTTAGCCACAGGCTCTGAATGCGGCCTTTAAGCACTGCATCTTTTCTGATTGCTATGAGCTTGTTACCCTCACTAAAACTCTTGAATGCCGACAGCAAAGCTCCTGTCCACCCTGACAATGTGAAATTGGATAAAGATGTTAATGCCACATTATAACAATGCTTCTGAGCCATGTGAACACTTAACACAGACACCAGAATAGACTAAGAGACCTGCAGGAGCATGCTTTCACATCCAGAGCATCCTGAAGATGTAAGCCATGTCCTCCCAGAGAGACTCGAGCACAATCACATGTTCCCCTTGACCTTTTGTTCCACCTTCTGTAGGTCCCACTCACTGGAAAGTTTCAGTTATGTAGTAGTTCTATTTGTGTACAGCAGTGCCCTTCATCAGATAACCACCTGAGATGTTTTGAGACCCTTCTTTGACAACTTGCCCTGATATTTCTGAGAGGAGAAGTCCAGCCTAGAGGAACAATAAGCAGTAGCTACATCTCCATCCCCAGAGACTTTCTTCACAAGAGTTTGCCCTGGCTGGCCATAGTTATTTACTTTCTGTTCTAAGTATTCCGTTACTTCTTCCCTAATATTTCAGATCAAGAGAGAGGCTTTTTTTCTTTGCATTAGTGAAGGTACAGTATAGTTTGTCAATTAAGTCAGCATTCAGAATGAGAGTGAGTTTCTTAGCACATGTTTGCATGCCACAATCACTAATACTGAAGCTGAGCATCATAGGTACTCAAGGGAAAAAAATAATAATGTGGAAGTTCCAATTTTACTTCTGTCTCCAGGATCTTTAATCCACTAAATGGCATTTAAGACAAATTTACTAGCCAAGAGAGCCAAGAAGGCCAGTGGCATCCTGGTTTGTGTCAGAGAGAGTGCAGCCAGCAGGAGCAGGAGGCATCGCCCCTCTGTACTCAGCACTGGTGAGGCTGCATCTCGAGTGCTGCATTCATTGTTGAGCTCCTCACTGCAAGAAGACATTGAGGCCCTGGAGCATATCCAGAAGGGCAACAGAGCTATGAGAGGTCTGGAGCACAGTGTGATGGGGAGCGGCTGAGGGAGCTGGGGTTGTACAGTGTGGAGAAGAGGAGGCTCAGGGGAGACCTCAATGGCTCTCTCCAACTGCCTGAGAGGAGGAGGGGGTCGGCCTCTGCTCATGGGTGACATAGGATAGAGGTGATGGTCTTACATTGTGCTGAGGGAGGTTCAGGGTGGGTATTAGGAAAAACTTCTTCAGAAGAGTGGTGATGCATTGGCACAGGCTGCCCGGGGAGATGTTGGAATCACCATCCCTGGAGGTGTTCCCAAACCATGCAGATGTAGCACTGAGAAATGCAGTTAGTGGGCACGGTGGGGATGAGCTGACAATTCCTCATTTCCCTAATTCATTTCCTTACTGGGAATGTGGAGCTCCAGAGCAAGTACCTGTTGGTGATGAGAAGGAGGGTAATAAACGCTGCCAGATAACCTTGTCTGTTCCCTGCACACTGCAGTTACCCAGAAGCCCAGCCACCTAGCATAAAAGAAAACTACCCACCTTAATTAACTGAGCAATCAAAAGGCTCTTATGCAGGAAAGCATTTATCACCAAATAGAAAATGAATGGTACTTTAAAATTAGAATATGCAGAATTTGTAGCCAAAGGCACTCAGGGGAACAAGAGCTTTGCACCAAACCAGACGGGGATTTTTTTGGCTTCAGTCTAATGAACTTTTACAATAGCTATCAAATTCTGTCTGGCAGCACATTTCAGCAATGGGTCTGATTTTCAGAAATACTTTGCAGCCCTCACCAGTGTCAGGAGGAGGAGACCAGTGTTCAGGAAACCCTTATTAACCCATATTCAGATCTCAAAGCCAGATCCACAGAAACCTATTTTGTAAAAAAAAATTTTACCTATGCTTTCAAAATACAGTCCAAATACACAGCAGGAAATTTTTATCTTAATTGGCCATGCTGATGAAGGCTTCATTGTGTCCCACTTACAGTCAGAAATGCCACTCATCGCAGGAACCAGACAACAGCGTATTTCATTATCAGCAGGATGAGCAAAGCTTGAATTGGAAGAAGAGTCTGATTTTTTTCTGAGTCTTCACTGTATTTAATGAAGCAATTGAATTGCCCGAAAGTAAAGGGATGTCTAGAGATAAAAATCCCATCCTGTCACCTTGGATGCTCACAGGGATTTTGAAGTACAGGAGGCTGGAGAAGTTCTGAAGACAGTAGGAGATGCTGTCACTAAGTCTTCCTGAAGATAATTAAAATGCAAAATGTGGAATTTTTTATTGTCTTCATGAATCTCATCCTGTGAGGAAACCGAAAGCCAAGAGGATGGAGGTGTAGCTCAGCCAAAATGCTTCCTACCACGGAAGTTCTGTAATTGCTGCAAAAAGGCAACTGTAAGTCAGTCTGCTACGAACTCCCAACTACAGATGGGATTATTTGATTGTAACATTTCAAAATGCATTCAGATTCTGTAACGTTTCAAAAGCTTCTGTTCATACGAACACAAATTATGCAAGTTGTCTCAGGTCTGCGATGTTAGGATCTCACAAGTGGTGTCCACAGGAAAGCTGAGATGAATGCTGAGTAAGGCCATAATGACAGATTTACTCACTGTAACTATTCAGCCATTTGAAGCATAGGGAGCATAAAGGGAATGAGACAGGGTGTGAGCCCTGATAAGCAGGAGGGAGACAGATCAGGAAGTCGACCTATATTCAGCCTCTTTGTTTCTGCTTTCTTCAAAGGCTCTCCTCTGTTTTAGAAAAGATCAGTGGTTTTATAGACCCACTGCAGCTGCCATCATTTACAGACTGTAACTTCTAGGACCTGGCTTAAGATAAACAAAAATGGCTTTGAACTGGGGATGTAAGATAGGTCCCCATCACATTGCTGCATCTGTGTACTCCTCAGAAAGAACAGTTCTAGAAGTGGTCAAGAGACATTGGTGCCCTCCTTTAAAGTCTCTCAATTTTGCTTTTGACTACTGTTATGAGCAGGCATTCACATGACCTGATGACAATGGATTGGCTGGCTCAAAAGAAGTAACACAGAACAGCATAAACAAGAAGGTCCTTGTGTGAACCCAGCCTCACTTCACATCTCCGTGCAATGAAGAAACTCTAATTCCATCTGCTTCCAGTTGGTACTTGCCTTTTGAGTTTGGCATTCAGGCTGTTCTGCGCTTCAAAGATACAATAACCAGCACAATCACTCTTGAAGTTCTATGCATAAAAGAATTAGATTTGTCTACAGAGACTTTAGATGCACCTAATAAACCTATTACCCTCTTATTTACTTTAAAACCTGATACTGAAGTACCCTTGGATGTCACAGTTCCAGATGTCAACAAATATATGCACAAGATAATCTAAAGCAATAATGGTGCCACAATGACATCTTTCTGGCTTACTTGAAGATCTGAGAAATTTTGTTCAACTTGTGCAATAAATGCATCTCACCTATTAGCTGACAGCACCATAAGCCACTGTCCTGTGGTGGAGAAGGGAGGGAGGTAGCTGAATAGATCCTTGCCTGTCAGACCTGGTGCCATCTGCCAGCAATGGCCCAAGAGTAGTTCGGGTGTAAAATCCATTTTTCCATCTATGGCTTTGATGGAAGTACAGACGGAAGTTGTATAACATCCCTCTGGGTGGGTACCCCATCCTTGGAGACACCCAAGGTCAGGCTGGATGGGTCTCTGAGCACCTGATGGAGCTGAGGGTATCACTGTTCATTGCAGGGGAGTTGGGTTAGATGGCCTTTAAAGGTCCCTTACTACTCAAACAATTCTGATTTTGGGCAGCCGTATTCCACTGTTGATTTTTATTGTTTTCAAATCTAGATTTCAATATCCCAAGCAAACTTGCTGCCTACCACTGGAAATCATTCTTTAGCTTAAGAGATCTGCCTGTTGAGAAATTGTTCTGATTTCTCACCTGCTATTCCTTTGGCCCAAACTTGCTCTTGTTAGGTAGTCACCAAGTTATGGACATGTTTGAATTAAGCTTACAGTCCCTCCAGGAGCGTGGTGGTCTGCCCAGGCTCCTCAGGCCTCCATCTGAGTAGGAATCACTTCACCAAATTTAGTATAGACTCTCTTTATCTTTCTACTCTCTGTTTTAACAGCCTCCAAGGTTATCAGTATAGAGACAGAACAAAGAACATATCTTAGCACATCTTTTTCTTTTCCTTTTGTGTCTTTGTATAGACCTCCAGCAGAAACAGAAGCAATTAGAGCTTGAATGGTTCCTACCTCATTGTAAAGTGTTGTGTGCATCTCCATGGTGAGTTTGCACTGATTTGATAATAGCCTGAAATAAAGAGAACAGAGATCCACAAAAGGAGTGTTTTAAAAGTATACAGGCTAAACACAGATGTGAAAATAGCAGACTATCTATTTACAGCATAAAATGAAGTTCTGATGATGGTTCACATACACAGAAAGGAGAAGAGAAAGTCAGTTCTCAGAGAAGACTGGTGGGAGCTGTTGCTAGGGGAGGGGTAGTGTTGCCCATAGAACTGGCACAGCTCCTGCAATTGCAGGAAAATGTGATCCTATGAAGTGGGCATCTCTTGACACCCCCAACTGCCAGTCCAGGTAGTAAAGACAAAGGAGTCCAAGGGACTCTTCACTTCATCCTAATCTTCATCAGAAGGGTCACAATTTCTAAAGATTTATTTCTCTCCCTTCCATTATGCATAGGGACTAGGTCAGGGGAATATCGACAGTGCAGACAACTCCAAAGGTACTTTGAGTGAAATTCATATTTTCTATCTCCTTGGAAGTAGATTTAGGAAAGGATGGAGTCTGAAGAAAACTGAAGAGATTAAACAAGAGATTGATAAATAAGTAAATACACCATAGATTATTAAAAATACTCCACAAGCCAATGCAGATGGCCAAGAGTGGTGTGAGATGTATTGGTCATTGGTTTCAGCAGCTCTAAGACAAGAGACATTCCGCTCACTTGCCTAGAATTCCCCACAGTGGGGATCATGCATCAGGCTCTTAACTCTGAGCTGATTTAGAGCATATTTTCTATGAACACTTCCAGACTTGATTTAAAGATGTCACATGATGAGCAATTGAAGTCAGTTGTTCCAGGAGCGAGAAGTCCTTATGGTTGAGTGTATGCTTGTTTCTAGATTGAACTTTGAGAGATTTAGCTTACACTACAGGATCTCATTGCATGAGGAGTAATCCACTCTGCTCCACATGCAAGATATAAACATATAGCACACTGTACTAATGCTCCTTGTAGTAACTCTTCTCTGGAGAGAAAGATTGCTCCACTCTGAAAGTGAAAATGGCCCATTCCACACTGAGCTAGGATTGTTAATGCACACTTTACCTTCCTGTGCAACAGCTTCCCCAGGTAGTCTTTAATCTATAAGATGAAAGAGCCTTCTTGTGGCATATCAGGAAATTTACCTGTACACTGTGATTAAATTTTGCTTAAATTCCTGTTTGTTAAACTAAACAGAATAAACATTTGTCTCCCTCCCTCCCCACTCATGGCTGGCACAGAGTTATGGGATGCTTCAAATCCCAGGAAACCCTGATTGTTTTCTGTCTCAAAGGCATCTAGCTGTTCCTTCCCTAAGTCAAAAATTCCTAAAGATGTACATTTTAAGATATATTGTAGTGGGGATTATTATTATTATTATTTTTCTATACTACATAAAATAAGAAGACATGAACAGAATGTCTAATAGGAACTTGTCTGATACAAAAGAATAAAAATCTTCTTGTTGTTAAAGACTATTAGGAGATCCTGTAGGATCACAGGCTATTTACTCAGACATCTCTGTAAAAATTGTGGAAGCTGACAACATTAAAAATAACAAAAAAACATAGCAGAAACCGTGCCTTTAGGGATTTCTCCAGTGACAATTCTTTATGTATGACTGCATCTTAAAAAATTTAACTCAGTACATTTATTTGCTTATGTTGAGACTGGTTTCCTCCTGTCTCACAGACCTTAGTAGTGGAACAAAGGAGCACCATGAGCTCGCCCTTTAGCAAACGGTGCCATGGGATGAGTTAATGCTCTCTCTCTTCAGCATTTTTCCTTCACCCAGAGTGGAGAGAACATCACAGCTTGTTAACAGGAAGCCAAAGCCTGATGTGAGGGCTATGCTTGTGAGACATCAGGGTGTATGTGATACTGAGGGACATGGTTTAGTGGTCACAGTGGTGATGTGTTGATGGTTGGACTTCGTGATCTTAAAGGTCTTTTCTAACCTTAATGATTCCATGGCCACTGAGTGGTGCTCAGGCCAACTTTCAGCATCATGGGGACTCTGGCAAACTTCTACAAGGGAAACAACCACTGTCACAGCCAGTCTCCTTGACAGAAAGCAAACGCAGGCACTGCCAGCTTCCCAGAAATGACACCTCCTTTTGAATCACACCCCACCATGGATATGGATCACTCCCAGAGCCACAAACAGAAGACGATTCCTTCTTGTTGCCCCCAAGAGAAAAAGCTCTTTGAGCAGGCATTGAGATAAAATTCAGGAAACCAAAAGCAAGTCGATCTGGGACAGTGAAGAGATGATGTGTTTGGTCAGCATGGGAGCACATCACTGCAGACTGCACCCACTTGGATTTCAACATCAGTTGAGCACTGAAAGTATCCACATCCCTGGAGGTGACTAAGGCTAGGTTGGATGGTATCCTGGGCAGCCTGATTTTGTGGGTGGCAGCCAACCCATGTCAGGGGATTGGAGCTCAGTGATCTTTTAAGGTCCCTTCCAACCCAGGTTAATCTACGATTCACTACCTGCATCATTCTGTGTTTGAAATGTCCAGAGGTGCTCAAGCACAGAAGCATCAAAGCCTGTTGTTAGATCCTCCTATACCTTAATACTCTGCACTTTATGGCAGTAAATAGGTAAAAATTTTCTGAATTGAAGATGAAATTGAAAGGTTTTGGATGCACTGGATTTGTGTCTGGCTGCAGGACTAGGTTGTTTTAGAGAGACTTCACAGCTCTCGGGAAGGGATTGTGCAAAGGCATCCACGCCACTCTGAAAAATAAATGTTTAACTGCTCTGAGCTTTGTTTCCTCATTGTCTGCCTTCAGCAGCCCAGTAATCCCACTGCTTTGCTGTTTTGCTTTGTCCTATTCAGAGAGAAACCCCTTACACAATGAGACCCCTTTGGCACAGGCGGAACACTGGGGGTGCTGAGCTGTGAAGAGATGTGCCAGCTGTAACTCTGCTCAGAAGCAGCGCGGGGTTTTGTCCCCAAAACTGGATACAAACAGGGAAAGAAAAGGAAAAGGAAAATTTAAAAAAAGACAGGGTTCAGAGGACTGTGCACAGACATTGTGAAGTCTCAGAGATAGCAGGATTGCCCCATTCCCAGATGGAAACTCCAGTGCTCTCCTCCTTGGGCAGGCAGATGCCTCCTGGGCTTCAGTTTCAGGGACGTGGTTTTGCCATCCAAGGGCAGAACATGAAGGTTGAATATCTCCTCATGCAACATGGATTTGCCAGGCTAGAGTAAGTCTGGTAGGTGGCTTTTACAGAGCAGCAGGGCCCAAGGCAAGGGGCTGTTTTGTTTTTTTTTTTTAATTTATTTTTGGGTCTGTATTTGTGAATGGCAAAAATCAGCATTCATCTCTCTAGGCAGGTCTCTGAAATGTATACTGTCCTTTAAATGATTCCTTAATATTTAATATCATGGTAGGATGAAGTCTGATTTTATGGTTAAAAATGTCAATTTTCACAGCTGATTGAGCTTGTTTAAATGGCAAGCAGTTTACTTGTATTGAAAAGCATATAAACAGATCAACTTATTTACTGACATTAAAAGAAGAGGATACTTTATACTCCAAAGCCTTTCAGTTTTTGAAACTGAAAATGAGCAGAGATGACTGAGTTCATTTTTGCAGTTTTTTCCCCCAGTGTCAGATTGATTGTAGTTTATAAAACAAGCCCATGCATCTGGCAGCAGAAGGAATAGCTTAAGATGCTAAGCCACCCTTTCAAAAGTTCTCCATAATTAATTATTAGCTGCTTGGAAGTCCATTCTGTTTTTTCTTTTGTTTGTATGATTTTAATGGTGACTATGATGTGTACATAATGAGAAAAGCAGCATCTTGTAAACATACAAATAAATCGTAAGACTTTAAGCAGGATTAAGCAAGCTAAAAAAAATAAAAAAATCATCCTGAAATCCAGATCTGTGGAATCACAGAAATGAGCTTTGTTAATGCTTTCCCAACTGAAGCCAATTAAAGCATACGTGGACACGAAGGAATGAGGATTCATAATGGCACAGATTCCCTCTGCCTCTTCTTAAAAATAGCTGCAACATTTAGACTGATGTCTCCACTAATATATATATAAATATTATTTTGATTCAAGAGGAGCAGGGAATAGAAAGTGGCTTAGACATGGATAACATGTCTCATTCATGGGTCAGAAGACTGCCCACAGTTCGGCTCAGGTGAGGAACTCAGTTTGAAATCTATCCATTAGAGGGCAATGCACTATCCACAGTGACATCTTAGAGACAGAGTAGCAGCAGGAGCTTGAAGAGGAGGCAAAGAGAAGGGCAGAAATGATAACTGAAGAGCTAAGCCAAGAATCAGTTATGTGACTGCAGTGGTTCCTAAAGGATATGCTGGAAGATGCATGATACAAGGCAACAGCAAGCAAAGCAAGGAAGGTTATGTGGTGTGCTGAAACCCTGGGAATATGTGGCTGAAGGGAACTGCAGGTTTGTCCTCTAAGGAGAACTGGTCAAGAGGGTTCATCCTGACACACCAGTCACTGTAGAATCACAGAATCGTTAAGATAGGAAAAGACCACTGAGATCCCCAAGTCCAGCCCCCCAGCCCATCCCCACCATGCCCACTGACCTCTTCCCTCAGTGCCACATCTCCACGTTTCTTGAACACCTCCAGGAATGGTGACTCCACCACCTCCCTGAGCATCCTGTGCCACTGCACTGACACTCCTTCTGAGGATGAATTTTTTCTGATGTCCAGCCTGATATCTGACCATCTGAGCTTCCCCTGAAGACATCAGTTCCTACCTCCTGCCTATTATCCTGATGAATCTGCTTGCTTGGAGGCTTTCCTGGGAGTACCCCCCAGGCAGGGAATGACTGCTTTCCTCCCTGCTATCCACAGAGATCCCCGGTGTCACTGCTGCCAGGAGGACACAAGCTCAAAGCTCAACAAGGGTACGTGGTCACTGTCAATTTGACCATCTTTCCTAGCAGGTATTTGGCTGGGGCTGCTCTCAGCAGGCAGCTGGGATGTGGCCACCATGTTTTTCAGAGGATGATTGGTCCATGGCCGTCGTGCCATGCCAGCTGGCCTGAGAATCACAGGATGGACTTCAGCCTTCTGCCTTCACTGATACAGGCATCGCCTTGAGCTGTGCTGCCTGGGAGCAAAGGAGCTGTGCTGTAATTGTTGTTTACCATCCACCTCTTCATTGCGAAGAGCTTTGAATGATGGTGCAGAAATTGCGCAGTGAAGAGAGAGGGAAGAAGGCACTTGGATATCACCGTGACTGCTGCTTTCAAGAGAAGAGTAATTTGTCTAATATACAATCTGTCATCCTCTCTTCATGCTGAAAAAGTGAGGAGCTGCTGGAAACTAACCACACATATGGTGACATGGCTCTGTCATTAGCTTGGGTAGGAGACAAATCTCCCTGCATCACTGGCACGCGGCAATGGATAACACTTATCTCTAGGGCTCATGTTAAGAGCTGGCCAAGATGCAACCTTTCTGACAACAGAGCCTCTCCAGTAGGTAAATGGTTCTCATACCTCAAAGCAACTTATTTATGGTAAAGTTAACCAGCAGTGCTGAGGGCCTCTATGTCATATATTTAACAAAACAAAATTCAGTGTATATCCATATACATTTCAACAACTTAAACTGCCTGTTCAACTCTTCTCTAAATTGAAGTATCATAGAATGGTTTGAGTAGGAAGGGGCCTTTAAGGGTCATCTGGTCCAACTCCCCTGCAATGAACAGGGACACCTACAGCTCCATCAGGTGCTCAGAGCCTTGTCCAGTCTGACCTTGAGTGTCTCCAGGGATGGGGCAACCAACACCTCACTGAGCAACCTGTGCAAGTGCTCAGAACATGACTCAGAAAATGCATTTTCTGCAGTATTTCAAAGGGTGCAGCAATTGCCTTCTGGGTGATTATGGATATTCCCTTTAGTACCTCCATCACTGCGGGGACTTTCCAAGATCCGCCTCCAAGCTGAGCTCATTCTTCTTGAGGAGTTTTCCACTGGCTGCATTTTGCAGGACCAAGGAGGGCAAGATTCATTAATTATAGTAATAATAATTAAACTACTAATCATGTCTACTAATGATAACAATAGCCTACAAATTGTTATTTTAGGGCCCAGATAATTGACAGAAATGCTACAGCAATCTCTCTGAAGACATCTAAGAAATCCAGCTTAAACACTTAATAGGGAGAGAGATCTTCCTGACAGCACTGAAATGCTAGGCCTACTGGACAGAAATACGCACCATGTTTGGAGTGGTGAGATTCTGACATCATTCCCATTATTCCAGATTTCCATCAGTGTGGCTGGGAGCAGAATCAGGATGTGCAAATTTAGCAGAGCACATAAAATAGTGACACCTTCACCTGACGTACACAGAGCTTTCACATCAATATTTATTTCCAGCCCTTATCCCTTTCCCCTGGCATTCAGATGTATGGGCAACCTCTGCTGAATATTTTAGTTGTATTGCACATAGCTGAAAAAACTTTATGCTGAGTGGGAAATGGTGGTGTGTTTGAATATGTGCCATGTACAATCACCTTTGCATTGTGGTGAGGTTGGCTTCGCTTCCCAGGGTGTGCTGCCATACTAAGTAGGCACAAAAGTGCTGATCCCATCTGTCTGGCAAAGCCAACAACCAATCTTTAAAAGGTCCATGGGATGCAGACCCCAAGTGAGACCTGTCGTAGAATCACAGAATCATTAAGGTACGAAAAGGCCACAAAAATATTTAGTCCAACCATCAATCCATTGCTACCATGTCCACTGACCTCATCCCTCAGTGCCACATCTCCGTGGTTCTTGAACACCTCCAGGGATGGTGACCCCATCAACCTTCTTGAGAAGCCAGTGCCAATTCATTGCCACTCTTTCTGAGAAGAAATTTTTCCAAATACAAAACCTGCTCTTCTCCTGGTGCAAATGAAGGCCATGAAGGAGGGCTGATTGGCTGCTATCTCTCTGGCCACAGGGTTTTGCTTCTGAGGTAGACCACAGAGTACGTATGAGGGCACAAGACCACTCAAGAAAGGAGCTAAATTATTTCCAGGACTAAATAAATGATACTTCTTTTTTTTTTTTTTTTTTTGGAATGAAAGACCACAGACATAATGGCAAAAGAGCAACATTATTCCACCCCACAACCTTCATCCAGCCTCCCCTCTTTTTCAAACCTCAGCACAGCAGATAGGCTTTGCTCTCTGCTGTGAAAACCATCTCTCAAGTCATTATCTTAGAGCACAAGCACACTGTGAGGTCCGAGAAGCTGGTTCACCTGCCTAAATCGTGGATGAATTTTTATTTCACTGAGGCAAGCTTCTCTTTATGCTAATCCCTTGTGCTTCAGGATGTCACAGAGCATGGGAAGCACAAAATCATGCTTTATGAATACGATCTGTCTGCAGACTCAGTATCACTTCCCTCTCCATCTTACCTGCCACAGCCAGCTAGGGATCATAAATACACCCCTAATGCCACAATTAGCATACGCTCTTGAAAGAAAATTGTGCTTGTAGCAAGAGTCCCCAAGGGCCAATATCAACAGAGAGACATTACAGAGCAGAAAACGGAGATCAGGGCTGAGCTTTCAAGTACGTGCTCCCTTGCTCGGCAATGGTCTCTGCAGAGATTTCTCCTGCTTTTATCAGGAGTAGGTGCTGCAAAAGGGCTGCACACACTAACTCTGCTTTGACTTACATTTGGATCATATTTTTGTGGGCCAGTAGCCAAAGCCAAACTTTCAACTCCCCACTTCACTACACTATTCTGGTTGAATAAAAAGTAGAAAAGAAGCCCATAAAATATGAATGTTTGCCTTTGCTTTTCTTTTTTTGCTTTCTTCAGTCTGTTTTCTAGCCTGCTCCTGTTGAGGGGGACCAGTTCTCTTGCCGTCTCTGGTGGGACAGATTGACATGGAAGAAAAGCAAGTGAAAGAGATTGTGTAGAAAGCAAAGGTAATAAAGAAGGCCCACTTTTTTGATTCGTGTGTTTGCCTTATCAGAGCTGATCCTCATCTTTTGGAGACACACATGCCTTTATTCCTAGCAGAGTTAAGCACCTGCTTAGGGGTTTGCAGCAGGGTATGGTGCACTGCAAGTTCTTTGTTAGCTGGCTTGAATGAGCATGGGATTGTCTACAAGCCTTTGATCTTACAGAGCCTTCTAATGGGATCCAATTGCAACCGTAATCATAAATAAGTGAAAAACATAAGTAACAAAAGCGGCATAAATGTGTTGCCACTTGAAGGCTTTAAATTCCTCCTTTGCTCGGTATGGTTCGTGCAAATAAATGGAAGCAGCAAACCTGGGACACTGACATTTTCCAGTGACTGATTTGTGATGCAGTGGGAATGCTGGGGGGGCAGTGGGGACAAATTTTCACTTTATATTCTGCTCAAATGAGACAAAGATTACAGTTAGGAGTCAAGTACTATCAAATTATTTATTGAATTCTGTTGGGGTGGAGAGGGTATTTGCTCTTTTTTCCAGAAAAAAATATCGATTTTAAGGATGGCTTTGATATCAATTAAGCTCAACATGAGAGACAGGCAGTCACTTTGTATAGGGAATTTAATTAAAAGCTCTGTACTTAGTCAGAAGAGTGTTCTAAGGATAAAATTGTTTTCCCCCTTTGGGTCAATTTTCTGTTATGTTTGTATAATGCAATTAAAGAAGGACCCATGCCAAGCAATACTTATGTCTGGTATAAATCTGTCCATATATAATGACTGCCTCTTTGGACTTCCAATGCACAAACAAGCATTAGCTGCATTTGGATTTTGCTGTCTTTTGCGTCGTCACAAAAAAAACCTCATCTTTATAAGTGCACACCTCTGATAAGGCTCTTTAAAGGCCACTTAGACATGAGCAAAGGGTAGAAGCAAAGAAATAGAGAAGGGTGATGTTTCAAAAAGCTCTTTCCTCTTGAAAAATTAGAAGTAACAACTGACTTGACCTGAAGCCACTCAAGTTCAGAGGTGCTTACTAATGAAAAGTCCATGTCAGCACTTGTAACGAAGATTAGTCTTTAACATAATGGCATGTAAACCAGCAGCTTTTCAGGAGGGAGTTCTGAGGGGTATGGAGCTATGTCTGTCAGCTGCCCTGGAGCTGAATGGCCAACACTGGCTTCCTGGAAGCCTTCCACTGAGCTGGAGGTCAGCCCAAGGCTTCCCATCTCATCAGTGGGCTTGGAGCATTGGTGGTGGTGGTGATTTTTGGCTGTGAAGGAGCTTGGGAAGGATCACAGCAACATGCAGACCCTCCTGAAGAGCCTTGGACTCTCCACAGCCTGGGACTTCACAACTTTCCCTTGGCACTGTGAATGTGAAATAAGGTTTTGGGTGTTTTTTTTCCCCTCAGTGCATTTATATGCTTGGCAAGTTAGGGTTGTGTTTATGATGTTGAACAAAGTTTTGAATACAGCTGGTTTTCTTTCTGCAAATTCTATTCTGTTTTCCAAAAAAAACGTTCCTCACAGCTATTTTAACTCCCAATTAGAGAAGCAACAACTGACACTAAGCCTGGCCAGGTAGGAAAGCATCTGCAGTCTCCGAACCCTCTGATTTTCTGGAAAAATCACATTCCACTCATTTTTGCTTGTAATAGCATCAGAGGATGCACTGCAACCCCAATCTCTGCTGTAGGGCAGGATACCCAGAAAAGCTCAGCCTGACTTTTGGTCTACTCCCATGGAAGCTGGCAGAAGAGCCTTGGAGTAGAGTTAGAGCAACATCTCAGGATAACTGAGAATCCCAGCCACAATTTCAGAGGGAAAGTGCAAAGCCAAACACATACAGGAAAGAAGCCAAAAGAAATTGGCATTGTGGAGGATGATTCCTGCCTTATACACTGCAGTGGTGGGTACTAGGGAAAATAAATACATAAGACAGACATGTAAACAGCTAGGAGAGTTACACAGACAGATCTATACGTACGCAGGACTGATGCCAAACCTGCTGAAGTCAATGGAAATCTAAAGATGGATATACCAGCTGACTGTGGAGCAAGTTTATATAATGCAGGGGGACAAGAGAAAAGACTGCTCAAAGTCAGTCTTTGGCACTCATGTAGCTGCTCAGAAGACTTGAACAGAGTGCTGAGTTGCTCAGAACAATGCGTGAAGGTGTCTTTTATCCACTCATCCTCTTGCTGTAGCACATGTTGTCTTCACACATCCTCCTGATAAGACAGAATGCCCACATGAGGCTCCTGCATCGCCCAAACTCTCCCCACATGTCACGCAGCATCCTCTGCAGATCCTCAGTGCTAGAGAGCCTCACTCAGATCAGGTTTATCATACACAATAAAGCCAGCATATATCTGCTGTGTTGTAATTATCTTTCTGCAGCAAGAGGCTGGAAATCATTCAAAAGCACTCAGGTCCAGATTCTCAATGGTGCCCAAGATTTCAAGGGCAGGTAGGGATCTAAATACCTTGGGGGCTGTTCATAGCTCATGTCTTCTCCTCCTCCTCCTCCAGCAGTGATTTTCAGCCTGCGCTGAACTAAACCCTTTCCCCTGCTGCTACGGCAGCAACAAGTTTCTGGACCCTTTGCACCCATCAAAGAACGTATGGAGGCTGTGACCCCACACGAGGCCCGGTGTTCCAAGTGATTTCTCACTTGAATGCCATATGGATATGCCAGCACATACTGTCTTTTTTTTTTTTTTCCCTTCAATTTCCATCTGCTAAGAGGGAGCTAGAGTGTAGGGCTTTGCAAGTAGCAGATGAAAATGTTGAAAAGATGAAAAAAATCATTATTTGGGGAACATAAATCTAATACTGTTTATTGGCTCTGGGTTTTATGTTTTACACGAGGAGAATGGCTTTTCTTTCCTTGTACCCAGCACTGGTAACTCCTCAGTCTATCAGAAGCAGTTGCCTCAGGGACACCCACAAGCACATGCAATTCCTTTGATTTTAGCAGGACTTTTCCAAAGTTGTCCTTTTTAAGGGCAGAAATATGGCCTCACCAGTTCTCACTGCTGTCTCAGAAACCACAGGCTGGTCTGTTCTCTTGGCTGCCCACAGTAACACAAACCTCTCAATTATTAACATTTCAATATTGCTCTTACTGTCCCACAGCCATTATTTACACTTGGTGAAGTTATTTAATGAAAAAAAAAAGATGTGGACACCTGACACTGCAGGCTCATGCTTTCTTACTGCAATCATAGAATCATTTGAGTTGGAAGGTAGCATTAAAGGTCATCTAGTCCAACTCCTGGATGATACAGAATCCCTAGCAGCCCTTAGCCTTGGCTGGATGATAGGCCTCTTCTGGCTTTGCGGTCAAAGTGCTGGATTTAAGACCACAAGACATGCAGCGTTGGTCTGCTAGGGGCTCAACAGTTGTTCAGAGCTATTCACAGATTAACCTCATATCAGAGATTGTTCTGCCAGACCATGGATTTAGGCTTCCTGTGACGGCGAAGATAATTTCCATCCTGCCTGCTCCTGACTGTTCGTGGGAGGGCAGATGCTTGGCTGCTCAAATTCAGATCCGCAGAGGTGACTGATCTGTCCCGAAAGCGTGGCTTTAAATTTAGGGCAACCCACCCCAAGCAGCACTTTCAGCACATTTCTTTCTGAATATTTTGTAGAAGTAGAGCTGTGGGAGCAGAGGCAGCACCTGGAAGGCATTTACAGCCATGTGCACTTAACTGGCCTTAGAAGTGAAGAGAAGATGAGCAGATTTCTAATGACAAGCAATATGCTGAGTGCAAAAAGCGTGAGATGATCCAGTGCAACCCAGTCTGCTCTAAAGAGTGAAAACGCCCATTACTTACAGGAAAGAAGAGACTCATTTACCTAATCATCAAATGCAGTTAAGACAGCAAGAAGGAGGTTGCACAAGACAAAACAGAACAGCACTGAAGCTCTCCCTTGTGAAATTAAGCTCAGTGATACAAATGTACAGGCTTTCAGTGCATTTTAGCTGCACCCTTCAATCAGAGAGCTAGATGAAAGGGAGAGCATCTCACTACCAGTAATCAGGAGAGCTAGAAATTTACCACAGTGCATCTATTGCGGGGAAGACCAGTGAGCACTAGGGGTTGGTACTAGCTGGCATGTAACCCACTGCAGGGAACATCAGTTGTCTCAGCAACCCCTCTGTTGTGAGATGTCCTGCATCTCCCATCTCCCTGATACGTAAAGGGAGCTTATATGCAGGAGTGAAATCAACTTTTTGCACAGGAAGACAGTGATAGGACAAGGAGGAACAGTTTTCAATTGAAAGAGGGGAAATTCAAGATAGACGTTGGAAGAAATTATTTACTCAGAGGGCAGTGAGGACCTGGTACAGCCTGCCCAGAGAGCTGTGGGTGCCCCATTCCTGGAAGTGCTCAAGGCCAGGCTGAATAACGCCCTGGGCAGCCTTAAGCTGGTGGAGGGCAGTCAGCCCATGGCAGAGGGGTTGGAACTGGGTGGGCTTTGAGATCCCTTCCAACCTAAGCCATTCTCTGATTACCACTGTGCTAACTTCTCACTGTTTAGGGCAGCTTTATCCCATAATACTGCTATAAAAGACATTATTTTTATCAGGCTCCCACGCTAGCCTGTACATTGTGTCCTCTTTTTCTGCAGCCTGGTAAGAAACCCTGCAGAACCAGCAATAGTCCTGTTGTTTTCAAGCAGTGCAACTCCCGTTGGCAGCAGCACCGCATCCAGCATTGCACCCCTCCCTGTACCCACCACCCGCAGAGGGTTCAGCCCCATTAGCTCTGATGCAGTTCCCTCGGAGTAACCCCAGCACGAAGCACTACACTCATCATATGGCAATATGGTTCTCCATTCTCTGAGCCTGCAAGGATCGTGTGGAGGAACCACAGCAGAGCTTTCCTCAGGCTCCATCCAAGCCCACACAAGTCAGTGGAAGTTCTCCCATTAAACTGGGTCTCCAGTGTGTATGCCTCAATGGCAGGTAGCCTTGCAAATTCTTTTCCTTAGCTGGTTTCAGAAGGTGCTGCTAGCACAGGTATTTCAAAAGATGCTGCTACAGGCATGATCTTAACAGTTAATTACATAACATTTTAATAATCGCTTGAGAGCATTTGAATATGTCTCCCACCCTTTCTGATTGTTCCAGGTTTGCTTCTCTTAAAAAAAATTAAGCAAACACAGAGCAAATCAGGCTTTGGTTGTCTCCAGCTACTAAAGATCTCCTAAAATTTCCCCAGTGGGTACAGGCACTCCACATCAGACAGATCATCATTCATACTGGGAAGAAACTGGGAAAGAAGAAAAGGCAGAGAGGGGAAAAAAAAAAAAAAAGAAGCTTATGTTTCAAAGATCACTACAGGCCAAATATTCTCAGGCACCCTGGCTTTTACAGAGAAATCCTTAACAGTGTAAAAATGGAAGCACTTCAAAGATAAAATAAATAATTTAATAATAGCCTGCTTCTCCAAAGGGTTTTGAACAAGTTTTAGATTTGCCAGCGAATGTTTCCCTTAGGCAGTGGGCCAGTGGAAATAAAAAAATAAAAGCGCTGTATGCCTCTTCTTTTATAATATGTATTGTGTGTTATTTTCTTTCTTGATAAGATCCCAAACAAATTCTTTCCTCTCTCACCCACCCTTCAAATATATACATAGATATATATATATTAAAAAAAAAAAAAAAGTGAAACGCCAAAGATGGTGTAGATGCAAAAGATCTCTTGCATATAACACACACCAAAATAATTGCTGAAAAAGATCCAACATACAGATTGCATCTTTGCCTTCCCGGTTGCTTCTCTTGCTATCACATGCTGAGAAGAACCCCAAATAATACCATCAGGTATGTATAAAGGGAAACTATTTGAAGACCCCAACTGACTTCTGCGTAAGTAAGATTACAGTATTTATAGGCAAGCCTTTACAGTATTTATAAACGAGACTCTACAGTATTTATAGGCATGGAAGGAAAATGCAGAAGACTAGACTGTGTCATCGAAACATTCTTGATAAGTCAAAGAGATTCCTATTCTAATAGGAAAAGAATTTATTTGGCAATCTCACAAGCACTAGGGAGGATCTAACTGAATAAGTATCTTCTTAAAATTGGCTTCTGTGCTACTTAGTTTAAATCTCAGTTTATGCACTTTTTTTTTTTTTTTTTTAACTATTTATGATGAAAAAAGAAGGGAATCCGCATTTTTGTTCATTGCTAGATGTTGTGTTGAAGGATCTTTACTGTTTTTTACCTGGTAAATCTTGTCTTCAGGAATCCCAGTACCATGAGACCAGTAGGAAAGTATTGATCAAGATACCAAGACCTAACCCTAAACCAACATTTAAAATGAAGTCCAGGAATACTTATGGAATGTACTCACGAGCATTGAAGGATCTGACCAATGGCATTGAGAGTCTACTCAATTATCTTTGAAAAGTCATTGGTGACTGAGTGAGGTGACTGAGAAGTGGAAGAAAGCAAATGCCATTCCTGACTCCAATAAGGGAAAGAAGAAAGACTTGGGGAGCCATTGGCCAATTGGGCTCACCTTGATCCTCAAGATGATGATGGCACAAATCTTCCTGGAAGCCATTTCCATAAGAAGGGTGAAAACATGACTGGGAGCAGATAGCTTGGACTTGTGAAGAGCAAATCCTGCCTGACCAAACAGATAGTTGTTTATCATGAGGTGACTGGCTTGGTGGCTGAGAACAGTGGATATTGTTCATCGCCATTTTAACAAGGTCTGTGACACTGACTCATATAACATCCATATTGACAAACTGATGAAGTATGGGCTAGAGAAGTGTACAGTGAGGTGGACTGAGACCTGGCAGGGCACCTAAAGCCAAGCAGTTGTGATCAGCAGCACAAAACAGAGACCAGTCACTAGTGGAGACAATACTGTCCAGCATCTTCAATAATGACCCAAATGTTAGGACAGAGTGGATCATCAGCAAAGTTGCAGATGGCAGAAAACAGGGAGGATTGGCTGATGGCTTTGCTGCTACTTAGAGAGGCATCAACAGACTAGAGAAATGACCAGTAGGAATCTCATGAACTTTAACAAAGGGACATTTTAGTTCCTGCATCTGAAGGGGAACAAACCCATGTATCACTACACTCTGGGAGCCAACCAGATGGAAAGCATCACAGCAGAAACTGACCTGGGGTTTTAAGTCAAACATAATTCACCAAGGCACCATTGCAGCAAAGAAAGCCAACAGCCTCCTGTGACAGCAGCAGGTTGAAGAATCCTCCCTGCTTGCTGAAACATATCTGCAGTGCTGGATCCACTTCTGGTCTCATCTGTATGAAAAGAACATACTGGAGTCAATCTACTGAAAGGCTATAAAATGGATTAAGGAACTGGGGAGAAGAGGCTGCAAGAGCTGGGGCTGCTCAGCCCTGAGAAAAGCAGAGACTTTATATCAAGCTGTAAATACCTGTTAGGGTGTAAAGAAGGTGGAGCCAGATTCAACTCAGTGACACCCAGTGACAGAAGAGGAGGCAACGGGCATAAATTTAAACCAGGAAATCGCACTTAAAGAAATCTTTTTTTACATTAAGGTGGGTCAAACACTGGCTTAGGTTGCCCAGAGAGGTGGTGGCATCTCCTTCTTCGGAGATACTCAAAAATCTACCAGACAAAGCCCTGCATGTCTTGCCCTTGCTGTCCCTGCTCTGATCTGAGGAATAGGACCAAGTAATCTCCAAAGACACTTTCTAGCCCCAGTGTTTCTGTGCTGGGTGGGGATACAATGCCTCCACCCACTCTAGAGCACATCCTCACCAGGCTGCAGGTGAGACCCCTCTCACTGGACATGGATTTATTGCTTCTGAGGCGTTGAGTATTAGGGCTGTGGTATGGACTTCAGCAATGACAGTAGCAGAAACAGTCCTTTCCAATGATTTCACTGCCTCTGTATTTTATCCTGTGGTTTTCTCATCTCATCTTAGCATACGCCTGTGATCGTTTTTCCACATCCTTCTGCCCAGTAGCTTTACTTGACCAAGGTGTGCTAAGAGACGCCTGGGAAGTATAAATCATAAGGCAAATTATATTATACCCTAGATCAGGAGTGATACTGAAGTACATGCTTTGGCCAAAGGAGAGAGAGTGGGAGATCACAGCAAGAAAAGCGAGGAATAGTGAGTAGTGGAATCATAGAATGGCTTGAGTTGGAAAGCACCTTTACAGTTGTCTGGTTCCAACCACTCTCTTGTCAGGGTTGATACCCACTAGATCAGATTGTCCAGGACCTTCAACACCTTCAGGAATGGGGGATCCACAGCTTCTCTGTGCACCTCTGGAGCTGCCAGAGCAGGAGCAACAGGCTTCAGCAATGGCAGCTTTGGGAAGGAGGAGGTTATATTATGGCAAAAGGAAATGAGGGAGCTGGAAGGAGAAATCTGGGTAACTGTCTGACCCTCTTGAACCAGCACAAATGAAGTATTTCTCTGTTGCCATCCAGTGAGTTATGAGGTTGCTAAACTGGTGTGAGTGGAGAAACAGGCTCTACATCTTGCTGACACTTTGTCAGTAAAAAGCATTTTGAGTTAATCACCTGTGTCACACTGATATTTACTATCATAATTGCTTCTTTTGAATTTCTTCATTTCCATTTCATTTTACACTGTTCCATGGAGATACACAATATTAATTATTATTATTAATTAAATTACTATTAGTGTGCAAGAACATCTGTTGCTTCTGGTCAAGGCACCTTTCACCGAGGGGAGACATACAGCTAAAATGGAGAATTTTCACTTATCTCTTTCCTCTTGCTCCTGCTGAGCATGGTATATGCCTGGAGATTACACAGTGGGCCCAATCTTGATCGTAGTTTCAGCCTTGGCATTGATTCGAATTTACACAGACACAGCAGAGCAGAATTGACCTTGCCGTCTGTCTCTTTTTCGTGCACACACATCACGATTCAGGATTTTGTTCTGACTTCAAAGCAAATGTGGTATGTAGATTAATACACTCTACCTCAAAGGAAGTTGTCACCAGGCACACAGAGTGCTTCTTCTTTTATGGTAACTCATAATTTATCAAAGAAAAATCAAATCAATTTGTTGGTAAAAGAAACATGTTTTTCATGAATTTAGACAACACCAAAGGTTTTGATGACAAAGCAAGAGAAGGCTGTATTAATCAGACTTAGCATCTAACACTTAGTGGGGAAGTACACAAAGCTCAGCTAGAATGTTTGTTCTTTCAGGGCCTCAGCCCCCAGATGGCAGCTTTGTCCCCTGGTGTCACTCATAATCCTTTCTCAACTTCTTTTCCAACATGCTATGTTGGACTAGATGATCTTAGTGGTCTTTCCAAACTCAGTGATTTTATGATGCTATGGGGGCAGTGGACTTCTGACCTATGAAGATCAATAGCCATACAGAGTGGATGTAAAATGCCAGCACACACCAGTTAGTGTAAGTTACTGCCAAGGAACAGGTCATTGGAAAATTAGCCAGAAAGCTGATGTGCACAGACTGGACATATCTTTGACCTATATTTACATGGTAGTCTCCTTTGCTACAAGAATGGAAATGAAGGCGAATTTCATAATATATCCTAAACACCAGAAGTTGTCCTTCAAAGCTGAGTAGTTTTTCTCTCACTCTCCAGCGTTTTGGATGCAGAGTTCCCACTAGTGACCTCTGTTCTGTTCAGAATCAAGGAACATTCCTCAACACAAAACAAAAAAGCTGGAAGATGATGATGCCATCAAATGAAAGGGAGAGCAAAGCAGCATCCTACAGCTTGAATAGAAAAGTGATGGCTAAAATAGTCATGTCTAGTACATATCCAATACCGGGGCTGGATCCCAAGGGACATTGTGTGCAGACATACAATACAAAGATTGTTATGAACAAGGATTACTTCACCACCTCCTGCAGCCACTTCAGAAGTGGGTTAAAGGTAAAACTTGAAAAGTACTGAGAAAAATTGTAGCACATCTTCGAACAAGTGGTGATGTATTTATGAACTAACAGAACTGAAAACACTGGGGCTGGAAGAAAGAGACCCAGTCCCAGTGCAGGCTCAGGTTGATCTGAACTACTACTGACATTTTTGACCAGACCCCTAACTTCTTCCTTAATGAAGATGTTAAACATTCCCCAGGATGCATCAAAACAGGAACTGTCAAGAGGCAGCAGAAAGCAGACCTGGCTGTTTTGTAGTAGAAGATATTACCTACACACAGGAGAGCTGGGCTGGGCTACCTGTCTTTAGAGACCTGGACCATATCATTTACTAGCGCAGATGGAGCCTCCTTATACCAAATCTCTCGATTTTTGTAAGCAACCTGCTCACATTTTTATCACAACTGATTTGTCATTCATCTGAAGAATTTCTGAGACTGGAGCGGTGGAAGAGTGTTGGATACTACATAGCATCATAGAATTGTAGAACCATAAAATATGAAGATTGGAAAGGTCATCCTCTGACATCATCTATTCTAACTGCATTACCTACCACCAGTACTGCCCACTAAACCATGTCACTCAATGCCACATTTCCATGGACCATGAACAACTGCAGGGATGGTGACTCCACCACCTTCCTGGGCAGCCTGTGCCAGTGTCTGCCTGCTCTTCTGGAAGTGAAGTTTTTCCTAAATATCCATCCACATAAACAATGTGGTCAAACACCATCACTTCCACATGGAAACCTTGCCAACTTTTGATTTTTCTGTTGGGCGTGCTCATCTGTGACACCCACTACATTGTTTGCAATACTGAACGGTATTGCTAAAATCTCAGTGACCTCAAATTTAACAACAGGGCACACCTTTGGAGCTCTGGTAATTGCGTCTGGTTGCAGCAAACTACAAGAAGAAAGGATGATTTTCTGTGCTGACACACTTTCACATCTTTGTATTATTAGTCGTTCCTTTTTGAAAGTAAGTCAAATGAAATGTGCCCTCTCATGATGCATTTTTTAACATGCTGATATAATTCCTTAAGTACAATACTCCTGGCACCAAATTGCTCTTCACCATTAATTACTGTGACAGCAACATGGACTTTTTTGTCAAATGCCTTCACATCTTATCTGGTCAAGTCTCCTTTTAATCATTTATGCACTCTTCTCTTTGCAGTAATTCCTGCTAAGCTTGTGATGCAGCCTGAACTCAGCAGATGGGCCAGGTTACATCATGGAAGAGCAGAAGGACAAAACTCGTTAGTTTGGAAGCCTGTTTTGGAGACAGACACGATGTAAGAACCTTGTCAGGGTGAGCGCAAGCCACATCCTCTCAAGTTTGCTCTCGCTAATGAGAAGTTACAAGAGCAGCTGTAATTTATATGAGCTGGTTGGTCATGATTTTCTTTATAAAAACAGATAACATATGCTTTCACTCTAACATCACCTAGTTCAAAGAAAACAATAAAAAAAGAACAAATGTCAAAGAACCACAAACAGCAGCACAGCAAGCATGTCTTGTCTGTAGCAGGCAGTGGTTGTGTCAAGGTTTCAGCAATGGCATCCTGACACATAAATGGCACACTTGGAGATGCAAAGGAGTTCTACATGGAGACAAGATGCCATAATTTCAGCCAGAGCCTGGAGCAGTCACTCTCCTTCCACAATGAGATGATAATCACTAGCATGCAGGTCTTAAACTTCAGGCACTAATAATAAGGCCAAGGCCAGTTTTGTGCCAAGATCAGTTTTGTTTGTTTTTCAATGGGAGCACAAGTCTCTTCACTATTTTCTTCCTATGATATCCAGCCTCCTGATTACTTTTCACTTGTCTGGACTTGGGACTCCAGCCATTCACTTTTTGGTTCCCCACTGTAAGTCTCTACTTTGTGATTACTTGTGGCACATAGTAATAACATTTCAATTCTTCCACCTCCTCTCTGGGCTTCAGTTCAATGCTCGTGCCTTGCTTAAAGCAACTAGCAAGTTGCAGATATGTTATAAAACCTTGGGTGTTTTGTTCTTCTTCTACCCTGTGCTGGTGTTGATTGGCCCTGTGAAAAAATTCAACTCTATTTCATCTGTTGACATCTTTGATAGCGTCTTCCAAATTGCCCTGTATGAAGGTGGAAAGCATAATCTGTGTCTTATTAGTGCTCAGATCTCTCCATGGGTTCCCTCTCCCTTGGCTGAACTGCTTGATGCTTTAAGAGTCAGGCAGCACCCTGGGGCACAACATTGAGAACACAACAGGTAATTTCAGCAGTGATATACCCAAGAAGAAAGTAAACAACACGTGCCCCCAGTAACATTTGAGAAAGCCATTTTCTTGGGCTTACCTTTGGCCACACCACCGCAGAGGACTGCTGGCTCTGCAGCACAAACACCACAAAGCTCAGGGTTACTGCCAAGTGTTTAGAAGGATGCCAAGGCCATTGATGCAAGCGTAGTTTAAGGAAAAAATATGGGCATTGCAATGCACAGCATTTCAGATTCTGAACTAGTTAGGCCTTGAAATTGCACAGAACTAGACCTTTTGGTTGCAGTCTGTTGTGACAGAATTGTTTCCAGACAGAGATGAAGAATCAGGAGATAAATTTTAACCAAAAAACATAATTTACATTAACCTCTTTTCAATCTCTACCCATTCTTGTGTATGCCCCCAATAAATTTTTTGTTCCTGAAATATGATATGCATATAGCTTTCTAGATCTGCTTCTACAAGCTGCACACTGTGATTTTGTATTGTAAATTTTCCAAAAACGAGGAATCATGATAAGTTTGTTTATAGCAATGACTCTTACAGATCTCTTCTATTTTGTGTTCACTATACCTCTTTGAGCCATCCATCTTTGCCTTAAGTCTGGGTAACAAAACACATCCACAAATACTGGGTGTGAAAGTCAAAACCACCAAACTACTGACCAACAGTACTCTCCATGCTCCAGGCTCAAATGTAAGGTCTTATGCAGTGCTCAAGCTTCTCAGATAATTTATTTAGCAACAGCCACTACACTTATTGTACCTCCTGCTCTCAATGGGACTCATCGTTCAGAGCTGTTGAGCAGTTGGTAACAATTACAGAGGATAAACTGAATGAAATATGTGATGCTGTGAATGTGTCAAGATTTCGACCAGTGGAATTTACATACATGAATAAATATTGAAAACTGTTTAGTAATGAGGCTCCCTGCCTAGCCTCTGTTCCGGGCATCCTAGAATGTAAAAATAATTGCTACCTTTATAATCAGTTACCAGCTTTAACAGCAAGCAAGAAGCAGCTTCAATCTGTGAGGCAAAGAGGGAATTAGGAGATGCATCTCCATTAGTTTGTGCAAATAGTAAAAGCTCCCTCTTAGCTCTTCTTTCAGTAGGGATGGATTGTAGCTTTCTCTTAGCCTAAATTTAGATTAGGACAAACAGAAACATGAGCATGTTGTGGATTAAGATAAATTCCCCCAAGAAGTTGTTGCAGAGTTACTAGAATAAAAAAGATGGATTCCAAAAGTCAACTGAGCAAAGCTGTTATTCATGGAAGAGGAGAGGTCTCCAGACACACAGCCATTTCACAATCCTGGCTGGGGCCTCAAGGTTCAGGGAGGTTCATTTCCACCATGACTCAAACCCCAAATAACTTTTATGCTCAGCCAAGCATTTGCTTGGCTCACTGGAACTTGGCAAAGTGTCTGGTGGGTACAAACACAACATCTGAACTGGAATTGCCTGCATATCTGCCAGGAAATACATCAATACTTATTCCTCCCCAAGAGCACGTGCTTTGTAGGATGGTCTCTAGAGCTCATAGCTTTTGGATGGGTAGCACCGTGCCTACAGCATTTCAATCTACAGGTTTTCATTCCAGGCTCACTCATGCACCCAAGTTTTCCTGCCTCCTTCCATTGCAAAGAAGGAAGGAGACATCATGCCAAATGAATGTGTTCTGCTTCCCAGCAGCATAGACTTATAATTAGCAGGAACAGAAGGAACATGTAAAAGAAAAGGCCACAAATGAATCTGAGAGATTTTATGATGAACTTCAGCTATAATGTTGCAACACAGGACAGCATCATTGCTTAGGGTAAGCTGGAGGCATTCCTGATGTAAAAGCAGCTGGTAGTAATGGGCAAGAATAGAATCAAGCACAGTATCCAGTGGGTTGAAGATGGCTTGGAACCAGTTTCTGAAAGAAGCACAGTCATTTTAGAGGTAGGGGACTGTAATTGGTATTTATGAATTACTAGACCAGCTCTTAAGCATTCAAAGGGAACCTAGGCACATGCAATGGACTGGTCTAACTTTAGACTGTTTGGTCTAATTTTAGTTAGACTCCCATCTTACAAACAAAGCTAAACGTGAATCTGTGGGTTCAATTCAAGGCTCTGTCAAGCACTTCCTGCACAAAGAAGTGTAGAATTAATCCAAGTGAAGCTTCATGAAGCTGTGGGGATAAGGATTCAGCACCTTTCCTATTCCTTCTCTGCTCCTTTATCTACTAAAGGCTTTTCAGTGCAGGGCTTATTTCTGATGATGTGTTTGTACTTTATGAGCTCTCCTCTTTGCACGCCAACCATTTCAGATCCTGAGGACAGGAAGGTAAGCTGTGCAGGTGGGGACATTTGCTCTTTCCTTCTTTTCTTTCATATCACAAAGTCAATAGGGTTTGAAAGCTGCATCATCACCTCTTGCCAAGTTGCTACTGTTTGCCTCTACAAATAGGTGCAGCAAATTGCAAGAGCTCATGAAGCAGCACAGCTGGGATCCCCTTCCTGAAGGTGCTTGGCATGGTCCAGACCTCATGAGAGTGCATCTGTACCATCCCCTGTGCATACCCTCATGTCTGTGGGAACATTCCTACCCCAACAGCAATACTTGCGGAGGTAATAATTGGACAGCTTACAGAATTCCCAGACACAAATTATAACTTACTATGAAACAAAGCTCCCAAAGGCTGACTGACATCTTCTGGCTCACGAACTTCCTATCATAAGCAAGGTGAAAAATACCCACTTTACCACTTTGTCTATCAGATCTCTACCTGAAGATTAAAAATGTCTATCAAATATTCCACTTACGTATTTTAAAAGTGGAAGAATTTTTTAGCTTACAAAATGCATTTAAATAAGATATCCTCGTCAAACCACCCAGTACTATTTTCCCCATTAGCCATCTATGCTCTCTGTTTCAGATTTCATCCATCCATCCATCCATCCTTCCTTCCTTCTTCCTCCTCCCACCCCCCCCCCCCCCCCCCAAAATAAATAATTAAATAAAATAGAATTCCTACAGATACTTTGCTGTGCAGCCTTCAGCAACAGCAGAATGGACTCAACCCTGATTCAGCAAAAACTAATGAGTTTCCAACAGTTTGAAATCCCTCAGTCTGAAAAAACTAGGAGCAGCAGGAAAACCACCTGAGCTACCTATTTCACTCCAGAGCTGGGTGTATCTTCAGGTCCCAAGGATACATTCAGGTTCCAAAAGGACTTTCTAGAAACTGTGGATCTAGGGAATTCTTTCCTTTTTTAATTAATGTTTAGTTGGGTAGGATCCAAAGGCAATTTACAGAGAGAAACTTCCTACTCCCTGCAAGCTATTGGCTTTTTTCTTGTCTTGTTTGTATGTAAGGTGGATATCCAGAAGGGTTATTTAGGTTTTGAGGGAGAGATGTGCTGTGTAAGAAGCATGATTTCAATAGAAAAGGACAGCTCCATGCTTTCAGAAAATTAGATCTCTAAGGTGTTTCAGTTTGCACACATCAATTGTGGCATCCAACCACCCTGAAATCGTTGCATTTGTAAATCTTGGCCAAGTCTTAGCTTAGTAATTATTCTAATTAAGACTTTTCCTTTCACCTTTTTCTGTCTCCATTTCTATGTTCCTTGACTTCTTCCTTCTCTCTCTTTCCCTTTCCCCTTTTTTTTTCTTTCCCCTTTTCTTATTTTTTTCCTGTTTCTTTATCTTCTCTTTATTTCCCTTTTCTTTTCTCTCTATTTTATCCGCTTTTTTATTGTTTTCCCCTCTTTTTCTATTTTCTTTTCTATTTTATTATTTTCATTTGCTTTTCCTTTCTTTTTTTTTCCCTTTGTAATCTGGTACATACAGCCACCATCTATGTTAGATTAAAGAGACAAACAATTTCATGGGCCACACACTGGTTCTTTCACTCCACAAATTTACTTTCACCCCAAACTGGTCCAAAACAGGCTTGAAACATATCAGCGTGACAGTGTCTCACCCTGCCTGCAGCCTATGCTGTCACTGTTTCAGCAACTAGCAGACTTGTCAGTCTGGCCCTTTGTACCATCCTGAGCACACTTAAGAATGTATAAACACCAGCAAGATAGAGAAACTTCCTGCAGTATTTATTTAACAGATAGGATGGGAGATGTCCCCTTTCTTTCAGTAAGCAATATGCAATTTATGACCTTCTCATGACAGTTTTAAGCCTATTATGATTGGTTTGTCTTTTTTCTTAAATAAAGAAAAGCAAATGTAAAGATCTAACATTCAAATAACATTTAAAACAGAGATAAAGTGACGAAGCTCTGCTGAGTAGAAGTTATGAATGACATTTTGTCCTTTGTTGTAGGTGGCAAGACAATAGAATTACAAGGAAAAAAGGAAATCACTTTCAAGCTTCCATTTAATTATCAGGGCCTCTGTCAATTAGTGTCACCATTCATCATTTTAAGGGTAGCCCCCTAAAGATGCAGCAGCAGCTCCTCTTTTAGCATCTGAGTTAACTGAAAGCCTTCCAGAAAATAGTCACTTTACTGAGGGGACAAATTCAACAACAGTCAGAAACCTCGTTTTTATTCCTGCCTTCTCGGACAAGTTGCTATTTCTGTCCTTAAAATGGTGATAAGGATCTCTGGCTGAGAAAGGGTAAAATAAGGATGACACTAGAGTTATTTATAACTCCAGAAATTTTTTTTTGATTCATGCATTTTTCCCTCCTCCTCTACTTTCATAATTGAATACTTATAAAATAAATTGTTCTACCCCCCCCTTCTGTACTTGGAACACTGTGATTTATCAACATAGACAGTCTGAGGCCCAGCAGATAAAATGCAAAGCGTGAACTGAAGTAAATAACTGAAGTTCACAGCATGAACTAAATCATGTTTTATTACCTTTAATATTTCAATTGCTTCTTAGCATGAGAAGCAGAGACCAGTGTGCATTCAGCAGCTCGCTTAACCTCCCTTCCCTCTGCATTGCTTTAGCTTTCCTCCTCCTTGAGATCTTTCTCCATGTGCAGAAACAAGGATCTAAATTCATACTCTCCTGGAACCAGTGTCAGGATGAATCAATGTCAGGATTCCTCACAGGGGATCTCCTCCAAGCTTTGGGAACTTGATCAGCCCAGGCTGGTACTATAACCAAGGGAGGCAGGGCTCTCCAACAAGGCATTCAGATCTCACATACACAAAACTTTTGTCCTCTCAGGTTCACTTTTCTCTCTGATATTTATTAAGGTCATCTAAAGTATTTTTTCCAACAAGTTTGGAAAGATGTCCAAATCACCTTTTCTCCTGCCATTCCTCCAATGGTCAGGTTACTAGCTAAGACCAGCCCTGATTTTCATTCCAACTCTGGTTTCTCTAGATATCCTCTGTGGTTTTATGTATTCTCTTCTCCAGCAGACCATCTCTAGTGTGTTCAATCCTTTTCAATAAGTGTCTCCCAGAGGGCTGATTCCAACTGAACTTTGCAGCTGTACGCAGGCTGAATGGCAACAGATCTTCCCAACTGGTTCCTCCATTGTCCCTCAAGAGAAATGAAACACATGAGACTTAAAAGTACTCTGCATGAAAAAACTGTAGGCTGTAGCTTATTAGTGGGGGACCGTGACTTGGTGGTCTGCTACAGAAATTTAACCACTGAACGGTTTACTGCAGAGCAAAAACCTCCTCCCTTATTCTCAGTCATGAACCTTCCATTTTTGTGTGTACTGCCACCACTGGATCACACGTTGGATTATTGGAATCACAAAGAAAAAAAACAGAGGATATGTTTAATATACTGCTTTGCATCTCTGAAGAGCTTAAAAAAAATAACAAAAAAAAAAAATCATTAAACATTTGTATGTCTTCACCGAATAACATCTTAAGCATTTCTGCTCAACACTGCTCACTTCTTGTGTTTAGGAACCAGCTCAACTCTAGTTTCCAGTGGCAGTTACATAGAGCAGACCAATTACTTAAAAATCAACAATTTTATCAATATTTAGTGTTACCAATTCTAGCAGCAACTTTTAGACCAATGGGGGGAAAAAAAAAAAAAAAGAGAGGATGAGGCTATAGCACAATATGTTTGGGAAAGTTCCCTGTCTCACAGACCAACAACTGCAAACTTTAATTCAATTGCTCTCTCAAAAGGCTTTACAATTTCACACACAAGTATACTGGCAGTCTCCAGTGAATGAATATAAGGATGATTCTTTTCAAAGAGATTCCTGGAAATGTCACCTTTGGTTGATATTCTCCTTTTCCAGGAATGCTGAGCATTTACACAAAAGATGCAGTGGAGCTATACACACAGAGAAATGAACGTATTATTCTCAAACCACTCTGCTGCTACTTTCTCACCATTTTAGGCTTTTTTCACAGCCATTCTGATCACCTTTTCATTATCAGAAAAATCCTTGAGACTTTCTTCTGGCAACTTATCCACCACAGTAAGAGAATGTTTTCCTTGAGCAAGGACAAATCAACATTAGGTGAAAGCTTCAGGATTTCACTAAGGCTCTAAAGGGCAAGAGCACACCGAGCTAAAGCTCAACACCTTTGAACATTGTTCTTCTTTCACCCACAATGCTTGATGTAGTTCTGCTGATTTTACATCCACCAGCCCAAGGAGTCAAGCATCTCAATGTATATTTTCCCCCCCAGTTCACCTTTCTCCAAGGAGGGAAATTATTGTAACGACAGCACAGGTATAGCTGAATACTAGAGTATGGGCTGAAAAACTGCATTATGCATTAAGTTATTTTAACAGCGCTCAGAATTGTTTTCCTCCCAGTCAGCTGGAGATCCTGCAATTCCTCTGCACTGGGAGCACAGGTAAATATTTGATCTTTTCAATCTGCAGCCAGCTAGCCAAACAGGGACTGACTGTTCCACCAGCCTCCTTATTTTCTTATCCCATGCTCTTTGGAGGGATTCTTATGCCAACAGACACTCTCTCCCTTCTTTCTTCCCATTCTCTCTCCCAGATATTGCATCTCAAGACAATTTCACATCGCTGTTAAACTTCATCGTATGGTAGAAAGTGCCAATCACAGATGTTGCCACAACATCCTTATGTTCCATGAGCATAACTAATTCCTCACTGATAATTTCCAGCATTGCAATGTAACTTATGACAGAATGTAGGTAAAGTGTTGAAACAAGAAGCTGACAGCTCAAGGGAGCTCTCTGATACACATATGTCTCTGCTCACAGTTATTTCTCAGCACTGAGAAGCACTTCTACTTCTATGTTGTGATAGGTATGGCAATAATTTCCTATAATACAAATGCTCCAGGCCCTATAAGGTTAACAGAATAAAATAACTGAAATAACACTAATTAGCATTATAGTCAAGATATTTTATAGGTGGTATAACTAGAAAGATTATTATGATAGAGACAGTCACAATAAAGAAAAATGCTCACCCACGTCCTAGGCTCACAGAAGAAAACTCCAAAGAAGCAAACTCCAGAGAAAGATCCTTCTCCAGTGGTGGTCAGCCCTTAAATGAGGTCCAGGAGAGGTGGAGCCAGACTTCACCCCTTCTGGTCACAAAGGTGAATTACCTTCACCTGTGCTCCCGTGGCTGACTCAGTGCTCACCTCAGGTGATCAATCGGTGGTTTAGGCCATGATTCAACAGTTCCCATACAAGGCCCCCATCATCTTTGTGTTCCTTCACTGGATATGATCAGTGATTCAAAGTGTTTCTTTTGACACACATACATTTTCACAGGATGCTGAGAACCTGAAAACTCAAATCCTTACCTGACGTCTGCATAGATTCATGATAAAAATGATTCAAAGAATTATAGAATACCCCAAGTTGGAAGGGACCCATAAGGAGTCTAGCCCCTGGCTCCAAACAGGACCAAAGTCATAGACATGGTTTGGGTTGAAAGGGACCTTTAAGATCATCTAGTTCCTACTCCCCTGCTATAAGCAGGAACATCTCCCACTAGACCAGGTTGCTCAAAGCCCCACCCGACCGGGCCTTGAATCTCTCTAGAATGAGAACATCCACAACCTTGCTGGGCAACCACCCATGAGATTATGTACGGGTTCTTGGAGCCTGTAGGACCCCAGCATACAACCAAGGGGGTCTGAATCCAGCCTTCCTCTTCAGAGAGATGGTGCCTGGCCATGCAAGAAGTAGTGAGACTGGGAAATACATCTTGGCAGCCTGATCCAGTGGTTAGCAACCCTACCCCTGGCAGGCAGTTGGAGCTCAATCATTTCTAAGGTCCCTTTCAACCTAAGCAATTCTAGAGTCTACAGTTTGGGCTGGGACTGTGGTTTTAATCCCTCTCCCTTCCTAGGAAGGTACTTGAATACTTGCAGTTTTGTCACCTCTCTTTCTCTCTGCATGAACGAACTAACTCAAATAAATAAATAAGAAAATGAACTAATAAAAAAAGTTCTCAATTGGTAACTTTCTTTGGGAGACATAAAAGTTAAAAGCTGGGAGACGTTACACGTACAGACAGCTGGTACATTTTTGTGCTGTCAGTTCTCTCCGGCAATCAATATTATGAAATGTTATGATTATTATCAAATATCATTATGTTAATTCTGAATCTGTTGCAAGTCCCATCTATTGCAGTCATTACACTTTGAATAAATGATCATCTCAGTTTTAAAAAATAAAATATATGTAAGACAAAACTGCCTGCCTTGCTCTTAGCTAGCAAGGAGGATTTAGGTAGGCAGACGGATCCGCTCCTAGTGGTGCTAGTTTGATAAATTGTGGCTTTCCTCCAAATAGAGGCAGAGTTCAGTATTTCACACCATGACAGGTTCTCTCTGTACTTTTCGGATAAGGTTGCTTGGATCAGAACCAAGCTCTCATCTATTCATGGAGGTGGGAGAGTTTCAAAAGAAGCACGTCTTTATTGTATTGTGGTGCTGCTTCCTAGAGGCTGTGCTGAGCCCCAAGCCCTGTTGTGCTAGGCAATGCATAAACACAGAGGAAGAGACGAAAGAGCTGAAGAGCTGTAAGGAATTGAGTTACATAGAGAAGCTAGAGAAAGTCCGTAGCTGGACTCCTAATGCCCAGTCCCTTGCTCTTTATCTAGAGCAGAAAACAAAGCATATATACAATAGGAAAAAGAATACGCTGAGTTACACAAATGGGACCGAGTTTGAGGGTTCAGGAATACCTGCAAACCAGCAAAAGGGACTCTTAGGAAATCATCAAGTGCAAAGGCTGCTTTCCCACAGCTTCATTTCATCACCCTTAGGGATCTGGAACTTTATGCTGTTGTCTCTGCAGCCCTTCAACTCACCTGGATTTCATTTCACACTTGAAGCTCAGCTGGGTTCTGTTGTTTTATCAGGAGGGTGGAGAAACCCAAGGGCCTGTGGTGTGTCCTGCAGCTGATTAATAGCTTTGCAGTGTAGAAGCCAGGTGCAGACTTGCCAGGGGGTTAGGGTCTGCCAGTCCCCCATTACAAGGCTTGTTGCAGCAGGATCCCTCCCTCCATGTGAGGCAGGAATGCCTGCACAGCCTCCCTGCGGATCTGTTCTGCATCCACCTCTCATGAGCTGGATGAATCTTGCAATTTCCTTGTTATTTGCATGCTAATGCAGGAAGAACACAGAGAGTAGAGTGAAGATTTGCTGTGAGTTGGGGATTTGTGAGAATGCCAGATTCAGAGATGCTCCAAAGGGCAGATCAAGGGTGCAGACACAAAGGTTAAACAAACAAAAATAAAAGTGTATGTACCAAACCCTGCAAACAAAAACCACCCAGCTGACTTCAGCTCAGAGATGTGAGTATGAGGATTAAAAAAATATATACCTTGCTATTTCAGACAGTGATCTAAATAAAGCCTATCCTGCTCTTCTTGTCTCAGATACTAACAAAATTAATGGCTGCTTTTTTTTGGCCAACAATTCATTAGCCTCTTTTCCCTGCTCCCTAAACCTTCATAAAAACAAGTCAAAATCCTCCCTGAGATCTTGACTGCAGTCAGGTTTTGCTTCTTTCCAGGCTGGTGTGAGATTATAATGCTTCTCAAGGTGTTCCCTTCCTCATAATGAAGCTCCATCTGTTCTACAGATGGTAAAGATCACAAGAACCAGCACTAAATATCCCTCCCCCACTAGAATTTTTACCTTATGGTAATGCTGCTCTTTGTTTTCCCTGGCTTTCCCAGGAGCAGGGGAGCATGCTGCAGAGTACAAGGACTCATCTATTGCCCCAGTCTGCCCAGGCAACAGTGGCTGCCTCTGCATGAGGAGCATTTCACAGATTTTGGCTAGGGCTGAGCCAGAGGAAGAGCTTTTCGACTGATTTTTCAGGGAACTCTGTGCCCTTGAAATCACCAGCTGTATTTTTCATCCCATCACCTCTCAGCTACCAGCCCCAGCTTTGCCCCTGATAGACAACTCTCTACACTTTTCTTCCACATCTTGCTGTCACATTTTTCTTTCAGGGCAAATAGGAATCTGTTGCAGCAAGGACTTATGCTTTGAGGTGCAACAAGAATTCAAGAGGTCGGGTCCCAGAGGATGGGAAATAAATTTATATGTCTTTGCTACTCATTTCTGGGTCTTTTTCTTCAGATATCTGCATGAGATTTTCAGGCTATTAAGTGCTCAGTGGGGGTGAGCTCTTGGGTATGCTCCCAGCTTATGAATATTGGCCTCCTCTGGTATAACCTCACTGAGCATCAGAAACGAAAGCACAGAAAATGGAGTCACCTTTGATGATCTTCCACTCCGTACAAAATCAGAATAATTAGATTCACTTAACTAAACAAGTTTTAGTTCTACAACAGGATGAGCACATTGGATATTTAGACAATTCTCTAAGGCCGCTGGCGATGGACTAGCTCCATTTATGTGGTTTAACATTTGCCTAACAGAAAGTACTACTACTTTTCTCTTCTTGACAGGTAGATAATCCTAAGAGGTCTGACAACAGTATTAACATCCAAACCACAAATGATGGGTAATATGAAAAGCTGGATTTTCTGACATACACCCTTTACATCTGCTTTCTACATCAGAACCAGAATTAGTTCCACTGTTGTGTTTGTATTAAATATGTGGATTAATGGAGCTCAGCGAGAGTGCTGAATAAGCTCTTCCTGTCTCCAGTGGCTTTGAATTGCATCTTTCTATGCGGAGACAGATGTGTAGCTTGTTGTATTCTGTGTTTCGCACTTGGAAAATCCATGGCTTGGTACTAAATCAACAGTTTCTGGTTCAGAAGAGATTCCAGACTTCTATTAAAATTAAGCAAATTCGGGCTAAGTGTGGCAACAGAGCTGAAATCCTACAAGGAATCATTTTGGTGGTGTTGGCTCAGACCATAGCCCACCAACAGGGCTATTGCTCAAAGAGAACTGACCCCTCTCATACATACCAGAAGACCAGAGCCCTGATCCAGGAAGATCTGATGGCACTTGCAAACCCAAACAGTGAAGATATTTTGCTCCTGTAACCTGGCTCAGTCACTGCTCAGGTAATTATGTCCCACTTATCTAAATTTCTTCCTCAGTTTTCCCTGGCATTCAGTAATTTTCTTCACTTCCTTTCCAAAACAGCAGTTTAGCAGTCCAGCTGGCTGCTGAATAGTCACCATCCTTTGAATGATGGCTAAATGTCTCTTCTGTGCATAATTATGTGCACTTTGCGAGGCACCTTGGGACCTTATGAACCAGGGGAAGGAGAGAAGCGATATACAAAGTGATGGGTTTTGTTTTCATTTTTATTGGTCTCACAACTGGGAGCACTATTGGCACAAGATCTTAGAAGCTGAGAACAGGTAAAAGCAGCTTTTCCCTAAATTAATAACTCTACGGAAATAAAGCCCAAATCACAGTAAGCTTTTCCATACAATTCCCTCTGGCAAATACTTTGCTGAAGTAATAATTTCTGCAAGAGTGGGACCCAGATGAGCTCCAAGTCCCAGAAAATACACGTGTGCCCGGAACACGTTTCATGGAAGCCACAGCACGGGGCTGGGTCCAACATCAACTGGGTTTAGCCCATAAGTTCTTCATGCTCTGAGCAGGCTGAATGGGGCATCACAAATGCAAGTTTGACATTGCACCTGGCTGCAGATTTTGGTGCATGAATTAGGGCCGTGGAAGGACTGGCAGCAATGTTATCCCCTGGGCAGTATGCACAGAGCTGGATGTACAGGAACTGAGCTGCTGGGAAAAGGCAGATGGGAGAATGTAAAATCCCTGTTCTTCATGTTACAGCAAAACCAAGGTGATGGGCCCTCATTTTCCTTCTTCTAAGCACAAACAAGTGTGCAGGCATCATGGGATCAGAGGAGAAAGCAACAGTGGTTTTGGTTTCGTAGTTCAACAGTTGGGAAGAAGAGATCTGCATTGTCGTGACTCATTCCCTAAAAATACCTGTGTCTCTCCATTGACTGTGCAGGGAGCCCAGGGTGACCAGCTTGATGTAGAAGTGAGCTGTGGAGATGTCTGAAATTAGACAAAGCGAATCCCATCCCTAAAGCCAGTCTGGGTAGGAGGCAGTGTGGGACGGTGCAATGCAAGAGTCTACATGTGAGATGGAAGTCTGCACTCCCACTGCTGGCACTGGGGATCCAGTCAACGTGGTCGGCAGAGCCCAGGAAGCGATGTGTCTCACTGCAAAGCAGACTCCTACGTTTGGTCAGTGAATCACTCTCTATACGCCTACACTGCAGTGAAATGGATCCTATCCCCTAAGTTAGGAGAGATGAATCTCACCCTGAAGTCTTTCTCCTCCTTCTTGTGTCTTCTGCTAAGTTTCCAGTGTGCTATTACACTAAATCAGTTGCTCAAGTTAGCTATCACTCCACCTTCCCTCCATCCCCAACTGAACCATAACAAAAAATCTCATTTTTGTGTTCCAAACTTCATTTCCAAACTCGAAGTAAAATCTTCCAACCTTCTTCAGCTTCTGTCAGACCTCTCAGTATATGTGTACCTCACCAGCTTTCTTCTTCCTCCAGTATCCATATAAAGCTTTTGCAGCTCTCCATTTCTGCAGACAGATCTGGATATATCTTACGATGCTGTGGAAATATCGCATATTCTTCCACCATTTTCTTTCCTTTCTTTTTCCTATACTGTGCAACAATACAAACGTAGAGTTTCTGTCAATACTAGTGCCAATGTGTTCTCAAATAACTGCATGTCAGGTGCACAAATTACAGGACTAATAGAGGCTGTGATTACATTTCGTGTATGGGTTCTCGAGGCATATGATAATGAATATTAATAGAAACTATTTCTCTGGTAAATGATTGTTTTCTCAATAGTTGATATAAATAAAGCCACTTGGAAAGGAAACAGATTTTTTGATGTCTCTATCACAAATGCAATGATGTATTTCCACAAGAAAAGGCACACCTGCCAGTATACACTAGTAGAAATGTAAATATTTGCAATTTTTGTAGTAATTAAACCCAATCCTCCAAGGCCCATCTCACGGCATCAGAAGACAGAATGTAGGTTCATAAGCTAACAAAGAATGAATGAAGTGTCACAAAACCAGATGGAATTAAAATTAAAACCTAGAAATCAATCGGAGGAGGCAGGGTCTGTCTCACCAAACTTCAGATATCTGTAAATGGATGGCTGCAGGTGAGTTAGTCACTCCGCCAGTCATTCCTGCATAGTCAATGGAGACGAACAGGCACCTAAGGCATGATTCTCTCATCCAATTTAAGTATCTAATTTTGGATGAAATGAATCACTGTCTCCCTGGACTAGATCTCTACTGTGTGCAGAGGGAGCTGAGGGAGACTAGCTGAGATTCAGGTGCTTAGTTAGATGAACATAAGGCATAATAACCTACCTTAAAAACATACTTTGTAAAAGAAATGCATGAAAAACAACCATTTTCTGTTTAAAAGAAGAGAAGAATTACAGACCCTAAACTTTCCTCGTCTGAGAGGCTGTATAAAAGTGAACACCATCTTTTATTCCACTGTAAAGTCAGTGCAGTGGACCTGTGCCCTCTTCTGCATTGCTTCATTTGGCAGCTAAATCTCATATAAGGATGGAGTTATGGGCAATGAGCAACAGCAGCAATCCCATAAAGATAGCAAGAGAAAAAGTCTTGTAGGGAAGACAAGGCAAGGAAGAGCAAGGGAGGAAAAAGGAAAGGAAAAGGAAGTCATGGGAAGGGGAAAAGAATTTGTTTGTAAGTATCTATGCTTTTCTCCTGAAGTGGACATCTTCTTTGGGAAGCAGATGTTATCCCTAAAGAGTTGTGTTTACTGAAATGTGCAAAAGAAAAAAAAAAAAGGAGGAAAACAAAAAGAGTTTTGGCAGATCATTTCTGAGCTCCCACAGTCTATTTGCAGTCAAATCTGTCAATGGGAAGTGGATGGGGGACTTGAGGGAATATCTGCAGATATCCATTCCAAGGTGATCAAAGGGAGCTTTACCAAAGAATTTACTGTCCTACTGACTTATTTCTTTAGAAATCCTAGACACCTGGAGAGGTGTTAAAAAGATGAAAGAGGGAAAAAAAAAAAGATCAACAACGTGCTGCTCTTGAAAACTCCAACCCATTCTATCCTCCAAACCTTGCTTCAACACCTCTTGAAAAACTGGTTGTGTATTGAAAGAAAAGAAAAAGCTGTAACAGATCCGTGAGATTTTATACTATTTATACTTGCTTGTTATGACTGTTTTACATGCAGCTAATGGTCCCAATAAGCCACCATGTGTTCTCTGCATCCTCTCCATGCAGGTTCATGCTCTTTCCTTCTTTCTCTGCAGCATCTTCACTACATCAACTTCTATTAGGCCATAATCTCTTCAAAGCAGGAATCTTCTCTTTGGATTTAGGTGAGCAGGAGAGACTTCAGTTATGGCTGAAGCGCTGAGGTGCTATGCTGATACAGATGAATAAGAAACAGAAGGGAGAGTGAGGCTAATGTTTTCCAAACAGATTCAAGGAGCTTGAGTAACTTTGCCCTAAAACCATTTTAGTTTTATGAGCAGAGAAGCAGAACACGACAGTCCCAGTTTTGGCAAGATAATTAAGCATGTGTTTAGATAAGATCTTGAAGCTAATGGGATTAATCAGAGGTTGTGTACACTGGGCCATACAAAAAATGTGTTTTGTCCCAAAGATGAGCATTTTTGAAGGAAAACTTTTCCATCAGGTATCTTTCTTCTTGCGTGAGGAGGAAAAAAACACTCCTGAGTTGTTTAAGTCCTAAAGTGCCTTTCACAGTCATCATATCCTTTTCATAGAGTTGTAAATGAGACAAAAGATAGAGCAAAGATCCAAATACAGCAAAGACATCCTTATAGGAAATATTTGTCCCAGACCTACTCATGCCAACAAGCACTGTCCTATGCTTATTGTTCCTCGTTCACAAGTCTGATCATCCATAGCTCACACTGTCAAGGCCTAGTCCCTCAAAAATAAAGCAGTTTAAAATTATTTTCTGTCAAAGACAGTGATAGCAGCACAGTTAAAGCCCTTAGGAGGAGCCAAGTTCCCTCTCTGCCTGGAGTTCAGGAGCAGGAGTCCATGTGCACTGGGTGAATGGATTGAAAATATCCACATTTCAAAAATTCAAGTTTCATGGGTCAAAAAACATCTTTGTCATGCAGCCCGTTGGTGAATGTATTAAAACATAGATAAGGCTTTTGGGGTTCTGGGCTGTTTTCAGTCATGGTAATGTCACTGGTATTAGAAGTCATTCCTTAAAAACACAGAATGATTTAAGCCCAAGCTTCAGTGCTAAAATGTCTTTTTTTCCAATTGAGCTGAGAAAAAAAGGGAAAGAAAAAAAAAACAAACAGGACAGGAGTAATAGAAAAGTGAACAAGCCAGGAGGAAAATTCAGCCCAATTTCTACAGCATTTAAGTGAAAGATTGAAGGAATACATTACTTTAGGTTGAAAAGAGATGATTTCAGCGCTAACATTAGCCTCAGTGTCAATGGTCTGAGACACACAGCTGAACTTCACGCACAGCTCAGTCCTACTGCTGTTTAACTGCCAATACAAAAGATACTACCTCTACTGAAGCATGAACCCAAAGCTCAGATTTTCAGGAAATTGGTAGGCAAAAGCAGTGGGAGGAATCAAAAAAACAACAGCACCCAAAACATCTTGTTTGCTAAATCTGTTGGTGGAAGCAGTAATGCAAGGGCTGAACCCATCGAAAGCCTTGCTGGAAGTTGTGCAGTCACTTCTCACCAGACTGAGCTCAAGACTGTATGGTCTGTCCTGTGAAAAGTAGATGAGAATTCCAAAAATAAAATAGCTGACTGTAAGTTGCGATCAGCACACCATACATATGTAAATCATTGCTGACCCTGAGAAAAGCTGCCTCTGCATTATGATAAGGTCTGAAACCTGATTGAAATGTTTCATAAAGGGCATTATTTTGGAGGTGATCCTTAAATGAGCAGAGCAGGAAAATCATCAGTTTCTTTCCTCAGTAGTCAGAAAAATAGGTTACCGATGAGAGGGACTTTAGACAAATCTATTTCTTTAGAATTCAACTGCTGCTGGATTTTCTTTATCTCAGAGTCCTCATTAATGACAGAATAGTTCTGGGGCACAATTACATAATTATTATCGTATTGATAATGTGCAAGCATTTCCTGGCCTTACTGACCCTGCAACTCTAGTTGATAAAGCCCTCTCACAATTGCAATATTAATCATATCAGAATATGCATGATGCAGTATTGCATCACTGTCCCTTCCTGGGTCCTTCTAACATCAGCAAGGTGTTGGCACAGAATGACACCAACCATCTCCATGAACACATGCATTCAGGCCATTAGTGTTTTTACATATTTGTAATGATAGCCAAAACAGTGGAAATCCTCAGAGTTCTTCCCACATTGCCCATCCACAAAAGCATCTTTTCTATTTTTTAAAGAAATGTGAGGATTTTCCAGAATCTAGAAGCCAAAACAATTTCTGTTTTCCTGTGTACGTGCCAGGCTGACAGCTGGAAGGGCTTCCTGTCTTCTTTAGATGTGAACTGGGCTCATGGAGCTTGAAGGAGAAAGGGGAAAGCTCAGTGCTCAGAGATGCTCTCTTTATGCTGGTGCTTCTGCACTTCTGCTGCTCAGAAATATTTGTATCAGACCTATCTTCATAAAATGTCTTTTTCTTCACTCCTAGCACTTCAGATCTTCAGCTCAGCCCTATCTTCACTGTTTTCTCAACAACCCTGCCCATCTGAAATGCTGCAGATGTCTCAGCTCCATTGGGAAGGACAATCTTCTGAGCTTTCCTTTCCATAGCTGTGTTGTCCTTCATGCTGGGCTATGTACCCCAGTGGTGGACTTCAGCTGTTTCCTTTCAAAACTCCAATATATGCTATGGGATGGGCCACTTGGCACAGGGAAGTGTGGCCAGATATCAAAGGTCATTCTGCACTCTCTTCTTGTAGCACAGGCTTCCACCATCACCTGGAAAGCCCCGAGGACCCACAGTTTCCACTCACTGACACTTCTGCCTATCTCCCATTATATGATTTTATTGGTGAGGCACTGGAACAGCTTGCCCAGAGAAGTTGTGAATGCCCCATCTCTGGAGGCATTCGAGAATAGATGGGGACCCGGGCAGCCTGATCTGGTGGGTGACAATTAGCCCATGGCAGGGAGCTTGGAAATGGCTGGTCCCTTCTAACCCAAGCCATTCTATGTTTCTTTGATTCCATGTTCTGAAAATGCTCTTTTGAAGGAGCTTTTTCCTCCACCCCAGGCACTGGTAAAATGTTTCTATGTGTGGACCTCTGAGTGTTTGTATGCAGCGCTAAATAAGTAATCTTTCCTAAATTAGCTTTGTAGCTTCCCCTCCAACACCTCTCCAGGTACATCTTCTTCCTTCCCATCTCCCACCTACAAAGAAAGAACGTTCCCGATTTAGTCTGCTCTGTGTTTCTGCCTGTGGGAGTGTTTGTAGAGCTCACAAATGGAAAAGACAAGTCCAATATATGAGCACTCATACACCTTATACTCTTCTTTTGAGCAAGAATGCTGGAGAAGATGAAAGGAATGTCCTTTTCAGGTTCATCTGGGGGCAGGCAGGTCTGATTTTTGTCTCCTGATCAGAACAAGAACAGAGGGACCTTTTTGGACAGATGGAGCTTTTCTCCCAGCATTCCATGAAGAATGACTGTCCCCAGTCTCTTCTGTCTCCTGCCTTAGCTCTATGCTTTCACAGTTTTGCTTGTCCTCAGTAAGGACACACCAAGCACTGGTATATTTCACTCATGTTTGCAATGTTCTGTTTTGTTTGTTTTTTTTTTTTTTCAGAAAGACACTTCTCTCTTCATTTATTTCTGGTAATTATAACCCAGCAGTAAAGATAGGAGATGCCACATGTTCTGAAAGCCACCAGATGACCATACCTTATACATATGCACATGGCCGACGTACAGACCTGTGTTCTCCATCCTAGGATATATGAATTTTAATCTCCACCTGCAGACTGGCTTCTCACCAGTTACTGTGACCATAAAGCATGCTAAACCGTTACCCAATGTTCTTGTCATTGTTTAACTCTATTTTTCATCTGTTTGCCAAGTTATAGAAAAATGATTGTCAGGAATCTAATGCTGCACAGTCTGTGATGAAGAACTCCTTCTGGTAATCCACATACAAGCAAACCAAGTCTTCATTTCTGCCTTAGCTGATGCTCCAAACAATCATTTCCAGGCAGCATCAGACCAAGACCTGTACTTGCCTTTAGACAAGAATTAGACACACAGTCTATGAATTTATATGGGGAATGAAGAAGAAAAACTTCCAAATAACTTGCTCACAGTAAAAAGACCCAAAGAAATTTCAAATGAATGAATTTTGGGATGGAATATAGCTTAGCATTAGTTTTTATACAACTAGCACTGGGGTAGTAGACCCACAAGAATTTAAAGGCTTATTTTTTTTATCCATTGAAAGAAACCTATACCACAAGTGTAATTGAAACAGATTGAAATTTACAGGATGATGAAAGCAAGATGTTTGAATTGGATTAAAATCACCAAAAAGCTCATAGAGTTATACAAGATATATAATAACGGGGCATTAAAAGATCTGAATTTTGATTTTTGTGTCAAATAATATGAGACTGGAGTCTTGACAGGATTTCTTTTGTAAAATCCAATATTTTGTTCAAAAATGTTGATGAATGTAATTCAGTAATATTATACATCCCCATTATACATCATATGTAAGAACATTAGAGCTTCTTTCACCTTGGCTTCAGGTAACTATCCAGACTTTCAATCTGAGACTGTTTTCTTTATTACCTCCAGTTAGACATATTACACACATTGCTATTCTCATTAACAAACAGTGGTTTCCCTCTACATTACTTCAACGACCAACTATTTTTATAATTACCTTGCAAATTTTAGCTTGAAGTAACTTTCTCCTGTTTTAAGCTGTTTTAACAAATTCAACCCCTTGAGCTTAATCCAAATGAAAATCCAATGAAATTGGTAGAAAGACTTCCATGGACTTCAGTGGAATTTGTACCAGTTCCTATGCACATGCCACATTTTGACACAGATTGTTATTGGAAATCTCATCCATGGATAAACAGTATCATTGTTTAGGATGCTAACTCTGTGTACTACTAATCTAAGCCAATGCTTTTCATTAAAATGTTCTTCTTTTTTTGTTTCTTAGACTTCTGGTTGAATAAGAAGAGGTTTTCCGCACTAAGTGTTGCCTCAGGTCAATTCCCTTCGATATAATCAAAAGCAGTCCAGACTTTTCTGAAAACACACCTGGGAAAAAAGGGGGAAAAAGTCCAGTATGCTAATATTAAATATTGGCACTCTTTTTTTCCAACACTCTACACCACTCCTTTCCTTGGGAAGATTGACTTCACACTTGGGAAGAAAGGTGGCATTTTTTGTGGCTACGTGGCAGCTAAGGCCATTTTCCTCAAAGCCTGTGAATGCTCTGGATTCCTTTCTCTTCCCAGGGATGGGCTGCATGTTTTGAAAAGCACTCAGCATGTTACTATTGCAGTATTTCTATCAAAACATGAGGCTGCCATTCTGTGTGAAGAAAGCAGAAAGTAAAATCTCTAGAGAGCTGCATTTGAGATTGCTATAGAGCAAACAACATATTCTGATTCCTCTCTGGCTCTCATCTGGACACTGATGAGGTTCTTGTTTCTGTATTTGTGTGGTAACATGGCTAGCATTGTCTTTCCTATACTGAACGTTTGCACAAAGGTTTAGCTATGACTACCCATTTTCTTGTACCATAAGGGCTGGACAGAAAAAGCACCGCAGAAACTACATTGCTTACTGCAGGAAGGCTTAAAGATTAGATGATACCTCCATATTTACCCGATATGAGCAGAAGACAGAGCCAAAACAAGAAGTGACCAAAGCATGACATTCTGCCTTATCTCTCAAGAAGACCAGTTGCATCTCAACACAAAAAACACCAGAACTCTTTGCGGACACACGCAGTGCCATAGGACTGTGAGGAAGAGGCAGATAGTTATGGGTCTGTGTGGACATTCACACTGTTCCTGATAAGATGAATCCAGGACCTCAAGCAGCTTGTTTGACAAAGGATCATCTGTTCATCACTTTGCAGTCTCAGGAACAGCATTCAAATGCAAAGGATTACAGAGGTTCAGTAGGATTTTTGTAACTCATATTTTTATCCCACTGGTAAATTACCACAGAAAAGCTTAAAGGAGAAGAATAACTCTGATTCTGGGACCAACACTCCTCATCTCCATAAGCTCCACATCCACAACTGAGCCCTTGCTGAGCTGACAGTCCAAGCAGTACAACTGTACTGCTACCTCTCCATTAATCAATTACTTTGCAAAGCATACAGAGTGTACAGCTCTACATAAAGCCAAACCATTCCACGCTGTGTGGTGCTGAATATGACAAAAGAAAGAAAAAAAAGGAAGATAAGAGAATTCCACTCTAACTGCAAAAATGTTTATTATTGTTACTGTTTCACTGCTCTGCACCCAGTGCAAGACAATTCCTCTCTCATTAAGTCACGATGAATGATAGATATGGCCAGCAGCTAAGAGTAGTTCTTAGATTAAATGTTATGAGAAATGTCTCTCTACCACCAAGCAGGTGAGATCATTTCTTTTTCCCATTATACTAGATTCTTCTGTCTGTTTCTGAATAACACAGCATGACTTGATAGTTTCTGCCTCTAAACTATTGACGTATATTTGCTTTGAGGGGGACCTCCTAAAGTGTGAAGAATGGGTCAAAGAGTTCCTAACTACTCACAGTGAGTGTAGCCATTAGGCTGGAGTCACTGAAGTACTTAACCCTTTGTCAGGTGTTGAAGAATTAGGGGACTCAGTGAAGTCTTCTGGGATTTTTTTCTGGAGACTGAACAAGTTGGCTTTCCTGATCTCTGGTCTGATCATCTACTGTCTCTCCAGATGTCCACATATTCTCTGAATTAGTTGCTTGTCTTCCTTAAGAGCTTGTCTTTGCACGTCTCCAGGTGTAAAAAACCATCTATAGTCTCTCTACTGGAAAGAAGGAATCACTTGCAAGGATAGTAAGTAGAACAGAATTTTCTTCCTGGTACTATTCCTGGATTGATTCTGACCATGAGAAAGCTGCTCTGCCATGGTAATTCTCTCACCATTCATTCAGAGCCTAACCCTGTGCAAATTTCTACATTCAAGTTTCCACATGTGAATTTGACAAAGTTGCATATAATGTTGGATGAGGGTCTTAAAATTGTAAGGGAATATCTACATAGAAAATTAGAAGGCAGATGGGGAGGAGGCCTGGGTGCTGGATCCTAAATAAACTACGTTGTTAACTTGCCTTCTATCTCGGTAGTGGTGTCCAGCCAGACCTTAGCAGACACAAGTTCTGGGATTTCTCCTTTTTTATTCTCCCTTGGAAATATATATATATATATATATATATATATTTCCACAAGCTCTCCTACAAGTGTTGCAAAGCAGAGCTTGGAAATCTTAGGTGCCTGAGCTGAAGGTATAAGCCTGGATTGTTCACAAGTGACAAAACAAAGTTGAAGGCTAAAGGACAAATTCTGAAGCCTCACGTTATTTGAAGAAAACAACTTTTTAATTAAAAATACCTCGCAATGTCTTGGAGAGGAATGTGAGTTGCAGAACTTTGGTCTGGATTCCAAACTCTCCAGCAGTTCCAGGATATTTATTCTTGTCCAGAATTTTGGCTTAATTCATTGGAGGGAAGAGTCAGCCATGAATTTTGGATCTAACTTCAGACTATGTTATCATAAATCCAAAAAGAACTGGATGTTCTCATCCAGGAATTCATTTTTTTTCCTTTAAAATGTGATTCACTCAGCATGACGAAGGGCATGTCTACATAGATGGGTGAACAACTTATTTCCACTCACCCTACAAGCCAGCTCCTTTCCAGGGATCGTGTAGCCATCTTGGCATGGGGCTGCATGTAGGTTAGTAAGAGTATCCACAGTCAGAGTCCTCACAGTAACTGCTATGAAAAGAACAACAGCATTTTCCTCCTTTTAGGTCTGACTCTAATACAGTGATTTGAGGATTGCCTTTTAAGAATTCAATGTAAATAGATTCTTCTGGACTATACGCATGTGCATATATGTATTTTCACATACATCCAAAAAAATCCCTTTAACATATGCTTTGAATGAAATCCTAAAGATTCCTGCCTGTTTGAATGGGTCAGTTCCCACATTCAAATGCTGTTCTGGATCAGGGTTGCTGCCAGGAAAGTGGAATGTATTTCCTATATCATTCTGATTGCACAGCAAAGGGCATTACAATTAATATCTGTGTTGCATTCTGCTTTATTCATTCTTCAGTATAAAAAAAAGCTTCAGAAAAAAATGCCTACATACTTTGTTCATAATGCTTTACTTATCAGATGCTTAGTAAGTCTCTTGCTAGCACCAGAAAGGTCAGATAAAAAGACAGAAGGAATATGCATATAGAGGACACCAAATGAAGTTTCATATCTTGAATAGAAACTTCTCTTTTTAATGGGCGAGCACCTATCATTTAAGAAAAAGAGATCTTGGAAAAAAACACATGAAGCTCTTATCTTCATCTCTGATATCAGTGTTCACAGGATTAAAGTTGGTGGCTGAGTGTCCTAAAATAGAGAAAGTCCCAAGAGATTTCAAAATTGTTTAACTTGTCAGGTCAGTATTTGTGAATCCTGTCAAAAGACACAAGCTCATTAACATAGTGCCTCCTGGTACTGTCAGGCAAACATGCAAAAGAAGACTCAGTTGTCCCCTGAGCCTAGGTATGGACCAGAGAAGGTCTCCTATGTATGGAAAAAGGAAATACCAAAGTTTGGTAGAATGGATTCTAATCTGCAGGACTTTAAAAGTGCAAAGTAGTGTAGGAAATAGCAACTCAAATATATTACTTGCATTATTCCTCGGGTTGAGGCACATAAAACTCTACTGAAACAGAATGCAAAACAAGTAGTTGAGTTTGACCAACAACATCCTGCTCTACTATTAAACATTCATAGAGTGAAACTCATCCGCTTCATGCATGTTCTTCATGTAAGGAGAGCATAGGAAATGAACACAGTGTTAAGGAAGAACTGTGCACATCAGAGAAGCCATCATGCCATATTACATTAATGTTTTGTTTTTTTATTTTTTAAGGCAAGAAATCAGATTCCCAGCCTATCAGTGCCACTGGACATGAGAGGAAGTCATTTTTCCCTTTATTTTCCAAGCAGGGTTCTGGTCTTTGCAAACTTTCTAGAGAGGACCAGTGTTCCCAGAACTGAGCCTGAAACTGAACAGTCTTAATGATAATTACGCATCTTCAAACATTTTCACAGTGAGACAACACTGCTTTCTAAAGGGCTTTTTGACAAATTAATGTTATCAGCTGGACTTAGCACCTAGATGTTGCGCTCCTTTTAAACAGATGAATGGTGCTACATCTCTCTTTGCCTTTCTTAAAACTCAACAAGTGCACAAGTTTATCAGAATAAATATTCTCTATATACTTATTTATCCAGGTCAAAATCAGATGTCCTTCTGAAAAAGAATTTTTTGCTGGATGTCTTGTTTCTGAAGGTTTTCTGTCCTTAAAAGCTACAATATTTGATCTCAACTTCTATTATCACTGAAAGTTCATCAGTCTTATAAAAACCAGGCTTGTTGTAGCTGAGTATGTTTAGGCTTCAGAGGTCTGCCAGTGAAAACTGATGTTTGAAAATCTTGGTCTGACCTGAAAGCACACTTCATGGTATACATACCCTGAACTGTCATGGTTTGTGTTGGGCAGGTCACTACAGCATTCCTTTTCCTTCTTAATTGTAACTTATGCCAGTATCTTCTACACTGCCATAGGAAAAGCATTTAAGAACCTCTTCCGAAGATCATGTGTAGGAAAAAATATATTTGGAATTGTTTCAAAACAAAATTGCTATTTATAAATTGATTCGGTTGCTTTCATATTATTTTATGACAACTCATTAGCAGCAACGGTTTATAGCTGTCATATAATGGGGTCACAGCACAATTATCAAAGTGTGTATTTTTGTTCTTACAGCCTTGAAAAGCACTTGTGATTTAATATTGATTGAAACATCCTATTTAGCAGCCCATCCTCTCAGAGCTGTAACGAAATGTTTTCATTCTTTGAGCAAGGATAGAAGTATATAATTCAGTGTATTAATTAGAATAGTGACTGGTTTCAGTTTCTTCAAAAAGATTTCTGAGTATCGCAATAAATGATAAAGAAAAGGTGTGTTTTAATTATTTGAAGTGCATAAATTGTGCTTCTCTCCCCTGAGTTCATTGGTGGAGCAGTTATTTCCCTACTGACTGTAAGTAAGCCCGTCAAAGCATTGGGAGACAGCCTCACCCCAGTGCAAACAACTAGAAGACAAAGAAATACCCAGGAGCTATCCCTCTGGATGCCAAGCTTTGTACTGTATGCATAGCAGGATTTTCTCTTGGCTCTGACCATGGGTCTTACCGCTGCCATTCACATGGCCATGTTGTGACCCTTTCTTTGTGAAGTCCCAGAAAAATGCCATCTGGGAAGACACTAGAGATTTCTAGACATTTGGATAGTTTTTCTGGCATCCACCCTTCAACTACTAAGTCAAATAAAACCCTCACTTCCTCAAATTACAGCTTTAATGCAAGATGCATTCCTGTTTCATGGTCAACCAGGACTTCCCATTTCCAGTAGGATCAGAATTCAACCTTTGAACTGAAATCTGTTGTAACACAAAATAATAGAACATCCCAAACTGGAAAAGACCTGTAAGGATTATTGAGTTCAACTCCTGGTTCCACCCACGACCGCCCAAAAATCAGATCCTATCTCCGAGAGCACTGTCCAGACACTTCTTGAACTCTGGCATTGAGATGGCCCCTCTAGTGACAATTAATCTAATTCCTGAATTCAGATTTATATTGAAATCTGGACAGCTGTTAACGTGAGTGGAAGAGACGAGATATAGAAACTGTGCTTAGCCAAATTCAGGATGGTTATTTTGAAAAAGGTTAGATTTGTGCAAGCCTTAGCTCAGTGCTGATCATGTCTGTGGTGGTAGGTCCGCAATTCCACCTTAATTCACATACCCCTTTGAGGAAACATTAGCTCTAATAGTGTCATCCCAATTCCCATACTGGTTGTGATCAGAGATGACAGTGAGTTTGTGGACCCTTGATTTGACCTAGTAGGTGTCTACATTATGCTGCAAGTGGCATGAGTAATAATATACAGAGAAAATACTAAAAATATACTGCCAGTGATAAAACAGCATTTTCCAGGATTTTCCTCACATCTTACTTTTCTCTTTTCCCATAAAAAAAAAAAAAAAAAGAATTGGCAGCAGAGTGAAAATCAAGATTCAGTGTTTATCTTCAGAATGCATATGGTTTAGGTACCTCCAGTGTGACCTTCTACTCAGGTTTGACCTATGAAGAACGCAGCTAAATTATGTATAATGGTTTTGTGATGAAATGCAATGCCAATTATAGGAGTGAGATGAGGCCATAAACATACTGCACATAAAAATCAGAGAAGGAACTTAAATCCCAGTCCCAGAACCAAAAGATTAGTGCTCTAACCACTGACTGTAGTCAAAGCTTCCTTCTGGAAATGAAGGTTAAATTTCTTCTTGCATTCCCGCTGTGTGGTCAGAAGAGTAATTTAAATGCTTTCAGTAATATGGAGGTTAGAATTTTCATCCTTTCTCTGTAGGAGGTTTTCTACAACAGTATGATATTTTTTAATCAAAATTCAGGCAGTTTACTTGTAAGGCTAAAAATGGATAATGACTTTTCGGTCAATTGCTTTTGACCATCAATATGAAGCCTGCATTACCATTCCACAATATCATTAAACAATCAATAGCAATTAGTGTCTAGTCAAGCTTGGTGTTTTAATCATTTAAATCAAAATGTCCATAATTGTTATTGTATGTAAATATTTGAAAATGTTTGTAGTGGAGATGAATTTTACCCATCTAGCCTGGAGAATTAGAATTAGTGAGCACAAACACAGGCTTCAAGCCTCATGTTGCCTCTTGCTGAAACTCAGACAAGAAGGACTGGGGACTCTCTGTATTTGGGCTACACTCCTGTCCTATCAAGGACAATATGAGTTTGGTGGTGGGTGACTGTGGGTTAAGAACATTTTGCTGCTAGTGTCTTTTGTGTGTAGCAGTGATCCTTAGAGAAATAACTGCCTTTTCCCACTGCTGGCCTTACCCACAGCTGTTGTGGCAGAGCACTAGGAGTTACATGCAGTGCTGGTACAAAGCTCACTGAAGTCAGGCAGAGGATGAATTGGTCCTATTAAACAGACCAAGAATCTTACTGAGGGACAGCATGTGAATTGTTTTTTAAGGGCACAGAATTCTTTCCAAAAGAGGAGCTGATCATGTATCCCCCAACTCACCACATCTGTGTTTCTAAGTACAGGTCATTGGTCCATTTCATTCATAAAGTAATTCTCAGTTGCTACAGGGGACTTTTCCTGGAGGCATTCAAGGTCAGGTTAGAGCTCTGCCAGCCTGATTTAGTGATGGACAACCTTACCCATAACAGGGCATCATAGCTCAATGATCTTTAAAGTCCCTTCCTATCTAAGCCATTCTATGATTCTATGATAGACTTTGTTCACGTTTCTGGATTTCAGAAGCCATATGGGAAATAATGGCTGGAGAAGGTACTTGGATTTGCTCCTGTTATTAACCTCAGATGGTTCAAAATGCGCTAGAAGAGAATTAGTTGGACTTAGAGAAGTTTGGAAGAGGGATATATCACCCTATATAACCCATGACGATCATATTTTCGGTTTAGCAGGACACACTGGCAACAGCAACACTGAATTAACAGTCTTTTGGAAAGACATAGTGGTCTTCAAATGTTGTGTTAAAGTAGCAGGACCACTGTCAATATTATAAAGGCAAAAAGATAAATGAGGTAACTGTAAACCCAGCAGAATATGACCAAGGTAAAATGTAGACCCTGTCTACCCATCGTTTGAGTTGACACGCAACCAGAGCCATGCTGTGAAGGTGAACCAAGCTGTTCTCCCCAGGCAGTGCATTCATTTTTCACTTAATACAAGGAATAGGTATTAAGAGAGCATTGAGGGAACATTAAAAAACCCTATGTCATACAGGTCAGTATAGAATATGGAAATAGTGAATCAATTTTCTTTGGGTTCAGGTCCCAGACCTCTAAATATTTTAAACCAGCTACTTGTCATTCTGAGTCACCACCAGCAATTTATTGTCTTGGTTACTAATCCAGCCCTCATCTCAGGAAAGGCATGGGAGAATGCTTAACAATAAACTCGAGTTGTCTCAACTAAGTCACTATTTCCAGGAGGCTTGCAGGATCATTCCTTGGATCTCCTGGGCATTCTTTTTGTGTCAGAGCTGTACCTCCAGCAAGGAAAAGGAGGTTTTGTGTTATCAGGATAAATCAAGATAAATTGTGAGACAAAACCCAGAAAGTAATGTTCATCCATGCCCATCACAGCAAGGCCTTTAGCGGAATGAGGCAACATAACCCATGGTGAAGTGGTGGCAAGGAGGACATTTTGTACTTGTCAGTTAAAGACAATGCCATCCCCATGGCTTTGATGCTCTTCGTGTCCACAGTCCTTTTCTAGGGTGATTTTCTATTGCCTTTGAATAATTGTCCCATTGTTAGGACTGACATTGTTGGGAATAATTTGGTCATGATTTCTTGAGAAATCCAGTTTTGCTCTTCAGGCTATTCTGGGAGATCTGAAAGACCTAGTTCCTCCTTAATGTGAATGGCTAGTGACTATTTGGAAGCATAACATTCACAACCAGCAGGGAATTTCTACAATGCTGGGATTCCCAGCATTCCCGTTGCACAGAATTTCTCCTGGGTTTGGTAGTTCACAATCAGGTTTTAAATGTCACTTCCTTCAGGCTATTTTCTTGTGTAAACTGCAGTCTGAAATAAGTTCAGAACCTGTGTAAGGTATCAAGGCAAGCCTCCTGCACCCTCAAAGTGTTAAGACCAGAGCCTGCATTCAGGCTCTGAGTAAAAACAATTCCAAAATACCACATAAATATACACAAAGGGTAACACTGCACCATATTACTACCCACAACAGACTGGTCAAGGAAAAACAAAATAAAAAATTACATTTTCACACCAAAATTGTATGTATCCAAAGAGCCTCTTGGAAGCTTCAGCATAGCTGCAAAATTGAACTTTCTTCCTTGAATCTCATAATGCTAATAAGTGTAATGACTATAACTAAGATAACTTTCAATAGATTCACAGATGAAAGAGAAAAGAAGATTTGGTCAAAGTGCTGCCACTACCTCCCAGACTCAGAAGCAAAGGATTTATCCACTTTATTTTTGTTTTGTGTTCTCCTTCACCATGCCTCTCCTACTATTGCTCTGCACCACGTGCAGTGCAGTATGTCTTTACCAATTCATCATCTGGGTGTATCAGAAATGAGCCTGAAAGACGGTCGAATTCCTCTTGGAATTAGTTCCCTAAGAGACATTTCAGTTAAAATTTTTCATCTGGTTCCAGTCAGCATCCAGGTTTTAAAAAAGACAAGCCAGCAGTACTGGACAATCAGCTCTCAACGCTAAAGGCTCTCCAATAACATGCCAGCAGGGAAGAATTTTAATAGAACCCACAGGAATTCAGAGAAGAAATTTTTCTGCTATATCTTTTTTTTTTTTTTTGAAAGACAGGTTTTTCCTTCTGGTGAACTCAATCAACAGGGCAACAGGCAATTTCCATTCATCTCTTGAGGAGTTTGGCTACTCCAACAAATGGCCCAGTTGTATATTAACCATTTTATTTTTCATCAGTCACCTTCTAGTTGCAAGGCAGCTCATGGGGGGATGTGGAACATCTCCAGCAGTGTTACCACGCTTAACTTCTGGATATCTCTAGCTTAAAACAGCAACAAAAAATCAGTGCAGTGGGGCTGGCAACCGATTTCTTTGGTCACTGCTGAAGAGCATTAACAGCTCCTGCAAGAAAAGAGCTCCCAGTGATGCAAGGTAAAGAGCAGGGGGGAGGAGGAGACCCAAAGATCCTCTAAATCAGAGAAAAGAGGCAAAGAAAGATCTTCAGCATTTTTCTAATATGAAACAGCTCCGCAAAACTGGAGAAGCGGCTGTGGGAAGCAGTCAGAAATCTGCTCTTTATCCCATCCCAGTGCTGCTAAATGGTGAGAAACTTGGCAGAGAGCCCACACTTTTACTTATCTTCTAAGTCTAAAATCATGCTGCTTTTTTCTTTTTTTTTTTTCCCCTTCCCTTAATTCTGTGCTAAGCGCCGTACATAGAAGGGAAAACACTGCTTTAGATGTGAAATCAGCAGCAGAGTCTGCGGCATCGGGGTGTTTTAGTCCATCAGAATGAGCTTTTCTTCCAAGGTGAAGTGTACAATGTAACATTACTTAATTGCCCACACTGCTCGGTGGATGCTGACACATATTGTAGAAATGTTAACTGCTTTACATTTCAATGCCTTCCCTCTCCCAGCCCTCCGCTTTGCTGGGATGCTGCCAGAGAGGAAGCTTATTTTTCACTGGTGATCATAACTCCGGCTGCTCGTAGCAAATAACGTAACTCGCGGCGTTCGGAGGTCTGTACAGGAAGCCCTGCTGCGCTGCCTTAATTGCGATCACTCTTCTAGCGATGGAGTAAAAAGGTATTAAGTTAAGATAAATGAACTGCTTATTGGAAACTACAAATGTCTCTCCGCATCAAGTTCACAAATAGGGAGAGCGAATGCTGCTGCTCTCCTCTTTCTCCCAGGCTCCTCCTTCCATTATAGCTGAACATTCCTTCCCTCCAGCCTAGCAATGCTGCTTTTAAAGCCCCACCAAGGCTGCATGGATTTGTCCACCCTAAAGACCGGATGGTATCCTACGGCCAACTTGATTTTCCCTTGTTCTCAATACCCCACTGCCCCCATGGAGACAAACTGTGGGGGCTTTTCTCCAGGCTGGAGGCTCATACATGGCTTCTGGCCTCTGGCTCTTTATAACGCTGCACTCCAGGGGCCCTTCTCACGGCACTGCATGAACCTCAAAGCACAAACCACAGGCCCATGAAAAGAGGGCAGTAAACATTTACACTGTGTGGCTCTGACGGTGGTACAAGATAGAGAGACGAGTCTGAGGTTCCTGCAACCAGGACCAGTTTTTGTCCCCATATCGTGAGGATGCTGACTCCGGAGACGTGCCAGGCATATCCCATCAATCCTTCATGTTGTCATCCCATTGTCTACTAGATCCGGGCAAATTGGATCCAGGAGTTTGGCCAGTTTTCAAGGGCAACTTGAGAAAGACACATTTACACAATCCCACAGAGGGCAAAACTTTTACATTAATATACTGGCCCTGGAACTAGTGCCTGTAGAGCACTAGTTTGTCCCTGTGTGCTCTGAGAAGAACCAGCTGAGCTACACTGTATGGAAAGACAGGGCCTACCTGTGGTGATGCTATGTTTCCAAATGGTCACATTCAGATCAAAAATAGTCAAGAAGCTCACTCCCCCAGCAGTGACTCAATTTTGTTTCTTTAGGCAAGGACCCCTCCAGGTCCCTATAAACCTCCTAACAGGCTGATCCAGATCTTCACTTGACTGGATCCATGCTGACACAAGGAGATAACAACTTGACTCATTACCACACAGTTTGTTGTCCCCCCTGGAGCTAAGAAACACAGGAAATGAAGAAATCTTGCTGGCATTATTATTAAAATGCCAACACATTGCTTTATTCTTAGATTTGTACCCTTAAGAAGGGAAAAAGAGTAGGCTTGATTTGGGTCTAATCACAAATTATTTGGCCAGTGCTTCCCCTTTATGGTGGTCAAACATGAACACAAGTGGTTCAGGGGCTCTGCAGGTACCTCTTAGAGGAGCTGATTCTCCTTTTTTACCTCTCAGCTGTAGGCAATGTCCAGACTTACAGTTCCAAACTCAGACTCTGTCTTTTAGATACATCAACTATATGAGATGTATCTCATCTGAAGTTGTATGGGTGTAAATCTTGTTTAAAGGAGGAACTTACTCCCCATTCTGGGAACATCAGACCTAGAGGGGTAGCAGCAAGAAGCATCCCAGGTGATAGCAATAGGCATCAGATGGCATCAGGTTGCACCAGGGGAGGTTCAGGTTGGATATTAGGAAAAATTTCTTCTCAGAAAGAGTGGTGATGCAGTGGCACAGGCTGCCCAGGGAGGTGGTGGGGTCACTGTCCCTGGAGGTGTTCCTGAACTACAGAGATGTGGCAGTGAGGGACATGGTTTAGCAGGCATAGTGAGAATGGGTTGACGGTCACACTAGGTGATCTTAGAGGCTTTTTCCAGCCTTTATTCTATGATTCTAACCCTACACTCTTCCTCAAGCTCTGTTTGACAGACAAGCACGCTCTGCAGAGCTGGACCTAGGGAGAAGCGAACCTCAGCATGAGTCTTCATTCCCCTGAATGTAATAAAAGAGGACCAAATTTTGGGAAGCAGATAGAAACTCAGACAACATTTTTAGAAGACTCTAAAAATGCTCTACCAAAGGGAAGGCATGCCTCTTATCCACTGTTTCACAGAAAGCCCTGTGCTTCCTTGGCTGGCTGTGGCAGTCATGCTAAATGTTCATACTTCTGTAGGAAATTCACCCATCCTTCATGCAAGACAAAGGCCTGACATTCTCCTTCAGTTTTAAAAAGAGTTAGGAGGCAGGTGAGAGAGTGTTTTAAACCAAGGCATGTATTGCCTTTCACCTTTCTGAGTGTCTTTTTTCAGTTTGTTCTCTATGTTCAAGAGGCATAACTGAAACTTGCCTCATCCATCTACCATCCATCTTCCTCGTCTCATTTCCTGGATGCCCAGTGTGGAGGTCACCTCATTCAAAGCCCAGAACGACTATAAACTGGTGTTTTACTCACAATATTGTCCTTCTGAGATTCAATAGCAATCCAGCATTAGCTTGTTTACAATCAGCCTTGCCAGCTACCTTATGGATAGGATGAATGCTACTTCTCCAATAAAGCTCCACCATAAATACCTACAGCTCATTGCTGCCTCACCTTTCTGAGCTCTTCCGAAAGATCAGAGTGCTCTGCTCACACTGGAATAGAGTAGCATCCCATCTGAGGAGGGATGAACAGGAGCAGGATAAATGGCATGCATTCCCTGCTCTAGAAATCATATTGCCATGACATGGAATGGCTGAATCCCATCCTCCAAGCTGTGGTACTGACCTGGAGGACTCAGAGCTCCCCTCATTCATGTCATCCTGCTGTGGGGGGGGTGAGAAAAAAAACTGGAAGAAGTCATGGGGAGTTTTTCATGGGCTTGAGGAGCAGAAGAGCAGGGTGGAGATGGACGTGGAAGGAGACTTGCACATCAAAGCCACTTGCTTCCACGCTGACAACATAGTGATAAAGTGCACAGTGACATTCCTGTGCACTATCTTGACAACCCATCAGCAAGGTGCAAACAACAAAGTGTTACATGATCAAGGGCCTGGCATCACGGCTTAGGCGAAAGTGCAGGTAGGCTGTAGGAAAGCCAGCATTTCACACTTATCTTGTTAAACATGACAAGAGTGTTACATGAACAAAGCGTAGAGATCTACATTTTGGTTAAAAAAGAGGTATCAAACCTTTTCCTTTTCAAGGACAGTAATGTTATAGCAATATTTATCCAGGATGCATTATCAGTGTCCATACAACATCTTTCTGTGGCCATGACCCTTCCACACATTTCCACAGTTTTCCCTATGAACTGCAGACCTTCCTAAGCCCAATGCTCAGTACCACTATCCTACTGTGTGCGACTCCACATATCCATCATGCTCTACATCCCTCACGTCCCCCCCATCCAAATCATCCATACTATGCCCTACCTGCATGATTCCACAGATTATGTCCTCCTAGCTTTGCATGTCATCCCATAAGCCTACCAGGCCTGAGATTCACCAAGAGGGAGGGATGGGATGTATTACAGCTGCTTCCCATGAGTGCCCTGAATCTGTCTCTGCTTGAGCTCATCCTGCCTCATCATCCAACCCCAACCACTCACCTGGGACCAGACTGACAGGTCCAGTAACTACCTGTGGGTTTTCTAGAAGGCATCATATGGAAGATCCATGCCAAGAGCGTAACATACATTTGATATCAAGAATTCAGGGAAGGCGTACTTTGTATCGATGGGGATTTAGGAACATTAGACTTACTCAACAGAAAGAATTTATGGACAATGAGGAAGGCTGTTTAAAAGAGATTAGCTGAACCAAATCCCACGTACTTTATTGACGGGAATGGAGAACGCATTCCCCTTCCACAAGCCGCAATTCCATTTCATACAGCTCATGGACACATTGTTTCTTGGCAATGTTATGGACTGACGTTCATTTTGGGTTCCTCAAAATGAGTCCAATGGAACTGAGTCAACCTCTGGAAAAGTTTACTAACTGTTGCCTCAAAACATGAACAAAAAGCACCTGCCCTGCCCAAAACAGTTCACCTCACACTGCCAGAAATCCTTTCAGATTAGACATCAGTTCCAGCCTGTGTCTCGTTGTGATTTTTCCCTGTTTGCAGAACATTACCCCATGCATGCTTCTGTCTAGATGCTTTCCTAGTGCCTTCTCAGTGAGATTTGATCTGCTTGTTTATTGAACTTTGTCCAGTGTTTATTATTTAAGGAATTCACAAGATAGATGTGAACACTTTCAGCCTCACTGTGCTTTAGATTACCAGGATGATTGTTTAACATGTCCCAGCCTCCATACGGCTACTTGCCAATTAAAAGGGTTCCAGTGGGCTCCTGTTAACCTCTCTGTATACTAAAGTGAAGCAATTTCTCTCCTTAGTTGCTAAATTTCTATAGAAGCTCTTCAGTCATGCCCAGAGCTGGACAACCTGCTGGCTGTGAGCAGCATCACGAAGTCAGCTCATTTTTCTGTCTGTAATTTTGCCAGGCTGATCTTTCCCAAATCCACACCTATTCACAGTTCATTAGCTTGGCTTCTTTATACAAACCTGCACTGTCACCAGGATTGCTCACACACTGATCATCGCCACTGTGAGTAAAGGATCCCTGATCCTCATCTGCTGTCCCTGCTGCCAGAATGAGGTTCAACTGCATAAGATGGGAACAGGACAAGGAGATTTCACATGGCTACATGAGTGCATTTTGCAAGAACATGTGATTGTACTTATTCATGCTTTGATATGCAGAAATAATTGCATGGCTGAACACAGCAGAACTGTAGTTATACTACATGGCAATGCAGTTTTCCAATTCATGTTTATATGGCAGACTCACTACTTAAGACATTTCTGTACAACTGTCTGGAGTAGCTTGGAAGACTCCCTGAGAGATCACCACATGCTGCAAGTCAGTTCTGATGTGCTCTGCACAGCCAATATACCACAGGTGAATCATGCAGACCTGGAAATATCTTGACAGAAATGACATACCAGTATTTTGTATGGTTACTTCTTCCCCACACACTGGGATTGTGACCTTAAATTTTATGGTGGAGATATTCAGCAGATCGCTATACAATCTTGTCTATTTTTGGCTGCTTTTTCTCTTTCCTTCGGAGTTCACTATGGCTTTTCTCAGATACCTCAGTACTAGTCCACAACCCCATGAGAGGAACATCTAGCCTGTTTCATTAAAGTGACTTACAGTTAGAGACACCTAAATTTTAACTACACAAGGGCTCACATGGGTGGCAGAAAAGAGGAAGCAGGAAGGGTTCATGGCCATTGAGCTCCACTGTACTAATTAGTTTCTTGTCCTCTTTTCAAGTGAATTTGTGCTCCATTTACCTATGTGTTTCAATAAGTTCATCTTTCATTCTGTTCTAAGCAACATCCTTGACATCAGTGAAGACAGACTGGGACATCCAATATCACTGTCACTCAAAGGGCAATTGCCTGCATGCCATGACAGGGAGGTGCCTTGTAAAGCAACAGGAGGTGGAAGAAAACTTGAAATGAGACCTGATGTACTACCTGCTGAGGTGTGGGTGCATTTTGATTCCACCAGCTCCCTGAGAAGTCTATATTCCAGTGCCTCACCAAATCCTAACAAAGTAAACCATCGGAGACAGTCACACAGCTCACAGCTTTGAGAGAAGTAAGAAGTCAAGGGAGAAAACAGGTACGGCATGAGCATCCCCAGGCAACAGAGAAAGTTCAAGTCCTAGAGCATCAGTGTTTGTGTCTGAGTGATAGGGGCTGGCAGGCTGCAGGATACCTCCAGCCCTGCCTTTTTGCACATCCAGCTGCAACCAGTATGTCACAAAAATCTGTAAAGAGTAAAAAAAAAAAAAAAAAAGTAAATACAAAAACACATTTTCTTTCTTTCTGCAAGCCACCTGCTGCCTGTCAGCGTGGAGCACAACCCTTTGTATAGCAAGCCCAATAAACAAAACTGTAAGCATCTGTCTTGCAACTGGATCCCAGCCCGTGGCAAAGAGTGAATCTGATCTGTGACAAACAGCTGGAAAGAGCACTCAGTGCTCACACTGTACTTCACAACCTGTCTGCAGTTCCCCACCAAAGCCAACCAGAACTTCTACTCTGTAACATAATAAAGGAGATGGGGAAAAAAAAAAAAAGGTAAAATTATTACATTGCATAGAAATCTTACTTACTATAAGGGGAGAAAAGGGTTTTGCCACAGTTTTATTTTGGCTGAATACTACAGACGAACAGTCCCACTCGCTTCTTGTTAAAATTAAATGCAAGTTATTGAGAGCTTTTATGAGATTAAGGGGAAAAAGCACCTAGGCCAGCTTCACACATGTGATTCAGAAGCATCACTCTCAGTGGACAGAAATCCTTGACTTAGTCCTTCATTCTGAAGAGTTACAAGTCCTAGTAGGCCAGCAACTAAGCTTACAGCATTCAGGGCTAGATTTAGGGAGTTGCCATGTCAACACACCTCCACCGTTAGCAAGAACACCTCAGAGACTGGGATGTGAACTAGAAGCCCTATTTTTAAATCTCCATATTCAGATTCAGTGCAACGTAAACCTCAGACTTAAATTCCCCTGACTGTGATGAAAGGCTCCCTTGCTTCACCCAAGGTGGAATTTGGCCAACAGCCCCATGTCCACCCTGAGCCAATAAAGTAAAAAATATCCATTCTGCTGAGCAGCAGCTAGAACATCCTTCTTCCTTAGAAGGATACTAGCCCATGGAAAAGTAAATTCACTTAGATATAACATTTCCAAGGGGGTAATTCTTCTCTCTCACTCTCAAAATGGGGGAAAGCTCTTTGCCAGCATGTAATTTCTTTCCTAATCACATTGCAGTGTCACATACCAGTGAGCTAAGGGCTCCCTCAGCAGCGTTATCCTCCAGCATATGTGACTTTGTATAACATGTGCTTCGCTCGGCAGTCATCAGCAACAGAGAACAAGAACATACTTCTTCCTCTATGACATTATTAGGCATTAAGAGCACTCTATAGCAGTGCATTTCAGCTTCTTTATTTTCTCCCAGTAAAAGCAGCTTGGCCACCTGGTGTGCTGCACACACAGTTAAATTCCAAATGTAATGTATTTTGTAGTGAAAGAGATTAGAAAGCTGCTGTAATGAATCTCATTATCAGTGTCTTTATATCCTCATCTAGTTGGAAGCAGAGATCATCCAGACCTAGGTGCTGTACTTATTTAAAAGAATATCATCTACCTCTCAACCCTGTCATTACAAGACAAATTGTTTCCTTTGGCTTGGTGCTCTAGCCATGCTTTTCTCAGCCTTAAAGCATGTAAGCAGCCAGATTTTCTCGAGAACTGAAGGTCAGATTTTTAAGTGCTTGGCACCCACAACTGGGCTAGATTATTTTACAAGTGTTTGATTCCCATTTAGACACCTAAAATAAGAATCAGATTTTCAGACATGCTCAAAAGCCTCCAAGATCTTGTGGAAATCTGGATCTGGAGTTGCTCTAGTAACTTGCCAAATTAGTGGAAATTAAAGTAGACAGCCTCTCATCATGTTACTCATTGCAATGATAAATGCACAGTCTCTAACAGAAGTTAGAGCCACTTCCAAGACCCAACCCCCTTCCCAAGGCAGTTCTTTGCTGGTCTATTCAAGCACAGGCCAATACTTCCAACTGTGATTCTCATGTTAAAAAAAAATAAATCCAGATTTTCTTGTCTTCATATGCTCTCAGAGAAAGAGAAGACATCATTTCAGCTGTATTTGCTCAACATTTCCAAGACAGTTCATCTAGTCACAGATAATGGCAGAGAGACACTGCCAGGAAACGTCAGCCCAATGAACACTGGGAACATAATTGCAGCGGGTTAAAGTGAAGAGTCCTTTCTACTGGGGGTTGGACTTAATGATCTCTAGAGGTCCCTTCCAACCCCTACGATTCTGTGATTCTGTGATCTCTGCCAGCTGAACCCATGCATCCTTTCCTGGTCCAGCCCTGGGTTGTGTCAGGTAGGCATCTCTTCCAGCCTTCAACCTATTTGACTGCTCAAACACACGACATGATGTTACTTTTACACATCGTAAGTACTTCAAGGGATTTCAACAGAAATGGAAATAACCATTGGTGAGGTACTGGAGCAGGATGCCCAGCAAGGTGGTGGGTGCCCATTCTTGGAGAAATTTAGGCAGGACATGGGCTCTGAGCACCTGATGGAGCTGTGGCTGTCCCTGTTTTTTTGCAGAGCAGTTGAACTAGATGGTCTTCCCTTCCAACTCAAACAGTTCTATAATTCTATGGAAACTTCCTCCTTTCTGATCCTGCTACTGTGCAGTTTCCTGATCACAAACTTTAGGATTAGATGTGCCCCAAAACTGTCTTTTCACAATCAGAAACATTTCCAAAAATGTTCATATGAGCATGACAGAAAACCTCCAGACTGAAAAAGAAAGAGGTACTCCATCACCAGGGAACAGTCATGCAGGAGATTCCTCCACCCAGTGCCAGCCAGACTGAAGGCTGCTCTGGGCTAAGCTTTAAGCTCTGCCAAGGCTGCTCCTCTTTTGTACAAGTAACTCAGCATTTATCTGTCAGTAAGATAAGATTTACAAGTTATCGTTTGGGTGGTCAGAATAAACAGGACATTATAATTTCAGGATTGGAAACACTTACTTGTTGATTTATACACCTCAGGATTTCAGCTCAGCCAAGTTCTAATTTATGCCTCTATATATCTAATTACTAATTTGAGCTGATGTGATATGACTGCTCTTGCAGGTGTCATTTGACATCACAGTACAGATGAAGTCCTTTATTTATTATGAACTCTTCAATGCAAATGCACAGATTTCCAAAGAAAATTCTGAGGTTCAGTCTGGATATTAGGGAAAATTTCTTCTCAGAAGGCATGGTGATGTGTGTCACAGGCTGCCCAGGGAGGTGGTGAGGTCACCATGCCTGGAGGTGTTCCAGAACCATGGAGATGTGGCACTGAGGGATGTGGTCAGTGGGCAATACTGGCAAAGAGCGGACAGTTGGACTAGAAGATCTTAGAGATCTTTTCCAACCTTAACGATTCTATGGTTTTTCTAGAAGAATCTGCAGACTGGATAGAGAAATATCTCACAAATATGCTTTGTTGGGAAGTTTTACCTGTTGTATGAGTAAATAATAGATTTCAGTGTGAAAATATAACAGACCATGAATGATAGAACTTGTTCTATGATCAGAATTCTGAAATAAAGATCTGCTTTCTGTTCTCTGATCTGATGATACAGACTTTCTGCACGACCTTGGGCAAGTTATTCAACACGTTAACTCCTCAGATGAGGATAAAGTCACCTCTTTCTACACACTCTGTCTGATGGGTATGGTCTTGTGTCTTGCTATCTTCTACAGTGCCAAGAAAATAAATCGAGGCCTCGGCTCTACAGTATTCAAGTACATACATATTTTAAGGAGAGCAGAAAGAAGGAGCCAGCAAAATGTGCATGCCCCATTAAGAAAATCTCAGGCATTTCAGGTGACGGATTCAGTGCCAAACAGCAACAATATTCACATACATATTCTAAAGAGAGCTTTCAGGTTCCCTCAATAGCCTGTTCTGCCAAAGCTGGCTCTGGGAGCACCACCCTGCAAACCCTAAGGGCAAAGACGTGCTCTGCAGCTCCTTTAGAGACACACAGACAGGGAGGAGATCTGCTGAAAGTAAAAAGTCATGCGAGTGAAAATGCCATCATTTACAGATAAACACAGAGTGTGTTTTATTTTGGAATCAATGAGGTTTGCCAGGCACAACGAGTTACCCAGTCCCTGCTGCTATCCTTCATCTCTCGCTCCAGTCTATCAGCATTGTAAGTCAGCGTATCTGGATGTGAAGCACTCCCCACATGAATGGGCTATTCATCTTCCGCCACTGCGCAGGCAGAGCATGTGAAATGTTGGGAGATTAGACACTGCCAGAGTGAGAGATTCCACCATGCAATTAAAGTGTGAAGAACACATAAATCATGAATTCAAATGACTCCATCCGAGCAGCCACTGCTGTGGAGAGCGGCCCTGGATCCCATGGAGGAGCTGGTTTGTGCGATGGGATGTGAGCACGGAGATGGAGTTGTCCCTGCTAATGGATTGGGATGGAGGAGGCGGCAATGGGCAGCTCTGACAGGTGAGGCAGGGATGACCAAATAGCCCGGGGAAACAAAGGCAAGATGAAACAGCAATATTTGAATAAAACTGGTGTCAGAGAGGCGGCCATGCTGATATAATGTCAGCAATGAGAGGGAGAACGTAAGAAAAAGTACATGGTAAATTAAGCACCAAGGCTGTTAAAGGTCCAGTTATTTTCCAGCTAGTTGCCTTCTGATTGTTCATTAAAGTACAATATCCAGCCCTGAAAAACAGCCAGGGAATGTTCACTCATTTTTCCTGCTGGCAAGCAGACATGGGACCTGGAGGCAGCCTGGTTCCCCAGATCCGGACGCACTGCAGCACTGCCTGGTCACTAGGAAGTGCTAATGGAGCCGAGTTGAGTGCTTGCATCCATTCTTCCCTGATTTCCCTCTACTTAGATGTGGGCAGCTCGCACATTTTCCATGGGAGATGCAGAGGACTCAGTGCAGTGCTCACACCAAGCACGCTGGAGTCAAGCCAGGAACCCTATTTTTCATTAAGAACAAACAAAATATAAGAAACGTGTTCCTCAGAGCTGAAGGCTGAAGAGTTGACCTACGTGTCGAAAGCACCAAAGGACAAAGGGATAGAATTGATTTCTGTTTTGTAGAAATCTCATGATTTTTAAGCCAGTCTCCCAATTGTGGCAGAGCTGAGCATGATGTTTTTAGCAATTTCTGAGTCATCAGTCCTGGCTCTCCCAGCAGGAGAAAGGAGAAGCAAAGCAACAATATCCTAAAACACCATATTTTCAGAAATTAAAAACAACAACAACAACAACAAACAAATAGAGGGCCTAGGATGGCTTAAGAGGTTGCTCATAAAAGTCACCATTTCTTTTTTTGGTCCTTGACCCACTCAGCCCCCACAGCAGGGACAGGCAGTGGCAGGTTAGCAGGGTGCTACCTCTTCTGTGTCCACCACTCTGTGGGGCTGGGGCCGAGGAGGGGCCAATTGCCCAGGGGTTAAAGTTGTATCACCAATCCCCCATGCTACCCACAGCTGGCACCAGAGATGGTGAGGCAAAACTCACTGATGTTACAGTAGGTTAAACATGATCCAGAGGCTGGAATCCACAGAATCCCTCCCAACCCTACCATCAGTTGGCAATCATTCCAGAAATTTGCTAAACACTTTGAACAAGGCAATGGTGGATGGGACTTCAGGCAACTTGGTTTAGTGGGCAGTGAGCCAGTACACAGCAGAGACATTGGAACTGGATGGGCTTTAAGGTCTTTTCCAATCTAAGCCATTCTATGAACTCTTGAGGTGCCAGCATGGCATGCAGTGGCTATGGAATTAACCATGTTTTTGGATGGGTGCTAAGGATACAGGTATCCCCATGCAGCTAGGGTTACTATCAGCATCCCTCAGTGGGGTTTGATGCCCAAGGAGACCTGCTACAGCTGCAGACATGAGCCTTCACGTGCTACCACTGTGACATCTCAGGGATGAGACATCACACCAGCAAGGATGTTGTGAAATACAGGAGCTGGGTGCTGGTCCTTGGTGCTTGGAAGGTGCTGTGTGGGTGCTGCGAGACACAGCGTGTAGGCGGGCAGCAAGTTATCTCTGTGTGGATGCCTCTGCATCTCTGAGGATGGGAAGGAGGAAACAAGAGGCTGGCTGAAGCCTCAAAATATTGGGCACCACAAGCCCTGCAGTGATTGCCCAGCTGAATCTCATGTCTGCTGTACTCTAAGGGAGGACTTTTAGGACAGGAACCTACCTCTGTCTTGGAGTTGATTCATCTGCCACAGCGTTTTGGGGCTGCGGGAGCTGGCAGAAAGCTCCCACACTGATTTTGTCACAGCGCAGGGCAATAATGGAACGACACCTCAGCATGTTTGCAAACAAACACCGACTCCCTTCCTGTTTAACACCATCTGCCACCCAACCCAATTTCCCTGCCCCCGTCCCTCCCCAAAAATGACAGCCAGAGACAGCTCCAAAAAGCAGCTGCTCAGGCAAGTGGTGCTCTGTCTCACCCACTCTGCAAAGGTGCAGCTGAGGAGGCTCTGCTGCTCTCATGCTGCTCCTGCACATAGCTGAGCATCTAACCAGGCTGAGGGCTTTCTGTGAGTGCTGAAATCACAAGGTGGTGCACAGAGTGTTGGATGGGCTTCATCCTGAGCCATCTTTGCCTGCATACCTGGAAAAGCTGGTGTGGATATGGAGCGGAGGCAAACACTTGCTCCCCATCTCCTTTTGCAGATTGCCTCAAGGTCCTTGCACAGGTCCTTTCATCTTAGGATCACAGAATCATCCAGTCACAGAACAGTTTGGGTTACAAGGGACGAAAAAGCCCATGCAATTCCAAACCCACTGCTGTGGGCAGGGCTGCCAAGCACCAGATCAGGATGCCCAAGGCCCCACCCAGCCTGGCCTTGAAGGCATCCAGGGATGGGGCACCCACAGCTTCTCTATTCCAGCACCTCACCACCCTCTCAGTGAAAAATTTTCCCCTAACATCTAATTTTCCCCCAGCAGTACTCCCAACTGGGGCTGCTTACATCTGGCAGGCATCTGGCACCCACGCAATGGTAAACATCTCCCCAGGGGAGCTGCACCCACTGATGTGCCTTCAGGGAGCAGATAAAAGCCTCCCCAAGCAGCCTGGCTTTGGAACCAGTCTCTCATTTACTTTCCTTGAAACAAAGAAAAAGGAATAAACGGAAGTAAATTCATACACTCAAGGAACGAGTTTGCCTGAGAAGGATCTGACTCCTCGAGGCTTCCACTAAGGTGGGGATAAAGCAGCTCCTTGAGCAAAGAATCGTTTGGTTGAAGAAAACCTAAACTGTGCTCACAGCACTGCAGGTGGGAACCTGCTGCTGTATTTAATGGTATCACAGAGCTGCTGAAAGCATACAATGAGTGTGTTGCATCCCGTAATAACTGGAATAAGATATCAACACTTCTGTGAACTCTTAACTCTATCCCTCTCTTGCTATTAACAAGGCACTGAAAATTAAGAGTTTTCATGCTTTACATTAAAGAACAAAGGCTGTTCAGAGCCTGTGGACCATAGCACTCTCATTTTCTTCTTTGCACAGTGGAGGTTTCCCTGTCATCAACCAAAGAACTGAGAAGGAACCTTCATCTCAGGCCCAGGCATACATCTCCTCAGCTCCAAGCATGGAGGCACTCAAACTCCAGTATTTAAATACCACCACTCAATAGACACACTCTCCTGATAGCATCTTAAGACTCAGCCACCACTTAAATAGAAAGAGCGCAATTACTTCGAAGTAATACCAAGAAATAATGTGGACTGTCAACTACTGGCATTTTTATGTGGATGGTCTTTACACAGTGTTCAGCCTTTGCATGAAAGTGAGCAGCTTGTATTTTAGAGGCTTGCTTTATTCCTTCTCCCTAGATGGGATAGATTAAGGCCAAATGAGTGTTATCTTCCTGCTCATCAACAGCTAGGCCAGGCTCACGTCCATTGTAATTTGAGGCATAGTTCAAAAGAAATCTATTCAGATCTTTTCCCAAGCTCCCATTAATCATCTCCTTCACATCCCCTTTCTAGCAGCTCTCCAATACGCTATTTGAAGCTGGACTGTATTAAAATGCTTGAACATACAGAAGTCCAATTTTGCTCAGAAAGTCTTCAATATTTCCACACTCACTATTTTTCGGTCTCCTCGGTTGCTATGGGTGGTTCCTACGTAGCACAACTGGTCTGGGGTTTCTGGAGACAGCAGTGGATATCGCTGAGGTCACTGTGGATATCCCTGCTGTTTTAGAAGTATGTAACCTGCAGTATGAATTTTTAAATTGGGAGAGTAAAATCAATTCCTCTGGGCATCCCGGCAATCCTGAGAAGATGGCCCTAAAAACAACAGTATCCTTCACTGGGGAAGGACATTTTCTTTTTTGGGACCAACCTCTGCAATACCAGCCATTACCAAAGGGAGGACATCTACATTAGCCTTCATCTTACAGGATACTTTCTGCACAAAAAGGATAAAACCCAGCAGAGCAGCTGGCCTGGTGCCCTGGTCAGCTCACCTCTGTTTCCATGGAAGAATCCTTTTAGTGAGCTCTGATCTGCCAGAAAAATAAAGTACTTCCCATCTAGGCAGCGATGTTTTATTCCCAGAACAAAAACTTGCCTCTCTTTCACCAGCTAATTTCTGCCCTAGTCACTGACCTGAAGATGAAGCCATCTGTCCACCCTTCCATAGCCTTCACGTTGCATACCAAAATGCTGCAGGATGCAGAGCAGATGATCTTCGCAAGAGTTAAAGCAGAAAGCACTTCCCATGAACTCAGTGCATTTCAGATATCTCGTCAGCCTCTTTTTCCCTCTTTCCACCAGTAGCAAGTCACCTCAGGTTTTCACATGATGCCCGGGGCCCTCGGCAAACAGATCCACTGATTAACAGCCCTGCCCACAGCACAGGTGCTGGAACCAGATGATCTATGTGTTCCCTTCCAACCCAAGCCATTCTATAATTCCACGATACCATTTTTCTATTCCATAAGGAATTCGAGAGCCACTCAGGTAATGATTTTTAACCAACTTAAGTATGTTTCACATACTAGTTTCCTCCACAGTGGCTTGGCTATTTAATGACCACAAAAAGGGTAAATCTATGCCCTACTTATAGGTAGACTGGTTACAACCATCAGGTTGATTATGAAGTCCTGCTACCCCTCCTATGACTGAAATAACTTTTCCTGGTGGGCATCACTTATTCCTGCTGCAGAACACAGGGTCCTTTTCAGTGACATTTCATTCGTGTTTTGGGGATCTCCAAGGCTTGTCATGGCCTATTTCACTCTCCTGGCAATCAGATCCTTACCCAGTCCTGTCTGCTTGCAACTCTGCTATGCTGCCCCACCTCCCCTGCCCTGCCAGGCTGTGTCCAAGGGATGGGTTGCTGGTGTCCTTGCAGGTTTGATTCACGGTAGCACTGTAATTGCTGCAGAGGAAACTGGTTCTGTTTGGTTCAAATACAGGGACTCAAGGTGCAAGCAAGGCAGACAAACAAAGCTCTGAATGATGCTCTCCCTCCTCATCCCTCCTCAATCCTCCCTCCAAGGGCACAGAGAACTAACCCTACTTGAAGCTATTTCAGTGTGAGCCCATCCTCAGCATAAATCCCAGTTATTCTGCCTTCTAAGTGTCCTAACCCTTTGTAAATCCCTGCATGTATTTTCATGTAGAAGTAGTATATCTACGGGGCCTGGTTTGACATTTTCCTTCTAATTCTTGCAAACAACCTCTACCTGACAGGTTTTGGTCATGTCCCAGGTATCTAAGACTAATATATTTTTATCTCTGTGTTTGTGTTGTAGAAGAACAAACCAATAGCCAGGAGGAGTTCTCCAAAGCAAGCCCACATATCAACATGGCACTCGACAGCAGATTCAGTCCTCTTTTGCCCTTCAGGATATATATTCCTTGATGACTGTTGTGTGTGCTTCTGTTGAAGCTGACAGGTAGTTTAACTCTACATTTACGCTGTAAAGGCCTTCATCATCTTTTAAGAAATGTACAGTGCATGTGTCTTCTGCCTCATCAAAATCAAAAGCCCCCTACTCCCTCCCTTCAGCTCTGGATGAAATACTGGCTTTTCAAGGCTGTATCTGAGAGCTACCATTTCTTTTTCTGGCTGCAAATCCCATCCTGTGACATACACGACCCTAGGCTATTTCCTAGGTAGAATTTTCTGCAAAATGAGGTCTTCTTTTACAGGAGAAAAAAAATCCTTTTCCATCTTACAGTTGGCCAGCTCAGTTGTCTCTGCTTCCCAAGTGTCTTTTCAGCATTTCACAGTTTTCTCCTTCTCCACTGCTGACAGCTCTGTTCTGGGCCAGGTGAAGTTTTCCTCCACCAGCAATCAGCAGTGGTTTATGGCACTCATAACGATGAAATTCCATCTGTCTCACAGCAGATCCCTCAGGAGGCTGCTAATCAAACAACATTCAATTAGCCCCTCCAGCTCTGCCACATATTCCGCTACATCATCTCTTCATCCTACTATGAAGCTCAAAGAAGCCTACAAAATTGCTTGGCTGTGATGCACAATACTGTTACATCTTGTGCAGCTCTTCTAAGCATTTATCTCCTGGTTTCTGAGATTGTAAAAACTTCTTAAAGGTGAGTGGGTATTATTGCCTCAGAAATCAATTTTGCTTGGTGTCTGTTGGTTCTTATCTATAATCTACTCTGAAAGAAAATAGTGGCCCAACTATTCACTGTATTGCTGGCAATCCTCATTTTCTTCATTAAGGACCTCCATTTTTCCTGAGAAGTTTTCAATTTTATCTGTATAAAAGGACCTCTCAGGTCAGGGCACACTCTTTACTCAGGCTGGGAACCTGCTTCTTTGTTTAATCTGTTGCTATGTTTAATTTAACTCCTTTATGAACTCTTACTCACAAACCAGAAAGTAGTATGTTGAGAGGAGGCAGGGCTTGATCCCAAAAGGACTGGGCAACCCCACTGCAACCTTTTTATCTTCATTAGTATAACCTTTACTTTTGCCTCTGGAGATTTACTGCAGTGATTTTAGTAAGGGGACTCAGAAACACACGCAGAAGGAGTTAAGATCTCTCTTTACTTTAGTGCTGTTGGGGCAAAGTTACATTGATTTTGGGGAACATTAGGGTAATGGAGTAATGAAAAGCTGATTTGTTATTTAGGATGTCAACTGTGTATCTTCTAGAATCACTCAGTCTGAATTAGCAAAAAAGAAAAAGACACTTGTCTGAATTGCTGTAATTGATGAGGACTGAGAAACCACGATAAGATCTGGAATTAGATGATATAATCAACACTGCTGGATTTTAACAGGACTTTGTCAAACCTGTTAAGTGAACATGATAGAGCTAATGTGATGGGGAGATACGCTGTCCCCACCCACCCAGAAATACCCCATGAGAAATCAGATAACAACAGACTTTGACTAAGAATGGAAGTTTTGCCAAGCCTCAAGAAAAAGTCCAAACCTGGATGAGATGCAGTCTGAGCAATACAAGTTTGGGGCTGCATTTTGGTTCATGCAAACCTCTTCACTCATCACTCGTTCCAGGTGACAACCTTTCCTAATCTTCATGCTGCATTTGGTTTTGAAACAATGAGAAAAGAGTTTCACAAGCAACTATCCTGTCTTGCATGAAGCAGCTAAAATGGCACAGATCCATCTGGTGAAAGAGGTGGACAAACCTCATTGCATGTCACAAAAACATTTGATCTTCAGCAGTGCCTTCAAGGCCAGGCTAGATGCAGCCATGGGCAATGGGATCTAGTGCTTCATCTAGTGACTGGCAACCCTGTCTGCAGCTGTTGGAACTGGAGGATCTTTGAGATGCCTTCCAACTTATGACCAACTCTACATTATCATCATTATCAAGACTAGGAAATATCAAAGGATTAATACAGCAGAGTGTGCTTTGCACAGACAGTAGACTACTCTTAATGTTTAGAGGTTGAAGCATGTACTGGACTCCCTTCTAGGTACAGCCTCTTTTTACTGCCAGATGAGGATGGACAGATTTAATGAAGCTTGGAAGCAGGATCAGGATAGGTCCATCACAGTCTGCTGCTGGGGGTCCCTGTGATCCTGATATGTGACATATTTCTTCTGTGGCCCAGACTGCCATCACAAACAGGCACATAACATTTTCTTCTCCCACTGCCTCGTTTTTCAGATCTTTAAGCTAAATCTTTGGGCAACAGCTATATCTAGCTTTGTTGTTGTTGTGCTGCCATTGCTGAAGTACACTGTCTCACTTATGCTCTGTAGACGTGACCATAGTACAAATACTTGGCAGTGCTGACAGCTGGAAGCATACTTCCATCTCATTTCCTTAGGTGTCAGCACATAATGTCACAGCACCAAGCGTGACACTCCATGGCCCAATGTAACAGAAGTGACACAACATGCTGAAGCCAAGACATGACAAAAACCTCAAGGCACACACACAGCTGTTCCTGAACCTCTTGTAGATGGCAGGAAAAGGCAGGAGTGGAAGTGGACCTCCTCACAGCCTTCAGGAGATGAATTGGCAGAACCTCCATGGCATGGCTGGGCTTTACCTTCATCACCACCCTCCCCTGGGAAGCAGAACAACTCTGGGCATCAGGTCACTAGAAAGACAGGGGTTGTGAAGTCTTGTATGGCTCTTCAGTAGCTAACAGCCACGGTCACTTGGCTGTCACTGTTGAGTGAAGTGACAGTAGACTCAGCTGTCACCAGAGAGGCACAATTGCAGCCTGCACAGGCACGCCTGAGGGAGAACTGCAGGGCAGGTCCTATAGATCCCTGTACATCCATCCTGAGATGATGGTGGCTAATCTATTCTCAGTGCTATAAACTGCAACACGAGAACAGGCTTCAAACACACTCAGATGTGCCACATGCAGGTCTGCCTTGCCCTTTGCCCAGAACCTCTCTACTAAGCACTATGCACCTATGCTGCTGGCCACATCCCCCGTGCTGCTGTTTTTCTTCTGCAGATGAATAGAGAACTCCAGGTCTGTCTCATTTTGACTGTTCTGAATGAGAGTCTTGCTCATACCACAACGACAGTTTTCTAGAGTACCCAAAGATAGACTGACAGGACAAAACCCGTGGGGTTGGAGAATAGCTATTCTCCCACGTGAGGTGGGAGAGCAGCGCACATCCCAAACATTCAACTTTCCAACAGGGTGTCCTGCCTCTGTCCCAGCTGCACGGGCAAGCATGAAGTCAAGACTAAATTGAGTTTCTTGTCCCTTTCACCTCCAAAGCTGAAAGCAACTTCTGCAGGCAGCAGTCAGGGAAGGAGCTTTACAGGTGGCCTTGCATTTGGAAACCCTCTGCCAGAAACAGGCTTGCAGCCACAGAAAGCTCCTCCTTGAAAAGAAATGTGCCCATGACCATTTTGGAGTGATCTGACCTTTTTCATGGAGATATATACCACCCTGTCAATGGCTCATAAATGGATGAACAGCTCAGCTCTTTTTAATAGAGTTAGGCACAGGGTAATAATAGACTTGCGCAGCTCTCTCTCCTTGCTTAATTCATCTTTCTACAAATCATTAGCATTGTTGAAATAACTGCTATCGTTAGCTTGGATTCCTGCTCACAGCAGCTCACAGCCATTCTGTGGTGCACCGTGCGTGGGAAACAGGATTCCCCACTAATGTTTGACCAACAGAAACACAGGGCAGGGCTTTTCATTCTCCTGTCAAGGGAAGAAAGGTGCAGACAATGCTTCTTTCTTTCTTTCCCCAGCAAAGATACCTGTGCAGCAGATGCAGACACAGTCAAGACCCTGGCTGCAGCACAAACCCAGTGCAGCTAAAAGCCATGCAAATAGCTCCCACATCTCCAAAGATGAAGCTGATCTACATGATGAACCTGAGGCTTCCACACATAAGAAAATGATACTCTCCTGTTGTCACACATCCAGTAAGGATGATGCTTACCAGCAAATAGTGTTGAACCTGCGACAGGACAGAGAAAATGGTTTCAAATTGAAAGAGGGAGACTTAGATTGGATATAAGGAAAAATGTGGGATGGGGCACAGGTCACCCAGAGAGGCAGTGGGCATCCTGTCCCTGGAGACACTCAAGGTCAGGCTGGATGGGGCTCTGAACACCCCCAAAAGTGCTGTAGGCAGCCCTGTTCATTGTAGGGAAGTTGGACCAAATGAACATTAAGGATCCCTTCCAAATCAAGTAATTCTATGATTCTATGAAAACTGCTCCTTCTGCTCTTATTTGCTCAATTTCTGAGCCAAGAGCAGGTGTGTATCAGGTTCAAGGCACTGTATGGCCATAGCAATGATTTCTCAGTATAGTATCAAGCACGTTCGTTGTACCCTAAAACAAGCCAGGCTGATATTCCCTTTGAAGTGTTGGCAGCTTCTGTTAGCTGGTCCACTTCTCACTGCTGTTCAGAAAGGCAAATTACTGCACTGGTCAGAGCTGAATGCATGCAGGGCACAGCCTGGCACTGGATCAGAGCACACTGCCCCCAGCCCTGCTCTGGGCATGCCAGAGGAACACCTGCTTGCTGCCACCATTGCCTCCAGATTCCTTGCAGAATGCATTTTTTTTTTTTTTTTTGGCATGGAAATACGTGCTTCACTTCAGCAGAATAATAACTCAAAGCCCAACCTTATGGTTCCTCAGACTCCAAATTATTATCACAGAACCACAGAATAGAATCATGAAGGTTGAAAAAGATCATTAAGTTCACCAAGTCCAACCCAACACACCACCATGTCCACTAAACACATTGCTCAGTGCCACCACATCTCCACAGCTCTGGAACATCTCCAAGCACAGCAACTCCACCACATGCCCTAGCAGCATGTGCAAGTGCACCACTCTTACAGTCATGGCAGTATGTGGGGCCCAGTCCCATAGCTATAAGGTTTGCAAATGTGTCTGATTAGTGCTGCAGGATCATCCTTTAATTAAGCTTTCTGTGTTTGGTTTTATAAGCATAGCACTTTGGAGGTGATGACAGCAGAACACAGGATGGGTCCGTGGCTTTTTATGCTCATTCAGGCACAGTGCACGCACTCATTTATGCTCAGCCCTAAATGATATCTCTGGGATTACACATGTAACCAAGAGCAGCAATTGGCCTGGGTTTAGAGTGCTGTGTGACTTTTCCAGTAATCTGAAGTGGTCATTTCCTAGCCGTCTGTTTGTTTCTGTGTTAAGGGAAATAAACTAATCCGAGTGCTTTAAATTTACAGTTATTGTGCAACAGCTTTAACAAGGCTAGGGGGGGGGCGGAGTCAGGGAAACACTGGGACAAATTGATGTGGTGTAGATGTGAAAGCAAAGCAAGCCTTCTCCCCAGAAGGCTGAAAATTAAGTCTACAGCTCCTACAACAGTGCTGCCATCTGCTAATAATGAAAGATCACATGTGACCCTAGCCCTCACATATACCATGACTGAAGCGTGCAGAGGCAAGAGACCTGTAAAGCACATGGCTTAGAGGCACTGCATCCTCATAGTGCAAGCTGTGCACAGCTCTGATGTAAGTTGTTTTTTCCAGTAAAGGGCCTGAGTTAGTTTACACACGTTATCAAACCTGCTCAGACAACTTGGAGTCAAAGAATCCTGAGCCAGGCTTGCACACACTGTGTACTTCTGTAAAAGGCATCTGTCAGACCTGCAGTCAGCCTGCCATGGTACTATGGATTTCCAGCCCAGTTTGGAGATGGGGAGGAAATAAAGCTATATTAAGATATGCTTATAAGAATGAGGTCCTCAGATACAGCTAGCACCATAAAGCTGCATGCTTTTCCCTAGTACTTGCCCTGTGAATCATCTGCCAACAAACTCTTTATAGTACCAGGCAAATTATTATTGGGAATACCAAAGGCAGAGGTAAAGGCTGTCCAGCTGGCCTTAGATGTTGCTGAACGCGAGAGGTGGCCAGTGCTTTATCTTTACACTGACTCATGGATGGTGGCAAATGCCTTATGGGGGTGGTTACAGCAATGGGAACAAAATGGCTGGCAACGGAGGGGTAAACCTATTTGGGCTGCTGAACTGTGGAAAGATATTGCTGCCCGAGT